>CM062820.1:199936724-201184223 GCA_031772625.1 Pinus tabuliformis | reverse complement strand
TTGGGAGATGCACTCCCTTTAACCTTAGTTTCTTCATTGTAATAATATGTCCCACCACCCTATTTATTTAAATAACTTCTAATATGAACTTGCGCCCACCTTGGACCCATATAGTTCCATTTTTTTTTAAATAAAACTACACAAAACAATCCAATGATTTTCTCTCTTCTATTTTTTACTTTTCTTACACTTTTGTTTTGGCAATATATATATCTATATCTATATCTATCTATCTATATATATATATATATATATAATATAAAAATTATATATATATATAGATAGATAGATATATATTTGAAACAGAATGAAAAAAATCTATGATGATTTCAATGATGTCTCTTTGAACTAGAATTAGAATAGAACCCATCAGAATTATCTCTCCTATCAGATGCATCCAACCATATGCCACGTTTGACTGTGTTATCTTTTTCCAACCTGTATCTTGTTCAAGACCTGCTGGCATATGCCCCATTATTCCTTTACTCTTGTCCAAGAATGATTTGTGGTTGTCCCTATCTATACAAATTTGATAAGCTATGAAGGATAACTGCATTGACCTTAGACAAAATTATCATGTCATTATTTACCTTGCAACTTTGGATTTCTTCCTTTAGACTTATCAAGGTATCTATTATATTAGGAGAGTACTCTTCCCCTTTCTTCTCAACTAATATATAAGGAGAGTCACGTGAAATATAATCCACGATTCTTCTCGTCATCTTTGATCTTTTATCTCTTGCAAACATGACATTTTAGATAAACCAAATATAGACATAACAAAAATCATACCTTACTGAAGTTCAGTGGAGGCTATCTCATCTACACAACTTAGTCAATATTAGGATGATATACATGTACACATATTTATAATTTCATCATGTTATCAACATATCACATTATGCATGATAACTCAAACTGTAATACCGACTGTATACATGACAACCATAGCCATTGCAATACATGCATGCGACTCACATGCATGCATAACAATCCCATATAGCTCATCCATTGCAAGATTTTGAACACATAACATATGACACCAATATGTTGTATGAGATATGACCCAAATAGAATGAAACCTGCTCTAATACGAATATGTAACCACCCCTCCCACCACTTATGTTCTTTTACAAGTTCCCATGGTAACTGTGAGACTAAGTGCTACTATGACATGACCTGACCTCAACGTTCCAGTTATGTCAGTGGGGGCTACAAAACAAACACTTGTTGACATCTTACCGAGACTAAAGATCACTCAAGAGTTGAATAAGCACCCCAAGTGATCAATCCCTGAGTTGGACCCCTTTTTCACTGACCTAACACCTCACCACATGCACAACAAGGCAAGTGTGCAGTTATGAGGCCCTAACTGCATGCACAAGTGTGATTCCATGTGGTTATGATCTAAACCCTTCAGTTCATTTCCAACGGTGTTGAAGTCTGAGTCACTTTTCTAGACTAGCCTCCAGACCACTTCCTAGAACTACCTGTCACTTTCCATAATCATAATTAACATGACAACAATCACAAACATTCAAACTTGAATCGATAAATTGACCTAGATTTCCTAGAACATGATAAACATTTCGTCAAACATATGGTAAACATATAAGCTACAGGTCATGAATGCAGATGTGATCATAGATATATGAACTTCTTCTGAGACTCGCTGAGAAGGTCTAATTCCCTCTCATGTAGCTGCAACAAAACTTGTTAGTCCATGCATTGATCAACCATTCAAATACTTATCAAATAATGAACAAGAAAAATAGCTAGAGTACATCATGGAACCATTATTATAACCAACATAAAACCAAAATTTTAAGCATGAAAAATCAGCCATGGAATCCACATAATAACAAGTATAGGTGCTCATAGATTACAATAGGAAATAACTCCTATTGACATATGCAAAATCTGTTGGGTTGTGGTATATTATTTCCACGACTAGCCCATGTAGTTAACCAAGGGGTTAGAAGGGGGGCGGAGAACACCCCCCCCCCCCTTCATTGCATCGATTGTATGTGGGGGGGGGGGGGGGGGGGGGGTCACAGGGGGTTTGAGAGGTGCAGGTAGCCCCACTCTATGGGGTCCAGGGCAGCACCCCGAAAAATTTTGTTTTTGGACCCTATATTAGGTTGAGTGGAGCTACTTATGGTTTTGTGCATGATTTTTTGCACATGGTTTTGGATGCGATGGTTTTCCGTCCATGGTTTTGGACGCGATGGTTTTCAGTCCATGGTATTGGATGCTTTAGCATGTATAAATATGTATTGTAACATTGAAAGGAACATAATGAAAAATCAAGCTGGTAGTCTCGATTTTGGGATCCAAGGGAAAATCTCTGTGTATATGTGTTTTATGTGTTATGCTCTCGCATTGTTTATTTTCTTTGTTTTAGAATTCATATGTGGGTAATTTCTGTACGAGGTTAAAACCTACATTTGGTATCAGAACAGTTTTAGCTTCAATGGGACACCTTTGTTACAGAGGGGTTTCGCTTCAGCCTGTGGTAGACACTGTTCAGTGGAAGATTTGGGAGATCAATTATGGTGGTGAAAGAAGTGGCAAGCAGTGGAAAGATACAAATCAAGAAATTTAATGGTCAGAGTTTTGAGTTGTCGAAACTCAAGATGAAGGATCTGTTGGTGGATAAAGATTAGTGGATCATAGTAGATCCAGGTACTAAACCAACGAGAGTGTCCAATGAAGAATGGAATAAGTTAGATTGGAAGGTAAAGAGCACAATATGACTATGTGTCTCAGATTTAGTATTTCTAAATGTATCAGGGGAGGCTATGGCTATGGATTTATGGGACAAGTTAGGGACTTTGTATCAATCTAAGTCACTAGTGAATAAATTGTTCCTGTGGAAAAAGCTATATAACCTGAGGATGAAAGATGGAGACTAGGTGACAGAGCATCTGAATGCATTTAATATTGTGATAAGTCAGTTATTATCTGCTGATATTAAAATTTCATATGAAGATAAGTGCATCAGTTTGTTCTGTTCTCTACCAAATTTGTGGGATAGTTTGGTTATTACAATAGGTAGCGATACAACTACCTTGCAGTTTGATGAAATAGTCTCATCGTTACTGACGAAGGAGATGACACGGAAAAATATGGAGAGCCAGAATGATGATGCCTTGTTTGTACGTGGGCGGTCCCAAAACAGAAACAAAAATAATTCATCGAGTGGGTGATCTAAATCTATAGGCATATCTAAATCTCCAGGAAAACCTGTAAAGGTGGTGTGCTAGAAATGCGGAAAGGAAGGGCACTACAAAAGGGAATGTAAATCTAAAGCTCCTAACAAAGGAAAGGGATATGATGATTCTCTTTCTGTAGAGGCGAAAACAACCTTAGATGAAGGTGGGGATGTGTACTTGGCTTCTTCAAGTACACATGTAGATCATGAGGCATGGTTGATTGACTCAGGTACATACTTTCACTTCACTCCGCATAGAGAGTGGTTCGGCGAGTATGAGAAATATGGTGGTGGTGATGTTTTCTTAGGGGATCATAGGAAGGCTAAAATCATTGGTCATGGAAAAGTAAAGTTGAAGTTTCAAGGTCGAAGGTTTATAACACTTCCGAGTGTTCTACATATTCCTGCATTGGCCAGAAATCTGATTTCTGTAAGAAAGTTGGATGATGCAGGTGTAAAAACAGTGTTCGAGAAGGATACCTACAAGATGGTTCAAGGATCACTGGTATTTATGCGGGGAGTTTGAATTGGAAATTGTACAAGCTACAAGCTAGCACTGTTGTTGATGGGTACAACAGTTCCATGGTTCCTGAAAGTGGAGCAGAGAATCTAGTGGTCTCTGGAGGGAAGACCATGTTATGGCATCAAAGGCTTGGACATATTGGAGAGAAGGGCCTTTGAATACTTCATGGTAAAGGTATGGTAGAAGGTATGAGTAATAGCTTTCTGGATTATGATTTCTGTGAAAATTGTGTATATGGGAAACAGAATCGGGTGAGTTTCCCTTCTGGTGGTAAGAGAGAGAAACATATATTAGAGCTTGTGCACAGTGATGTGTTTGGACCTGTGAAGGTTCCATCAACAGGTAAGTCTTTGTACTATGTATCATTTATAGATGACTTCTCAAGGAATACATGGATATATTTCCTTAAGAATAAATCTGAAGTCTTTGACAGGTTTAAAGGATTTAAGGCTCTGGTGGAAACCAGATAGAGAAGAATATAAAGGTGTGCAGGATAGATAACAGTGGAGAGTTTTGCAATAAGGAATTTTAAGAATTTTTTAAGAAGTGTGGTATAGCACGGTAGAAGACTACTCCATATACACCTCAGCAAAATGGAGTTGCAGAAAGAATGAACAAGATGTTGACAGAAAGGGTAAGCAGCATGCTTAGTGGTGTC
This sequence comes from Pinus tabuliformis, assembly GCA_031772625.1. Taxonomy (NCBI): domain Eukaryota; kingdom Viridiplantae; phylum Streptophyta; class Pinopsida; order Pinales; family Pinaceae; genus Pinus; species Pinus tabuliformis. The sequence continues at coordinate 201,179,828 of CM062820.1, read as the reverse complement.
AGGTTAGGACGAGAATTTTGGGCAAAGGTGGTGGAGATAGCACGCTACCTGGTCAACATATCACCTTCATCAGCGTTGGAGGTGCTAGCGCTCGAATCTGCCTCAGGCCAAGGAAGGCAAAATTCAAGGCCACATCAAACCACGCTCAGCCTCGTAGCTATCCCTACAAGGACAGGAGAGGGCTCTCTCCGGGTCTATCTCGGCAAAAGGTCTTCAAAGGGGCTGAGATGACTCAAAATTAATACTGATTTTAGGCTAGTAAATTGATAGAAAGGGGTTTTTAATAAATTATTGGGTTTTCTGGGCTGTGTGGGGCAAAGACAGCAAGAGCAGAGATTTAATCAAAGGCACAGATTACTCCATAAGGCGAGGTAGGAGTGAAGTTTAACATTTAACTTTGAAATAATATGGGATGAAAGGACTAGTTAAAGAGCTGAAAAGGGCATTAATAAATGAGTCCTTTACAGACAGAAGACAATTACACAAAAAACTGAAACGCTCTTTCGAGGCAGAGCAAATAAATTGGGTTCTACCTCCCACACTGTAAAGCATTCAGCTGGAAATGATAATGAATGAAACTATGAAACATTACAAAGACATATGAAACAGAAGAAAAACATATGCTAAACTTTCACACCACAAGAATCTTACAAATCAGAGTTGCGCCATTTAATTCTTTTCTCTGTCCTTCAACTGTACAATAAAAACTCTGTATTTATCCTCCTCCAGCTCTCAGAAAAACTCCATTACAAATCATTTGCAATACAATAAATAAACTCTCATGTTTGAAAAAATAGATCAATCCAAAACAAGGGATCTGTTTTATCATTATTAACAAATAAAACTAAAAAACCAATCAGCGTTTCTGAAGATAGAATAGCGTTCCTTCTTCTACTCGAATCTGTTGATGACAAATGAAAGGGTGGAAACTGTAGCTGAAGACCCTTTAAATTTGCAATTGAAGACCAAAATGGGCAATCGAACCTATCTTTCTGCCACGGTGGATATCCTTTGTTTAAATTCTGGCTTTGACTTTACTTTGCCTTTGAATAAGAACTAATCTTTAATAAAAGTAGCGCAATATCTTCTCTAATATCAGCGCATACATATCCAGCCATTCATAATTGCCAATACTCATCCGCATGATCACCTTTGGTTGCCTAACCAATGTCACTAATGCGCCAATTTGACCTTTCAATACACCTCTTCAGCATGGGAAACATGAGGAAAATCACCGCAACTGCATTTAGGTAGAAAATATGTGACAACAATTAAAATATACAAGGAAGGGAAATTCCACCTGCTAATGACTAATAACATGCAGGGATATACATGTTATCCATACGAGAACTCCAATGACTGACATCAACGTAGACCATGTTTTGAAGAATCGACATTTCCGCTCTTTTGCACTAGATGCTTTGGACAAAGCAGTTTCAAAAGCACTGAAGGAATCTTGTGCAACAAAAGGCAGCGATAGAAGTACTTCTCTTGGTGCAGAATGTCGGTTGGAAAAGTGAACAAAAATCTCACGACAAAGGCTGACAAGATCTGCATGGATCATTGCATTTGACTCCAAAGTTAAACCTTGAATAACTGCGTCAAATAAATATTTTGCCACAAAATTTTGGAGTTCAAAATTGCTTGTCGAAATTGATATACACAATATCAAGACCATGCTACTTCAAGCTTCGAATGCTTTTGGGTAGAACATCATAACCACTCACTCATATACCATCGATTTGATATAAGTAGGAGTCGATCATGAAGTCAACATTACTAAATCACTTAGTGTGAATACCGCAGTCGATACCCAGGTCCAAAACCATTTAAAACCATGGTCATTCAACGTTTAATCCTGTGAGGAATTGTGTTCAGACCAGTGAGCCACTTAGGCGTTTAAATACCTTGGTAGGGGACAAGACATTATATTAAATTTCATTTTCATTGTATTAACAACTACCCTTCATACCTTGGTTAAAATCCATATTGGAACATGTCATTGGAAGTCGAATGCATAATGTGACTTGGGGGAGCCACCAAAAATTTGAAGCATCAGGGCGAGATGTTATTTTCACGCCGCACCATGATTTGGGAATAGCCCTGATATTATACGCATAGTGCGCTCACCAAGTGCGCTGCGCGCAACATGTGCATAGCGCGCTTGTTATTTTGCACAGGCCGGTGAAGCCCAACGCGTAGCATGCCCTCTCTATGGGTAGCGTGCACCTCCAGTTGAATTTTCAGCGAAAAAACTTCAGTACCCAAAACTGCATCGTTCTAAGGATTCATGCCATACATAAAACTGGTTGTAGAAATTGAATTGAATAATTGTTTGCAAAATATGATATATCTTCAATCCTTTAAGCAACTTTAACTCAGCTTTTGCCCTTAATTCCTTCATATGTCATGTGAACTGTCATAAAAATAGTGCCTGTGTATTTCCAGATACCTTTGCAAGTTTGCAACTCATGTTGTGATTCTTATATCAATTGCTATACACAAGCTGTTATTTTTAATGTACTCAAAAGAGACAGGATACATGCACAAGATCGCTGATTTGATTCATGTAGTACAAGTTCCATCATTTCTGGCATTTGGATGCAACACTCTGTTTTGTTTGATTTCGCTTTGTCTTTGATTGTTGATGATGTTCTTTCTATTTGTCTTTTGCAGGGATTGGAGCTGCTGAAGCTGAAACAAGGCTGCCATTGAGGAGCTGTAGAGTTTTGGAACACTTTTGACAAATTACATATTCTGAAAAAACACATTTGATGATTTCTTCTTCAAAAGAGGGTTTTGAAGAAGAAACACTCTCAAGCCTTATTGACTATGAAATTTAGCAATGGAAACTAAACCTTTCATGCGGCTAAGTCAACAAAACCCTAGACCTAAAAACTCTTAAAGACTCTTTGCCATCCATGACTATAAATGACGAGAAATGAACCTTGGTGAATTTGACTGTAGCGGGTTGACAAGACGGAGTCTAACATTGGCTCCAATGGGGATGGCAGTTGTCGCTTCTTGTAGGTGCCAAGAACCGCAGAGCTTTGGGAGAGCAGACAGTGCCTCCGTCCATTGGGCAATGGAGTCATTATTGCGAAGAAACAACACGATTAATTTATTCACTGGAAACTGACTGAAATTATTGAAACACTGACTTGGCAAAATCCAAACTAAACTGTAATGAAACTGGAACAAAATGCTGCCTTTTGGTTGCTTATTTATTTACAAAATCTATGCTACTTGGCTGCAAAAACAATAGATCAGGTAATACTGAAGTGCCAGATCAACCATTCAAGTAAACCTGAGAATGATGCCACTTGAGAATGTTTCCACCAGGACACAGATGTAATTGCTGGCAGCCCTTCATGCACGTAATGAGCCTGGTCACATAAAAGATAGCCTGATCTATCAATCAAACTGAAAAACATTTCCATGTACATCGCAATAGGATCACGAAAGCCAGACTCTGTTTGCTGCCACAACTCTACAATACATACCTCCAGCTACACACTGTCAACGCAAACATCTGTAGGCAACTCTATTATTTCTCGTTTCGATGGAGGAAGAGTTTCCAAGAACTTTTTAGGATCTCAGAAATCATATGACTGGATCTGCTCATTCAAACACTGAATTTCCTTCTCAATTCTTTCAACAACTAACTCACAGACACCCGTTTTAGCTTCAAGAGGAAACTTCGGAGATTTTAAACATTGAAGCACGACACTGAAAAATCTTTCATGAATTTCAAAATCTGCTAACTGATTTCTTACTGATTTTACAGCTTCACACAGTGCAGGGTTTGCCACATACCCTACCATTGCATAAATGGGTCAGCGAGCACTGGAATGTCTGGATCGAGTTGGAGTCGCCAGGTGAATGTTTCAGCCTTCATATGTGTCTGAATGCTGTCCACCATCAGCATCAGATCTGCAACTTGATTCTATGTACTAGGACAAGACAATCTTCAAGTTGAATGTCACATCAACAGCAAACCATCTTCCCCAGTATGGTCACCACTATGTTAGCGCTCGAATCTGCCTCAGGCTAAAGAAGGAAAAACTCGAGGCAACATCAAACCAAGCTCAGCCTCGTAGCTAGCCCTATGAGGATAGGAGAGGGCTCTCTCCGGGTCTATCTTGACAAAAGGTCTTCAAAGGGGTGAGATGACCTATAGTGAATGCTAATCTTAGGCTAGTAAATAGATATGAATGAAGTTTTTAATAAATGACGGGGTTTTCTGGACTGTATGGGATCAAGAACAGCGTGATCAGGGAAATTAAATGAAAGATGCAGATTATTACATAAGGCAAGATAGGCAAAAGCTTAAACATTCAATTTGAATTTATATGGAATGTGAAAAATGTTTGAGAATGCTGAAAAGGGCATGGATTCATGAATCCTTTTCAGATGGAGGAAAACATAGAACTTGAATACTTTCCCAAGGCAGAGCAGCAAGCTGAATTCTGCCCTTCACACTTAAAAGTATTCAACAGGCAACGATTATGAATGAAACAATAAACATCACAAGAAACATATGAAAATAGAGAAAAACATAATGCTAAGTTATTACCACATGGATCTTATGAAACAGAGCTGCAAACTTTTAATTAAATCTCTGTCAATTGTACAATAAAACTCTGTATTTCTCTTCACACCTCTGCCAGAACTCTCCCCCCTCCTTTACAAAAAAATTTTCAATACATTAAATAAACTATACTAGAAGAAAACAGATCGACCCAACAATAAGGGCGTTGTTTCAACTGAAATTGCAGAAATAGAAAAAACTATTTTTCTGTTCTAAAAAAAACAAACCAACGTTTCCCTTGAAATCCTCTGATGGCCAATTAAGAGACAAATATTGGAGTGCAGATCCACTTGGAGATTTAACTGAAGCCCTTAATAGGAGATCGAATCCTATTCTTCTGCTGTGATGAATATCTTCATTTCAAATTAGCCTTTCGATCTCTGACTGCCACGTTACATTTGTTATTTGAATAAAACGGATTTTAATAATAATAGCCTTTAAACTAAAATTCTGCCAATTCCAGCTCATGATGACAACTGTGCCCGGAGAGGGTTGCATGGTTGCAAGATAATGTTGCAATTGTCAATGGAGGAGGAAAATCTTGCAGTAATCCGTTATCGAGGAACAACTGGAAATCGGTAGTGCGCTTTTTCCTAAGGGATTGCCATGCATGTTCAATCATAATTCTGAAGCAACTTCAAGTCAGCACCACTTCGCACTGCACCAGAACCAATGCCCAGGCCCCCAGATCCAGTCGAACCATTAAGCATATTCCCAACATTTCCGTTTAAGCCTTACCCAACCAATGCCTGCTGTGATGTTCCTCCATTATTCATCATTTCTTGCAACAACTGCTGTATTACTTGCTGTGGATAAGGTTGATTGCCCTGGGATGACTGTGGATATGTTTGCTGCAGCAGGTTTCCACCCACAGAGTTCTGCTGAATAGAATTGGACAAACCAATAAGAGAGGTATTTTGCAGGGTTCCTGGCATTGAAGATAAAGCTCCACCCTGAAATGGAATAGAGTGAGATGGGCTTTGTAAAGAATTGCATGGTGGTGTTTGCGTTGAGCCACCAAAGGAACAAGATGTCATTGAATTTTGGCGCAAGAGATTTTGATAGTTGTTCAGGGCTGTAGCATTGTGAGAAGAATTATTAACAATTCCACTAACATAATTTTTTAGATGATTGTTCATATTACCATGCATCGGATTTTTTTTTTTTTACACTGTTATGGTCTGAAACTAATCCTTGAATGTTTCCAACAGGATCTCCTTGCTGCATCTGCTGACTTTGCAGGTTAGAAGAAGTCTGACGAGGGAAATTGTTTAAACTTGCAATTGGCCCCATATTATGTTCCCGACTAAAATCAATCAAATCCTTCATGCTGTTTCACAACCTCAGATATCTGTAGGCACCGGACATATCTCTTGGAAAAACCAAGGTCATTCAGTGACTGCGCTTCTAAATTCCGTGCCAGCTGACGCCCAGTTGTTACAAACCTGAATTAGACTTGATCACGCGCTAAAGTAGCTTGCAGAGCCATCATTTTGTCGTTGAAGCCAAAAAACTGAGTCCAGGCGGAAATCTAAGTCTCTAAATGAACTGTAGGCGTTGGGTGATACAGTAAAACTTGCAAGCTAAGCCATTCAAAGATGTGAAGGCATCCATCCTCTCCTCAAAAGTGAAAACGACATCAAATGGACCATCAACAGAATTTTCCTGACAGCACTGTGGTGCCATTTTCACATTCAGATTTCATTTTAGCATTTGGAGAAGACCATTTCTTTTATATAATTCAGGATCTTTACGCTTTAGATCATCAAACATTCTTCTGTAAGGAGCGCCAAAGTCATATACGTTCGGCTCCCTTATTGCTGGACCAGGCAATTTCACATGAGCTCCCGTCCCATAAGAACTCACATCAAAACCGTGTTTCTTTAGCAGAGCATGTGCTTCCATGCATTCTTTCTTTCCCATTCTTTCCTCCATCCTTCCCATTTCCAAATATACAGAGAAAACCACTCATGGACAACACCATCATGCATCTCACACCTCCAGATTCCTCTATGCAAGTCTGAATTCTCACACATTGCACAGTGCTTAGAATGGCCGTGAGAGTTGGCCACTGATTCATACCCAAGCCAACCAACCAGTTTCCACAGCACAGATCTGATTCGAAGGCTGAACCTGATAAGCACAATTCCTCCTATTCTGTGAAACCAAATGACAAAGAGGAGAACTAAAACCTGAAACAGAGAACAAACTCCAGACCGTTCTAAACAAAATACCACATGATTTCGCCCATTCCATCCTTGCAGAGATGATAAACGAAATCACCTAAAACGAAGTATATGACAGTACGCAGAGAGAGCAGTCTTAAATGTCCATTTACAAGCCTCCTTTGGCACTTGCCTCTTGTCCTTTGTATACATATGCTTCATCCTTGAGAAGAAAAATCTGTGTCCTGTTTGTATGTCTGTCTTTTTTTGTCAATGCCAACTTTAACTTCATTAATCTGATTTATTTCTTCTTCGTCTGCAACTCCTGTAGTTTCTTCTCTCTCCATGTCTTCTCTCATTTTAGTGACAGTTTTTTTACTACCATTCAAAAGTGTAATGCTTCTTGTGTTTAAGAAGGTGATTATTATCAACCACCATGTCCTCTCTCCTTGTTATGAACATATCTCAAACATTGAGATAAAATAACTCCTGATTTCTTTGTCTGCTTGCAGGGATGGTGGCGCTGCTAAAAACGAAACAGGGCTGCCATTGTAGAATTTAAAACATTTCGACATGTTACATATTACTTACAAAAACACATTTGATGATTTCTTCTTCAAAACAGGGTTTTGAAGAAGAATCAATCTCGCATTATTGTCGATAACCATCTTGAAATAGAAACTCACTGAACCTTCCTCTAGCCTGCAGGCATCATTCGACATGTTTAAAGACCAATTATAAGACCTTGACTCTGAAATGACTCTTTTCTGAACCACAGTAACATCAATGACTGCAAATGAGGAGAAATGAACTTTGGTGAATTTGATTCTGACAAGGGACTGACAGGACCGAGTCTAATAGGAGGATAAGACTCCACAAGAGGTATGGACAGTTGAGAAACCCTCTCTTTCACATCTAAGGGTATTTGGATGTGATGCGTATGTACATGTTCCAAAGGAGAAACGAATCAAGTTGGATAGTAAATCTAAAAAGTGCATCTTTATTGAGTATAAGGATGGTTTAAAGGGTTATAAGTTTTGGAACCCAGTAATAAGGAAGGTTGTGTACAGCCGAGATGTGGTGTTCAGAGAGGTAAAAGATGTTATTAAGTATGAAGTCCAACCAAAGGAACGTGAGAAGATATATTTTGAGCTAAAGAAGGAAGAATCATACTCTACAGCAAAGGAGGAATCATAAGATGAAGAGCCACAAACTCTGGGTGTGAGAAGAACAGTTTAAGAAAGAAGGTAGCCAGAAAGGTATAGGCCATCTACTTTCTATTTAAATTTTGCTTTATCTATTACTGATGATGATCCCAAAACTGTGAACAAAGCAGTAGATTCAGAGGATGGAAAACTCTGGAAAGAGGCCACGGTTTATGAAATGGCATCTTTGCATAAAAATGAGGTTTGGGATCTGGTGGAGTTGTCGGATGGAAGGAAACCCATTGGCAGCAAATGGGTGTTCAAGAAGAAGACAAATGCAAAAGGAAAGGTGGATAAATACAAAGCTTGGTTGGTAGCAAAAGGTTATTCCCAAGTTCCGGGAATTGATTTTGGTGATATTTTTTCTCCTGTTTACAAGGTAACCTCTATTAGATTACTTTTATCTATTGCTGCTGCTTTTGATTTTGAGGTAGAATAGATGGATGTGAAAACAACATTTCTTCATGGGGATCTAGAAGAGGAGATCTATACATTAAGCAAACTGAAGGTTTTGCGGTTAATGGTAAGAAAGAAATGGTATGCAAGTTAAAGAAGTCTCTGTATGGGTTAAAATAGTCACCAAGGATGTGGTATCAGAAATTTGATACATTTATACGGGGACTTGGCTTCACCAGAAGAAAAGTAGATCATTGTGTGTATTTTAAATTAATTGGAGACCCTGTTATTTATTTGTTCTTGTATGTGGATGATATGTTACTGGTTGGAAATTACAAAGAAATTATCCAGGATTTGAAGACCCAATTGTCCTCCAAATTCGACATGAAAGATCTTGGTGCTGCAAACTATATTTTGGGCATGGAAATTAAAAGATACCAAGAAAAGAGGAAACTCTGGTGAACAGTATCCCAAGACACAAGAAGGGAAAGAGGACATGTCTCTTGTTCCATATGTAAGTGCAGTCGGTAGCCTGATGTATGCAATGGTCTGTACTAGACGAGACATTGCACATGCAATGGGAGTATTGAGCAGGTTTATGTCAAAACCAAGGAAGGAGCACTGGATAACAGTGAAGCAGGTTTTCAGGTATTTGAATGGCACTAGTGATTATGGTTTGTGCTACCAAGGAAGACCAAGATTGGACAGAGTGTTGGATATTTGTGTCTTTGTTGGTGCGGATTGGGTTGTAGATATGGATAAGAGAAGATCTACAAGTGGGTATGTGTTTAACCTATTTGGAGGTGAAGTTAGTTGGATGAGTAAGAAACAATCTGTAGAGGCACTATCAACTACAGACGCAGAATACATGGTAGTCACTCATGCAAGCAAGGAAGCAATTTGGTTGCGGAGATTGTGTTCAAGTATGGGGTTAGTACAGGGAGCTATAAGGATAGACTGTGACAGCCAAAGTGCAATTTTATTAGCAAAGAACATATCATTCAAAGGCAGAGTCCATTGGTGTTCAATATCATCTTGTGAGGGATATGATAGAAGACAAGAAGGTGTTGATAGTAAAGGTGGGCACTTTGAAGAATATTGTAGATGCATTGACAAAATCTGTGAGCTTTGAGAAGTTCTCTTGGTGTAGAGAAACAATGGGTGTTACAGGGCTGGATAAATGACTAGGCTCTCTTGTGGCCCCCTATGGAAAGAAAACAACAAGTGGGAGAATGTTGGGTTGTGTTATATTATTTCCACGACTAGCCCATGTAGTTAACCAAGGGGTTAGAAGGCGGGCAGAGCTCCCCCCCCCCCCCCCCCCCCTTCATTGTGCCAATTGCGTAGTTGGGGGGGGGGGGATCACAAGGGGTTTGAGGGGTGTAGGTAACCCCACTCTATAGGGTCCGGGGTAGTGCCCCAGATTGTTTTTGGACCCTATATTAGGTTGGGTGGACCTACCTATGGTTTTTTGCATGATTTTTCACACATGGTTTGGGACGCGACGATTTTCAGTCCATGGTTTTGGATGCAATGGTTTTCGATCCATGGTATTGGATGCTTCGGCATGTATAAATATGTATTGTAACATTGAAAGGAACATAATGAAAAATCAAGCTGGTAGTCCTAGTTTTGGGATCCAGGGGAAAATCTCTGTGTATATGTGTTTTATGTGTTATGCTCTCGCATTGTTTATTTTATGTGTTTTAGAATTCGTATGCAAGTAATTTCTGTACGGGTTAAAACCTACAAAATCCAACTAAGTCAGGGATTTCCATGTACCACACGACCATAGATTGGGCTAAACAAAATCTTTCTTTCAGCCAATCACCCCAATGTCGTATTTGAAACATGAATGTGGGATCTCATGAGATAAACCTAGACATAATGACTAGGGAATCTAGAGGTTAGATCACCTCCACCCTCAAAATCCCATGATCTCACCTAGAACTGGCCTCAATATCACAAAACCATATGAAGCTTTGATGCCTCAAAATTTCTTCACCATACCTTCATAAATTTTCCTATCTCCACCCACCTTTCAAGGGCTTCCTAGAGAAAACCATCTCCAACCCCAAACCTTAGGAATTTTCCTGTCTCCACCCACCTGTCGAGGGCTTCTCAAAGAAAACCATCTCAATCCCCAACCCTTAGGTATTTTCCTGAGAAAGGCTCACCTGGTTCCAAAACCATCCAGCAATCGAAATCTCAACTGAGAATGAATCCCATCACACCACAACTATCCAGGAAATGGCAAGGCAAGGATGAAACCACTATCAAACGAGGAAAAACTCATGCCAATGACAAGAAATAAACCAAATAATCAAATTGATGTACCATTCATTACAATATCATATAGAAAATCACACATGCAACCTGTTACCTGAAAAATCCTCCTATTGAAGCAGTTGATCCTACCTTCTCCTTGTTTTCATTTCTTTCCTTTACTTTTCTTTTTCCAAATCTAAGTTAATTCCAAAATTTTCCAAAAATCCTCTAAGTGTACAAGAGTGTATGAGAGGGAGAGAATGAAAGGAGAGAGCCAAACTAAATTGAGAAAAGTGTGAACTGATCCTCTATTGCCTTTTTATTATTGATGTCTCCTTTTTCTTCATTTTTCCTCTAATTTCCCTTGCATGCAAATTTTTGTGCCTTCACCTTCTTTTTCTCCTATTTTCCTTTATTTTCATAAATAAATGTCAACTATTGTATATTTTCCTTTACCAATGCCTTTTGCAATTTCCATAGCCATAAATAAACCACAAGTGATCCCCAATGTGATGTTTTCCCCACCATTCATCTTGGAATACATATCCTGTCACCTTGGTATTATTTTTCCTTTATTATCTTTTATTACATGAAATTTAACCAGGGGTTGTTATAGAGAGAGCAAAGAGGAGGTTATAGAAGATGTGCTACAAGTTGTAATCCCTTCATTTTTTGAACTAAATAAAACAAAGGGATAGCTATTTCTTTACAGACATTTCCCAAATATGGTGAATCATGTGTATTGGCATCTCCTTTGTATTGTTTCATTCTATGTTTTATTTCCACATATCATTTTAGTTTTCTTCTCAATGTATTTATAACAATAAAAACACTTCTTGGTTGTTTCAAAAAATGTGTTCCAAATGGTGATGGGGTTTGGGTAGGGTTTGAAATATCATCATAATTAAATTTGACATATAGTATTGGTGATATGGATTATGGCTATCACCAAGTTTTAGTGATCCCTTCAAAAAAATTATTAGAAAGGTTGGTTGTTATGCCTCCATTGTATCCAAGTAGGTTTGGAAGTATGTTGTGAAGTTATGTATCCACCAATATGATATTTCTCCATTCATTTATTTTCCTTTTTTTAGCAAGGTTATTCATATAGCTAGTTGAAAAACAAAAGTACAGGGTTCCTTACTTGAGTATCCATTGAGGCCATTGCTTATTGGATGGGAAAAGTTGTTTAGGGATGATTTTTCATTTTATGAAGAGGAGTATACATGAGAAGGCATTATGAAAAGGGGTGTGTTGTGAAGGAAAGGAAATAAAAACCCTAGAGTTACAGAACCCAAAAGCAATAGATAAGGAAGGTTCACTAGGATAGCATGAACAAACCAATAGGAAGGAGGTAATGGTAATGATCTAGGTTGGAAGATAGCCTTCAAGTGAAATTTGAAGGAAAGGAACCAAAAAAAATAATAAATTTACCGAAGAAAACTCCAAGGGGGTTTTTTGGTGAGAATTTATTTCTCTAAATGAATTCTATTTGAAAATATATTATTGCTAAAGCAAGTATTCCACTTCAAATTTGAACACAAATATGGGATGTTTTGAGTGAAAGCGACAACATAAATCAAGGTAGGAGTGTGCACTTGAAAGGAATATAGGTGAAGCATAGAACTGAAAAAAATCCAAAAATGTAAGAAAAATAGGATTGGGTCAATGCTCTAATACAAATGATGTGACTACTAGTAAATTTCTAGGGTTTACACTTTGTCTTCTTTGGACTTGAACCTAAGTCTGCCTTGTATCAAATATTTCAAAAGCTTTGAATTAACCAATCAAGCATCTCCTGAAACATTAATGAAAACACATTGTTTAAACTTAACATTAAACTTACTAGTTGAGAGAACCTTGTTTAGATATGTAATTTAATATTGTTTCTCAAAATATTCAATGATATTATTCAATGAAATCTTTCAACTTATTATTGTTGTGTTTTATTTTATTAAAGTTTATGCTATTATACTTAGTTTATTTTATTGAATTTAAATTATGAAATATTTAAAAAGGGATTCTAAAAATACAAATTTGAAATGGTTTAAGTATGAAAATTTTGATATTATAAAAAAAAAAAAAGTGAAATAATTTGAAAGTGTAAATTTTGATTTCAAATTTATGATTTTTTATTTTAAAAGTGCTGAATTTATATTCTAAAGCTATGATTTTTTCGGGAAAATTTTAATTCTAAATAGGTTCATAATTTGTGAATTTCAGTTCTAAAGCTATGAGTTTTTGGGAAAATTTTAATTTTAAATATGTTCATATATTTTTTTAGTAAATTAAAATTTCTATTATTTATCAAAAGATACCACATAACAAATTTTTTTCATCGTGTTCTACCACTACAAAAATCAAACCAGTGACTAAAAAATAAATCCTTAATCCAAAAGAGTAGAAACTGAGTGTAGAAGTTGGCATAAGAGGGAGTATCATCATGAGATACAAGTATAACAAACGTATATGCTATATTAACTAAAACATAATGTCGAGAACTTTGTCTTGGCCAGTAGTGACAATGAGAATGCCACCCATAGATAAATGCTTCCAACTGTTATGAAAAGAGAAAGAGTGATGACTAGGTTGAGGTAGATGAATCAATAAGCAGAACATGAGTGCCTACATATGTTATTCCTTTCCATTTGTGAAGCAGGGATTCAATTTTTGCAAGGCTCATTGCCATGTCTCTATGTTCCAATCAAATTTTCATTTGTTTTAGCCTAGAGAATGCTAAGCTGGAGGGAATTTTTTCTTTTGTTATCTTCATTGTCTTCGACTACCTTTCCAATAAGAGTCTTGATGTACCCGTAGAGCTCTATTGTGCACAAGTATTATTTAAGTAGGCCAAGAGCATGGCCACGATGAGGAATCCCATCATCGTGAGAAAGGATATCATCATCAGTGTAAGCTTCATCCTCATGCATACATTCAATGGCTCCTTGGTTAATTCAGTTTTGTATTTGCTAAGGTGTAGTTTTTTTTGTAGCTATGTGTTGTAGATTGAGCATGTGAGCAGTCTCGAGATTTTTCTTCATCACGCTTAGTAGAGGAACGTTGGAATCGCATGCATTGACAAGGAATGGTGGAATTATATTGGATTAGAGTGATATTGTGTGCTACGAAGGAGAAAAAATGGAAGGTAAATGGAAAGGCACAGGTTTTGTGAGAGTTGAATCAAGGAGAAATGCAAAAATTGGCTATAATTTGGGCATGAGAGGAGCGAAAAATAATGATAGGTTCTAGGAGAGTGTAAAGAGATAACATAGGTAATAAAATACATGCTTTGAGGGAGGCTCATGGTAGGCCAAACACTACAATAGAGCACCTCCATAGGTAGACTTGAATTGTGACTAGAATTAAATGGAAAGAGATGGCATGAAAGGTATAATGAGAGACTAAACCAAAGCTTGGAAGAATAACAACAAAAATAAGGAAACTTTTTCATTTAAATGCCATATTGATGTCCTTCAGAAAATGCTTGAGAGTACCAATGTAAGCAAGCATACAAGTATATTAGAGGTCAATATCAGGTGTGCACTAGTGCCACAAATGTAGTGGAATCCTTAGACCACCTTCGCGAGCATTAACATAGAAAATTTTGAGTGCCACTCGAAGCATCCTCACTACTACAATTATTGAAATTGGATTATTTGTGAGAAGTTGGGTGACAATAACACTTTCATGGGAGGCCAAGTTAGGAGGTGTTGGAAATAATACTGAGAGGGGGGGTGAATCAGTATTATCAGATTAATCAAACTTTTCAAATGCCCAGAAACATATATGCTACTTCAGTTAAGTGAACCAGCGTGTACACGCTACTGTGACGAAGTAAAACAGCGTATAAGCAGAAAACTCACAATTTAGTTAGCTTATTCTTCAATTAAGTGCATCAGGACATTATTCATCATATTAACAGTAAACATGTGCAGTATAACAGAACAGATAAAAAGCCACACACATGAACACCAAGATATAAGGTGGAAACCCAATGTGGGTGAAAACCACCTGCTGCAAGTTGTCTCTATCTTTCTTAATATGAAACTTCAGTTTACAATCTTTTGTACTGGTGCAGCCTTATACCAGTACGCAGGCTACAACCTGCAGAAGGCTTCAACCTTCTCTCGTTCTCCAAACTTCCTTGGAAGGGAGCTCCAACCCCCTTTGCTCTTGTACTAGCCAAGATACTAGTACGTAGGTGCTGACCTACAATCTTCCTTCTTCCAGGTATCACTTTTCATACATTTTCAGACTTGGATATTCCTGAAGCACAACATTGCAATCTGAAGACCACAATTCATTCAATTTCCACAACAGATCATTGAAGCATAAAACAACCAAACTTTGAATCACTGAACCACTGAACCCTGTCAATCACCAGTTACCAGAACACAGAGCAGACTACAGAACTCTGCAATAACAGTCAGACCCCACTGTAAACCCAAATCAAGCTTCAAAAGATATACGCTACTTTAATGAGCAGAACCCGCGTATACACGCTCTTTTACCGAAGCCAACCTGCGTACAGATCTAAAAATAAACTTTCTCAATTTGCAGTTGTACCAGACATTAGTTAGACTCAGAACGTAACATTGCGACAATATGCAGATCTAGAAATACGCATAATCAACCATATCATGATAGTGCATTTCAAACCATTAGATCCCGATCTATCCTTAGATCTAGTCTTCCATTAACCGATGTGATCTCTCCTTGGCTTAGATCATGCAACTCAGAACCTGCATATCAGATCTCTTTCTCTCTTAGATATTCATGCCTTGTCAAAAGATGATTTTGCCTAATGATCTTCTTCTCCTTATATAGCCTTAGGCCTTTCTCAATACCAAGAGCCAAAACCATAGTAACACAATACCATCAACTTTAAAACTAGGGATCGACACGCCCGTCGAGACATAATGGTCCGAAATCATAGGCACAACTTCCAAGGACTAACCACCATGAACCAAAGGAACCTTTCCACATACACGCGCTTTTTCTGAATCGAACTAGCGTGTACACGCGACTTGGGCTTAACGAAACAGCGTGTATGAGCTTCCTTGGCATGCTGTACTGAGATCTGTCTTCTGATTAAGTTGCCATCACCTGTACTAACCTCTGAGCACCTGTACCATCCACTGAGTGAGTTGCCATCAAGGACAACACTTGAATCATAATGCCAACAATCTCCCCCTTTGAACTTGATGGCAACCACCACACCAAGTCACTCTCCCCCTTTGACATCAAGGGCAAAGTGCTATGCTCCCCCTGAGGACATGCTGATACCTCTGCTTGGCTGTGCTGAGTCGTGCTCCCCCTGACAGTAGGCTAGATCTGCAAAAGATGTTCTTCAACAAGAACCAAGACTTATACACCATAAGGGACCTTTCTATCACCAAAGGACTCAATACATACAACCATAACATATCAGAAACAACCAATTATATTACAGCATTCATCCCAGGCATAGTGGGGAAACCAACAAAGGCCGTTACATGACCTTGACACCATAAAAGAGACAAGAGAGATACATGACATAGAGACAACAGATCTAGACCAAGACTTAGGAAAGACATCAGCAGCATCTGATAAACATCTTGTTAGATCAGCAACTAGAATTTCTTTCTGAGCTCCTTCTCCTGAAACCAACAACCAAAAACATCTGAATGCCAACAATGCTTTATGAGACTTTTGAGCTGCTCCCCCTGAACCTGTGCCTGTTGCACTCCCTGAAACTGTGCCTGAATAATTCTGACATTCATATTGCTGTTCAGAACTTCAGAGTTTTCCCTTGCTGTTCAGAACTTCATATACGCGTTTTATCCTGTATAAAACAGCGTATGTACGCGGATATTCTTTCTGCAACAAGCGTCCAGCATACACGCGACTTACCCAGCATGAATCCGCGTGTATACGCTCATATCCCTTCCGTAACCTGCGTATACCAACTTTTCTGTAGAACAAACAAATTTCAACAACAGGATGAAGCATTAACTACTCCCAGCTTTTGTCTGAGATATTCAAAAGTTTCCCTGGGCAGTGGTTTTGTGAGAATATCAGCAACTTGCTCCTTAGAAGGAACATACTCCAACTTGACCTTCTGCTCAAGCACTTGTTCCCGAAGAAAATGGTACTTGATTGGTATGTGCTTGGTCTTTGAGTGCATGACTGGATTCTTTGAAATGCTGATTGCACTTGTATTATCACATAAGATAGAGACAGGTGGAGTGCAAGTGATTTGAAAGTCCTGCAAGGTCTGCATCATCCAAAGAAGTTGTGTGCAACAAGATGCTGCAGCCACATATTCTGCTTCAGCTGTAGATAAGGCAATCGAACTTTGTTTCTTGCTGAACCAAGATACTAATCTGGAACCCATGAAGAAAGCACCTCCACTTGTGCTTTTCCTATCATCCACACTTCCAGCCCAATCTGCATCTGTGTAAGCATGAAGAGTGAGATCTGTATTTCTAGGATACCATAAGCCATAGTTTTGGGTCCCTTGAAGATATTTGAAGATTCTTTTGACTGCCTGAAGATGAGTTTCCTTTGGGTTGGCTTGAAATCTTCCAACCATTCCTACTGCATGTGTAATATCTGGTCGAGTACCTGTCAAATAAAGCAAACTCCCAATCATGGATCTATAAGTGGGTTGGTGGACTGCTGCTGATTCATCATTTGCACTGAGGCTGCATCCTGTAACCATGGGTGTACATACTGGTTTTGACTCTTCCATGCCATACTTCTTCAAGATCTGCTTGAGGTATTTGGTTTGAGACAAGAAGATACCTCCTTCATTTTGTTGGATTTGCAATCCAAGAAAATATGTCAATTCTCCAAGAAGTGACATTTCGAATTCTTTCTGCATAACCAAGGCAAAGTTTTGACTCATAGTCTCTTCATTGCTGCCAAAAATAATATCATCTACATAAACAACAAGAATTAGCAATTTGTTATTTTCAACTTTTATATAGAGATTGCTATCTGCTGATCCTTTTGAAAAGCCTTGTTGGTGAAGATATTTGTCCAACCGATAGTACCAAGCCCTTGGAGCTTGTTTGAGCCCATAGAGAGCCTTTTTCAATCTGCATACAAGGTTTGGATCATTCCCAAGAATGAACCCATCTGGCTGCTCAATATATACTTCTTCTTCTAAGTCTCCATTCAGGAAGGCTGATTTCACGTCCATTTGAAATACCTTGAAGTTTTGAAAGCTTGAGAGAGCAAGGAACATTCGGATGGCCTCTAGTCTTGCCACAGGAGCAAAGGTCTCTTCAAAATCTATTCCTTCTTGCTGTGCATACCCTTTACAAACAAGTCTGGCCTTGTTTCTAATTACTTCTCCATTTTCATTTAACTTATTCTTGAAGACCCATTTTGTTCCTATTACATTCTTATCTTTTGGTCTAGGAACTAATTCCCAAGTGTTGTTCCTTTCGATTTGCTCAAGTTCTTCATCCATTGCTTTGACCCAACATTCATCTTTGCATGCTTCTTTCACATTTTGTGGTTCAATGGAGGAGAGTAGAGCCAAGTAGCTTGAAGCTTCTGCAAGTGTCCTTCTTGTTTGTACTCCTGCTTCTTTCTGCCCCACAATCTGAGTTTCTGGATGATTCTTTTGGACATATCTGGATGGAGTCTTCTCTTCTATTCTTGTCTGCTCCTCTGGTTCTTCTTGAGATTCTTCTTCTTCTTGAGGTTCTTCTTCTTCATCATTTCGCCTTTGAGAGTAACCTTCATCTTCTTCATGATGAACTTGCCTAGGAATATATCCCTTCTCATCAACCACTATATCAATACTGTCAACAATTCTGCCAAGTCTTTTATTGTAGCACTTGTATGCTTTGCTATGTGGAGAATAACCAAGAAGAATGCCCTCATCTGCTCTAGGTTCAAGTTTGCCAAGTTGCTCATCAGTATTCTTAATATAACATTTGCTCCCAAAGATTTTGAAATGCTTCACGGAAGGAGTTTTACCACTCCAAAGCTCATGAGGTGTTTGAGTGCTGTTTACTCGGACATTTGTTTTGTTAAGAATGATAACAGCAGCATGTGCGGCTTCTCCCCAGAAGGTTGCAGGAGTACCTGATTCATCGAGCATAGCACGAGCCATTTGTTGGATAGTTCTGTTCATTCTTTCCACAACCCCATTTTGCTGAGGAGTTCTAGCTGTAGAGAATTCTCTTCTTATCCCATGTTCATCGCAGAAATCAAAAAATTCATTTGATGTGAACTCCCCACCTCTGTCAGATCTGAGGCACTTGATTTTGTGTCCTGATTCATTTTCAGCCAATGCTTTGAAGGATTTGAATTTTTCGAATGCTTCATCTTTGTGCTTCATAAGCCCTAACCAAACAAACCTTGAGAAATCATCAATGAATAATATCAGATATTCTTCTCCTCGAGGTGTCCTTTTCCTAAATGGACCACATACATCTGTATGGACTAGCTCAAGAGGCAAGCTAGCTGATCCTTCCTTCTCTGGAAAGTTAGTTCTGGTCTGCTTTCCAAACTGACAAGATTTGCATATGGTGTTGTCTGGAATTTTGATATCTGGAAGATCGCGAACTGCCTGATATTTGCATGCTTTCCTTATTTGTGAGAAGCTTAGATGTCCCAACCTTCGATGCCATAACCAGTGCTCTTCATCCTTGCTAAGATAGCATTGTTGTTGTCCTTCTTCAAATATGTACAGATTATTTGGAGTTCTTTTGCCTTTGAGAACTGTTTTACCTGTATCAAGATCACGAACAAGACATCCATTCGATCTGAAAATAACCTCTGTTTTTTGATCACACATCTGGCTGACACTTAGAAGATTATGCTTCAATCCATCAACATACAAAACATTTCCAGCCTTGACCTTTTCTTTCAAAGGAGCAATACCTTTTCCTTTTATAGTTGCAGGAGTATCATTTCCAAAAGAAACTTTCTTTCCCTTTTCTAAAGTAGAATAAGATTCAAGTTTTTCTTTATCACCTGTCATATGTTTCGAACATCCACTGTCAATGTACCATAGATTTTCCTGTCCTTCTGCATAAAATGCTATCCCACATCTTTCTGTTTGAGGTTCCTTTATTCTCCATGTTTTGGTGCTTGTGGCTTGTTCCTTTTTCTCCTGAAACCTGCTCCTGCATTCAGAGTCTTTATGACCAAAATTATTGCAAATAGAACATTCAACTTCATTTTCAAGCACCGAAAAGTTGTTATAGGTCCTTTTTGTAATCCCTGTCATACTTCTTTGTTTTTGAGCTTCCCTAGTCATGATTGTTTTATATGCAACACATTGAGCTGCTCTGTGACCAAAGTTGTGGCAAGAAAAGCATTGTCCATTGAAGAAGCTTCTGCGGTTATTGAATCTACCAGCCAACTGATTGTAATTTCTATTTTCATCTATTCTTGAGCCAAACTGAGAAGATTTTACCTGTGGTTGGTTGTAGCTTTTGTTCATCCTTAAGGAGGATTGTCCCTGATAGTTTCTGTTTGTAACTCGTCCCTGCTTTACCTGATTATCTTCATTGTTCTTCCGCTCATTTCCTCTTGCTGCATCAAGATAACTTTTTGAGGTGGATGCTTGAGAGGTTTCTCCATTATAGCCCAAACCTGTCTTGTTTAGAGGAGACCGCTGCACACTGATAATCTCATCCAAAGTTTCAGATCCTTTGACAAATTTAAGATTAATAGCTTTTGTTTTCTCAATTTCTTTTCTGAGACCAACAATTTCACCTTCTAGTTTTTCAAGATGTTTTTCCTTTTCATCAATTTGAAATTGCAAAGTATCAATGATCACATTCTTTTCTTCTATGCCTCTCTTGAGTCTAGTGATTTCATTATAGAGATTATCCACATCTATAGCATCCTCATAATCATCATCTTCAAATGCCATTAACAGCTTATATTTATTACCTTGTTCATCTTCATCACTGTTTGATAAGCCATCACTATCTTCATGGGTGTAGTAGCTTTTCCTATTTGCACTTTGTTTCTTGTTCCATCTAGCAGGTTCTTTTCCTTTATCCTTATAAGGACATTTTGCAGCATAATGACCTACTTTCCCACAAGCAAAGCATTTGAAAGGTAGCTTACCTCTGAACCTTCCAGAACCCCTTTGAAGATTTCTGACAAAATTTGATTCTTCTTCCTCTTCTTCTGGAACATGGCTTGCTTCATAGTAATCTTCTTTTCCTGATGCCTTAAAAGCAGCTTCCCTTCTGTCAGATGGACCTCCCTTTCTCATTTCATAAGCGGTTAGAATTCCATGTAGCTGAGACATAGTGAGAACACGGAGATTTTCTTTTTCTTCTATTGCAGATACTTTAGATTCAAACTTGGGGGATAAAGATCTTAGAATCTTTTGAACTACTATAGTTTCTCTTATTTCTTCACCCAAATTTTTCATACAATTAACAATCTCATCTACCCGAAGAAAATAATTAGCCACACTTTCATCATTATACATCTTGAGAGTCTCATATTGAATCCTGAGTGTTTGAAGTTTAGCTTGCTTTACCTGTTCATCTCCTTCATAGCTAGTGATCATTTTGTCCCATATTTCTTTTGCTGATTTGAAGTGCATGACCTTCATGAATTCTGTTTGAGATATACTTCCTAATAGAGTACTGACTGCTTTTGCATTTGTTTCATATGCCTTTTTCTCAGCTGGATCTGTAGGAGTAGCTGAAGGAAAAGCATAGCCTGTTTCTACAATGTCCCAAACTTCTGTACCAAGAGATTGAAGATATGCAGTAACTCTTACCTTCCAATAATTGAAATTTGTTCCATCAAAAACCGGTGGCCTGATTGATGCTTCTTTCTCGTAGTTGCTCATGATGAATGATCTTCCTTCAAGCGATCAAGCTTCTCTGAAGGACCTGCTCTGATACCAATTGTTGGAAATAATACTGAGAGGGGGGGTGAATCAGTATTATCAGATTAATCAAACTTTTCAAATGCCCAGAAACATATACGCTACTTCAGTTAAGTGAACCAGCGTGTACACGCTACTGTGACGAAGTAAAACAGCGTATAAGCAGAAAACTCACAATTTAGTTAGCTTATTCTTCAATTAAGTGCATCAGGACATTATTCATCATATTAACAGTAAACATGTGCAGTATAACAGAACAGATAAAAAGCCACACACATGAACACCAAGATATAAGGTGGAAACCCAATGTGGGTGAAAACCACCTGCTGCAAGTTGTCTCTATCTTTCTTAATATGAAACTTCAGTTTACAATCTTTTGTACTGGTGCAGCCTTATACCAGTACGCAGGCTACAACCTGCAGAAGGCTTCAACCTTCTCTCGTTCTCCAAACTTCCTTGGAAGGGAGCTCCAACCCCCTTTGCTCTTGTACTAGCCAAGATACTAGTACGTAGGTGCTGACCTACAATCTTCCTTCTTCCAGGTATCACTTTTCATACATTTTCAGACTTGGATATTCCTGAAGCACAACATTGCAATCTGAAGACCACAATTCATTCAATTTCCACAACAGATCATTGAAGCATAAAACAACCAAACTTTGAATCACTGAACCACTGAACCCTGTCAATCACCAGTTACCAGAACACAGAGCAGACTACAGAACTCTGCAATAACAGTCAGACCCCACTGTAAACCCAAATCAAGCTTCAAAAAATATACGCTACTTTAATGAGCAGAACCCGCGTATACACGCTCTTTTACCGAAGCCAACCTGCGTACAGATCTAAAAATAAACTTTCTCAATTTGCAGCTGTACCAGACATTAGTTAGACTCAGAACGTAACATTGCGACAATATGCAGATCTAGAAATACGCATAATCAACCATATCATGATAGTGCATTTCAAACCATTAGATCCCGATCTATCCTTAGATCTAGTCTTCCATTAACCGATGTGATCTCTCCTTGGCTTAGATCATGCAACTCAGAACCTGCATATCAGATCTCTTTCTCTCTTAGATATTCATGCCTTGTCAAAAGATGATTTTGCCTAATGATCTTCTTCTCCTTATATAGCCTTAGGCCTTTCTCAATACCAAGAGCCAAAACCATAGTAACACAATACCATCAACTTTAAAACTAGGGATCGACACGCCCGTCGAGACATAATGGTCCGAAATCATAGGCACAACTTCCAAGGACTAACCACCATGAACCAAAGGAACCTTTCCACATACACGCGCTTTTTCTGAATCGAACTAGCGTGTACACGCGACTTGGGCTTAACGAAACAGCGTGTATGAGCTTCCTTGGCATGCTGTACTGAGATCTGTCTTCTGATTAAGTTGCCATCACCTGTACTAACCTCTGAGCACCTGTACCATCCACTGAGTGAGTTGCCATCAAGGACAACACTTGAATCATAATGCCAACAATCTCCCCCTTTGAACTTGATGGCAACCACCACACCAAGTCACTCTCCCCCTTTGACATCAAGGGCAAAGTGCTATGCTCCCCCTGAGGACATGCTGATACCTCTGCTTGGCTGTGCTGAGTCGTGCTCCCCCTGACAGTAGGCTAGATCTGCAAAAGATGTTCTTCAACAAGAACCAAGACTTATACACCATATGGGACCTTTCTATCACCAAAGGACTCAATACATACAACCATAACATATCAGAAACAACCAATTATATTACAGCATTCATCCCAGGCATAGTGGGGAAACCAACAAAGGCCGTTACATGACCTTGACACCATAAAAGAGACAAGAGAGATACATGACATAGAGACAACAGATCTAGACCAAGACTTAGGAAAGACATCAGCAGCATCTGATAAACATCTTGTTAGATCAGCAACTAGAATTTCTTTCTGAGCTCCTTCTCCTGAAACCAACAACCAAAAACATCTGAATGCCAACAATGCTTTATGAGACTTTTGAGCTGCTCCCCCTGAACCTGTGCCTGTTGCACTCCCTGAAACTGTGCCTGAATAATTCTGACATTCATATTGCTGTTCAGAACTTCAGAGTTTTCCCTTGCTGTTCAGAACTTCATATACGCGTTTTATCCTGTATAAAACAGCGTATGTACGCGGATATTCTTTCTGCAACAAGCGTCCAGCATACACGCGACTTACCCAGCATGAATCCGCGTGTATACGCTCATATCCCTTCCGTAACCTGCGTATACCAACTTTTCTGTAGAACAAACAAATTTCAACAACAGGATGAAGCATTAACTACTCCCAGCTTTTGTCTGAGATATTCAAAAGTTTCCCTGGGCAGTGGTTTTGTGAGAATATCAGCAACTTGCTCCTTAGAAGGAACATACTCCAACTTGACCTTCTGCTCAAGCACTTGTTCCCGAAGAAAATGGTACTTGATTGGTATGTGCTTGGTCTTTGAGTGCATGACTGGATTCTTTGAAATGCTGATTGCACTTGTATTATCACATAAGATAGAGACAGGTGGAGTGCAAGTGATTTGAAAGTCCTGCAAGGTCTGCATCATCCAAAGAAGTTGTGTGCAACAAGATGCTGCAGCCACATATTCTGCTTCAGCTGTAGATAAGGTGTTATAATCGAAGAGAGTCCCATGAGTTAATGTATTGAAGTTTGACACCAGGTGGAGTCCATGTTGGTAGCTTATCCCCCATTAGTGAAGCAAATTGAAGATGAAGTCCAAGCCTCCTCTCCTCTCACATGATTTCTAGGTTGTCACCCAAGTCAGGAGTTCCAAATACATCAATACAATAAAACACACACAAAATTAACAGGAAGAACTAATATAACTTGTGCAATAATTATTCGAGTATATTTTCATATTAATACATTTTATTGACACTTGGTTTCATAGTCCAATATGTCTCTTGGACTTTTATGGCTATTGAAATTCCTCCATGTCAACCTTATGGATTAGGTGTCCAGCATTCCCCCCTTAATCTAAAGGGGTGTATATGAGTCTAAGAATAGAGTTGAAATACAAAGATGCACGGTATAGAATGGCGGGATGTTCTCTATACAATAGGTGGTTGAAGGAATACTGCAAACAAAATAAGCTAGAAAAACTCAAGGTTTCTACTAGTGGTGGTTTAAGGCTGACCACCAACTTTGGCACTAAAGCTCGACGCACTTCCTAGAACAATTCTAAATCTTGATAGAAGTTGAAGTCTTATACTAGTGGAAGTTCTCCCTCATGATGGTTTGAAGATGACCACAGAATGATGTAGCATAAACCAAGGGCTTCTAATGATGGTGGTTTGAGGTAGGCCACCAACCAAAACATTCTCATGAAGCATGACTTTGTCTCTAACTATGGCTTACTTTGGCTCTAGTTTAGGTTGTGGCTCATGGCCAAATAATAAATATTTGAATAAAGTAGCTATACATCAATCCCCGCCTTATTAGATGCAAGGTGATAAGAATAATAAATATTCACTGCAAGACGAGTTTGATGCAGGAGAATGAACTATGAGATATGTCCAATATATATTCTTGGTCGTTGAAGACCATTGCCAAGAAGTGATCCATCCAAGGTGAATCTTTTTTCTTGTAGGATTCTTATGTCTAGAGAATTTGTATGAGTGATAAGTGTGTTTATTCCAATGTTGACAAAGGTGAATACCAAAACAATGAGCCTTCACATGGACAACCCAATAACAATGTTGTCATCTAGAAGCCTATTGTGGCTATGGAACAGGAGCATGTGAATATGAGTCATCCTAAAGACACCCAACAATATGAAAGTTGATGGGATTAGAATAGCCTAGAATGTGAAAGGAAACATCCTTATCATATCTAAGACTGTTTCTATTTATTTTACTAATAATTTATTCCCAATATCTAGTTATGGGCTTGGGAAGTGCTAGTTGAACCTATGCATCTTCATGCAAATCTTCTATGGCCTTACCAATATGATAAACTACTAGTTGATAATTAGATTCTATCTTAAAAAAAAGATGTTTTGAACAAAAAACAGTGCAAAATGATAACTCTTTGGTTGTAGCTCATATTGTTGTAGCTAAGATTCAAGATGTAAAAAATTAAATGTATCTTGTGCATTTTGCAAACAAATGTTAATAGCAACAGGAGTGATTTTATTGATTTTGATTGTGTTGTTAGTAGTAGACAGGATTATAATGCTTGATAACTCTAAATAACTCATCAATTTTGGTTATTTTCATAACAACTCAAGCTTAACAAATTATGGCTTCCAACTTCTACTGAAAATGCATGTCTTTACAACGAAAAAGTATAAGTGAACTTACAAAAAGATAAATGGCTCTCACTAGCAAATAACCAAGTTCTTCTAGTTATAGTGGCCTTATCATCAATGATACTATAGGCTCGATTAGTTTATCTCAAGGTGGAATATATTGAGCACAATCCATTACATTGTGATAACACTAATGTTGAGAACCCAATGCTAGCGAACCAACTAGTTCAAATATAACCTTCCTTTAATTCTTTGAAAGTTACTTTTTCATTTAGTCCAAAAGAGTAAAAATTCCTATGATCCACTCTTAAGTAAAACCATTCGTGCAAGTCATTAATGCAATAAAACTAAACCCATATAGACTTATACCCATAAAATCCAAACATTTATCAAAGGTTGAAGAGCACGACCCTCTCGTGAAAATCTTCACATCTCTTCTAACAACTAGTTGTTAACTACCCCCAACACAACTTTATAAACAATACAAAGTGGCTCAAGTTCATAACAAGTTGTCTTTGTGTACCTACATTAGTGACCTGTTGATACAAACAAAGATAGATGCACTTCAAACAAACACACTCCAAAACGTAGCTACAACTGCAAAATTTCATTAACAAATGAGAAAGTCGAGTGGATGATATCCGCCTTGTGGTCCCTTCTATTTATAACAAGAATTAAGTTGGTTAGATCAAGTAAAAAAATAATTTTCTAGTCATTGTTGCCCCTTTGAACTGAATCGGTGTAGGCCTTTTAGATTTGAGGATGTGAGGCAATGTGATCAGGCAACGACTCTTTGGAGTTTGAAGCGTCATGGTGGTTTGCGATGATGGAAAAGGAAGACAATGTGAAATAATTAATTATTGTTACATTATCCCCATTAATTATTTCACAAAAAAGAATAAAAGTTTTCTATTACATCAAAATGTCATTGCATCATGCATACCCCTATGTTTTCCTTGTGAGTTTCAAACAATCCTTTTCCCATGGGTTTTGTAAATATGTCTGCAAGCTGGTCTTTTGATGTACAGAACTCCATACATATTTCATTATTGATTACTGATTCTCAAATGAAATGATACCTTGTATCAATATGTTTACTCTTCTTATGGAAAACGTGATTTTTTTATAACGCAATAGTATATTTGTTGTCATAGAAAATCTAAGTTGGTTCTTTCTATTCATGCAACAACTCTTCCAAAATTCTTCTCATCTAGATAGTTTGACATGGTGTTGTTGTGGCTCCAACATACTCTTCTTCATCTGATGATAGAGTCACAATGGATTACTTCATTGATGCCCAAGAAATGACACCTAAACCAAAAATGAACACATACCTAGATGTGTTCTTCCTGTCATCAATATTGCCTGCAAAATCACTATCTGTACATCTACTTAGTTTAAAATCTGAATCAGATGCATGCAAGATACCATAATTTCTTGTTCCAACAGTATATCTTAAAATTATTTTTCCAACTAGCCAATGGTTACTCTTCGGAGACTCCATGAATCTAGAGATTAAAATTACAACAAACATTATACCAGGCCTTATTGTAGCAAAAAACATAAGACTTCCAACCAATTGTTTGAACAAGGCTGGATCAATATTTGAAACTTGATCATCCTTACTGAGTTTTGTGCCAATTGCAGTTGGGGTTACAACTGCCTTACAAATTTCCATCCTAAACCTTTTCAATATATCCTTTGCATACTTAGATTGACATGTGAAAATACCATCTTTTGATTGAATTACTTCAATTCCAAGAAAATATTTCATTAGGCCTAAATCAATCATATCGAATTTGGTTTTCATGCTTGTCTTGAAATCATCTATAGAGAGATCTCCATTGAAAATCAAATCATCAACATACAGGCATACAATCAAAATTTTACCATCCTCATTTACTTTTGTATACAAAGTTGGCTTGTAACAACCCTAGTGAAAATTCCATGTAATAAAAGTTGACAAGAATAACCATGGATGAATGGGACACTTATTCCAAGCAGAATGTTGGGCAAGACATCCTAGGGGGTGTTCATTTGGTTGTTTATGGCTAAAGAAATTGGAAAATGCAATGGATAAGGCTTTGGAAATACAAAATGGCATTTTTGGCACAATTATTTAGGAAAATAATGGAAAATGAAGAAAATAGAGGCCTCATTCATAAAAAGGCTTCGAAGGGTCAGTTGGTAACCTTTTGGAAGTTTAGCTTTGGATCTCTTTCATTATTCTCTCTCTCTCTCTCATACTCTTGGACACTTAGATTTTTCTTGGAGCACTTTGGCATTGGATAAATAAAGGCAAAGAAGGAAAGAGGAAGTAAAAATCAAGCAGGGAACGGTAGGATCAAGCAGCTACAACATGATCCATTATAGGTATCGACTTGCATGTGTATTTTCATTTCTAGGTTTTGCATGCATGGTATTGCATGTGGTTCTATTCTATCATGGCATGGGTTTTTCCAGGTGTAACAATGTTTTTTAGCCTAGCCTTGCCATTTCTGGATAACTATGGTGTGATGGGGTTCTCATGTTTGGTTGAGCTAGATTTTTGGATGGATTCAAAGTTAAGTGACGTGGATCTTTGAAACGATAGAACACATGGCTTGGTAACCCCTGAACTAGACCATGGTTTGTAGTAAATATGGATTTTGTGTTGCCTCGGATGGCCTAGGAATTGTTTCCCATGAGTGGTAGGATATATGGTAAATCCTATAGGTGGTTTTCTCTTCGTTGGGCATAGTAATCCCTAGTTTGGGATATGTGGTAAAGCCTGGGGAGTGGGTGTCAATTTAGGGCCTAATGACCTGTGTTTGGATTGCGGTAAATCATGAGAGATTAGGAGATAGGGAAATTCCTCATAATGTAAGTGGAGAAATCCAGTGGAATCCATGCTTGTTTGGCCTAGTGATTGGGTGGAGATCACGATAAAGTTGGTTATGATCTATTCATTGTGTTGGCCTCATGATCTAAGATGGATTACAGTAAAGCATGGTTTCTATTAATGAAGGTGATGTGGTTTAGCCTGGATATGCCTTGGTTGAGTTCTTTTGATTTGAGTGCCACATTCATGCTTCGACTCTAGCACGGGGGTGAATGGCTGAAGAGAGATTTGGCTCAGCCATTATATGGTCAAGTGGAATGTGGTAGTCCCATTTCTAGTTGGTTGATTGCATTGATTAATGAGAAATTCATTCCCTTGATTTCTATGTGGAATTGTATTGATGTATATATGGATTTTCATGGTTGATATGTTTATGGTATTTTTGTTCCTATTATATTGGTTATATGTACATTTTGTGACAACAACTATGTATGGATCTCAGCATGTTTTTACTTGTAATTGAATGGATATGGTATCTATGGCCTAATAAGTGATAAGGCAACAAATTGCATGAGGGAAAAATAGTTCATAGCGATTCTTAGATAAGTATGAGATCCCTACACTTAATTCTATTATTTACACTTGTAGGTTACATGTTGACAATATGTTTGACGAAATTCCTATCATGGCTAGTAGAGGTCTGGTTAAGGTCTTGATCAACTATTTATTTTTGCATCATTGGTTCCCTGTACTTTACTTTATTATGAGCTTTCACTTCATTCTAGGCAGTGGCTTGGGCTCTAGACCTAAAAAAGTGGCTTAAATCCCGGGGTCATTAGCATAGAACTGGCAACTTTAGTCCACAGGCACTGGCATGCAGGCTTTTGAGAGCAACTTTAGGTCTCTGGCCACTCCCTTGCCCATAGAATGAGAGAAACTATGGCCTCAAAGATCCACTGATAGTAGTGGGACCCAGGGACAGGTTGTCTCAGTGGATGGCTTATCTCTTGAGGGTTTTGTTGATGATGTTGGATGGTTGTATGTGATGTTCCATTGATTCCACTTCCTTAATGTCACATAAGAGGTCGAATATGATAATAGTAGCCTCTCATCTCATTTTTACCCTGATTGGCATGGTTACTTGGGTGGATGTGTGAGGAGGGTGTTACAGAGTGGTGTTAGAGCACAGTTCAACTCTCAGACTGGATGGGTTGAAATTATTGGCCATGCGTGCATGTCAATTGCATGTGTGTCTCTTACACTTATATACTTGTTGCATTTTCTTGATGATGCATTAGGGTTATAGTATGGTTATCATGGAAAATTTGATGTTGATATTTCAGAATGTATTTATCATAAGTACGTGACTGATTTCAAATGGATTATGTGTCACTTACATGTTGATTGTATGTCACCTACTTACATCCTTGTATGTTAGGTTACATTTTGAATATTTTTATTACATGTATCAGTCTTGTAGGTTAATTGCAATAACTGATCAATTATGTTTGGCTACATGCATTTATGCATAGGTGTAGTTGATTTGGAATCACTTATGCATAATCTTGGTTTCATGTAGCAATGTGTATAATGGAGTAATGGTTGTTGTCATGCATGAGGTCATATCATGCATTTTTGATATGGCCTTGCATTGAAGATTGGATCCTAGTTAGAGTGATGTTTATGAGTTGATACACTTAATTGGTGTTGGCTTATTGGGCCCTAACCTAGGTTTAGAAGTGTTATTAGCCAAACAAATCCCATAGCTACCGGCCCTTTTGGAAACAGCCCACGGAGCATAGACTAAGGTCTCACCCGAGGTAGTAGGGGAGGGTACTGGAACCAGGTTTCTGCACCCTTGGGATGTTTTGATGTGTTCTGGAGAGGTCGCAAACCATTCTGTGGCCTCACACCATGCTATACTATTATCAGGCTTCCACGCGGGTCTACTTTCTTATTAATGAAGTTATTACTGATTTGATCTTCTTGTTGCAGTCTTTAAGAAAACATTTAACAATAAAACCTGATGTGCACAATTATAAAAAGATATAAACTCATATAACAAATGCATAAACCAGAATACAACAAATCTGCGATGTTTCAGAACAACTTATCTTTATTAATATCTTCTTTCTAGTACAATCTTCTTTTTGCCCTGCGCACACCATTGCAGAGTCTCTATCTACCCACTAACCCCTTGACTCAAACTTACAGATGCAGAACTTTGATTACTTTCACCAACCCATAATACCTCAGATCTAGTCCAGAACAAAAACTACCTTCTACCATTAGAGCCTTGCTCTATTTATACATTCCCATGGTTCGCGGACCATGGGCAGACCGACTTAATTTATATTATTCTATATTATTTTTGGGTGGAAAACCCCTTGACTCAACCTATTACATTTCGCGCTCCACGCATTTCGAAGATTTACAATATTATTACCCTAACTTCTAAGCTTTAAGCCCCAAAACCGTTACACAGGGCCTCCACTACCCAACACTTGCATATGCCGATATGCTGTTATGATTATGTTATACATGTATAATGATAATTTGGTGATCCTGCAGACAAGTTATCCTCCCTAAGCTATACTAAGATACGTTTGTTTATTGTGATTTGGTTTATCATACATATTATGCATTTTAGGAAAGATATCAAATGGCTAGCAAGATGGTTGACTACAGATACTCTCCCTACGAATCTGAAGAGAAGTACGGTGTTGGGAACTCTTCAGATTTGGTAGTTACATTGATAAGTTTGAAGGAAGAGATAGCAGTTGTAAGGTGGATAATGATCGGATCATATAGGAACAAGAGAAGAAGGAAGAGGTGAATGTTATACTTCTTGATAGTTTTTTCAGAATTGTAGCGATAAGGGCCACTTTAGATCAGCCATGGGCATGATGATAAAACTAATTAGGCATATGGAAGTAGATCTCCTGGTAGACATAGGTCAGATAGATCTAATACAGTGAGAGATGGTAGGTTTTCGGACACTCTGGATAGGATGGGTGTTCTGGTTCTGATAGACCTCATGATCATCATCATTATCATCCTTATAGGAGGAATGATATGGTATACTTACTAGATGAATTCAAGAAATAAAAACCACCTACTTTTGATGGAGATGTGAAGAAGATGGAAGATGCAGAGGCTTGGATACTTGGAATGAACAAATTATTTGAGTGGCATCATTACACAGATAACATGAAGGCTAGAATAGTTATCTTCACCTTTAAAGGTAAAGCAAACATCTGGTGGGAAGATGTTAAGTGGGCTAGAGACATATGACTTGAGCTGGTGGGAATTGAAGAGGCTTTTTTGGAAGAAGTACTTGTCAGAAAGGTACTATGATAGTAATGAAAATGAATTATATGAGCTAAAGATTGGATCAATGATGGATGATGACTACACGACCAAGTTTTTAGAGCTATTGAGCTATGCACCATCTCTTACTAATGAGAAGGCTAAATTTCAATGTCTTGTTAGTGGTTTTCCATTAGCATTTAGAAATCGGATTGAATATGATGAGCCTCAGTCACTTGAGGAAGTTATTGGGAAACTGAAGCATTGCTATGAGAAATCAAAGCATAAAAATGAATCTTAGCAATGATGGAAAGGAAAGGGAAAATTTAAAGGTAAATGATAACCTAAGAGGACAAGGCCTCAACATGCAGATGAGAAAGAGAATGTGGCACCAAAAAAGAGATTTAATGGAGCTAGGCAAGGACATGAGTCGCAACAACAACATAGAGTTGTTGGTACTGGTCAATTGGAGTGTTGGACATGTGGCAAGGAACACCTTAAGAGATATTTTCCACAGAATCAGGGTGGTAGGCCTTATATATACAGTGCAAAAAAGGCACAGACTATTGGGGATGCTGGTCAGAGTCTTCCACATATCTATGCAACAGTGGAGGTGGAACACCAGGCATCTATCATTGAGATGGACAGTAAGCTTTGTGATCAAGTTATTTCTATTTTGATTGACCCTAGATCTAATTATAGCTATGTTAGTCCTGAATTCATAGATAAGTGTGGCTTGAATAATGAATTTCATGCAGATTCTTGGTTAGTGCAGTTTACTGCAAGTACAAAGAAGCAAGTTCAACATTGGGTAAGAGCTTGCGCATTTGATTTAAATTGCATGCCTATAACAACACATTTGAATGTATTACTCTTGGTATCATACATTATGTTGTTGGGCATGGATTGGTCGTATTTACATAAAACCAAGGTTGACTGCTATGACAAAGCTATGGAGTGTGTTGATGACAATGGAGAACCAAGAGTCTTGCAAGGTAAGAACAAATCCACTTCAGTTAGGATACTGAAAACTATGCAAGAAAAGTGTATCACAAAAAAGGTGTAAGATATTTACAATACACATTTATAGTGATAAGGGTAAGGATTTTTAGGATGCAGATGTGTTGAGTTGATACATAATGTTGCAGTAGTTTCAGGATATATTCCCTGAGGACATTACAGAGCTACCACCTCACAAGGAGGTAGACGTTTTGATTGAGTTAGTGTGAGGGGTAGCTCTAGCATCGAAAGCACCTTAGAGCATGAGCACACTTGATTTGGTTGAGTTAAAGTTGAATTTGAAGAAAATGTTGGGCAAGGGATAAACATTAGGCCAAGTGTATCACCTTGGGGTGCACTGGTCTTATTTGTGAGGAAGAAAGATGGTACTCTCAGATTATGAATTCACTATAGGAAATTGAATAAAGTGACTATCAAGAACTGTTTCCATTTACCAAGGATTGATGACTTTTTCAATCAGATAAAGAGAGTAGTAGTTTTCTTAAAGATTGACTTGAGATCTAGATACCATTAGGTACGCATAAAAGAGGAGGACATTTACAAGACTGTGTTCATGACTAGGTATGGGCATTATGAGTTTGTTGTTGTTCCATTTGGCTTAACTAATGCTCCAGCTACATTCATGTGTTTTATGAATAGTGTGTTGCATCCATATTTGGATAAGTTTGTTATTGTGTTCATTGATGATATACTAGTATATTCTAAGAATGAGGAAGAACATGCCGAGTATTTAGTAGCAGTATTGAGATCGTTGAGGGAGCATCACTTGTATGATAAGCTAAGCAAGTGTAGTTTCTTTCAGACTGAGGTACACTACTTGGGGCATATGGTCTCAAAGGAGGGCATTGCGTAGATCCAGAGAAGATAAGGGCCATCATGGAGTGGGTAGCTCCTAAGGATGTGGATGAGGTGGTATCTTTCATGGGGTTGGCAAGATATTATAGGATGTTCATCTAGAACTTCTCATAGATTTCGTATCCCATTACATCATTGCAAAGGAAAGGTAGGAAGTTCGAATGGACAGAGGACTATGAGGCTAGCTTTGAGTAGCTTAAGTAGTTGTTGATGCATGCACCAGTACTGCAGATTGCATATCCAGAAAAAGAGTCTGTGGTATGCACATATGCTTGCAAGAGAGGGTGTTGGGTTCCAAGTATGAATAAAATATTCAACCCTTTCCTACATTAATTCATCAATCTGGGTGCGTAAAACTTTCAAGGTAACGCGCAAGGTATATGTAGGGGCAAGGTTACAACCTTACATCAACCAAGGATTCATGATTAAGAAATCAACACATCGCTGTAACAATAATAGAAATTAAATTGCAGAACTTAAAAGGAATTCATAGCAATCTATAGAGATCTATAACAGCAATAAAGAAATAAACACAAAAAGTAAAAAAACATACATAAAATGAAATATGCAGCACTTGATCAGAAGAGTGAGCCCAGCTCTCTGATCAAGGTTGTGTTAAATTACAGCTAGAGATAGAACAACAAAATTTCTTGTATTTTATTAATCTGTAAAGAAGTTGTTACAATACATATCTCTACATGGCTAACGCTTCGCATAGGAATAAAAACCGTTTTATACAATACATTAGTAATAACATATTCCCCAAAACCTTTCAATTAAATGCCCAAAATATACAATAGTTTAGAACAGCACTAGTTGCGGAGAGAGCGAGAATAGAAACGATCCCAAATAGGCTTGAAAACAACTACGAGTTGGTTATGTTGTCTCATCATTGCTGAATAGCTATTGAGAATCATGGAACTACTACTACATGCTATGAAAGCGATACATGTTCACTAGAATCTGCGGACATAACAAGTTTTAGTAGTTCGCATAGGCAAATCCATTGTGACTTTACTTCATCAATTAAATATTCCAGAAGACATTAGAAAGGAGGGTTACCTCATAGGTTTACCATAATAATTTCATTTCAATTAGTGAAAAAAGGATGAAAGGATGGGTGGAAATGTGAAGAAAAGATAACCAAATTTGGTGACCAACATCTCCCCCCAGCTAGCCTTCTACATGCCCTCATGTAGCTCATCGCCTCAACAGGTCTAGGTTAGATCCACTGTGATCCTCGTGGAGCTGGGTGTGATAATATTCTTCTGCCATGTCTGTGCCTGGGACGTTGTATCCCTATGAGAGAAGGACTTCCTTCCACCAATCATATGGTACATTATATGCTGGGGTATAGCGCTCCACTAGCAACCAAATGACAGGGAACCTGAACTGGATTCCCATCCAGAGGAACCCACATGTTTGGATGCATGCCACATATCTTTGCACCTGACTTAGTTCCTGTGAAAAATTTGGTGCTCCAAAAGGTTCCCTATTCCAGACAAATGTCGGTGACATCATCCACCTTTTCTGGCAACTATCAAGGGCCTTATCTTGGAATGTGACTATTTGTTTGACACAAAGATCAATGCACCACCTCTTTGTCCTAAGCATCCATTCTCTATTTCCCTCTATCTCTAAAAGTGTGGTGTGCTTATTGTACATAGTTACTGACTGTTCCTGATCTCCTCTCATCATAAGAGGATTCGTGTTTTGATTTGACTCAAACGTATTAGAAGGCTTCTGCCAGTTTATTTGATTGAGAGTGTAAAAGGTAAGAGCCCTTAAATGAATTTCCCCCACATATGGGATCGGATTAAATTCTTTGTCCGCACATAGGAGGTATCCATGCAGATATAGCTCACACATCAAGTGTTGGTTTTCTAAGTCATGGATTCCCATTATACGAATGAACTATACAATGTCCTAGATCTCATGACTAATCTCCTTCTTAATTATTTCCAAACAAAAGAAAAGGAATTGCTCATGCAAAAACAAGGCATAGGTGGAAGCAAGAGGGTGACATGCCATTACCTCTTGTGCTAGGTTGAACATTTGTTCTTTTTCAGTCTTCAATTCCTTCACTTGTTCTTCCAACCGTTCTACCTTGAGCTGTTGCTTCGCATACCTAAGCCGGAATATGTCCATGTGCTCTACATATTCAAAAATGGCCTTGGATGCCTGCTCCTGGACTCTTTTTACCTCATTCTGGTAGTCGTTTGTGGTGGATTTCCAAGTTTGAATCTCAGCTATTAAAGAGAATTCACAGCCATCTAACAAGTGCTCGATAGGGTCCTTTTGAGTAGCAACAAAGGTCGTCAGCACATTGTCTGCCTGTGTTTCTGCCTCAGCCACCGTAACTTTTTGCTCCTTAGCCTGCCATTTATACTTCCTTACCTATTTCTTGAGTCAATCCACCTACTTCCACAGCCTCCAAACCTCTGTTTTCAACTGTATTTTATCCTTGAACTGTAACTGGTATTTCTTTTTAAGGGGAAGCCTCCATTGCTTACACAGTTCTATCCACTCCTGCTTAACAGCCACTTCATCTGGATCTGCAGTTGGTTCAGCAGGTAATGGATTATTCAAAGGAATGTCTTCTAGGCCTTCTGTCGAGTTCTCTTGCCTCAATTCCTCTCCCTCGATTAATTCTTGCTTGACAACCACCTCAACCGACGTTGTAGCTGGTTCATCAAGTGGTGGATTACTCGGGGGAGTATCTACAGGTTCATATGTAGGGACTATCTTGCCTGGTTCCCCTTCCTCACTAGAAATCATTTTCAAGAAGCACCAGAGTCACCTAAAGAAGATAATGTTAGAAAAAGCAAAAGAAAGAAGATCGGTATAACCATTAAAGACAAACCTCGGTATTCATCACAAAAATATGATGAAAAATTAATATGTGAAGAAATAACAGAAATTAGGAAACAAATCAGAGAAAGAGGAAAGATAAGAAAAGAGAAAAAGATCACAGAGAAATAGAATGCAAGTCATGCACAACCTAGAAGAAGCTCTAGACTCTGAGGGTTGGTAAAGAAAACACCGTCAACAGGAACAAAGTTCATAAACTTAGAAGAGGAAACCCCAGAAACATATCCTGTTAACATCTCTTTAGCACACAGTCCTGAAAAATCTCCTGACCATCATTTTGAAGGTAGCTCAAGTAGAAGATTTCCAGGCATAGACCGAGTACATCAACAAATATATGATTATATAGAATCAATGGAGAATAAAAGTGCCTCAATGAATCTAGAACCCTCTGTCAATCCATAAGAACCTCTAATTGACTCTCTCAATTTTTATGAATTAGAGATATTGAACAGACATATCAAAAGGTAGAATGAAACCTTGAGGGAACAAAGTAAATTGGACAAGGATATTCATGATAATACCATTCTGCATCTATGAGTGTGGTATAAGAAAAATAGGAAGTTGAAAAGAAAGAATAGAAGTCTAAACAGAATAGTCATTAACCTCAAATATAGGCTTCTTATGAGGAAACCCAGAATGATAGTCACTTCAAAGAAGAGCAAGAGAAGAAAATTGGATGCATTAGTAGAAATGTTTGAGCAAATGCATTAATAAAGAAGAACTCACATTTTTTGCAAATTTCATGAGGACATGCAATGATTTTGCAGTGGGGGTATGTTGAATGTCAGAATTACCTTCCCCTTGACATTTGTTCTCATCTTTTTCTCCCGATTTCTCACAATACTACAAATCCAATCAATGATAAATGCTAGATTTTGTCTTAGGAAAGCATTAAAATGGTCACCATATTATATTTTCATGTTCTTGCTATTTTAATAAATTTTTGCAAATTAGCTACAAAACGCAACCTATTCTGCAGCTAACTGTGGGTTCTATAGCTACTCTCAAGATTTGGCAGGTTACAGGTGTCAAATGAAGAATTGGGCCACATGGGCATCTCTAGAATCATCTCTACATGGATTCTATCCTACTCACGTGATCCAGATCAACAGAAAAGCATGCCTAAATTCATGGTCAAAGATGGAATCAAATATGTTATCTAGTAGCAGTAGGACTCTTGATATTTTGTAGTTAGTTACGAGTCTAACAGTGTTGTTGAAGAGTTAATATGGATTAACCCACTTATAGCTGATCAAAAGTGGAGGAGTTAATGCATATCAGGCCACCTGTAGCTATTTAGAAGATTAACAATCTCATTACAATTCAAATTAAGCAATTTGTAGCATGTCTTTCTATAAACAGTCATGATAGATTCAGATCAAGCCACCTGTAACAAGATTTTCTCTTAGATAGTTATGTTTTTTTTTCTGTAAATATCGGTTAAATGAGACCGAGAAGGAGTTAGTTAGAAGCTAGAAGGGATTACAAGTTTTTATTAAAAACAATGTTCAAACTCCATTTTGTTGATAATACAAACTCTATTTTGTCAATGGTGGTTTAAAAGTGCATCTTTAATTAGTTGTTATCCAACCACCTCAATTGCAGAGGGCCTCTACACTGAAGGAGGTTTTTCACTTGTTCTCATTTTAATTTCTATTACTTTGTTTTCTGCAAGTCCATTTGCTCTAGTTTTGTTTCTTTTCAGTTTTGTAACCAATAGTGTAAGGGTAAAAACCACAATTGTGCAAGTCTTATTCTTCTGAGATATTGTATGAGAAATGACTAAATGAAAAATGGATAAATGAGAATACACAGTTGCTTAGCTTCTTATTGTTTTTTATTACTCATTTTCTTAGCATAGAACTATCAATTAGCTATATTAATAGATGTTCTCAAAACCATTTCGAAATGATGACAATTCTAACTTAGTTGGTTGATGATCTAATTCATGCAGTGATTGAGCTTACTCAAGACATTGTTAGTGTTACAAACTGTCATATTTTCTTTTCTGTTTTCATGTCATTACTTAGTTGCATCACTTGACATTCCAAAAAATCACTTCAAGGAGATTGATTCTATCATGTTCCAAAATTGAATGGTTCAATGGATAAATGAATGCAATTATTGAATTACATTTTGCATCAGTATTACTTTTGATTGTAAGAAATATCCATGGATTAGGACTAAATGGTAGATAAGATAGATGCTCTGTTTGTCTTATTAGGTCCTAACTAAAAAATAATTCTTGGTCCATTTTTAGGAGATTAAACGAACTTAGGAACCTATCCTTCCTTTAATAACTCATTAGATCCATGTAAATATCTCATAGATTGTATATTCTTAGACATCAAAGAATAGAAATCCCCAAAACAAACATAAAAATACAAAACAACTAAGTAAGAGAAAAGTTAACTAAGCACATATAGTGAATCACACTCGTCGGTTTAAAAACCTCGGTTGATAATTCATGCAAGCAATTTAGGGCACTAAATTGACTAAACACCAATGTGGTATCCTCTCACTCGTGATGCATAGCCAACCCACCCATCATTGTCGAAACAGTAACAACACAATGGACACAGTCAGCTGTTAGGGAGAGAGTAGCACTAATCCACACTAACAGTGGAAATGGTAACAACATGGTGGGGCGTCGGGTAAAAGGACAATGAAAATGGCCAATAGATTTCAGAAATATCAAAGAATGATGACGAATTACGGTAGTATGATGGAATAATTACAGTAATTAATTTCGATGCATTGGGAAAAGACCGATAGGTTATTGGCATACAAAATTCAAATTCCAATGCGTTGTGGCCATTATTACAAAATCACAGTATTTTTGAGTTACCGTTCGCATCAGATTTAGCAATGATGTATCATTATTATAGTTTAAGTATGTCATCGTTTATTCATGGCGGGCCCCCCCCCCCCCTAAATGTGGTCATCCGTGGCACGTATATGTCTCATTAATGGAATATATTAATTGAATTTGTAAAAGTCAATGTAGGCATACCTAACAACCTACATGGCAATGGAGTAAAAACAAAGTAATCTGTAAAGTAACAACAACTTTCGAGTAACAGCAGTGGCAGAGTAACAGCATCGAAGGAGTAACAGCAGTCACAGAGTAACATCACTGGCGGAGAAACAACAGTAGCAGAGTAACAGCACCAATGGATTAACAGCATTGACAAAGTAACAAAATCGGTGGAGTAACAACACCAGCGGAGAAACAGCACTAGCGGAGTAACAACACCGACGGAGTAACAATATCCGTCACTTAGAAAATTTTCCAGGAGTAACAAGAGTGGTGGAGTAACAACACCAATCGAGTAACGACACCGACAGAGTAACAACATTGGCGGAGTAATGGCACCAGTGGAGTAACAGCACTGGCGGAGTAAGAGCACCAACAGAGTAACAACATCCATCACTTAGAAAAAAAATTTCAGGATTAAAAACAGTGGCGAAGTAATAGTGCCGGCGAAGTAACAACAACGGTAGAGTAACAACATGGGCAGAGTTAACAACGTCAACTATTACATGGAAAATTTTCTTTAAGCTCCTCCTTGTCATATTTTGTTCATTATCTTTGCAAAAGACAAACAAGTCAGTAGTAACATCATATATATATAATTTTATTTTTTTTAGAGGGTAGAGAGAGCATTCTCTGCACCAACAACCATCAAAGCAGATTTATTAGAGAGATGTTTGATAAAGGCATCCTTAGAAGTTGGATGGTGGTATAATTTTGGATGGTGTCCATTCACTAAGAAAGGAGTACAAGTATCATCTATTGTAACCAATCTGATTGTTCCATTGTCAAACACCAACGTCCACTTCATAGGGTCCCATCCAGTGAGTGCAAAGATTCCCTTTGAAATATTTGAACTGGGAGTCATAGAGAAATGCCCAATCTCCTGTATGAAACACCTTGTTCTTGATAAATTTATCATGCCACTTCATTCTCTATTGTTGAATAATAGTAGTTTTATGGACAGCCATTGAACGGATTTCATCTAATTCGTTGAGTTGTTCTAACCAGTGTTTCTTGGCCTCTGATAAGTCTAATCCTACTTCCAAAGTTGTTCTGAGCATGCTGATCTTAAATTATACCAGAAACAAAGGGGATTTCCCATAGACTAACTCAAATGGTGAAAACCCAATTGTATTCCACCATGTTGTCCTATATGCCCAGAGAGATTCTGTAAGTTTCTGAGACCAATCCTGGTGATGGCTTTCTATAGTTTTTGTCAAGATATTTTCCAATACCTTGTTTGTACTTTCTACCTATGCATTTGCCTAGGGGTGGTCAGGGGTTGTCACTCTGTGTTTAACCCCATATTTCTACATAAGCCTTGCTATCATGTGGGATGTGAATTGTGCCCCTCCATCTAAAACAATCTCCCTTGGAGTACCATATCGAGAAAAAATGTCTTCAAAAATAAAATATGCAGCCACCTGTTCTGTTTCTTTTGCAATTGCTTTGTCTTCCACCCACTTAGTCACATAATCAGTGCAGACTAGAATCTGAAATTTTTGATGAGAATGTGGGTTGAAAGGTCCAATGAAATCAATTTCCCATTTCTCGAAAGGTTCGAGGACTACCTGGGGCTGTAGTGGCATCTCATCCAATTTTCCAGGTTGTCCCATGCGTTGACAACTGTCACATCTTTGGACATAGTCTCAAGCATCACGAAAGATAGAAGGCCAGTAATATCCCATTTGTAGCACCTTGTGGCCTGTTCTTTTATCTTCAAAATGTCCTCAATAAGGGCCATCATG
The DNA here is from genome assembly GCA_031772625.1 of Pinus tabuliformis. Classification (NCBI taxonomy): domain Eukaryota; kingdom Viridiplantae; phylum Streptophyta; class Pinopsida; order Pinales; family Pinaceae; genus Pinus; species Pinus tabuliformis. The sequence continues at coordinate 201,138,397 of CM062820.1, read as the reverse complement.
GGTACCCTTCAATATCTCATAGATGTCATCCTCATATACACAGCAATGAATTCACTGAACAATCCCTGTGTGAAAAAGGTACCCTTCCATTCATGAATATCGGGTACTATGATGAATGATTTTCCGATGTTCCCTGTATGACAAGTAACGAGGTACCCTCCCTGTAGAAAGATAGTTAGCAATATTCGCATACCACGGAGTGTTATTAGAAATTGCAAAGAGATGTTCATCTAGAAAGCTATCTTCTATGGGTGTACCTTCAATATTATTTTCTAATCTAGACAGAAAATCAACAACCACATCGTCCTTTCCTGGTTTATCTACTATGGTAATGTCAAATTAATGAAGTAACAAAATCCATCTTGTAATATGACCAGGAGTAATGGGTTTATTCATCAGATACCTGATTGTTGCATGATCAATATGTACGAAGGTGGGATACCCAGTAATATAAACTTGTTGATGGTGTAGATGATGGCAAGGAATTCTTTTTCAGTCACTGTGTAGTTTAACTTATCAGGAGCCAAGTTCTTACTAACATACTAAATTTCATATGGTACCTTGTCCACTTACTGTCCCAAAACGATCCCAACTGTTGTCTAAGAGGTATTAACATGACTATGGAATCGTAATGTCCAGTCTGGCCCTTGAAGGATCGAAGTGCTACTAACAAGTTCCTTGATCTTCACAAAGGTTACATCACAATCGTCTGTCCACACAAAATCTGGATCTTTTGTTAGCAATTGAAAAAGTGGATGTGTTATTTTAGCAAAAATTTCTATAAAGCGCCTGTAATAGCCAACACAACCAATAAAGCTATGTACCTGTGTGGGTGTTCTAGGTATTTGGAAGTGCAATATTACCTTTACCTTGGCTGGATCCATTCGAATTCCAGCAGTTCAAAGTAAATGCCCCAAGACTATTCCTTCCTCTATCGTCATGTGGAATTTCACTGTACTCAAAGATATGTAGGTTTTAACCCCGTACAGAAATTACCTGCATACGAATTCTAAAACATAGAAAATAAACAATGCAAGAGCATAACACATAAAATACATATACACAGAGATTTTCCCCTGGATCCCAAAACCGGGACTACCAGCTTGATTTTTCATTATGTTCCTTTCAATGTTACAATACATATTTATACATGCCGAAGCATCCAATACCATGGAATGAAAACCATCGCATCCAAAACCATGGGTGAAAAATCACGCACAAAACCATAGGTAGGTTTGCCCAACCTAATATAGGGTCCAAAAACAAAATTTTCCAGGGCCCGCTATGACTCCCCCCGCTACGCAATCTGTGCAACGGAGGGGGGGGGGGGGGGGGGGGGGGGGCTCTGCCCACGTTCTAACCCTCCGATTAACTACATGGGCTAGTCGTGGAAAGAACATAACACAACCCAACATTCTCCCACTTGTTGTTTTCCTTCCACAGGGGTCCACAACAGAGCTTAGTCATTTATCCAGCCCTGCAATGCCCATTGTTTCTCTACACCAAGAGAACTTCTTAGAGCTCACAAATTTTGTCAATGCATCTGCAATATTCTTCAAAGTGTCCACCTTTACCAGCAACACCATTTTGTCTTCTATCATATCCCTCACAAAATGATACTGAACATCAATTTTCTTTGTCTTTGAACGATATGCAGGGTTCTTTGCCAAGAAAATTGCACTTTCGTTGTCATAGTATATCCTTATAGCTCCCTGTACAAACCCCATACTTAAACACAATCTTTGCAACCAAACTGCTTCCTTGCTTGCATGAGTGGCTGCCATGTATTCTGCCTTTGTAGTTGATACTGCCATTGCAAATTGTTTCTTACTCATCCAACTGACCGCACCTCCAAATAGGTTAAACACATACCCACTTTTAGATCCTCTCTGATCTAGATCTCCAGCCTACTCTACATCAACAAAGCCATGAATATCCAACACTCTGTCCAATCCTGGTCTTTCTTGGTAGCACAAACCATAATCACTAGTGCCAGGCATATACCTGAAAACCTACTTCACTGCTATCCAGTGCTCCTTTCCTAGTTTGGACATAAACTTGCTCAATACTCCCACTGCATGTGCAATATCTGCTCTAGTACAAACCATTGCATACATCACGCTACCGACTACACTTGCATATGGAACACAGGACATATCCTCTTCCTCTTCTTGTGTCTTGGGACACAATTCAACAAATAACCTCACACCTACAGGAATAGGAACCTTCACTTGTTTACTATCTTGCATATTAAACCATTGCAGTATTGTCTCGACATACTTCCTCTGGTTTAACCAGAGCTTCCTCTTTGCCTGGTCTCTTTTAATTTCCATGCCCAAAATATAGTTTGCAGCACCAAGATATTTCATGTTGAATTTGGAGGACAATTAGGTCTTCAAATCCTGGATAATTTCTTTGTCATTTCCAACCAGCAACATATAATCCACATACAAGACCAAATAAATAACACGGTCACCAATTAATTTAAAATACACACAGTGATCTACTTTGCTTCTAGTGAATCCAAGTCCCCGTATAAATGTATCAAATTTCTGATACCACATCCTTGGTGACTGTTTTAACCCACACAGAGACCTCTTTAACTTGCATACCATTTCTTTCTTGCCCTTCACCACAAAACCTTCAAGTTGCTTCATTTAGATCTCCTCTTCCAGATCCCCATGAAGAAATGTTGTCTTCACATCCATCTATTCTACTCAAAATAAAAAGCAGCAGCAACAGATAAAAGTAATCTAATAGAAGTTACCTTGGCAACAGGAGAAAAAATATCACTAAAATCAATTCTCAACACCTGGCAATAACCTTTTGCTACCAACCGAGCTTTGTATTTCTCCACCTTTCCTTTTGCATTTTTCTTCTTCTTGAACACCCATTTACTGACAATGGATTTCCTTCTAGTCGGCAACTCCACTAGATCCCAAGCCTCATTTTTGTGCAAAGATGCCATTTCATCAACCATGCCATCTTTCCAGAGTTTTCCATCCTTTGAATCTACTGTTTCCTTCACAGTTATGGGATCATCATCAGTAATGGATAAAGAAAAATTTGAATAGAACATAGATGGACTATACCTTTCTGGCTTCCATCTTTCTTGAACAGATCTTCTCACACCCAGAGTTTGTGGCTCTTCATCTTTTGATTCCTCCTCTGCTATAGAGTCTGATTCTTCCTCCTTTAGCTCAAACTCTACCTTCTCAGGTTCCTTTGGTTGGACTTCATGTTTAATATCTCTGAACATCACATCTTGGTTGTACACAACCTTCCTTGTTACTGGGTTCCAAAGCTTATAACCCTTTAAACCATCTTTATACCCAATAAAGATTCACTTTTCAGATTTACTATCCAACTTGGTTCGTTTCTCCTTTGGAACATGGACATATGCATCACATCCAAATACCCTCAGATTTGAAAGAGAGGGTTTCTTACCAGTCCATACCTCTTGTGGAGTCTTATCCTCCAACGCTGATGGAGTTGATCTATTGACTAGGTAACATGCTGTCTCCACCGCCTCTGCCTAGGATTCCTGTCCTAACGCGACACCACTGAGCATGTTTCTTGCCTTTTCCATCAACATCTTATCCATTCTTTCTGTAACTCCATTTTGCTGAGGTTTATATGGATTAGTCTTCGGCCATGCTATACCACACGTTTTACAGAATTCTTCAAATTCCTTACTACAAAACTCTCCACCATTATCTATCCTCAGCACCCTTATCTTCTTCTCTGTCTGGTTTTCCAGCAGAGCCTTAAATTATTTAAACCTATCAAAGACTTCAGATTTCTACTTAAGGAAATATATCCATGTATTCGTTGAGAAGTTATCTATAAATGATACATAGTACACAGACTTACCCAATGATGGAACCTTCATAGGTCCAAACAAATCACTGTGCACAAGCTCTAATATTTGTTTCACCCTCTTACCACCAGAGGGGAAACTCACATGATTCTCCTTCCCATATACACAATTTTCATAGAAATCAAAATCCAAAGAGCTATTACTCATACTTTCTACCATACCTTTACTATGAAGTATTCGAAGGCCCGTCTCTCCAATATGTCCAAGCTATTGCTGCCACAACATAGTCTTCTCTCTAGAGACCACTAGATTTTGTACTCCACTTTTAGGAACCACAGGACTGTTGCACCCATCAAAAATAGTGCTACCTTGCAGCTTGTGCAGAGTTCCGATCCAAAATCCCCACATCAATACCAATGCTCCTCGAACCATCTTGCAGGTATCCTTCTCGGAAAATGTTTTTACACCTGCATCATCTAGCTTGCTTACAGAAATCATATTTCTAGCCAATACAGGAATATGTAGAACACCCAGAGGTGTTCTAACCCTTCCACCTTGCAACTTCAACTTTTCTTTTCCGCAATCTATAATTCTAGCCTTCTTATCATCCCCTAATAATACATCACCACCGTCGTATTTCTCATACTCGTAGAACCACTCTGTATGGGGAGTGAAGTGAAAGGATGCACCTGAGTCAATCAACCATGCCTCATGATCTACATGTGTACTTGAAGAGGCCAAGCACACATCCTCACCTCATTTGTGGTGGTTTTTGCCTCTGCAGAAGGAGCATCATGAAATCCCTTTCCTTTATCAGGAGCTTTAGATTTACAGTCCCTTTTGTAGTGCCCTTCCTTTCTGAATTTCCAGCACACCACCTTTATAGTTTTTCATGGAGATTTAGATCTCGCTCCAGATTTAGATCTCCCACTCGATGAATTATTTATTTTTTTATGTTCTGGGACTGTCCTCGTACAGATAAGGCATCGCCATTCTAGCTCTCCATATTTTTCCATCTCATCTCCTCCTTCAGCAATGACGAGACTATTTCATCAAACTACAACATAGTTGTATTGCTGCCTATTGCAATAACCAGACTATCCCATGAATTTGGTAGAGAACACAACAAACTGATGCACTTATCTTCATATGAAATTTTAATATCAACAGATAATAACTGACTTACCACAGTATTAAATGAATTCAGATGCTCTATCACCGAGTCTCCATCTTTCATCCTCAGGTTATACAACATTTTCCGCAGGAACAGTTTATTCATTAGAGACTTAGATTGGTACAAAGCCCTAACTTGTCCCACAAAGCCTTAGCCGTAGCTTCCCTTGATACATTCAGCAATACCGAATCTGAGACACACAATCATATTGTTCTCTTTGCCTTCTGATCCAACTTCTTCCATTCTTCATCAGACACTCCCGTTGGTTTAGTACCTGCATCTACCGTAATCCATTGATCTTTATCCATCAACAAATCCTCCATCTTGAGTTTCGTTAACTCAAAACTCTGACCATTAAATTTCTCGATCTATATCTTTCCACTGCTTGACATCTTCTTTCACCACCAAAATCGATCTCACAGATCTCCCACTGAACAGGGTCTACCACAGGCCCGAGCAAAACCCCTCAGCAACAAAGGCGTCCCCTTGAAGCCAAAATTGCTCTGATTCCAAATTAGGTTTTAACCCCGTACATAAATTACCTGCATATGAATTCTAAAACACAGAAAATAAACAATGCGAGAGCATAACACATAAATCACATATACACAAAGATTTTCCCCTGGATCCCAAAACCAAGACTACCAGCTTGATTTTTCATTATGTTCCTTTCAATGTTACAATACATATTTATACATGCTAAGAGCATCCAATAGCATGGACCAAAAACCATCGCATCCAAAACCATGTGCGAAAAATCATGAATAAACCATAGGTAGGTCCGCCCAACCTAATATAGGGTCCAAAAACAAAATTTTCCATAGAGTGGGCTAACCTGTAGCCCTCAAACTCCTTGTGACTCCCACCACTATGCAATCAATGCAACGAGGGGGGGGGGGGTGAGCTCCTCCCCCTTTCTAACCCTCCACTTAACTACTTGGGCTAGTCATGGAAAGAATATAACACAACCCAACAAGAGACATGTTCCTGTTTATGTATTTCAAGAACTTTTTCCAGATTCTCCAACCCTTCATCGAATGAGTCCCCGTGTGGTGTGAAATTGTCCATATAAATCTCAACACTGTCATCTACCAAATTAGAGAAAATACCCAAAATTTCCCTTTGGAACATTGCAGGTGCATTACAGAGACCAAATGGAATGACCAAGTATGTGAAGGTTCCCAAGGGCATGTGAAAGTGGTTTTATCATGACCTTTAGGAGCTATTTGGATCTGGTTGTACCCACTAAATCCGTTTAGGAAGGAGAAGAACTTATTCCAAACCAAAGTATCCAAGACTTGATCAATGAATGGTAACAAAAAATGGTATTTTTGTGTTGCCTTAATTAATTCTCTGTAATCCACACATATCCACCATTTACCATTTTTCTTGGGGACAATCACCAACGGGCAAACCCATTGGCTATCCGAAATGGGGTAAATAAATCCTACATCCAGTAGCTTTTGAAGTTCTTCCTTGACAATGTTTTTCAAAGCGGGTTTCATCCTCCTCTGGGGCTATCTCACAGTGTGACAATCCTCTTTGATGTATATATGATGGGTACATAGATTGTAAGGAATCCCTTTTATATCTGTGTAGTCCTAGGCGAAGGCTTCTTTGTGTTTTCGAAGAACATCTAGGAGACGTTTCGTCTGGGATTCTGACAGATATGGATTAATATTTAGGGTCTTCCCTGGTTCTATCTCCACATAGATTCTATCATGGGACACAATTGTAGGTAGCTCTTCGAATCCATCTGTTGCTTTGATATTTTCTTGTATTTCACAACTCAAGGCAGACTCCAGAATTCACTGATTTGAATCTGAAATAGAACAAGGATGACTAATAAAAGTGGTAATTATCTTCTATTTATATTTTCAACTAAAGGGCCTGCCCAATAGTAAGGACTGGTCTTAATTCCTCATTTTTAGATTCCGACTCTTCCTCTAGTAAAGGATTCTTGTGACTAGCTGGATTCACTGATGGGCTAGGTTCTGCAGGAGGGTATAACACAAGATTTTTAGTAACCTGCCCATTTGAAATAACCATGTGCCTAGAACGACACCCAATATAAGCGTCTGCGGTTGCCAGCTATGGTCTTCCCAGAATCAGGGGATGGCCACCATCTGGGGACTACATTTGCAGCACTAGGAAATCCATAGGGTAATGCCATGAATCGACTGAGATTGTGATATCTTCCAACTTTGCTACCGAATTGACTGTAGATGAATCCACCAGCTCTAAAAAAGTAGGTGTATGTTTCATGTTTCGAAGACCCATTGCGTACATAGTTTCAGTGGTAATGACATTTATGGCAACGCCCAAATCTACCAGCACATTTGATATTTCTACTCAATTAATTTACACGGTTAGAATTGGGTTCTCGGGATCCCCATATTTCACAGGCATGGCCTTTCCCATCATAAAATCTGATAGCTTTCCCATCACATGAATGGTGAGTGGGTCCCTTGATTTCTTTTTAGGCTTCTTAACACAATATTCCCTAAGAGTTTTTGCATATATAGGTACGTCCCTTATAGCTTGTAACAGGGGGATATTAACAAACAAATTTGTAACTCTCTAAACAAGTCAAACTTAGCTTGAGGGATCTATTTACTCAAGGACAATCTTTCCGGATAGGGTGGATCAGCTCGGTGTTCTTGAGTAATTAGCGGTTGAGGAGATGTCTGATTTTTACTAACTTGGTCTGATTCCTCCTCAGTTGTTTCTGATTTCTTTGCCTCATTGCGAACTTGTCTAATGATAACAAGTGAGGGTTGAGCATCTACTACCCGCCCAGATCTCAAATTTATCTCATAAAGTTTTACGGTGGAGATTTTGTATGAAGGTAGGTTGAGGGTGTCAGCTTGTTGAGCTCCTTTATTGTTACGATTCGGATAGGGTTGGATAGGAAGTTGAGGACAAATAGGTTGATTACCAGGAGGCATATAAGAGGGCAACTGGAGTTGTTGTTGTGGCATTGGCCGGGAAAACTACCCAGGAGGAGAGGGTCCATGCCAGTTTGAAGCCCACGAAGAACTCAAACTAGCTTGAGGAGCCCACTACTGCTAGGGAGGAAGATGATATTGAGGCCACATAGGTGGATAAGGCATGGCCTGAGGACCCATATTAAAATTATTGAAATACTGAGATGGATCTAGAAACATACCTTGATTTCCAGTTGATGGTCGAAGTTTCCATGGATTTTTGGATCCCATAAAGTACAACTACTCCATTTCTTCACCTGTCCCTTGAAAAACCACTTTCAGTCCTCGCAAGGAGGGGCATGAACTTGTTGCATGATTCAACTCACAAATTGCACATTCCTCTATAGAGTTCAATGGGGATTCTCTCTGTGGATGCTTCTTTCTGCACTTTGGGAAAAATATAGCCATAGTCCTTTCCAATTCCATTTGTTTTTGTTTTACTTGCAGTGTGTCCATATGTGTAGACACGGTACTTAGGATATCATTCCTCAAGTTATCCAGCAAATTTCCAATTTCTGCTTTCGTGACACCTCCACCAGATACTTTTGTTGACCAAATTCCTGTTTATTCCTTGCAACTCCCCTCGATCGCTGAATGCACAACTCACAGTTGGTATCGAAGTCATCTTTTGATATGTCTCCCTTCCCCACTATGTTTAACAGCTCCAGAGAGTCTTCTCGAAAGGCTCGGAGAAGGATAAGTTTTAAAATGTCCTTTTCCAAGGTAGAATGACCTGATTTTTGTAGCGTGTACTTAAACCGTTCCACAAAATCCTCCATGTTCTCGTCTTCTTTTGCATGAACTTAAACAATTCTTCCTTAATAACCCAAGATTTATAATAGTCCTCATACTTCTCTAGGAAAGAGGTTTTCATCTCATCCCATGTGGTGATAGTCTTTCTTGCTAGACCCATAAACCATCATAGGGCTGTCCCTTTTAGTGTAGCAGGGAAGATTTTCAATTTCTGAGCATCCGTTATATAGTCATATCCCCGACATACAATATCAAATTCAAATAGGAACGTGTCAGGATCTTCCAAAGTCAGCCCATGAAAGCTAGGTAAAGTTGTTAAAGGAATGGGCTTCATTGGTGCACCAGTCCCAAGATCCCCAATTGGGAAGTCAATAGTAGAGGTTGTAGGTGCCATGAATATCCTCCAATAATCACTGGGGATTTCAGCAGGTTCTACAGGAAATGATGGAAGGGTTCTTATCACAGGAGTTTGAGTTTCTTTAACAACATTCCCTTTATCCCTTGGTGATAAAAGTACCCCTACAACTTCTTCCTCTTTGTCAGAATGGCTTGACTTTTCAGACCCCTTCTCTGCGACTTCTTCTTCCCTACTACAATGGGCTGATCCCTCAGATCTTATGCTTGCAACTTCTTCTTCCTATATTACCAGCAGTGGTACTCCTCTATCAGGTATACTGTTGCATACTTGTTCTGCTGCTAGAAGAGTCTGCTGTGTTGAATCAACAAGGGGTACTATGGATAGAAATGGTTGTTCTATAGATTATCCCTTAGATCTTGTTCAACTACCTGGCCTTACAGTAGCACAAGAAGATGCCTCTGATTCATCTTTTGCAATGATTTTCTAGATATAAATATTCCTTCCCAGATCCTGTCCTCCCTTCTTTGGGGCTCTTCCTCTACCCCTTTTATTGGAATCTTTGTTCATGCAAGTTGGTGAGAGGAAAATATCTAAATTAAGTAACTATGCTCAAGACTGGAGTAGGTTGTCAAAAGACCATTCCCTCCCTAGAACAAGAGATCGATTTTTAGCAAACAAGAAAGGAAAATAGCTAAAAGGAGATCTAGGGTTCAGGGCCTAGAGCAAGGTGTCAAAATACCCTTCCCTCCCTAGGACAAGAAACTAAACAAGAAAAGAACACACATACAAGGAAATCTATAGCTCAGGACCTAGAGCAGCGTGTCAAAGGACCATTCCCTCCCCAGGACGAGAGAATGGGTTTTAATAATGCAAAACAATTCGAAATAGCTAACTAAAGCAAACAACTAGGCCCAAAAACAATAAAAGAAACGAAAATAAAATACTACAGTCAGGACTTAGAGCAGGGTAGCAGGGTAGCATGTAGTAGCAGTTCTGCAATTCAAAATACTACATGCTATGAAAACGATAACTATTCACTAGAATCTGTGGTCATAACAAGTTTTAGTAGTTCGGATAGGCAAAACCCTCATGATTTTACTTTTTCAATTAAATATTCCAAGAGACATTAGAAAGGAGGGTTACCTCATAGGTTTATCATAATAAATGCATGTCAATTAGTGCAAAAAGGATGAACGGATGGGTGGAAATGTGAAGAAAAGATAAGAAGATTTGGTGCCCAACAGAGGGCTTGGTGGAGTCCTTATATAGGATGGATAGGTGGTATGTTATGAGTTCAGAAAACTAAATGAATATGATCAGGTGTACCTGACACATGATCTTGAGTTAGCAACGATTATACATGCATTGAAGATGTGGAGGCACTATCTTATTGGCAGGAAGTTTTTTCTTATGAGTGCTCACATTGGGTTGAGGTATTTGTTTGACCAACCGAATCTGAGTGCTAGGTAGGCTAGATGGTTGGCAATGATTAGTGAGTTTGATTTCAAGATCAAGTACATCAAATGTAAAGAGAATATGGTGGCCAATGCTCTGAGCAGATGGGTACAGGTACATCACTTGGAAGCTATGAGCTCCTATGGGATAGACTTGCAAGATAGTATCTTGCAGGCAGGTCAGTTGGATGTCCGGTATATGGAGATTATGTGCAAGTTACAACAGGATGTTGGTGCAAGTGTAGATATAGGTAAAAGCACATGTACTGGTACAGGTACAGGTGTAGGTACAGATACATTTAGTGGCACAGGTATAGGTGGAAGTACAAGTATAGGTATAGGTATAGGTGCAAGTGAATAGGGCATGGATTATTGTCTTACATCAGATGGATTGGTTAGGTTTCGAGACAGGATATATGTACCAGATAGGAGTGAGCTCAGAAAGGTGATATTGAGGGAGCTTTGTGTGAAACCTTATTAAGGTATCCCAGGTTATCAAAAGACACGCGCAATGGTGAATATATTTTCCTATTGGACGAATTTGAAGAGGGTTGTAGCAGAGTTTGTGGTGAGGTGTTTCGACTATCAGCGAGTGAAAGCAGAGTCTAAACTTCTTGGTGGACTGCTACAACTGATTATGATTCCAAAATGAAAATGGGAGGTTATTTCCATGGATTTCATCATAGGTTTTCCCAAAACAGTGAAACAACATGATTCCTTCATGTTCATTGTGGACAGATTAACAAAGTTTGCACACTTCATTCCACTAAAGTATACATTCTTAGCTAGCGATGTGGCATAGGTGTTCATCAAGGACATGGTTAGAGTACATGATGTTATAAAGAAGATTATGTCAGACAAGGATGTGAAGTTCACTTCCAAGTTTGGAAGGATTTATTTGTAGGTTTGGGCACAGAGTTGGCCTTCATCATAGTTTATTATCCACAAACAGATGGATAGACAAAGAGGGTCAACATGATATTGGAGGATATGTTGAGGATGTATGTGATGCATCACAACAGAAGTGGGAGGAGTATCTTCCTTTGGTAGATAGACAGAGAGGGTCAACATGATATTGGAGGATATGTTGAGGATGTATGTGATGCATCACAACAGAAGTGGGAAGAGTATCTTCCTTTGGTAGAGTTCGCATACAACACTGCTTATTAGAAGTTATTGAGGATGAGTCCTTTTGAGGCATTGTATGGGCGGAGTTGTAACACTCCCATTAGGTTGAGTGATCCGGTTAACAGAGTATTGATCGGACTAGATATGTTGGAAGACATGGAACAGGAGATGTAGTTGATCAAAAAGAATCTAAAGGTAGCACAAGAGAGGTAGAAGAGTTATGTAGATAGGAACATGTTGTTCAAGGAGTTCAAAGTTGGGGAACATGTGTACTTGTGCATCAAACCAAAGAAGAGATCCTTGCAGATTGGATCATGTGCCAGGCTCACACCACGGTTTTGTGGACCCTTCAGCGTTATTGAGAGGATTGGGCTAGTAGCCTATTGACTTGCACTGCCTCCGACAGTGAAAGTCCATGATGTTTTCCATGTCTCATTTCTTAAGAAGTATGTTAAATATGCTTATCATGTGATTGAATTGTCTTTATTTTAGGTGGAACCAGATGGAAAGTTCCAGATGGAGCATCAGTGTGTATTACAGAAAAAGGTGCTCATGCTTCGGAACCGAGCAATTAGGCAAGTTAAAGTGCAATGGAAGCACTTTTGGCCTGATGAAGCTACATGGGAGATGGTGGATCAGTTCCAGGCCATGTATCCTTCCTTGTTTTCCATTTGAGGGAAAGCAATTTGATATGGAGGTTTGGTATTTGCTTTATGGTGGTTGATACATGATTTATGATGGTTTGATATATGGTACATGATATTTTGATATATGCTATATGATGTTTTGATATATGCTTAGACATGGTGTTTAGTATATGTTTTGATATCTGCTTTGGTATATGATTTGGCATATGTTTTGGTATCTATATTTTGATGATGTTGCTATATGTATACCTCGGTATGGATGTAAATACCGTAATGAGATATGTTATGAATCTCCATTATGTGGTATGGGTGTCATGCTATTATGATATCATGTGGTTGTGTTATCATGATTTTTTGATGTTATATGAGTTCACACTCAGCGAGATGATCATTGTAAATATTGTAATGAGCTATGTTATAAAGCTCCACTATGCGGTATGTTGTCATGTTGTCATGATGTTTTTTTCTTGAGTAGATCTTTCATTGTAAATACTGCATCGAGCAGTGTTATAAAGCTCCATGAGAAGTATGTCTTCTTTCAGTGGGTTGTTGAGGTGTATGTGTGATTGAAAACCGAGGACTGTGTCCCCTGAGGGGGAGGATTTTGTAATAGCCCTGGTGAAAATTCCATGTAATAAATGTTAAAAAAAAATAACCACGGATGAATGGGACATTTATTCCAAGCTAAATGTTGGGCATGGCATCTTAGGGGGTGTTCATTTGATTGTTTATGACTAAGGAAATTGGCAAAGGAAATGGCTAAGGCTTTGGAAAGGAAAAATGACATCTTTGGCACAATTATTTATGAAAATAATGGAAAGTGAAGAAAATAGAGGCCTCATTCATAAAAAGGCTTCTAAGGGTCAGTTAGTAACCTTTTTTTGTTTAGCTTTGGATATCTTTCATTATTCTCTCTCTCTCTCATACTCTTTGACACTTAGAGTTTTATTGGAGCACTTTGACATTGGAGCAAGAAAGGAAAAGAATGCAAGAGGAAGCAAAGATCAAGAAGGGAAAGGTACGATCAAGAAGCTACAACAAGATTCATTGCAGGTATCAACTTGAATTTGTATTTTCCTTGCTAGATTTAGCATGCATGGTATTGCATGTGGTTCTTTTCTATCATGACATGGGTTTTGCTAAGTGTAACAGTGTTTTTCAGCCTAGCCTTGCCATTTCCAAATAGCCATGGTGTGATGGCATTCTCAAGTTTGGTTGAGTTGGAATATCAGATGGATTCGAAGCTAAGTGAGGTGGATCTCCGATATGATAGAACACATGACCTAGTAACCCTTGAACTAGATTGTGGGTTGCGGTAAAGCCAGATTTTGTGTTTCCTCGAATGGCCTAGGAATCCTTGCCAGTTAGTGGCAGGATATGCGTAAAGCCTACAGGTGGTTTTCTCTCTGTTGAGCTTAGTAATCATAGGTTTGGGATATATGGTAAAGCCTGTAGAGTGGGTCTTGGCCTAGTGATCTGTGTTTGGATTGTGGTAAAGCCTGAGAGACTAGGATATAGGAAAATTCCTCACGGTGTAGGTGGAGAAATCTGGTGGAATCCATGCTTATTTGTCCTAGTGATCTAGTGGAGATCACGGTAAATCCGGTTATGATGTGTTCATTGTGTTGGCCTAGTGATACAAGATGGATTACGGTAAAACCTTATTTCTATTGATGAGGGTGAGGTGTTTCAGCCTCTGTGCGCCCTAGTTGAGTTCTTTTGATTTGAGTCCCTCATTTATGCTTGGAATATGGCATGGGGGTGAATGGCTGAAGAGAGATTTGGCTTAGCCATTTTATGGTCGGGTGGAACATGGTAGTCCCATCTCTGATTGGTTGATTGTATCGATTAATGAGAAATTCATTCCCTTAATTTCTATGTGCAAATGTACTGATGTATATATGGATTTTGATGGCTGATATGTTTATGGTATTTCTATTCGTATTATGTTGGTTATATGTACATTTTTTATAGCAGTTATGTATGCCTCTCAACATGTTTTTACTTGTAATTAAATGGATATGGTATTTATGACCTAATAAGTGATAATGCAGCAAATGGCATGAGCTAACAATGGTTCATAACAATTCTCAAATAAGTATGAGATCCCTACACTTAATTCTATTCTTTACACCTGTAGGTTAAATGTTGACAATATGTTTGATGAAATGCATGTCATGGCTAGTAGGGGTATGTTTAAGGTCGTGATAAACTATTTACTTTTGCAACATTGTTTCCTTATACTTTACTTGATTTTGAGCTTTCATTCCATTCTGGGCAGTGGCTTGGGCTTTGGGCTTGAAAAAGTGGTTTAAATCCCACAGTCATTGGCATAGAACTGGTAACTTTTGTCCATAGTCATTTCCAGGCAAGCCTATGGGAGCAAATTTAGGTCTTTGGCTGCTCTCTTGCCCATATTATGAGAAAGATTATGGCCTCAGAGATCCAGAACAACAGTGGGACCCATGGACAAGCTATTTGAGTGGCCGACTTGTCTCCTAAGGGTTTTGTTGGTGATGTTGGATGGCTGTATGTGATGTTCTATTGATTGCACTTCCTTAATGTGACATAGGAGGTCGAATATGATCATAGTAGCCTCTCATCTCATGTTTACCCCACTTGGCATGGTTACCTGGGTGGATGTGGGAGGAGGGTGTTACATGGCTCACTTGGACTCCTGCTGAATCCATTGTGATTCAGAAATTCATCAATTCTACTATACCATACTCGGGGTGCTTGTTTCAATCCATATAATTCTTTCTTTAATTTGTAAACTCTATCTTCTTGACCATTAACTTCATATACACGAGGTTGTTTCACATAAGCCTCTTCTTCCAGAAAACGATTTAAAAATGTAGACTTAACATCCATCTGATATATTTTACATTTATTTTGTGCAGCAATAGCTAATACCATTCTTACTGTGTCAAGTCTAACTAAAGGTGAAAAATTTTCATTATAATCAATACCAAATTGTTGATTGAACCCCTGAGCTACAAGTCTTGATTTATGCTTTTCAATTTCACCTTGAGCATTAAATTTAGTTTTGTAAATCCATTTAACACCTATATCATTTTTACCTTCATGCAAATTTACAAGTTCCCGAGTATTATTTATTTCTATAACATCAATTTCTTCATGCATAGCTTTTATCCAAACTTTTTCTTTCACAGCTTTATCAAAATTTACTGAATCATATGCAAGTAATGAAAAATTTGAAATTTGATCTATTTCATCATTCTGCTTATACAATTCCTTTAAATTTCTAGTCTTCTGACCTTTAATTCTACTCTTAAATGTAGCTATTGTAGGATTAGATTCATTTCTTACCTCTGATTATGTTGTTTTTTGTCCACCATAACCTAATGGTTCACCATGTTCAAAATTTCTCAATGTTTTGAATTGTAATGGACTAACACTTGGTGATTGGCTTGTTGAAGTGCTTGCAATAGGTGTATATGGAATCAACTGTCCACCTTGTACTTTTTGTTCATCTTCATTATCATCTCCATGAGATAATACAACTCCCTCTGCAACATATTTATCTATGCTTCCATCCGAAGCTTCTTCTTCCTTGAACTCAACATCTCTACTAATAATATATTTCTTGGTGATGGGATTATAATGTCTATATGCTTTAGAATCTTTACTATATTCAATAAAGATACATTTCTCACTTCTATCATCTAACTTCTTTCTCAATTCATTAGGAACATGTGCATAAGAAACACAACCAAAAATTCTTAAATGGGATATATGTCAACTCTTACCATTCCAGGCTTCTTTGGGGAACTCGATCCTTCACACTCTTAGTCAGAGTTCTATTAAGAATATAAACAACAAAAGCTATTGCTTCTCCCCAATATTTATTTGGTATATTCTTTTCCTTCAACAAACTTCGATCCATATTCATAATAGTTTGATTCTTCCTTTCAGCTATTCAATTTTGTTGTGAAGTATAACGTGCAATAAACTACCTCTTGATTCCATGGGATTGACAAAACTCAATGAAATCTGTTAGCATATATTCACCACCTCTATCTGATCTCAAAATTTTGATATGCTTTCCACTTTCATTTTAAACCATAAATTTAAATATTTTAAATACAGAAAATGCTTCAAATTTCTGTTTGAGAAGATAAACCCATTTTTTCTGACTATGGTCATCAATAAAAAGTCAAAAAGTAAACATCACCAGCCAATGAAGGTGTTTGCATTGGTCCACATAAATCTGTGTCAACAATCTCCAATGGGATTTCACCCTATACGAAACTCCATATACAAATTTTTGTCTATGATGCTTTGCAAGTATACAACTTTCACACGAGATCATTAGTTGTTGAATACTAGGTAACCCTTTCACCAGTTGTCTATTCTATAGCAAATCTAGACCACCAAAATATAAATGACCATATCTTAAATTCCATAACCATGATTCGTAGAAATTCTTAGTTTTATAAGAATTCAAGGAGGGAGACAATTCATTTCTCATTATAAGCAAAAATATACTATTCTTCATCATTTCTACTCTTGCTATCAGCTGCTTGCTTGGATATTTGTCATTAATAGTACACACATTATTCTTGAAGAACACTCTATACCATTTCTCTATAAATTTTCCAGTGCTTAACAAATTTCATTTCAAGGTAGGTACATAATACACATCATCAATTGTTCTTCTATCACCATCTCTAGTATAAACAACAATCACTCCTTTACCTTTAATGCATACCTTAATATCGTTACCCAACTTGACTTTAGACTAAATATTGGTGTCTAGATTGGAAAACAAATCTTTGTTTCCAATCATGTGATTGCTACAGTCGCTATCTAATAACCAAATATCATTCGAACAGTATTGAGTCACGTTACAAGTCATAAACACTGGCTTTTGACTATCCTCAAATTCTTCTGAGATGTGTGCTGATTACCTACCGACATCTGTCTACCTTTTCAAACACTTAATAGAAAAATGGCCATATCATTTGCAATAATAACATTGAACATTAGACATATCATACCTTTTATTTCCTCGATGCCAGGTTCTATTGTAGCTCCCCCTTAAATTAGAAGGATGTTGCTGAGATTTCTCTTCATGATCATAACTATCTCACGGATATCTTTGATTAGCTATTCTATCGCCTCTTCCTCTATTACTCGATATTCCTCTGCCTCTTCCTCTATTAAATTGAATTTGAGTTTTGAAATCATTCTACAACGTTCTATCATCATATCTTGACATCTTGGATTCATGTGCAATCAATGAACCAATCAACTCTTCAATTTGCATTTGACTTGTGTCCTTGAACTCTTTTGTGGATATAACAGTCACTTCTAATTTCTTTGGCAAACTTCGAAGGAATTTCTCGATCACTCTCTTGTTTGAGAGGTCTTCTCCATATTGCCGTAATTGATTAACTACACTCATGACTTGAGTCATAAAATCATCCAGAATTTCACTCTCTTTCATTTTCAGATTCTCGAAGTCTCTTCTCAAATTCTGCAACTTGACATTCTTTACTTTCACTACACCCTGATAACAGGATTCAAGTGTGTTCCATGCCTTCTTCGAAGATTTAGCATTTAAGAATTTTGAAAGTATCACGTCATCTAAGCCTTGTTGAATAAGGCTAAGAGCTTTATTGTCTTTCCTTTTGTTCTCTCTCAACAATGTTCATTCAATATTTGTAAGAGCCATCTATGGTGCCTCATTAGCAAGATCGGGATACCCATCAGTAACAAATCCCCAAAGATCATGAAAACACAACAATGTTCTCATTCGAATAAACCAGGAATCATAACTTTTCTCAGTTAAAATAAGAATTGACTTAATAGTATTGGTATTTGATGCCATCTCTCACAAATAATTAAAATCTTCAAATAAAATTTTAAAAGGACTTTCACACTCTAATACATTCAGTTCCGTTTTAAGGAGAAAACTACAAAATGATGGAGATAACTTTCAAATACCCTTAAAAATACTTTGGGCGGCCTCTTTTAAAAAAAATAGCTTAAAACACCCTTTTAACTCCCAGCCTTTAATGTATACAACATATGAATTGTTTTTCAAAAAAGTACTTTATAAAGATAAATCATGTGTTTAATATGAACTCAAACAATATTGTCTCTCAAGCTTAAAAAGGGCTTTGAAAAAAGATATTTATCCACATCATCTCTGCATGTTTGACCTTCAACGAATTGCCTTGGACCCTTTTGAAATGAGGGGCCACATCTTGATTCCTTGTGATGTAACAGATCGGAAAAAAGTGTCTGGCCAATCTCTTAATGTGACCAAACGTTCACTTTCAGGATTAAAACACTTCCAAACAGATTCCAACTTGGTGCTCCAGTTCACCAAATTTCGTACGAACTATCTCGGTTCGGCTGGTTTGCCACAGCACAGACCTGCTCGAACACATTACTAAATGTGAGCAGGCAGATCACAGTTAACCATAACAGGATGTGAATATCCAAGCAAAACAACACAACAACAAAACAACACAGAAGCACTTTAGAACGACACCCTTGGAATGGCAGAAATGTCGGCCTCACACAGGAACGGATTCAATATTTCTCTCAGTCTAAGCTCTGATAAAAACAAAGACAGACACACTCCAAAATGCGGCTACAGCTGCAAAAATTCATTAAAAAATGAGAAATTCGAGTGGATGATATTCCAATTTCATTAACAAACGAGAAAGTCGAGTGGATGATATTCATCTTGCTGATCCCTTCTATTTATAATAGGAATTAACTCGGTTACATCAAAGGATACCTAAAATTTGAATTTTAACAACTATAATTTGGATTTACAAAAATCTTGCTGAATTTTCTCTAAATATAACTAAAATTTTCATAACTTTCCGAATAATTCCTCAAACTAGTCAAACTACAGCTTTGAGATTTGAGAAGGTGAGGCGATGTGATCAGGCGGCAGCGACTCTTTGGAGTTTGAAGCGTCATGGCTATGTGTGGCGATGGCAGAGGAAGACGACGTGGAATAATTAATTATTGTCACATCTATGAGGGGGAAGAAGCTGTTAAGGAGAATCTCTGGTGGAATTTCATGACTTCTCTTTATGGAAACCCTTCTACACAAGTCATATATTTTGCCATAGCTACCAAGTTCGGCCGTACTGGCCAGAAAAAATCGAAGAAAGGGGAGCTCGATTCGGTTTGGCTGCAAATTCGGAAATTCTAATTCGGGATGTTCTAATTTTTTAATAAAAACTATATATATATATATAAATAATTTTTTTTAATAGTAAACGATAAATGGTATGTTACTTATTAGTATTATTATGGATTTTTCAAAAAAAATTATAAATATAAAATTTAATATTTAAAAATAGAAATTTCTATATTATTTAAAATATTAAAAATATAAATTTCTATATTAAAAAAAATATATAATTACAATTTAATTTGGTAAGGATTTTTGTCACAAAAACTTTAATATTTGAAAATAGAAATTTTTATATCAGAAAAGTATAGTAAACAGTAAAGTAGATATTAAAAAATTACAGTCTTAAAAAAACAATAAATTTTATAATGAAATATTGTTGAAAATAGTAAGTTTATATTTGTTAAAAATAATAAATTCCTATAACAAAAAATAATAAATGTTTATTTATAAATATTTATAAAATATATAATCTCCAATTTTTTCTATTTGAATTTCATTCAGTGGTATTTTTTTTCAAATTTGATAAGTATGTTGGGAACACTCTAACCCTCTTTCCCTCTTCCCCACTAGTAACGAAATCCAACGTGAACTAAAATTTGGGTGTGCTTCTACCCTCCTGTTTATTTTGAATTAAGTAGAATGTGCTTTGAAAGTGTGTTTTCATTGGGATCCTGTTTTAGGTTGTTTTAGTTATTAATTAATAATGTTGCTATTTTTCATTTTTAAATATTATATGGAAATTTAGGATTTGAGAATGTGATTTTTTTTAAATATATTATTTCATAATTTTTTTTAATACTATAGAACTTTTTTTTTCAAATAATTTAATTTTGGAAAATCTATACTTCTCAATTTTTTTCAGTATTAAATTTTCGGTAGTCAAACTTTTTCCATACCAAATGGAATTCGAATTCAAACTTAGTAACCATATATTTTGCTAATTGAATTCAAATTCAAATTTAGTAACTATGTATTTTGCTATCTACCACAGCATTCAAATTCGAATTTGGTAACTATGTATTTTGCTATCTGCCGCCCACAGAGCATGACGATAAGTAGAATTTTGAGAATCAAATTTTGATGGAAATAGGTGTTAGTGTGCTTCGGGTAATACTCGTCCACTGTTGCTAGACTAGTGGTGCTTCAACATTATGTCCTAGCCACGCTATATCACCTGCTAATCATCAAAACTTTCGAAGTTCTATTAAAAAAAACAATCATAAATTTCATCCACAATTTCTTAAAGCCCTATGAGCTTTATAGAGAAAACAAAAATATCACCAATGTTGTATCCAAGGCCTGGCAACTCCCATCGTGGAATCACTTTCTGAATGTGTAAAGCGAGCAAGAAACCATGAACCAGAAGCAGATGGTGAAATGGTTTGACGTTGTACTCAGGGGTTCTCGGGGGTTGCACTCAATAATTTTCGAAGCAGGAAATGACAATCAATCAATTAACAAATATTATAAGAGTTAAATAAATTTAAGTATTTAAAAAAAAAAAATTCTCGATATGTAAGGTTAATGGATGATATAATTTTAGTTAATCGTAATCTTCGTGAAAACACTTGATATATGTACGGTAGATCTGGTTTAGAAGAACCGCATGGGGAAACGATGGTTTGATCCTTTGGTTGCCCTACCCCAGTGAGAAACCTAGCCGAATGAATACAAATCGAGTGTTGTATCAATGAATGACCTTATGAATAGCCTCTGCTTTGCTTGCTTCTTTCAAGTAGGAAAATAACTAGAATCCTTTTGAGTCAGCCAGAGATAGTTCTATACTTATTTGATAGCGCTGGAAAAACAAAAGGAACATGTTTACCAATGAATAAGTGTCCCGCAACATGATGATAATCAACAAAGAGCATAAGAGCTAAATAAATTGAAGTATTTAAAAATATAGTGATATGGGATTTAGCGGTGAGTTTTACTTCGTGAAACCTACGAGATAAGGGTTCAAATCTCATTGAGTATATATTTGACTAGTTGATAAGGGTTCAAATCTCATTGAGTATATATTTGACCTGTTGTGTCTTGGCTAGAAGAGTAGGTGACCCCATAGAGGACGTCTCGGCTCTTGTTGAGGCGTCCTGGCTAGAAGAGTAGGTGACCCCATAGAGGTTCAAATCTCATTAAGTATATATTTGACCTGTTGTGTCTTGGCTAGAAGAGTAGGTGACCCCATAGAGGACGTCTCGGCTCTTGTTGAGGCGTCTTGGCTAGAAGAGTAGGTGACCCCATAGAGGATAGGCGTCTTGGCTAGAAGAGTAGGTGACCCCATAGAGGATGTCTCGGCTCTTGTTGATGCATAAGTTTCCTATTATTGGCTTGCAGGTTGTTGCACGTAACCTAAGTTTATAGTGGCAGCCAGTTAGATTTGATCCTAAGTTTATAGTGGCAGCCAGTTAGATTTGATCATAGGTCTATTCAGGATAACTCTCACCAGTTACCGATTGTAGGTTGTTGCACGTCTCGGCTCTTGTTGAGGCATAAGTTTCCTGCTATTGTGCGGTTTGCAGGTTGTTGCACGTAACCTAAGTTTATTTGCAGGTTGTTACACGTAACCTAAGTTTATAGTGGCAGCCAGTTAGATTTGATCCTGGGTCTATTCAGGATAACTCTCACCAGTTACCAATTATCCTAGATTCAAAAAAAATTAAAATATTTAAAAAATAAATCAAAATTCAATAGGTTAGGGATTCCCCAACTTTTACAAGATATTGTAGCCTATTCCCATAAATGTGGAAATCCAATGTAAAATTCGAATATTTTTACATGATATTGCAGTGCATTTTAATCATGTGCATCAAATTAACTCCGCCTTATTTAAATAGTAGTTGCAAATTACAAATATTAAAAAGATTTCAAATTCACTATTAATAAATAAGTGATTTGTCTAATTAAAAATTATAATAATTAAAAAAATCGAAAACAAAAAAACATAATGGCAAGTTTTTGTATATTCAGGTAATTGGAAATTCAATCTCTCTCAGCATCTCTTACATGTTAAACTAAAAATATATAAATAAATAAATAAAAATTGTAATATTTAACTTTAAGATAAATAAAATTGATATTATTATGTAATGTTTTCTGACTAGCTGATTATATATATTTTATTATAAAAATTTAGATATGAAATATTTAACTTTGAGACTAATAAAATGGATGTTATTATGTAAAGCTTTTTTATTAGCTCCCAGAATTATAACATGAAAAACAGTTGTAATAAATTAAAATATTATTATTTTATCAATTTATCTATAAGTTAAGAAATTTAATTAGTTTTAAAAAATTTGAATTATTTTTTATGATAAAAAATAGATTGAATTTGTTAAATAAATAAAAAAGTTAAATTAAATATGAAATATAATAAATATTTAAAAACTATGATATTTATAATAACTTTAGTTATAAATAGAGAATTTATGAAAAAAAAATATAAATATTTGGATTACTTCTAAAATTATTCTTCTTTGATTGCATTTTTTATATTTAAATTATATTCTATTTTTAGAACAAAAACATTTAAACAAACATCCCTAAATAAAGAAAAAGAAAAAATCTCATACCACATTATCAATAAGAAACAGATATCCCCAATTATTACAGGTGTATACATAAATAAGTATGAATTGTAATGGTTTTAATCATTATATTAAATATTAATAAACACATAAAATAAATAAGTTACACTCGGGGATAGAGTAGACGGTGAGGATTCACTTCAGGAACTATGTGGTGTAAAGATTATGAATTCAAAACTCTTTAGGAAAAAAATTCTAATCATGTTAAGGGTTGGTGTAGTCCAAGATAAGTGGTGATTTTGACAACTTAAGACACATTAAAAGGTTTCGTTTAGGAAATGTAATATACATTACAATTTATAATTATAATGTAGATATTTTTTGTCCATTTTGACCACTTAAGACATAAAAAAGTTTCATTTAAACAATGTAATATACATTATAATTTGTAATTAGAAATGAAATGATTTTGACCACTTGGATACCCATAGATCCCCACTACTCAAGTCAAGTTCCATTTAAGCAATGTAATACACATTTTAATTTGTAATTATAATGAAAAAATTTTATTTAAATTTAATTACATTATAATCATTTTGACCACTTAAAACACATAAAAAGGATTCATTTAGACAATATAATACACATTATAATTTATAATTCTAATGTAAATGATTTTGACAACTTAGATGCCACTACTCAAGTCAAGTTTCATTTAAACAATATAATGCACATTCTAATTTGTAATTATATTTTAATTTTTTAAGTTAAATTTAATTACAATTATAATTTTAATAAGCCATTTAGTATATTCTTTTCCAAACAATTTTTTCTCTTACTTTTTCATTTACATTATTTTTTAATGAAAAGCTAAATATTTAACATTTAATTAGGAATTTTATATTCTTTTATAATAAATTACCATTATAATGATTAGCAAGATATTTCAATTTTATAGAGCAATACATTATTAATATATTTTGTTCTGTTTCACTAACCTAATCATTATTTGTCTCCACTTCAATTAAAAATTTACAATTCTCTCTCTCTCTCTCTTCTTTAAAGGCTATATAAAGATATTTGCATTACAAAAAATCTGAGGCTAAAAAGCTTGCGGGATCCCATAGACATTCAGAATGAACAATCATTGTTCTTCTGATCTATCAAACTCTCTAGCCCATTGGTAGTTATATGCATTGGTGCATGGTGGGCACTTAAAGAAAAAAATGTCGTCATATAGCATTGCAAGAACATATGGAGAGCCATAGTAACATAGTAGAAATAAAATAACATATACAAAAATGAAGAACCAAGAGCCAGAAAATCATAAAAGACTATTAGTTTAATATAATGAGTGGAGAAAGATCATTGGAGTTGTGTTGGGGTGAATCCTCTGATTGTGTATTGATAACAAGTGGTGTGTGATGTTGTTAGTTCAATATGGAGCCGAAATCGGTGACCACATAGTGTTTCTCTCGTGTTGATATAGTGACAATATCATCCACATTGTATCTAACGTCCCAGAGGATCCATTTGATTTACTCTTGTCCTGCAAATAACTGGTAGTGATGAACCTATTTGTTCCTGATGGCCATGTGAAGCAAGGTTTCTAGTTCACGGTGTAGAGCCATTGTATGGAGAAAGTGAAGTCTTCTTTTGCAATTTTTTCCAGGATCTAAAGTCCACCCAAAGGTCTAGTATCATAAAAATATGCCTTCTTTCCAAATTCCTTTGCTTCAAAGAGAACGATCTCATTCCTCACTTCACGGGGGGGACAAATTCAAAGTGGTAATCCAGTGGGTTCCAACAAAATAAACAACGAAAAGAAGAAGTGGATGCTCTTGAAACACCATCACGACAACTAGATCGGTGCAACCAAGGAGCCATGAAAACACATGTTATAACTAGACATGTTTGGGGTGATGGAACTAGGGTGAAAATGATGGTATGACCAGACTAAATTGGGATTACCCACTATCAAACCCTCAAACTATAATGACAAGAAGATGATAATTTAGGGTAGTAGAAACCAGAATGAGAGTGAGGGAAACACATTAGAAAGGCATGGAAACACATTAGAAAGGTGTCGTAAACCATAAACATGGTGAGCAACCCTACAGACCAATGTAAATATATTTCCTTTGGACACATTGTAGGTGAGAATGATGTATGGGGGTTGTGCAAAAAAAACCTTGGGAAGGCTAGACTTGTAATTCTATCATAACTAAATGGAAGATGGGTCTACATATCGCACTCCACAGACGAGAACCAGACAACTGAATTAGATACGCCCAAGTCATGGATTTGGAAGGACGTTGAAGGTAACACAACAACCAGCTCGAATGAAGGGATTGTTTCTATGTTATGTAGAAAGAGAACAAAAAACATGGGAAACTACAAAACTTAGATAGACTACCAAATCAAAAAGATACATAGGAAAAAATGAAATTAATACAACCGCTGAAGAAAAATTGATGTAAATGTATACACAAACCTTCACCAAGTTTGCAGAGCCTGGAAACATCATAGAAAATACACCAACCACTCCCTATATTTGTAAAGAAAACATGTGACCTAAGGATCAAGTGGGCCAAAAAGACCACCTGAGTAATCAAGAGCCAAAGAGAGACAAGTGTGTCTTCCAACACACAAGTTATTAGTCACATTAAACACCAAATTCATTTGTGATCTTCCCTGAAATGCATACATGATCAATTTCAAAGGCCAGAAATTGCAAACCAAGAGAATGTGAGAGAGAGTCCCTCTCCCACCTCTTTCTTTCATTTAAAGTGTTTTGACAAAATATGTTGTGGTTGAGCCTGTAGGTGATATAACCTCTACGCATGGGTAGCGTTCAGACAAGTGGTGACGTGGGTTCAGATCATCAAATGCACCTTCCCCTTCACGACTTTTTTCTTGCGCGAGCCAAACATGTTGACTAATGTCACTAGTAACCTTAAAGGCACTCCGATTGAAGAAATTTTTTACAATTCTCAAAGTTATTGTGTAGTGTTGGTAGTTATATGATTGTACTTAAACGTTGTTAGGAATGAAAAAAATTTGGAATATTATCACCCTTGTTTTCATAATGTAATGGTTGGAGTAAGAGATGTTCATTCATAAAGCCTTCTTTCTTTATCTTTGATCAAACATTACTCTAGAATTTTTTTTATTAATTTACAGGTAAATACACGCATGCTAATACACTAGAAAATACTATGGCTCAATAGGTCTTTCTCATCATCAATATAGTAATCAACAACACAATTTAACATCGTCAAACACTGAGAGAATTCTAATTAATTACTAATTTAGTTGTATCTAACCATTAAATAAAAAACCAACTAATTAATCACCCATACTTGGCCAAACACAGGAGATATTTCATACTTTGAAACTCTCTTTTAATCACAACTGTTACCTTCTTCTACATTGACAATCCCTAAGTGTTATCTATGAAAATCAGAAATAATTCTTTCCATGGTTTGATGAAGTTGTGTGTTAGCTAATATATAGATCTAGAAAATTGAAGGGTAATGTCACCATTATTGACATGCTCGCAAATGATAGGGAGAGTTAATGTTTTTTCTTCTCTGTACAAAAACCTGGTTCTCGAGCAGTGCAGGTGCTGAAATACTCTCACAAATATAGACATTGGCACCTTCTCCACATGTGCAAGATCTTCGAAGAGTCTTCTTAGCCATATAGCATGGCATGATCCTATTGTAGTTATCTATTCTTTCTTTGGTGGAAGATATTGAGACAATGGGCTATTTTTTAGAATCCCATAAGATCAAATGTGTGCTTGAATGAACATCATATCGTGAGGAATTTTTACTATAATAAATGTTGCTGAAACATTTACGATATGTTTATCCTATAAGTGTCTTTTATTCAAAATTTGTGTACTTTATCGATCATTAATTGTACCTACAATATGCCTAAGAATATTTTTCCAACTTTTCACTGAGAGTCCTTTAGAAATATAGATGAAACTAGCTACATTGTAACATCATGTTTATTTTTGTTAAGGTACATGAGGTTGTATGCAAGCCTCTTATATCATGTTGAATTAAGTGTTGGTCATTCATCCTGCTCACTCAATTTTGTTCTTATTGTAATAAGTGTTTTTACTTTTTTGCATTTATTCATCCTAAACCTCTTTATGATATTTTCAATATACTTTTATCGATATATGAAAATGACTTGAACAAGTTTCTTTTTATGAAACAAGCTCACAAAAGATAGAAAAGATAGATCAACGACTTAAAAGTAAGCCTCTTCGAGGGGGCAACCTCCTTTACATTACACAAATGAACAATTATTCAAGGGGGAAACCTCCTTTACATTACACAAATGAACAATTATTGGATGATACAAATGACTAAACCTCCTTTCTATATATATGATTCTAAGGGGAAACAATATACTCAAAGACGACATAACAATAATAATATAAGGGTACAACAATAACAATAGTGGGCTTCTATGGGGCATACTAATAACAATATGGGGACAATAGTGGCAATAATAACAATAAGGGCTACAATGACAATAGTAATGGGGGAATCACTAGTATTATGGGGACATAAAATTCCCCTCTCCTTCAAAAACGTGTTGTCCTCAATGGTTGAGTAGTTAGGGATGTTTTTGTATAAAATTTTCTTCCTCCCATCTGGAATCTTCAACGGGTAAGTTCTTCCACTTGATGAGATACTCTGAAATTGATTTCTTTCGCAGTTGTCAAGTTCTTGTTTCTGTGACTACTTCAGGTTCCAATATGATTTTTCCTTCCTCATCAAGTTCTGGAAATATTGTTTGAACTGGGAGCTTTTCACCTATAACATTCTTTAAACATGAAACATGGAAAACTAGGTGCACTCAAGAAGCTGTAGGAAGCTCCAATTTGTATGCCATAGTACTAGTATTTTGCAACACCTAATATGGACCATAATACTTTGGTGATAATTTATTATCCTTCTTAGATTTCTTGAGGGACATTTGTTTAGTTGTAGCCATAGAAATACTGGGTCACCTACATCAAAACTTCTTTCGATGCGATGTTGATCTACCTGTTCTTTCATTCTATTCTACTCCAAAGTGAGGTTATCCTTTAAGAGTTGGAGAACTTGTTTTTTATGCTCGATGTGATCTTCCACTTCCTGAACCTTAGAATTTTCTCTTAAATATGCTGTGATGGATGGTGGGTGATATCTATAAAGTTCCAAAAATGGGGTCACTTTTGCTGCACTATGGAAGGAAGTGTTATACCACCATTCAACCAGAGGCAACCATTTGACCCATTGTGTATGTTTATCAAAGACAAAGCAATGAAGATATCCTTCCAAATTTTTGTTTACTATCTCAATTTGCCCATCAGATCGAGGATGATAAGATGAGGTATGAGCTAACTGAGTACCGAGACAATAAAATAATTATGTCTAAAAGTTTCGAGTGAAAATGTGATCTTTGTCGCTTACAATAATCTTTGGGTTTCCATGTAGCTTTTTAATTTTTTCCATAAATGCAGTATAAACTATATTGACTTTGAATGGATGAGATAATGCACAAAAGTGTGCATAGTTGGTAAGTCTATCAACTACCACCATGATGACACTCTTTCCTTTGGAACTGGGTAAACCTGTGATAAATTCCATTGAAACCTCCTCCAAACGTTGGCTTGGAATGGATAAATTTTGCAATAGACTTTATTTTGTTGGAAAACCAAACATTCCGCCACAAACTTTTGAATATCTGATTTAAGGCCATCCCAAAAAAAATCCTTCTTAACCCTGTGGTAAGTTTTTCAAAATCCTGAGTGCCCTCCTAAGGGAGAAGTGTGCAATTCCATAAGAATATTTTGTTTGAGTTGGGAATTATTACATAGGTATAAGTGATCTTTGTACCATAATGAATCATTTTCCCAGCTAAATGTATCAAATGTACTGGGATCTTGTTGTAACTTTTTCCAACTAAATGTATCAGATGTACTGGGATCTTGTTGTAACTTTTGAATGAGTACCCACACTTCTTCTTCATTCTTCCACTCATCCCTCGATTCATTTATCTAATCTAGTTGGATAATAGAAATGGCACAAAGCAATGCTTCCACATCCTCATCCTTTCTTAAGAGTGCATCTGCCACAACATTTTGCTTCCCTTTTTGTAGGTGATTTCAATGTCACAACCCAACATCTTTGTGACCCATTTTTGCTACTCTTCTAAAGATAATCTTTGTTCTAAAAATTATTTAAGACTACCATGATTCATTTTTACCTTGAAGTGTCTTCCCATTAGGTAGGGTCACCATTTCTTAGGTGCATGTAGTATTGCCAACATTTCTGATGTAGCCTAAGCTGCACATATCTACAGTATGCAAATAAAATTGCATGTCACACCATGTCCCAGGAATTCCAAAATTACATACTTAGGGAAAGCTTCCATAACACAAGGTTTAACTCTCTTTCATTAAATGCTTAAGTGAAAGCTATTTAATCATATATTAATCAGATTACACCCGTGGATTTCCTTATCGTCGAATCCACAACAAACCTGACCAATCACCATCAACCACGTGTTGCATATCTGACGTATTCATTTCAATGTTTGACTTTATTCACTCCAAATCTCCACCGTCAATCTGTCTCATTTGATCCAATGGATATCGCGTCACCCGCTCGCCAACTAGCTTGGTCGATCTCCACCATTGATCAATCTCGCTCGATCCAATGGCTATCACATAATCTCGCATGAAATCGTGCATGACAAATATCAGGTCGAGGGCGCATGAGAAAAGTAGTTTTCCCATGCTACGTGTTGGCTACTAAGGGTAGTCGCGTGAAATTTTAGAATACCACTTACAGCTTTTAGGGCATGTGAGATACTGCTTACTACCTATGAAGACCGCTCCATCATTTTGCATGTTTTCCACCCTTATGTCGACCTATGCTTTGATGTGATCCGTCCATCTATTAACTTAATCTCCTACAATAAGAACTCTGCCACTCATCTTCCATTAATCTTGTTCATTGATCCGACTGATCCAACAGTTCCTGTACATTGTTGCTTCATGACTTCTTCCTTTCACTAATTTTGCTCTTCGATTGCTCTTCCACTTGACTCCTTCTGAAAATTTGTTCTGTGTATTGTTGAAACGCTACCACTCCTGAGCTTTGATTTGGTTATTCAATCAGACTCCAACACTATTTGACAATTGCAATACTCCTCTTATCATTGTCCTCTCTATTGAATTATTTTTTAATTCCCTACACACTTATGTTATGTAGAATTACTCTAATCCACACACAGTTTGTAATTCAATTACTCAATACACACCACACAAACTCACAAATTGCACTTCTGTATTAATAAATAGAAATTTACACAATGAATTCCTTCTTAGCCTGATCTTCTATCTCAGTGGCCTTTCCTTTCCTTCCCATAGGTTTACATTCAAACCCTATCTAATCTCTGAACTCTAATTCTCACTCTAACTAATTGAATGAATCTATGCCTTTTAGGCTTACATTTATACAAAATGTTCTGTTAACCAATTTTGATTCAAATCCTTAATCTGCTGAACTAAATCTTGAATATCCTCTAAGTCCACTTTTGACTCCACTAATCCCTAAGAATCCTCTCTAGTTCCACAAACCATGAAACCAATTTTAATATACGATTTATAATTGATTTCCAAATCTCTCAATCCTCACTAATCATTCATCATCGCTCATGTTCTCCTACATTCAAGAGAATTTACAAATATCCTCACAATATG
Source organism: Pinus tabuliformis (assembly GCA_031772625.1). Classification (NCBI taxonomy): domain Eukaryota; kingdom Viridiplantae; phylum Streptophyta; class Pinopsida; order Pinales; family Pinaceae; genus Pinus; species Pinus tabuliformis. The sequence continues at coordinate 201,107,583 of CM062820.1, read as the reverse complement.
TAATTAATTCCTATTCCAATCACACAAAACATTAATAATTACATTAATTTGATACATAGGAATCCAACTTCCTTGAAAACACAAGACCCCCTAAGTTAACTAGAATATAATGAAATTGTTGAGCTGAATGCTCTTGCATCAGACTCCCAAGGTTAAAATAATCATGATCTCTTAATCATGTGCTTCCGACCTTTGTCCTATTGGATCCCATACTTTGTTATGTAATTTGTTTTTGGTTTCTGTTGTTTTTTGTTGTTGTTCTCCAAGTTTCCACACTTTATGTTGCTTTGCCCCACTAGCTATGCTTTCACAGTCTGTTGTTGTCTTCCTCTTGCTATTGCTTGGCCTTCTTACTGCTGCTTTCTTCTTAGGCACCTTCATCATCAATCTTATTATTCTTTCAATCTCTATGTCCAATTTATCTTTTAACTGATAATTAATTTTCCATTTGTTGTTGTACTCTGTCCACTCATATTCAAATTGCTATTCACTGTCTTCTCTTTGAAGTTGTTGGATTCTTACTACCGCCCTTTCATCCTTACCCTCTTGTGACTTTCCAAACAACCTCTATTCAATATCTGTATATTTACTTTCAAGAAATAAATTATCCTCCAATTCCCTTTGTACTTGATTCCTCTCAAATATATCACTATGTTGTTCATCAATTCTAGCATATTTTCGTTTCTCTTCCTTGACAACCCTTAGTAATTTTCCTCCACTTCCTTGATTGATTTTGACAATTAGTTTAACTTCTTCAAGCATGGTATCCTCATGCTTTTCATCTTCCTCATCAGTATGTTTTTCCCAGCAACATCCAATCTTCTTCAGTTCTAAAACTAACTCTTCAACTTGAAACATGTCTGTCTCATTTTCATCAGATCATGTAATCATAAAACAATTATTAGAATTAAAAATATAAGACCTCATTACCTTTTCCCTTTTTGACAACATCTTAGTATGTTTCTCTGAGTTTTCCTTCAATTCCTTTGTCAACACATCAATATGTTGATTTAGAATCTCCTTCATATCATCTATTTCAATGATATCTCCCTGCTCTGGTTCAAACTAATGAACTCCTCCTTTTGTAATGTCAATTTTCTGAACTTTCATTACCATTCTCTTTTCCTTATGATTGTCTTTCACAACAATTTCTTTGTATTCCTTTTTCAGCAAGTTATCCTAAGTATACATCCTCTGCTTTTCCAACTTTCTTCTTTGAAAGTCTAATTTTCCATATAACTCAATAATTTTAATTGGAGTAGAATTTGGAAATTTTACACAATTTTCCATACTTTCCTTTGTTATTGACAAATCATTAGAGGTACTTTATCCCTTTGCTAAATCTTTTGCATAGACTTCTTCTTGTTGGCATTATGATACAAGTATTATCCTCGATGGCAACTCCACAGGGCAACTCAGTTTTGATAAGAGGTTAACGAGAATATTCAGAGGCAATAAGGCAGTCGTATGGAGGATAAAGAAGATGGAACTAAGGTCTATTGATCACAATAAAGAAGTTGAAAGAAGAAGATGATGTAAGAGAAGTTTAAGAGATACATGCAGGTTCACTTAGTCCAAGCAGCGTATACACGTAGGTACTCAGAACACAAATAGCATATAATGTACACACGCACTCCAACAGAAGGCAAAGCACGTACATGTTGAAAACCATGGTTTTGGTCTAAGGTATTTGGTCCAAGATATATTTGGACCGTGATATTGACCCTAGGTATTTAGTTTGAGGTATTCGGTCCAGGGTATTTGCTCCAAGGTATTTGTCCTAAGTGGATTCGGTCCATGGTATTGAGAAAGGCCAAAAACTATATAAAGATGAGAGGATCATAACGCTAGATGTGCAAGTGAATAAGATTCTAAGGAATACTTCTATCTGAAGTATAGTTTATGTTGCATGGTAATGTTTGGGACTAGATCTGAAATATTTATGTGCACCTTGAGTTCAATATTGGATCAAGATCATGAGACCTGAAATGACTTATTCTTGAATGATCTGATATTGGTTGAGGCTAGATCTGAAGTTTTGCATCTGTTTTATTCATTATCTATCATGATCTGGGTTTGTCTGAAGTCTGGAATTGTAGCAAAGTTCTTAGTCAATATTTTCAGATTTGTACGCAGGTTCATCTCGACAACAGAGCATATACACGCAGGTTCTATTCTTTCAAGTAGCATATACAAAAGAAAGGCTTGATGTTCAGAGATGACTGATCTATCAGATCAGTATTGCTGATTTATTGCTACTACTATTTTACTGTTGTCCGTTAATGAAGTCTTCTCAGATATAATGTAAATTTGAATGCATAAGGAGGTTGATATTTGATTGATTTTATAAGTGAGAAGAAGTGTTTTCTGTTTCCTGCCTGTGTAAAGTTTTGTAAGTTGATAGTAGATGTTTAGTACACTGTTGGTTGTTACAGTTTGTGATTTAGAGATTTTGTGATTCAAAATATTTAGAGGTATACGTAGGTTGGGCTGAAGGAAGTAGTGTATACACGCAGGTTTTCTTCATTGAAGTAGCGTAATATAGTCTAACACATGAATTTTTGAGGATTCAGTTGGTTCTGAATGTTCGTACAAGTTTTTGGGTTCAGCACAATGTTTTGATGACAGTGATCTGATTGTTTCAGATTAACTTTGATCCGGATTTAAACAGGAACGCAACAACTTACAGAGATAACCATATACACAAAGATGCAGCGGAAATAATACTTCATTTCATTAATGGAAAATACTGAAATATGCTTACAACTAGAAATGGAAATAAACCAGCTAGGGCGATGGTAGCTTATCTCTGAGAAGAGATGTGATGGCTACATGCCTCTGAACTATCTTACAATGAGGCTCGAAGGCCTATTTATTGTTGAGAAACAGTGGAAAAACCCTTAACATTCCAAAACCTAACCCTAGAAGATGAAACGCCAAACTATGGGCCCCGTTTGGGGTAAGTTGGTACATCAACTTCCCGGGGTCATAACTTTGGCATATGATCTCCGTTTGACGCATACAATAGCTCATTAGAAAGATCTATCCGAGCACTATCATTGTTGGAATGGGCAAAATCGGTCCATTCCATGGACCCATGTTGCCCCCGGATTCCCCAAAAAACGTCGTTTAGGGCCTCAAAACGGCTCCGGAAGTTCAGGACCCGAAAAACTGCTAAAAATAGTAAGTTGCGCTACAATTAAGGAAACTGAAAATGCTGAGAAGAACAATGGTGGGGGTCCAGGTGGACTTGGCAGGTGGCCACCAATATCCACCTGGATCATTCCTCCCCCCTTAGGGCTCCTCCATGAGATGAGGAAATTTTTGCTAAACTTGTTCCCTGGTGAGCCACTTGCCCTGCTGAAGGAGTTGGCCTGCTTTGACAACTCAATACAGTTGGATATTCTATTGGCGAGTGTTCTTGATCTGTGTGTCCATGATCTGATCAGTTGCAGCTTGTTCCATGCAATCTGGATTTAATTCTGTGGGTTTGAGCTGTTCTGCAATGTTGGATGTGTCTAGCAATGGTGGAAAGTATGGCCGAAGGCGGTCCACATTGAACACTGGGTGCAGGCCAAGGAATGGGGGAATGCTGAGCTCAAATGCATTGTCTCCCATAGCCTTAGTAATGGTGTAAGGACCATATCGGAGTGGTCTCAATTTCCGATAGGCTCCAGTAAGGCGTTCCTTTTGCAAATGAAACCAGACTTTGTCACCCACCTGAAACTTGTGTGGCACCCGATGTTGATCATGTCGCTGCTTGTACTTGGCATTTGATTTCTCAAGAATGTCATGGACCTGCTGGCGAATGTTTTGGATGCGCTCAATGAAGCTGGTGGCCTTATCTGTTTCGGATTGGACATGAGCTAAATTTATGTGAGTAGCTGCAAGTGGCATGGCCACATCAATGGGGCATAGTGGCTGGAATCCCAAACCCACCTGAAAAGGGCTATGGCCAGTGGAGCTGTGAAGAGCTCGGTTGTAGCTGTGCTGAACATAGGGGAGGCTCTCGTCCCATGTGCGTGGATGCTTTCAGTTATACATGTGCAGAATGTGCACAATCATCCTATTGACAACCTCTGTCTGGCCATCAGTTTGAGGATGGAAGGTTGTGGACTTCGTGAGTTTGGTGTCCAGCATTGACCAGAGACTGGAACAAAATGTGCTGAGAAACCGACTGTCCCGATCTGAGATGATAGACTGTGGGAGCCCAAATTGCACCCACACTCGTTCAAAGAAGAGTTTAGCAGTGGCTTCTGCTGTGATATTCTTCTTGCAGGCCACCATAATGGCCATCTTCGAGAACCTGTCGACGACCACAAAAACACAGTCATTTCCATGCTTAGTGGAAGGAAGGCCTGACATGTAATCCATGGAGATGGATTCCCAAGGTCGACTTGGGGTAGGCAACGAGGTATAGAGGCCATGCTTCTTAATGGTCGGTTTGGCAATGGCACAAGCAGTACATGATCTGATGTACTTTCCAACATCCTGTCGAAGATTTGGCCAATAGAAATAATTTTGCATAACTGCCACTGTTTTCTCGACCCCGAAATGCCCAGCAGCCCGACTATAGTGGGCTTCCCAAATCATCTTGGCACGCTCGCTTGAAGGAACACAAAGGTGACGAAGGTGGCATAATAGGGCATCCTGAAGGTGAAAATCTAGAACATGCCGACCCTCCAAGAGTGTCTGGTATGTGTGGCCGAATTATGGGTCGCTTTTGTAGAGAAGTGGCCAATCAGAAGTCTCGTGCCCACAAGAGTTGAGCACGGTGGTTAACGCCATGATCGGTGGTCGACTAAGGCAATCTACAACATTATTGGTGCTGCCCTTCTTATACTTGATATTCAAGTGGAACTGTTGCAGGTATGTAGACCACTTCTGATGGCGATCATTCTGCAATTTCCCTTGGGTCTGTATGAACTGCAACGGTCAGTGATCTATGTGGATGACCGTTTCCTTCCCCAAAATGTAATGCTTCCATTGTCAGCAGGCCTGTACAATGGAATACATCTCTTTATCATAAGTGGGGTACTTCCAGACTGTGTCTGAAAGTGTTTCACTGTGATATGCCACTGGATGTCCATGTTGAGTAAGGATTGCCCCAATAGCATAGTCAGAGGCATCTGTCTCGACCTCAAATGGTTGTTGTAAATCTGGTAACACGAGCACTGGTGCCGTGCAGAGGCGATCCTTCAACTCCATGAATGCCTTCTGTTGAGATTCAGACCAAAAGAATTTTGCTTTCGCCCCTCCCTTGGTGACTTGACTCAAGGGCCAAGAAATATGAGAAAACCCCAACACAAACCTGCGGTAGAAGTTGGCAAGACCTAGAAAGCTGCGGAGATTTGTTAGAGTGGTTGGAGAGGGCCAATCCCGAATGACTTGGATCTTGGCTAGATCGACATGCACCCCCTGTTCATCAATGATGTATCCCAGATACTGAACCTTGGTCATGCCAAAAGTGCATTTCTCCAAATTGGCACATAGCTTGTGTTGCCGCAGTGTTTGGAGAACCTGTCAGATGTGGTGGAGGTGCTCTTCCCAACTCTGGCTGAAGACCAGAATGTCATCCAAGTATACTACTACAAAGGAGTTGGTGAATGGCCGCAAGATGTCATCCATTAGCCTCATGAAGGTTGCAGGAGCATTCGTCAATCCGAAAGGCATAACCAACCATTCGAAGAGGCCCTCCTTGGATTTGAAGGCAGTCTTCCACACATCAGAGGGTTCGATTGGTACCTGGTGATATCCTGACTTCAGATCGATCTTGCTGAAATATTTCGCCCCCTTTAGTTGGTCTAGGAGGTCATCAATCCGCGGGATCGGGTACCTATTACGGACAGTGATCTTGTTCAGCGCCCGATAGTCAATACAGAGTCTCCACGTCCCATCCTTCTTCTGTACCAACACAATCGAGCTCCCATAGGGCGATGAACTCGGACGGATGTGACCTTTCTGCAGGAGCTCCTGAATCTGCCTCTTGATTTCATCGTTCTCTAGAACGGAGCGCTGATAAATTGGTCCATTGGGTAGCGGCGCACCTGGGGTCATATCGATGGAGTGCTTGACTTGACAGTGCAGAGGAACCCCTGCCGGGGAGGTGAAGATGTCCTCGTACTCCTCCACAACCTTGTCCATCTGTAGTTGTCATGCAGAGGGACCCGTCTGGAGGCCGCAGCCACTGTCTTCTTCTTTCCTTGACGGCGTATCATCAGGAAAACAAATTTCCTGGTTTTGGAAATGATCTTACTGCATTGTTTTGCAGTAATCAAAGAGATGGTGGTAGGTGGTGCTAACTCTGGTATCCTGTACAACTTATTTCCCAATGTAATAATAACAGCACGGGGCCTTGATTCATACACAGCATGTCGCTTCCACAAGTATGGTTGTCCTAGTAATACATCACAAACTTCAAGGGGAGCAATGTCACACAATACCTCATCCGTGAAGGGCTTGATGTTGTATGGAAGGCGACACTGCTGGCTCACGCGAAGATCTCGTCCTTGGTGAAGCCACCCAATGGTGTATGGTTGTGGATGTGCTGTGGTCGGTAAGCCCAACCGCTTCACGACCTCTGCCGAAATGAGGTTCTTTTGACTCCCGCTATCAACAATGAACTGTATCGGGGAGCCCTTCACCCACATTTGGGAGTGGAAGAGACGCTCCTCCTCCTCTGGATCTTTGGGTTCATTTTTCTGGATCTTTGCGATAGCAACAGTGGCACTGAGATCCGCATCAATGATCTGCTTCCCTTTTTCATTCCCCTTATCGGGTTCTGACTCAGAGTCGGAACATGCATCTGATTCTGAAACCTTTAGCTCAGCCACTAGTGACTGCTTGGCCCGACACTCACTTGTGTTGTGAGTGGAGCTCTTATGGAACTCGCACCATTTTCCAGTGTCCTTTCTCAGCTTCGCGGCGCTGTTCTTTGCTTGCAGCTTCGGCTGGTTGTCTTGGGCTATCCCGCCTTGGCTTTGTCCTTTGTTCTGTGGTTTAGGGGCACCTTTCCCCTGCTTTGGATTCGCAGATCCAAAGTCTCGCTTCTTTTGTTTAAACTTCTGCTCGACCTTGACAGCATATCGGTATGCTGCGCCGAGCGAGGAGATGTTCAGGAATTGTATTTCTTCCTGGATGTACGTGTGTAGGCAGCCACAGTATTTGAGTATCAAATGTTGCTCCGAATCCTTGATACCCAACTTTGTGCAAAGGGTATGGAAAAGATTGGTGAACTTTGGCACGTCCTGGTCCCTTCCCTGCCGCAGCGTGGTCCACTTTATGTATTCATCCTCATAGCTTCCAACAGGGTAGTACTGCTCCTTGATGGCATCCCGGAACGAATCCCAGGTGGGTGCGGCTGAAAATAGTGAGCCAGTGCTTTCATCCTTCTGCTCGCAGTAGGTTTCCCACCAGTCCTTGACGTGGGGGGCTGCTTTGAGAAGAGAAAAAACAATCTTTTCCCAACTCGAAAATTCATGAACAGAAAAATAACCCTCTAGCAGAATTAACCATTTATCTACGGCATCTGCGTCTATCTGACCCTCGAATATGGGGATTTCAAAATTAACTTGTACCTTAAAGGGTGTGGCGTTTCCAGAGTAGCTGCTGGAAGCCGATGCGTTGATTCTGGGTAGCCGCTGAAGGATCTGGGCAAAGCTGTCCATCATCGCGTTCCGTTGTCACTCGAGGGCTTCTTCGAGCAAGATTTTGATGGGATCTCCTGCCCCCTCGTCTTTCTTCTCGTCCGCCATGGGAGGCCGTTGGGATTTGCGAGGCTGGTCTTGCAAAGGTTCAACCAGTTCAAGCCCTAACTCCTTATATCCCGACCTTGTTGGGGACATGCAAAGAAAAACAGAGAAAAAGCAGACCGCTCTGATACCACTGATCCAGATTTAAACAGGAACGCAACAACTTACAGAGATAACCATATACACAAAGATGCAGCGGAAATAATACTTCATTTCATTAATGGAAAATACTGAAATATGCTTACAACTAGAAATGGAAATAAACCAGCTAGGGCGATGGTAGCTTATCTCTGAGAAGAGATGTTATGGCTACATGCCTCTGAACTGTCTTACAATGAGGCTCGAAGGCCTATTTATTGTTGAGAAACAGTGGAAAAACCCTTAACATTCCAAAACCTAACCCTAGAAGATGAAACGCCAAACTATGGTCCCCGTTTGGGGTAAGTTGGTACATCAACTTCCCGGGGTCGTAACTTTGGCATACGATCTTCGTTTGACGCATACAATAGCTCGTTAGAAAGATCTATCCGAGCACTATCATTGTTGGAATGGGAAAAATCGGTCCATTCCATGGACCCATGTTGCCCTCGGATTCCCCAAAAAACGTCGTTTAGGGCCTCAAAACGGCTCCGGAAGTTCAGGACCCGAAAAACTGCTAAAAATAGTAAGTTGCGCTACAATTAAGGAAACTGAAAATGCTGAGAAGAACAATGGTGGGGGTCCAGGTGGACTTGGCAGGTGGCCACCAATATCCACCTGGATCAAACTTCATGTTGGTTAATGAAGTTTGAGTTTCTAAATTTCTGATGGGTTGTTGATGAGTCATGGTCTTCATTTGTCTTGTTATGTTCCAGTAGCATCTAGTTTGAAAATTCATGAAGTGTTGTCCCTGGTGGAAGAGTGGTGTTTTCTGTAGGTTAGCACCTACATACTAGTAAACAAATTGTCTAGTACAATAGCTAGGGGGTTGTAGCTCCCTTCCAGTAGAAGCTGGAGAACGAGAGAAGGTTGTAACCTTCTTTAAGTAGAAGCCTACATATTGGTATGAGTCTGCACCAGTACAAGATTGTAAACATACTTTTCTTATTATTAAAAGAAGACAGAGATGATAGTAGCAGGTGGTTTTAATCCACATTTGGTTTCCACCTTAAATCTTGGTTTTCATGTGTGTTTCTTATATGTGATAGCTTATTCTGTTATTACTGCACATGGTTACTATTTAATGTTTAATAAAGTACTGATGCACTGATTAAAGATCAACATATGATGAATTAATTGAATTATAAGTTCAATGGATATACGTTGGTTGCCTTAAGAATAGTTGTGTGCACATTCAAGTTCCCTTCTCTGAAGTAGCGTATATAAATCTGATTATGGAAATGAAAAAGTTATTGATTTCTAAATACTGCTTCAACCCCCCTCTTAGTATTATTTCCAACAATTGGTATCAGAGCAAGTCCTTTAGAAGAAGCTTGATCGCTTGAAGGAAGATCCATCAAAATGAATAATCACGAAAGCATGGGATCCATCAGACTGCCAATCTTCGATGGGAGCAACTTTGTTTATTGGAAAATAAGAACCACAACCTATCTACAATATCTTGGAATAGATGTCTAAGAAATTGTGGAAGGAGGATATAAATTTCCAATAGTAATTCCTACAGACACAGCAGGTAAAAAGAAATATGAAACCAATGCCAAAGCTGTCAATACTTTATTGGGAAGTTTGTCACAATCAAATTTTGTCAAAGTCATGCAACTCAAATCAGACAAGGAGATATGGGACAAAATCATTCAGATCCATGAAGGAGACTCTCAGGTAAAACGTGCTAAGCTTCAAACTCTCATAATTTAGTATGAAACTCTTAAGATGCATAGTGTTGAGAGTATAGCTAGTTACATCTTACGTACAGATGAGGTTTTTAATTGTATGAAGAATATGGGTGAAGAAATAAAGGAAGTTACCTTAGTTGAGAAAATTTTGAGATCGTTGTCTGCTAAATTTGAATCAAAAGTGTCTGCCATAGAAGAAAAACAGGATCTGCAGAATATCACTATGACACAGCTGCATGGAATCCTAACTGCTTTTCAGATGAGAAAAGGAGGTCCATCAGATATGAGAGAAGCCACATTTAAAGCTTCAGCAAAAGGAAAATGAAAGGAAGAACACAATGAATCAGGACACATTTCAGAAGAAGAAGATGAGTTAAATTTTGTCAAGAAGCTTCAACGGGGTTCTGGAAGGTTCAGAGGTAAGCTACCTTTCAAATGCTTTGCTTGTGCTAGAGTCGTTCATTATTCTACAAGATGTCATCATAAAGATAAATATGAAAAAGGAAAGGAATATGCAAAAGGGAAGAGGAAACAAGTTGTGAATAGAAGGAGTTACTATACTCATGAAGATAGAGATGGTTTATCTAATAGTGATGAAGATGAAACTGGTCAAGATTACAGACTTCTCATGGCTTATGATAGTGATGATTTTTGGGATAGTTTAGAAGAGTATAGTGATGGTTTATCTAATAGTGATGATTATAGAATTCTCATGGCGTATGACAATGATGATTTTTGGGATGCTTTAGAAAAGGAAAACTTTCATGAAGAAATCTCTAAACTCAAAATTGGTTTAGAAGAAAATAATATGATCATAGATACCTTGGCATACCAACTTGCTGAAAAAGAAAAACAAAATGAAAAACTAGAATGTGAAACTGTGGGACTAAGAAAAGATCTCAAGAAAACAAAATCTATCAATCTTAGATTTGCTTAAGGATTAGAAACTTTAAATGGAATTATCAAAGTTCAGCGTTCTCCTCTGATAAAGATAGGTCTTGGATATACTGAAGAAGCATCTCAATCACAGAAGTCATCAACCTCCTCCAAAATCTATCTTGATGCAACAAACACCAGTGAATAGTATGAAAATCGTCAGCAAAGGCATAAAGCTGATCACCAGGTAAATCATACTCAATTTTCTCCAAGGATGAATATCAATAGAAGCCACAACCAACCTCAGGAAAATCATACCCAATTTTCTCCAAAGATGAATATCAATAGAAACTACAATCAACAGGTAAATAGATTCGATAGTCGCAGAAACTTCTTTAATGGGAAATGTTTTTCATGTCATAATTTTGGGCACAAAGCTGCTCAATGTGTTGCTTACAAAACCATCATGACTAGAGAAGCACGAAATCAAAGGAATGTAATAGGGATCAAGAGAAGTTCCTATAATAACTTTTTTCCTCTTGAAAATGAAATAGAATGCTCAATTTGTAACAACTTTAGTCATGAAGAATCTGAATGCAGGAGAAAATTTTGGCAAACACCTCAAAAGGAGCAAACGCCATTAAATCCCAAGATATGGAGAAGGAAAGAATCTAAAATAGAAAGATGTGGTATAGCCTTGTATGCAGAAGGATAAGAAAATCAGTGGTACATCAACAGTGGATGCTCCAAACATATGACAAGTGACAAAGAGAAACTTCACTCATATAATGCCTTAGAAAAGGAAAAGAATGCCTCATTTCGAAATGACACTCCAGCTATCATAAAAGGTAAAGGTTCTATTTTCTTGAAAGAAAAGGTTAAAGCTGGAAATGTTATGTATGTATATGGTTTAAAGCATAACCTATTGAGTGTCAGTCAAATGTGTGATCAAGGAAATGAAGTGGTGTTTCGATCAAACGAATGTGTTGTTCGTGAGCTTGATATAGGAGAGACTGTGATCAAAGGTACAAGAACTCCAAACAACTTATACATACTTAAAGTAGGACAACTACAATTCTATCTAAGAAAAAATGATGAAAACTGGCTATGGCATAGAAGATTGGGACATCTAAGCTTTTCTCAAATAAGAAAAGCATACAGAATCAAGGTTGTTTGTGATCTTCCATATATTAGCATCCCAGAAAATGCAATATGAAAACCATGTCAAAGCGGTAAGCAAACCAGAGTTCACTTCATGGAAAAAGAAGGGTCAGCTAGTAAGCCGCTTGAACTTATCCATACTGATTTATGTGGACCAATAAGGAGAAAGTTATCTCATGGAGAAGAATACTTTATTTTGTTCATTGATGATTTTTCCATAATGTGTTGGATAGGTCTTCTAAAGCATAAAGATGAAGCATTTGAAAAGTTCCAAGCCTTCAAATCTTTGGTTGAAAATGAATCAAATCAAAAAATCAAATGCCACAGATCTGATCGAGGAGGGGATTTTATATCGGATGAATTCTTTGAATTTTGTGAACAACATGGAATAAAAATGGAATTCTCCACTGCAAGAACACCTCAGCAAAATGGTGTAGTAGAAAGGATGAATAGAACAGTTCAAGAAATGGCTCGAGCCATGCTAAATGAATCTGGAACTCCTCCAACCTTTTGGGGTGAAGTTGCATTCATTGTCGTGACTATTCTCAACAAAGAAAATGTTCGAGTAAATAGCACTCAAACTCCACATGAACTTTGGTATGGTAAGAATCCTACTATAAAATACTTTAAAGTTTTTGGAAGAAAATGTTTTATCAAAATGACTGATGAAAAACTTGGTAAGTTTGAACCCAGAGCAGATGAAGGGATTCTTCTTAGTTATTCTTCTAGAAGTAAAGGATATAAATGTTATAATAAAAGACTTGATAAAAATTTTGAAAGCATTGATGTTGTAGTTGATGAAGCATGCAGAAATCCAAAACAGATAAAATCAACAGAAGATTATGACAATGAGGAATATGGGGATTAATTTCCCACATCAAATCAAAATTATATTGAAGAAACCAATGAAGCACCAGAAGAAGATATAATGGTAGAAGAAAAGACTCCATCTAGGTATGTTCAGAAAAATCATCTAAAAACTCAAATTTTAGGAGAAAGGGAGGCTGGTGTATAGACAAGAAGAACTATTACATGGACCTCAAGCTATCTAGCGTTACTATCCTCCACCGAACCTCAAAATGTAAATGAAGCATGCAAAGATGAATGTTGGGTCAAGGCCATGGATGAAGAAGTTGAGAAAATTGAAAAAAATGACACTTGGGAATTAGTTCCTAGACCTCATGATAAAAATATTATAAGACCTAAATGGATATTCAAGAACAAGCTGGATGAAATTGGAGAAGTCATTAGAAACAAGGCTATACTTGTTTGTAAAGGGTATGCTCAACAAGAAGGTATAGATTTTGAAGAAACTTTTGCACCTATTGCCAGACTTGAAGCCATAAGAATGTTTCTTGCTCTTTCCAATTTTTAGAAATTCAAAGTATACCAAATGGATGTAAAATCGGCCTTCCTTAATGGAGATTTAGAAGAAGAAGTTTATATTGAACATCCAGAATGATTCATTCTTGGAAATGATGCAAAACTTGTATGCAGACTCAAAAAGTCTTTCTATGGTCTAAAATAGGCTCTAAGGGCTTGGTATTACCACCTTGACAAATATCTACACCAACAAAGTTTTACAAAATATTCTGCAGATAACAATTTATATACAAAGATTGAAAATGATAAATTTCTAATTATTATTGTTTATGTTGATGATATCGTTTTTGGTAGCAATGAAGAATCCATGAGTCAAAATTTTGCTTCAGTAATGAAGCAAGAATTTGAAATGTCCTTGCTTGGTGAACTTACCTATTTTATTGGTCTACAACTTCAGCAAACTAAATATGGTATTTTTCTTTCAAAAACCAAATATCTCAAGTAGATCTTGAAAAAGTACAGAATGGAAGATTCTAAACCTGTATGTACTCCAATGGTAACAGGATGCAGTCTCATCTCAAATGATGAATCGGCAGCAGTACATCAACCAACTTATAGATCCATGATTGTTAGTCTGCTTTATCTAACAGGTACCCGACCTAACATCATGCATGCAATAGGAATAGTTGGAAGATTCCAAGAAAATCCAAAGGAATCACACCTTCAGGCAGTCAAAAGAATTTTTCAAATATATTCAAGGAACTCAGGACTTTGGACTATGGTATCCTAGAGATGCAGATCTTACTCTTCATGCATATACATATGCAGATTGGGTAGGAAGTGTTGATGATAGAAGAAGCACTAGTGGTGGTGCATTCTCTATGGGTTCCAGGTTAGTGTCATGGTTCAGCAAGAAACAAAGTTCAATTACTTTATCTACAGTTGAAGCAGAATATGTTGTTGCTGCATCTTGCTACACACAACTACTTTGGATGATGCAAACATTGCAAGACATTCAGATCACATGTACTCCACCCATCTCCATTCTATGTGATAATACAAGTGCCATCAGTATTTCAAAGAATCCAGTCATGCACTCCAAGACCAATCACATACCCATCAAGTACCATTTTCTACAAGAACAAGTGCTTGAACTAAATGTCAAATTGGAGTATGTCCCCTCCAAAGAACAGGTTACTGATATAATCACTAAACCACTTCCTAAAGAAACATTTGAATATCTTAGAGAAAAGCTGGGAGTTGTTGCTGCATCATCCTGCTATTAGATCCAATTTTTTAGAGGAAGTTTACTACATGCTGGTTTCATGTAGTATATGCGCAGGTACACGTGGGTTGCCTTGGCAGAAAGTGCGTATAGGTTTTTCTAAGAAAAAAAGAAAAAAATAGTGGTAGCATAGGTTCAGGGGGAGCATTCACTTTCCACATGGTTGGCATGGTCTATATTTCAATGAGTTCTATTGGTCATATGATCTAATTTATTTCCCCAATATCCTTGGGATGGATGATGTAATAATTGTTGTATTTCTGTCATGTATAAACTTTGGTATATCCCCACTTGGTTGGGTGATTGATGTATGTATGAGTTTGTGGTCATAGGGAGGTCATACTCACTTTGTTGAGTTATAGTGTCATGTTATTGTATTGAATCATATCTCTGCAGACTCGGAATGTACTTAGGGGGAGTATGGATAGCATCATGTAAAGGAGGAGAGTAGAGTGGTCTACCCTTTGCCCTTGATTTCAAAGGGGGAGAGTATTTTAGTATTTTGGTGTTGTATAGTATCTCTAACAGTATTTACAGCTTGCAATAGTCAACACCATCATAGTCGCCATCAAGTCCAAAGGGGAAGATTGTTGGCATTATGATACAAGTATTGTCCTTGATGGCAACTCTACAGGTCAAATCAGTTTTGATAAGAGGTTAACAGGAATATTCAGAGGCAATAGGGAAGTGGTAGTGGTACATAGGATCAGAAAGATGGAACTAAGGTCTATTGATCACAATAAAGAAGTTGAAGGAAGAAGATGATGTAAGAGTAGCTTAAGAGATACACGCAGGTTCACTTAGTCCAAGCATCATATACACGCAGGTACTCAGAACAGAAATAGCATATAACATACACACGCACTCCCACAAAAGGAAAAGCACATACATGTTGAAAACGATGGTTTTCGTCCGAGGTATTTGGTCCAAGGTATATTTGGACCATGATATTGACCCTAGGTATTTTGTTGGGTCCCTATAATACTAGTGATTACCCCATTATTATTGTAGTTATACCCCTTATTAATATTGTTGTGCCCCTATTGCCCCCATATTGTTATTATTGTGCCCCATAGAATCCCTCTATTGTTATTTTTGTGGCTTTATATTATTATTGTTAGGTCGGCTGGATTATATTGTGACTCCTTAGACTCCTATATATAGAAAGGAGGTTTTGTCATTTGAATCATCGAAGAATTGTTCATTTATGTAATGTAAAGGAGTTTTCCCCCTCGAAGAGGCTGAATTCTAAGGCGTTGATCTATCTTTTCTTGAGCTGGTTTCATAACATTTGGTATCAGAGCTTTGGATTCTAGGGTTTCGCTGCTCCAAACAGGTCATCGTGGAATTTTCGCTATAACTTTTTTTCTGCAATGTTTCAGAGGTTGCAAAAAACACCCATTTGAGAAGAAATCACGTTGAACCTTGGGTCCAAATTTCAGAGCTTTTCGCGCTATATTTGCGGAGATATGATCTGAGGAAGTTGGTCTTTTTCAGACTCCTGAATTACATTCCAAATAGGTGACCTGGGAAAAATCATCATAACTTTCTCTCTGGGGATCGGATTGAAATTTCGTAAGAAGGTACAGAAAGAGGACACTCTGTAGTTTCTTGTATGAATTTTTCAGATCCAAAGGTCGAAACAGTGACTCGTGGCACGTCGTACAAGTTCGCTCTACTGAACTAGTCTATAATCAAGTCACTGTGGGAGATTTCGCATAACTCTTCCTTGGAGAATCCAATTTGGGTCAGACTTGTGGCATTGGAAAGAGGACACGGAGGGCTACTACAGGTCAGAAATTTAGAACTAGATGATCCGAAATTACAGAGATACATCAGATTCAATATCAGGCTCCTACAAAGTGAAAAAATGTGTGTAGTTTTTTTAAATTTTTTGCATAAGATTGGTTTGAAAAATTAGTTTGAAGGAATTCAAAGGGCATAGTAAAGCATTATTATTGGTAATTGATGCCCCGAGGAAAGAAAATGCAAACACCTAGTAGGCAACCTGAAAGCTCTAGCATGACCCATGAAGAAGAGGAAGAAATGCAACATGATATATCAAAATTACGAGACCAAGTGCAACAATCGTCACTTGCACAAAAAGGAACAGAATCTAAGATGGATGGTTTAAAGAAAGATGTAGAAGCTAAGATGGATGGTTTAAAGAAAGGTGTAGAAGCTAAGATGGATGATTTGAAGATAGATTTGAAGACAGACATGGACGAATTGAAGATAGATATGAATAAGTTGCTACAAGAAATGGTCACTAATGGTGAAAGGTTAGTAAAGGAAACTCATGATGAAAACAAAAGAAATGTTAATCATGATTCCATAGACTCTAATGTTGGATCGAAGACCCACCATATTCCAAAAATCGATATGAGGAAGTTTGATGGCAAGGATCCCGCAACATGGATATTACAGATGGAGCAATTCTTCGATCTCAATAATGTGCAAAACACACAAAAGGTACGTATGGAAACTTTATATTTGGAACCAAATCAGTTTGTATGGTATCAATGGCTTTGCTCTCGTAAACAATTTATCACTTGGGCAATTTTTACGGAAGAATTGATAGCACATTATGAGGATACAAAAAGCAACACTTTTTTTAGCCAATTGATAAGTCTCAAACAAAAGGGTTCAATAATGGAGCACATTGAGGAGTTCCAAAAATTGAACATAAGGGTAAAAGATATTCCAGAGGAGCATAGGATTGATGTGTTCATAGGGTCTTTAAAGGATAATATCCAACATGATGTTCGCCTTTGGGAACCTGATTCATTAGAGAAGGCATTCAGGTTAGCAAGAAAAATGGAAAGCAAAATTATGGCAACCAGGAAGCATACCACTCACAACTATAAAGACGGAAGTGTTGTTGCCCCTAGTCTTCCACAACCTATAAGGTTGACACCACAACAATTGGAAGAAAAAAGAGCAAAAGGGCTTTGTTACAATTGTGATAGCAAATACACTAAAGGTCATAAGTGTGCTGAGAAGAAATTATTCTACATAGATTGTGAAGAGGAAGAAGAAAAGGAGCAAGAAAGGTCAAAAGAAGAGGATATACTCCAGGAACAAAGCCTAGATGAAGAACAAATAAATCCGACCATATCTTGTAATGCATTGGCGGGAATTACCACTCCTCAAACCATCAAGATAGAAGGACAAATCAAGAAGAAAAAGGTAATAGTGTTGATTGATTCAGGAAGCACCCACAATTTTATTCATTGTAAGGTAGCAAAAGAATTGAATTGCTTCCTATATCCAGCACCAGAGTGTCAAGTGATGATTGCAAATGGAGGAACAATAAATTGCTCTGGAAAGTGCCATAATATCAAGCTATCCATGGGAGAATATGTATTGACTAGCCCAATGCTTTCCATTCCAATGGGAGGTGCTGATGTTGTACTAGGAGTCCAATGGCTACAATCCTTGGGTACAATAGCTTTTAATTTTCAAGAACTTTTCATCAAATTTTCTATGGAAGGAAAGGAAGTTGAATTAAGGGGTATTGCAGGGAAACCAGGAAAGATAATCAGCTCTAATGGTATGACAAAGCTTCTAAAAAAGGAGCAAAGAGGTGTAATTGCACAATTATGTTCGCTAGATGTTTCCACATCGGAATCATCTATTTCTCCAGATCTCCAAAAAGTCTTGGACAATCATTCCAAGGTATTTGAGACTCCCAAAGGTCTCCCACCTATGCGTGATCATGATCATGCTATTCATCTGATTCCAGGAAGTGTTCCTCCAAACATCAGGCCGTACAGATATCCCTATGTCCAAAAGAGTGAAATTGAACGTATGGTTGCAGAAATGCTAGAGGCTGGTATAATTCAACCAAGTCAAAGTTCTTTCTCTGCTCCAGTAGTATTGGTGCACAAGAAGGATGGATCATGGCGCATGTGTCCAGATTATAGGGAGCTCAACAAGCTCACTATTAAAGATAAGTTCCCCATTCCTGTCATTGATGAATTACTGGATGAATTGCATGGATCAATTTACTTCACCAAGTTGGATCTTCGTTCAGGATATCATCAAATCAGAATGAAGATTGAAGACATTCCGAAAACAGCATTTAGAACTCATGAGGGTCATTATGAATTTTTGGTCATGCCTTTTGGCCTTACCAATGCACCTTCAACATTTCAAGGTTTGATGAATTCAATTTTCAAACCATTCCTTAGAAAATTTGTGTTAGTATTTTTTGATGATATACTAATCTACAGCAAGTCTTGGAAGGATCATGTTGAACATGTTGACAGGGTGCTACAACTATTGGAGGAGAAACAATTATATGCAAAAAGATCCAAATGTTTCTTTGGAGTCCAGAGGTGGAATATTTGGGTCATATTGTATCTCATGAAGGAGTTAAGGTAGACCCTAGCAAAATTAAAGCCATTAAGGAATGGAAAATCCCCACATCCATAAAGCATCTGCGAGGATTTCTCGGGTTGACAGGGTATTATCGCAAGTTTGTTAAGAATTATGGGAGAATAGCAGCACCTCTAACAACATTATTGAAGAAAGATGCATTTTCATGGACTCCGGAAGCAACAAAGGCCTTTGAACATCTTAAAGAGGCAATGTGCCAAGCACCGGTCTTAGCTACACCGGACTTCACAAAAACCTTTATTGTGGAATGTGATGCTTCAGGAAATGGAATTGGTGCTGTTCTAATGCAAGATGAAAGACCCATTGCTTTTGAAAGTCGTCCAATCAAGGGAAAGTTTTTAAGCAAAGCTATTTATGAGAAGGAAATGTTGGCAATACTCCATGCACTTAAGAAATGGCGACCCTACCTAATGGGAAGACACTTCAAGGTAAAAACAGATCATGATAGCCTTAAATACTTTTTAGAACAAAGATTATCCTCTGAAGAGCAACAAAAGTGGGTCACAAAGATGTTGGGTTATGACTTTGAAATCATCTACAAAAAAGGGAAGCAAAATGTGGTGGCAGATGCACTCTCAAGAAAGGATGAGGATGTGGAAGCATTTTGTGCACCATTTCTATTATCCAACCAGATTGGATAAACGAAGCAAAGGAGGAATGGAAGAATGACGAAGAAGTGTGGGCACTTATTCGAAAGTTACAACAAGATTCCAGTACGTCTGATACATTTAGCTGGAAAAATGATTCGTTATGGTACAAAGATCGCTTATACCTCTGTAAGAATTCCCAGCTAAAACAAAAGATTCTTATGGAATTGCACACTTCTCCCTTAGGAGGGCACTCAGGATTTTTAAAAACTTACCACAGGGTTAAGAAGGAATTTTTTTGGGATGGCCTTAAATCAGATATTCAAAAGTTTGTGGCGGAATGTTTGGTTTGCCAACAAAATAAAGTTGAAACAATTAAGACACCGGGTCTATTACAACCTTTATCCATTCCAAGCCAACGTTGGGAGGAGGTTTCAATGGATTTTATCACAGGTTTACCCAAGTCTGAGGGAAAGAGTGTCATCATGGTGGTAGTTGACAGACTTACCAAGTATGCACACTTTTGTGCATTATCACATCCATTTAAAGCCAGTACAGTTTCTACTGCATTTATGGAAACAATTCAAAAGCTACATGGAAACCCAAAGATTATTGTAAGTGACAGAGATCCCATTTTCACTGGAAATTTTTGGACAGAATTATTTTCTTGTCTTGGTACTCAGTTAGCTCATAGCTCATCTTATCATCCTCAATCTGATGGGCAAACTGAGATAGTAAACAAATGTTTGGAAGGATATCTTCGTTGCTTTGTATCTGATAAACAGACACAATGGGTCAAATGGTTGCCTCTGGCTGAATGGTGGTATAACACTTCCTTCCATACAGCAACAAAAATGACCCCATTTATGGCACTTTATGGGTATCAACCACCATCCATCACATCATATTTAAGAGAAAATTCTAAGGTTCAGGCAGTGGAACATCACATCGAACATCAACAACAAGTCCTCCAACTCTTAAAGGATAACCTCGTGTTGGCACAGAATAGAATGAAACAACAGGCAGATCAACATCGCAGTGAAAGAAGTTTTGATGTAGGTGATTGGGTATTCCTACGGCTACAACCATATAAGCAAATGTCCCTCAAGCAAGCTAAGAAGGATAATAAATTATCACCAAAGTATTATGGTCCGTACAAGGTGTTGCAAAAGATTGGTACTATGGCATACAAATTGGAGCTTCCTGCAGCTTCTCGATTGCACCCAGTTTTCCATGTTTCATGTTTAAAGAAGGTTATAGGCGACAAGCTCCCAGTTCAAACAATATTGCCAGAACTTGACGAGGAAGGAAAAATTATATTGGAACCGGAAGCAGTCACAGAAACAAGAACTCGACAGCTACGAAATCGATCAATTTCAGAGTATCTTATCAAGTGGAAGAACTTATCCGCTGAAGATTCCACATGGGAGGATGAGAATTTATGCAGAAGTATCCAGAACTACTCAAGCGTTGAGGACAACACTTTTTTGAAGGAGAGGGGCATGTTGGGTCCCTATAATACTAGTGATTACCCCATTACTATTGTATTTATATCCCTTATTAATATTGTTGTGCCCCTATTGCCCCCATATTGTTATTACTGTGCCCCATAGAATCCCTCTATTGTTATTTTTGTGGCTTTATATTATTATTGTTAGGTCGGCTGGATTATATTGTGACTCCTTAGACTCCTATATATAGAAAGGAGGTTTTGTCATTTGAATCATCAAAGAATTGTTCATTTATGTAATGTAAAGGAGGTTGCCCCCTCGAAGAGGCTGAATTCTAAGGCGTTGATCTATCTTTTTTATCTTATCTTGAGCTGGTTTCATAACATATTTAGTCTGAGGTATTCGGTCCATGGTAATTGATCAAAGGTATTGGTCCTAAGTAGATTCGGTCCATGGTATTGAGAAATGCCAAAAACTATATAAAGAAGAGAGGATCATAAGGCCAGATGTGCAAGTGAATAAGATTCTAAGGAATACTTCTATCTGAAGTATATTTTATGTTGCAGGGTTATGTTTGGGACTAGATCTGAAATATTTATGTGCACCTTGAGTTTAATATTGGATCAGGATCATGATACCTGAAATGACTTATTCTTGAATGGTCTGATATTGGTTGAGGGTAGATCTGATGTTTTTTGTCTGTTTTATTCATTATCTATCATGATCTAGGTTTGTCTGAAGTCTAGAATTGCAGCAAAGTTCTGAGTTAATATTTGTAGATCTGTACACATATTCGTCTCGGTAAAAGAGTGTATACATGCAAGTTTTGTTCTTTCAAGTAGCATATACAAAAGAAAGACTTGATGTTTAGAGATGACTGATCTATCAGATTAGTAATGTTGATTTACTGCTACTGCTATTTTACTGTTGTCCATCAATGAGGTCTTCTTAGATCTGAATGTAAATCTGAATGCATAAGGAGGTTGATATTTGATTGATTGTATAAGTGAGAAAGAAGTGTTTTATGTTGCCTACCTGTATAAAGTTCTGTAATTGGATAGTAGATGTTTAGTACACTGTTGGTTGGTACAGTTTGTGATTCAGAGATTTTATGATTCAGAATCTTTAGAGGTATACGTAGGTTGGACTGAGGGAAGTAGCATATACATGCAGGTTTTCTTCATTGAAGTAGCGTATACAGTCCGACACATGAATTTTTTAGGTTTCATTTGGTTCTAAATGTTGATACAGGTTTTTGGATTTAGCACAGTGTTCTGATGACAATGATTTGATTGTTTCAGATTAACTGCATGTTGGTTGATGAAGCTTGAGTTTCTAAATTTCTGATGGGTTATTGATGAGTCAAGGTCTTCATATGTCTTGATATGTGCCAGGATCATCCAGTCTGAAAATTCCTGAAACGTGGTCCCTAGTGGAAGAGTGGAGTTTTCTGTAGGCTGACACCTACGTACTAGTAAACATATTGGCTAGTATAAGAGCTATGGGGTTTTAGCTACCTTCTAGTAGAAGCTGGAGAATGAGATAAGGTTGTAACCTTCTGTAGGTAGAAGCCTGTGTACTAGTATGAGTCTGCACCTGTACAAGATTGTAAACAGATTTTTCTTATTATTAAAAGAAGACAGAGACAACAACAATAAGTGGTTTTCACCCATATTGGGTTTCCACCTTAAATCTTGGTGTTAATGTGTGTTTTTTATGTGTGATGGTTTATTTTGTTATTACTACACATGATTACTATTTAATGTTTAATAAATTATTGATGCACTAATTAAAGATCAACACATGATGAATTAACTAAATCATAAGTTCACTGGATATACGTTGGTTTCCTTAAGAACAGTTGCGTGCACACACGAGTTCCCTTCTTTGAATTAGCGTATATAAATTTGATTATGGAAATGAAAACTTTATTGATTTGTAAATATTGATTTAGCCCCCCTCTCAGTATTATTTCCAACGCTTCTTTCTTCAATTCTATGATTGTCTTTTCTTTGTCTTGAGACAAATCTTCCTCCCCTTGTTCTTCAATACACTTTGCCTTACTGTCTCTCTATAAACCTTCTTCAAGAGCTATCCTTGCCCCATTATCTGCATTAATATTCTCCTGCATTTTTTCTTCATCAATAACATTAATCAAATTCATTAGATTACCTCTCTGAGACAATATTCCTTCATTCTTCATCAGAATAAGATCCTAATCTTCCATCTCTATGACAACTTTAAATGACTATCTTCTCTCATTAAGTAACTCATCCATAGACTCTTTTTGTTGTAACCAGTCAAATTCTTCCTCTTCTGAGAAATTTTCTTTGTCACCTTTTACTTCAAGATCTTCATCCATCCTGAAGACATCTTCACAAAGTTGCTTTTCTCCTGCAATACTTGCAATCATACACAAATTATCAGTTTTAAAAACATAAGACCTTGTGGTCTCACTTGATGCTTTAGTCATCATATCTCCTTTATGTCTTGAATTCTCATAATAATTCATAAGAGCTTCCACAGATCTCCAGTCTTTATCTTCACCTAGAACTTCACCCTGTTCTTCTTCACAAATGGAAACATCCATTCTCAACTCAACTTCTCTGAGTTCTTCCACCAGCCACTTCACTTGCTTCTACTGTAGCCTTTCTGTAACTTAGACCACTTCACTGCCTTTTCCCTCATGACCTAACCTTATATTTGGTTTTCCTCTAGTAGCATCCTTAATACATCAAGTTGTTCTTTTAACTCTGCAATCTCCTTGTCAATCTCCTCTTGACTAATTTTCTTACCATTTGCCTTCACATCCTCCTTCTTCACTTTTCTTCTATTGTGGTCTTCCTCAAAACCTCTGTTATCTCTGTTATGACTATCAGTAGTCATCTCTTTCTCTATCTTCATGAGTTCCTCACTCACTTACTATGAGCTGCATTAAAGCCTCTGCAACAGCAAGTCCTCCCTGCTGCCACTTACCTCACCAATCTCTCCTCTATACTTGGTCTTTTGGCAAGCACTTGATTCTCTATTCTCTTGAACCTCTTTGAGCACTTCTCTGTGCTCCTTTTAGGCTTCAACTTATTTGCACCTTTTAAGAACACAACTTTCCTCTTATATTTCAATCACAATGAAATACTAGGTTCTGGCCACCTCTTCTTCCACTCAGAAACTCTTACCAGATTTCCTCATCCCTTAGCAATTCTACCCATGTCCTTTATGAAATTACATTTATGATATTTTCGTGAGATGCAAGAAAACCTCTGTAGTAATGTTATAGACATATTTCGGCACTGTAGCCCCAAACTCATATGTCCACAAACTAAGGGCTCCTTAAGTCCCTAAAAGTGTTGTTTCATACCGTAAAGGATCATGGTCAACTGATTACATCATTTCCTAGAAGTTCCACCTGAAAAACTACTCTGAATTGGCCAAAACTGGACCATATAGACTACTCCATGGGCAAGGTGTGATGCATACTGACTACCTAACTGGCCAGGTGTGATGCATACTGAAATGGCCTTCTGTCTGGGTGTGATGAGCGAGAATAGACAAATGGTAGAGACAGTTTGCAAGGTGGATGATCATGGAATCTTCCAGAAACTTCTCCTGTGACACTTGCCTCTCTGAATTCACCCAGGGATGAGTAAGAGATCATGAAATCTCCAAGTGGAACCAACAATTATCAGTGGAATGACACTAATCAAAAACCCAGAGCTAACTCATACCCTTGCAAGACATCTATAAATGGATCCCTCATCTGAGAGATCTGGAGGCTGGAATTTCATATTTTGTAAGGAAGTGTTGTTGGTTTGTTGGTGAGAAGAGACATTGCATTATTGGGTGATTTGCTTGTTCATGAGGTGAAGAGGGCTTCTATAACTGGGAGGATGATGCTGGATCAGACATATGGGTTGTAATCCTCTCTTCCATTACTATTAATAAAGTTCTTTGAGTTTTCCTCCATATAATATTGTATTTTTGAATCTTATTGTTTATGAATGCAATTGTATGGTCAATGTGTTTCTGATTCCGCATTGTTTATAATGTTTTAGATAGAGATGCATTGATAGTTTGACATTACTTTGACTCTACAGGTACTCTTTGAAGCAGGACAAGTAGGAGAGGAGTGGAAAATTCTATCAAGGAAAGGAGAAATCAAGCTAGGATCAAAGTGGAAGATCCAGGTTGGTCCTCTTTTCTTCTCTTCCATCTATCACACTTAAAGGAACTCTTGGAAAGCTTTCATTATTTGTTTCTAAGATAGCTACCCGTCTTAGTGGGACTAGCAGTTCGAATTGACACTAGTTTTCCCTGAAACAAAATGGCAACTCCGTTGGGCAATGAATAGTTTGTTTTGTTTGTTTATTGTTTGCTTTATAAGCTACAGATGGAGCCCAAAGTTAGCCAGCTAGCCTTCGAAATGCCTTTGCTATCGAATTGCAAAGTAGATAAACACTGCTTCAATCAATCTTCGGGTTGGTTTATGAACTGAAAATCTAACTTACAAAACATTCTAAGTGCCCTTGTGGTAGCTCAAAACCTCATCATATCTTACCCTTATGATTTGTTTTTATTGTCCATCATTACTCAACCTAAATCACTGATCTTAACTGTAAGTTTTGAGCAAAAACCAAGCTCAGTTTCGCTCCCTGGCCCATCACACTGTCTGTAACTTTTTAACCTGGATGCATGGCACCTCCTGTGTGTTGCAGGTGAGATGCATCCCTGTTTCCCTGTGTTGCAGCTGTGATGATTGAGTGATACTGTTTTTCTTCTCTGAAATTTGGTTTTTCCTTCTTGTTTTCAGCTTTATTTAGTAGTTTTGTTGTTCATGATTAGTACCTTCTTGTTGAAACCATCTACCTTCAAATTATTTTAGCCTCCATCAGTTAGGAATTGTAAATGTTTTTTTGTATTTGTCAATCATTTACAGTCTTCCTTTGTCGAAAGTAGCCTAATCGAACTATCGTTTTTTGATGCAAGTATCGTAATTGTCATTCTGAGTCAAAAGAAGAGTGTGGTAAAGTCTTCCTCTTCTAGATAGTTGATTGTAATTTTGTCATTGTACTTGATTTGAAATTATTAGTTTTGAAGTGTCGAAAATAGTTTTCAATTCGAAATTGAAAACTGTCGTCTTAGTCTTGATTTCATTTTGAAAAGAAAATTGTTAGTATTATCGCTTTGAAAGAAAATAGTTCAGATCTATATCGACCTTTCTTTTTTCCATTCACACATTAAGAAAGTGGAAAACAAATACATGCATGTGCATCTGCATTTTGACTCCATGCGAGTTTTGATTTAGGAAAGTGCATTTAGTGTGTGCTCTATGCTCTCTGCTGAAAGAAAATTATAATCTTCTTTCCTTCGTAGCTAGGATTTTCATTGCTAAAAGAACATAAATGATTATTTATCATTTTAGATTGCATAATTAGGAATTTCACATCTACATCACGCGGTGAACCTTAAAAGACAAACTTCTAAGCAAGATCAACTCTAAAATAAACCTCAATGAACATAAAATTGCTTTGGAACCTAATGCAACACATTTAGAAGTCTAGGCTATAGATGTGTTCCGGCGTCGTAAAACCTGATAACTATCATTTTCATCGAAGGTTGTGTGATTCCTCCTCTTTGATATGACAAGTGCCAGTACAAACTTGTGCTCCCCATACCATCGAGTATATATTAGGAGACCACAATAGGCTAATATCCTTTATTCAAGAAGATTGACTACTGTACATAAGTCCTTCGTAATTTCTCTATCATTTATCACCAAGGTGTATTTTGCAATTTTACGATCGATTTGGTAAACCCTCTATCTAGACTTCCAGAGCAGTCACTTTCATTCCTTTTCAACTCCATAAAAGAAAAGGTCCATCTGAGCACTTGTCACTTCAGGCTCATTAAAATCGAAGGTGACTAGAGTCACCTTTAGCTTTTTCTTAACTCCTAAAAATTGAAAAAGAAAGTTGCGTCAAAGTGTCTTAAAATTCATTTAAATCAGAATAACATTTTTCCCCTTTAATTTCTGAGTTGATCAAATAATCTGCAATCATGGAAGAAAGTGAATCAAAACCCCATCGTTCGTGGAGACTAGCGAGTCAAACATCTTTGACCCCGGAAACGAAACCATCCTGGGCAAAAATTTCTCGTTTAACTGAGTCTAATTCACCTAATTTATTTGAAACTTGTGTTTCAACATTGTCAGAGACTATAGTTACTCCAATTATCTCTGGTACATCTGCCTTTACAGAGAAAGTTCTGCACTTACAAGAGGACATTAGAACTGATCCTAGTGTAACGGTAGACTCCTATATTCCTGAAGCAGCTCCACCTAGGACTGATCCAGAAATTGAAGTTCACTTGCCTAAACATCTGGAAGTTGAGTTCCAGAATTCAGAAGGTGTCACCCCTCCAGTATCTGTTACTGCAGAAGCTACATTTTCTTCAATTCCAGAAATATTTTATGGACCTGATGGTCTACTACTTCCACCTGCATTAATTACTATAGAAGAGATAGTAGAGGATCTTCCACCTAGTACTCTAGTGCATTTTGAAACTAGGATCCACTTACATCCTTCTACTACAGAGGTTAGTTCTTTTTCATCGCAAGTTCCTATCGAATCGCCAGGAAATATTTTGGATAGACTAAATATGTCTGAAAAACCATCAACATCTAGGACTATGTCAACTGACACAGCTATGATGGAGCTTCATGCTGCTGTTCCTACAATGATTGCTGGTATACCATCTGTCCCGGCTAGTTATCAATAACAAACTGGAGTCTAATCAAGGACTGTTTCGACGACATCGTCTGTTCCTATTTCTTCATTTAGAATCTCATCTAGTATTTCTTATATTGAAACTCAACAAGTTGATCCAATGTGTCTTCAAAGGCCAATCTACCCTTTAAGTACTGGATTGCCACCATATGGGGGGCAGTATGCCTTTTCATTGTTCCCTCCTGGAGAACAACCATATGAGAGTTTACAACAAAATTCAGGCCAAACTGGAATTACATCCAGCAGTTGGGTACCAATACTACCTCAACAACCAAAGGTTATATATTCAATGCAACCAGTCCATCCTATGTCGAATATTCCCACTACACCTACTATTGTGACTGTATCATAAGTACAAGCGCTACCTATTGTATGTCAATCTCAAGTCTCTCAGGTTGCAATACAACAGCCTCTCATCTTAGCGATTCAATCACAACGTCAGGTTAGTGCCTCCTTATCTAGAGTGACTCAGGCTCAAATAGGTACTATGACTCCGCATCTTGGTCAATCGTCTAGTATTGGAAAACAGCAAATGGTCCAACAACCATGGCTAGTTCAATATCAACAACCGCAATTCCAGCAATCATACCAGGGACCTGAGCAACAAGTCTTTGTAAGTAATAGACAACCACATTTCGAAAGTGGCTATCAACAACCATACTATAATGGTTATTACCATCAACCTTATCAAAGTTACCAACATCAAATACATTATGCTGGTATTCAAAGACCAACTTCTCAGGCAATTCCATATTATCCTGGGTATGCTTCACTTAACCTGAATCAACAGTTGCCCTTTTTAGCAACTCTAGAATTACCAGATCTAAATCGGCTGACAAATGATCCAAATGCTTACACCCCTTGGTGGCCTACGATTCCTCATAAACATCCCTATGATATTCCTAAATTTAATGGAAATCCGGGTGAAGATCCGTCGAATCATGTGATGACTTTCCATTTGTGGTGTCCATCCAACACCTTGAATGATGATTCGATTGGGTTTCGCCTTTTTTAGCGAACGTTAACAGGTCTGACAGCTAAATGGTATATAAAATTGCCTAGAGATTCATTTGATAACTTCAGCACCCTTGCCACTACCTTTTTAACCCATTTTCAGTTACCCATAAGGTACAAAATAGGGACAGAACTCCTTACCAACTTCAAACAGATGACAACCACTCATATATCTGATCATATTCATGAGTGGCAGCGTCATCAAAGAATGGTAAAGACGTACGTTCCTGATCAGCTTTTAGCTGAATGGTTAATAAATTCATTGTTACCCTCTATTACAGAGTATGTGGCTAAGGGAGGAGTTGTCACTGAAGAGCAAGTCGTTTCTCATGCACAATATTTAGAATTGATCTATACTCAGTCTGGCATGCTCTACGACAAATTCCAGATGCTCCTAGATTAGAATTTTTTGTTCCTCCCCCTCCTAAATCAAACAAAGACTCTCATGCCGGCGATGGCGTGATAGGTACGATAAGCATGAAAACCGCAAAGGCTACATCTGAAAAAGCCATATGGTTTCTAGTCAAAAAGAAGATGAAGAACCTCTCGCCTTAGAGGTCAATGTCGTGTCAACCGACAAAGGAAAAAATCCTAAGCAACCAGGGGGCAAGAAGAAAGGGACAAACAAAAAGAAGAAACAGGAGGATTCGACTCCTGAGAAACCTTCTAGAAACCCTACTGGAAAGAAGAAACCTAATTAGCCATGCTTCATATGTGATGAGGACCATTACACAAAAGATTGTCCACATCAAGCTGAAGTCAAGAAGTTTTTCAAAAGGACTTCAAATACCTCAGCGGTATTGACTGATCCATTTCCAAATCCAGAAACTAACTTGGTTGCTAGTGATCATGCTTCCCCATCCCAAGTGCTTATGTTATCCATCTCAAAACAACAAAATGATGCTTTGATATCTACAAGGAATAAAGATTATGGAAATCCACAATCGTTGAACGACAAGGCTATAGATCAACCAAGCAGTTTGACAACAACTTCGTCAAAAATTGTTCCACCAATCATTCCTGAATTAACAATAAAACTGCCTAAGGGAGTAGTACATAAATCGACATTTAATCCTCATGCTAGAGCAGCATAGAATTATAATATAGTGGAGGATCTGGCCCAATCCCCATCCGCCATGTCGACACTTGAAGTACTACAGACTTTCCCATCGCAAAAATAGGCTTTGTTATCAACGATAGGTGGGATTGATCCAACGGATTCCAATCTAGTGGCCTTTAACCATAAAAGATATGAAACACAGTTACCATCACAGCTCGCTTTCCTCATACAGGTAAAAGCCCTCAACAAAATTGTTCATCAAACAATCATTGGTTAGGGGCAATCTACCTATATTATCTCAATGAGTTGCTGGAAAGCTTTAGGCTCTCCACCCTTGTCACGAACATCAACGACATTAAAAGAATTTGATGGAAGAACATACACACCATATGGGATATTAAGTAACTTGCAAATTGAACTGGGGGGCAAGACAGTAGAAATTGAAGTCAAGGTCATTGATGGAAACCTTGACTACAACATTCTACTCGGCAGGCCCTGGATTTATGCTATGGCTGCTATTGTGTCAACATATTTTAGAAGGATTGTGTTCTCCTTTCAAGGCGGAATCACAATCATTGACCAACTAACCTTCCTCCCCAACAGTTCTCAAATTACCGGAAGCATTCCTTTGATCCATGGAAGCTCTCAATCGCTTCAAAATATCAAAGTAGGTCTCCTAAAAGACCCGTCCTTAATGGGTACTTTTTCCCTTCCACCTCCGAGTAATCTAGCGGAAGTGTCCGCAGTGGAAACCTGTCATATGATATCTTCTACATCATCAAAGATTAAGAAGGACTCTGACCATTCTGATAGTTTGACTGACATGACTCAATTAAGTGATATTGTACATTATGTACTGGGGGCATTGGAACCAAATCTTTTCTTCATGGCCCCTTATGAGTTGTGATCAAAGGTCACCAGAGGATAGTTCGTTGACTGGTGTGAACCTTGTTAAAAAATGAAACCAAGGATCTTAGCAGAATTCCTTGTCTTGTGTCAAGCTCATTAAAAAATGAAACAAGGCCGAGCAAAGTTCCAAGTTGAGTCTTTCACTTGATCTCGTAAAGAAACCTTCATTCCATCCACCTAATTACTACGAGTAGTTTGGTGAATGTAATGAACCTTAGGGGGCATGCACCCTTGTGTATTTTGTGGACAAACCCAACTGTAGAGACAAGTTTCCCTGTAAGTTATGTGATCGGTTTCAGTGACCTTTCACTTTTGTCTATTTGGTGGACAAAGTGCAGGAAGTGTTTTGTCTAATTATTGACAAAAAATCATCCTGCTTAACCACAGTAAGTTTCCATATGGTTACTGAAGACTTTTTTATGCTGGGGGCATGCAAACCTTTTTTATACTAGCAAAAACGACCAATTTCACTTTTAGCTTTTTAGCATTTTTAGCTTTTTAGCTTCATAGTTTGGTCATTCCTAGATTACATAAAAAGGAAAATGAGCAATGTTTCCACACGGTTCAAGTTCATTAAAAAATAAACCCGCCTAAGAGAAATGTTCCCACAAGGTTCATGCTCGTTAAAAAATCAACCTGCATTGAGCACATGTTGGCACAAGGTTCAAGCTCATTAAAAAATAAACCCACCTTTGGTAAATAACCTTTGTGATCGCTTTGCTATCAGCCCTTTTTTGAACCTTGGTTGTGTTCCTTCCATCACCTCCATTTCATTTGGTCGACCATACACTTCCACTTAATTGTTTACCCTTTTGAGGAACATCTGCTATGAGTGATTTTGATTGCCACCCTCTTCACACTGCCATGTTTTGAGAAGTTCCAAAATTACCTAGAACTAGCTGCTACCCAGAAATGCCACTTGTTCCTCAAAAAACGAGTCTCTTTTAAACTCTTTTTAGACTCATTAAATATAAAAAGATTGTCGAGCTATTGGCCTTTCTAGCTCGTTAAAGTAAAGTGAACACCATCCCTCTCATATATTTCAATCCTTTTGGACTTGAGGGATTATTAAACCAAAATATTGAGCACTTGTCTCTGTCAGCTTGTTAAAGCTATTGAAAAGTCATCCCTTTCATATTATTTTATACTTTTTCGGACTTAAGGGATTATGCCATGGAAAAGGACTATTGGAGTCTCCTTTTCTTCCCTTTTCAAACTCTCTAAACATGAAAAGGACCGAGTTATCTTTGTCATTAAACTCATTAAAACAATAGCGACAAACTTGTGTACCCAGACAAGAACGAGTCTCACTAACGTTAGGCTCACTAAACACAAAGCGATAGGTTTGCCCGAAGGGCAAATTATAGACTAAGCATATGTTATCCTCCTCAAGCTTATCAAAAATAAAGAGGTATTGGTTAGCAATGACTAGGGAAAAATGGGAAGAAAACTTGAAGAACTTTATTGGTAGCAAGTCACTCTTGAACATGACACTTTCACTCCATCACCATGATTGAGTTGGGTTGGGTTTTTCCATTCACCGTCACCATTGGTCCGTCATGCCATCCATGGGGTTAACGCTACCAGTCCATATCAGTGTCACCAATATGTTCAAGAGAAGTCATTCAGAGAATTCACCATCCAACAAACGCCTCATCCACTGCATTACATCCACACTTCATTTTTCATGACTGCCATTCCTGAACCTTATATCATCAGATCGTTTTCACCTCCACAAAAATCATTTTCTCTGTTTTGCATCGTAGATGTGGGATACATCAAGGCCCTCCTACGATAGGTCACTTCTTGTCGACATCAACTCATTATCCAAGAAGATGACTTAGAAACAACCCTTTCAGTACTTTGAAGCTTGCATGCCTCAATGGCAAGTTTCTCACTTTCGGCGACAGGTTTACATCAATGACCTTTGACCAAAAGAATTTGCGTGGTGTTTGACATGAGATCATATATTCACACCACGTGAATTGTACTGTAGTACCTTGAGGATCATCATCATTATTGGTGACTCCTTTCATGTCTGTTAACATCTCACATTATTGGCTAGTAATAAGGCGATGTATTTCCATGTTCGACTCCAAAACATCTTTTCACGTGGATCGACTTGTAAATCGGGTGAAGATTGGACGAGTTTTTGAAGACCCCAGATCTAGTTTCATCCATCTGGGCTATGACATATTCAGGAAAATAAAGACATCAATTATACACAGAACCTGCACAGATAGTCATCTAAGCCAGGGAAGATGACTATTCATGCGAAGAATCACTAGTCTACAACAGCAGATGATTGTCTGTCCTATGTACATGAAAATGAATTTATAAAGTTGATCATGGGAATGCCCACCTCAACTAGATTGCGAAAATATATGATGATGATGTATTGTATTGTACCTTATACAGGTCACCTTTGAGTATGAATATCATGGATCCTTATGAATAAAGCATTTCACCCGACATTAGAAGATTTACGACCTCATGCTTTATGGGGCAGCTGTTATAGACATATTTCGGAACTTCAACCCCAAACTCATATGTCCATAAAATAAGGGCTCCTTAAGTCCCTAAAAGTGTTGTTTCATACCCTAAAGGACCATGGTCAACTGATTACATCATTTCCCATAAGCTCCACCTGAAAAACTACTCAGAACTGGATAAAACTAGATGATACAGACTACTCCATGGGCAAGGTGTGATGCACACTGACTACCTAACTGACCAGGTGCGATGCATATTGAAATGGCCTTCTGTGGGGTGCGATGAGTGAGAATAGACAAATGGTAGAGACAGTTTGCAATGTGGATGATCATGGAATCTTCCAGAAACTTCTCCTGTGACACTTGCCTCTCTGAATTCGCCCAGGGATCAGTAAGAGATCATGAAATCTCCAAGTGGAACCAAGAATTATCAGTGGAATGACACTAATAAAAAACCCAGAGCTGACTCACACCCTTGCAAGACATCTATAAATGGATCCCTCATCTGAGAGATCTGGAGGCTAGAATTTTGTATTCTGTAAGGAAGCGTTGTTGGTTTGTTGGTGAGAAGAGACATTGCATTGTTGGGTAATTTGCTTGTTCATGAGGTGAAGAGGGCTTCTACAACTAGGAGGATGATGCTGGATCAGACAGCTAGGTTGTAATCCCTCTTACATTACTATTAATAAAGTTCTTTGAGTTTTCCTCCATATAATCTTGTATTTGTGAATCTTATTGTTTATGAATGCAATTTTATGGTCAATGTGTTTCTAATTCGACATTGTTTATAATGTTTTAGATAGAGATGCTTTGATAGTTTGTTGTTACTTTGACTCTACAGGTACTCTTTGAAGTGGGACAAGTAGGAGAGGAGTGGCAAATTCTATCAAGGAAAGGAGAAATCAAGCTAGGATCAAAGCAGAAGATCCAGGTTGGTCCTCTTTTCTTCTTTCCATCTATCACACTTAAAGGAACTCTTGAAAAGCTTTCTTTGTTTGTTTTTAAGATAGCTACCCATCTTAGTGGGACTAGCAATTCGAATCGACACTAGTTTTCCCTGAAACAAGTAACAAGTCCCACTTGCTACATGATACCTCACTAAGCTTCTCTCCTTTGAGCTTAGTCTTTTGGCATCTCTCTGGTTCTCTCCTCTGGAACCAATTGAGAACTCTTGGCTCTAGGCTACTGCAATCTTCTCACCTTCTTCTGTTGCTACCTTCAAGACCTCTGCTTGATCTTGTTCCACCATTCACCTGCACTTTGAATGGATTGTTCTTTGTTTCCTTTGCATCTGCAAATTTTGCTACACTTTATCTCTGTGTGCCTATTGTTTGTCAGATTTAAAATCTAATCTCCTCTTGCTTGCATACACACCTTCAAAACATAACTTTGTTCTAAGTTTTCTCAAAGAATTCTTACACGTAGAATTTCCTTGTTCTTCTCTAATACTAAATGATGCAGCCTAAGTTGCACATATCCATAGTATGAAAATAAAATTGCATGTCACACCATGTCCCAGGAATTCCAAAATTCCATTCTTAGGGAAACCTTCCATAACACAAGGTTTAACTCTCTTTAATTAAATCTTTAAGTGGAAGCTATTTATCATATATTAATCAGATTACACCCCTAGATTTCCTTACCATCTAATCCACAACAAACCTAACCGATCACCATCAACGCGTGTCGCATAGATGAAGTATTCATTTCAACATTTGACTTTATGCGCTCCAAATCTCCACTATCGATCTGTCTCGTTTGATCCAACAACTATCGCGTCACCCGCTCGCCAACTAGCTTTGCCGATCTCCACCATTAATCAATCCCGCTTGATCCAATGGCTATCGCGCAATCTTGCGTGAAATTGTGCACGACCAATATCAAGTCAAGAGCACACGAGAAAAGAAGTTTTCTCGTGTTACATGTCGGTCGCTAAGGGTAATCACGTGAAATCTTAGAATACAACTTACAACTTTTAGGAAAGATCTTTCACATTTTCATTGTGGCAAATAATAACTTAGAAGAAAATTTACCCAATTGGTTTTAGGATCTCCTCAATCTATAACTTAAGTTTCTCAAACAATGAAATTTCCAGGATAGATCTGCTAGATGACGCTGACAGCATTACCGGATCGTTGCTTTCCAAATACTCCCTTTGCGGCCTAAGAAAAAGCGTTCAATCTTGAATACACAAAACACAGCTCCAAAGGTCTTTAATTAAATGTTTAATCTTGAAAATGAGGTCGATATCATCGACTATTCTTTGCTCACCACAACTTATGGATTAACTCCGTGGAACACTAGTCCTTCTTATTTAAACTCAATTGATTTGACTAAATTTGTTTTTGGAGGAGCTTATACTACTAATGAAGTGGAGGATTGTGTGGGCTTACATGAGAAGACATCCCATCAGTCATGCCTGCCACTTCAATGTCGCTGGTCAGTCACGGAACCATGCATTGATCCGTTCTCCTCTTCACAGTTCTCAGGCATGCAACAACAACAACTCCCGCGGCCTCCAAGCAATCTAAATGACTTCTTCCTCCCGAAGCTGAAGGAGATTCCTATCTGCACAAGAATCATGGTCTATCTATAAGCTACCTATAGTGAACCATCATGGATAACCATGGTTGACCATCAAGACTTATAATGGATAACTAGGGTTAACAATATTAATCCTTGAGTTTATAATATTAATCCTAGGGCTTATAATCCTAAGGTTTAATATATTAAACGTAGGTTTTATAATCTTAGAGTTTATAATAATAATCTTAGGGTTTATTATATTGGGCTTCTTAATGTTATATAGTTTTGTATGAGGGTTTAGTGTTGTGACATTGGAATGGTACAAA
The DNA here is from genome assembly GCA_031772625.1 of Pinus tabuliformis. NCBI lineage: Eukaryota > Viridiplantae > Streptophyta > Pinopsida > Pinales > Pinaceae > Pinus > Pinus tabuliformis. Next base: position 201,071,807 of record CM062820.1, on the reverse strand, counting down.
AATATATCCAATGTCGCATTGCCACAAATATTGTCTTAATGCAACAATTTATCTAACAATCATTGTTGAATTGTTATATTACATTGCAATTTATTCAATGCCACATTGCGACATTAAAAAATTGGGGTTTAATATTAGGGTTTATAATATTCAATATTTTAATATTGGATTTATAATATTAGGGTTTAATATTACGTTGATAATTTATAATAGTGAAATTTAATATTAGGGCTTAAAATATTAATCTTGCGGTTTATAATGTTGGATTTTATAATGTGATGGTTTTATATTAGGATTTAATATTGTAACGTTAGAATGGTACAAAAATATTTCTAATGTCGCATTGCAACAAACATTGTCTCAATAAGACAATCAATCTAATAATCATTGTCACAATGTTACACTACATTACAATTTATTCAATGTCGCATTGTTATGTTACAAAAATAGGGTTTAATATTAGGTTTTTCATATTAAGGTTTTTTAATATTGGGTTTATAATATTAAGTTTTAATTTTAGGTTTATAATTTATAATATTAGAGTTTATAATATTAATCTTAGGATTTATATTCCTAAATTTTAATATTAAGCCCTTGGGTTTATAATATTAATCCTCGGGATTTATAATATTAATATTAGGGTTTATAATCTTAAGGTTTATAATCATAGGGTTTATAATATTAATCCTAGGGTTTATAATCCCTTGAGTTTGTAATCCCTTGGGTTTGTAACCCCTTGAGTTTATAACGTTATTAATCCCTTGGATTCATAATATTAATCCCTTGGGTTTATAATATTAATAATCCCTTGGGTTTATAAAAAAAAATGTCGGTCAAAATCCTTTCTTTAATTCTTCAAAACATTACAATAAATAGTCATGAAACCCCTTATCTCTTGGCTTCACTCCGATCAGATTTGTTAGCTAGGAGAGTAGTGCAAAAACTCAGAAGACTGTGTCATTTTTACAAGAACCCCATAGGTGAAAAATCTAGATAGCCCAAAACACATGCAAAATAAGAAAGGAACCAGCAAATAACATAAATCAAGGATGAGGGCTTGGTTCATGAGTAGCACCTGGGGTCGCCTAAGTGTTAAGATCCTTGTGAACATGAAATTCAATGTGGATGAGGTGCACCTCCATCTCGTCCATAATCTCACTACCACAATGTTGGCTAACTTTGATGCAAAAACCCCAGTTGGTCCAAAAACTCCCACTAATTATACTGTATGTCATTAAGGAATGTGATAATTCCATTCCTATCATTGTATCTATGTTGATGAATGGCCTCTAAGGTGGCTGAGATACTTTGAAGTTATTTTGTAAGAGTGTCCATAATGGGTGGCTGGTCTATGCGACCTGACGACTGGGCCTGATACTGAGCCACTTTACCTACAATATCCACACCACCTACAGCATCTTCATTCATCGCCCCTACCTAACCAACCCTCTCCCCTAGCTAGCCTCGAGATCCTGCTCCCTGCCAGGTTAGACCATGCAAATGCAACATCATTATTAGAAATCCAATGCAGTAGGGAAGTGATATCAAAGATAAAGGAAGAAAAGGGCCACTCCCATTAGTCTTTCACTATCCCCCTTGAGAGAGTGTAGACACACTATAATTCTAGTGCCCACTATCACATTCAAAGCATAGGACTTGACACTGGCCCTTTCTAAGAATTGAATTAACACTGACCTCGGAAGAAGGGTCCCCTGCAAAGCCTCCAAGATGAGAATACCACCCAAATATTGTCCTCGATAACCCCGACTCAAACATTTTCTTCAGAATTATGCCCTCCCACTAAAAGAATAGAAACGATAAATCAAACCATGTTTGATGTACCAAACCAAAATGACACTTAGGCCATAGAGGGAAAACACATCTTACCATTTTTCCGCCAAGGGATTGAAGTCTTCGCTAAAGGTTAGATTGTAGAAATTGAAACAATGGAATAGAAGTTGTAGTCAACATCTCAAGAAGATGTTGTGTTCAGTCGTGAACCCTATCCCCTAAATCCCACACTACCCTGACAACCACTCGAGCAAACACAGAATAAGAAGATTTTAATGTGTCACCAAAGCCCTCTAAATCCACTCTACATAAAAAACCAAGCATACATAGGTGGAAAGCCTGTGCATACTCAACATAAGTGTAACCATCGTCCCTGTCCCCCATGCCCAGAAACTAGAAATGGATGAAACCTCTGATATTTCAGAATATAAAACTAGCCTTCATCTTCTTGAGGCTTCAACTATATCAATGCCACTTGGCCTAGAAATCCTCCCTCATAAATGCATGCATCATGTATCATTACCCTATCTATTGCGAGTCAGACTCTATACCCTTCATTCACCCACCCATATTAGGGTTTCCAAGTCAGCTTCTACTATATATTTAAGTTGGTGTATGCAATCAGAGGAGGCCTAAGGAGGCCAGTTTTGAGAATAGACAACTTTTGGACCTAACTGCCCCAATTTTCAAGTAGGTTTGTCGCTTTGTTTCCTAAACTGAGTGAGTGAGAAGTAATGACATATGCGATCGAGAGTACCAAGGTCTAGATCCTCTGAACCAAGCCATGTAATCTCTAGGTCTTGATGACCTTATGCACTAATGAGCCATTTAACAATTTCTTGATGGCCGAAACCACTAACAGAGATTCCCCATCTAGCTGAAGTATACAATACCCCTTCTCTCGTGCAATTTCTAAACCTTCGGTAGGAGCTCAAAATTCAGCCACATTATTGCTTGTACTAACATAATATCCCATATAGAAGCATAGAGGATGTCCTTTAACATCACAAAAAATTCCTCCAAAGCCCGCTAGACCTAGATTTCCTTTGGAGGCTCTGTCGAAATTAAGCTTAATGAATCCATGAAGAGGGAAAATGAAGACCCCATGTGTGTTTCACAAAATCGTCACCTATCGAGTAGGAATCAGAGCAACCAAGTCATTGTAAATATCTAGATCATTTAGAATTCAAGATTTCATCCTCTTCACTTTCCAATCCCCCAACCAATTCTTTGAAAGAATCGTTTCTTTGTTGTTCAGTTTGGTTTTGTCCCTAATCTCATCTCCAGAACTCATGTTATCTTTGAAAACCCTCTTAATCATTTCCTTCTAGAAATTCTAGAGAAGGAGGCTAGGAATCAAGACTTGGGTCTGGTTAACTATCAGATTATGAATTAGGTTTGGCTTCCACATCTCTATGGTTTCCCACAATATATTGCATGATCTATCTAGGTGCCCGAATAGTACTAGAATTTTGTTCCATCAAACCTACATCTAGATACAAGTATTGAACATGTGTTCTAAGGTCTCCTCCTCTTCTTAGAATATTGGACACCGAGAGGGCCTTACAAAACATTTATGCTGCAACAAATCTCAAGTCAGTAGACGATGGTGGAGAACTAACCATAGGAAACTAACCACCTTTAGCCACAATTTTCTTCCCCAATATTTGTGCCAAAAGGCTTCATTAGGAATATCAGAGTGATTGACCGAAATCTTGTAGGCCTCTTTGATAGAGAACATCCCCTGAGTCTGGTAAGTCCATATCAACCTATCATTATCATGGGCTACCTGAATCTTACTCTCTTATAAGATACTATTCTTTTTATGACATTCCTATTGATTCACTATCTAGTTCCATTCGTTATACTCTTTCCACACCCTCCACTAATCTTGATTATGCCTAGTAACTCAAAAACATGCAACTACTATCGCCCCTATCTGATGGGTGGCTCTTTAATGCTAGCCAAGTCCTCGTAGTTTTTTAGCCTAGGAAACTAATTCCACGATTCTTCAAAAAAGTGTGTTGTGTGGCCATTTCGAATTTCCCAAAACAAGTGATCCTTGATGAACTGCCTTTATGCCTTTGCCAAGTTTCATATTGAGGATCCTTCTGAAAAATCATGGTATCTAATTAGCTCCGCTTGTTCCTTCACTGGGCTATACTCGTGATACCAATTTTTTTTCCAGATTTCTGATCCCCATTGAAGCCACTACCACCAAAATTTTTCTCCCATGACACTGCTAAGCATTTCAGGGTCCCTCAGGTCTAGGTCCCGACTACTTTTTGGAGGAAAACCTTCTCCCATGTGACAAGGGCCCATTTTCAAGCTTGTTAGGAACCTTGCCAAAGGAACTTTTGGAATATGGATACTATGTCTATATACACCCACTTTAGAGCAGGTAGCATCGTCAATATGACTAGGGAGGGTCAGGGCCCAAAAGGTCCAGTTGGTTAACTAATGGGATAACTTCTCCTTGAGCTATGGTCAAAGTGACACCTTCAAAGAAATACTCGCCAAGGGGATACCAAGGTATTTCTTCGGAAGGGTTCTAATGTGAAATTCCAAAATTCCAGCTAAATTCCTTTCAACCAGTTTAATCATGTTGAAGAAGAATATGTTTGACTTCTCACCATTGATTTGAGTGCCTGAAGCTTCTTTGAATTCTACAAGGATCTGCTCCAAGGCTCTGATCTCATGAATGTACAATTCCTTGAACAACATAATATCATCCACAAATTGTTGGTGTGAAGGAGGGAGATCATGTCCCAACAATCTCAACCCTTTGAAAATGCCCTGGTTAAACACATTTTTGATATATTTTCTTAGACCCTCTACTGCCAAAATAAAAAGGAAAGGGGACAGAGGGTTTCCCTGGCGAAGGCCCCAAGAAGCCTTGAATGTCTGTGATGGAGAGCCATTAATGAGAATAAAGAAGAAAGGATAAGAGATGAGAGATCTAATCCATCAGAGCTAGTTAGGAGAGAAACCAAAGACATCCAAAATTATGAGTAAATAATCCCAATTACGTCTGTCATATGCTTTAGATAGATCAAGCTTGATTATCTTGTCAATCTTTTTTCTTCTCTTTAAAGAGTTCACCACTTCATAGGCAATAATTTTTGAAAATTTTAGATAAGTAATTTTTCCCTTGAATATAATAACAATAACATCTTAGTATGATAAGCATTTCACATTCCCTTACCTAACCAAATTGTAAAATATTGGTATGGTATCATACTATGTGTTTGTTAGATAGATATACAATACAATGATCCTCAATAGAAATAACTATACTTAGGTATTTGAGGTGGTCATAAAGTTATTTTTGTCAATTTTACTTAATAAGATTGTGATTATTTGTTGTTAATGTCAAGTCTTTTAATGGTTCAATCCCTTTCACTTTAAAATGAAACTTGTTTTATCATCCAAAAGCCTATACTTCTTAATATCACAAGGTATGAAAAATAGTTAAAAGAAAACCATTTTTTCTTTCACCAAACAAACGAGAAATGTGGAGTTCCCTCTAATAACATGGCGTTAATTTACATTATAAAAAAATCCATTTTTATATAGCCTCATTTGATTTAACATACATTTAATAATCTAACTAACTTCAAAATAAATCTACAAAATTAATTTTATAAAATTGTTTCGCATTCTGAAATATAATATATCAATGAATTTATTTGAACACTATACAGATGAAACAATTCACTCAGTATATTAAATGTTTCTTATTGTTATTGCAACAGATTTTAATTAATAAATTGCTACATAATTTCAAAATTGCTTTCACACTATTACGAAAATTAAAAAATTTCGTTAAAAACTTAAATATAACGATATTAAGACAATCTAATCCAATATCATTACTATGGAAATTCCTTTTCATTTGAGTGGATCAATCTCTTTATAACTTTGCAACCATTATTTAAAAATAAATAAATAAACCTTTTTATTAAAATATAATTAACATTATTCAAACGATTTTTAAAAAACCCACATTCAAAAATAATTAATCAAAAATATAATTTAACAATATAAATTCTTAAATCATAATCTTAACATATGAATCTATCACGTAACCGGTATAAAATTTTCACATCATAATCAATTTAAATTTTAAATTAGTTGAGATGTGAACTTCTATGATATAGGGTGAAACCATGGGGTATAAACCCCCAACTGATATCCGTTAATGACTGCCATTTTCAATATCAATATATTGCAAGGTGAAAAAATACACTTAAAATTATACACACCTTTTAATATTCCTGAAAAACACAAGTATACGGCATTCTCCATTGTGTTAACAAAACATCTGAATTAAAGCTGTTTTTATGAAAACGATTTACATCTCAACCTTATGAGTAATTAATCCAAAATATAAAGAGATTCTAACCTTGGTTTCAATTAAAAAAATTGCATAATCCCGTTTTTTAAACCATTCATTGAAACAACGACCAACCTTGATGGTGGAAAAAAATGATTTTAACAACGAACACCCTGAAAGGTGGAAAAAAATCTGTCAATGTGCTGTACACAACTGACCGCCATCAGTGTCCGGCTCCTGGGCTTGGGCTAGAACCCAAGCCTCCGTTTATCGCTTTTAACATCTCTACTGCTGTCATGGATGTCGACATTTCTTCTTCGATATTTATGACGGATCATCTGCATGTGACCAACCCCAGGGCTAAGTCTTGATTTGGAGAGCCGCTGTTCTGTCATCTTCACTAAATTTAGCTTAGGTCTGGGTCCAGACAGTGTTCCTTCGCCTTTCTGTAGTAAATTGAATACGCCCTCCGTTCCATTGGACGATGCAGCCAAATTGGGCTTCTTGGTCTTTTCAACATTCTGTTTAAGGTTGAACGACGGCGTGCTCTTGTTGGTGGCCCTCTTTGGGGACGATCTAATGCTGGGGCGTATCTCTTCATCACACTGTGCTGAATCTTTGTCCGCATGACCGTAGGCAGTCTGTGAGCGGGAGACATTGGCGACAAGGGCATCAAGATTGGGATTGAAGCCCCATGGATTGTCAGAGGAGTTAAATTGGCTCTTCTCCATGAGCAACCTGCCGTTGCTACGGCCTATAATGAGCAGGAACGACATCAAAACCAGCAGCACCGTTACACGGATCTTCATCTCGAAGCTCGGAATTAACAGATGAACGATCTGATATGTGTTAGAACTATTAGGTGAACAATCTAATATCGGAACGATATAATACCGTTTCGAAGCTTACGCTTAACGGATAAGATAAACACTATGCTTGCAGGGAAAAAGAATTTGAATCCGAGGAAAGCGAGAGCTACGAGAGTTTGCAAAACTTCGTGGGGAAGCATGTGAACAAATAAGAGTATTTATAGCAGCGAATCAAGCTGGTTCGACCATCTTAAACCCACGCCGAACGATGCGTCGAATTATTCGCACGAGATAAACGGCGAGCGAAATTCGGAGTTTTGAGAGTCAACACTTTACCAGCATGGGAATGTAAATTCGAACACGCGCACTGGCCGCTGGGCCGCGACACGGTGGACTACGGAACCGTACCTGGCGAACCGACCATGGTGACTCCCGACTCCCAATCGTTCCAGAAGGTAAATACCGAAAGCGTTATCCGTGCTGGGGCCGACTCATCCGGCCGGCGGGAGGAGCACGGGACAGGACTTGAGTACACCGGGCAGACCAGCCATGGCCGTAATTGTTTCAGTTGACACTTGGTAAAGCGCTCTGGCTACAGAAAAATAAGACGTAAGACGGGATGACGGCCTTGTTTGGAATCAATTTGCAAGTAAAAAGACCAGAAAGACCCTGACCCAATCGTTACAATTTGGGTAGAAATCTGATAGGTTTCACGAGAGACGAGAGAAGAGGAGGAAGTACGAGCACAAAAATAAAGTGCTGTGGGCCGGATGATAATAAGTGTTCTTCAAAATAATGGATAATAGTAAATTGTATATTCGACTTAATGTCGAAAAGGAATTGGTCAAGATTTGAATCGCGTTAGCATCGCCGCGATGAGTCGTTTCACATCACGGATTAAAATTTTCAAGAGTATACAAAAGTTCATAATTAATTATTTAAATTATGTTTAGTTTTAAGGGCGGAGATTAATTGGTTTTGATGTCACATGGTGCATGCTCCTCTTTTGAAAAAGTTGGGTTGAGATTAATCGGTTTTGACGTCACAAGGTGCATGCTTCTTAGGCCTTGTTTTTTTTGAATTTGTAAATGATAATAATTTTTTTGGGTAAAATTTATTATTGAATTTGTAAATATTAATATTGTTAGATCTGAGATTTTTGTAATTTATATTGTAGATAAATGTCTTTCGGATTATTCACATCATTAGGATTTGGTGGACATCAACCAAATCCTAATGATGTGATTATTCCGAAAGACATTTATCTACAATGTTAATAAATTTTTTATAGTAAAATTTATTATAATTTAGTTTTTATTAGTAATGAATGTACTTTTTATTTTATTTTTCTCCATAATTTTATCCTAATAATTTTATGTTTGAACTTGGTTTTATTATTTTTTACTTTATTTTTTATTTTATGTTTCTTTTTCAATATTTTTATCCATTATCTATTTATTAGGAAAAGAAGGAAAGAATTATTTTAATGTGTATGAGCCAAAAGATAGCAAATGGGACAAATTGCTTCTTCATCACGTTGATGTATTCAGCCCTTTTCCTATGACGCCTCACAATAAACGCTCTCAGTTTCTCAACATACCCCTCGCTAAATAGATTATCCCAAGAGCTAGCGGCTAGAATATCTGTATAACTTTCCTTCTTGTCTTTGAAGGCCTCTCATTTTAAAATGAAATTATTTTATGTTTCCACTTTTCAAGAAGAACAAAAAATACATGCTCTTTCCTCCCATATTGTTTTTGGCCTTTTCCAACACCCTGTTTCACAACAGAGTTTATGAGAATTAGTCCTTAACTAAGCAATAAGAATTTTGGCTCTGCAAAAAATATAGGCCTCTATGTACGCTTTGTGTTGATGATTATGAGTGGGATTAAACACTTCAATACATAACTTTTTCTTTCTCCCTAGCTCCTTATCCCAAATACGCTTGAGGAACTTATCCATAACAAAATATTTAATCTCTTTATTTTTTATGCGACATGTGTTCAAGCAAATACCCCATATACTAAACCATTTGTTATCTTGCTCCATCGAGGTCTTCTTTCTTTTGCACAATATGTCATTAAAGACTACCTTAGGCCATCTTCACTCTTCCATTTACTCAATGTTTTTAAAATATGTGATGACTCGTACCATAGCAATTGCTTCAATAGGAGTAGCCCCTATTTCACTTAACAAGATAGCATAAGGAACTGCACTTTTAATTTTGAATTTTTCGTAATCAAACGCTTCTGAATTTTGTCAATTTATTTCCACTACATGTTGGATGTACTGTTGACCCACAATTCACAACCATAGAAAACCACTGGAATCACTAGAAGCCTAAAAAGAGTTTGAGTGGTTTTCTAGTGCCATAACTCTGCCTCTCTACACCTATTTTGAAAAGCATAAAATGCTTTCCAACCCCCCAAAGTTCATTTCCTTCTACAACCATCAAAGCTAAGATTTTTGTTGAAGTCAATTCTGAGGGATTTGTAATCCGCAACTTCTTCCAGAATGCTCCCTTAAAAGTAGAACTTATTCTGGTTATGTTTCCTTTTTTTAGACAAAACCACTACTTTCATTTTGCTAATATTGACTTGCATCCCCACCCTTCTACAAAAATGCTCAAGGGATAGTAAGCGCTCTTGCAAACCAAGAGCAGATTTAGCAATGAGAATAAGGTCATCTGCATACAAAACAAGCCTTATAACAAACTTACCCAGATGGATACTATCAACCCATGCGAATTTAACCACTCCTCAATCTTGTCATATATAACCAAAAACGGTAGGAGACAATGGACAATGTTGCTTGACCCCGATATCACTTCTAAAACTTTCAGAAATGCCTGCTAAATTTCTAATTTTGACTTTCATCTCTTCATACAGCCTATGCACAGTTGCTCTCAAATGTTTAGGAACCCCAAGTTCCTCCATTTTGTGGCACAACTTATCCCTAGGAACTGTGCCAAACACTTTTCTGAAATCAACAAAGAAACAAATGGCTTCTTCCTTTTTCTCACAAACTTTTTCAATGATGTGCCTCAAAGTTATACAATGATCAATTGTGGAATGTTTAGGTATAAAACCTAGTTTCCCTTTAACACGATTAACTCTTTCTTTTGCCCACACATTTGAACGAAAGACTAACGATCACTCTCTTGATTCTACTTCTTCTTCTCTATTATTCATCGTGTTCTTCCTCTAGTTCATTTTTCCTTTTACTTTTCTTCTCTTTCAACTTACCTTCTCTTTTCTTTGAACCACCACCTTCTATCTCCCCATAAACATGCCAAGTGGAATACTTCAAAATCCCTTTGAATTCTAATAGTTTGTGAATGGATTTGAGCCATTTCCACCTTCCACTATGTGCATATCAACTAGACAAAGAAATTACATTTGGCCCCTTTTTACATCATACAAACCATGCATGATAAGATAATCGTTAAATGTCAAGATGTGATCCAATGGCCCATAGGTCTATAGAGGCCACAGAGTCATGATGTCACCCTAAACCTCCAAACTCAAAATCTATTTAAGCCATTTATTTTAGATGGAAAATTAAAATTATGGATGTGCATGCATTAGAAAACATAGGTTAGCCAAAGACATGACCACATGCTCATGCCATTGGGTACTATCAATAATATGTTGCCCAACTTCTTGACCCACTAAATTGCCAAAAAACATAGTTTAGGGCATCAAAATTCAACAGAAGTTTAGGACTAAAACAATCATAGAAAGTTTGCAAAGAAGATAAAGAGTTATTGAGTTGATGGTAGAGGTAAGTAGAGAGTGATATCCTTATAGACCACTTTGCATTAGTACATGTGTACTTTTCTAATATGAGTTCTAATATAACGAAATTAAATTTCCATTCTTTAATTTCTTCTTTTTTCATGGCACTTAGTAGGATTGGCACTTTGGCACAATGCACTTTAATTTTTTATCATGTAATTACAATGCTATTTTTTTTCCTTAGACACTTCCAAAAAATTTGGTGAGAAGATAAAACAAGGAAATTCACTATTCTCTCTTCTTCCTATTCAACATCTTTGATTATTACATCTATAAATTATACGCTTTCCTTATTTATTTCTCTACTTTTATCATGGTTATGGAGACATCATCATCTTCATTTATATACTTTAGATTGATTTTGTACACATCATCAGGCGTCTCTTAGATGTAAAAGTGTCCACGTTCACTACCAAATTTCACAATGGAAACATCTTCATGTTTAACCTCCACTTCCTAACTCTTCAAGAATACTTCTTTAATTCCTTACATTTCTCTAGAATCTCCTGGGAAGATTCTCATTCTATGCTATTGCAACATTCTCTCTTTTTGTAGGGTCTTCAATAATTTCTACTATCCTTTTTCATTTGTCTCTTATTTGACTATTCATTACAAGTCTAAAAATTCTTCATGGCTATAATATCTTTAAACCCTTAATGTGGTCATTATCTCTATGTCTACTTCATTATATATGAAATCTCTATTAGTCATAATATCTTCAATACTAACAACACTTTCATTATTTCTCTCTCCTTCAAAATTTTCTTTAAGTGCTATATTAGTCTCATCGTTTTCCTCTTCTTCAGTTGTAACAATTATATAGTTTCTTCTTCCCTTCTATGTGCATGCACATTCATAAATTTTAGATTTATTAACTAAATAGCTTTCCAAAATGGACATGTCCTCCAATATTGTCCATCCTAAAACTTATAAATCATGACTTCAACATTTCCTTCCTCCTTAGATATTAGACATCTGAAGGCCCTCTTGTTGAAGGGAAATTCACCTATGGATAGGAAAATCCCTTCACTTGTTAGAAATAAACCAATGATATTTAGTAGGACAAATAATGTACCTCTTTCACCTAGAGCTAATCATACAATTTCATAATGATATGAGTAAGTGAAGGATTTACATAACTTAATTTCAATTATTGACCAACCCATCCAAAACTCCTTGTTAGATCTAGCTCCACTTATACCAATTCACCCAGCTACCTACATAATCAACAAAAAGGATAGCCTTCATTATTCATTGATAAAATCACAAATACATTATGTCATGAATTAAGTCCTTATCTATTAACTCAAGTTTAATTAGATAAACAACCCACAGGGCATAGAATAAATCATGAAAACCTATTATGTTAAGGTATTGTGCAGTGTAAAGGTCATTAGTTGAAACTTAGTGGGCCCAGTTTGGGTGCGATCCCTGGGTGATTTTGATGGCTTAGATTCCCCTCAATACTACTATTCAAGCCACTATTTATATGCATAGCCATATTAGGATTCACATTGAACTAGAAAACAAAAAAAAGTTTAGTTCAATCAATAAACTCACATTCAATATACAAAATAGCTCCTTGAACATAATTTTATGGGGGGAGAATGCAGATCTATATTAGAGAAATGGTATTTATAACAAAGATGTTATACTTTGAGATATATTCATGTACTCCCAACTCTTTCCCTTAACCACAAGCTCAACTTATTAAACATGTATGATTTGGAACCATAACAAACAAACAAAGAAAACATATCTCTCATCTAGGATCCAATCACATCAATGATGATGCCCAACATTCAATAATATGTAGAAAACTCATGGAAAAATTATCTTCATCCAATTCAATAACATAAGGATGCTCTCTAGTGATATGATATTCACCCTATGAGTGACATCAGTTAAAGATTTATTAAACTAAGGTATTACAGACTGATGTGCTGGTGTGTGTGTGTGTTATATGTTATTGAAGCAACGGATCGATTAGATTGCCAATACATAGACAATAAAATGGAAAGACAACAGAGAAAGATAGTAAGCAAACATAAAGACACAAGTAATTTTAATAAGGAGTTCACCCTATTTTCCAGGGCTATGTCTCCCGTCCAGCTTTCAGTGGTGGCCTTGTTTTACTATGTCTTCAACAAGAGGAAATACAATACAGGGACTCAATATGAGTTCTCCTGAACCAAATTTAGCTTGGCAGGGTGGTTCTTGGATTTCCCAAGCCACTTGGAGTAGCAGACTCTTCTTCTTCCTACTAACTTTGTGACCTTTTGGTCTACAGTGGAAAGAGCCAAATGCGATGCTCTGTTCGAATAGATTCCTCTATGGGAAGGCTTGAATCTTCAAGCTCTCTGGTGCTCGATGCTGCATCTGGTCAGCTCGGCCCTCTGTCTCTTCTGCTTAGCTTTACTGTTCTCTGTGTTCAGTCCTCCTCTCAAGGTTCACTGTTCACTGTCCCTCTTGGTCGCTTGGACTCTACTCAACTATAACTGATTCGACTGTCTCTATTCATGGCTTTAGCCATTTGATCCCTATGCCTGTGCGTTTCCTCTTCCACCTGTGCCGATTCACCTTCTGTAGCTACGCTTGGAGTTCCCTGTGTTGGGCATCATCATGAATGCTCAGGGAGTGGCCACTTGTCCTCCTCTAAATGGCACCAGCAATGCTTCGTCGGTTCGTTTCTTCAGTTACGTCGTGGATGCGTTCTTCCTCCACCATGGTGGTCAAACGGATTCCAAATCTCTTCAAACACGGCTTAATTCCCTGTCGATTCCGCTTGGGTGCAATCTCAACCATCCGATCTGGGCCCTCCAGATCCGACGTCATACACATGTTTCGTGCGGTTGACTTGCTCAACTGATAGTGCATGATCAACGACAGTTTTCTCTCACCTCCGCCTGCCACGCGTCAATCGTTGTATGGAATTGCTCTGCTTTCATCCAAAACCTCCTACCATTTAAGGGCACCCCGATCAAAACCGCCGGTTTCCAGAGCGCGGGTCCCACCGTGTACGTTTAGCACTTTTTCCTTTTTCTGCCCACGATCCTTCGATTCCGCCACATGACCGAATGCTCGGGCTTTTCCCATCATGGCCCTGTTCACCTAGCGATGCACGATTAGCACTAGGCGCTAATCGCGCATTAAAAATCACCTCTTTTTCCCATTCTGAGGCTCCCAGGGGCTACTTTGGCCTCCTGTGTGGTCTCCATGGGCCTCGGTCAGTGCACTTTGACCGAGATCCTCATCATTCCACGTCGGCTGCCATTGCCACTAGTTCAGGGTGTTTTTGATACTGTTTTGGATTTCTTTAGATATTTGTTCGACCTGATTCAGTCATGGTTCTTTGACAGTATTCTATGGATCCATTTCGGATCACAGCCTTCTTACTGAAAAGCTTTTGGACCACCAAAATTTGGTTTTCAAGCATCAACTGAGGATATTGTTTCTTCACTTGTCTAATCTCAATCCACTTTGCGTTGCTCGACTTTGAACCTTTGAGCCCAATCCTGAGGTACTCAACATCTCCCCTGTGCGTTGTCCTCACCTTCTTATCCAACACTGTGTCTTCCTGCAACTCATTGAGGTATTTAGGTAGCAGGTCATCAATAGAAGGCAATTGAATTTGCTCTTCAGGGTCCTCAATCATTGAAGGTTCAAACAATCTCAAGTAATCAGCATTTACGACTGAGTAGATGTGCATGTAAGCTGGTAGATCAAGGCGAAAATCATTTTCACGAATCTTCTCAAGTATCCTAAAAGGTCCATACCTGATAGGCTTTAGCTTTTTACCTTCACCTTGCGTCCTGTCCTTGCTGATATACAGCCAGACGTGGTCTTCAACTTGAAAACTATGCTCCATCTGATGCTTATCATGCCTAGCCTTGTACTTGGCCTGGATCCTTTCCAACTATTCCCGTACTGCCTGGTGGATCTCCTAGATCTGTTCAATGAACCTAGTTGCTTTGTCCACATCACTGTGTCCTTCAACCATGGTGTCTTTACCAAAGACAAAATCCAAAGGAGACCTTGGTATGAAACCAAAATAGGTCTCAAAAGGATATCTCTATGTAGAAGAGTGTTTAACTCTATTGTAAGCATGCTGCACATAACACAAGTGTTCATCCCAAAGTTTAGGATGTTTACTGCAATATCCTCTTAGTAACTGGATCATGGTCCTGTTTACTACTTCTATCTGGCCATCTGTTTGTGGATGAAAAGTCGTGCTTTTCTTCAGTTTAGTGTCCATCAGTTCCCACAGACTAGACCAAAACTTCCCCACAAATCGAGTGTCTCGATCAGATACAATGGAAGTGGGTAATCCAAAATGAACCCATACATGTTCAAAGAACAATTTTGCAGTCTGTTCATCTGTGATCTGTTTACTACAAGGTATCAAAATACACATTTTACTGAACCTATCCACAACAACATATAGATAATTATGACCTTTCCTAGATTTAGGCAGTTCTCCAACAAAATCCATGGAAACACTTCCCAAGGGTGAGAAGGAACTGGCAATGGAGTGTACAAGCCTAGTTTTCTATTGTTGGGCTTTCTTTTAGCACACATGGCACACCCTCTTACATACCTAGAAACTGTCTCGTTCATTTTCGACCAATAACATAATCTTTGTAGCTGTGCAACTGTTTTACTTACCCCAAAGTGACCTGATATCAGAGAAGTGTGTGCTTCCCTAATTATCTTTATCCTCTCAATTTGTGAAATGCAGAGTTTCCCACAATGGTATAAGAGTCAGTCCTTTATATGATAGTCTAATTCTTCTACTCTTTTGCCTTGACTCATAGTTGAATATACATATTTAAAATCCATATCCTGAGCATATTGTTCAATGTAGCTTTCATGTAGCACTGAATTATGCTTAAGTTTGGTAGATGCATTTATAATGGGTCTAGATAACATATTTGCAACCTTGTTATGTATGCCCTTTTTATATCTGATGACTAAGTGAAACTGTTGTAGAAACCCCATCCATCTGTAATGTCTTGATTGCTACAACTTAGTTTGGGAGTGTAGATATTGAAGTGGCTGATGATCAGTATGTATTACTATCTCTTTTCCCATTAAGTAATGTTTCCACTTTTTCACACTTTAAACTAATGCATACAATTCTTTATCATATGTAGGATAGTTAACTACTGCAGGATTAAAAGTCTCAGAATGATAACATATGGGTTTACCGTGTTGTGTCAACACTGCTCCCATGGCATAGTCACTGGCATCAGTTTGGATCTCAAATGGTCTTTGTAAATCAGGCAGTGCTAGTACAGGTGTTGTACTAATTTTCTCTTTCAAGGTGTCGAAGGCTTTTTGATGTTTGCCTCCCCACTGAAACACCTTATTCAATCCTGTTAAAGCATGTAAGGGAGCTGCAATTGAGGAGAAGTTAGAAATGAACTTCCTCCAATATTATGTTGCTCCTAAGAAGCTTCTCACTTCTATAGCATACCTAGGTTTAGGCCAGTTCAAAATGACTGCCACTTTAGAGGGATATATTTTCAATTCATCTCCCCCTACTATATGGCCCAAGTAGTTTAGAGATGTTTTACCAAATTCACATTTTGAGAATTTAATATAAAGTTTTTCTCTTTTCAAAACATCTAATGTCTACTTAACATGCTTTAAATGTTCTTCCCATGTTTTACTAAAAATCACAATGTCATCCAGATACACAATAACAAAATCATCAAGAAAATGTCTGAGTACATCATTCATTAATCTCATGAAAATAGCAGGAGCATTAGTTAAGCCAAAAGGCATAACCAACCATTCATACAATCCCTGCTTTGTTTTGAAAGTAGTATTCCATGCATCTTGCTCTGCAACTCTGACCTGATGGTATCCATTGTGCAAATCCAGCTTGGTGAAATAAACAAATTCTTTCAATTGATCTAAAATATCATCTATGCGATTTTGGGGATAACGATTCTTGATTGTTATCTTATTCAGTGCCCGGTAATCAATGCACATTCTCCAAGAGCCATCTTTCTTTTTCACCAAAACGATTGGTGACCCACATGGTGATGTGATAGGCCTGATGAAGCCCTTCTTGAGCAACTCCTACACCTGCTTCTTGATTTCAACATTCTCTAAAGCAGAAAACCTGTACATTCCAATGTTAGGCAATGGAACATCTTGTTGCAAAATAATATCATGTACTATTCCCTTTTTGGGTGGTAGACCTTTAGGTTCTTGAAACAAGACATCATACTCTGAAACAACCTTTTCTATATCAGCTTGTTGTTCAACATTACAGCCCTCAAATACATTGGTTTTATCAGGCTCCTTTTCCTTTACAACCATTAGAAAGAATTGTTTGCATGAATTAATCATTCTTTTCATCTGTCCTGAGTTTATGAGAGTATAATTATTCTTGAGCTTATGAGCTCTTACAAAGTATTCGATTCCATCTTTAACCAGTAGATACCTGTTCTCATCTCTATAGAAAATAGCCTTTCTATCATACAAGTAAGGACTTCCTAAAACAATTCCACATATATCCAAAGGAATTATGTCTAACTCAACCTCATCTACAAATGCTGACCCAAAAGAAAACTTGAGTTTGCACTGTCTAGTGACTTGTAGTTGTGCTTTATCATTCAACCATCCTAATGGGTATGGTTTCTTGTGAGGTTTAGTTGCTAATCCCAATTTATTTACAATTGCTTCAGAAATCAAATTTACTTCAAAGCCACTATCAAAAAAAGTATCGATCTTTTGATTTTTGGAAATAACTCGAATATGGAAAAGCTCATGTCTTTTTCTCTCATTTTCTTCATCAATAACAAATTGAGTAGAATTACTAGTAGATGTTTCAAAATTCTTACCTTTTATACCTGTGGCTACTATGGTTGTTTTATCTCCCGAGTTTGACCCCAAATCTCTCTGAATAGCTGCAGTTGTCTTCTTTTTCTTGTCCTTAGATTTTTTACATCCCAGCTCTAGATACAGAATCCAACAATGCTCATCATCATGCCCCTTCTTTTTACAGTGAGTGCATGAAGCTTTGGCTTTTTGTGCAGTGTTAGCCTTCCTTGCTTTCCACTTCTATTTTCTTTTCTCCTTGCTCTTGCTTACAGTGGGTTGGGATGGTCCCCCAAGTTCTGGATTGCCATTTTTTCCTCTAGCTTCTAGATGAGTAGCTTGTACAAATACCTCATCTATACTAGTGGGATTAAACATGAGGATGGTATGCCTCATGTAGCTATGTAGACCACCAATGTACTTCATAAGAGTCTCTGGCGAGTCTAATGAGATACCCAACGTCAATGCTCTCTTTCTGAACTCTTCAGTATACCCTTGCACACTTTGCCCTTTCAATTATCGAAGAGTTTTCCAACTAATCATGGCTTGTTGCATGCAGGCCAATGGATAGAACTGCTTTTTGATTGCAGAAACAAGGTCACTCCAGACAGAGAAGGTCTTACCATGTCTTTTCATATCAGCTTGGGTTCTACCTTCCCACTAAACCAAGGCAGTGCCTTCTAGGCGTAGGCTTGCCAGCTGAATCTTACTCTTGTCTGAGTTTATGTTCTGTAACCTACAATACACATCAATTTGTCTAATCCAATTGTCCAATTTTTCAGCATTTAGCTCTCCATCATATATAGGCAAATAAAATTTAACATCTAACTTAATCAAATATGCTTTCTTATTATGCACAGGGCTATTAGGAGGTGTGAGAAATTTTTCCTCTTTCCCCTTTCCTTTGGAGTTGTCATGGAAGTGAGACTCATCTTCTTCTTTCTCTTGCTTAGAGCTTGATGCTTCTTCCACCTTTTGCTTTCTAAAGTCTCTGTACATTTCTTCAACCATAGACTTTATAGCTAGGAAACTCTCTATGAATTGAGGGTCTTGCCCTACAGAACCTTCTTCTAACATTGTCTTTTGAGAATAGACTCTCCCAATTTCAGGATTAGTTTCCACCAACTCTCCTTCTCCTAACTTGATCTTTGATCTTGTGAGCATTCAAAGCTAAACCAACACAATCTTGTCTAACTTTAAAGCCTAGAGCTCTGATACCACTTGATCTGATATTCACCCTATGAGTGACACCAGTTAAAGATTTATTAAACTAAGGTATTACAGACTCATGTGCTGGTGTATGTGTGTTCTATGTTATTGAAACAACGGATCGATTAGATTGCTAATACACAGACAATAAAATGGAAAGACAACAGAGAAATACAGTAATAAAACATAAAGACACAAGAAATTTTAATAAAGAGTTCACCCTATTCTCCAGGGCTACGTCTCCAGTCCAGCTTTCAATGGTGGCCTTGTTTTATTGTGTCTTCAAGCAGAGAAAATACAATACAGGGACTTATTATGAGTTCTCCTGAAGCAGATTTAGCTTGGCAGGGTGGTTCTTGGATTCCCTAAGCCACTTGGAGTACACAAACTCTTCTTCTTCCTACCAGCTCTATGACCTTTTGGTCTACAGTGGAAAGAGCCAAATGCGATGCTTTGTCCAGACAGATTCCTCTATGGGAAGGCTTGAATCTTCAATCTCTCTGGTGCTCGATGCTACCTCTAGTCAGCTCGACCCTCTGTCTCTTCTGCTTAGCTTTACTGTTCTCTGTGTTCAGTCCTCCTCTCAGGGTTCATTGTTCACAGTCTCTCTTGGATGCTTGGACTCTACTCAACTCTAACTGATTCGACTGTCTCTATTCATGGATTTATCCATTCGATCCCTATGCCTACTTAGTTCCTCTTCCACCTGTGCTGATCCACCTTCTATAACTACGCTTGGAGTTCCCTTTGTTTGGTGTCATCATTAACACTCAGGGAGTGGCCACTTGTCCTCCTCTAAATGGCACCAACAATGCTTCATCGATTCGTTTCTTCAATTACGTCATGGATGCGTTCTTCCTCCACCGTGGTGGTCAAATGGATTCCAAATCTCTTCAAACGTGGCTTAATTCCCTATTGATTCCACTTCTTTCCATCGGGTGCAATCTCAGCCATCCAATCTGGGCCCTCCAGATCTGATGTCATACACACGTTTCGCGCGGTTGACTTGCTCGACTGATAGCGCACTATCAATGATGGTTTTCTCTCACCTCCACCTGCCACACGTCAATCATTGTATGGAAGTGCTCCAGTTTCATCCAAAACCTCCCACCATTTAAGGGCGCCCTGATCAAAACCGTCGGTTTCTAGAGTACGGGTCCCGTCGTGTACGTTTAGTGCTTTTTCCTTTTTCCACTCGCAGTCCTCTGGTTCCCCCACACAATCGAGTGCTTGGGTTTTTCCCATTATGGCCCTGTTCACCTAGCGATGCATCAAAAATCACCTCTTTTTCCCATTCCGGGGCTCCCAGGGGCTACTTTGGCCTCCTGCGCAGTGTCCATGGGCCTCGGTCAGTGCGCTTTGACCGAGGTTTTCGTCATTCCATGTCGGTTGCCATTGCCACTGGTTCAGGGTGTTTTTGATACTATTTTGGATTTCTTTAGAGATTTTTTCGACCTGATTCAATCATGGTTCTTTGACAATCTTCTATGGATGCAATTCAGATCATCTAGACTCTTCCTCTAAGCTAGCCTTCTCCCCTCACTTTGACTCCTTATAGATTTTTTGATAAGTGAAGAATAGACTTCATGGCATGCACATTGGGTGGATAGAAGTCGTGCACAAGTTCCATTCCTAATTATGAGTTTATGCTAACTCATCACTCATTTATGTCCTTGTAACTTTCTAATTCTTGAATGTCTAAGGTGCTTCCATACATTTTGTATTGGAAACTTGTGACCAATCACACCCAATCAGTGAATAAGGTATGATTGACCACCCTTATACTAGGAATGGTTGCAGAGAAGGACCTACATGCGATATACATAAGCTTTTATGAGAAATTTAACATGGTTAAGGTGCATTTCAACTTCATCATAGCTAATAACATCCTTTGAAGATCGCTATTGGAAAATATAAGTATTACAAATACCCCTTAATCTACGAGGTCAAAAGAGGAACATGTGGCTAAAATACATTACGAAAATATATTGTGAAAAGTTTATTAAGGAGATATTGTTTAGATCATGGAACCAAAAATACCTACAAACAATAAATCAACTAACCAAACTTGGATCATCCTTATGGTAGGAATACCCATCCTAAGATATACATGAATAAGCATGAATACCAACACAATATACTATGGATCCAAAGAGTTAAATTCAATAACATTCCCATGAAAGAATACATAGTACATCCATGTTATATGGAAAATCATAGCCATGACCAAATACAATATGGATCTATGTCATAAAATAAATTAGGAAGCCTCTTTCACGATGTAGAGTGCAATCTAGTTCTTAAAGTACTTGTTAATTAGTGACATAAATCTTATGCAACTTGGGAAGATGGTAGTAATAAGGCATGCCTTTAACCCAAGGTCTTCAATATAAACACATCAATTGTACAAATCTACATCATGTCAATAAATGAGCTAAATTCAAGCATGGAAGAAACCACATGATCATTGATCATTGATGAAAATCATTAATGGATGTGAGGGGACCTACCAATAGATAAAATGGACCTCATGGTACATAGTATAATATAGTTGGTGTCAATAACATATCTAATTTTAAACACTTTTAGACTCAACCAATCAAGAGACAATGATGTAAAATAAACTTTAATTGCAATGAAACATACCATTTTTGTTTGCAAAACCTTGTGGCACTAATTTTTTTATAGATTTTCTTCATATATAATGATATGGCATTGAATAGTAGATATTTATCAAAGGATTGCCTTAATATGTCCCACATTAATGAATAAGAAACAATAACTAAGAGATTTTTTGAGGAAAAATCCATCAAGTTTGAAACTTACATGAGTATGGTTGGCAGGTTGACAATTTTCAAAATAGGTAACTTGTGCTAAAATTCCCTTGGACATGTAGCATGACAATGTAATGACTTGGGAAGCACTAAATAAAAAATAAAAATAGCATAGTGTAGCAATCCAATAGAACTTGAAGAAATATCCATATTATTGGAAGAATAGGTTGGTCAATGAGTAGATAACTCATAATCAAGGTAAAAGTCCTATGGTAATGTAATCCAAATTGGAAGTATCATGTTCAAGGGTTAAAAATAACTAATGGTGATCCATAAACTACCATGGATATTCTACTAGACAGCTCATCACAATAGATTTGATAAATTATCCTTGAAAATTCAAAATCTACAGTGTGAGGGCTAATATTTTTGTATATGTAAATTATTATTTATTGTGTATGCATGCAAACTATAGTTATGTAGAAAATTGAGAGGAATAGAAATAAAAGAACTCACAAACAATTATTGACGCAAGATGGGAAACCCTTTTGAGAGAAAACCTTGTCAGAAGGTGATGTTGCTATGTTCTCTTTCTTTGAATAGAAAATAATTGGGAGTACAAAGAAGTAAGGCTTGTGGTCGATGGGCCACTACAATTCACAATTCCCCTTTTTGTTCTCTCTCTGCATCCTCTCAAATAATTTCTTCGTGTATGGAACAAAAGACACTCGAAAAGAAGGAAACCCCTTTTCCTCCTTGTGGCCTAGTTATAACACATCTTGATAGCCTACTAGTGGTTAGGTTTGACACATTCAACTCTTAGATAAAGTTACAATATGGACTCTTTTAGAGTCTTCTTCATCATAATCACATGGATAGCTTCTTTTCCATGAATAATGGGGGATGATATGGCATCCTCTTGAATTATGATGGCTAAAATTGGAAGTTCAACTTTTGAGTGGCATAACTTTTGTAGACTGACTCTAATTGGGAAATTCTTGCACTATTGGAAAGGTCTTTCCATGCAGAATAGGAAAATAAGGCATGGTACTAAAGTACGAAATTTTTAACCCCAAAAAATGTTTTTTGATGCCTCAAAATGCTCCCAAAACATTTTATACCCCAATTATTCAAATTGGGTCTCTCGAGTAAGAATGGTCTTGTGAATTAATTACTCCACTTTTTCTACTCTAAAAACATCGAGATGGATGAAAAAGAATGTAATGATCTAATCTACATCACAAATCCTCACCGTGGGAGGCTTCTGGTCACTATAATCTTCTACTAAATGAGGTGGGAAATTTATCCTTGACCTTTTCTTGGCTGTATCATTTAGCCATTCCTAGAAGTTGTCCTTTCAACCTAATACGCCAAAGGTCATGCTTCCCTTGTCTTGTAGTTCTAGACCTCTTATGCAAAATGATATCCTTTGTCAATGCTACTTGAGCATCTAGTGCCAAATCCTCTACCAAAGGTAGGACCTACTCCTCTTCTTGATCTAGCATGGAAGGCTCATATAGTTTTAGATTCTCTGCATTTAAAACTGAATAAATGTGCATGTATGGGGGTATACCAATTCTATATGTGTTATCTCTCTCTTTTTCTAGTATCTCAAAGGTACCATACCACTGAACCTTGATTTTCTTACTAGGACCCTATACCCTCTCCTTTTTCAATTATAACCATTATCTTCTCCCACCTTCAATGAATTATCTATTTTTTCCTCATCATGCATGCCCTTATATCCTTCCTATGTCTTCTATAGTGTTCCTTGTACCTATATAAGGATGTGCCTAATATTCTCAACAAAAATTTCAGCCCTCAAGGCATCCCTGTAATATCCTCCTTCACTCATCCTTGCTTCCCATATGCAATATCCAAACTAGAAGGTGGAAAACATACAAAACAAGTTTAAAATGGAAACTTACTAGTAGAAGTTGTTGGGAAATCCAAGGAGTTTCCAGTTAATTAATTTCCATTATTATGACATTAACTTGTGATGTTTTCATTATTAGTATTAGATCTCTTAATTATCTT
This sequence comes from Pinus tabuliformis, assembly GCA_031772625.1. Classification (NCBI taxonomy): domain Eukaryota; kingdom Viridiplantae; phylum Streptophyta; class Pinopsida; order Pinales; family Pinaceae; genus Pinus; species Pinus tabuliformis. The sequence continues at coordinate 201,048,223 of CM062820.1, read as the reverse complement.
TTCTTATCATCAATATTAATGTCAAACAAGAAATAGAAGAGAACACAAGATATAGACATGCTGTGAGGGAAAAATGGTTGAGGGGAAAACCTAGTCAAAATTCTTCCTTCAGTAGATTCAAGGTCAGACTACCATGACCCTTACAAATTAGACTTGAGACTGCCTCCAACAATTCATGCTTCTTTTAAAGGATTTGCATCCATGTCACTGAGTTTTCATCGAATACTTGCCACTGAGTTCACACCGAGACATCAACACTTCTTACTGTGAAGATACCAAATCCTTCTCACTCTTAATTGTAACTACATTGGAACAAAGATTTCACTGAGATATTCATTGTTGTAGTACTGAACCCTTATCATATTTGTTATACCCTTAACCTTAGACCGAATCATTATCAATGTAGTTATATCCTTAATGTTGACCCTTCTCACTGTTGTGGTACTGAATCAATGTTACTCCCTTACTGTGATATCTGACCTTCCTCTCACAGGTAATCTGAACTTTTTCACTGTGTAATAGCACTGAAAACAAATTCCTATAATCCAAAATAATCTCAAATATCCCACCTTCTGTGATAGGACCGAGATCATCCGAGCTCTTGTAGTGACACCGAAAATATCCTCTAAAAAATGTGAGCTTCTAAGTTGATGAAATGTGAAAATAAGAGATTGGTATATATAGTTGTTCGTCCATCATAAATGAGATAACAAGAATTTTTAGGGTGTTGTCACTTTTTTTGGCACCCACAACACAAGTGCTTTGGAAGAAATAGAAAGATTCCTAGAGAAAAACTCTGGGTTGATTGTAGACCAACGTGCAGGACATCTGAAAGAGAGGAGTGCATGGAAGGTTATCAATGGGGGCTTTCAATTGCACTCCAATTGTCACGAAGTTGAAAAGATAATAAAAGAGGGCTTGTTTCAAACAGACCTTCATTATGGTAAACTCAAGCCAAGACATGGATCTGAATGTTTATGGGGTAAATCACGCCAACCTCAAAGAGAAATGCCTTGTTTTGGTGGCCGACACACAACAACACACAACTTAATATTGATGTTGTAGTAAAGCAAAGAGGAGGAAATAAAGGAGGGAATTAAATCCATAGGGCTATAAACATATAGAATGCTAAGCAACAATGTTCCAGCAGAAATATGGAAGAAGGAAGAGGTGGAATGGTAGAAACAATGGAGCGCTAATGAAGGTTTCATGCTAGATAGATCATGGGTACCTTTATCGCCAAACAACATGAGTAAATATGGGCTCACATAGGTACTACAGGTTAATCAAATAACATAAGTAAATATGTCTTGTACATAGGTACTGCAGGTTATAGACTAACAGAAGTAACTCTATCTTAAACACAGGGACTGTTCACTATTTAGCATCCTAGATAAATTCATGAATCAAGGAGAAACCGATAGTTTCAATACACTATTTCAAAGAAAAAAAACACATGAAATGAGGTTTACAGAGGGGAAAACATACTTCACATTTCCATGATTGGAATCACCAAGGAGTTTCATTAATCTGGAAAATTAGTCCCATTCACTAGTCCATTAACATTCAATAATCTACAGCTCAAGTCCCTCATGAACAAGCTTTTAGAACCAAAATGGAACCAAAGAATTTGGACCATTGTGGGTGCAGAATTCTCAAAACCTATATTAAGTGTTTCTCCCCCTTATTTATACAGAGAAGGGGGGCTTTGAATCCACATTTACAAAATGTCTCAGCCAAGGGCCAACTATTTGATTCACTAGCTGCCTTGGCCTACGATAGTTCTGCTACCCCAAAATGATTTCCAAGGATTTCATTCCTTTGGTGAAAATAAACAGAAATTACAAAAATAATAAGAAAAGGAAAATTGGATGATGATGGAGGAAGATGTCCTTCTACTATTCCCGTGAAGGCCATTGATCAGGTCACATCTTTTTCATGATGCACCTTTCCTACTGCTCAACCAATTCCTGTCTCTTTCACCTTTACTGCCAGACTTCTGCACTCTCTAGAGCTGATAGTGATCGATTATGGTTGCGTTTTACAGATTATAAGTGGAGGTTGTCATGGCAGTCCTTCATTGTGTATCTGAGTGGAGCTCTATGTCGAGCCATTAAGTCTTCTTGAGTCCCACACCACCATTTACTCTCTGTAGACGTGCAATGAAGCAATCGAATTCTTTTCTAAGGCAATTGTTGTCCTTGGTTTCTTGTTGCAACGGCTTCCACAGGATTAGTCCATATTGATTTCCAACAGATCCATTCCTCTATTCAAAGTCTCAGTAGCCAACCCATCCAACTTAAAAGCACTGTACCACACTATCGGGGCATTGTTGTATCAGAACTTTTACTCTTAAAATAGTTACAAAAAGCGAGTTCTGATGCTCCTTAGCCCCCTGTTGAAAATGGCAACAAGAAATGCTAAAATTAGAAGTGATAAAAATAAAACCACTATAAATAGCAGTTCAAGTATCAATGCTGGACTAAGCAACAAGGAATGAAAAATGGAAGTACTAAAAATAGCATTGTTATTTTTAGCAATTCGAGACAAATTCCTATTTTAGTTAGTCCCTAAACTGAAATAGTGAAGTAAAATTCAAATTTGATCTTAGCAATTGTTTGTAAATTAATTAATTAATTCATCTTGAGTTAATTAGTTAAGGAAAATCAAACATGAAGTCTATGTGGGGACATGCAACAGTTTCTCCATTAATTGAGGAATTTATCCATCAGTTAAAGAGATAAGGATGAGTTGTAATTAGTTGGCCCAGTTAACTGAGTCAAGTCTAGTTAGATTAATTCAAATAGTTTGTTGAATTAACTGTGAGTTCAGTTAGTTAATGCTTGCATGCATGTAACTGTTGCACTTCAGATAACTGAATATTCTCTCATAAATAACTCATGCATGTCAGTTCAATCAAAGACCCAATTGAGATCAGAGGAGGGACAATGTACTATCAGTTGGATGAATTTTTCCTATAAAGGAAAGTCATCTACGCAAAAGGATTTATCTCCTTCAGGATTGCGCAGTTACTACTGGGCCAAGTGAGCAGTGTGAAGTGGGAATTCACATGTGTGGAAGCACTAAACCCCAAGAAAAACTATGCAAGGAAATAGTAGGCTTCGAGGGTAGAGGAGAAGCTTTTGAGAGCCTTTGACTATCTATGAGCAGCATTGTTTGGTTGCAGAGAGAGCAAGATAGCTTGAGAGCTAATTCTTTTTGTAACTTGAACAAGATTTCCACTTGTATGATAATATAGAGATTGGGGTTTTAGGCTGAGGCTTTCCCCGGGTTATTTCTTCTATGTTATGTGTGATTGATTTATCATTCTCAGTTATATGTGTTCTCTTGATCTTGCTCAATTCGATTAAGCTTCCGCAAAGTGTTGTAGAAGTAGATCTTGTATTGTGTTTTAGTATATTGCATAATCTATTGATCTATAGTGGGAATTTCTACACCCCCTTTCGTTTAGCTTGTTTCAGTATTATTTCATCATAAGACCATGGGCTATGACCTGGGGCTTAGCCTTTATATCGGAGCTCCCTAGTCGGTGTTTCTAAATCAAGGATTCAACTTGGAGTGAGGCGATATCAGGTTTTGCCGATTACTGATCACTGACCACCTTTCGTGCTTAGCCCTTAGTTCTTCGCAATTCCCACATCCATTGGTTAGCCCCCTTATTAGAGCCATTTTATCGCATGATCGAAATCGGAGGTTTCACTACGGAGTGATGTCTTATTTCACTGATTATCGATTGCCGATTGGTGATGTCATCATTGCCATGTGTCACTTTCTGGGTGGTGACACATGTCAGCCAGATATGCCCTGATAGGACCCCTAAAATTTCCAGATCAGCATGCCACATGTCCTTCACAATGCCACGTCATGATGACATCAGCTACCCTGCATCTTTTTCATCTTCAATAGTATTCTGTCATGTGGCCCCCAAAAGATAGAGAAAAGGCTCACCGATACTTGGTTTTTCATTGAAATCCTTTGTTAAATTATTTTTGGCTCTCCTGATGCTTTAACACCATCGGTGTTCACTGATTGCAACCTGGTTAAGATTGACATTTTGACAACATTGTTCATCGATCGCCGATATGGCCTAGACCCGATATGAGATTTGTGATATCGACGATTGCTCCATCACCATTTTTCTCTGACCTTTGGGATATCTGTGATCACTCCATCACCATTTTTCTCTGACCTCACCAACTTCTTCTTATAAAGAACACTGATTGCAATTTTCGATGAGCCGGGATCTCTGATTTGCCAAGACCTTACCCTTGCTCTTTCTCTCTTTGTTTTCGGGCTTTAAGAGGGAAACTTCAATCTGCTCTAACTTCTAATCCAGAAGTCCATTTTTGGACTTCCACATACCATTGGAAAGATTATTCCGAGAACTATCCAATGGAGAGGGACATATTTAGCTTTGAGAGCTTCTCTAGCTTGGAATATGGCTTCAAACTTCACTTCTTTTTTTCACTTTGAATAACTCCAAACACCTTTGGTAGTGAGTGACAATATTCTCTCCAACTAGGGATAGTGCTTTGCTGGTAAGGGGCTAAGAACCTGAAAACCAGTAGCCTTCACCCTTGGACATGGATTCAAAAAATATAATGAACTTGTACAACCATAAAATCTCCATGAAACTTTGTTTGCAGGGAGTCCTTTCCTCATCAAACTGAAATGCAGAAAAATAAATTCTACCAACTGGAAAGTAAATGCTCAGCTAGTGAGCTTATTTATATACAACTCCTACCTATGTATGAGGCTCAATTCACCTACATGAGTTCAACCCTGCAATGGAGTTAGGCCAACATTTTTGTGTTGGACCTAATACCTCCCTATTGCTGAAATTTAAAAATTAAACTAAACATGCACCATGAAAAATATGCAAATAAAAAGCTTGATGCATACTCCATAAACAACCTCTGATGCTGACCAAAGAATGTTGCCATGTAATCAGCTATAGGGTCACAGAACTGACAAGAAAAAATTACATCTACCTTATTTTCATAAACAGTCTCATGACCAATATCTTCTTGGTTAGGGCAACCACAAATACTGTTGAGCTCCTCAGCCTTAGATTTTTCAAGAAAAACTTGTTGTTAGAAGCCTTCTCCCCACTTGCTGGTAAACCACTCCCTTTGAACATCTGCGACCATCTCATCCTCCTCTAAATAATATGAATCATAAATCAGAGGAGTTTCTTGAACTTGTTTTCGAGGTGAAGGATGCGCATTGTGGACTAGAGCCTCTTTGTTGACCTCCTTGTGGGCCTCCTCTTTTCGTACAACTTCCCATGACTTGGATTGTTGTGGCTCTGCATCACTCGACTCTGCATTGGTGTCATATGCATCATAATAAGGAGAAACATCAAGCTCGATGAATAATATCTCCAAGGGTGATGCTTCTTGATGCAAGTAGATGTTTCTTGGAGCAGAGTTCCACAAACATCTTAAGCCGAGTCATTAAGCTTAGGAATAGTTTCAACATTAAAATTCACACAAAAACCTTCAAACAGAGCATTCGGTGGATATAATTTTTTGCAATAATGATTGAATGTTATGTGAAATATCTTTAAGGAAGGTATGCCACGATGAGGTATTGTCCTATACCAAACTCTAGCATCCTCATCTAAAGAATACATGAACAATGTCATTTGTACATCTTCAAGAAAAATACCCTGTTGTTCCATGCATTCATGAAAACCTTTGAGGTGTTTGTCAGGCCTTCTATTATTGTCTCCATTGAATCTAGGAAAATAGGTATTCCATTCATGAACTAAAGGGACATGATTGGGATAACCAGCAATAGAAGAAAAAACCAGGGGGGCAATTTGTTGGCTAGGAATTCAGGAATGGCCATTTTGAAAAGCTTCCTAGGTGAGTGATTTCAAGTTCAAAGGTAGGGAAAGTTTTTGGTTGCTTTAGCATTAGAGTGAGTATGAGGCTGCTCAAAAGCCAGGATGATTAAATAGATATATGGACAATGGAGTCACCAAGATTTTTACCATAAAATTGAAACAGTGGAGTTGCCAAAGTGAAATATTTTCAACCCACACTTCCCTTGCTCACTTAACAGATGGAATATAAAAGTTTGTCATAGAACCCCAGGGAAAAATATTCTAATTTGTTCCTCAGAAAAGGCGCCAAAAATAAGTTGTCACTTTTCTGGCACCTGTAGCATAAGTGCTTCGGGAGACATAGAAAGCTTCTTAGAGATAGCCTCTAGGTTTATTGTAGACCAGTGCCTAGAACATCTTAAAGAGAGGAGTGCATGCAAGATTATCAATGGGGGATTTCAGTTACACTCCAATTTTCACGAAGCTAAAAAGATAATAAAAGGGGTATTGGTTCAAATAGGCCTTCATTAAGGTAAACTCAATCCAAGACATGGATCCAAATGTTCAGGGAGTAAATCAGGCAACCTCAAAGAGAAATTCCTTATTTTGGTGGCCGACACACAACAAAACACAACTTAATATTGACGTTGTAGTAAAGTGAAGAGGAGGAAAGAAAGGATGGAATTGGATGCATATGGATGTAAACAAACATAATCCTAAGCACCAAAGTTCCAACCGAAATATGGAAGAGGGAGGAGGTGGAATGGTAGAAACAATGGAGCGTTAGTGAAGGTTTCATGTCAGGTACTGCCAAACAATATGAGTAAATCTGAGCTCACATAGATACTGCAGGTTAATCGAAAAACATAAGTAAATATGTCTTTTACATAGGTACTACAGGCTACAGACTAAGATTGGGCAGGGGAGTCAAATTGGTTCTTCTCCATGAGTAACCTGCCATTGCTACAACCTATAATGAGCAGGAACGACATCAAAACCAGCAACAGCATTACACAGATCTTCATCTTGAAGATCAAAACTAACAGATAAACGATCTGATATGGGTTAAACGATTTGATATGGGTTAGAATTAGTACATGAAAAATATAATATCGGAACGATAACGGATAAGATAAACACTATACTTGCAGGGAAAAAGAATTTGAATCCAGGAAAGCGAGAGCTACGAGAGTGTTGAAGTTGTAATTTCACCTGCGCGTCATCAAAACCACCGATATCTTCCCCGCACCACCATTCGCAAAAAATTGTTTTCGTGAGAGGGCCTGCGACACAATCCGTTGCTGCCACGCGTCTAGTGTACAACTTCGAAACCACCAATTCCTCGGACATTAAACTTCATTTGAGTTGTGTGACTTGAGCTTGCGAATTGCGTCCGATCAAGTAAACGGACCAGGATCTTCTTCAACTTGCATGAACGTTTTTGGTTTGACCGCCGGCGTTTTCAGTAAATCAATTAATGTAATTTAACGTAGTCCGTAGAAATTTTTTAATTTTAATAGTTTTTAAGTTTACGGAGGTATGGGTAAGTTATTTAGTTTTATTGCATATATATTGTATGTGATATGGTTTTTGCGGTGTATTGACTTTTTTGTAATGCAAGGGGTAAAAACGCACAGCAGTGCGAAGAAGATAAATTTGCCGCAGCTAATGAAAAAGGAATCATATAACAGGTTGAATGTATGTAATATATGCTGCAATGCATATGTGAGAAGAATCCTCCAGCTTATTCTTTTAGAACATGCATCATTGGGGCGCCATTTTTCTGTAGAAGAAAAATCTATGTAATGTAATTTTGTTGTTGAACATATGAAATGGGAATGCTTTCTTTTGTGATTGAAATGAAATAGAGGGAGCAGTGTGTGAGTAAAGAAAAGTTTTTTTTTACACAGCAGTGAAAGTAAAAAGGAAAAATTACACACACAGCAGTGTTAAGTTTTAAAGCAGAGACAGAGTATTCTTTTCTGGAGAGACAGAGAAAAATTTTTGTGCATTGAAGTGTTCTTATGTAAATCCCTCTGAGAAAGAGGAAGAAATTTGTATCAGGCCTTTTATGGATTAATACAAGTTTATTATGGGTGTGAAAAATCTCTGTTCTCATAAATTTTATTAGCTTCCCTGTGTTAAAGATCCTGTGGAAAAAACAGAGCATTGCCTCTGTGTTGAGTTTTATTTGTGTGTTTTTGGGATTTTACCAGAAAAATCCCCAACAGTGGTATCAGAGCAGATCCAGGCTCTTTGAAGGTATAAAGAAGCTGAAGGAAGGTTCCTTTTGTTGCAACAGTAAATCCTCTCCAGCAAAGTGAAGTCTCAGGCAAAAGGATCCAGGTATTTCTCAGACCAGTTTTTGCGTTGCTACTGAAGAAACACTCAGTTTTTTTTAAATATACAATCAAGGATTTAGAAGCATAGCTGAGAATGAAATGAATGGCTAGCACAAGCATTAGCAGGGGCATGTTTAATACTCAGCTCCCATGGTTTAATGGGAAAAACTATGATTACTGGGCAATAACCATGAGAGCCCTATTTGTCTCACAAGATCTATGGGAACTTGTTGAGGATGGTTTTGAAGAACCAGCAGATGAAAACCAGTTTAATAGATTAACTCAGGGAGAGAAGGATCTATTGAAGAGAAATAGGAAGAAGGATTCAAAAGCCCTTGTGTTCTTATATCAAGCAGTGGACCAGAGTGTGTTTCGAAGGACAGCAGCAGCTAAGACATCCAAAGAAGCATGGAAAACCCTCAAGACAGCCTGTTAAGGCATGGAGAAAGTGAAGACAACCAAATTACAATTGCTGAGGAAAGATTTTGAGAATCTAAACATGAAGGAGTCAGAAAATATTGACTCATTCTTCACACATGTGATTGGTCTGGTCACACAGATAAGGACTCATGGAGAAACTCTTAAAGAAAGGAGGATTGTGGAGAAAATATTGAGGGTCCTACCCTCAAAGTTTGATGTGATTGTCACCACCATAGAAGAGAAAAAGGATCTCTCAAACTTTTCAGTTGATGAACTTCATGCATCACTGATAAAACATGAGCAGAGTTTGAGCAGAAATGAAAACTCATCTCTAGAGCAAGCCTTCAAGAACCAGATGTCCCTTGGAAGAGGAAGAGCTCAAGGCAAAGGAAACAAGAGAGGAAGAGGCAGAAGCCAAAATAGAGGTGGAAGGAACAATCCAACAAATGCTCAAGGAAGAGGCAGCAATCCAAATCAGAACCAAGGCCAAGGCAGCAGCCAACAAAGAGGACAACATCATGCTCAAGGACAAAGGTATGAAAAATCCAATGTCCAATGTTATTACTGTAAAAAATATGGGCATTATGCAAATGAATGTAGGAAGAAGCAGCATGATATGAGTAATAGACCAAATGCAAATGTCACTAGAGAAAACATCAGTCAAGATAATGTGTTGTTAGCTTGTAACATGGCTGAAACAAACAGTGAAGACATATGGTTTTTAGACTCAGGTTGCAGCAACCATATGACAGGAAACATAGCCCTGCTTTCAAACTTAGATCAGAGTGTGAAATCAGAAGTCACACTTGGGACTGATAGCAAAATTTCTGTTATGGGAAAAGGAGAAGTCAAAATATTTACAAAGAAGGGTGAAAGGAAAACCATAGCAGATGTCTACTATGTCCCTGGAATGAGGTGTAACCTCTTGAGTATTGGACAGCTTGTCCATAAGGGGTACAATGTTTTCTTTGAGAATGATGTATGCACCATCATGGATAGAGCACCCAGCAAATGATGCATTGCTGAAGTGAAGATGACGAGGAACAGGATGTTCCCTCTCAGAATAAGGGCAAATTTGAAAAACAAAGAAGTAATTGCAGCAGTTACCCAAGAGGCTTTCCAAAGCATACCAAAGGATGAAAACTGGTTGTGGCACTTGATATTTGGGCATCTCAACTTTGGAGGTCTTAACCTATTGAGTAGAAAAGGAATGGTAAGAGGATTACCATTGATAGAGAAATTGGACAGCCTTTGTGAAGGTTGCATATTGGGTAAACAACACAGAGAAAGTTTTCCATCAGGGAAAAGCATAAGGGCAAAAGCACCCTTAGAGATTGTCCACTCAGATTTATGTGGACCGATGCAAACTCCATCACTAGCTGGTGTGGGCTCCAGTATTGTAGCAATAATGCTACAACTCCTGGGACTCCCTTCTTTAATTTTATCAACACGGTAGTTCGTATCAAACTTGGAAGCGACGATGCTGTATGCACAAGTACTAGCTCTTGCCGCAGCTGTCACTTGGTCATCTGGCACAAGTCTACTAGGGGCTCAAGCCAACTTCTATGAGCTCTTAGAAGAAGCTTTTTAATTGATGGATGAAAGCTAACTCAAAGGAAGCTAATCTACTTGCGGAAAGAAACTGAAAGCCAAAAAGAAACGCAAACCCTAGCAAACACTAATTCTACCACCTAGTCCTACTGATGCAAAGGAGAGCATGCAAACTACTGAAAGAGATGCAATTACTTCTATGAAGGTAAAATACATGTGTCTAGACTACCTCTATCTGAAGAAAACATCTTTTTGTATTTTTTATTAAGTTGTTGGAATTATCATGCATATGCTTTTAACTATTTTTTACTATGCAGAGGTGGATCAAGGAGGAGAAATGCTTGGAAGAGGTCGGGAAGGTTCAGAGAGGGTCTAAGGGGTCCCTAACACCCTTCCAGAGAGTTTCACAAAGTTTGGATATCAAGAAACCTCATTTGTGAGCTTCTACAGGAAGTCTGCAGGGGTTCTACAAGATGTTTCAGAACTTCTACAATATGTTCAGAAATTTCTACAGGATGTTCTACACTTGGATTTTGGATGATGGGTGAGTGAAAGAGGATGCATGAATGGATAGGGAAGTAGGATAGGGTCTGTAATGACTTAGTGACAGAGAGTTGAAGTGATGAGAGGGTGTGGAAAGCTAGCTTGTCTTAAAGAGGGCAGAGGAAATGGAAGGCCAAGAAGGTAGGGTGACGTGGGCAAAAGAGTAGTTGTGAGACAAGGGATCTAACTTGGAGATGAGCAGTTGGCCTGGACGAAGCTTAGATGGACGAGAGAGTGATGGAGATGCACCGCATAGTGTATACTTAACTGAATCAGCCACGTCCTGCACACAATCAAAATATTAACTAATCTATCCTAACTGTTAATGAAACCAATGAACAACAACGTTATTTCTAAAGAGAACCATGTACAGTACTGAAGCAAAGAAATATTCCAAGAGGTCTGAACGCATGAATAACTCCTACAAATGAAAACACTTCACCGAAGATTGCATGGGTAAGCAAACTAGTGTTTTTGTTGGGCAGCACTATCTGCAATTCCAGCCCCTAGGAAGAGGTGAAAATGAGAGTGTAGGCAACCCTTTTCTGGAGCTTTTATCACTTCTTATCTCATTACTCTATTCTAGACATCTGAAACAACTCTATTCTTCAACAATGACCTACTTAACCACACAACGAAATCTAACTCAACAAACTGCGTTTCAAATGCATACAAAGAAAATCATAATGCTGAAAGGAAAGATATCAATACAAAGAAGGAGGCCGTAGGCTCTCAGGTTGGGCCCAACCCTGAGAGCTATGGCTCCTCTAGAAACTCAGAGCTGAGATCAAATCTGACTGCTTCCCATTAAAAAATAATAATCATAAGTCAAGAGTTATGCCAATAATGGCTACAAAAGAACAAAACAGAGCTGGCAGCTCGTAGTGCAGAATGTGCAAAAGTTTTTCCAAAAGTCCTTTTCGAAGGCTGAAGCCTTATCATTTATACATCACGAGGCCCAAGCTAGCCTCCTAAATCTATGGGACTTGGCTGACCACACTGGGAGTGAACAGCTGCTTCCACAAAATCTGTTTGGCTGCCTTCTAGATCTGGTTTTGGTGGCTTTTGGAGCTCGGAGTTGGGGGTGAAGATCCCGAAGAAGGCTATTTAATGCCGTGGACAACCCCCCTACGAATCTGCAACCCCATCTTGGCTGTCTCCTAGCCCTTTTCTACTCGGTTTTGCTCCAACATGTGTCAAAAAATCTTGAAATGAGCACGTGTCAGCCACCTAGGAATAGTGACTACCCTTATTCGTACAAATGACATAAACATACTAAAAAATGATGCATAAGTTATGAAAAATGAAGGATTGAGCAAGGGTAGTTAGGCCAAATGAGCCCAAAATGTTACCAAATTTGGGGCTCATCATCACCCCCCAGCTAAAATGATTGCTCATCCCTGAGCAACTAGTCCAGCTCCTTGTCCTTCATTGCTTTCACCGCCACTCTCACATTCCAAGCTTCTGAAGTAGTATCCTCCTCACTGGCATGGAACCCAGCCTTCCTTTCCACCTCTTCCCACTGCTTATGCTCTTCTTTCTCTGTGCTGCCTTCCATCAATCCTAAAAGCAAAGGTGGTCTTATCTTGAGGCCAATCCAGCTGGCTTGGAGGTTCTGTATGGACTTCTTGTAGAGGGGCACCTGTACTAGAGCTTCCCTCATTCGAGTTGGAGTGTGATATTCCTTGATTTTGAGGCTGTGCGACAATGTGTTCCACCGGCAGGTACAAGCATGAACACAATTGTCCCCTAATAGTCGCTCCATATCATCGAAATGTGCTATAGCCTGAGCCTGCTGATCCATGTATTTCAATAAAGCTTGAGAGTCGGTTCCTAAGTGTTGGTGGGCTGATATTAATGCAGTGGAGTCCCCTGGCTCTGCTCTAATCAGCAGTGGCTCATGTAACTCTCGGTTCATGACCTCTTTGACCTCTGCTGCTCTCTTTTCTTCATGGTTCAACCATGAGGCAAATGCCATCAACTGCATATCTCCTACAACTGTGTTGGGATCCCATGAAGTCACATTAAGAAGGGCCAAATTATGGAGATAGAACTCCGATAGCTTGGCCTTGTCCTCTGATGAACTGCTATTGCATAACTCTGTGAACTGTTGGGGGTCTTGGATTTGGGAGATACCCCTCTATGCTAATGCATTAATTTGGAATTGCAGCCATTGTTCCCGTAGGTATAGGCCATAAGATTTGGCCGGTTGTCTACATTGTAGAGCATCCATGGCCCAACTGGCCATGCAGGCCAGTTGTGCCTCTTTTTGTTGTAACTGCTGTTTGAGAGCTTGTATCTCGATTTCTGCTTGCAATTCCCTTTCCTGTAGATGCTGGTTTAGCTCCCCAAGACCAACTTGCAGTCCTTCTTTGCCTTGAGGTTCTGCTGTAGTGTCCTCTAATGATGTGCCCCTTTCTTTCCTCTGTTCCTGTAGCTGCAGTTTAAGTTTCTCATTCTCTTCCTCTAGGAATACCCGCTAGCAGTTTCCCACGTGTTTGGCCATAGCTAATTCTCTTCGTGCCTCCTTGAGTTGTTCCTCCAAGGGGCCTATATCTGCCACTCCTTTAGATTTAGCTATCCTCATCCACGTGTGGGTTCTCACTCTTTCTTCCTCCAATGCAAAGGAAAGCAGCAATGTGAATTTCTGTGGAATAATTTTTCCAGCCTCCAAAAAGTTATAATACGAGCTCAAGCTTGGCTGGAGACTAGGTTCCGAAATATGCTCTACCTCTTCTCTCCTCCGTGGCTCTACTCCGTCTTCCCTTGGTGGTGATGTGGTTGCCTCTTCCTCCATTCTTTCAGTCTCCTTGAGCCTGGCCAATGTTTCCTGTAGAACGGCCTCAGCATCCTGTAGAGGGGTTTTTGAAGCCAACCTTTCCATCCTCTCCTTTCAGGCAGTTGTCTTCGGGCTCCTCCACTCATAAGTGAATGATATTTTTGAGGGACACCTCTCCCTTGGTGAGGTAGGGGTGTTTTCTATGGTAATTGGGTCGCTGGATGGAGGTTGGGGCCTACCTGATTTGATTCTGACACTTCTCCTTGCTTTGAAATACAGAGGGGTCTCCCTCTTTCGTTTTTCCTTTGGCTTGGGAGGGGTACTTAGGGTGGCCAGCACATCTACTGCCTCCCTAGCAAGGATTTCGGCCGTCTTCCCCTTCTGTGTTCCTTTCTCAGGACTTCCTATAGAAAGCCTTGTAGCGGCTGATTTCTGGCTTCCTGTAGAAGCCGTTTTTGATTTTCCAGTAGAAACAGGTGGCACCGTTTTAGCCTACTTGGCTGAGGGTTCTTTTTCTTTTGACTTTGCTGAGGCTGCCTTAGAGGTGCCTTCACTGACGTGGACTTGTTCAGTCCTTCCCACCCTGCTCTGTAACCTTTTCTCCCTGGGTGTTAATGTGGGTTTGTCATCCTCTGTTTTGGCAGCCTGGTGTTTCTCTTGTTTCTCCTTGTGTTCTTTCTTTGGTGCTTTGGCCATGGTTTCTTGGCCTTTTCCTTTCTTCTCTGCTTGAATTTCTTCCTTCTCCTCGCTGCTGGAGGAGGTGAGCTCCTCAGCCAAAATTTTGATGTCATCATCCTTAGTCAAGTTTCGAAAGGCTTCCCACAAGAGAGGAACGGTGTATGTGTGGAGTGCATCCTCCACGAGGAGCTTAATGAGCCCATGATGGGCTACCTGGTCTGGCGTTCCCTCTCGTAACTTGGTTGCACATTCAGTCATGGACTACAGGAGGAGGTAAGGAATACTCAACTTGTTTTCTAAGGGTAGGTCCATTTGGTGCCTAAGTTCTGTGAGCAGCCGAAAATGGTATCCATACACGATGCTGAATCACCCCTCGCACATGATATACTTCATAATTTGGAGGCTGACCTCACTCCAGAGCGGATGTAGGTTGGCTCTTCGAACTCCGTTCTTATCCTCTGAGAATTGCTCCTCCGGTAGAAAGAACTCCTTCTTAGCCTTCTCGCCTAGTTTTCTCTCCTCCTTATCCCACGGTACCCCCATCGGGAGATCAGTGACTCTGCTGATGAAATGTGGGGTGAGTCTGAGATTCAAACCTCTGAAATTGACAATGGCCAGCGTTTTTGATTTTGGCTTCAAAGCTCGCAGGAATTCCTCTGCCACCTCGTCATCGTAACCTTGAAGCTTGTCGCAGAACGACATCCACCGTGCACGAGAAAACAGGTCTACCACCTCAGGGTTTTCCCATAGCTTCTTTGAGTCTGTCGGTTCTTTTCTAATGAACCCACCCGGCATGGTAAAAGCTTGCTGTGTTAGCCAGAGGTGGCTGGCGCATATAAAAAGATGGACCTTTGGGATTTCCTTAGACAGAGCACACAGTTTGTGAATTCACGACTGTCTACAGGTGAGCCTTCACAGTGGCTCAATTATGATCCAAATCCTGTAGAAAACCCCGCATATATACTACGACGACAATTCTCATGCATAAGTAAGACGACGCTTGCAAATTCATGTGCAGACTGCAATTCTACTTTTTTAGGACGTCGACTTCGCCACCCTTCGAACCAATTGCATGGGAGGACTAGGTTCAGGCTTACCTCGTTCCAACTTGCCACCTTTGACGTGAATAGATTAATTTCCTCCATAGCGGTGAGCTTCCTGTAGCGCAGCTTCTTGTAGAAGTTGTGCACGGGTTCTGGAGAGCGCGTCAATGGTTCTGAGCCTTCTGTGCAATCACTAGATGTTTGAATAGGTCGAGGACTCAGAGTAACAGTCTTCAAGAAATTTCGGATGCTTACTCGACTGCAAAGCGGTTGAGGATAAATGAGTGGAGTGCCATACGCGATCTAGCCGATGGATTTGAATCCCTGCGGAACTCGTGACACGGGGGTGAGCTGTCCCTGCCGGACCGTTGGACGATGTCACCTATTATCATTCCACTGTAAGTCTGCCTGACCGTCGAATCATTCCCTGCATATCTACCGCCGCCATTTCTGTTAGATCGTCGCTTCTCCCTGACTGGACGCTTCCCACGTGTCCATTTCCTGTCTTGTTTGACACAACCAATGCTTTCTGAATCGGACGAGACCATCGGACTAGTCCTGGTGGCCAGTTGAATGGCTACCTGACTAGCTCAACCCATTCATTTCCATACTCGCACATATTTTAGAGCATTGTTCATGTAGTTTGACGAAAAAGGGTGAGGCACTTACCTATGCGGCCGCGACATTATTTTCATGCTTCAGGACGAGGGTGACGGATCCGCTTGCTGCTGCTTCATGCACAGGCATGGGAGTTCCTTCTTGCCGACTGCTGCTGATTACAAGACTGGTTACTTGGATGCGGATGGTGCATGTGCCAACTCTATGAGTTGCAGGTGCCTTTATGGTGTATGCTCTAGCCGGATCAACTACTACAGGATTCTTGTAGGATATCCTGTAGCCGTTTCTCCTCCTAGGGTGCATGCCAAAACGGTGGAATCACGGTCAGAATTTCAGGGTCCTCGGATTGCTTTGATAAGTAGTGCATTGGTCCTCTGCATACTTTATTCCATTTGAGAATTGTTCCCTCTGAGAATCCAACGTTCTGATTTGACTGTGCAGGTATTTCCATTGTATGGTAGCAGGGGTGGTAAAAGGAGGCGACAACAGTGGGTGATGGAGAAAAACATTGGTTGCATGCCTCCTTATTGGACTTCGGGCTTCAAATTCTTCCACACAGTCGGTCCTGGGCCGTCCAAAGATTCTACAGGAAGTTTCATGTAGAAATACAGAACTTCCTGTAGAAAGTCCTGTATCTTCCTGTAGAAGGCTAAACTGTGATCAAATCGTGCCCAGACCTTGGAAGAGATGAGTGTTTCTAGAGGTAGTGCTGGTGAGGTCACCTGGTAACATAGTAGGGACCCTTGTCCTTGAGTTGAGAGACCTCCTTTTCTGCATGGAATACCTGCAACCTGCATGAATTGTCAAATCTTGAGCCTGTTTTCCTGTTTCTGCTTCCTTCTTTTCTGTTTTCCTTTTCTTTGTTTGTTTTTTTCTTTCTTTTTTTTCTTATATTTTTTTTTGAAAGACAGCAGGGGCGCCTCAGTGAGGTTTTCACCCTTACCATCTGCCTTGAGCGCCTCCGAGAGGTTTTCACCCAAGGGTCTTTTTTATTCAAAAATTTTCAGAAAGACAGCAAGGGTGCCTCAACGAGGTTTTCACCCCTACCATCTGCCTTGGGAGCCTTAGAAAGGTTTTCACCGAAGGATCTTTTTTTTTTTTTTTGCGATGTTCAGGGTATGCCCAAATCAGAGGCAGAACCCTTCTCTATGACCAGCACTAATTTTTCCATAGTTTTGATGAATTCTTGCCTCGAAAGAGGTTTCCTGTAGATCTTTAGTCGATGCCCATTGACAAGCATGCAGATGGCTTCCTCATCAATGGTCCGAACAAGAATAGACCCATTGTCATTACACTTTTCCACTGCATATGGTCCCAGCCATCTTGTTCTCAACTTCCCCTTAAAATCCTTATGTCTGGAATCGTACAACAGTGCCCAATCTCCTGGCTAGAATTGATTGTCATTGAGGTGCCGGTCATGCCATACCTTCCTCTGAAGTTGAACCACCTCTAAGTGGAGAAGGGCCTGCATTCGGTGTTCATCCAGCCCATTCAGCTGCCTGCAATAACCTTTCTTGTTGGGCATGGCTGAGATCTAGGTCCAGCTGAGCTGCCATCCTCAAGGTGTTGTACTCGAACTCAATTGACAGCAAAGCTCTCTTTCCATAGACCAGCTCATAAGGTGTGAAGCCGGCTGTGGTCTTCCAAGTGGTGTTGTAAGCCCAAGTGGCCTCAACCAGACGATCTGCCCAATCTTTTCTACTGCTGCTCACCAGCTTAGTCAAGATCCCTTCCAATGCTCTATTGGTGACTTCCACCTGCCCATTTGCTTGAGGATGATAGGGGGTGGAAATCCTATGCTTGATTTTGTGATGAGCGAGTAGGTCTTCAATTAAGTTGGAGTTGAACTGGCTTCCTTGATCGGTGAATAGCTCTCTTGGGTAGCCAAATTTGTAGAAGATGTTTTCTCTTAAGAACTCGGCCACCTTTTCTTTTGTCATTGCTTTGATTGCCTTGGTTTCTGCCCACTTTGTCAGGTAGTCTATGCACACAATGATGTAAGACCTTTGCCTTGAAGGAGGATTGATTGGACCCACAAAATCCATACCCCACTTCTCAAAGGGCTCAAGAGTCACTTGAGGTTGGAGAGGCATTTCGTCCCTTGGAGTCGATTTCCCCATCATTTGGCATCGGTCGCATTGGCTGATATATCTTCTGACATCTTAATGAAGCGTGGGCCAATAGTAGCCTGCCTGTAGGATTTTGAAGGCAGTTCTTTTGGCTGCAAAATGTCCTCCACAAGGCCCGTCATGACAGGTTAGGAAGATATCAAAGACTTCCTCCTCCCTTACACAACGCCTTAAGATCTGGTCAGGGCCAAGCTTGAACAGGTTGCCCCCGATCCAAGTGAATGAGACACTCTTCCTTACGATTCTGCTCTTCTCTCTTGAGGATAGGTGCGGAGGGAACTGTGCTGAGACAAGGTAGTTTGCTATATCAGCAAACCATGGAGAGAACACTGAGATAGCAAACAGATGTTCATCTGGCATCTCATCATCCACTGTTCCATCCTCACTTGCAGGTAAATCCAATCTAGACAAGAAGTCAACAACAACATTTTCTTTACCTGGTTTGTCAACGATAGTCAAATCAAACTACTGCAACAAAAGTAACCATCTAATAATACGAGCATTCACATCTGGTTTATTCATTAAATATCTAATTGCAGCATGATCAGTATGTACAAATGTTTGATAGCCAGTGATATAATGTCAGAACTTGTTCATTGCATGGACCACGACCAAGAATTCTTTCTCAGTTACAGTATAATTCAGTTCTGCCTTGGATAAGTTTTTGCTGACAAAGTATATGGTGTATGGAAGTTTTTGTTCAACTTGTCCTAAGGCTGCCCCTATGGCTTTGTTCGAGGCATCAGTGTGGATGTGGAAAGGTAGGGCCCAATTTGGACCTCTCAAGATTGGGGCAGACACCAACTTATCCTTTAATTCATTCAGAGCCTTCTGACAATCGTCAGTCCATTTAAACTCAACATCTTTTGCTAAGAGGCCAAACAATGGCGAGGCTAGCTTACTGAAGTCTTTAATGAATCTCCTATAATACCCTGCTAAACCTAAGAAACTTCGAACATCTCTTACCTTCTGAGGAGGTGGAACCTTTTTGATGAGAGAAATTTTTTTAGGATCCACTTGTAACCCTTGGCGAGAAATGGTATGTCCTAGAAAGGTCCCTTCAGTCATCAAGAACTCACATTTTTCAGGACTAAGGGACAGGTTCATCTCAATGCACTTGGTTAGGACTTTTCCCAGATTGGACAATGCTTCCTGGAAGTTGGATCCATAAGGAGTGAAGTCATCCATATATATTTCCACCGAGTCATGGACCAACTCGGAAAATATGCTCAAGACGGCTCTCTGGAAGGTGGAAGGAGCGTTGCATAGCCCAAAGGGAAGAACTCAGTAAGCAAAGGTACCCCAAGGACGAGTGAAGGTGGTCTTATCTTGGTCTTCCGGGCTTATTTGGATCTGATTATACCCGCTAAACCCATCTAGGAAAGAGAAAAACTTCTTTCTCGCCAGTCCATCCAACACTTGATCTATGAAGGGTAGAGGAAAGTGGTCTTTCTTGGTGGCTTTGTTCAGTTCTCGGTAGTCCATACAGATTCTCCACTTCCCGTTTTCCTTGGGAACCAACACCAGAGGGGACACCCACTCGCTATTCGAGATGGGGTAAATGAATCCTGCATCCAACAGTTTTTGCAATTCTTCCTCGACGATGTCCTTAAGGGCTGGATTCATTCTCCTTTGGGGTTGCCTGACCGGTTTACAATCTTCTTTGATGTAGATGTGATGGGTACAGACCGAAGGATGGACTCCTTTCATCTCCTTATAGCTCCAAGCAAAAGCATCCAGATGACTGGCCAACAGACTAAACAACTCCTTTTCCTGGGAAGGAGATAGGGAGGAGCTGATCTTTAACGTTCTCTCGGGGCCAAACTCCACGTTTTTTACTCTGGGAGTGGTTGGATTGGTCACACAAAGGTCCACTAAGGTGCTGGCTCGGGTATCCTCCACCAATTTCTCTAAGGACAATGCACTGGGAGGTAGATTATGAATCAAGGTCTCAATCAAATCATCCTCGGTTTGAGGACCTCCCCTGGTGGTTTCTAAGGTGCACAAGGGTGCGGAGTACACCTCATCCTCTTCCCCTTCTTCCAACCAAAGTGGTAAGTCATGCTGTAATAGAGGTTGGGCAGGAGGATATAGGACTAGCTACTTGGACATAGGACCATTTTTGATGGTCATGTTTCCTGCACGGTAGCTTATGCAAGCATCCGCAGTGGCTAACCAAGGCCTTCCCAAAATAAGGGGGTATCCAGTAAGCTTTGCCTTTGGTTGAAGAACCAAGAAGTCTGCAAGGTACTCCCAAGAGTCAACAAAGACCAAGACATCCTCTACAATCCCTTCGGGAGTCACGGTGGAGCGATCTGCTAGCTGCAGGACTGTCGAGGTCTTTCTTAAGGAACCCTGAAGGTTGAGTTTGAGCATGGTATCTCTGGTCATCACATTAATGGCAGCCCCTAGATCAATCAAAGTGTGGGTTATGATGGTGCCATTGATGTGGACATCAACTACAGGACTCCCAGGATCCAAATACTTTGGGCAGATTACTTGCCCCAACATAAGATCAAACAATTGTCCTATGACGTTGATGGTTGAGGCATCTCTTTTTCGCCTGCCTGGGTGTCTGAAACACTTTTCCTTAACCAGTTTGTTGTATATCGGTACATCTTTGATGGCTTGGAGAAGTGGTATTCTCACACACAACTGTTTGAGTTCTCCCAGAAGCTCATCCTCCTCTGGGTTGGGTTGTGTGGTTGCTGTTAGTCTCTCAGGAAAGGGTGGAATGACTTTTGGTTCACTTTCTTGTTTATCTTCCTCGTCCTCTGGGGGAGGGGGTTGGCGATCCGGAAGAGTCTTCCCAGATCACAGGTTGATCTCCTGGATCTCCACAACATAGGTAGGGCATGTTGTTTCCCTAGTATATACCTGCTGGGCCTATCGGTTGTTGGGATTCGGGTTCGGTTGAGCAGGCATTTGGGGTTGTCCTGGAGGAGCAGGAGGTAAAGGTTGTGGTTGAGCTGGTGGTGGAGGCAAAATGGCAGGAGGAGTATTGTACTGGGGCCTCCACCCCGGTTGAGGTGCATTCCACTGAGGCTGTGGATGGGCATGTGAGTGAAACGAATGAGTAGTGGGCTGAGTATGGTACTGAGGTGGGTAAGACCATGGGGGAGGTACAGACCAGGAAGGATGAGCAGGGGGACCCCAGGAAGGCATAGGAGTAGATTGGTTGGAGCTATAATAAGCTTGGGATGTCCCTTGCATCCCCTGTTGGTAAGGTCTAGGTCCATGTGGCCTCCTTTGGTTGAGGAAATAGAGAGGTTCAGTGGGCGCCTCCGTTCCTTGGTACATGGCTTTAAGCCCAGGTAAGGTTGGGCATTGGTTTGTGGGGTGGTCCTCCTCACAAACGAAACATACCTCAACCGAATGTAATGGGAACTCGTTCTTAGGGTGCTTCCTTGTACACCTAGGGCAGAAAATAGCCACAACTCATGTTTGGAGAAAGGAATACTAGCTGAGAGGGGGTTTCCTCTACCTCTTTTTTGGGCTGCCCTAGAGTGGTTCCTAAACACAGTCTTTATATCCTCATACGGTAGTTGGTAAATATCTCCTCTAGCTAGCATGTGAAGGGTATCTAGAAGGTCTTCAGGTGTTGTGGGGAAAAATGCCTATGCAGGACGATCCTATCCACCTAAGGTGTGACAATGCCTTAGCAACAAACAGAGACAACTATTCTAGTATTCTTCCTTTATGAATTAAGAATGAAGAGAGATAGATGGACTAACCGGTGTCTTCCGTTTGTCCTTCGATCTAGTTCCTCTCCTCTTTGGGTGTTCACAGCTACTCGCCTTCTCGCTCGCCCAGCTTCAACAGGTCTCTGCAAGATCACAAGAGAAGAACACTACACAAAGACATAGATTCATAATCATAACTAGTTCAGGATTAGAAGTAAACTAAACATACTAATGCAATCATACATCAAAGATACATCAATATATAGGAGGAACCAAGATAGCTTTATTGATGAATAACAAGGTTCAGGAAGAGATACAACCCAGAGGGCTCCAATCCAGCATCTCCTTCCCAGCAAAATGGAATTCCTATCTCCACCTCCCTTCAAAGCATTAAGCACCCAATGATTCCAATCTCAAACCAACAGCAATTCTTTGCAATAACAAAATTCCAGCCTCCAGATCTCATGGAGGATAGATCCATATATAGATGTTTGGAGAGAGGATGAGTCAGCTTGAGATCTGACTAGTGTCCTCTCCCTCTATCAGTTCTTGATTCCACTTGGAGGTTCTTACTTCCACTTGGAGATTTGGAACCTCTTACTCATCACCAGTCGAATTCCCTGAGGCAAGTGTCATTTTGGAAGCCTCATGGGTTTTGACACCTTGAGGAATGAACTTTCCACATGTCCAATCTCACTCAGCGCAGGTAGCCAGTGTTGGCTTTGACATTCAGCGCAGGTAGCCAGTGGAGCCATTGACATTCAGCGTAGACAGCCAGTGGAGCCATTGACATGATCCTGAATTGACTTTTTTTAGAGCAGTTTCAGGTGGAGAACTTCTGTGAATTGCTGTGGTTTGTTAGCCTTGTTCCTCTAGGGGTAGGAACAACATGTTTAGGGACTTTGGATCCCTTAGATTATGGACATTTCATGCTCAATGCTGTAAGGCACAAAAATGTCTATAACAGTTGCCCCCTAAAGTGTGAGGCCATTTATCGGGTGAAATGCTTTATCCAGGAGGGTCCGAAGTTCATCCAATGCTAGGAGGAGACCTGTAATAAGATACAATACAATACATTATTTTTCATGCTGCTTTCATGATCTAGCTGAGGCGGCATTCCCATGCTCAGCTTTATAAATTCATTTTCTGTACATAGAACAGACAATCGTCTGATGGTAGACTGATAATTTTGGTGAAATTATCATCCTTTGAGTAGGATGATCGTCTGCTGCAATGATGTACGTGTCAAATGTCTTTATCTTTCCTGAATATATATAGCAGCCTGGATGGATGAAACTAGATCCGGGGTCTTCAAACTCGTTCGATCTTCACTCTAAGTACAAGTCGATCCATGTGAGAATTGTTCTGAAGTCGAACATGGAAAGACATCGCTTGATTACCGGTCAATGAGGTAAACAGTTAACAAGCGCGAGAGGAATCACCGATAATGATAATGACCCTCAAGGTACTGCAGTACAATTCACGTGGTGTGAATAAAGGACTTGGCGTCGAACACCACACAAAATCTTCTAGTCGGAGGTCATTGATGTATACCTGTCGCCGGAAGTGAGAAACTTGCCATTGAGGCATGCAAGCTTCAAAGTACTGAAGGGGTTGTTCCTAGATCGACTTCTTGGATAATGAGCTGATGTCGACAAGAAGCGATCCGTCAAAGGAGGGCCTTAATGAATCCCACATCAATGACACAGAACGGAGCTAATGATTTTGATGGAGGTGAAAATGATCTATGAAATATGATTCAGGGTGGCGGTCATGAACAGATGAAGGATAATGTATGGCAGTGGATGGGACCCGGTTGACTCTTTCTGAATGACTTCTCTTGAACATATGGCGACACTGATGCAATGGATTGGTAGCATTACCCCAAATATGGATGGTATGGCGAGACCATGGTGATGTGATCGGTGAATGAAACAACCCAACCCGATTGTGGTACGGGGGAAAAGTGTCATGTTCAAGAGCGACTTGCTACCATCAAAGTTTTCTTTAGTTTCTCCCAATTTTTCCCTAGTCATTGCTGACGAGTACCTCTTTATTTTTGTCAAGCTTGAGGAGGAGAACATATGCTTGTTCTATAACCTGCCCTTCGGGCAAGCCCATCGCTATGTTTTAACGAGCCTAGCGATAGTGAGACTCGTTCTCGTCTAAAGACAAGTTTGTCGCTATTTAATGATTTTAACGAGTCTAACGACAAGGATAACTCGGTCCTTTTCATTTTTAGAGAGTCTGAAAAGGTACATAAAGTTAACTCCAAAATTCCTTTTTCGTCATCTAATCCCTTTAGTCCGAAAAAGTATAAAACAATACAGAAGGGATGAGTTTTCGATAGTTTTAACGAGCCGAATAAAACAAGCGCTCGATCTTTTTGTGCAATAATCCCTTAGGTCCAAAAAGATTAAAATCTAGAGGAGGGATAGCACTTCCTGTCCCTTTAACGAGCTGGAAGGCCAAGGACTCAACAATCTTTTCATATTCTACGAGTCAGTTGAAAAGAGCTTAAAGAAGATTCGTCTTTTGAGGAACGAGTGATAAACAGGGTTAGCAGCTGATTCCAGGTACAGGTTGGAATTTTCCAATCATGGCAGTGTCAAAAGGATGGCTAGGTGAAATCACTCTTTGCAGCTGTTTCTCAAAATGGGTAAACAATCATATGGAGGTGAACGATCGGCCAAATGAAAAGTGGAGGTGATGGTGCAAACACGACCAAGGCTTTAATGGCAGATAAGGTTACATTCACAACGGTTATTTACCGGGTGGAGGTTCATTTTTTATTTTTAAATGAGCTTAAACGCTGGTGGAAACACTTGCTCATTGCTTATGTTTATTTTTTAACAAGCATGAAGTCCGCGTTAAAACTGCTCGGATCTTGCGTTTATTTTTTAACGAGCATGAATTTTGTGCTAAAACTGCTCGATTATACCAGTCATATGATAAGAGTGTCTCATTGAAGATGCTATTTTTTAGGGAGCTTAGATCTTACGTAAGCTTTCCTCCGGATCCTTTCTTTATGCAAGTTCGCAAACGACTAATCCTACGAGTTTAAAGCGTTAGAGGTCCTAAAAATTTAAAAAAATAAATAGTCGCCCCTTGCTTGCACTCCAAAAGGTTTGCATGCCCCCAGGTATAAAGTACGATTTCAAGGTTACCTCTACTTCACTTCTGCCAAAACATTTGTTTTAATGAGAGAGGCTTACCTCTTTCAGGTTACCCAAAGATTGTCTCGTTCACGGCACAAACAAGACACTTCTTCAGCAATGTCTACCGAAATAGGCAAATGTGAGCAACGTAGCCCGCCAACTCACATAACTTTGACAAAAGAATCTTATTCTAGAACAACCCTCTTCCTAGACGGACGGGGTACAGACTAGTCATATTCTCCCGCAGAAACCTACCCTATACCCAAAGTTCTCTGCCGAAGCAGACTAGGATGCATGCCCCCTGGGTTCCAGTCATATCCTCCTGGATTACTCGCGCTCATTAGGAGGACGGACCATGGGTTGAGACACTTCTTGCGTGAATAGACCATTTAGGGATGGTACATGACTATTTGCGATGCGTGATCCGGGAAATGAAAGTTGGTCCACGAGCTTGACCACTCTTCCTTCGTGCGGAAAACACATTACTCTAAAGAGTGAGGAGACGACGGCTCCCATGCAATATATATAGTCTCGTCCAAGGAGTAGGTTATAATCCAAGGGTCCTTGAACGACCATCACGTTCATTTGAACGGTCTTCCTTTTCAATGTTACGGGCACATTGGGGAGGATCCCTAAAGGTCGACTGGTTCCTTTATCAAAGCTTGATAGATTTCTCATTTCAGGCAAAAGCGCTGGCGAACCAAGCGCTTTCCAAGAAATAGAGGAAAGGATACTCACAGATGCCCCCTCATCTATAATGGTGCCAGCCATTACCATTCTGTATATTTGAACGATAATTCTGAATGGTATGCTAGCTGGCAAGCGGGGTCTGCCTAGTTGGTTCCAGTCGAACGAGACAACTAGGTTGCTTGGTGGTGGGACCGAGTATACGACCGAATATTGCTCTGACGAACTTCCTTCCTGCGATAAAGGAATGGGGGCATTGCCCCCTTGTTCATCAGAGTCAGTGTTGATGAAGAGAATTTGGATGGTGTCGTCTTTATTCTCCTCTGTGATGGTATCATTCGAAGATAGAACCTCTGAAGGCAAAACCGGGTCAACTGCCATTTCAACCTTTTGACTTTCGTCAGGTATGGATTCAGACGGTTCATCTTCAATGATAGGTGCTTCGGCTGACCATCTGAGCGGGCCAGTCGGATTCTCAACTAGCGAAGGACTTGGCAGGAGTCTTTGATATCCAGGAGGAAGTTGCGCTCGTAAAATCGGGCGATCTTCCAGAACTCTTTTTGCCTCGTCTAAGAAGGGACAACGGTGGATGGCATGGTCGCCTTCACACACTCTGCACGGAAATTTATCTTTCCCTTTCTGTCCTGGGGCTTCACTCCCGCTAGTTGATGGTGAGCAGTCAACATGGCTATCAAAGTTTGACGCTACCAAATTGTGCAAACGGGGAGACCAGTCCTTAGTATCTGAGGGATGCACGGACAATCTCTGTGGAAGTGGTCTCCCTTACATATGACGCATGGCAATTTAGGCCTTGCCAATGCTGTGTGTGGATTTCTGTCAGACGACACTTGTTTGCCCCCGACGCCTTTGGCTCCTTCTTCTTCTTCTCTTTCTTCTTCTTCTCCTTCTTCTCCTTAGGAACTCGGTTTTTTGTTTTACCAGTTCCGTCAAGCGAAGAGGAAGGAGGAGAGGAAGATGAAGTAGAAGGTTGGTGGGAAACTCTGGTCTGGTCTAGCTGTTGACTTGACTGTTCAAGAATGGTGGTGTTCCGAACGACACTGGTTGAAAAGAGCTAGACAGGCAGGCCAATCGTCAGTCCTGGAAGCGACAATGTGGCCATGTGGGGCGCACCAACATCTCCCCAAGAGGAGAAGGGACTAGGATTTCCACCAAGGGGAATTCCTTGGTTGATGGGCTCCATCTTTTCAACCTAAAGATCAACGCGGGAATAAAGGGTGATTGTTCCGTTTAAAATAAATTGTTAACGACGCTTTAGACACAACTTGCTTTTTCACTTTTAAAGAGTCGAGAAAAAGCTAAAGATGACTCTAGTCTCCTTCGATGTTTTAACGAGCCCGAAGTGACAAATGCTCGGATGGACTTTTTCTGTTATAGAGTCTGAAAAAGGCCAAAAGAAATTGCTCTGGAGTTCTAGGCAGAGGGTGTGCCAAACTTTTCGCAAAACCGCAGAATACTTTTTAGGGTACGGGCGGTCGATCTTCCTGAATGCTGTGTTCAGTGCATTGCGATCAGTAGGGCGGCCGACACGGCTTCCTAAGGATAAAGGTTTTATGCCTATAGGGGTCTCCCAATATATACGCGACGGTACGTGGGAGCACAATCCGTACTGGCGCTATCGTCCCTCAGGAGGAATCACCCACCTTCAACGAGATCGACAGTCACCAGGCTTTACGACACCGGAACACGTCTCTAGCCTAGACCTATATGTTGTGCGTTATGTTGCAAAGCGTTGTTAAATTCATTCAGTTTATTTTAAGTTGATCTTTTTAGAAGTTTTCCTTTCTGGATCACCACGAGATGTATGATACAATTCCTAAATGCAGTCTAAAGATGATAAGCAAGCTTTATATCTTTTCAACTTTGAAAATCCTAGCTACTAAGGGAAAAGAAAGACACCATCTTTTCTCAAAGAGCAATCAACACACTCTAATGCACTTTTCCTAAATCAAGCATGCAAACTATCAAAAATGCAAATGCATAATGCAGGTGTTTGTTTTCCACTTTCTTAGTATTGATGCCTACAAAGAAAGCTTTTTGTACAACTTTGAATTTTCTTTTAAATGACAAGTACAAACAAGTTTACTTTTTCGAAATCAGAAAGGGTAGAAGAGATTACAACACTTTACGACTTTCGAAATGAACACTTGTTTCGACACTTAAAAGAGACAAACTCAAACCAATAAGCAAAAGAAAATGTATAATCAACTGTAAATAGCCAATGAACTCTCTCCTAAGATCGCAATCAACAGATCTGAATCAAGGGCTACAGGATGATTATTTCACTCATGCAAAGGAAAACTGTAAATGACGCCACAAACACATAAAAACACTCACAGTCTTTTTGTACAAAAGGAGGTGGAATTCAAGCAGAGAAAAGGAGTTATCAGACTGGTACCTATGCTGGTTACAGGCTGCAAAAAACAGAGATCAAAACAGGGCAACAGAGAGCAGAGAACCCCAGCTGCACAAGGCAAAACTGGTTCAGCGCAACCTCAACACTGTGGTTTTGACATTCAGTGCAGGTAGCCTTCACGGGACCTGTGTTGAAATGTAGAATGCCTTCACAGTGGTTGCACTGAAGGAGAAACTCTCATTTCTCATTGGGTTCTGGGTCACAGATTGCTAATTAATCAACGGTTTCAGGCTAAATCAAAAACACAAGCAAGGTACAATCAAAGGGATGCTTTGAGGGGGTACTAAGATCTATCACAAAGGATCATCAAATCATTTGTGAGTCCATTGTTCAGATCATAGACAAATCTAGTGATTGGATCAAGGCAGCAATTGTCTACTTTGCAACTGAGAATAGCAGAAGCAGTTCGATTGTTGCTGTTGAGTCTATGAAGAAAACAATGATAGAGACACAAATAAAATGACTAAACAGATCTCCCCAGCGGAGTCGCCAATTTGTTGTGGGGAAAAATGCCTATGCAGGACGATCCTATCCACCTAAGGTGTGACAGTGCCTTAGCAACAAATAGAGACAACTATTCTAGTATTCTTCCTTTATGAATTAAGAATGAAGAGAGATAGATGGACTAACCGGTGTCTTCCGTTTGTCCCTCGATCCAGTTTCTCTCCTCTTTGGGTGTTCACAGCTACTCGCCTTCTCGCTCGCCCAGCTTCAACAGGTCTCTGCAAGATCACAAGAGAAGAACACTACACAAAGACATAGATTCATAATCATAACTAGTTCAGGATTAGAAGTAAACTAAACATACTAATGCAATCATACATCAAAGATACATCAGTATATAGGAGGAACCAAGATAGATTTATTGATGAATAACAAGGTTCAGGAAGAGATACAACCCAGAGGGCTCCAATCCAGCATCTCCTTCCCAGCAGAATGGAATTCCTATCTTCACCTCCCTTCAAAGCATTAAGCACCCAATGATTCCAATCTCAAACCAACAGCAATTCTTTGCAATAACAAAATTCCAGCCTCCAGATCTCATGGAGGAGAGATCCATATATAGATGTTTGGAGAGAGGATGAGTCAGATTGAGATCTGACTAGTGTCCTCTCCCTCTATCAGTTCTTGATTCCACTTGGAGGTTTTTTCTTCCACTTGGAGATTTGGAACCTCTTACTCATCACCAGTCAAATTCCCTGAGGCAAATTTCATTTTAAAAGCTTCTTGGGTTTTGACACCTTGAGGAATGAACTTGCCACATGTCCAATCTCGCTCAGCGCAGGTAGCCAGTGTTGACTTTGACATTCAGCGCAGGTAGCCAGTGGAACCATTGACATTCAGCGCAGACAGCCAGTGGAGCCATTGACATGATCCTGAATTGACTTGTTTTTGAGCAGTTTTAGGTGGAGAACTTCTGTGAATTGCTGTGGTTTGTTAGCCTTGTTCCTCTAGGGGTAGGAACAACATGTTTAGGGACTTTGGATCCCTTAGATTATGGACATTTCATGCTCAATGCTGTAAGGCACAAAAATGTCTATAACATCAGGGACTCCTCGGAGCAGGACCAACTTGAGAGATTCAGGGTCAACTGTGCACCTGGCCCGCCTATAGCTAAGTTGGAACCTTTCCTCGTAATCTTCTAAAGAGTCATCATTTCCCATGGTCATCCGAAAGATTTCTCCCTTGGCTTCCTTGGACCTACAGTAGTCCCGGTATTTGGTATTGAAAGCTTGCTGCATTTGAGCCCAAGTGGTGATACTGTTCCCAGGTAAGCCCATGAACCAGCGTAATGCTACATCCTTAAGGGTAGAGGGGAAGAGTTTCAGTTTTTGCTCATCTTCGGTATAGTCATAGGTTCGACAAAGGACAGCAAACTCAAACAGGAAGGTATCAGGGTCTTCAGTAGTCAGTCCATGGAAGTGAGGTAAAGCGGAGGGGCTTATGTTTTTCATTTTCATGTCTCCATTGGTCTCTCGGCTGGGAAATGCACCTTCTATTCTCTCATCTTCTCTTCTATTGTCAGCCATGGCTTCAGATGGAGTGTTCTCTAACTCTTCGTTTGTTATAGGATCTTCATATATCTCAGGAGGCTCACCTATAGGTTCTTCTGGATCACTGTCACCAAAAAAGAGAGAAGGGTGACTCAGTGAAGTGGTGGGGGTGTTGGGTAAGAATTTGCCTGTTTTATCTCGATTTCTACGAGGCATGAAATGGAAAGACTTTTGATTGCTTTTTTTTTTTTTTTTCTGGTACCTGCAAAACTAAAATAGATTGAACTGCAACTAACTATCTTGCTGAAATGGAAATGTGGAATTGAAATGAAAGCATGAAAGAACTAATCTTTTGCTCAAATGAAATTGCAGGAATGAAATGCTAGGCTACGCTTGTGGAATTGAAATGCTTATCTACGCTTGCAAAAATGAAATTGCGGAATTGAAATGCTAATCTATGAAAGCAGGAAATGTCTACGCTACTTTTGCGGAAAGGAAATTGCAGAATGGAAATGAAATAAACTGCTTAGCAGAAGGTGAGAGTAGGAAAATAGAAGAAAAGCAACAATCACCAATACTCTGACACTTCCCCGGAAACGGCGCCAAAAAGATGGTGGGCTCCAGTATTGTATCAATAATTCTACAACTCTTTGGACTCCCTTCTTTAATTTTATCAACCTGGTAGTTCGTAACAAACTTGGAAGCGACGGTGCTGTATGCACAAGTACTAGCTCTTGCCGCAGCTGTCACTTGGTCAGCTGGCACAAGTCCGCTAGGGGCTCAAGCCAACTTCTATGAGCTCTTAGAAGAAGCTTTTTAATTGATGGATGAAAGCTAACTCAAAGGAAGCTAATCTACTTGCGTAAAGAAACTGAAAGCCAAAAAGAAACGCAAACCCTAGCAAACCCTAATTCTACCAGCTAGTCCTACTGATGCAAAGGAGAGCATGCAAACTACTGAAAGAGATGCCATTACTTCTATGAAGGTAAAATACATGTGTCTAGACTACCTTTATCTGAAGAAAACATCTTTTTGTACTTTTGATTAAGTTGTTGGAATTATCATGCATGTGCTTTTAACTATTTTTTACTATGCAGAGGTGGATCAAGGAGGAGAAATTCTTGGAAGAGGTCAGGAAGGTTCAGAGAGGGTCTAAGGGGTCCCTAACACCCTTCCAGAGAGTTTCACAAAGTTCGGATATCAAGAAACCTCATTTGTGAGCTTCTACAGGAAGTCTGCAGGGGTTCTACAGGATGTTTCAGAACTTCTACAGGATGTTCAGGAATTTCTACAGGATGTTCTACAATTGGATTTTGGATGATGGGTGAGTGAAAGAGGATGCATGAATGGATAGGGAGGTAGGATAGAGGTCTGTAATGACTTAGTGACAGAGAGTTGAAGTGATGAGAGGGTGTGGAAAGCTAGCTTGTCTTAAAGAGGGCAGAGGAAATGGAAGGCCAAGAAGGTAGGGTGACGTGGGCAAAAGAGTAGTTGTGAGACAAGGGATCTAACTTGGAGATGAGCAGTTGGCCTGGACGAAGCTTAGATGGACGAGAGAGTGATGGAGATGAACCGCACAATGTATACTTAACCGAATCAACCACGTCCTGCACACAATCAAAATATTAACTAATCTATCCTAACTGTTAATGAAACCAATGAACAACAACGTTATTTCTAAAGAGAACCATGTACAGTACTGAAGCAAAGAAACATTCCAAGAGGTATGAACACATGAATAATTCCTACAAATGAAAACACTTCACCGAAGATTGCATGGGTAAGCAAACTAGTGTTTTTGTTGGGCAACACTGTCTGCAATTCCAGCCCCTAGGAAGAGGTGAAAATTAGAGTGCAAGCAACCCTTTTCTGGAGCTTTTATCACTTTTTATCTCATTACTCTATTCTAGACATTTGAAACAACTCCATTCTTCAACAATGACCTACTTAACCACACAACGAAATCTAACTCAACAAACTGCGTTTCAAATGCATACAAAGAAAATCATAATGCTGAAAGGAAAGATATCAATACAAAGAAGGAGGCCCTAGGCTCTCAGGTTGGGCCCAACCTCGAGAGTTATGGCTCCTCTAGAAACTCAGAGCTGAGATCAAATCTGACTGTTTCCCATTAAAAAATAATAATAATAAGTCAAGAGTTATGCCAATAACGGCTACAAAAGAACAAAATAGAGCTGGCAGCTCATTGTGCAGAATGTGCAAAAGTTTTTCCAAAAGTCCTTTTCGAAGGCTGAAGCCTTATCATTTATACATCACGAGGCCCAAGCTGGCCTCCTAAATCTATGGGACTTGGCTGACCACACTGGGAGTGAACAACTGCTTCCACAAAATCTGTTTGGCTGCCTTGTAGATCCGGTTTTGGTGGCTTTTGGAGCTCGGAGTTGGGGGTGAAGATCTCAAGGAAGGCTATTTAATGTCGTGGACAACCCCCCTACGAATCCTCAACCCCATCTTGGCTATCTCCTAGCCCTTATCTGCTCGGTTTTGCTCCAACATGTGTCAAAAAATCCTGAAATGAGCACGTGTTAGCCACCTAGGAATAGTGACTACCCTTATTCGTACAAATGACATAAACATACTAAAAAATGATGCATAAGTTATGAAAAATGAAGGATTGAGCAAGGGTAGTTAGGCCAAATGAGCCCAAAATGTTACCAAATTTGGGGCTCATCAGCTGGCAGCCAATATTTTCTAACATTCATTGATGATTTTACTAGAAAGACTTGGGTTTATTTCCTAAAGAACAAAAATGAAGTGTTTGAAAAATTCCAGAATTTCAAAGCACTTGTGGAAAACCAAATCGGGCTACATGTCGAAGTTTTAAGAACTGATAGAGGAGGTGAGTACATCTCCAAGGAATTCCTACGGTTTTGTAGAGAAAATGGGATTCATAAGCAATTTACAGCTAGGTACACCCCGCAACAAAATGGAGTTGCTGAAAGGAAGAACAAGACCATCATGGATATGGCGAGGAGCATGTTGAAGGCAAAGCATTTGCCAAATGATTATCGGGCTGAAGCTGTACATTGTGTAGTATATATCTTGAATAGGTGTCCTATAAAAGCAGTGATGAACAAATTGCTGGAAGAATCATGGAGTGGGAGAAAGCAAGGTGTCACCCACTTGAAAGTTTTTGGATGTGTGGCCTATGCACACATTCCAGATCAGCTAAGGAGGAAGTTGGACAACAAAGGGGAGAAATGTATTTTCATTGGATACATTGAGGAATCCAAAGCTTACAAGTTGTATATCCCATCCACCAAGAAGTTTTTTGTGAGTAGAGATGTTCAGTTCATTGAAGAGGAAGCTTGGGATGGAAGCATAGAGAAAACGGTGAATGTTAAAAACTGTTTGTCTCATGATGAAGATGATGAGGAGGTGGCTGAAATACATCCCCAAACAGCAACGCCAACACAAGGATAGCAAGGAACACCCTTGAGGATAAATGAAAGTGCTTCTCCAAGCACACCACAAGGAGGAAATTCAAGTGCATCTTCAAGCACTTGCACACCAAATGAAAGAGGTAAGAAATTCAGAAACTTAAGTGATATTTATGATGAAGGAATGAATTCCTTGTTTGCTTTGTATTGTCATGTTGATGACCCTATTCATTTCGAAGATGCAATTAAGGATAGGAAATGGATAGGAGCTATGGATGAGGAGATGAGTGCCATAGAGAGAAACAAGACATGGGATTTGGTAGAGCTACCAAAAGGTAAAGAGGTCATAGGAGTCAAATGGGTTTATAAGACCAAGTGCAATGCTGAAGGCAAGATAGAAAGACACAAGGCAAGGCTGGTTGTCAAGGGATACAAGCAGCAGTATGGAAGAGATTATGAGGAGACTTTCGCACCGGTTGCAAGAATGGAAACGGTGAGAGTAGTGCTGTCCATAGCAGCACAAAACAAGTGGAAAGTTTATCAAATGGATGTGAAGTCAGCATTCCTAAATGGAGTGTTAATGGAAGAGGTTTATGTTGAACAACCTCTAGGCTATGAGAAGAAAGGCCAAGAGCACAAAGTGTGCCGATTGAAGAAAGCTCTTTATGGGCTGAAGCAAGCACCAAGAACATGGTATAGATAGATTCCTATCTACTGGAGAATGGATTTGAGAAATGCGACGGAGAACCCACCGTCTACATCAAAGAAAAGGATGGTAAAATACTAATTGTTGTGTTATATGTTGATGATGTAATTTTTATAGGTAATGATGACTACCTCATTGAAAACTTCAAAATAGTTATGAAAGAAGAATTTGAAATGATTGACATGGGTTTGCTGAGATACTTCTTAGGAATAGAAGTAGATCAAAATGAAAATGGAATTTTTATCTCACAGGAAAAATATGTAAATGAAGTGTTGGAAAGATTCCATATATAGGAGTGCAAGGCAGCAATCACTCCCACAATAATGGGATTAAAACTCAGCAAAGAGGACAACAGCAAGGATTTTGATCCTAGTTTGTACAAGAGTATAGTTGGCAGCCTAATGTATTTGATTGCAACTAGGATTGACATAATGTTTGCTGTTATTTTAATTTCCAGATTCATGGAGAGGCCAAAGGAAGCACATTGGCAAGCAGCAAAAAGAATTCTGAGGTATGTTAAAGGTACTAAAGGATTTGGGATTTTATATACTACTTCAGAATGTTCAGATTTGGTTGGTTACACTGATAGTGATTGGGCTGGAAGTGTAGATGATCGGAAAAGTACTTCTCGTTATGTTTTTCACATGGGTTCAGGAGCCATTTCATGGGCTTCTAAGAAGCAGTCCATTGTAGCATTGTCTACAGTAGAGGCAGAATATGTGGCAGCTACAGCAATAGCATGTCAAGCAGTTTGGATGAGAAGGATGTTGAGGAGCTTAGGCCAAGAGCAGGCAAAAGAAACAGTGATTTTTTGTGACAATAGCTCAGCTATTGCATTATCCAAGAATTCAGTGTTTCATAAGAGAACGAAACACATCGACATAAGGTTTCACTACATCAGGGAATTGGTAAACAATGGAGAAATTGTTCTAGAACATTGCAGGACTCAGGAACAGGTTGCAGACATTTTGACAAAGCCACTGGACCAGAAAAGCTTTGAATTTTTGAGGAAGTGTTTGGGTATGACTGATAACCCAGCAGTTGAAATTAAAGGGGAGTGTTGAAGTTGTAATTTCACCTGCGCGTCATCAAAACCACCGGTATCTTCCCCGCACCACCATTCGCAAAAAGTTGTTTTCGTGAGAGGGCCTCCGACACAATCCGTTGCTGCCACGCGTCCAGTGTACAACTCCGAAACCACCAATTCCCCGGACATTAAACTTCGTTTGAGTTGTGTGACTTGAGCTTGCGAATTGCGTCCGATCAAGTAAACGGACCAGGATCTTCTTCAACTTGCATGAACGTTTTTGGTTTGACCGCCGACGTTGTCAGTAAATCAATTAATGTAATTTAACGTAGTCCGTAGAATGTTTGGTAAAAATTTTAATTTTAATAGTTTTTAAGTTTACGGAGGTATGGGTAAGTTATTTAGTTTTATTGCATATGTATCGTATGTGATATAGTTTTTGCGGTGTATTGACTTTTTTGTAATGCAAGGGGTAAAAACGCACAGCAGTGCGAAGAAGATAAATTTGCCGCAGCTAATGAAAAGGAATCATATAACAGGTTGAATGTATGTAATATATGCTGCAATGCATATGTGAGAAGAATCCTCTGGCTTGTTCTTTTAGAACATGCATCATTGGGGCGCCATTTTTCTGTAGAAGAAAAATCTATGTAATGTAATTTTGTTTTTGAACATATGAAATGGGAATGCTTTCTTTTGTGATTGAAATGCAATAGAGGGAGCAGTGTGTGAGTAAAGAAAAGTTTTTTTTTACACAGCAGTGAAAGTAAAAAGGAAAAATTACACACACAACAGTGTTAAGTTTTAAAGCAGAGACAGAGTATTCTTTTCTGGAGAGACAGAGAAAAATTTTTGTGCATTGAAGTGTTCTTATGTAAATACCTCTAAGAAAGAGGAAGAGATTTGTATCAGGCCTTTTATGAATTAATACAAGTTTATTATGGGTGTGAAAAATCTCTGTTCTCAGAAATTTTATTAGCTTCCCTGTGTTAAAGATCCTGTAGCAAAAACAGAACATTGCCTCTGTGTTGAGTTTTATTTGTGTGTTTTTGGGATTTTATCAGAAAAATCCCCAACAGAGAGTTCGCATAAATTCATGGGGAAGAATGTGAACAAATGCAAGTACTTATAGCAGTGAATCAACCTGGTTCGACCATCTTAACCCCAATGCCGAACGATGCGTCCAATTATTCACACGAGCTACAACAGCGAGCGAAATTTCGAGTATTGAGAGAACACTTTACCACCATGGGAATGCAAATTCGAACACGCGCACTGGCCGCGGGGCCGCGACAAGGTGGGCTACGGAACCGTACTTGGCAAACCGACCATGGTCCCAATCGTTCTAGAAGGTAAATACAGAAAGCGGTATCCGTGTCAGGGCCGACTCATCCGGCTGGCAGGGGAAGACCACGGGACAGAACTTGAGTACACTGGGCAGACTAGCCATGGCCGTAATTGTTTCAGTTGACACTTGGTGAAGCGCTCTGGCTGCAGAAGAATAAGACGGGATGACGGCCTTGTTGGGAATCAATTTGCAAGAAAAAATTCCGAAAGACCATGATCCAATCGTTACAGTTTGGGTAGAAATCTGATAGGTTTCACGAGAAAAGAGGAGGAAGTACGAGCACAAAAATAAAATGTTGTGCATTGGATGATAATAAGTGTTCTTCAAAATAATCGATAATTACGCCGTAAGCCGTTCCCATTTGAAATGAATTTCCACAGCCTCCACCGTGTTCTATTGTTGACCGTCGATTTATGGTGTTAAACAATTGAATGAACTGTGATCGTTGATCTAAAACTGTTCAACTAAACAGTGAAAGGTTAATGAGGAAGCGAAACTAAACGGTTAATGAGAAAACGGAAGCGGGACGGACGCACCGCCAGCTTCGCAGCTGATAAGGAATTTGATCTTGTTGAAGCTCCGCATTTTTTAATAATTCTTTTGTGCCAATGGCCTGTGTATCATTGTTTGGAAGAGACGTGCACAGTAGCTCTTAGAATAATCATTCTGTTTGTGCCGTTGGGATACACCGTCGGAATATTTCCACTGACGAGGTGTGCTGCTCCTCACGCCAATTCTTTGTGCATAACAGGGAATTGGTCGTCAGCAGAGCCATATCTAGCTACACATCACGTTTTGCTCGCCCACACAGGTGCAGTGGAGAAATATAGGGAGAAATATCAGGTCAGGAATCTTTTCACGCACTTACAATAACGCTAAATATTGTGAATATAGTTTGTCAAATTTGAATCAGAGCGGAGCATTTGTGTGCAGAAAATTCAAGGAGGATCTATAGGGTTAGTTATGAGCGCGCCGTGGTACGAACCCTTGGAAGATTCTCCAGAAGAGAGATCAGCTGTAGACAGAATTTTATCCTTCAATCTCCGATGGTGAGTGCCATGACTTTGAGTTATACCCTCGTCTGTGTAAAATTAATGTATCCCTTGTGATAGCAAAGGCTAATGGGAATAGATTGTGGTTTTTTTTAGAGATCATTAGGAATTTTCACAGTAGAATATGAATTTTGTCGAGCTTTCGAATCCTAATATGAATTATTTTTCAAATCCCAAAGTAGAATATGAATTTTGTAGAGATTTAGAATCCAAAAAAATTCCACCATCAGGACCAACCTGGACCAAATTCATATTCTATATTTTACTGTGGAAACGTCCACAAAAATTCATATTCTACCATGGAAAATCCGAATGATCTCTCTCAAAAAGGCTAATGGGATTTCATATTAATTGTTGAAATTAATTTCTACACGGTTTGCAGGTTTTTGGATCCAATTGTTTTTGGAGATTATCCACAAGAAATGCGTGAAAGATTAGGATCGCGCTTACCCTCCATATCCTCGGAACTATCTGCGAAACTTCGGGGATCGTTCGACTATATGGGTATTAATCACTATACAACCTTATATGCAACAAGCACTCCTCCCCTTTCCCCCGACAACACGCAATATTTATATCCAGAATCCAGGGTTTATCTGATTGGAGAGCGCCACGGAGTCTCCATCGGAGAATGGGTATGAATATCCAGTCCTTGACCTCTTTAAAAAAAAATTGTGATTTTTGCAGTACAGTTTGGCCAATGGATCATGCAATTCCTCCATTTTTATATGATTCCCAGACAGCGATGGATGGTTTGTTTGTGGTACCTCATGGAATTCAGAAAATCGTGGAGTATGTAA
Source organism: Pinus tabuliformis (assembly GCA_031772625.1). Classification (NCBI taxonomy): domain Eukaryota; kingdom Viridiplantae; phylum Streptophyta; class Pinopsida; order Pinales; family Pinaceae; genus Pinus; species Pinus tabuliformis. The sequence continues at coordinate 201,009,979 of CM062820.1, read as the reverse complement.
AAGAATTCTATGACAACCCGATTATTATTATCACAGAGAACGGTAAAAAAATTATGTAAATATCTCAGAGGAATTGTTTTTCTATAAGAACTGAGCCGAAGGTTGTCAAACCCTAGTATGTACTTATCTTATCTCTCTGTTTTGCCTTCTAAGCTATCCAGAGTCTGAGGAATCCTCGTCGACTCTGCAAGAAAATCTAAATGATGTGAGGAGAATAAGGTTTCATGGAGATTGTTTGAGTTATCTTACTGCAGCAATCAAGTAAGATCAAATTTTCACGATTTTCATTATCTTGCTATTGGCCTTTACTGAATTTCATTTGTTTAACTGATTAAACTGATGACCATTTATGCGTGTGTTAACACAGAAATGGCTTAGATGTTCGAGGGTACTTTGTGTGGTCTCTTTTGGATAATTTTGAGTGGGCATCTGGGTATACCATTAGATTTGGTCTTTATCACGTGGATTTCATTTTTACGCCGTAAGGCGTTCCCATTTGAAATGAATTGCCCCAGCCGCCGCCGTGTTCTATTGTTGACCGTCGATTTATGGTGTTAGACGATTGAATGAACTGTGATCGTTGATCTAAAACTGTTCAACTGAACGGTGAAAGGTTAATGAGGAAGCGAAACTAAACGGTTAATGAGAAAGCGGAAGCTGGACGGACGCACCGCCAGCTTCGCAGCTGATAAGGAATTTGATCTTGTTGAAGCTCCGCATTTTTTAATAATTCTTTTGTGCCAATGGCCTGTGTATCACTGTTTGGAAGAGACGTGCACAATCGCTCTTAGAATAATCATTTTGTTTGTGCCGTTGGGATACACCGTCGGAATATTTCCACCGACGAGGTGTGCTGCCCCTCACGCCAATTCTTTGTGCATAACAGGGAATTGCTCGTCAGCAAAGCCATATCTAGCTGCACATCACATTTTTCTCGCCCACACAGCTGCAATGGAGAAATATAGGGAGAAATATTAGGTCAGGAATCTTTTCACGCACTTACAATAACGCCAAATATTGTGAATATAGTTTGTCAAATTTGAATCAGAGCGGAGCATTTGTGTGCAGAAAATTCAAGGAGAATCTATAGGGTTAGTTATGAGCGCACCATGGTACGAACCCTTGGAAGATTCTCCAGAAGAGAGATCAGTTGTTGACAGAATTTTATCCTTCAATCTCCGATGGTGAGTGCCATGACTTTGAGTTATACCCTCGTCTGTGTAAAATTAATGTATCCCTTGTGATAGCAAAGGCTAATGGGAATAGATTGTGGTTTTTTTTAGAGATCATTAGGAATTTTCACTGTAGAATATGAATTTTGTCGAGCTTTCGAATCCTAATATGAATTATTTTTCAAATCCCATATGAATTTTGTAGAGATTTAGAATCCAAAAAAATTCCACCATCAGGACCAACCTGGACCAAATTCATATTCTATGTTCTATTGTGGAAACGTCCACAAAAATTCATATTCTACCGTGGAAAATCCGAATGATCTCTCTCAAAAAGGCTAATGGGATTTCATATTAATTGTTGAAATTAATTTCTACACGGTTTGCAGGTTTTTGGATCCAATTGTTTTTGGAGATTATCCTCAAGAAATGCGTGAAAGATTAGGATCGCGCTTACCCTCCATATCCTTGGAACTATCTGCAAAAGTTCGGGGATCGTTCGACTATATGGGTATTAATCACTATACAACCTTATATGCAACAAGCACTCCTCCCCTTTCCCCCGACAACACGCAATATTTATATCCAGACTCCAGGGTTTATCTGACTGGAGAGCGCCAAGGAGTCTCCATCAGAGAACGGGTATGAATATCCAGTCCTTGACCTCTTTAAAAAAAATTTGTGATTTTTGCAGTACAGTTTGGCCAATGGCTCATGCAATTCCTCCATTTTTATATGATTCCCAGACAGCGATGGATGGTTTGTTTGTGGTACCTCATGGAATTCAGAAAATCGTGGAGTATGTAAAAGAATTCTATGACAACCCGATTATTATTATCACAGAGAACGGTAAAAAATTTATGTAAATATCTCATAGGATTTGTTTTTCTATAATAACTGAGCCGAAGGTTGTCAAACCCTAGTATGTACTTATCTTATCTCTCTGTTTTGCCTTCTAGGCTATCCAGAGTCTGAGGAATCCTCGTCGACTCTGCAAGAAAATCTAAACAATGTGAGGAGAATAAGGTTTCATGGAGATTGTTTGAGTTATCTTACTACAGCAATCAAGTAAGATCAAATTTTCACGATTTTCATTATCTTGCTATAGGCCTTTACTGGATTTCATTTGTTTAACTGATTAAACTGATGACCATTTATGCGTGTGTTGACACAGAAATGGCTCAGATGTTCGAGGGTACTTTGTGTGGTCTCTTCTAGATAATTATGAGTGGGCATTTGGGTATACCATTAGATTTGGTCTTTATCACGTGGATTTCATTTCTGTTCAAAAGAGGTATCCCAAGCTCTCGGCTCAATGGTTGAGGCAATTTCTTCAGCTCGACGATCAGGGAAGTGTTAGAAGCAGCAGCATTTAGACTGCATTGTCTATTTTCTAATCAAAGCGCACACTTTCCTGCAGCTCTACCCAAAATCCTGCAAGCAAATATGTTGTGTTTGGATCTATCCACCGTGACACACATTACAAAGAAATCATCGATCTATTCCAAAATGCAGAAAACCCCATTCAGATGTTCGAGGGAATTTCAGAGTAAGAACATTGAAAAAAAACAAAAAAGTTGCACGATATGCGACATGTGTCTATCTAAATCCTTGTACTATCCTATACCTTTTTAAAAATTACTATGCATATATTAAAGAGCTCATAATTACGCCGTAAGGCGTTCCCATTTAAAATGAATTGCCCCAGCAGCCGCCGTGTTCTATTGTTGACCGTCGATTTATGGTGCTAGACGATTGAATGAACTGTGATAGTTGATCTAACACTGTTCAACTGAACAGTGAACGGTTAATGAGGAAGCAAAACTAAACGGTTAATGAGAAAGCGGAAGCGGGACGGACACACCGCCAGCTTCGCAGCTGATAAGGAATTTGATCTTGTTGAAGCTCCGCATTCTTTAATAATTATTTTTTGCCAATGGCCTGTGTATCACTGTTTGGAAGAGACGTGCATAGTAGCTCTTAGAATAATCATTGAATCACCCATCACTGTTGCCTAGCAGGCCCCTTGAGCTTCAGGAAGCTGGAGGCCTTTGAAGAGGGCTTGAGCCTTCACTTTTTTGTTCATGAAAATACCAACCTGTCGTAATATCGACTCTCTTGATTTCATCTGAAGTCAATGAAGGCTCCCTGCCCCTGCCATTCCACGTTTCTTTTAAAGGTGCCATCAAGGAAAAGGGTTGTTATACCTTGATCTAGCATCCAGGGTTTCACGTCTTAGAGAGACACATCTTGAGAAATAGGTGGATGGTCCATACTGTCTTCCCAAGCTTAATGCACTTGCCATTGCGTGGGATACTTGATAGGTGTTTCCAAAGGAAACGGGCCAAGGAATCGCAGAATGGCGAGACAGGGGATCCTTTTATCACCGACTTTGTTTGAAATAGTTATGGCAAAGTCCATCTTTCCACCAGGCCGCTTTGTCGGACAAATATTTCAACAACAGTTTGGCTTCCATGGCTTGGTTAGATATCATTGGATCTCTTATTGCCAAGCCCCACTACTCTCAAATGGGGCTCGAACCATAATCCAATTGATTAAATTGAATATTTTGTTTTCCATTGTCTCCTTTCTACAGGAACCACCTTATCTCTCTCCCAAGGATATAGGTAACCTACCAGTGCCAAGAGGGCTGAAATCAGGAAAAGTGACAATACATCTTACCTGGATTATCATATTGATATTTACTGTGACTAGATTGATTCATTATCCTTTTGGTTGTACTTACCCATGGGTGTTATTTTGCTCTTATTACATTCCTGAAAGATTTGCGGAAGATCTCAAAGCGCTCTACTTTGTTTAATCCGTCTGTAATGATTGTTTTCCATGCTAGAAAAGGATATGATTTTTTGCTCCATTTAGTTTGCAAAAATATGCTTGAGCTATTTTGACATATTTAATGTTAATTTTAAGATATAGGAATGGTATTGGGTTTTTCCCTCATGGTACAGAAATGGAAAGAAGATGAAGTGGACAACAATAATTAGAATTATTCTTAGAAATTAGTTAATGGTTGCTATTGAAATAAAATTAGTTATTGTTTTAAAAAATGTGATTTTATAATAAATTAATAACAATGAAATAATAACTCTCTTGTTTATATTCAGCCTGTAGGCTATTCAATTCCATATCATTCCATTATTATTTACAACTCATTTAATTGTCAATCTCATGCTATGATATTGGCTTTATCCCCAATCCAACATGTATTGCAGATTTACCTTGATCTTCACTTGTGTTATTGTATGTTTTTGCAATTTCTTGGAAAGATTTAATGCATTTGGTCTTTTATCGACTCCTTTGTAATGGTGAGATTGTACTGTGTAATAACTGTTCTCCTGTAGCTTTCGTATTTTGGATATGGGACATTATATCTCGAGAAACACAGATAGACTAACACTCTCTTTATTTTCCTGTAAATAAAATAGAGAGTTTCAGGTGCTTGAATCAGGGGCGGAACACTATAATGCTAAAGAGGTTCAAATTTGAAAATTGTTGAATGCCTTTCCTCCATAACAACCGAACAACTCTAGCATAACAAGTGAAACAACTCTTTAACAAAATGGAGAGGGGAGGTGCAATTAAAACAACTCTTTCAAAAAATGGAAGCTCTCTCAAATCAGGCAATGATGACTCCCAGGACTGCCTTTTGAGTTCTTTAATTTCCTTTGAACTCTCTTCTCCTTTTAGCAAACATTTCAAGGGCAAAGATAATTGCATTTCTAGCCTTCCCATTTTTTGTTCCTTTCTTGTGGTGGTTTTCCCAACAATTTCCACCATAAGTAGCGTTGTTGTGGACAAAGTTTACTATTTTCTTATAAATGACATTTTTCTCCTTCCTTTGAACGTTTCGAACAGCTTTAGGTACCATTGTTTCCTTTAGAAATGAAGGTTCCATGTTTAATTCGTTGTTTCGTTATGATGTCCTGTCTTTAACCGTGGTAACCTACGTTGCGTTGTATTTGGTATAATGGTGTCTCCTAAAAATTGTACCTATCTCAGTTGTATCGACTCTGAAGGTCTGGGAAGTATTTGATTTGCTTGAAATTTCTGTTATATTTCAGTCTCACTCTCTCAAGCAACAATTTTCTTGAAAACAAGTTCGCAATTCTTTTGGCAGCTTTATACGGTTCAGTTTACAGTCCCTTGCCACACTTCTCAGAGTACCAAGATAATTTATATGTTCTCTTTTTTGTTTTAACTGTCTTCTGTGTCTGTTGATGTATGACTAAATATAATAATATAGTTGAACTACTCATATTTTAATGTTCTCATGTAGTTTTTACTACACGATAGAGTTGAGGTCTCTCGGGTTTCCCCGTAATCTTACCCTTGGTAGTCTACCGACATCTTTGAGGTCTGTTCATAGGTTCCAACCAAATCATGTTACAAACCACACATGATCAGAGTGACATGTGGACTAGCTCAAGAGGAAACCAGTGCAAGGTACTTCCTAACTGTTATTCTACCCCGGATTCAGAGGAGCAGCCAGGATTTTATCCATAGTTTCTTTCCTTCCAACTTTAGATGGGATCTCACCTCAACCTTCTGCCTTGGTGGTAAATCAACATCTTTGACGCCTGTTTGGGGTTGTGCCAATTAGGTTACAGATCATACATAATCAGACCGAGTTATGGACCAGCTCCAGACAGATCAAGAGTATGGCGCCTTCCACCCATTAGGGGTAAATCAGCTCCAGACTGATCCAGAGTATGACACCTTCCACCTATTAGACTAGGCCATACATAATTAGAGCAAGTTATGGACTAGCTCCAGACAGATGCTTTACAGATCCAAAGTATGGCACCTTCCACCCATTAGGGGTAAACCAGCTCCAGACAGATCCAGAGTATGGAACCTTCCACCCATTAGGGGTAAACCAGCTCCAGACTGATCCAGAGTATGGCACCTTCCACCCATTAGGGGTAAACCAACTCCAGACAGATCCAGAGTAAGTTACACTGTTGGAGAGGTGAAAGGTGCTCCCATTTAATAGACAATAACCCAAGCTTAACGTAGAGCCCAATTTTTTTTTCCCATTTCGATGCCTTGAGACGTGAAGATTCAAGAAATTTGATCGTTTTGATGCCTTGAGACATGAAGGAATTTGATCTTGTTGAAGCTCCGCATTTTTTAATAATTCTTTTGTGCCAATGGGCTGTGTATCACTGTTTGGAAGAGACGTGCACAGTAGCTCTTAGAATAATCATTGAACCACCCACCACTATTGCCTAGCAGGCCCCTTGAGCTTCAGGAAGCTGGAGGCCTTTTAAGAGGGCTTGAGCCTTCACTTGTTTGTTCATGAAAATACCAACCTGCCGTAATATCGACTCTCTTGATTTCATCTGAAGTCAATGAAGGCTCCCTGCCCCTGCCATTCCAGGTTTCTTTTAGAGGTGCCATCAAGGAAAAGGGTTGTTATACCTTGATCCAGCATCCAGGGTTTCACGTCTTAGAGAGACACATCTTGAGAAATAGGTGGATGGTCCATACTGTCTTCCCAAGCTTAATGCACTTGCCATTGCGTGGGATACATGATAGGTGTTTCCAAAGGAAACGGGCCAAGGACTCGCAAAATGGCGAGACGGGGGATCCTTTTATCACCGACTTTGTTTGAAATAGTTATGGCGAAGTCCATCTTTCCACCAGGCCGCTTTGTCGAACAAATATTTCAACATCAGTTTGGCTTCCATGGCTTGGTTAGATATCATTTGATCTCTTATTGCCGAGCCCCACTACTCTCAAATGGGGCTCGAACCATAATCCAATTGATTAAATTGAATATTTTGTTGTCCACTGTCTCCTTTCTACAGGAACCACCTTATCTCTCTCCCAAGGATATAGGTAACCTACCGGTGCCAAGAGGGCTGAAATCAGGAAAAGTGACAATACATCTTACCTGGATTATCATATTGATATTTACTGTGACTAGATTGATTCATTATCCTTTTGGCTGTACTTACCCATGGGTGTTATTTTGCAAATGCTACCTAAATGTGATGTACTTGTCATTAATATGCCTCTTTCTTACAAAACTAGGTGCACCTTATCACAATTTCATAAATAATCTCTCCCATTATTCACTCAAACATCAATAGCACCTATATATTTTGTACAACTTGTGAACAAAAACCTCATTATTGTTTCTCTTGCCCTTTCCTTTTGGTTATAGTAGGGGAATGTTTAACAAGGAAGGTGTTCTCTACCAAGCCTAGCTTCTCTCTCAGAATCTTAACATCCCCTTTGCAAAGGGTTTCATTAGAATGACAACAACTCGCATTTAAAGCATTTCTCCACCCCTCCTAATTAGAAATACAATTTTGGGTTCTCTATTAATTTTCTCCACACCCATTTAATCTAACAATGGACATAGAGCATGTATATTTATACTTGTGTGTTGGAAATACCATTTTATACTTTAATGTTTATTATTTTTGTTTTATTATTATTACTTGAATTTCTTCTTAACAAGTGGTTGTGTTTCTTTTGGTTTTAGTGAAAGTATGGGCTCCAATGTTGGCTCTCTTATTATGGAGTATAATTCATCTTTGAGAATTTTTCAATTATTAAAGTAGGTTAGTGAATTGCTTAAAATATTAAATTTATTTCAAAAAGTTTTTGTTACTTTATAGGTTAGACACTGGCTTGAAATATTAAACTTATTTCAAAATGTTTTTGTTACTTTATAGATAAGGTGTAGATTTCTTGGCTCTATGATGAAAATAATGAAGGGAAAATACATGTTAATATGTTACTTGTGCTCTTTGACTGAAAAATACACGGTGAGAGAAAAATGTATATTATGCTAATTGAGGAATGTTTTTCGCTTGTCGAACTTATAGTATTGAATTTAACACACTAACACTTTACAACAATGAACTAACAATATTCATGATGAAAATAGCAATATGGAAGATTTATCTGCATGATGAAAAAGGCAATATGGAAGATTCCGATCACGTTCCAATGCATTTCTTAAAATGTGGATGTGACAAAAGGTTGTTGTGGAAGTTGTTGTTTGTATATGGAAAATTTCTTGATCATTGTGCATAATCCTAATGTTGATAGATATGTCTACTAAATGCTTCCAGTTAATGGGGCATTGATTTGAGCATTCAATATATTTTTATTCTTTATCAAAGTATTCTTTTGTTGTATTTGTATTTTTCAATTTATGCCTTACGACGTTTCCTTTGCAACATCTGGTGCAAATGCTAGTAGTAAATTATATATTGTAAATAATTGAAAAGGAATTGGTCAAGATTTGAATCACGTTAGCATCGCCGCGATGAGTCGTTTCACATCACGGATTAAAATTTTCAAGAGTATACAAAAGTTCATAATTAATTATTTAAATTATGTTTAGTTGTAAGGGTGGAGATTAAATGGTTTTGATGTCACAAGGTGCATGCTCCTCTTTTGAAAAAGTTGGGTTGAGATTAATTGGTTTTGATGTCACAAGGTGCATGCTTTTCTTTTGAAAATTTAATGCTCTTGCTTCTTAGAGTTAGGCATTGTTTTTTCGAATTTGTAAATGATGTTAAAATTTTTTTTTAGTAAAATTTATTATTGAATTTGTAAATGTTAATATTGTTAGATCTGAAACTTTTTTGATCTATATTGTAGATAAATGTTTTTTGGAATATTCACATCATTAGGATTTGGTGGACGTTGACCAAATCCTAATGATGTGATTATTCCGAAAGACATTTATTTACAATGTTAATAAAAAAATTTTATTTTTTGTTTTATAGTAAAATTCATTATAATTTAATTTTTATTAGTAATGAATGTAATTTTTATTTTATTTTTCTTCATAATTTTATCCTAATAATTTTATGTTTGAACTTGGTTTTTTTTATTTTTTACTTTATTTTTTATTTTTATGGTTTTTTTAATATTTTCATCCATTATCTATTTATTAGGGAAAGAAAGAAATAAATTTATTTTAATGTGTATGAGGCGAAAGATAGCATATGGGACAAATTGCTTCTTCATCTCGTTGATGTACTTAGTCCTTTTCCTATGAAGCCTCACAATAAATGCTCTCAACTTCTCAACATACCCCTCGCTAAATAGATTATTCCAAGAGCTAGCTGTTAGAATATCTGCATAACTTTCCTTGTTGTCTTTGAAGACCTCTCATTTTAAAATGAAATTATTTTATATTTCCACTTTTCCAAAAAAACAAAAAATACATATTATTTCCTCCCACACTTCTTTTGGCCTTTTCGAGCACCCTGTTTCACAACAAAGTTTATGAGAATTAGTCCTTAACTAAGCAATAAGAATTTTGGCTCTGCAAAAAATATAGGCCTCTATGTACACTTTGTGTTGATGATTATGAGTGGGATTAAACACTTCAATATAGAACTTTTTCTTTCTCCCTAGCTCTTTATCCCAAATACGCTTGAGGAACTTATCCATAAAAAAATATTTAATCTCTTTACTTTTTATGGGACGTGTTCAAGCAAATACCCCATATACCAAACCATTTGTTATCTTGCTGCATCCAAGTCTTATTTTTTTTGCACAATATGTCACTAAAGACTACCTTAGGCCATCTTCACTCTTCCATTTGCTCAATGTTTTTAAAATAGATGAGGACTCGCACCATAGCAATTGCTTCAATAGGAGTAGCCCCTATTTCACTTAACAAGATAGCATAAGGAACTACACTTTTAATTTTGAATTTTTCGTAATCAAACGCTTCTGAATTTTGTCAATTTACTTCCACTACATGTTGGATGTACTATTGACCCGCAACTCACAACCATAGAAAACCACTAGAATCAATAGAAGCCCAAAAAGAGTTTGAGTGGTGTTCCAGTCCCATAACTCTGCCTCTCTACACATGTTTTGAAAAGTATAAAATGCTTTCCAACCCCCCAAAGTTCGTTTCCTTCTACAACCATCAAAGCTAAGATTTTTGTTGAAGTCAATTCTGAGGGATTTGTAATCTGCAACATCCTCCAGAATGCTCCCTTCAAAGTAGAACTTATTCTGGTTATGTTTCCTTTTTTTAGACAAAACCACTACTTTCATTTTGCTAATATTGACTTGCATCCCCACCCTTCTACAAAAATTCTCAAGGGATAGTAAGTGCTCTTGCAAACCAAGAGCAGATTTAGCAATGAGAATAAGGTCATCTGCATACAAATCAAGCCTTATAACAAACTTGCCCAAATGGATACTATCACCCTCATGCAAATTTAACCACTCCTCAATCTTGTTGATATATAAACCAAAAAAGGTAGGAGACAATGGACAATGTTGCTTGACCCCGATATCGTTTCCAAAACTTTCAGAAATTCCTGCTAAATTTCTAATTTTGACTTTCACCTCTTCATACAACCTATGTACAGTTGCTCTCAAATGTTTAGGAACCCCAAGTTCCTCCATTTTGTGGCACAACTTATCCCTATGAACTGTGCCAAACACTTTTCTGAAATCAACAAAGCTAAAAAAGGCTTCTTCCATTTTCTCCCAAACTTTTTCAATGATGTGCCTTAAATTTATACAATGACCAATTGTGGAATGTTTAGTTATAAAACCTAGTTACCATTAACAAGCTTATCTCTTTCTTCTGCCCACACATTTCAATGAAAGACTCACGATCACTCTCTTGATTCTACTTCTTCTTCTCTATTATTCATTGTGTTCTTCCTCTAGTTCATTTTTCCTTTTACTTTTCTTCTCTTTCAACTTACCTTCTCTTTTCTTTGAACCACCACCTTCTATCTCCCTATAAACATGCCAAGTGAAATACCTCAAAATCCCTTTGAATTCTAATAGTTTGTGAGTGGATTTGAGCCCTTTCCACCTTCCACTAGGTGCATATCAACTAGACAAAGAAATTACATTTGGCCTCTTTTTACATCATATAAACCATGGATGTTAATATAATCGTTAAATGTCAAGATGTGATCCAATGGCCCATAGGTCTATAGAGGCCACAGAGTCATGATGTCACCCTAAACCTCCAAAGTCAAAATCTTTTTAAGCCATTGATTTTGGATGGAAAATTAAAATTATGGATGTGCATGCATTAGAAAACATAGGCTAGACAAAGACATGACCACATACTCATGCCATTGGGTACTATCAAAAATCTTTTGCCCAACTTCTTGACCCGCTAAACTGCCAAAAACCATAGTTTAGGGCATCAAAATTCAACAGAAATTTAGGACTAAAACAATCATAGAAAGTTTTCCAAGAAGATAAAGAGTTATTGAGTCGATGGTAGAGGTAAGTAGAGAGTGAGATCCTCATAGACCACTTTGCATTAGTACATGTGTACTTTTCTAATATGAGTGCTAATATAACGAAATTAAATTGTCATTCTTTAATTTATTCTTTTTTCGTGGCAATTAGTAGCATTGGAACTTTGGCACAATGCACTTTATTTTTTTATCATGTAATTACAATGCTATTTTTTTCCTTAAACACTTCTAAAAAATTTGGTAAGAAGATAAAACAAGGGAATTCACTATTCTCTCTTCTTCCTATTCAGCATCCTTGACTATTACATCTATAAATTATAGGCTTTCCTTATTTTTTCTCTACTTTTATTATGGTTATGAAGACATCATCATCTTCATTTATATACTTTAGATTGATTTTGTACACATCATCAGACGTCTCTTATATGTAAGAGTGTCCACCTTCACTACCAAATTTGACAATGGAAACATCTTCATGTTTAACCTCCACTTCCTGACTCTTCAAGAATACTTCTTTAATTCCTTACCTTTCTCTATAATCCCCTCTACTAGAGGAAGATTCTCATTCTATGCTATTGCAACATTCTCTCTTTTTGTAGGGTCTTCAATAATTTCTACTATCCTTTTTCATTTGTCTCTTATTTGATTATTCATTACAAATCTACAAATTCTTCATGGCTATAGTATCTTTAAACCCTTAATGTGGTCATTATCTCTATGTCTGCTTCATCGTATATGAAATCTCTATTAGTAATAATATCTTCAATACTAACAACACTTTCATTATTGCTTTCTCCTTCAAAATTTTCTTTAAGTTCTATATTAGTCTCATTGTTTTCCTCTTCTTCATTTGTAACAATTATATAGTTTCTTCTTCCCTTCTATGTGCATGCACATTCATAAATTTTAGATTTATTAACTAAATAGCTTTCCAAAATGGAAATGTCCTCCAATATTGTCCATCCTAAAATTTATAAATCATGATTTTGACATTTCCTTCCTCAGATATTGGAAAACATCTGATGGCCCTCTTGCTGAAGGGAAATTCACCTATGGATAGAAAAATCCTTTCACTTGTTAGATATAAACCAATGATATTTAATAGGAAAAATAATGTACCTCTTTCACCTAGAGCTAATCATACAGTTTCATAATGATATAAGTGAAGGATTTACATAACTTAATTTCAATTATTGACCAACCCATCCAAAACTCCTTGCTAGATCTAGCTCCAGTTATACCATTTCACCCAGTTACCTACGTAGTCAACAAAAAAGGACAACCTTCATTATTCATTGATAAAATCACAAATAAATTATGTCATGAATTAAGTCCTTATCTAGTAACTCAAGTTTAATGAGATAACCAACCCATAGGGCATATAATAAATGGTGAAATCCTATTCTGTTAAGGTATTGTACAATGTAAAGGTCACTAGTTTTAAACTTAGTGGGAAAAATTCCAGCCATTCTAAGGGGTCGTGTGGCCCAGTTTGGGTGCGATCCCTGGGTGATTTTGATGGCTTAGATTCCGCTCGGTACTGCGACTCAAGCCACTATTGATACACATAGCCATATTAGGATTCACATTGAATTAGAAAACAAAAAAAAAATTAGTTCGATCAACAACTCAGATTCAATAGACAAAATATTTCCATGAACATATAGAATTTTATGGGGGGAGAATGCAGATCTATATTAGAGAAATGGTATTTAAAAAAAGATGCTATACTTTGAGATATATTCATGTACTCCTAACCCTTGATATAAATCTCTTTCTGTTAACCACAAGCTCAGCTTATTAAACAAGTATGATTTAGAACCATGTAGGTTTTAACCCCGTACAGAAATTACCTACATACAAATTCTAAAACACAGAAAATAAACAATGCGAGAGCATAACACATAAAACACATATACAGAGAGATTTTCCCTTGGATCCCAAAACCGGGACTACCAGCTTGATTTTTCATTATTTTCCTTTCAATGTTACAATACATATTTATACATGCCGAAGCATCCAATACCATGGACCGAAAACCATCACGTCCAAAACCATGGACTGAAAACCATAGGTAGGTTTGCCCAACCTAATATAGGGTCCAAAAAAAAAAATCTGGGGCGCTACGCCAGACCCCCCAGAGGGGGGCTACCCGCCCCCCTCAAACCCCCCAGATAGGAAGGGCTACCACCCCCCCTGTGAGCCCCCCTCCTGCGCAATCGGTGCAACGAAGGGGGGCGCTCCGCCCCCCCTCTAACCTCCTAGTTCACTACGTAGGTTAGTCATGGAAAGAATATAACACAACCCAACATTCTCCCACTTGTTGTTTTCTTTCCACAAGGGGCCACAGAAGAGCTTAGTCATTTTTCTAGCCCTGAAACACCCATTGTTTCTCTACACCGGGAGAAATTCTCAAAGCTCACAAATTTTGTTAATGCATCTGCAATATTCTTCAAACTGTCCACCTTTACCAGCAACACCTTTTTGTCTTCTATCATATCCCTCACAAAGTGATACTGAACATCAATATGCTTTGTCCTTGAATGGTAAGTAGGGTTCTTTGCCAAGAAAATTGCACTTTGGCTGTCACAGTCTATCCTTATAGCTCCCTGTACTAACCCCATACTTGAACACAATCTCTACAACCAAACTACTTCCTTTCTTGCATGAGTGGCTGCCATGTATTTTGCCTCTGTAGTTGATAGTGCCACTACAGATTGTTTCTTATTCATCCAACTGACTACACCTCCAAATAGGTTAAACACATGCCCACTTGTAGATCTTCTCTGATCCAAATCTCTAGCCTAGTCTGCATCAACAAAGCCACGAATATCCAACACTCTGTCCAATCCTAGTCTTCCTTGGTAGCACAAACCATAATCACTAGTGCCACACCCTGAAAACCTGCTTCACTGTTGTCCAATGCTCCTTCCTTGGTTTTGATATAAACCTGCTCAATACTCCCACTACATGTGAAATGTCTGGTCTAGTACAGACCATTGCATACATCAGGCTACCGACTGCACTTGCATATGGAACACAGGACATATTCTCTTCCTCTTCTTGTGTCTTGGGACACTGTTCAGCAAATAACTTTACACCTACAGGAATAGGAACCTTCACCGGTTTACTATCCTACATATTAAACCTCTGCAGTATTGTCTCGACATACTTCCTCTGGTTTAACCAAAGCTTCCTCTTTGCCTGATCTCTTTTAGTTTCCATACCCAAAATATAGTTTGCAGCACCAAGATCTTTCATGTCGAATTTGGAGGACAATTGGGTCTTCAAATCATGGGTAATTTCTTTGTCATTTCCAACCAGCAACATATCATCCACATACAAGACCAGATAAATAACACGGTCACCAATTAATTTAAAATACACACAGTGATTTGCTTTGCTTCTATTGAAGCCAAGTCCCCGTATAAATGTATCAAATTTCTGATACCACATCCTTGGTGACTGTTTTAACCCATATAGAGACTTCTTTAACTTGCATACTAGTTCTTTCTTACCCTTCATTGGAAAGCCTTCATGTTGCTTCATGTAGATCTCCTCTTCCAGATCCCCGTGAAGAAATGTTGTCTTCACATCCATCTGTTCTACCTCAAAATCAAACGTAGTAGCAACAAATAAAAGTAACCTAATAGAAGTTACCTTGGCAACAGGAGAAAATATATCACCAAAATCAATTCCCAGCACCTGGGAATAACCTTTTGCTACCAACCGAGCTTTGTATTTCTCCACCTTTCCTTCTGCATTTGTCTTCTTCTTGAACACCCATTTACTACCAATGGGTTTCCTTCCAGCCAGAACCTCCACTAGATCCAAGCCTCATTTTTGTGCAAAGATGCCATTTCATCAACCATGGCCTCTTTCCAGAGTTTTCCATCCTCTGAATCTACTACTTCCTTCACAGTTCTGGGATTATCATCAGTAATAGATAAAGCAAAATTTGAACAGAAAGTAGATGAACTATACCTTTCTGGCTGCCTTCTTTCTCGAACTGATCTTCTTACACCCGGAGTTTGTGGCTCTTCATCTTCTGATTCCTCCTCTGCTGTAGAGTCTAATTCGTCCTCCTTTAGATCAAACTCTATCTTCTCAGGTTCCTCTAGTTCGACTTCATGTTTAATAATATCTTTCACCTCTCTGAACACCACATCTCAGCTGTACACAACTTTCCTTGTTACTAGGTTCCAAAGCTTATAACCCTTTAAACCATCCTTATACCCAATAAAGATGCACTTTTCAGATTTACTATCCAATTTGGTTCGTTTCTCCTTTGGAACACGTACATATGTATCACATCCAAATACCCTCAGATGTGAAAGAGAGGGTTTCTTACCAGTCCATACCTCTTGTGGAGTCTTATCCTCCAATGCTGATGAAGGTGATCTGTTGACAAGGTAACATGCTGTCTCCACCACCTATGCCCAAAATTCCTCTCCTAACCTAGCACCACTGAGCATGCTTCTTGCTCTTTCTATCAACGTCTTATTCATTCTTTCTGCAACTCCATTTAGCTGAGGTTTATATGGAGTAGTCTTCTGCCGTGAAATACCACACTTCTTACAAAATTCTTCAAGTTCCTTGCTACAAAGCTCTCCACTGTTATCTGTCCTCAACACCTTTATCTTCTTCTCTATCTGGTTTTCCACCAGAGCCTTAAATTCTTTAAACCTGTCAAAGACTTCAAATTTCTTCTTAAGGAAATATATCCATGTATTCCTTGAGAACTCATCTATAAATGATACATAGTACACAGACTTACCCAGTGATGGAACCTTCATAGGTCCAAAGACATCACTATGCACAAGCTCTAATATCTATTTCGCCATTTTACCACTAGAGGGGAAACTCACCCGATTCTGCTTCCCATATACACAATTTTCACAGAAGTCAAAGTCTAGAGAGCTATTACTCCTACCTTCTACCATACCTTTAACATGAAGTAGGCCCTTCTCTCCAATATGTCCAAGCCTTTGATGCCATAGCATGGTCTTCTCTCTAGAGACCACTAGATTTTCAGCTCCAATTTCAGGAACCACATAACTGTTGCACCTATCAACAACAGTGCTACCTTGCAGCTTGTACAAAGTTCCAATTCAAACTCACCGTATCAATAACAGTGCTCCCCGAACCATCTTGTAGGTATCTTTCTCGAACACTATCTTTACACCTACATCATCCAGCATGCTTACAAAAATCATATTTCTAGCGAATGTAGGAATATGTAGAACACACGGAAGTGTTCTAATGCTTCCACCTTGCAACTTCAACTTTACTTTTTTGCGACCAAAAATTCTAGCCTTCCTGTCATCCCCCAACAAGACATTGCCACCATCATATTTCTCATACTTGTAGAACCACTCTCTATGGGGAGTGAAGTGAAAGGATGCACTTGAGTCAATCAACCATGCCTCATGATCTACATGTGTACTTTAAGAAGTCAAGTACACATCCCCACCTTCATCTGAGGTGGCTTTCGCCTCTACAGAAGGAGCATCATCAGATCCCTTTCCTTTATCAGGAGCTTTAGATTTACAATCCCTTTTGAAGTGCCCTTCCTTTCTGCATTTCTAGCACATCACCTTTACAGGTTTTCCTGGAGATTTAGATCTCCCTCTAGATGTAGGTCTCCCACTTAATGACTTATTTTTGTTTCTGTTCTAGGACCATCCTCGTATAGACAAGGCATCACCATTCTGGCTCTCCATATTTTTCTGTCTCATCTCCTACGTCAACAAGGCTGAGACTATTTCATCGAACTGCAAGGCAGTTGCATTGCTACCTATTGTAATAACCAGACTATCCCACGAATCTAGTAGAGAACACAAAAAGCTAATGCACTTATCTTCATCTGAAATTTTAATATCAATAGATGCTAACTGACTTATCACAGTATTAAATGCGTTCAGATTCTCTGTCACCGAGTCTCCTTCTTTCATCCTCAGGTTATACAGCTTTTTCCATGAGAACAGTTTATTCACCAGAGACTTAGATTGGTACAAAGTCCCTAGCTTGTCCCACAGAGCATTCGCCGTAGCTTCCCCTGATACATTCAGCAATACTGAATCTGAGACACACTATCGTATTGTACTTTTTGCCTTCCGATCCAACTTCTTCCATTCTTCATTAGACACTCCCATTGGTTTAGTACCTAGATCTACCGCGATCCACTGATCTTTATCCACCAACAAATCCTCCATCTTGAGTTTCCACAACTCAAAACTCTGACCATTAAATTTCTCAATCTCTATCTTTCCACTGCTCGCCATCTTCTTTCACCACCAGAATCAATCACACAGATCTCCCACTGAGCAAGGTCTACCACAGGCCTGAGCGAAACCCCTTAGCAACAAAGGCATCCCCTTGAAGCCAAAACAACTCTGATACCAAATGTAGGTTTTAACCCTGTACAGAAATTACCTGCATACAAATTCTAAAACACAGAAAATAAACAATGCGACAACATAACACATAAAACACATATACATAGAGATTTACTCATAGATCCCAAAACCGGGACTACCAGCTTTATTTTTCATTATGTTCCTTTCAATGTTACAATACATATTTATACATGCTGAAGCATCCAATACCATGGACTGAAAACCATAGCATCCAAAACCATGGACCGAAAACCATAGGTAGGTTCTCCCAACCTAATATAGGGTCCAAAAAAAAATTTTCGGGGCACTACCCTGGACCCCATGGGGGGGGCTACCCCCCGCTGCGTAATCAACGAAACAAAGGGGATGGCTCCACCATCCCTCTAACCACCCGGTTCACTACGTAGGTTAGTCATGGAAAGAATATAACACAACTCAACAAACCATAACAAGCAAACAAAGAAAACATAGCTCTCATCTAGGATCCAATCGCATCAATGATGATGCACAACATTCAATAATATGTAGCAAACTCATGGAAAAATTATCTTCATCCAATTCAATAACATAAGGATGCTCTCTAGACTCCTCCTCTAAGCTAGCCTTCTCCCCTCACTTTCACTCCCTATAGATTTTTTGATAAGCTAAGAATAGACTTCATGGCATGCACATTAGGTGGATAGAATTCATGCACAATTTCCATTCCTAATTATGAGTTTATGCTAACTCATCACTCATTTATCTCCTTGTAACTATCTAATTCTTGAATGTGTAAGGTGCTTCCATACATTTTGTATTGGAAACTTGTGACCAATCACACCTAATCAGTGAAGAAGGCATGATTGACCACCCTTATACTAGGAATAGTTGCAGAGAAGGACCTACATGTGATATACATAAGCTTTTATGAGAAATTTAAGATGGTTAAGGTGCATTTAAACTTCATCGTAGCTAATAACATCCTTTAAAGATCTCTAGTGGAAAATACAAGTATTACAAATACCCCTTAATCTACGAGGTCAAAAGAGGAACATGTGGCTAAAATACATTAAGAAAATATATTTTGAAAAGTTTATTAAGGAAATATTGTTTAGATCATGGAACCAAAAATACCTACAAACAATAAATCAACCAATCAAACCTGGATCATCCTTATGGTAAGAATACCCATCCTAAGATATACATGAATAAGCATGACTACCAACACAATATACTGTGGATCCAAAGAGTTAAATTCAATAACATTCCCATGAAAGAATACATAGTACATCCATGTTATATGGAAAATCATAGCCATGACCAAATACAATATGGATCTATGTCATAAAATACATCAGGAAACCTCTTTCATGACGTAGAGTTCAATCTAGTTCTTAAAGTACTTGTTAGTTAGTGACATAATCTTATGCAAATTGGGAAGATGGTAGTAATAAGGTATGCCTTTAACCCAAGGTCTTCAATATAAACCCATCAATTGTACAAATCTACATCATGTTAATAAATGAGCTAAGTTCAAGCATGGAAGAAACAACATGATCATTAATCATTGATGAAAATCATTAATAGATGTGAGGGGACCTACCAATAGATAAAATGGACCTCATGGTACATAGTATAATATAGTTGGTGTCAATAACATATCTAATTTTAAACACTTTTAGACTCAACCAATCAAGGGACAATGATGTGAAATAAACTTTAATTGCAATGAAACATGCCATTTTTGTTTGTAAAACCTTGTGATACTAATTGTTTTATAGATTTGCTTCATATATAATGATATGGCATTGAATAGTAGATATTTATTGAAGGATTGCCTTAATATATCCCACATTGATCAATAAGAAACAATAACTAAGAGATTTGTTGAGGAAAAATCCAT
Organism: Pinus tabuliformis; assembly: GCA_031772625.1. NCBI lineage: Eukaryota > Viridiplantae > Streptophyta > Pinopsida > Pinales > Pinaceae > Pinus > Pinus tabuliformis. Next base: position 200,990,286 of record CM062820.1, on the reverse strand, counting down.
CAAGTTTGAAACTTACATGAGTATGGTTGGTAGGTTGACGATTTGCAAAATAGGTAACTTCGGCTAAAATTCCCTTGAACATGTAGCATGACAATGTAACGACTTGGGAAGCACTAAATAAAAAAGAAAAATAGCATAGTGTAGCAATCCAATAGAACTTGAAGAAATATCCATATTATTGGAAGAATAGGTTGGTGAATGAGTAGATAACTCATAATCAAGGTAAAAGTCCTATGGTAATGTAAATCCAAATTATAAGATAATGAAAAGATAAGTATCATGTTCAAGAGTTAAAAATAAATAATGGTGATCCATAAACTACCATGGATATTCTACTAGACAATTCATCACAATAGATTTGATAAATTATCCTTCAAAATTAAAAATCTACAGTGTGAGGGTTTATTTCTCTTAATATTTTTGTATATGTAAATTATTATTTATTGTGTATGCACGCAAACTATAGTTATGTAGAAAATTGAGAGGAATAGAAATAAAAAAACACACAAACAATTATTGACACAAGATGGGAAACCCTTTTGAGAGAAAACTTGGTCAGAAGGCGATGTTGATCTTTTCTCTTCCTTTGAATAGAAAATAATTGGGAGTACAAAGAAGTAAGGCTTGTGGTCGATGGGCTACTACAGTTCAAAATTCCTCTTTTTGTTCTCTCTGTGCATGCTCTTAAATTATTTCTTCATGTATGGAACAAAAGATGCTCGAAAAGAATGAAACCCCTTTTCCTCCTTGTGGCCTAGTTAAAACACATCTTGATAGCCTATTAGTGGTTGGGTTTGACACATTCAAATCTTAGATAGAGTTAGAATATGGACTCTTCTAGAGTCTTGTTCATCATAATCACATGGATAGATACTTTTCCATGAACAATGGGGGGTGATATGGCATCTTCTTGAATTATGATGGCCAAAATTGGAAGTTCAACTTCTGAGTGGCATAACTTTTGTAGACTGACTCTAATTGATAAATTCTTGCACTATTGGAAATGTCTTTCCATGCAGAATAGGAAAATAAGGCATGGTCTTAAAGTAGGAAATTTTTAGCCCCAAAAAATGTTGTTTGATGCCTCAAAATTCTCCCAAAACATTTTATACAGTTATTCAAATTTGGTCTCTCCAGTAAGAATGGTCTTGTGAATTAATTACTCCACTTTTTCTACACTAAAAGCATCGATATGGATGAAAAACAATGTAATGATCCAATCTACATCACAAATCCTCACTATGGGAGGCTTTTGGTCACTAAAATCTTCTACTGAATGAGGTGGGAAATTTATCCTCAACCTTCTCTTGGCTGTATCACTTAGCCATTCCTAGAAGTTGTCCTTTCAACCCAATACGCCAAAGGTCATGCTTCCTGATGAGCCCCAAATTTGGTAACATTTTGGGCTCATTTGGCCTACTTACCCTTGCTCAACCCTTCATTTTTCATCACTTATGCATCATTTTTCAGTATATTCATGTTATTTGTACGAAGAAGGGCAGTCACTATTCCTAGGTGGCTAACACATGTTTATTTCAGGTTTTTTGACATTTAATGGAGAAAAACCACACAGATGAAGGCTAGGAGACAGCCAAGATGGGATTGCGGTTTTGTAGGAAAGTTGTCCACAGCATTGAATGGCCTTCCTCGTGATCTCCACCCCAACTCCGAGCTCCAACCACCACCGAGCTAGAAGGTAGCCAAACGGATTGAAAGGAAACAACAGATTACTCTTAGTTTGGACAACGAAACCCCACTAATTTAGGAGGCCAGCTTGGCCCTTGTAATGTATAAATGATGAGGCTATAGCCTTCAATGGGAACTTTTGAACCTTTGTTGTTTATTCTGGATTGAGCTGATAGCTCTGTTTTGCTCTTTGTAAGCCATTTTTGGCATGTTATTTGACTTACGACTATCATCTTTTAATAAAAGGCAGGCAGATTTGAGTTCAGTTCTGAGTTCTTAGAGGAGCTATAGCTCTCGCGGTTGGGCCCAACCTGAGAGCAATAGACCTCCTTTCTTTGTATTGTTATTTTCCTTTCAGCATTGTATTTCTTTCCCTTTACATGCATTTGGAAATACAGTTTACTGAGTTGAACTTCTTGGTGTGATTAAGTAGGTTAGTTTTGTGAACAAAGTTGCTTTTAGTAGCTTAGATTAGAGTAAGGAGATTAGAGTTAATCAGAGCTCCAAAAAGGGTTGATTGCACACTCACTTCCACCTCTGTTTAGAGATTGCGATTGCAGCCAGTGCCACCCACCAAAAACACTGTTTCACATGTTCATGCAAGTTTTGATGCAATGTTCTCAGTTGTAGCAGCATCCATGCGTTTAGATCTTGTGGAATGAATCGTTGTTTCAATACCATGCACGAGTTTCCTTACAAAATCACGTTTCTGTTCTGTAGTTTTATGAAAACAGTTAGAATAGGTTGATGAAATCTCGGTTTTGTGTAAGACACGGATGATTTGTTTCATTTACACTGTGCAGTACCTCTCTCTCACTCCCGTATCCTTCTAAGCCATGCCTAAGCCATCCACTCTTCCCTCAGTTAGACCACTTACCTCCTAAACTCTTCTATCACCCACGTGATTCTCCATTTTCGGCCTTCCATTTCCTCTAACCTCCTCCAAACCAACCAGCTTTGCACACCCCCTCTTCATCTCATCTCTCTGTCCATAGGCCATCACAAGCTCCCCTCCTACCTCCCTGTCCATCCATATAGCCTCTTCCACTCATCCATCACCCAAAAATCCTATTGCAGAACATCCTGTAAGAATTAGCAGACTTCCTGTAGAAATTCTGAACATCCTGTAGAACCCCTGCAGACTTCCTGTAGAAGCTTGTAAACATGGTTGCCAAGCATCTGAACTTTATGAACTTCTTTGAAAGGATGCTAGGGATCCCTTAGACCCTCTCTGAGCCTTCCTGACCTCTTCCAAGCATTTCCCTCCTTGATCTATCCCTGCACAGTCAAAGACCCAGATAGAAGCACACACATAATAATTCTAACAACTTGAACAAAAATACAAAAATATGCTTTATTTAGATCAAAGTAGTCTAGACATATGCATCTCACCTTCCTAGAAGTAATGGCACCTGTTTCAGTAGTTTGCATTCCCACCTTTGCATCAGTAGGACTAGCGGGTAGAATTAGGGTTTGCTAGGGTTTTCATTTCTTGTTGGCTTTCAGTTTCTTCCTGCAGTAGGTTAATTTCCTTTGAGATAGCTTTCATTCATCGGTTAAAAAGATTCTTCTGAGAACTCATAGAAGTTGGCTTGAGCCCTAGCAGACTTGTGCCAGCTGACCAAGTGACAGCTGCGACAAGAGCTAGTACTTGTGCATACAGCACCGTCGCTTCCAAGTTTGTTACGAACTACCGGGTTGATAAAATTAGAGAAGGAAGCTCCAGGAGTTGTAGCATTATTGCTACACTACTGGAGCCCACTATTCTTTTTAGCGCCATTGCCGGGGAAGCGTCAGAGTATTAGTAATTGTTGCTTTTCTTCTATTTTCCTACTCTCGCCTTCTGCCGAGTAGTTTATTTCATTTCCTTCCTGCAAAAGTAGCATAGACATTTCCTTCTTTCATAGATTAACATTTCAATTCTGCAATTTCATTTTTGCAAGCATAGATTAGCATTTCAATTCTGCAAGCGTAGACTAGCATTTCCATTCCTGCAATTTCATTTGAGCAAAGTAGATTAGTTCTTTCTTGCTTTCATTTCAGTTCTGCATTCTCATTTCAGCAAGATAGTTAGTTGTAGATCAATCTATTTCAGTTTTTGCAGGTACCAGAGAAAAAAAAAACAAAAGCAATCAAAAGTCTTTCCATTTCATGCCTCATAGGAATCGAGATAAAACAGGAAAATTCTTACCCAACACCCCCACTACATCACTGAGTCACCGTTCTATCTTCTTCGGTGACAGTGATCCAGAAGAACCTATAGGTGAACCTCCTGAGATATACGAAGATCCTATAGCAGAAGAAGAATTAGAGACCATCCCATCTGAAGCTATGGCTGACAATAGAGGAGAAGATGAGAGAATAGAAGGTGCCTTCCCCATCCGAGAGACCAATGGAGACATGAAAATGAAGAACATTAGCCCCTCCGCTTTACCTCACTTCCATGGATTGACTACTGAAGATCCTGATACCTTCCTGTTTGAGTTTGCTGTCCTTTGTCGAACCTATGACTATACTGAAGATGAACAGAAGCTGAAACTCTTCCCCTCAACCCTTAAGGATGCAGCATTACGCTAGTTCATGGGCTTACCTAGGAACGGTATCACCACTTGGGCTCAGATGCAGCAAGCTTTCAATACCAAGTATTGGGACTACTGTAGGTCCAAGGAAACCAAGGGAGAAATCTTTTGGATGACCATGGGAAATGATGAGTCCTTAGAGGATTACGAGGAAAGGTTCCAACTTAGCTATAAACGGGCCAGGTTCACACTTGACCCTGAATCCCTCAAGTTGGTCCTGCTCCGAGGAGTCCCTGAAGACCTCTTAGATACCCTTCACATGTTAGCTGGAGGAGATATTTACCGACTGCCTTATGAGGACATAAAGACTGTGTTTAGAAACCACTCTAGGGCAGCCCGGAAACAAGGTAGAGGAAACCTCCTCTCAGCTGGTATTCCTTTCTCCAAACATGAGTTTGCAAATCAATTAGAGGATCTCAAAAGTGAGGTGAGACAGACCATTGCCATGCAACTTGATACATTTAGGATCCAGTAGAAGAAGGAAGAAGCTGAGAGGGCCTTGGCTATCTTCTGCCCTAGGTGTACAAGGAAACACCCTAAGAACGAATGCCCATTACATTCGGTTGAAGTATATTTCGTTTGTGAGGAGGACCATCCCACAAACCAATGTCCAACCTTACCTGGGCTTAAAGCCATGTATCAAGGGACAGAAGCCCCCACCGAGCCTCTCTATTTCCTCAACCAAAGGAGGCCACAAGGACCTAGACCTTACCAACAGGGGATGCAAGGGGTACCCCAACCTTATTACAGCCCCAACGAATCTACTCCTATGCCTTCCTAGGGTCCCCCTGCTCATCCTTCCTGGTCTGTGCCTCCTCCATGGTCTTACCCACCTCAGTACCATACTCAACCCACTACTCATTCGTATCACTCACATGCCCAGCCACAGCCTTAGTGGAATGCACCTCAATCGGGGTGGAGGCCCCAGTACAACACTCCTACCACCATTTTGCCTCCACCACCAGTTCAACCTCAACCATTACCTCCTGCTCCTCCAAGGCAACCTCAAATTCCTGCTCAACCGAACCCGAACCCCAACAACAGACAGGCCCAACAGGTATACATCGGGGAAACATCATGCCCTACCTATGCTGTGGAGATCCAGGAGATCAATCTGCGATCTAGAAAGACTCTTCCAGATCACCAACCTCCTCCCCCAGAGGACGAGGAAGACAAACAGGAAAGTGAACCAAAGGTTATTCCACCCTTTCCTGAGAGACTAACAGCCACCACACAACCCAACCCAGAGGAGGATGAGCTTCTGGGAGAGCTCAAACAGTTGTGTGTGAAAATACCACTTCTCCAAGCCATCAAGGATGTGCCAATATACAACAAACTGGTTAAGGAAAAGTGTTTCAGACACCCAGGCAGGCGAAAGAGGGATGCTTCAACCATCAATGTCATAGGAAAACTGTCTGACCTTATGTTGGGACAAGTCATCTGCCCAAAATACCTAGATCCTGGGAGTCCTGTAATAGATGTCCACATCAATGGCACCATCATACCTCACACCTTGATTGATCTGGGGGCTGCCATTAATGTGATGACCAGGGATACCATGCTCAAACTCAACCTTCAGGGTTCCTTGACGAAGACCTCGACAGTCCTACAACTAGCAGATCGCTCCACCGTGACTCCCGAAGGGATTGTGGAGGATGTCTTGGTCTCTGTTGACTCTTGGGAATACCCTACAGATTTCTTGGTGCTGCAACCAAAGGCAAATCTCACTGGATATCCTCTTATTTTGGTAAGGCCTTGGTTAGCCACTGCAGATGCTTACATAAGCTGCCGTGCAGGAAACATGACCATCAAAAATGGTCCTATGTCCAAGCAGCTAGTCCTATACCCTCCTGCCCAACCCTCATTAGAGCATGACTTACCACTTTGGTTGGAGGAAGGAGAAGAGGATGAGGTGTACTCAACACCTTTGTTCACCCTAGACACCACTAGGGGAGACCCCCCAACCGAGGATGATTTGATTGAGACCTTGATCCAGAATCCACCTCCCAGTGCACTGACCCTAGAGGAATTGGTGGAGGATGCCCAATCCAATACCTTAGTGGACCTTTGTGTGACCAACCCTGTCACTCCCAGAGTCAAGAATGTGGAGTTTGGCCTTGAGAGAACGTTAAAGATCAACTCCTCCCTATCTCCTTCCCAGGAAAAGGAGCTATGTAGTCTGTTGGCCAGTCATCTAGATGCTTTTGCTTGGAGCTATAACAAGATGAAAGGAGTCCATCCTTCGGTCTGTACCCATCACATCTACATCAAAGAGGATTGTAAACCGGTTAGGCAACCCCAGAGGAGGATGAATCCAGCCCTTAAGGACATTGTCAAGGAAGAATTGCAAAAACTGTTGGATGCCGGATTCATTTACCCCATCTCAAATAGCGAATGGGTGTCCCCTCTGGTGTTGGTTCCCAAGAAAAATGGGAAGTGGAGAATCTGTGTGGACTACCGAGAACTGAACAAAGCTACCAAGAAAGACCATTTCCCTCTACCTTTCATAGATCAAGTGTTGGATGGATTGGCAGGAAAGAAGTTTTTCTCTTTCCTAGATGGGTTTAGCGGGTACAACCAAATCCAAATCAGCCCGGAAGACCAAGATAAGACCACCTTCACTTGTCCTTGGGGTACCTTTGCCTACCGAGTTCTTCCCTTTGGGCTATGCAATGCTCCTGCTACCTTCCAAAGAGCCGTCTTGAGCATCTTTTCTGAGCTGGTCCATGATGCGGTGGAAATCTATATGGATGACTTCACTCCTTATGGGTCCAACTTCCAGGAAGCATTGTCCAATCTGGGAAAAGTCCTAACCAAATGCATTGAGATGAACCTGTCCCTTAGTTCTGAAAAATGTGAATTCTTGATGACTGAAGAGACCGTGCTAGGCCATACCATTTCTTGCCAGGGGTTACAGGTGGATCCTAACAAAATTTCTCTCATCAAGAAGGTTCCACCTCCCCAAAAGGTAAGGGATGTTCGGAGTTTCTTAGGATTAGCAGGGTATTACAGGAGATTCATTAAAGACTTCAGCAAGCTAGCCTCGCCATTGTTTGGCCTGTTGGCAAAAGATGTGGAGTTTAAATGGACTGACGATTGTTAGAGGGCTCTGAATGAATTAAAGGACAAATTGGTGTCTGCCCCAATCTTGAGAGGTCCAAACTAGGCCCTACCTTTCCACATCCACACTGATGCCTCGAACAAAGCCATAGGGGCAGCCTTAGGACAAGTTGAACAAAAACTTCCGTATGCCATTTACTTTGTTAGCAAAAACTTATCCAAAGCAGAACTGAATTACACTGTAACCGAGAAAGAATTCTTGGCTGTGGTCCATGCACTGAACAAGTTCCGACACTATATCACTAGCTATCAAACATTTGTACATACTGATCATGATGCAATTAGATATTTAATGAATAAACTAGATGTGAATGCTCGTATTATTAGATGGTTACTCTTGTTGTAGCAGTTTGATTTGACTATCGTTGACAAACCAGGTAAAGAAAATGTTGTTGCTGACTTTTTATCTAGATTGGATTTGTCTGTAGATGAGGATGGAACAGTGGATGACCAGATTACTGATGAACATCTGTTTGCTATCTCAGTACTCTCTCCATGGTTTGCTGATATAGCAAACTACCTTGTTTCAGCACAGTTCCCTCCACACCTATCCTCAAGAGAGAAGAGCAGAATCATCATAAAAAGTGCCTCATTCACTTGGATCAGGGGCAACCTGTTCAAGCTTGGCCCTGATCAGATCTTAAGACATTGTGTAAGGGAGGAGGAAGTCTTTGATATCCTCCTCACCTGTCATGATGGGCCTTGTGGAGGACATTTTGCAGCAAAGAGGACTGCCTTCAAAATCCTGTAGGCAGGCTACTATTGGCCCACACTTCATCAAGATGTCAGAAGGTATATTAGCCAATGTGACCGATGCCAAAGAATGGGGAAACCGACTCAAAGGGATGAGATGCCTCTCCAACCTCAAGTGACTCTTGAGCCATTTGAGAAGTGGGGTATGGACTTTGTGGGTCCAATCAACCCTCCTTTGAGGCAAAGGTCTTACATCATTGTGTGCACTGACTACCTAACAAAGTGGGCAGAAACTAAGGCACTCAAAGCAGCAACAGAAGAAAAGGTGGCTGAGTTCTTAAGAGAAAACATCTTCTACAAATTTGGCTACCCAAGAGAGCTAGTCACCGATCAAGGAAGCCAGTTCACATCCAACCTAATTGAAGACCTACTAGCTCATCACAAAATCAAGCATAGGACTGCCACCCCCTATCATCCTTAGGCAAATGGGCAAGTGGAAGTCACCAATAGAGCATTGGAAAGGATTCTGACCAAGGTAGTGAGCAGCAGTAGGAAAGATTGGGCAGATCGCCTGGTTGAGGCCACATGGGCTTACAACACCACTTGGAAGACCACAACCGGCTTCACACCTTATGAGCTGGTCTATGGAAAGAGAGCTTTGCTGTCAATTGAATTTGAATACAACACTTTGAGGATGGCAGCTCAGCTGGACCTAGATCTCAGCCATGCCCAACAAGAAAGGTTATTGCAGCTGAATGGACTGGACGAGCACCGAATGCAGGCCGTCCTTCACTCAGAAGTGGTTCAACTTCAGAGAAAGGTGTGGCATGACCAACACCTCAATGACAAGCAATTCCAGCCAGGAGATTGGGCGCTGTTGTATGATTCCAGGCATAAAGATTTCAAGGGGAAGTTGAGAACCAGATGGCTAGGACCATATGCAGTGGAAAAATGTCATGACAATGGATCTGTTCTTATTCGGACCATTGATGAGGAGGCCATCCCCATGCTTGTCAATGGGCATCGACTGAAGATCTACATGAAATCTCTTTCAAGACAGGAGTTCATCAAAACTGTGGAGAAATCAGTGTTGGTCATAGAGAAGGGTTCTGCCTCTGTTTTGGGCATACCCTGAAAGTTCAAAACAAAAAAAACAAAAAAAGAAAGGGGAATAAAAAGAAGAAAAAAATAAAGATCCTTGGGTGAAAACCTTTCTGAGGCTCCCAAGGCAAGTGGTAGGGGTGAAAACCTCATTGAGGCGCCCCTATTGTCTTTCAAAAAAAAAAAAAAGATTTGAAAAAGATCCTTGAGTGAAAACCTCTCTGAGGCGCTTAAGGCAGATGGCAAGGGTGAAAACCTCATTGAGGCGCCCCTGCTATCTTTCAAAAAAAGGAAAAAAAAAAAGAAGAAAAAACAATAAGCAAAAAAGACAGGGACAGCAAGTTTCTAATGTGGCAATGCAAGCAGGTTGCAGGTATTCTATGAAGGAGAGGAGGTCTCTCAACTCAAAGTCAGGGATCCTTATCATGCTGCCAGGAGACCTCACCAGCACCTCCTCCAAAAGCACCAAGGTATGGGCACGATTTCATCACAACCTAGTCTTCTACAGGAAGCTGCAGACTTTCTACAGGAAGTTTTGTATTTCTACAGGAAACTTCCTGTAGAAGTTCGGGACGGCCCAGAATTCATTGTGTGAGGAGAATCTAACGACCAAGGTTTGACATGGAGGCATGCAAGCTACTCTTTCCTCCATCACACACTGCTGTCACCTCCTTCTACCACCCCAGTTGACATGCAATAAAAGTACCTGCACAATCAAAACAAATCATTGAGTTATCAAGAGGAAGCGATTTTTAATTGAAAAAAGATGTTGAGATTCCATGCAATACCCATCACAGCTATCCAAGGGCCCTGTGAGCGTGATCGTGATGCCATTGTCTTCATCGTTCAGCTTGCACCCGAGGAGGAAAAACTGCTACAGGACATCCTGCAGGAGTCCCGTAGCAGTTAAGCCAACTAGAGTGTACACCATTCAATCGCCTGCAACATGCAAGGATAACGCAGGCACATGCAGCCTAATCATAAGCTTCATCGTCAGCAGCCTACGCAGAGGAACCTCCGGACCTGTGCAATTAAGCAGCAGCAAGCAAATTTACTCATTGTTGTCCAAGAGCTTGAAAAATCATGTCGCGGCCGCACAGGTAAGTGCCTCGCCCTTTCTTTCATCGAATTACATGGATATTACTTTGAAATGTTTGCAAAGTGTGAAGTGAATGGTTTGAGCGGTCGTATGGCCATTCGACTGGCCACGTCGACTAGTCAGATGGTCTAGTCGGATGTGTAAAGGGTGGTCGTGGCAAAAGGAATGGGTAGTGCACACGTGAGAGCCATCCAGTCGGGGAGAAGCGCATTTTAATAGAAATGACAGTGGCGGATCTGCGGGGAATGATGCGGCAGTCAGGGAACTCGCAGTAGAATGATTAAGTGACGTCGCCCAACGGTCCAGTAGGGACAGCTCACCCCCGCGCCACGGATTCTGCTAGATTCAAATCTATCAGCTAGATTGCCACCCCACGCATTTATCATCAGCCGTTTGAAAGTCGAGTGAGCATCCGGATCCCTCTGAAGCTCAACACTCCAAGTCTTCGGTTGTTCGAACGTCTGTTAAGCGACACAGAGAGTGCAGAACCACTGCAGTGTTCTCCAGAACCCGTGCGCTGTTTCTACAAGAAAGTTGCTTCTACAGGAAGCTCACTGCCACGGGAAAATTGGGCTCTTCATGACAAAGGTGGTGAATTAAAAAGGTAAGCCTGAACCTTGCCTCCCATGCAATTGGTTTCGAGGGTGGCGGAGTCGACGTTCTATAGTCTGCTCATAAAGGAATGCAAGTATTGTCTGCCGTTTGCATGAATTGTCGTCGAGGTGTATGTAAAGTCTCCTACAGGATATAATTTTTAATTAAGCTCTGTTAAAGCTCATCTAGAGATAGTCTTCGTGAATTGTATGCGTGGCAGCGGCGTAATTCTACGCTCTGTCCCAAAAGGCTAGTCTTTTTGCATCCGCCACCTCCAGCCAACGTAGCAGTTTTTCACCATGCCGGGTGGGTTCATCAGAAAGGAACCAACCAACTCTAAGAAACTAAGAGAGAACCCTGAGGTGGTGGAGCTATTCACCCACGCGCAATGGATGTCGTTCTGTGACAAATTGCAGGGGTATGATGATGAGGTGGCAGAGGAGTTCTTGCGGGCTCTGAAGCCAAAATCAAAGACATTAGCCACCGTCAATTTCAGGGGTTTGAGTCTCAGACTCACCCCACAGTTCATCAGCCGAGTTACCGAGCTCCCAATGGGGGTACCATGGGACAAATAAGAGAGGAAATTAGGCCAACAGGCTAAAAAAGAATTCTTTCCACCAGAGGAGCAGTTCTCAGAAGATAAGAACGGGGTTCGCAGGACTAGCTTACTACCACTTTGGAGCAAAGTCAGCCTCCAAATCATGAAATACATCACCCGCGAAGGTCGGTTTAGCATTGTGTATGGGTACCATTTTCGGTTACTCACAGAATTAAGGCATCAGATGGACCTACCTGCAGAGAACAAATTAAGCATTCCCTACTTTCTATTGCAGTCTATGACCGAATGTGCCACCAAGTTGAGGGAAGGCACACCAGACCAGGTAGCTCATCACGGGCTTATTAAGCTCCTCGTGGAGGATGCACTCCATACATACAAGGTCCCTCTCTCATGGGAAGCCTTCCGAAATTTAACCAAAGATGGCAATATAAAAATGTTGACTGAAGAGCTTGGTTCCTCCAGCAGCGAGGAGAAGGAGTCAGTACCCATAGGGAAGAAAGAAAAAGGCCAGAGACCCATGGCCAAGGCACCAAAGACAGAGCAAAAGGAGAAACAAGAGAAAAAGGGTGCCAAGGAGAAAGAGGAAACACCCATATTAACACCCCGAGAGAAGAGATTACAAAGCAAGGTGGACAAGACTGAGCAGGTCCACATCAGCAAAGGCACCTCAACAGCAGCCTCGACCAAGTCAAAAAGTAAAACACCCTCAACAAAGCAAACTAAAGTGGTGCCACCTGTTCCTACAGGAAAACCGAAACCGGCTTCTACAGGAAGCCCGAAATCAGCTGAAAAAGGGCCTTCTACAGGAAGCCCTGAAAAAAGAAAACCAAAGGAAAAGAAATCCGACGTTCTTGCAAGGGAGGCAGCAGCTGTGCTGGCCGCCCTCAGTACACCTCCTAAGCCCAAGGAAAAGAGAAAGAGGGAGGCCCCTCTATATTTTAAAGCTAGGAGAAGTGTGAGAATAAAGACGGGCAAGCCACAACCTCCGTCCAGCAGCCCAATCACGATCGAAGATGCCCCTACTTCGTCCAAGGAGAGGTCCCCCCAAAGATATCAGTCACCTATGAGAGTGGGAGCCCAAAAACAACTACTTGGAAAGAAAGGTTAGACCAATTGGCTTCAAAAGCCCGGCTACAGGATGCTGAAGCTGCTCTATAGGAAACCTTAGCCCGGCTTAAGGAAACAGAGAGAATGGAAGGGGAAGCACCTTCATCACCACCGAGGGAGGGCAAAGTAGAGCCACCAAGAGAAGAAGAAAAAGAGCATATCCAGGAGCCTAGCCCTTAGCCAAGTCTGAGCTCATACTATAACTTCTTGGAAGCTGGCAAAATTATACCACAAAAATTCACTGTGTCACTGTTCTTTGCATTGGAGGAAGAGAGAGTACGTACACACACGTGGATGAAAATAGCCAAATCAAAAGGTGTGGCGGACATAGGCCCCTTGGAGGAGCAACTCAAGGAGGCCAGAAGGGAGTTAGCTATGGCTAAACATGTGGCAAATTGCCAACGGGTGTTCCTACAGGAAGAAAACGAAAAGCTTAGACTGCAGCTACAGGAGCTGAGGAAAGGAACAGACACATCTTCCGGGGACATCACAACAGAACATAAACGCAAGAAGGAACTGCACATCGGTCTTGGGGAGCCAACCACGCATCTACAGGAAACAGAGCTGCAAGCACAAATTGAGGTGCAAGCTCTCAAACAACAACTGCAACAGAAAGAGGCACAATTGGCCTGCATGGCGAGTTGGGCCATGGATTCTATACAATGCAGACAGCCGGCCAAATCCTATGGCCTGTACCTGAGAGACCAATGGCCACAATTTCAAATCAACACCTTGGCGCAAAGGGGTATCTCTCAGCTCCAAGACCTGCAGCAGTTCACTGAATTATGCAATACCAGTTCATCTGAGGATAAGGCCAAACTATCGGAGTTCTACCTCCATAATTTGGCCCTTCCTAATGTAATTTCATGGGATCCCAACACGGTCTTAGGGGATATGCAGTTAAGGGCACTTGCCTCATGGTTGAACCATGAAGACAAAAGAGCAGCAGAAGCCAAAGCGGTCATGAACCGAGAGCTGAATGAGCCATTACTAATTAGACCAGAACCAGGGGATCCAACTGCACTAATATCAACACACCAACACTTATCCTCCAACTCTCAAGCTTCATTGAAATTTATGGATCAGCAGGCCCAAGCCATAGCGCATTTCGAGGATATGGAGAGACTGTTAGGAGACAACTGTGTTCAAGCTTGCACCCACCGATGGAATACATTGGCCCACAGTCTAAAAATCAGAGAATATCATACTCCAACTCGAATGAGGGAAGCTCTAGTACTAGTGCCCCTCTATAAGAAATCTATGCAGAACCTCCAGGCCAGCTGGATTGGCCTCAAGCTAAGCCCACCTCTGCTATTAGGATTGATGGAAGGCAGCACAGAGAAAGATGAGCAGGAACAGTGGGAATAGGTGGAGAGAAAGGTTGGGTTCCATGTCAGTAAGGAGGACACTACTGCAGAAGCTTGGGATGTGAGGGTGGCAGTAAAGGCAATGAAGGATGAGGAGCTGGATTAGTTGCTCAAGGATGAGCAAACACTTTAGCTGGGGGGTGATGATGAGCCCCAAATTTGGTAACATTTTGGGCTCATTTGGCCTACTTACCCTTGCTCAACCCTTCATTTTTCATCACTTATGCATCATTTTTTAGTATATTCATGTTATTTGTACGAAGGAGGGCATTCACTATTCCTAGGTGGCTAACACATGTTTATTTCAGGTTTTTTGAAATTTAATGGAGCAAAACCACGCATATGAAGGCTAGGAGACAGCCAAGATGGGATTGCAGTTTTGTAGGAAGGTTGTCCACAGCATTGAATGGCCTTCCTTGTGATCTCCACCCCAACTCCGAGCTCCAACCACCACCGAGCAAGAAGGCAGCCAAACAGATTGAAAGGAAACAACAGATTACTCTTAGTTTGGACAGCCAAACCCCACTAATTTAGGAGGCCAGCTTGGCCCTTGTAATGTATAAATGATGAGGCTGTAGACTTCGATGGGAACTTTTGAACATTTGTTGTTTATTCTGGATTACGAGCTGATAGCTCTGTTTTGCTCTTTGTAAGCTATTTTTGGCATGTTATTTGACTTATGACTATCATCGTTTAATAAAAGGCAGGCAGATTTGAGTTCAGTTCTGAGTTCTTAGAGGAGCTATAGCTCTCGGGGTTGGGCCCAAACTGAGAGAAATAGACCTCCTTTCTTTGTATTGTTATTTTCCTTTCAGCATTGTATTTCTTTCCCTTTACATGCATTTGGAAACACAGTTTGCTGAGTTGAACTTCTTGGTGTGATTAAGTAGGTTAGTTTTGTGAACAAAGTTGCTTTCAGTAGCTTAGATTAGAGTAAGGAGATTAGAGTTAATCAGAGCTCCAAAAAGGGTTGATTGCACACTCACTTCCACCTCTGTTTAGAGATTGGGATTGCAGCCCGTGCCACCCACCAAAAACACTGTTTCACATGTTCATGCAAGTTTTGATGCAATGTTCTCAGTTGTAGCAGCATCCATGCGTTCAGATCTTGTGGAATGAATCGTTGTTTCAATACCATGCAAGAGTTTCCTTACAAAATCACGCTGCTGTTCTGTAGTTTTATGAAAACAGTTAGAATAGGTTGATGAAATCTCGGTTTTGTGCAAGACACGGATGATTTGTTTCATTTACACTGTGCAGTACCTCTCTCTCACTCTCGTATCCTTCTAAGTCATGCCTAAGCCATCCACTCTTCCCTCAGTTAGACCACTTACCTCCTAAACTCTTCTATCACCCAAGTGATTCTCCATTTTCGGCCTTCCATTTCCTCTAACCTCCTCCAGACCAACCAGCTTTGCACACCCCCTCTTCATCTCATCTCTCTGTCCATAGGCCATCACAAGCTCCCCTCCTACCTCCCTGTCCATCCATATAGCCTCTTCCACTCATCCATGACCCAAAAATCCTATTGCAGAACATCCTGTAGGAATTAGCAGACTTCCTGTAGAAATTTTGAACATCCTGTAGAACCCCTGTAGACTTCCTGTAGAAGCTTGTAAACACGGTTGCCAAGCATCTGAACTTTATGAACTTCTCTGAAAGGATGCTAGGGATCCCTTAGACCCTCTCTGAGCCTTCCTGACCTCTTCCAAGCATTTCCCTCCTTGATCTATCCCTGCACAGTCAAAGACCCAGATAGAAGCACACACATAATAATTCCAACAACTTGAACAAAAATACAAAAATATGCTTTATTTAGATCAAAGTAGTCTAGACACATGCATCTCACCTTCCTAGAAGTAATGGCACCTCTTTCAGTAGTTTTCATTCCCACCTTTGCATCAGTAGGACTAGCGGGTAGAATTAGGGTTTGCTAGGGTTTTCATTTCTTGTTGGCTTTCAGTTTCTTCCTGCAGTAGGTTAATTTCCTTTGAGATGGCTTTCATTCATCGGTTAAAAAGCTTCTTCTGAGAACTCATAGAAGTTGGCTTGAGCCCTAGCGGACTTGTGCTAGCTGACTAAGTGACAACTGTGACAAGAGCTAGTACTTGTGCATATAGCACCGTCACTTCCAAGTTTGTTACGAACTACCGGGTTGATAAAATTAGAGAAGGAAGCTCCAGGAGTTGTAGCATTATTGCTACAATACTAGATCCCACCACTTCCCATGTCTTGTAGTTCTAGAACTCTTATGCAAAATGATATCCTTTGTCAATGCTACCTAAGCATATAGTGCCAAATCCTCTACCGAAGGTAGGACCTATTCCTCTTCTTTATCTAGCATGGAAGGCCCATATATTTTTAGATTCTCTACATTTAAAACTGAATAAATGTGCATGTATTGGGGTATGCCAATTCTATATGTGTTATCTCTCTCTTTTTCTAGTATCTCAAAGGTACCATACCATTGAACCTTGATTTTTGTACTAGGACCCTATACCCTCTCCTTATTCAATTATAACAATTATCTTTTCCCACCTTCAATGAATTCTCTATTTTTTCCTCATCATGCATGCCCTTATATCCTTCCTATGTCTTCTATAGTGTCCCTTGTACCTATATAAGGATGTGCCTAATATTCTCAACAAAAATGTCAACCCTCAAGGCATCCCTCTAATATCCTCCCTCAGTCGTCCTTGCTTCCCATATGGAATATCCAAACTAGAAGGTGGAAGTTAGAAGTTGTACTAGTAGAAGTTGTTGGGAAATCCAAGGAGTTGGCAGTTAATTAATTTCCATTATTATGACATTAACTTGTGATGTTTTCATTATTAGTATTAGATCTCTTAATTATCTTTTCTTATCATCAATATTAATGTCAAACAAAAAATAGAAGAGAACACAAGATATAGACATGCTATGAGGTAAAAATGGTCGAGGGGAAAACCTCGTCAAAATTGTTCCTTCAATAGATTCAAGGTCAGACTACCATGACCCTTACGAACTATACTTGATACTACCTCCAATAAGTCATGCTTCTTTTAAATGGTTTTCATCCATGTCACTGGATTCCTGTCATTGAGTTTTCATCGAATACTTGCCACTGAGTTCAAACCAAGATATCAACACTTCTTACTATGAAGATACCAAATCCTTCTCACCCTTAACTGTAACTACATTGGAACAGAGATTTCACCAAGATATTCATTGTTGTAGTACTGAACCCTTATGATAATTGTTATACCCTTAACATTAGACTGAATCATTATCACTATAGTTATATCCTTAATGTTGACCCTTCTCACTGTTGTGGTACCAAAACAATGTTACTCCCTTACTGTGATATCCAACCTTCGTCTCACAAGTAATATGAACTTTCTCACTGTGTAATAGTACTGAAAAGAAATTCCTATAATCTGAAATAATCTCAAATATCCCACCTTCTGTGACAGGATCGAGATCATTTGAGCTCTTGTAGTGACACCGAAAATATTCTCTGAAAAATGTGAGCTTCTGAGTTGATGAAATGTGAAAATCACAGATTGGTATATATAGTGGTTCGTCCATCATAAATGATATGACAAGACTTTTGAGGGTTTTGTCGCTTTTCTTGGCACCCATAGCACAAGTGCTTCGGGAGACATAGAAAGCTTCCTAGAGACAAACTATGGGTCGATTGTAGACCAATGCCAAGGACATCATAAAGAGAGGAGTGCATGGAAGATTATCAATGGGGGCTTTCGATTGCACTCCAATTGTCACAAAGTTGAAAAGATAATAAAAGAGGGCTTGGTTCAAATAGGCCTTCATTATGGTAAACTCAAGCCAAGACATGGATCCGAATGTTCAAGGGGTAAATCATGCCAAGCTCAAAGAGAAATGCCTTGTTTTGGTGGCTGACACATAACAACATGCAACTTAATATTGACTTTGTAGTAAAGTGAAGAGGAGGAAATAAAGGAGAGAATTCAATCCATAGGGTTGTAAACATATAGAATGCTAAGCTACAATGTTGGAGCAAAAATATGGAAGAAGGAGGAAGTGGAATGGTAGAAACAATGGAGTGCTAATGAAGGTTTCATGCTAGATAGATCATGGGTACCTTTATCACCAAACAACATGAGTAAATATGGGCTCACACAGATACTGTAGGTTAATCAAATAACATATGTAAACATGTCTTGTACACAGATACTACAGGTTATAGACTAACATAAGTAGCTCTATCTTAAACACAGGTATTGTTCGCTATGTAGCATCCTAGATAAATCCATGACACGGAGAAACCGATAGTTTCATTACACTATTTCAGAGAAAAACAGCACATGAAATGATGTTTACAAAGGGGAAAACATACTACACATTGTCATGATTGTAATCACCAAGGAGTTTCATTAATCTACAAAATTAGTCCCATTCACCAGTCCGTTAACATTCAATAGTCTATAGCTCAAGTCCCTCATGAACAAGCTTTCAGAACCAAAATGGAACCAAAGAATTTGGACCACTGTGGGTGTAGAATTCTCGGAACCTATATAAATTGTTTCTCTCCCTTATTTATATAGAGAAGGGGGATTTGAATCCACATTTACAAAATGTCTCAGCCAAGGGCCAGCTATCTAATTGACTAGATGCCTCAGCCTACGATAGTTCTACTACCCCAAAATGATTTCCAAGGATTTGATTCCTTTGTTGAAAATAAACAGAAATTACAGAAACAATAAGAAAAGGAAAATCAGATGATGATGGAGGAAGATGTCCTTCTACTATTCCTATGAAGGCCCTTGATCAAGTCACGTCTTTTTCATGATGCACCTTTCCTATTGCTCAACCGATTCCTGTCTCTTTCACCTTAACTGCTAGACTTCCCCACTCTCTGGAGCTGATAGCGATCGATTGTCGTTGCCTGTTACAGAGTATAAGTGGAGGTTTTCATGGTAGTCCTTCGTTGTGTATCTAATTGGAGCCCCGTGTTGAGCCATTAAGTCTTCCTGAGTCCCATACCACCATTTACTCTCTGTAGACGTGCAACGAAGCAATCGAATTCATTTATAAGGTAATTGTTTTCCTCAGTTTCTTATTGTAGAGGCTTCCATAAGACCAGTCCATATCGATTTCCAACCATTCCATACCTCTATTCAAAATCTTAGCGGCCCCATCCAACTTTAAAGCATTGTACCACACTATCGGGGGATTGTTGTATCGAGACTTTTACTCTTAAAAGTGTTACAAAAAGCGAGTTCCGATGCTCCTTAGCCCCCTTTGGTTTAGCTCATTTCAGTACTATTTCATCATAGGACCACGAGTTGTGACCCGGGGCTTAGCCTTTATATCGGAGCTCCCTATTTGACATTTCTAAATCAAGGATTCAACTTGGAGTGAGGCGATATCAAGTTTTGCTGATTGCTGATCACTGACCACCTTCCGTGCTTAGCACTTGGTTCTTCGCTCTTCCCACATCCATTGGCTAGCTCCCTTATTGGAGCCATCTTATCGCATGATCACAATCGGAGGTTTCACTACAGAGTGATGTCTTGTTTCACCGATTATCAATTGCCGATTGGTGATGTCATCATTTCCATGTGTCACTTCTTGAGTGGTGACAAATGTCACCCAGATATGCCCCCATAGGACCCCTAAAAATGCCAGATCAACATGCCACATGTCCTCCGCAATGCCACATCATGATGACATCATCTACCCTACATCTTTGCCATCTTCAATAGTGTTATGTCGTGTGGCCCCAAGAAGACAAAGAAAAGGCTTGCCGATACTTGGTTTTTCACTGAAATACTTTGTTAAATTCTTTTTGGCCCTCCCGATGCTTTAACACCATTGGTGTTCATGATTGTAACCTGGTTAAGATTGAAATTTTGACAACATTGATCATCGATCGCTGATATGGCATAGACTCGATATGAGATTTGTGATATCGACGATTGCTCCATCACCATTTTTCTCTAACCTTTGGGATATATGTGATCGCTACATCACCATTTTGCTCTGATCTCATCAGCTTCTTCTTGTAAAGAACTCCGATTGCAATTTTGGATGAGTCGGGACCTCCGATCTGCCAGGACCTTACCCTTGGTCTTTTTCTCTTGGTTTTCGGGCTTTCAGAGGGCAACTTCAATCTGCGCTAACTTCTAATCCAAAAGTCCATTTTTGGACTTCCACATACCATTGGAAAGATTATTCTAAGAACTATCCAGTGCAGAGGGACATATTTACATTTGAGAGCTTCTCTATCTTGGAATATGGCTTCAAAATTCACTTCTCTTTTTCACTTTGGATAACTCCAAACACATTTGGTAGTGAGTTACAATATTCGCTCCAACTAGGGATAGTTCCTTGTTGGGAAGGGGCTAAGAACCTAAAAACCAGTAGCCTTCACCCTTGGGCATGGAGTCAAAAAATATAATGAACTTGTACAACCATAAAATATCCATGAAACTTTGTTTGCAGGGAGTCCTTTCCTCATCAAACTGAAATGCGGTAAAATAAATTCTACCAACTAGAAAGTAAATGCTCAGCTAGTGAGTTTATTTATATACAACTCCTACCTAAGTACAAAGCTCAATTCACCTATGTGAGTTCAACCCTCCAATGGAGTGAGGCCAACAGTTTTGTGTTGGACCTAATTCCTCCCTGTTGCTGAAATTTAAAAATTAAAATAACCATGCGCCATGAAAAATATGCAAATAAAAAGCTTGGTGCACACTCCATAAACAACCTCTGATGCTGACCAAAAATTGTGGTCATGTAATCAGCTATAGGGTCATATAATTGACAAGAAAAATTTGCATCTACCTTATTTTCATAAAGAGTCTACTAACCAATATCTTCTTGGTCAGGGCAACCACAAATACTGTTGAGCTCCTCAGCCTTAGATTTTTCAAGAAAAAGTTGTTGTTAGAAGCCTTCTCCCCACTTGCTGGTAAACCACTCCCATTGAACATCTGAGACCATCTCATCCTCCTTTGAATAATATGAATCATAAATCAAAGAAGTTTCTTGAACTTGTTCTCCAGGTGAAGGATGTGCATCATGGACTGGAGCCTCTTTGTTGACCTCCTTGTGGGCCTCCTCTTCTTGTACAGCTTCCCATGACTTGGATTGCTGTGGCTCTGCATCACTTGACTCTGCATCGGAGTCATATACATCATAATAAGGAGAAATATCAAGCTTGACGAATAATATCTCTAAGGGTTTATTTCCAGCTTGATGATGTTTCTTTCCTCTCTTTCTTTATCATTGGGTGATGCTTCTTGATGCGAGTAGATGTTTTCTTGGGGCAGAGCTCCACAAACATCTTCAGCTGAGTCATTAACCTCAGCAATAGTTCCAACATTAAAATGCACACAACAACCTTCAAACAAAGCATTCGGTGGATATAATCTTTTGCAATAATGATTTAATGTTATGTGAAATATCGTTAAGGAAGGTATGCCACCATGAGGTATTGTCCTATACCAAACTCTAGCATCCTCATATAAAAAAAACATGAAAAATTTCATTTTTACATCTTCAGGAAAAATACCATCTTATTGCATGCATTCATCAAAATCTTTGAGGTGTTGGTCAAGCCTTCTATTATTGTCTCCATTGAATCTAGGAAAATAGGTATTCCATTCATGAACTAAAGGGCCATGAATGGGATAACCAGCAATAGAAGAAAAATCCAGTGGGGAAATTTGTTGGCGAGGAATTCAAGAATGGCCATTTTGAAAACCTTCCCAGGTGAGTGATTTCAGGTTTAAAGGTAGGGAAAGTTTTCGGTTGCTTTAGCATCAGAGTGAGTATGAGGCTGCTCGAAAGCTAGGATGATCAAATAGATATATGAGCAATGGAGTCGACAATATTTTTACCATAAAATTGAAATAGTGGTGTTGCCAAAGTGAAAGATCTTCAACCCACACCTCCCTTGCTCACCTAACAGAGGGAATATAAAAGTTTGTCATGCCCCAGGGAAAAATATTCTAATTCGTTCCCTGGCAAAGGCACCAAAATATGTTGTCAATTTTTCTAGCACCCGTAGCACAAGTGCTTCGGGAGACATAGAAAGCTTCCTAGAGATAGCGTCTACGTTTATTATAGATTAGTGCCTAGGATAGCTTAAAGAGAGGAGTGCATGGAAGATTATCAATGGGGGCTTTCCGTTGCACTCCAACTGTCACGAAGTTGAAAAGATAATAAACGAGAGCTTGGTTCAAATATCCCTTCATTAAGGTAAACTCAATCCAAGATATGGATCCAAATGTGCAGGGGGTAAATCAAGCCAACCTCAAAGAGAAATGCCTTGTTCTAGTCATTGACACACAACAACACACAACTTAATATTGACGTTGTAGTAAAGCGAAGAGCAGGAAAGAAAGGAGGGAATTAGATGCATATGGATGTAAAAAAACATAATCCTAAGCAACAATGTTCTAATAGAAATATGGAAGAGGGAGGAGGTGCAATGGTAGAAACAATGGAGCGTTAATGAAGGTTTCATGCCAGGCACTGCCAAACAACATGAGTAAATCTGGGCTCACATAGGTACTACAGGTTAATTGAATAGCATAAGTAAATATGTATTTTACATAGGTACTGTAGGGTACAAACTAAGAGAAGTAATTTTGTCTTAAACACAGGGATTGTTTGCTATTTAGCAACCTAGATAAATCCATGAATTAGGGAGAAACTGACAGTGTCATTACATTGTTTCAGAGAAAGAAAAACACATATGAAATGAGTTTTACAGAGGGGAAAACATACTGTGCATTTCCATGATTGGAACCACCAAGGAATTTCATTAATCTGAAAAATGAGTCCCATTCACTAGTCCATTTACATTCAACAATCTACAACTCAAGTCCCCCATGAACAAGAATTTAGTACCAAAATGGAACCAAAGAATTTGGACCGCTACCAATGTAGAATTCCCGGAACATATATTAAGTGTTTCTCCCCCTTATTTATATAGAGAAGGGGGGCTTTGAATCCACATTTATAAAATATCTCAGCCAAGGGCTAGCTATTTGATTGACTAGCTTCCTTCACCTGCGATAGTTCTACTGCCCTAAAATGATTTCCATGGATTTGATTCCTTTGTTGAAAATAAATAGAAATTACAAAAATCATAATATTAGGAAAAGTGGATGATGATGGAGCATGATTTCCTTCTGATGTTCCTTTGAAGGCCCTTGATCATGCCATGTCACTGTCATGATGTGCCTCTCCTACTGCACAATCGATTCCTATCGCTTTCACCTTAACTGCCAGACTTCCCCACTCTCTGGAGCTGATAGCGATCGAATGTGGTTTCCTGTTATAGAGTAGAAGTGGAGGTTGTCATGGAAGTCCTTCGTTTTGTATATGAGTGGAGCCCTATGCCAAGCCATTAAGTTTTCCTGAGTCCCATACCTCCATTTACTCTTCGTAGATGTCCAATGAAGCAATCAAATTCATTTCTAAGGTGATTGTTGTCATGAGTTTCTTGTTGCAGAGGCTTCCACAGGATCAATCCATATTGACTTGCAACCACTCCATACCTCTATTCAAAGTCTTAGCTGCCGACCCGTCCAACTTTAAAACATTGTATCAAGCTATTGGGGCGTCGCTGTATTGGGATTCTGAATGCTCCTTAGTCCCCTTTCGTTTAGCCCCTTTCAGTATTTCTTCATTATAGGACGACAGGTTGTGACCTAGGGCTCAACCTTTATATCAGAGCTCCCCAGTCGGTGTTTTTAAATCAGGGATTCAACTTGGAATGAGGTGATATCATGTTTCGCCGATTTTCGATCACCTACCAACTTCCACACTTAGCCCTTGGTTATTCGCTCTTCCTATGTCCATTAGCTAGCTCCCTTATCAGAGCCATTTTATTGCATGATCACAATCAAAGGTTTCACTACAGATTGATATCTTATTTCACTGTTCACCGATTGTCTATTAGTGATGTCATCACTACCTTGTGTGACTTCCTGAGTGGTGACACGTGTTACCCAGATATGCCTCCATAGGACCCCTAAAAATGCCAGATCAGCATGCCACGTGTCCTCCATAATGCCACATCATGATGTTGTTAGCTGTCCTGCATATTTATCCACTCCAATAGTGTTCTACCACGTGCCCCTCTGAAGAGAGAGAAAAGGCCCGCCGATACTTGGTTTTTTGCTTAAATCCTTTGTTAAATTATTTCTGGCCCTCCCAACACTTTAACACCATTGGCATTCATTGATCAAAACTTGGTTAAGATTGGAATTTTGACAATGGCGATCATCGATCGTCGATATGGCTTGGATGTGATATGAGATTTTCGATATCGACGATCACTCCATCACCTGTTTGCTCTGACCTTTTTGATATTGGCGATCACTCCATCGCCATTTTTCTTTGACCTCACCAACTTCTACTTCCAGAAATTTCTGATTGCTATTTCTGATGAGCCGAGACCTCCGATCTACCGACACATTACTCTTGTTCGTTTTCTCTTTGTTTTATGGCTTTCAAAGGGCAGCTTCAATCTGCTCTAATTTCTGATTCGGAAGTCCATTTTTGGACTACCACATATTGTTGGAAAGATTATTCCAAGAACTATCCAATGGAGAGGGACCGATTTAGATTTCAGAGATTTTGTAGCTTGGAAGATGGCTTCAAACTTCACTGCTCTTTTTCACTTTGGACAACTCAAAACACATTTGGAAGTGATTGACAATAGAGGGGTTGTGTCTTCACATGTTGAGGGTGACTTGAGTTCTTATTTAAATTAAGCTGACTTGCTGATTATCTTATTTAATGTCATCTTTGAAGGGAACTTGATGGAGGACCCTTTTAAGAAATAAACAAATGACATTGAAAATAACCTAAAGCCTACAATGGAGGCTTGACCTATACATTTGACCCAAGCATGAAACCCATGCTTTAACAAGTAAATAAAATCAATAATAAAATTCTTTTCTTTACTCTTTTGATAAGTACATTACAATATGACTCAAATACATTAAATGAAGAACAAACCTAGTTACGTTTTCCAAAACTCCCACTTAACTAGGGGGGTATTCATATTTATATATAATCAAAGAGGTACATGGAAGATCTTAAAATACATCATCTAGGAAGATGTTTAGGCACCACAATGCCATGGACTAGATTCCTGACCAGGGCATTCTATCCATTGGTCTCTCAACAATTTACGCACTGCAATGCCACGGACTAGATTCCTAACCAAAGAAATCTATCCGGATAGGACTAAGATGGAATCAAGCTTTCAGCCTCTCTAGTTACCATCAGGCTTACTTTCTAACCATCAAACCAAATATCCATGTGCATGTCATAGCTCATTGACCAACACCACCTTTCCAATTTTAGGACCTAGACATTAACATAAATTGTGGGCGAGATGTGCTCCCAGGCAATGCTTCACTCACAAAGCCTATACTTGATTCAGTAGATCGAAGACAACAAATATCTCCTGATCAAATTGATCGATAACCAACATGTTATTAAAACCTTCAAGAGATTTACTTGTACAAAAGCAACCCCAACCAATAATATACTCTCTCATGTACATAATCAAATACAAGCCTCTGGGATATTCAAGAAAACTTGATGTTGCTTCTCAACTTTTCATAGTAGGACTATCAGCTGAATCTTTGAAAGAAGGTTCCTTAATCATATACTTTCCTTTCTGACTTTATATGTAATAACATATACTTCAATCAGATCTTGCTTTCCTTCTTTTAGTAGCACCTCAAAATGCATTCTCTAATTTCCTTCTCTCATGCATGGCCTTCTCTAAAAATTATGTCTGTTAGTCTTGGTCTAGTGCATGAAACATGAATTAAAGGAACATATCTTTCAC
Source organism: Pinus tabuliformis (assembly GCA_031772625.1). Taxonomy (NCBI): domain Eukaryota; kingdom Viridiplantae; phylum Streptophyta; class Pinopsida; order Pinales; family Pinaceae; genus Pinus; species Pinus tabuliformis. The sequence continues at coordinate 200,964,533 of CM062820.1, read as the reverse complement.
TCCCTCTTAATTAGAGAGGATCTAATCATTCCTGTGTAAGGAATATTCTCAATCATCCCCTTATCTTAGGGAGATTCCTTTCATTTAAGCTCCCTCTTAACCTAGGGAGATTTCATCTAGGCTCCTTCTTAATTTAGGGAGTTCTACTTTTTCTTTACGGCATGAGAGAATATTTCATGGCTTCCATCCTTCTGATCATAGTCATTCATGTATCATGCTTATCACATGAGATTTACTTATGATCATCTTCACCAAATTGAAGATGATGTACCTGTAAGTACAACAAAAATTATAGAAGAATGAAGTTACACATATCAAAAACTTATAATAGTGGAAGAATTTAGACTTTACAAACAAAATCAAAAAGAGACTATACTTCAATACTTCAACTTCTTTCCCATTTTTAGTTACAAACCCTAAATCACTTTCATAGCTCATCAATATATCAAACTCAATATATCTATGGTTTCAATATTCTTTCAATGACAAGTTCCTTCATATAGAAAACCCTAGAAACAATTCAAACAAGTAATGTGTCTAACAACTACCAAAATTCATATGTTCGACTCATAACTAGGATTTCATGCATATCCTATATTTCATGCAATAGACTCAACGATAAAAAATGATCACAGCTCAATTAAAATCATGACTAACATCTACTAGGGTTTGATGTAAACCTTATATTTACATCTACAAATTCTTAGCAGTCACTATATAAATTCATAGATTCCATATGGTCATATCACACATACTAGAGAAATTAGATGCTACTAGGGTTTAGTTGCAAAATCCTAGATTTTCAAATCATCATCCTAGAATATCAAACTTACACAAGGGCTTATGACCAACAATAATTATGTCAAAACACATATCTAGGAATCAATCATAAGCATAACATATGTTACACAACACATTAGACATATAATGACCAAGACCAAGCTAGGGTTTCAACCATATGGACACATACCTAGGGTTCCATTTCTAGGATTATAAATACATAACAAGGGATTTTCTTATAAGCCCAACCAAACCCTAAAGATCTAGAATTTCATAGCAAATCAAACCCTACAATATCAAAACTTCAAAGGTTCAAGATTTCAGTCAATCATCATTCAACTATAACAACTTAGGCTTTTCATGATCACACCAAGACCCCAAATGTGACATTATCGAACATAGCATCAATTTATTTAGACTCCATCAATAGCCCTAAGTAGATTAGGGTTTCATTCATTTTTAACATACCCTTAGGTTAGGATTTTCCATAGAACCTGTCTAGGGTTCTATAAAATCAATTTAAGAATATGAGGAGGGTATATTTATAAAAAGTGAATCACCCTGAACAAGCATCTTTATGATTCAAGATAGCTAGAAATAACAATGTTAGTAATGCAATTCAACTTTCAAAAATAATATGATCATGTTTTTAAGAGAATCTTGTAAGGAGTATTGTTTGAGACATACCTGGAGATGCTTCTAGGAAAAATTGGTAAGGATTCCTTGAAGTTTTTTTTTTGTGTTAAGCCATCATCTTTTATACTTGTAGTACATACTTACAAGCACAACATCTGACACCAAGGACATAGTTTAATTTCTCAAGTTAGATTTTCTACATAATCATGGAGGATGGAATCCTATGATAAGTTGTTCATTCTTTCAATCAGTAGTAGGACCTGTTATTTCACATCCTATATTATTTGTAAACTATAGAAAACCAGTATTAAGGTTCCTATCTAGAGAGTACTATCTTTATCCTAGTCTAGTTATAAGCAAGAACCATTTAATCTTAAATCCAAAAACTCATGAACATATGTACCTTTTGATTGCATACCTCTTAATTTGATAACTTATTAGACTTGTTTTAGTAAAAATACTTACTTGGTTGCTTGTGTTAGAACTTGATATATTTTCATAGGTATGTGTACCAAGTTCCATCCCTTCAACGAGTGGAAGACAAAATATTTTTCACTACTTTGACCTTATCATTGTAACTGAGACCTTATTAAGAGCATCAAATTGATGTCACTGTGGTGGGATTGAACTAAAACGACACTCAAACTGTGATATTGAAGTAGGACCAAGTCACTATGACATATCATTGAAATTTTGTTACTGTGGGGGCACTAAACTGTGTTTAGCATATGAGATTATCCCTATAATGCCACCGAAAATCATCTGAGCTTATCTATGAAATATATATCGAAGTTATATCATTATTGCGCCTTCACAAAAATGTCCACACTGTGCCTTCAAGAAGTGCTGATATTGAGACTTTTATGAAAATATTGAGACTACGCCATTACCGAACTTGTTATATCATCGAGGTTCTATTCCTTGTATTACCGAAATATTTTCTTTGTGGTGGTATTGTGATCCAGGTGGATAATGGTGGCCACCTACCTATTCCACCTAGACCCCCTAGTCATTTTCATCTATTTCCTTGTTCATTCTAGCATTTACTATTTTTAGCAGTTTTACGGGTCCTGAACTTCGAGAGCAATTTTGACCCCCTAAACGGTGTTTTTTTGGGGTCCGCGACAGGCCCATGGTCATGGGAAGGAGCCTATAGTGAAACCCGTAGTACTCGGAGAGACCTTCCAACAAGGCATCATACGTGCCAAATGAGGATAATATGACCAAGTTACGAGCTCGGGAAAAAGGCTACCCAGCTAACCCCAACGGGGCCCACAAACTCTTGGTGTTACATCTCTTAGGGTTAGGGTTTTGGTTGTTTAGGGTATTCTCATGTTTTCCAATAATAAATAGGCCCTTAAGCCTCATTGTAACACAGTTCATAGGCATGTAGATGCCACATCTCTTCTTAGAGATAAGCTACCATCACCTGAGCCATCTTATTTCCACTATGTTTGTAAGCATAGTTCAATATTTTTCTATTAGTGAAATGAAGTGTTTTTCTACTGCATTTATGTATTTATGATTATGTTTGTAAGTTGTTGCATTCTTGTTTAAGTTTGGATCAGTGGTATCAAAGGGATTTTCTATTTCTTTGTTTTTCTTTGCATGTCCCCAACGAGGTCAGGGTATAAGGAGTTAGGGCTTGATATGGTTGAACCATTGCAAGATCAGCCTCGCAAAACTTGACGACCTCCCATGGCAGAAAAAAAGAGAGACGAGGGGGAAGGACATCCTTTCAAAATGTTTCTCAAGGAATCCCTCGAGTTGTAGAGGGATGCAATGATGGATAAATTTTCCCAAATCCTTCGACGACTACCCACAGGTGATGCATCTTCATCCAGCAGCCACTTTGGAGGCGCCACTCCTTTTAAAAACATGTTAACTTCGATATTCCCATACGTGAAATCCTAATAGATGCAGACATCATAGATAAATGGTTAAATCTCTTGGAAGGATATTTTTCAGTTCATAACTTTTCAAATCAGGAAAATATTACTTTTGCACTTCTCAAAGCCACCCCACATGTTAAGGACTGGTGGGAAACCTAATGTTAACAAAAGGATGAGAGTGAACCCTCGCTATTTTCAGACACACCCACTTGGGATTATTTCCAAGTGCCATCAAGGGCCAATATTACCCTATTGTGTGCTATGAATATAAATACATAAAGTGGAGCATGCTATAGTAGGGAAGGTACCAAGATGTGCTAGAGTTCACAAATATTTTCCATACCCTTCATACAAAGCTTGGTATCAAGGATACTAAGTGGCATTTGGTGCTCAAGTATCGTGGCTATCTACACAAGTACAGTACATCCAAGATGAGATGGAGTTCCTGGACATTTCCTTGCTCAACATGGCGTATCGATACACTGCCAAGATTGAGCAAAAGTTTAAACAAAAGAAGCGAGACTTTGGATATGCAAATCCAAAGGAAGGAAAAGGCACCCCCAAACCATAGAACAAAGGACAAAGCAAAGGAGGGGCTACCCAAGAAAACCCGTCGAAGCCTCAAGCAAACAACAACACCACGAAGACAGATAAGGACATGGGGAAATGATGTGAGTTAAATAAGAGCTCCACTCACAATACAATTGAGTGTTCAGCCAAGAAGTCACTGGTGGATGAGCTGAAGACTTCGAAATCAAACGCAAGTTCCTACTCTGAATTCGAAGCCGATAAGGGAATTTAAAAAGGGAAGAAGATCATTGATGCAGAGCCCAGTGCCACTATGGCCACCACCAAGATCAGGAAGATTGAGCCTTAACATCCAAAGGAGGGGGAACACCTATTCCACTCACATATGTGGGTGAAGTGTTCTCTGTTGTAGTTCATTGTCGACAACGGGAGCCAAAAGAACCTCATTTCAACAGAGGCCCTGAAGTCTGGGACTAAAGACTACAACACATCCATAGTCGTACACGATTGGTTGGCTTCACGAAGGACGAGATCTTCACGTCAACCAGCAGTGCCACCTTCCCTACAGCATCAAGCCCTTAATAGATGAGGTATTGTGTGACATTGCTCCTCTTGAAGTTTGTGATGTATTGTTAGGAATTCCATACTTGTGGAAGCGAGATGATATATATGTGTCTAGACTGTGCTCTATGATTATTACTTTGGCTAATAAGTTATACAGGATACCGGAGGTAGCCCCTCCTACCACCATCTCTTTGATCACTGTAAATAAATGCAGTAAGATCATTTCCTAAACTAGGAAATTTATTTTCCATATGATTCGTCCCCAGGGAAAGAAGAAGGTTGTGGCCACGGCTTCTAGGCAAGGCTACTTTGCACAACAACAGTAGATGGACAAGGTCATGGAGGAGTACACAGATATTTTTTGCCTCACCCACAGGGGTACCTCTGCACTATCAGGTCAAGCACTCCATAGATTTGACCTCAGGCATGTCGCTACCCAATGGATCGATCTATCGATGCTTTGTTCTGGAGAACGATGAGATCAAGAGGCAGATTCAGGAACTATTATAGAAAGGGCACATTAGGCCAAGCTCATCACCCTATGGGAGCCCAATTGTATTGGTACAGAAGAATGATGGGACCTGGAGGCTCTGTATTGAATAATTGGTGTTGAAAAAGATCACTATTCAGAATAGGTACCCAATCTTGCAGATTGATGACCTTATGGACCAACTAAAGGGGGCCAAGTATTTCAAAAAGATTGACTTGAAGTCAGGTTATCACCAGGTGCCTATCGAACCCTCCGATGTGTGGAAAACTACCTTCAAATCCAAGGAGGACCTTTTCAAATGGTTGGTCATGTCATTCGAATTGACGAATGCCCCTCCAACGCTCATGAGATTGATGGATGACATATTTTGACCATTCACCAATGCATTAGTGGTGTTGTATTTAGAGGACATCTTGATCTTCAGCCAGAGTTGGGAAGAGCACCTCCATCGTATTTGACAGGTCCTTCAAACCCTACGACAACACAAGTTGTGTGTTACCTTGGAGAAATGCACCTTTGGCCTAACCCAGGTTCAATATTTGTAGTACATCATTGATGAGCAGGGTGTACATGTGGACCCATCAAGGATACAAGTTATTTGGGATTGGCTAGCCCCAAGAACTCTAATAGAGCTCCACAGCTTTTTGGGTCTTGCCAATTTCTACCGTAGGTTCATGTTGGGGTTCTCTCATATCACTTGCCTTTAAGTCAAGTGACCAAGGGTGGAGCAAAACCAAGGTTTTTTTCTCAGAAACCCAACAACAAGCATTCTCCGAGTTGAAGAATTGCCTCTATTCTGCACTAGTTCTCACATTACCAAACCTGCAACAACCATTTGAGATTGAGAGAAATTCCTCCAACTATGCTATTGGTGCGGTTCTTACTTAACATGGGCATCCAATGGCTTACCATAGTGAGACACTTTCAGACATAGTATAAAAGGATCCCACTGATGAAAAGGAAATTCATTCCAAGGTGTAGGCTTGTTTTTAATGGAAGCATTACATTCTGGGGAAGGAAACTATCATCCACACATACCACCCACCTCTACAGTTCATACAAACACAAGGGAAGTTGCAAAATGATCACCATCAGAAATGGTCCACCTATCTGCAACAATTCCATTTGAAAATTAAGTATAAGAAGGGAAACACCAATAATGCCGTTGATTACCACAGCCAACCACTGGTCATGGTGTTGATTACTATGCTTGACTCATGTGGGCACGAGACATTAGGGTGGCTGCATATTTACAAGAGCGATCCAAAATTCAGCATCATATACAAGACACTCCTGGAAGGGAAGGAAGTTCCAAATTTTCACCTTTAGGATGCACTCTTATGCCACCTGGGACACATCTATGTTCCTTCAAGTGAGTGTTCCATGATTATTTAGGAGGCTCACTACAATTATGCCACTGGACATTTCAGAGTAGAGAAAACAGTGGCGGTATTGCAGAAATATTTTATTAGGCGAAACTTCCTCAGGATGTTGGGAAGTACATTAGATCTTACACCACCTGTGACATTTCCAAACCAACCATGAAGAAGAAATTCATGTATGCTCCTCTACCTACTCCTAGTCATCCTTGGGAATCTGTCTCCGTGGATTACATTTCAGGCCTTCCTTCTACTAAGCACAAAAATGATTGCATTTTTGTGGTCATCGACAAATTCTCTAATATGGCCATCATGGCGGACTACAAGAAGAGTATCACAACAAAGGCCATTGCTAAGTTATTCTTTGAGTGAGTGTGGGTACATTTTGGGATCCCATAGTCCATTGTCTCAGATCTAGACAACAGATTCCTAAGTGCATTTTGGTCAAGTCTCTAGTCGATGCTAGATACAAAACTTATTGAGTCCATGACTTTCCATCCCCAACCTGATGGCCAAACATAAGTTTTCAACAGGATGATCGTACACATTTGTTGCATGTGAAACTTGAAGCATTCATGCATGTGGGATAAAAGTCTCCCTTATGTCCAACACAGCTAAAACAGAGCTCTCCACAACTCAACAGGCCACAACCCCTTTCAAGTAGGGCTATGATTTTAGCCATTATGCCCATTGATATGGCCATACCTTTTGCAGCCACTCAGGTAGATTCGGCTCACGTGTTGTCGGAAGCTAAAAGGGCTAACAACTTCATTGAGAACATTCAACACATCCACGAAATATTGGACATAGCTAATTCTAAGTACAAGCAACACCTTGATCATCATCGAGTGTCACACAAGTTCTAGGTGGATGACAAATTTTGGCTACATTTGCAGAAGAAGTGCTTTGTTGGACCCCACTACAAGATTCGCCCACTCCGATATCACCTATACACCATCACCAAGTCCATCAATGATAATGTATTTCACCTGAGCATCCCATCGTTCCTTGGTTTGCACTCAGTGTTCAGTGTAGACCGCCTTCGGTGACACTTCACACCATTGTTAGACACATCTGACATTGCAAAACAACTCACACCAACAGAGCTCAACCCAAACTACATGGAACAAACCACAACTAATTAGATCATGGAAAGATAGATCAAGAACACTCGCCAATGGAGGATACAACTTTATCAAGGTGTTAAAGCAGGCCAACTCCTTCACTAGGGCAAGTGGTTCACTAGGGACTAGGTTCAATAGAAATTTCCTCACCTCATGGAGGCTTTGCACGCAATGGGGACCATTTATTTCTAAAGGGGAGGAATGATCTAGGTTGATATTGGTGGCCACCTGCCTATTCCACCTAGACCCCTGGGTCAATTTCATATGTTTCCTTGTTCGTTTTAGCATTTACTATTTTTTAGCAGTTTTTCGGGTCCTGAACTTCTGAAGTAGTTTTGATCCCCTAAACAAAAATTTTCTAGGGTCCATGGAAGGCCCATAGCAATAGGCAAGGACCTGTGATGAAACCTGTAGTAATTAGAGAGAACTTTCCAACAAGGTATCATACATGTCGAACAGAGATAATGTGACCAAGTTATGATCCTGGGAAGTTAATTACCCAAATAACCCCAAAGGGGCCCACAAACTCTTGGTGTTACATCTCCTCGGGTTATGGTTTTGGTTGTTTAGGATTTTATCATGTTTTCCAATAATAAATAGGTCCTTGAGCCTCATTGTAACATAGTTCAGAGGCATGTATCCACCACATCTCTTCTCAGAGATAAGATACCATCGCCCGAGCTATCTTATTTCCATTCTACTTGTAAGCATAGTTCAATATTCTTCCATTAATGAATTGAATTGTTTTTCTACTACATCTTTGTATTTATGATTATATCTATGAGTTGTTCCATTCCTGTTTAATTTTGGATCATATTGAAACGATGATTGTATTTACCAAATTGACCCGAGATTTACTATGGAGTGAGGTATACCCTCCTTAAGTTGGTTTGATCTTCAATACAAAACCTTCCTTAAATATTGTATAAGTGGTCTTCAAACTTCTTTTGTCCATGACCATAGCCCTGCTACCATGTTTGGAAATCCAATGAATTCGTAGATAATTAATTTCCCTTATTATGACATTAACTTGTGATGTTTTCATTATTAGTATTAGATCTCTTAATTATATTTTCTTATCATCAATATTAATGGAAAATAACAAATAGAAGAGAACATAATATATAGGCATGTTGCGAGGGAAAATCCCCCCTCGAGTGGAAAACCCAATCAAAATTATTCATTCAGTAGATTCAAGATGGGACAACCATGACCCTTACAAACTAGGCTCGAGACTACCTCCATCAAGTCATCCTTCTTTCACTTGGTTTGCATCCATGTCACTGAATTCTTGTCACTGAGTTTTCATCAAATATTTGCCACTAAATTCACACTGAGACATTCACACTTCTTACTATGAAGACACCAAATCCTTCTCTCTCTTCACTATAATTACATTGGAACATAGATTGCATCGAGATATCCACTATTATAGTATTAATCCCTTATCATAGTTAGTATACCCTTAACCTTAGATCGAATCATTATCATTGTAGTTATATCCTTAACGTTGACCCTTCTCACTATTGTGGTACCAAAACAATGTTACTCCCTTACTATGATATCTGACCTTCATCTTAGAGGTAACCTGAACTTTCTCACTATGTTATAACACTGAAAACAATGCCCTGTAATCTGCAATAGTATCCGAGATTCGACCTTCTATGACAACACTGAGATAATCCAAGCTCTTGTAGTGACACCAAAAATATCCTCTAAAAAATGAGAGCTTCTGAGTTGATGAAATGTGAAAATCATAGCTTGGTGTACATAGTGGTTCATCCATTATAAATGAGCCAACATGAATATTTAGGGGTTGTGTCTTTGCATGTTGAGGTTGACTTGAGTTCTTATTTAAATGAATCAGACTTGATGATTATCTTATTTTATGTCGTCCTTGAAGGGGACTTGATGGAGGATTCTTTTGACCAATAAACAATTGACTTTAACAATAATCTAAAGCCTATAATGCAAGCTTGACCTATACATTTGACCCAAGAATGAAACCCATGCTTTAACAAGTCAATTAAATCAATAATACAAAAAAATATTTATTATTTTGACAAGTAAATTACAGGATGACTCAAATACACTAAATGAAATTGAAACCTAGTTACATTTTCCAACAGAAGTGTGGAATTATATGTTACGAGAGTGTTGTAAATGTATCAGATTTTCAAACTAGGTCACTCGATGCTTCTAATTGTAACCTCTCAAAATATTCACCAAATTCTTGTTGACTACTTATGTTTTCTCATCCATATATGGATGGAATGTTGTAGAACTCTTTGACTTCATGTCCATATTCTCCCACAATGTCATCAAAAATGTATGAAGAAATATTGTGTCCCTATGTAAAATGATGTTCATTATTATTCTAAAAATGCACCCAAACCTATCCAAAGAATGAGTTTGCTTATTCTCTTTAGGCAATGGAAATTTCATAATGGTCGCTAATTTGGTAGGATCTATCTTGTGGTATCCTCCACCTATCAAATAACCTAGATACACCAAATATTTTTGTGCAAACTCACAATTCTTGAGATTTTCTAGTAGTTTGTGCTTATTTAATGTCTAGGGAACCTACGTCAAATGTGATATGTGCTCCTCCCATGTCGAAAAATATACGAGTATATCATCCAAATAGACAATAATGAGTTAATTATAAAACAGAAAAATATATAATTTATTAACCTTATAAATATAACTAGTGAATTACATAGGCTGAATGGCATGACTAACCACTTGTACAAACCTTACCTCATTTTGAAGGTGGTATTCCATGTATCTTATTTTTTGACTTTAACCTAGTGATATATGGAATTTAAGTCCAACTTGGTGAAGTATTTTTCTTATTGCAGCTGATCAAATACATCATTTATCCTTGGAAGGGGGGTACTTGTTCTATAGTGCCAGAAAATTATGAAACTTAGTGGATGTGTATTGATTATAAGGCATTGAAAATAATCACGCCAGAAGGTACCACCATGGTGATGTACAAGGTCAAATTACACCCTGTTCCAAAAGTTCTTGCAATTGTTTCTTCATCTTCTTTCTTCCATAATAGACTGTATATACAACCCAATGTTTATCAATGGGGATTATAGTAATACATAGATCTCGTGCTCCACTTCCATCTTGAGTGGAAGACCCTTAGGCTCCTATAAAACATCCCTCTAAGCCTGTAGCAACTCAAGTCTTCTAGTTGTCAGTTATTTTTCATATTACATCCTTATAAGTATGCCTTTCCTCTTACTAACTACTCTACAAACATTTTTTCTCTTAAAAATAGTAAAAAAATACTTCTTGCCATACTTGATCAGTTTCTTAGCTTGGTTGGCACTTACAAGCAAAATTTTTTACTTGCCTTTATGTGCATTTTGTTGGGTGTGACTTTTTAGCTATTTTCTGCACCTTCTTTCCCCAGTTTTGATCCTCTTATCCTCCAAGCCTATGAACTTTACATGATTGATCCCCCCTTTTCTCACTTTTATAACCTATTCTACTGTCATGTTATTTTGCCGTATTTTACTGAATAATACGATATTTTATTCCTCTTTGTGGCTAACTCGGGTGATCATTGGAGGAGTATTTTGGGAAGCTCTTCTCCTTTTCAGGCGTTGCTAGCTAAAAAAGGTTATGGAGTAGATAGGCAGTGGTAATAAATTACAGAGCAGGGTAGAGAAGTTCACTGTTACACCGTGTATGCTATTACAGGTTGCTGTTACACATTGAATGTTGTTACAAGATGATGTTACACTACGTGCTGATACAAAGGTCCACTGTTACACCAAGGATGATATCGCCATCAGCTGTAGTAACATCCCAAACCGCTATTCACTCGCAGGATGTTGTTGCACCAAAGCTAGCAAGTATGGGTAGTATTCCTCATAACAGTTGTCTACATTAGAAATTGTTTATTTTGGAAGAAATAGACCCAAGTGGTTGCAATCCTAACTAATGAATATTTGTATTCAGAAATAGGTTGTAGCTACTTTTATTTTTTATCAACATGAGAATCGTGAGATTCTCATGACTGATCTGTTTCTAATTTTGGGTATGTAATAACTATAAAAGAAACTTGATTTCCTATGTACAAGGACATGACATATAGAAGAGTATTGTTACTCTTCTTTTGTAACTCTGAATTATTTTTAATATTAATCACTACGGTGATGTTGTTACTGCTCTTCAGCTGATTCGTTAATTACTTTTGTGTTATTCTTGCACCCTGCTAAGGAGGAAGGGCCCTCCTCTTTGGAAGGGACTGTAGTGATAGAGGTAGTGTACATTCTGGTTTTGCTAATTGTTATATGGTTTCTTGTTGTTGTTGTACAAATTTTGAATTACATTTTCTATTGTTCCAATTTATATTATGTTGTTACACTGAGTTAATCAACAGAATGGTAGTAACCAGCTAGAGTAGATATTAGTCATCGTGTGGCACACCATTACTTTGGTAGTTGGGAAGTGTGATTCAATTCTGTGGATTATTTTTTATTTCTACATGAATGATTTGATTCAATAATTTGACTCAACAACATCTTTTGTTGTTCTCTCCATTTTCTCATTCTTGGCTGTAGTGTATTGGCACAAACAGTGCGAACTCCATTGAAACAACAAGACCTACCCTGGGTTGAGAATTAAATGTTGCAGTCTCAGTCAATTAGGATTGATTAAAACAACACTACATTTTGGCGTTGTTGCCGAGGATGGAAATTGACGATATAGTCAGCCAAGTTGTTTGTTTGATGATAGAGTGCTCCTAGTCCACAATCGTTGGGCAGTAAGATGAGAGGTAAGAACCTGCGCATCGCTCTAACATACTTGGGTGGGCTCACCATTGTGACCACTAGGGCACTTAGGGAATTTTGGTGTTTTTTTTAGCGTGTCTTCATCTCTTCAGTCGTTGGGCAGTAAGATGAGAGGTAAGAACCTGCGCATCACTCTAACATACCTGGGCGGGCTCACCACTGTCGAAGACTGAGACACTTAGAGTGTGAATTAATACACATAGGGTCCATGTGTACAACTATAGGAATTACAGAGATACCAAAACTACCCCCACTCTAATTAGTCACAAGAAAAATGGGTCGTAAAAAGGAAAGGAAGAGTATAGATTTGGGAAGGAAAACATTTATCCAGGAACTAATATCTAAAGCAGAAAAAGAACGATTCATCTCTCAAAGGGATGAAAGGAAAACAAGGCTGCAAAAAGTTGTTACTCACATAAGAAGGGCAAAAACCTCTAATTCCTCTATCTCACGACCATATCATTCTAAAGCTAACATCCACACCCCCAAGATCAAGAATCTAATCTAGGACCAGGAGAGGGAAGCTAGTGGCCAGAACTTGAGAATCGAGGGACAAGGGGAAACTGAGGGGGAACATCAAACACCTGAGATGGAAGACATCTTGTTGGTTTATCAATACCCAGATACAGGTAGTGCCATGAAACAACCAGCCCTGAGGATACCTGAGCCATCAATCACACCTACAAGACCATCAGAAGAACAGTTTGAGGGACTTCCATTATAACAAGGGTTAGAAGGATGAGTCATGGGGAACAACACTGACAACAACACTAAAACAGATGCTACCATCACCACCTTTGAGTTCCCAATTGGGGATATCGGAGGTGAAGCTCCTATGAAAAATATTCCTCTATCATCCTTACCATCCTTCGAGGGGCACCTTTTTATTTGAGTTTGATGTCTTATGTAGAAGTTATGATTATACCTTAGATGCACAGGAATTGAAATTATTCCCTGCTACTTTAAAACGAGCAGCCTTGAGATGGTTCGTGGGACTGGGCTCCGCTTCCATTCGAACATGGAATGATATGAAGGAGACGTCCATATCACAGTACCAAGACAATTCTAGAACGAGGGACTAAAGGGAGTAGGTGTTTAGAATGACACAGAATGAGGATGAGAGCCTAGAATGCTATGTAGAATGGTTCCACTATATTTTGCAGAGGTCTAAACACAACGATTTATACCATGAAATCTTGACGACTATATTTATCAGAGGAATGACGGATGACTGCCTTAACACCCTGAACCTATTAGGGAAGGGGGATATATCACAGGAACCATTCGTTGAAATTATAAAGCTCTATCTAATATGTTCTAGAGGATCGTCTAAGGGGAGAAGCACAATTTGAGACACCTCTACCCAAATTCAAAAATTTCCAAGAGGAGGAGTAACTAGAGCAGAGACCATGAATTTGTTCGAGAATTTCAAGACTGATATCCACAGTACTCTCTTTGCCTAGATAACAACAAAACAAATAAAAAAGGCACAAGCAAAAGCTGATACACCTCTCGCCGTGTTCTGTCTAAATTTCGAGAAGAATCATCCCTTGAGGGAATGCGAATTGAACAACATTAGCTTGTGTAATATTTATGAGCTGGAACATTTGATAGGGAAATGTCTGGAGCTTCCTAGACTGAAGGCAATACTTAGAGAGTCAAGCGAGGAGGTTCAGTCCTCTTATTTCATTGCACCAAGGAGGCCATGGCAACCATGACCTCCAGGTATGTGTCAAGATTTTTCCTCTTTCAATTTGTGGAACAATGCATATAATACTCACAAATATCCATGGCAATATCCTACTCCTTCTTTAGCACAGTTTCCTTCACCCTGGAACTAGTGGTCTCCATCTCCCTCTATCCAATATCCTCAATCTCAACCATATCCTTGGAATCAAAACTGGAGAGGAAATGCCTAGAATTCAGCATTACATGGATTACCCATGCAACAATAGCTTCAATTCGACCCCAACTACCTGTGCAACCTAACCCAAACCCAAAAAATAAAGCAACTCAAGGCATAGAGGCTCTGACTACCTTCCAAACCTACTTTATTACCCTTGTGGGGCTGAATGAAATTCAATTGCAATCGGGAAAGGTAATTAAACCAAGTCACTACGCTATCATTAAAGAGGAGGAATATGAACCATCCAGAAAAAATATCAGAGGTTCTAAGGCAGCTGGTGTGCCTATAACAGCCGATACAAAGGAAGTTATTACATCTGTAATAGCCAACCTATGAAGAATTGTTACTATTGTAGCAACCAACCCAGGAAAGGATGATACGCCTATAATAACCGACTCGATTGTCATAACTCAGGACCCTACGTACCCTCAGAGATTGGCTGAACCTGGAATTAATTCACTGACTGAATCCGATTTTCTTAGGGATTTGCAAAATCTGCATGTATAGATTCCTCTACTATAATCCGTTAAAGAAGTACCTAGTTATGATAAAACAATTAGAGGTTTGCATCAAGAAACTTGGGAGGAAGCCTAAAAACTGTTCTAAATAACTATAATGATTAAGGAAATCCTATAGTTATTGTCTACATTAACGATTAGCCCATAGCTAACACATTGATTGATCTTGGGGCTTTCATTAATGTAATGACAAAGAACCTCTTTATCACTCTTGGGCTACAGGGACTTAGACATACTCCTACTGTACTGGAATTAGCAGACAGGTCCCGTGTTAAACCCGAGGGGGTGTTAGGGGATATAGTTATTACAATAGATTCCTAGAGATATCCAACTGAGTTTCTTATCTTACAGCCTAAATCCAATTTGGGGGGACATCCTTTGATCTTAGGGAGACCTTGGTTGGCCACTGCGGATGGATTTATAGGATGTAGATCTAGATTTGTGGTGATCTCGGATAGCGAGGCAACAAAGAACCTTAATATTTACCCCCCAAAACCAAATGTGGATGTATACAACCCTTGGTGGGATGGGTTTGAGCCTGAGTCAGATCTTTCCCTACCACTCCTCACTCTAGGGAAAGCTTAGTATTTAAAAGAAGAGACAAAAGATGATGTCACTAATGGTTTTATTAGTAACTCACTTTTCGTCGCTTCTACTAAAAATGCGAATGACGAAGAAGAGGTGGAAGATATAGATTTTGAATAAATGAGAACCACTCTGAATATTGATAGTAATCCAATTGAGATAGAACCTAGAAAGTTTTTGAATATTAAACCCAACCTGACTTCCAAGCAAAACCAACTGTTGTTACAACTCTTACAGAAATACAAAGAGGCATTTGCATGGGACTATACAGACACGAAAGGGATCCACCCTAACCTATGCACTCACTGTATTTACTTGAAATATGGCTACAAACCACTCAGACAACCACAACGTCGCATGAACCTTGCACTAAAGGAGGTGGTGAAGGAGGAATTACAAAAACTCCTGAGTGCTAATTTTATTTATCCGATAT
Source organism: Pinus tabuliformis (assembly GCA_031772625.1). NCBI lineage: Eukaryota > Viridiplantae > Streptophyta > Pinopsida > Pinales > Pinaceae > Pinus > Pinus tabuliformis. Next base: position 200,948,884 of record CM062820.1, on the reverse strand, counting down.
TTGATAGTCAATGGGTGTCACCACTTGTCATCGTTCCTAAAATGAACGACAATTGGAGAGTCTATGTATATTACAAAGAACTCAATAAGGCCACTAAAAAGGACCATTTTCCTTTGCCATTTATAGATCAGGTCCTTGATACACTTTCCGGAAAGAAATTATTTTCATTTTTAGACGGATTTAGTGGCTACAATCAGATACAGATTGCCCCAGAGGACTAGGATAAAAGAACCTTTACTTGCCCTTGGGGAACCTTCGCATATAGAGTACTCCCTTTTGGACTCTATAATACACGAGCGACCTTTCAAAGGGAAATACTGAGGATTTTTTCTGGCTTGTTGAATCACTCCCTTGAAATCTTCATGGATGATTTTACACCTTATGGAGATGCTTTTGAAACAGAATTAGTTAATCGGGAAAAAGTGTTGGAACGATATGTGAAAACTAATGTTGCTTCGAGCACTGAAAAATGTCACATGATGATGACTGAAGGGATCGTGCTTGGACACTACATTTTTGTTGAAGGAATCAAGTTAGACCCCAAAAAAATAGAGGTAACTATGAAAATTCCAACCCCCAAGATGCAAAAGTAGGTACGTAGTTTCTTGGGGCATGTAGGGTAGTACAGGAGATTTATAGAAAAAAATTAAAAAATTGCATGGCCATTATTTTCCTTTCTCATGAAGGATGTCGACCTTTTGTGGACATGAAAGTGTGAGCGGGCCTTTTTAAAGTTGAAATGTTGTGTATCAACAGCTCTAGTCTTGCGAGGACCTAATTGGGAAATGTCGTGTCACATAGCTAAAGATGCATCTCATATTGTTGTAGGTGTTTTTTTGGGCCAACTGGAGGATAAAAATCCTTATGTTATTTACTACATAAGAAAAAACCTAACCCCGACTGATTTTAACTACATAGTGACTGAGAAGGAGTTCTTAGCAGTCATGCATGCCATCAATAAATTCAGACATTATATCACTGGGTATCAAGTATTTGTACACACTGACCATTTTTCCATTCATTTTCTAATGGATAAGACAATTACCAATGGTAGAATCACATGCTGGTTATTGTTATTACAAGAATTTGATATCACAATTGTCGATAAACCTAGAAAAGATAATGTTGTAGCTGATTTTGTTTCTAGGTTAACTATTGATGACAATTACATTCCTATTGAGGATTCTTTCCCTGATGAATATCTCTTTTTTGTTTTTACTTACTCACCTTGGTATGAAGATATAGCCAATTATTTTGCTGTAGGGAAGTTTCAATAGTATTTGTCCTCCAAGGAGAAAAGAAAGATTATACAGCAAAATGCTACCTATACCGGGATAGATTGGAATCTCTATCACATTGGACCAGATTTCCAGATCAAATGTTGTGTTAGAGAAGATGAGACCTTTAACATCCTTAAAGCTTGTCATGAGGGACGTTGTGGAGGGCACTTCACAGACAAGTGGACATGATACAAAGTCCTTTCAACAAGGTACTATTGACCAATAATATTTCAGGATGCCAAGAAGTTTGTGAAGGGATGTGACAGTTGCCAAAGGATGGGACAACCACTGCAATGAGATGATATGTTGTTACAACCCCAAATCATCTTAGAGCCTTTTGAGAAATGAGCCCTAGATTTTGTGGGACCAATTAATACTTCATCTAGATAGAAATATTACATCTTGGTCTACACTGACTATGTCACAAAATGGGTTGAGGTAAAGGCACTAACCGGAGCCACGGAGCAGGTTGTTTCATACTTTTTGTTTGAAGACATCTTTGTCTAATTTGGCATACCCAAGGAGATAGTCACAGATGGAGGGCCCTAGTTTACATCTCATATGATCTAGAAGTTGGTTGAAAAATATAAAATCCATCATAGAATCACAACACCTTATCATCCATAAGAAAATGGCCAAGTGGAAAGCACTAACAAAGTTGTTGAGGGAATCCTTACTAAGACTGTGGCCAATCATCAAAGAAATTGGGCCGACAAACTTCCACAAGTGTTGTGGGCATACAAGACTACATGGAGGAATACCATGAGATTCTCACCATATGAACTTGTGTATGGCAAAAATCCCTTATTCTCCATTGAGTTCAAAATCAAGACACTAATAATAGCATTGCGAGTAAATTTGAATATGGACACAACACAAAAGCAGAGATTGAACCAATTCAATGAATTGGAGGAGAAACGGTTAGGTGCTATCTAGCAAACAGAGATTATCCAGCAGAAGAGAGCTAAGTGGTACGACAGGTTGATCAAGAAGAAGAAGTTCCAAAAGGGATATTCAGTTCTCTTATATGAATCAAGATTCTAAGACTTCAAGGGTAAGCTCCACACCAGATGGTTAGTGTGAGGACACCAGATGCAGTCTTTGACAATGGGACTGTAAATTTGGTGACCATTGATAGTGTGAGGACACCATTTCTTGCAAATGGGCACTGTATTTGGTTATATCACAAACCTACTTCAAAGGATTCATTCGTCAACATTGTCCCAAATTTAGATCTTCAGATTACAGGAACAGGGGAAAGCCCCCCTGTGCTACAAAAATTCTATTTTTTCCAATAAGTGTAACAATTGAAAATAAACTACGGATGATAGTTGTTACACCTTCAAACTTAAAAACGATATATATATATATATATATATATATATATATATATATATATATATATATATATATATATATATATATATATATATATATATATATATATATATAGATATATATATATATATATAATCTAGTTGTGAAAACCTTTTTCGGGTGTAGAAAGACAATTCCTGTAACAGTTGAAAACCACCTTGTGGTGGCTGTTACACACTTTGTAACAACATTTTTTATATAAAAGAATACATTACAATAGTGTTGTTACATGATCGTTTCTTCTCTATTTTTGTAAAAATTAATAATATATAATAGTCGTCCTGGCTATTACGCCTGTAATAGCTGATGACTTTTAGAAATAAGTGGAATAAAATATTTTATTGCAATAAACAACAGGCATCATCATGGTTCTTGATGAGCCCCAATTTTTGGTACAATTTGGGCTCATTTGGCCTACTTTCTTTGCTCAAACCATTCATCTTTTATTGCTTATGCATTCATTTCTTGGTTTATTCGTGTTGTTTGTAGGAAGAAGGGTAGGCATTCTATCTACGTGACTAATACATGATGATTTCAGGTTTTTGGCATTAAAAGGGAGCAAAGACCACGAAAAAGGAGACAAGGAGACAGTAAGGTGGCACTGCTGGTTTTTAGGAGAGGATGTCCACAGTCTTGGGGACCTTCCTCGTGATTCCCACCATAGCTCCGAGCTCCAACCAATCTCCCAACCGAGCTTAGAGGCAGCCAACCGTTCTACAGGAACAGCAGTTACAACTGTTCTACAGGATCAACAGTTTAACCTTTAGTTGGACAGCCGAGCTCCACAAATCAAGGAAACCTGTTGGATTATCATTTTGCATAAATACTGAGGCCGTAGCCTCTGATAGGGGCTTTTTTGAACTTTTGCATTACCATTGTAATTTTGAAGTACGAGCTACAGCTCGGTGTTGGTTCTTGTTGTAAGCCAGTTTTGGCATGACATCAGATTTTTGGTTATGAATAAAGGCAGGCAGATTTTGATCTCATTCTGAGTTTCTAAGGGAGCTATAGCTCTCAGGTTAGGGCCCAACCTGAGAGCAATAGACCTCCTCTGTGTTGTAATGTTATTTGCCTTTCGTTCCAGCACTTCGTTTCTTTACTTTGACATGCAATTCGAATTTACAGTCTGCTGATTTAGTTTTTATGAGATTGAATAGGATTCGTTTATGGTGAATTTGCTTCCAGTTGCTTAGGTTAGAAGAGGATAGTTATAATTCATTGGAGCTCCAGAAAAAGGTTGAAAGGACCTCACTGCCATCTCTGTTAGGGATTGGGGTGTAGTCTGAACCAACCACCAAAATCAAACGCAGTTCTTTTCACGTCCATGCAAGCTGCAATAGTTACTTTAGTCGTAGATCCATCCATGCACTTTGGTCTTGATCATTACTTCTTCATTCCACTTCCATGCATGAGTTTCTTTCACAAATTGCACTGCTGTTCATTGGTTCAAAATAGCATAGTTAACGTAGGTTAAAGAGTTCTCGTTTTTGGTGACATTCAAAGACAATTTGTTTCATCTACACTGCTCCACACCATTCCATTACCTTCCTCTTCTTTCCGACCACACCTAAAGCCACTCAACCGACCTCCGTTCAGCTCGTTTACCTTCCAGCTCTTCCATTACTCACGTAGCTCCATTTACTTAACCTTTCGTTGATCCCATCCTTCCAGCCATCGACCCACTGCATGCACTCTTTCTCCATCTGACTTCTCTGCTCCTGAGCCATCACTAGTTCCATCTCCATCTCACCTATCCTCCCATACCACTCCATCACTTCACCATCTCCCAAAACTCCCACGGTCGAACATCCTGTAGAATTTCATAGACTTCCTGTAGAACCCCTGAGTTTCCTGTAGGATCCCCTGCAGACTTCCTGTAGAAGCCTGCAAACTCGGTTGCTGAGCATCCGAACGTGGTAGACTTCTGTGGACTGATGCTGGAGATCCTCTAGGGCCTCTCCTAGCCCCCCTGACCTTGCCCATGCTTTCCTTCCATTCGAACCGCTCCTGCACAGTCAAACCCTAATCAAAAGTATCATCACAATAAATCCAACCACTTAATGAAAAAATACAAAAGCATGTCTTTTCAGATGCAAGTAGCTTAGATGCATGTATTTCAGCTCACTGCAAGTAATGGCATCATTGGTATAAGTTTCCTTCACAGTTTTGCATTGTAAGGGCCTAGCTAGTCAAATTAGGGTTTACTAGGGTTTTCATGCTTTGTTGGCTTTCAGTTTCTTTCTGCAAGTAGATTAGCCTCCTTTGAGTTAGCTTTCGTCCATCACTCATAAAGCTTCTTCTGTGAGCATATAGAAGTTGGCTTGAGCCCTAGCGGACTTGTGCCAGCTGACCAAGTGACAGCTGTGACAAGAGCTAGTACTTGTGCATACAGCACCGCCGCTTCCAAGTTTGTACGAACTACCGAGTTGATAAAATTAGAGATAGGAAGCTCCAGGAGTTGTAGCATTATTGCTACAATACTGGAGCCCACCATCTTTTTGGCGCCGTTGCCGGGGAAGCGTCAGAGTATTAGTAATTGTTGCTTTTCTTCTATTTTCTTACTCTTGCCTTCTGCTAAGTAGTTTATTTCATTTCCATTCTGCAAAAGTAGCATAGACATTTCCTGCTTTCATAGATTAGCATTTCCTGCTTTCATAGATTAGCATTTCCTTTCTGCAAGCATAGACTAGCATTTCCATTCTTGCAATTTCATTTGAGCAAAGTAGATTAGTTCTTTCCTGCTTTCAGTTTAATTCTGCATCTTTCATAGTTAGTTGTAGATCAATCTGTTTCAGTTTTGCAGGTACCAAAAGGAAAAAAAGCAAAAACAATCAAAAGAAAAAGAAAGTCTTTTCCATTTCATGCCTCGTAGGAACCGAGATAGATCAGGCAAATTCCTACCAAACACCCCCACCACATCACTGAGTCACCCTTCTCTCTTCTTTGGTGACAGTGACCCAGAAGAACCTATAGGTGAACATCCTGAGATATACAAAGATCCTATAGTAGAAGAAGAGTTAGAGACCACTCCATCTGAAGCTATGGCTGACAATAGAAGAGAAGATGAAAGAATAGAAGGTGCCTTCCCCATCCGAGAGACCAATGGAGAGATGAAAATGAAGAACATTAGCCCCTCTGCTTTACCTCACTTCCATGGGCTGACTATTGAAGATCCTGATACCTTCCTGTTTGAGTTTGTTGTCCTTTGTAGAACCTATGACTATACTGAAGATGAGAAAAAGCTGAAACTTTTCCCTTCCACTCTTAAGGATGCAGCATTACGCTGGTTCATGGGCTTACCTGGGAATAGTATCACCACTTGGGCTCAGATGCAGCAAGCTTTCAATACCAAGTACAGGGATTATTGTAGGTCTAAGGAAACCAAGGGAGAAATCTTTCAGATGACCATGGGAAATGATGAGTCCTTAGAGGATTATGAGGAGAGGTTCCAACTAAGCTATAAGTGGGCCAGGTGCACACTTGACCCTGAATCCCTCAAGTTGGTCCTGCTCCGAGGGGTCCTTGAAGACCTCTTAGATACCCTTCACATGTTAGCTGGGGGGGACATTTACCAACTGCCTTATGAGGACATCAAGACTGTGTTTAGAAACCACTCCAGGGCAGCTAGGAAACGAGGTAGAGGAAACCTCCCCTCAACTAGTGTCCCTTTCTCCAAACATGAGCTTGCAAATCAATTAGAAGATCTCAAGAGTGAGGTGAGACAGACCATTGCCATGCAGCTGGACACATTCAGAATTCAGCAAAAGAAAGAAGAAGCTGAGAGAGCCTTGGCTGTCTTCTGCCCTAGGTGCACAAGGAGACACCCTAAGAACGAATGTCCATTGCATTCGGTTGAAGTGTGTTTCGTTTGTGAGGAGGACCACCCCACAAATCAGTGTCCAACCTTACCTGGGTTTAAAGCCATGTACCAAGGGACAGAAGCTCCCACTGAACCTCTCTATTACCTCAACCAAAGGAGGCCACAAGGATCTAGACCTTATCAGCAGGGGATGCAAGGGGCACCTCAAGCTTATTATAGCCCCAACCAATCAACTCCTATGCCTTCCTGGGGTCCCCTTGCTCATCCTTCCTGGTCCATGCCTCCTCCATGGTCTTATCCACCTCAGTACCCTACTCAACCTACTTCTCATTCATATCATTCACATGCCCAGCCATAGCCTCAATGGAATGCACCTCAATCGGGGTGGAGGCCCCAATACAACACTGCTCCCGCCATCTTGCCTCCACCACCAGTTCAACCTCAGCCATTACCTCCTGCTCCTCCAAGGCAACCTCAAATGCCTGCTCAACTGAACCCAAACCCCAACAATAGACAGGCCCAGCAGGTATACACTGGGGAAACCTCATGCCCTACCTATGCTGTGGAGATCCAGGAGATCAATCTTCGATCTGGAAAGACTCTACCAGATCGCCAACTTCCTCCCCCAGAGGATGAGGAAGATAAACAGGAAAGTGAACCAAAGGCTATTCCACCCTTTCCTGAGAGACTAACAGCCACCACACAACCCAACCCAAAGGAGGATGAGCTTCTGGGAGAGCTCAAGCAGTTGTGTGTGAAAATACCCCTTCTCCAAGCCATCAAGGATGTGCCAATATACAAAAAACTGGTTAAGGAGAAGTGTTTCAAACACCCAGGCAGACGGAAGAAAGATGCTTCAACTATCAATGTCATAGGATAGCTGTCTGACCTTATGTTAGGACAAGTCATCTGCCCAAAGTACCTAGATCCTGGAAGTCCTGTAGTATATGTCCACATCAATGGCACCATTATACCTCACACCTTGATTGATCTGGGGGCTGCCATTAATGTGATGACCAGGGATACCATGCTTAAACTCAATCTTCAGGGTTCCTTGAGGAAGACCTCGACAGTACTGCAATTGGCAGATCGCTCCACCGTGACTCCCGAAGGGATTGTGGAGGATGTCTTGGTCTCTATTGACTCTTGGGAATACCCTGCAGACTTCCTGGTTCTGCAACCAAAGGCAAAGCTTACTAGATATCCCCTCATCTTGGGAAGGCCTTGGTTAGCCACTGCAGATGCCTACATTAGTTGTCGTGCAGGAGATATGACCATAAAAAATGGTCCTATGTCCAAGCAGCTAGTCCTATACCCCCCTGCCCAACCCTCCTTAGAGCATGGCTTACCTCTCTGGTTGGAAGAAGGAGAGGAAGACGAGGTGTACTCAGCACCTCTGTGCACCTTAGATACCACTAGAAGAGACCCCCCAACCGAGGATGACTTGATCGAGACCTTGATCCAGAATCCACCTTCCAGTGCACTACCCTTAGAGAAATTGGTGGAGGATGCCCAAGCTAGCACCTTAGTGGATCTTTGTACAACCAACCCTTTCACTCCCAGAGTTAAGAATGTGGAGTTCGGCCCTGAGAGAGCATTAAAGATCAGCTCCTCCCTATCTCCTTCCCAGGAAAAGGAGCTGTGTAGCCTGTTGGCCAGCCACTTAGATGCTTTTGCTTGGAGCTATAAGGAGATGAAAGGAGTTCATCCTTCGGTTTGTACTCATCACATATACATCAAAGAGGATTGTAAACCGGTTAGGCAACCTTAGAGGAGAATGAATCCAGCTCTTAAGGACATTGTCAAGGAAGAATTGCAAAAATTGTTGGATGCGGGATTCATCTACCCCATCTCAGATAGTGAATGGGTGTCCCCTCTAGTGTTGGTTCCCAAGAAAAATGGGAAGTGGAGAATCTGTGTGGACTACCGAGAATTGAACAAAGCTACCAAGAAAGACCATTTCCCTCTACCTTTCATAGATCAAGTGTTGGATGGACTGGCAGGAAAGAAGTTCTTCTCTTTCCTGGATGGGTTTAGCGGGTACAACCAAATCCAAATCAGCCCGGAAGACCAAGATAAGACCACCTTCACTTGTCCTTGGGGTACCTTTGCCTACCGAGTCCTTCCCTTTGGGCTATGCAATGCTCCTGCTACCTTCCAGAGAGCTGTCTTGAGCATCTTCTCGGAGCTGGTCCATGATGCAGTGGAAATCTATATGGATGACTTTACTCCTTATGGGGCCAACTTCCAGGAAGCATTGTCCAATCTGGGAAAAGTCCTAACCAAATGCATCGAGATGAACTTGTCCCTTAGTCCTGAAAAATGTGAATTCCTAATGACTGAAGGGACCGTGCTAGGCCATACCATTTCTTGCCAAGGGTTGCAGGTGGATCCTAACAAAATTGCTCTCATCAAGAAGGTTCCACCTCCTCAAAAGGTAAGGGATGTTCGGAGTTTCTTGGGATTAAAAGGATACTACCGGAGATTCATTAAAGATTTCAGCAAGCTAGCCTCACCATTGTTTGGCCTGTTGGCAAAAGATGTGGAGTTTAATTGGACTGACGATTGTCAGAGGGCTTTAAATGAATTGAAGGACAAGTTGGTGTCAGCCCCAATCTTGAGAGGTCCAAACTGGGCCCTACCTTTCCACATCCACACTGATGCCTCGAACAAAGCCATAGGTGCAGCTTTAGGACAAGTTGAGCAAAAACTTCCATATGCCATTTACTTTGTTAGCAAAAACTTGACCAAAGCTGAGCTGAATTACACTGTAACCGAGAAAGAATTCTTGGCTGTGGTCCATGCACTGAACAAGTTCCGACATTATATTACTGGCTATCAAACATTTGTACATACTGACCATGCTGCAATCAGATATTTAATGAATAAACTAGATGTGAATGCTCGTATTATTAGATGGTTACTTTTATTGCAGCAGTTTGATTTGACCATTGTTGACAAACCAGGTAGAGAAAATGTTGTTGCTGACTTTTTATCTAGATTGGATTTGTCTGCAGATGAGGATGGAACAGTGGATGACCAGATGCCCGATGAACATCTGTTTGTTATTTGAGTACTCTCTCCATGGTTTGCTGATGTAGAAAACTACCTTGTTTCAGCACAGTTCCCTCCGCACCTATCTTCCAGAGAGAAGAGCAGAATCATCAGAAAAAGTGCCTCATTTACTTGGATCGGGGGCAATCTGTTCAAGCTTGGCCCCGATCAGATCTTAAGGCGTTGTGTAAGGGAGGAGGAAGTCTTTGATATCCTCCTCACTTGTCATGATGGGCCTTGTGGAGGACATTTTGCAGCAAAGAGAACTGCCTTCAAAATCCTGCAGGCAGGCTACTATTGGCCCACACTTCATCAAGATGTCAGAAGATATGTCAGCCAGTGTGACCAATGCCAAAGAATGGGGAAACCGACCCAAAGGGATGAGATTCCTCTCCAACCTCAAGTGACTCTTGAGCCATTTGAGAAGTGGGGCATGGACTTTGTGGGCCCAATCAACCCTCCTTCGAGGCAAAGGTCTTACATCATTGTGTGTACTGACTACTTGAAAAAGTGGGCAGAGACTAAAGCAATCAAAGAAGCAACAGAAGAAAAGGTGGCCGAGTTCCTAAGAGAAAACATCTTCTATAAGTTTGGCTATCCAAGAGAGCTGGTCACCAATCAAGGGAGCCAGTTCACCTCCAACCTGGTTGAAGATCTACTAGCTCATCACAAGATCAAGCATAGGACTTCCACCCCTTATCACCCTCAAGCAAATGGGCAGGTGGAAGTCACCAATAGAGCATTGGAAGGGATCTTGACTAAGGTGGTGAGCAGCAGCAGAAAGGACTGGGAAGATCACCTGGTTGAAGCCACATGGGCTTACAACACCACTTGGAAGACCACCACCGGCTTCACACCTTATGAGCTAGTCTATGGGAAGAAAGCTTTGCTGTCCATTGAGTTTGAATACAACACTTTGAGGATGGCAGCTCAGCTGGACCTAGATCTCAGCCATGCACAGCAAGAAAGGTTATTGCAGCTGAATGGATTGGATGAGCACCAAATGCAGGCCCTCCTTCACTCAGAAGTGGTTCAACTTCAGAGAAAGGTGTGGCATGACCAACATCTCCATGACAAGCAATTTCAGCCGGGAGATTGGGCTTTGTTGTATGACTCCAGATACAAAGATTTCAAGGGGAAGCTGAGAACCAGATGGCTAGGACCATATGCAGTGGAAAAATTCCATGACAATGGATCTGTCCTTATTCGAACCATTGATGAGGAAGCCATTCCCATGCTTGTCAATGGGCATCGATTGAAGATCTACAGGAGACCTCTCTCAAGACAAGAGTTCATCAAAACTATGGAGAAATCTGTATTGGTCATAGAGAAGGGTTCTGCCTCTGCTTTGGGCATACTGTGAAGGATGTAAAAAAAAAAAATAAAAAAAAATAATAATAATAATAAAGATCCTTGGGTGAAAACCTCTCTGAGGCGCCCAAGGCAGGTGGTAGGGGTGAAAACCTCATTGAGGCGCCCCTATTGTCTTTCAAAAAAAAAAGGAAAAGGTTTGAAAAAGATCCTTGAGTGAAAACCTCTCTGAGGCGCTCAGGGCAGATGGCACGGGTGAAAACCTCTTTGAGGCGCCCCTGTTATCTTTCAAAAAAAAAAAAAAAACAATAAGCAAAATATGGTAAAATTGCATGCAGGTTGCAGATGTTCTATGGAGGAGAGGAAGCCTCTCAACTCAAAGCCAAGGGTCCTTATCATGCTGTCAAGGGACCTCACCAGCACCTCCTCCAAGGATACCCATGTTTTTTCAAGGTATGTGCAATTTTATCATGGTTTGAATCTTCTACAGGAAGATGCAGACTTTCTACAGGAAGCCCGAACTTTCTACAGGAAGCTCTGTGTTCTACAGGAAACTACCTGTAGAAGTTTAGGACGGCCCAGAATTCATTTTAAAAGGAGATCTAGCGACTAAGGATCGGTTTGGACGCATGCAAGCCTCTGATTGGCACCCTTGCACATTGCTGTTACCTTGCTCCACCATCCTTGTCGACATGCAACCAAGTTCCCTGCACCAGCAAAGCAGATCGATGAGTTCTCGCGGGAAAAGCCATTTTCAAAGATAAAAAAGTGTTGAGATCTCATACCACAGGCATTAGAAGCTCCGGGAGCGTGATCGAAAGGCCAGATCCTCCGTCGTGCAGCATGCACCCAAGGAGGAAGAACTGTTACGAGACACCCCGCGGGAATCCTGTAACAGTTAAACCTGCTAGAGTGGATACCATTCACAGCACCGCCATCTGCAATGAAACGCGGGTGCATGCAACTAAAGCATCCACTCCATCGTCGGCAGCCTGTAACCATGAGCCTTCGGGTCTGTGTAAGTTCGCATGCAGCAGGTAGATCCACTCACCATCGTCCAAAAACTGGAAAAATCGTGTGCAGCCACGCAGGTAAGTGTCTCGACCCTTCCTTCCATCAAATCGCATGAATTTTACTTTGAATTGTCTGCACAGTGTAAAAGTGAATGGTTGAGCGACCGTATGGCCAGTCGACTGGCCACGTCGGCTAGTTATGGTATAGTTGGATGTTTGGGTGGCGGCCACGACAAAGAGAATGAGCAGCACACACGTGAGAACACTCCTGTCGGAAGCAATGAGTTTAACAGAAAGAGGCGGCGATAGATCTGTGGGAATGGATGCGGCAGCAAGTGAATACGCAAGTGAATGATGGATGACGTCGCCCAACGGTCCAGCGAGGACAGCTCACCCCCCGCGCCACGGATTGCGCCGATTCAAAATCTAATCGGCTAGATTGTGCACATGCATTTATCAACCACCACTTCAAACTCGAGTGGCTATTCTGATCTCTTCTGCACTTTGATACGCCGAGCTTTTGGCTACCAGAACGCCGGTGAAGCACACCTCGAGCGCAGGCCAACTACAGTCCTCCCCGAAATCTGCGCACTGCTCCTACAGGAACACAGTTTCTACAGGAACACAGTCTCTACAGGGACGCAGTTCTACAGGAAGGCGGGTTCCCCACGTAAAAAAAGGTGGCAGAAAAAGGTAACCCTGAAACTCTTCATGCAATTGGTTTTCAAAGGTGGCAGGATCATCGTCCACAGTCTGGTCATAAAGATATCGGTGAAATTGTTGTTTGTTGTGCCTATACTGTCGTTCTACAGGATGTCAGTGTAATTAGACTGTGTTGAATTTTGTGGATTATGTGCATGCTCTGTCTCAATAGACCAAATCTCTTTCGCATTTGCCACCTTTAGTTAAAACAACCGTGTTCATCATGCCGGGTGGGTTTATTAGACGGGAACCCACCGATTCAACCAAGTTAAGGGAAAACCAGGAGGTGGTAGAACTCTTCACACGGGTTCAATGGATATCTTTTTGTGATAAATTGCAGGGTTACGATGATGAAGTGGCCGAAGAATTTCTGCAAGCTCTAAGGCCGAAATCCAAAACACTGGCTACAGTAACCTTCAGGGGCCTAAGCCTCAAGCTCACCCCGCAGTATATCAGTCAGATTACAGAACTTCCTATGGGTCTGCCGTGGGATAAGGAAGAACGGAAGTTGAGCCAGCAGGCAAAGAAAGAATTCTTTCCACCTGAGGAGGAATTCTCGGAGGACAAAAATGGGGTGCGAAGAACGAGTCTGTTGCCACCATGGAATGAATTCAGTTTGCAAATCATGAAATATATAACTTGTGAAGGCCGTTTTAGCATCGTGTATGCATATCACTTTCGGTTGCTCACTGAATTAAGGCACCAGATTGATCTTCCTGTAGAACAAAAACTGAGCATCCCTTATTTCCTATTGCAGTCTCTAATGGAGTGTGCTACCAAGCTAAAAGAGGGCATACCAGATCCGATAGCCCACCATGGGCTGATAAAGCTTCTTGTGGAGGATGCGCTGCATTCATATAAGGTTCCCCTCTTGTGGGAATCCTTCCGGAATTTGACAAGAGATGGAGACATTAAAATGTTGATCGAAGAAACGGGGTCCTCTAGCAGTGAGGAACAAGAAGCAGTGGCCGAGGAAAAGAGAGGAAAAGGCCAGAATACCCCGAGCATAGTGCAGAAGAAAGAACAAAAGAAGAAGCATGAGGAAAAGGATGACAAAGAAAAAGGTGGCACACCTATCTTGTCAGCAAGAGAAAAGAGGCTGAAGAGCAGAATGGACAAAGCTGAGGTGGTCCACGTCAGCCCAAGTACCTCATTAGCACCTGCAACCAAAGCAAAAAGAAAAACTCAGGCAGCTAAGCAAGCAAAGGTGGAGACACCTGTGTCTACAGGAAAGAAGAAACAGGCTTCTACAGGAAGCCTGAAGACAGAGAAAGGGTCTTCTATAGGAAGCCCGAAAATTACCAAAGCAGGGGCTTCTACAGGAAGCCCAAGAGTGGCTAAAACCGGGTCTTCTACAGGAAGGCCAAAATTGGTAAAGAAAGGATTTTCTACAGAAGGCCCGGAAGTGGGCAAAGCAGGGTCTTCTACAGGAAGCCCGAAATCTGAAAAGAAGGGGCCCTCTACAAGGAGCTCTGAGAAAGCAAAATGCAAGAAAGAGAAGGCTGGTATTCTCGAAAAGGAGGCAGCAGATACGCTAGCCGCCCTCAGTACACCTCCAAAGCCGAAGGAGAAGAGAGAGAGGGAGACCCCTCTACCATCTGAAGCCAGGAGAAGTAAGAGGATAAACACGGGCAAGCCGCAGCCGCCACCCAGCAGCCAAACCATTTTAGGGGATGTCCCTACTTCACCCAGTGCAAGAACCCCCTCTAAAACATCAGCCACCCCCGAGAGGGGAAGCCCAAAAATAACTTCCTGGACACGAAAAATAGGCCAATCGCCTTCCGAAGCCCGGCTCAAGGAAATGGAAAAGGGGGAAGAAGCGCCACCCTCGTCACCACCACGGGCAGAAAAGGCAGGGCCACCAAGAACAGGAAAGGAAGAGCATGCTCCGGGCTCTAGTTCTCGGCCAAAGACGAGGAGCTAGAGCAAAGTTGCTCAAGGATGAGCAAAGAGTTTAGCTGGGGGGTGATGAGCCCCAATTTTTGGTACAATTTGGGCTCATTTGGCCTACTTGCTTTGCTCAAACCATTCATCTTTCATTGCTCATGCATTCATTTCTTGGTTTATTCGTGTTGTTTGTAGGAAGAAGGGTAGGCATTCTATCTACGTGACTAATACATGATGATTTCAGGTTTTTGGCATTAAAAGGGAGCAAAGACCACAAAAAAGGAGACAAGGAGACAGTAAGGTGGCACTGCTGGTTTTTAGGAGAGGATGTCCACAGTCTTGGGGACCTTCCTCGTGATTCCCACCATAGCTCCGAGCTCCAACCAATCTCCCCACCGAGCTTAGAGGCAGCCAACCGTTCTACAGGAACAACAGTTACAACTATTCTACAGGATCAGCAGTTTAACCTTCAGTTGGACAGCCGAGCTCCACAAATCAAGGAAACCTGTTGGATTATCATTTTGCATAAATACTGAGGCCGTAGCCTCTGATAGGGGATTTTTTGAACTTTTGCATTACCATTGTAATTTTGAAGTACGAGCTACAGCTCGGTGTTGGTTCTTGTTGTAAGCCAGTTTTGGCATGACATCAGTTTTTTGGTTATGAATAAAGGCAGGCAGATTTTGATCTCATTCTGAGTTTCTAAGGGAGCTATAGCTCTCAGGTTAGGGCCCAACCTGAGAGCAATAGAACTCCTCTGTGTTGTAATGTTATTTGCCTTTCGTTCCAGCACTTCGTTTCTTTACTTTGACATGCAATTCGAATTTACAATCTGCTGATTTAGTTTTTATGAGATTGAATAGGATTCGTTTATGGTGAATTTTCTTCCAGTTGCTTAGGTTAGAAGAGGATATTTATAATTCATTGGAGCTCTAGAAAAACTTTGAAAGGACCTCACTGCCATCTCTGTTAGGGATTGGGGTGTAGTCTGAACCAACCACCAAAATCAAACGCAGTTCTTTTCACGTCCATGCAAGATGCAACAGTTACTTTAGTCGTAGATCCATCCATGCACTTTGGTCTTGATCATTACTTCTTCATTCCACTTCCATGCACGAGTTTCTTTCACAAATTGCACTACTGTTCATTGGTTCAAAATAGCATAGTTAACGTAGGTTAAAGAGTTCTCGTTTTTGGTGACATTCAAAGACAATTTGTTTCATCTACACTGCTCCACACCATTCCATTACCTTCCTCTTCTTTCCGACCACACCTAAAGCCACTCAACCGACCTCTGTTCAGCTCGTTTACCTTCCAGCTCTTCCATTACTCACGTAGCTCCATTTACTTAACCTTTCGTTGATCCCATCCTTCCAGCCATCGACCCACTGCATGCACTCTTTCTCCATATGACTTCTCTGCTCCTGAGCCATCACCAGTTCCATCTCCATCTCACCTATCCTCCCATACCACTCCATCACTTCACCATCTCCCAAAACTCCCACGGTCGAACATCCTGTAGAATTTCACAGACTTCCTGTAGAACCCCTGAGTTTCCTGTAGGATCCCCTGCAGACTTCCTGTAGAAGCCTGCAAACTCGGTGGCTGAGCATCCGAACATGGTAGACTTCTGTGGACTGATGCTGGAGATCCGCTAGGGCCTCTCCTAGCCCCCCTGACCTTGCCCATGCTTTCCTTCCATTCGAACCGCTCCTGCACAGTCAAACCCTAATCAAAAGCATCATCACAATAAATCCAACCACTTAATGAAAAAATACAAAAACATGTCTTTTCAGATGCAAGTAGCTTAGATGCATGTATTTCATCTCACTACAAGTAATGGCATCATTGGTAGAAGTTTCCTTCACAGTTTTGCATTGTAAGGGCCTAGCTAGTCAAATTA
The DNA here is from genome assembly GCA_031772625.1 of Pinus tabuliformis. Lineage (NCBI taxonomy): Eukaryota > Viridiplantae > Streptophyta > Pinopsida > Pinales > Pinaceae > Pinus > Pinus tabuliformis. The sequence continues at coordinate 200,932,537 of CM062820.1, read as the reverse complement.
GGGTTTACTAGGGTTTTCATGCTTTGTTGGCTTTCAGTTTCTTTCTGCAAGTATATTAGCCTCCTTTGAGTTAGCTTTCGTCCATCACTCATAAAAATTCGTCTGTGAGCATATAGAAGTTGGCTTGAGCCCTAGCGGACTTGTGCCAGCTGACCAAGTGACAGCTGCGACAAGAGCTAGTACTTGTGCATACAGCACCGTCGCTTCCAAGTTTGTACGAACTACCGGGTTGATAAAATTAGAGATAGGAAGCTCCAGGAGTTGTAGCATTATTGCTACAATACTAGAGCCCACCAGTTCTTGTCATTGGAGTTAAGTTCATGTGTCTCACCACTGAATCTAGGTTTGTACGCCTCACCACCCATGACTTCTCCACACATCACCCAGGTACGTCATACAAAAGTAATATTTTTATTCACTTTATTTGGTAATTATGGAAACTTAACATGTCTTTTATAGTCGAGGACGATTGTCACACTTAAGCCTGGGGGGAGTGAATCCTATTGCGACATGACCTTGGGATGACCTGTGATTATTAAAAAAAAAACTGCAATTAAGGCATAGTGAGCTAGTAATTATTGTTACTTAATGCCCGATCATACCAAAAAGGGGATGTTTACCTTCAACACAACCTCCCATAACCCAGCATTAATAAGGAAATATTATTGTGCAATATGAACCATGATTGCAAAATCCTAATTTTAAATCCTCACCTGCGCCACCTTATCATTTACCCCTGCTGGAGCATTGCATTCCCATTCATAGTGCTCAAAGAGGTGGGAAAATAACAGTTGAAGGTTGAAATAGCTAAGTAGTGTGTCGACTGCCCCAGAACTTCTGAAGGAAAGGGAAAGGAAGAAAAACAACACTGAATTTGTGTAGCAATGGGTGGAGCAGCAATTTGGCATGAGCCAGGGTCCACAGAAGCCTTGGAGAATTTCCCTGAAGCATGCCAAATTTTCAAGGACGCAGGTTGGTTTGAGTTCTTCCAGAGGTTGGAGGGATCAGATGGCGAAGTTTCCATGGAATTTAAAAATAATTTAGAGAGAAACCAGATGAAGGTTAGGGGGTTGAAGCTGGAGGTTACAGAAGAGGTGATTTCTCGAGTGACAGGATTACCAATGGAAGGAAAGAGGTGGTTTAATAGGAAGGTTAATGACCCCTCCCTGAAGGGGGATTTCCTCCAAGAGGAAGAGTCACTGGTAAAGAAAGGGAGGGAAATTGATAGGTTGTCACTTCCCCAGCCATGGGTTGATGTTTCCATTTACCTCATGAAGTACATTACTTGCGAGGGAAAAGCAACAATTGTGTTCAATTACCTCTTTTCATTGCTAAATCACCTTTGGCATCGATAACTGATCAATCATCCCTACTTCTTGTGGGGAAAGCTCATTGTGTTGGATGCCTTAAGCTACGAGGACAAAAATTGGGAAGAATTCATGAGGAAGAAGGCCAGGACAACACGCGGGAGGCAAGCCGGGATGTGTGAGAAAGCTCCAGCACTGACAAAGGAGTAGCTCCAGCCTTCAATAGTAAGTGTTAGTAAGAGGCCAGTCAACAAACCAATTGTTGATAGGTGTCCAAAGCAGAGGATAAGTGTTAGTGGGCACCCAGAGTCCCCATCCATGTCAAAGGAGAACAAAGATGTAGTAGAGCAGAAGGATGAGGATCAGGCTTAGCCAGAGGAACCTTCTTCACTTGGTAAGAGGGAAACTCAATCCTTGCTATTAAGAATTGAAAATTTAGAAAAAGAAAATAGAGAGTTAAGGGAACAACTAGTAGAGGGGAAGGAAAAGGCAAGAACCCCAGAGTTAGACACATTGGCTGAGGTCGTGGACAGGGACGGGAGGGGAGATGTCCCAGGCATCGCATCCCGACAGCCCTCCAATCTGCCCCTCCCTATCCGACGGCTCTCGTCGATTTTGGAGCGCCCCCTGCATCCGGACGTTAGCCTTCGATATTGTAGCAGTTTTCTCCCCGTACAGGAGGACGCGCGTCTGCTTTCTATTGTGTCGGAGCCACTCTGACAGAAACCGCCCCCGTACCAAAGGTGGTCTGATGAAAACCATAAACTGCCTGTTCCCCCCCCCTGACGACTGCGCCAGGGCCTCGCCACATCATCTGCACACGTTGTCCTCCTACCGAGTCACCCTTGCCACGTCACTGCCACCATGTCCCTGCCACGTCATCCACCATACATGCTGACGTCATCATGCTGACATCATCATGCTGACGTCATCTGCCGTACCAGGTCCCGCCCACTTACGTCATGCTGACGTCATCATCAATTTTTGGAGCGAAAGGCGAAAATCGTGCTTAGGAAGCCCGGAATCAGTTTCTGAGGCAGTTTTTCATGCGCGACTACGGGAAAAAAGCCGAAATGGAAAATCCCTTATTACGGAGCCCCCAGCAAGCCCAAAAGGCACCGAATGACCCGTTTTTCTTCGCGAAGCATGCAGAAAGGATCAGAAGACAGTTCTAAAAGAAACAGGGGGCCGAACAGTGGCCATTAATTTGTGACTTCACCCACAGCGAAGGAGAGACGCAACCAAATTCATTTTTCAAAGAGTATCAGAGGAGAGATGAAGCAGCAAAGTGTACCAGTTAAATTGTTTAATGGAAACCTTCAGTTCCCAAAGCATGTTACATTGAATGGCAGCCAAAAAAGTCAAATCAAGTTGTGCAAACCCATCCCAGCTCTCAAATCACAGTTAAATCATTTAAAGCCACCGAACTACAATGGAGCAGAAGCCCATGCACAGTTATTACAGAAACACTGCACCAAGCCACCGAGGATAACACATTTACTCAGTTTTGATACGGCTGCCCTCAGCGCAGCTCAAGATATTTTCTTGCATTCATTTCTGGATAGGATTAGGTTAAAAGTAATCATTTCTCAGACCTGTTTAGGTCAGGTTGTAATAAAGGCAATTCAGAGAGTCTTCCCTATATATACCACCCTCTGTACTGTTTTAAGGGTTGGTTGATTGATAATTCTCACTAGAGACTCGCATTGTATACCTGAGATTGTTTCTATAATCAAATATTGCTGAAAGCTTGGAGAAGACACTGTCTGACGTGTTATTAATGATTTCTAGAGACTGAAAGATGGAATTCCTGCGCCGCAACATGAAACAATAAGTGCATCTTACCTCTGTTCATTGTTTACCACTATCTAAATAGCAGAAAGAAAGATTAGCCTAGAACCTGTTTAAATACACTCTATGCTCAATTTCTGTTGTTTCTTTATGTTTTCATCTGAATGAATTTGTAATAAATATGAATTCCTTCTGGCTCATATTTACCCTAATTCACCTGTGTTTGCCAATTATCTAGGGATTCTTTACTGCCCCTAGGTAGAGCTCCGTTGCCTCCCTCTGTTAAGCTGATTGAGAGATTCTTAACTGCCTCTCATTACTTAGCATTCACTCCACCCTTTAAACCTGAAACATTGTTTCATGCGCAGTTACCTTGCTCCATATATCTCTTGTGACCAAGAAAACGCACCAACAGTCCTACTCTTTGACTCCATGCCCAATGGTTTGAAACTTTCACACTATACCTGCCTCTTTACCTGAAAACATCAATCTTCTCACCAAAATCAAAACAAAAACTCCTGAATTCAATAGCTAGCCTAAAATCCTTTCAAATAAAGCTAAATCATAAAGAGAGAGCCCTCTCCAATTGCAGGTGGGCTAGAACCTGCAGTCCAAAGTTGGTTTGTGGTTACCTCGGCCGTATCCTTTCTGGAGCTTAAGGACAACCTGAGTGATAACAATTGGAACTTACACTTCTTTATATAATGAGAGCCAACACATTTTGTTGCATATGTTGTTATTGTAGTTGGATTTATCAAGTTGCTTTAATGATTTCTGTTTTTTAACTTATGTATTTGTGTATGAACTGCTTCGTATGCAATTATATGAATCTTGTTGCAGATGTGTTATTGGTTTAACCATCACTTTGGATTTTCGACTGATCTGCTTTCCAGCTTGTGATGCATCTTCGCTTGTGTGTTCCCTTCCCAGCTGAGTACTGATACAGGTTGTCAAGGGGCACACTCATCCCAACCCACTTGTGTTAGAACCTTTCATTCACCTTCCTTGACTCACTGCAACAATCACACCCTTGCTAATGAGATCGTTATCTTACCTGCCTCTGTGTGACATCGTGTTCAAGGCATTAACTTACGACCCACTGTTGGGAATCCCACACCAAATGGTCTGAGTTTTAATTGGGACTTCTTATCAAGGAGATCCCCTTAACATGTTGGCAGGTCCAACACCATCAATAGGATGACATTGCTGTTGCACAAGAACCAGCAGTGGGAATGGAAGCTGATCACGGAGATAATGTTAGAAAATTATATATTACAGAGCAATGGATCACATAAAATATTGTAGAAATATAAACACAGAAAATGCATAAAACAAGACGGACACAAATATACGTGGTTCACCCAATTTGGGCTATTTCCACGGAGAAACAACCAGTCCTTCCTTTTATATTATCCAACGAACTGAAGAGATACAACCTACAATAGATATGTTGTAATTCCCTCTTTTCTCTGGCTCAATCTCCTTTCTCTTCTCGCTCAGAATACATATCTACATAGATGTAATAAAATTCACTCATATATATCAAAGGATTTCCTTCTAGGGCAAAAAATCGTAAATTAAACATATCTTCTACCGTCAGATCTCCGCCTAATGAATGGCCTAGATTGACTACAAAATTACAACATTTTACAAGGAAATTTTAAATCTACTTTTAGTTTCAGGGGCGTTGTCCCCGATCCCCCATCCAGAGGGGGACTCCCAAACGTCGCAGCCACCCCCCTGGACCTCCCATGTAGCATATATTTTACGAGAGGCATTGCCACCACATTATGAACTAGGGTCCAATGTGGCGATACCTCTAAATAAAGAATATAATCAGGCTCCACACCCAACAGATAAGGAAACTGTAACAAAATCCATTGGTGAAGCTGCTGTTACAAAAGAAGTAGCAGCCGAAGTGGAGCAGTTTCAGCCTCGGGAGGTTGTTACACCCTCAACTGATAGTGCATGTGGGAGAACACCGGGTCCTAATGAAGGATGGTGTTCTGAAAAGATGTTGTTGTTACCAGAGCTACAAAAATGGAAGCAGCAGGCATTCTCTCTACAAGAGGGGGTGATATCGCTCAAGGCACACAAAAGGATGATGGACTACATTGGGGAGAAGTGGTTAAAGGAAGAATGGGAGAGAGAATGGGAAGCACAGAGGCATAAGGAAGCCATGAAAGAGAAGGATGAACAACTGTATCAGTTACATCAACAAGTCTTGGACCTGATGAATGACAAGACCAAGCTCCGTGACCTTGCCCTAAACCTACTACCATGCAAGTGGCCATCCCCGTCGTATCCAGTGTTCCTTTGGGAACGATATTATTTATTTCAATTAAAATCATTTTTTGAGAATAGGTCCTATTTTGATTCTTCAACCCAGACTTTTCTTGAGATTTTTCGCTCCTGCAATTTTGATGAATAGAGCTTTCTTTGCGAGCTATTTTTGCATAATATCATGTGTGAGTATGTCAGCACAAAAATGGTAGCAAGTGCCTTCTCATATATGGGACATTTGGAGTTGCGGGCATTCCTTTCGTTTATGAGGAACCAAAATGAGTGGCATATGGCCATGAAATCAACAGATGGTAATGAAGAAAGGACAACATTGTGGGTCAAAGCAGAACTAGGGATGGTTTATGAACTTAGGCATGAGTTTAAGCTATTCCTGAGCACTCCAGAGATTAGGGAATAATCAACCATTTATAGGAAAAGGATTGTGAGGATCTACCTCAATTTTCATGCACATATGAAAAGTTGAGCGCTAGCAGGATGTCTTAAATGCACCGAGGCCTGTAGCGCTGAGTTGCAAGAAGGGGATCCTTTTGAATACAAAAATTTTTTGGTCGTTGTTACACAGGTGCCTGAGTATGCTCGAACCATGTAGACATTAGGGTTGTTCTAGATTGGGCTCAGATTTAAATTTCCTTTGATTTGGTTGCCAGTAGAAGAGTATCAACCAGACTACCATCTATGTGATTATGAAGAAGAATCCTGGCCACGTTAGTTGATGAGCATTCAAGGGTACAAATCTCTTGGTGAAGACATTGTTGGTTCTTACAATTTTACAGACTTGCATCGGGGGTATAGTAGGAGAAGTTGAGATTCTGCATGGGGACATGCAGTTGCTTCAGTCGGGGGGAGATGTTGGGTGTGACCTTTTACCTATTTTCTGCACCTTCTTTCCCCAGTTTTGATCCTCTTATCCTCAAGGCCTATGAACTTTACATGATTAATCCCCCTTTTTCTCACTTTTATAGCCTATTCTACTGTCATGTTATTTTTCCGTATTTTATTGAATAATACCATACTTTATTCCTTTTTGTGGCTAACTAGGGTGAGCATTGGAGGAGTATTTTGGGAATCTCTTCTCCTTTTCAGGTGTTGCTCGTGGGAACAAGGTTATGGAGTATACAGATAGTGTTGATCAATTACAGAGCAGGGTAGAGAAGTTCACTGTTACACCTTGTATGCTGTTACAGGTTTCTGTTACACATTGAATGTTGTTACAAGATGATGTTACACTACGCGCTGATACTGAGGTCTGCTGTTACACTAAGGGTGTTTTCACCAGCGATTGTCATAACATCCCAAACTGCTATTCACTTGTAGGATATTATTTCACTGGAGCTTGCAAGTGTGGGTACTATTCCACATAACAATTGTCGGCATTAGGAATTGTTTATTTTGGAAGGAACGAACCCAAGTGGTTGCAATCCTAACTAATGCATATTTGTATTTAGAAATAGCTTGTAACTACATTTATTTTTTATCAGCATGAGAATTGTGAGATTCTCATGATTTTTCTGTCTCTAATTTCGGGTATGTAATAACTATTAAAGAAACTTGATTTCGTATGTACAAGGACACGACATATAGAAGAATATTGTTACTCTGCTTTTGTAACTCTTAATTATTTTTAATATTAATCATTACGGTGATGTTGTTACTACTCTTTAGCTGATTCTATAATTACTTTTGTGTTATTCCTAAGCCCTGGTAAGGGGGAAGGGCTCTCCTCTTTTGTAGGGACTGTAGTGATAGAGGTAGTGTACATTTTGGTTTCACTAATTGTGATATGGTTTCTTCCTTTTGATGTAAAAATTATGAATTACATTCGATGGTGTTCCAATTTATATTATTTTGTTACACTGAGTTAATCAACAAAATTGTAGTAACTGGCTGGAGTAGATATTATTCACTGTGTGGCACGCCCTTACTTTGGTTGTTGTGAAGTGTGATTCAATTCTTTGGAGTGTTTTTATTTATATATGAATGATTTGACTAAGAAATTTGATTCAACATCTTTCACTGTTCTCTCCATTTTCTCATTCTTGGTTGTAGTGTATCAGGACAAACAGTGTGAATTCCATTGAAACAGCAAGACCTACCCTGGGTTGAGAATTAAATGTTGCAGTCATGGTCAATTAGGATTGATTAAAACAACACTACACATCGATGGAGAATTATTTTCAATCCTTCATGAATTTCTAATAGTTATCTCTCCACATGAAGATTGCATCCCAAATGTACATGTAGGGCTTCTAGACACCACTCCATATACATCAAGGGGAACTACGTATTTTCTACTTCATTAATGAAATCAACATTGAAGAGGAATATAATTTTGCACTGTTTTGGTACCTTTATCTTTGCATCCTTATTTACCCATCCCAATTGATATGGGATTTTCATCTTTAACCTATATTTTTATATGGAAGAGCCTGTTCTTTTCATTCTCTTCATGTTGATGAAGGCTACCTAGATTCACCTCCTTCTACACTAATATATAAATTATCTTCTCATCCATGTTTTATTTTCTTTCAACCCCATTCCTTGAATTAGTGGCCATGAGATTCTTCTTCTTATTATATTTCTTTCTTTATTCTTTGGGTTAAGCTTTGAATGCAACTTCCTACATTCAGTCCTCTATATCACCATAAATGCTACAGTGGTTGCAATGGTTGCTAGGATATTTTCACTCATGTGTTGTGGCTAGCATAGTGTTATCTTTTCCCTGTTTCCACCTCCTATTACCCTCCTTATAAGCATCCTCTTCCTCTTTATTCTTTGATCCACTTTATTTCCCTCTCTTTAGGCTTATGTTCTCCAAGTACTACACTTGTACATAAGCCCTGTTGATCTGAAAATGGAGTAGGTGTCTTCCCTTTCTCCACAGTAAAACAAAATAAAAAAAGGATTGTTTTGACACTTTGCAAGGTAAAATGGGCCTTGATACAAAACAGGTTTTTCCAATGTCTCTTTAAGTCATGATTTAGTCTTCACATGTAAAATTAACATAAGAAACATAATATTACATAACTAGTACATGCATAATGAAGAGCATAACAAAATATTTGTTGACGGAGTTCACCCCCCCTGGGCTACATCTCTATGTCTACCAACATAGCTAGGCCACTCATATACTCAATAGAAAAAGGAAGTACATAAATTTTTGCTGATTAAAACATGTGGCTATTACCCATATAAGATAATCTTATCCCACAAAGAGCTCTCACATACATCAACAACACAAAGCCTCTCCTATGAAGATTCGATACTCAACCTAAAATGACCTAAAATGAGCATGTGAGTACTTCAATTCCACATTGAAGCATGTAAAAAAAACTTCCCTCAACATAACTTAATGAGAAAATTAAACACGAGCTGAACCCTACAAGTAACAGTTGCTAAAGTAGACTTCTGAAGGTGAGAAAACCCCTACAAAGCCTTCTACATGCTCAAACACCTTCTAGAAATGCTTCCAAACCCTAATGATCCATACACCCTTAATATCAAATATGGAAAAAAGGCTACCTTTATGTGCTCAAATCATAAATTAGAGGTCACCAATGGATTCAAAACATCCAGAAACCCCTAAGTGACTCTTTTGGAGCTTAATTTTTCCACAAACTAAGAAAGATATGGCTCCCCAAGCTCTCATATGAGTTTTATTGTTAACTGTTCTACAAATCGGACCAACAGTCTAACAGTCTTATAGATCCACCCCGTTTTTCGCTAACTCAATGACAAATTCACTCTACCCCGATGCAATTTGTTGGAACTTTAGTTTTTCCAATAACTCTCAAGTTCGAAAAATAGGGTCACATTGGAACATAATGACGTGGGTTGAGCCTTAACGCCCACCCTCGTCAACCTAGCACATAAATCTCCATTGTTTGGTCACATATGGTGCTAGGGTCCCAAGGGCCGGGCTAATTTCCTGCCCCTTCCATTGGGCCCCTTAAACATTGCTGCTTGGTCATGTTGGGGTCCAAAGGACCTAAGGCTGGCCCCCACTTTGTAGACACTCCACCCTTTTCCTGGAGCCATGGTTCTATGGAAAATTCATGACCAAGGGATAGGCTTCTGTAAAGTCCCCACATCTTTAGCACTTAAACCTTTGGCATGTGGTATGGTTTCATAACCTGTGACCTTGGGCTAGGATGAAGCCTAAGTTTTCTCCACTGTTGTGTCATGGGCACATGGCTAGGAATATGATCGGGTGCCAAGGGCCAATCCCAAGCCCCTCTCCTTTGAATGCACTAAGGGTCATATGGTTTAATGTGAACAGGGGTTGGGGCTGGAAACTCGACCCCTTCCTCCATTGAGCGTCAATGTAAAGTTCAAATACAAGTTCGGTTCTATTCATATTAAGAACCACTGTTTGGGCCTATTTGTAAGATGCTCCATTGTTGGATTGGAGGTCATAGGTTTAAATCCCTCGGGCCTCACCCAAAGCCATAACAAAAAATTTCTCCACTATTGGAGTGCCACATGGCACCATCTTACTGGTCCACCTAGAATGACACAAAACCAATCAAATGCACCAAAATTTGAACAAACCAGAGGATGACACTTAGCAGCCTCTCATTTGCTCATACCCTACATAGTTAGCTTGTTGACGCAGCAGTACAATCAACCCTGTCAACTGCCTAGTCAATGGACCTGCTCAAATTTTAGTTATTGGGCCAAACTGTCAGCATGTGATAACTTGAACATACGGTGTTAGATTGAGGTGAAATGAATGTTATTGGATTCAAAATGATGAGAACGTTGACTTGACGCCAATTTTAAGACTTAATGGGAACTCTCATTTTTTACCTAAAAATTGATCACCTCGTCACACCTCCTCACTAGGAACTTTTGGAATCCCAAAGTTTACTTCCCCAGTCAATATAATGGGGCTGAAACTCAATAATACCCACAAACTCAATCTGAAATGTATATTTTTCAATTGGTTCCCTTCAATCCCCAATCAAGGCACTTTCCCTATCTTCTTTGTGAAGACCTACTGTCGTGTTAATAATTGAGCCAACATTCTTATTACTGATGTAGGAACAAAATATTGATGAGTGGAATCTAAACATTCTCTTTAATCTCATCTTTGCATGACCAAAAAACACTTCATCTTGAAGTTAAACTGTTGAAGACAAACTTGACTCCATCTTGGAGTTCATAAGAAACATAAACTTGCTTTAACGTCTTCAAACTGATCTTGTATATAAAAAGTACACTACTACAATTTTTGCAATGATATAATCGGCCTTGTCTATAAAACATAGTCATCTTGTACAATCTTGGAAATAAAAATTATATTCACACAAGTTTGATATTGAATACTTGCATCAGTGAACACATGAAAAACTTGTATACAACTTTGAACGAAAATCTTGTACATTCACAGAAAGTACTTGAACACGTGCACTTGTAAACAAGCCAATACATACATCAATGAAAAAAACATACTTGTTGAAAATAGTGAAAATGATTATTCACTTTACAAAAGTATATAAATAGGTAAACAACAACAAGTAATTACAAAATTTACAAAGAAACATTACAATAAGTCTACCCAAACTTTGCCTCTCCTAGGCTTATGGGTTCTCATTTTGCATCATCTTTGCATTGAAGGTTTATTAGGATTGTTTCTAGTCTTCTTTTCCACCTCTTTCTTCCCTTGCATTATGTTTCACAATCTCTTATCCTTTCTTTGAACAGAGCTCTGTATGTAACTTCCAACATCATCCAGTGCTATGCCCATGCATCTTGTAATGGGTACAGAAGAAGTTTAACTTGTTTGTCGACATAGAAGTTTTCTCATGAAAATGAGAATCATTATGCTTGATGCGTAGAATCTGATCCATTATTTTGACCATTATCATATGTTGCTCACATACAACCACCCAATGGTCAAATGCATCACAAAAAATACAAGGGTACTTATTCCACACATAGTCAAAATTACCACGTAATGGAAAAAACCCATGAGAATTATACTTGTCTCTAGGGCTGCAGATTTGACGGAGTGGATTGGACGATGCCATGAAAGGTCCCTTCAAGCATTCATCTCACTTGGGAGATGAATGAACATTGTCACAAGGTGGTGACATCTCATCCTTATATGGTCGATGTGCCTCAAGCCATTTAGAGAATTCTCCAAACTCACTTCGACTATATCCCAATCCCTGATACTTCAATCTCTCCTCAACCATGATCAAATTGGTAATACCTTGGTCATTTATGTCGAGGCCTCCACCTTTATAACCCATCTTGGAAAGAAACTTCATACCTTTGCCTTTGGTATGTTACTCAAATGCTGCAAAAGAGGTGTTATGCACATAAGTAGAAGGAATTTTACTTGAAATGCTAATTACCTCCTTAAACTTTCCATTCATCTTTTCACCTTCTGATGATGATGACAACGATATTATAGATGGCTCTAGTCACCTACTCTTATCAATTGGCATATGGTGTGCTTCTTGAATATGCTTGCAAAATGCACATGCATCATATTCCTCATATGGTCCATAACCATTCTTTGAACCATGACCACATGCTGGTTTCATTCTAGAGGTTTCTCTTGTTGGCACACGAATATAAATTTTAGCAACTTGTTCTTCCAATAAATGTCGTAACTGAAGTCACATGTGCCTACTCTCCTCTTCATCCATCTCTAGCATCCTTCTCAACTCTATGTTATCCATACAAAAGAGCCAAATTTTACTCCTCTAGCTCTTGGAGACTCTTTTTGCTACTTGTTCTTGCAACTTAGTCAATTGGTGCTTTGATACCAACCTAATCTCAAAATGGAGTAGGTGTCTTCTTCCTTTTCTCCACCATCAAACAAAATAAAAATAGGATTGTTTTGATGCTTTGCAAGGTAAACTGGGTCTTGATACAAGACATGCATTTCCAATGTCTCCTAAAGTCATGAGTTAGTATTCACATGTAAACTTGACATAAGAAACATAATAGCACATAAATCCTACATGCATAATGAATAGCATAAAAAAATATTTGTTGATGAAGTTCACCCCTCCTAGGCCACATCTTTGGGTCTGCCAACATAGCTAGACCACTAATATATTCAGTAGAAAAAGGAAGTACATAAATGTTTACTGATGGAGATATGTGGCTATTACCCCTATAGGGTAATGTTCTCCTACAAATAACTCTCACATTCAACAACAACATAAAACATCTCCTACGAAGATTCTGTAATCCAGCTGAAATGAGTTAAAATGATCATTTGAGAAATTCAATTCCACGTTGAAGAACATAAACAAAACTTCCCTCAACATAACATAGTGAGAAAAGTAAACTTAATCTAAACCCTGCAAGTAACATCTGTTGCAGTAGACTTTTGAAGGTGAGAAAACCCCTACAAGGCCTTCTCCATGCTTAAACACCTTCCAAAACTACTTCCAAACCATGATTGATCCATACACCCTTAGTCTCAAACCTTCAAAATTTCTACTTAGATGTGCTCAAATAAAAATTAGAGGTCACCAATGGATCTAGAACATCCAAAAACCCCCTAAGTGGACTCTTTATGAGCTCAATTTGTCGAAAAACTGAGAAAGATATGGCTCCCCAAGCTCTCATATGAGTTTTACTATTAACTATCCTACAAATCAGACCAATAGTCTAACTATCTTACAAATCCACCATGTTTTTCGCTAAGTGGGCGACAAATTCGCTCTCCACCAGTGAAACTTTTTAGAACATTAATTTTTCCAGTAACCCTTAATTCCAGAAAATAGGGTCACATTGGCACATAAGGCTGTGGGTTGGGCCTTAACGGCCAGCCTTGTCGGCCGAGAACCTAAATCTCCGACATGTGGTGAGATATGGTGACACAGGTCCAAGGGTTGGGCTAACTACCCACCCTTCCCACCAGGCCCCTTAAAAATTGGCACGCGGTCATGTTGGGGTCCAAAGGACATCGGGTTGGTCTCCACTTCCTAGCACCTTTGCCTTCCACCCAGAGCCATGGTCCTGTGGAAAGGTCGTGACCAAGGGCTAGGCTTTTACTAATCCCCCACACCTTTAGTTCTTTAACCTTTGGCCTATGGTCCAGTGTCATAACCTGTGACCTTGGGTTGGGCTGAACCTCGAGCCCTCTCTATTATTGCTTCGTGGGCACATGGCTAGGGATATGACTGGGTGCCAAGAGCCAACCCTTGGCCCCCTTCCAACACGCCAAAGGTCATATGGTTTAACACGACTAGGGGTCGTGGCTAGTAGCCCGAACCTAGCCTCCATTGAGAGCTAATGTAAAGTTCAAATACATGTTCGGTTCCATGCATATTAAGAACCATTGCTTGGGCCTATTGGTAAGGCACTTCATTGTTGGATTGGAGGTTAGGGGTTCGAATCTATCACTAGTACAAAATGAGAGATAAGTGACTATGTGACTAAAAATATTAGTCACCACAATTATTTCAAGTGGATTACTACTAAATTTAAGCAATTGTAAGTGACCAAACTAAAAATGACTAACTTAAATGACTATTTTAGTCTAGGGATAAAATATATGACTAGATATTAAGTGACTCAACTAAAAGAAACTAACTTAAATGACTAGTTTAGTCAAATTTTAAAAAACATGACTAGATAATAAGTGAAAAAATTAGAAACGATTAACGTAAATGACTACTATAGTCCAAGAATAAAAATATGACCAACTAACAAGTACAACGTATGAGGTGTAAACAAGTTGGCTTATGTAGGGTTTATTCTCCGCTATGTCACAGGTTCAAACCTCATGGGAAGGGGCTAAGGAGTGTAAGAAACTTTGGGGGAATTAAACTTCCCAAGGGGCGTCCAGGCTTGATGAAAGCCTCACACAATCCTGGTAGAGATCGGTCTTCTTCCAACCAATAAGAAGGTTGACCTTGGCCTAGGCACTGCCTAGTTACAAAATAAATAAATAAAAATAAATGTTTGATTACTTAAAGAACTAGAATATCATCATGTGCAAAAGCATAAGCTACATGGAGGTTCCTATGTGCTCCTAGATCTTAACATATGAATAGAGGACGAGAGGAAAAGAAGGGCTTATCGACAACAAAATCAAAAAATTAATCTGGTACTTGAATGTAAATTTTGTTTTGGTTAACAAGTTGCCAGAAACTTTATACATTACTAAATAATTTTGAATTTTTCTATCGAAAGGGTCTCTCCAACCTAGTATGGAAGACATAATGTAATACCCTGTTAGGTCATTCTTATTTTTATGTAAACATTTTGACTTAGTCAAACTACATAAAAATAAAAATAAAATTAATAAAATAAAATTCAGGAAAAATATTCTAGTTTTTGATATATATATATATATATATATAAACTAGCCAATATCCATCTTAAGTTTGGATTTACCAAGTATCTAGATGGATCAAATATCTTTTCACTCTCAATAAAGTTTGCATCTCAAGAAATTTGATCATTTTTAAAGCATGGTAGATCCTAAGTTACGATGGATCTAAGCTACAATATAAAATAATATTCCCACTTTCAACTATTATAAAGTGTTTTAGATCCAAACTCTTGACCTTTATGACACTATGCTTTTTAATGTTCAAAAACACGCTATATAATGCATATTTTCAATATATCTATCTATATATATATATATATATATATATATATATATATAGAGAGAGAGAGAGAGAGAGAGAGAGAGAGAGAGAGATATCTAGATATAGATATAGATATACACACACACACATATATATATATTCTTTCCATTGATTTAACATTTTAAAATCTTTTTTACAACATAAAACTTTTTCATCTTTACACGACATAGGGTTGAAATATGAAAATGAGTCAATGCATAGAGAAAGCAAAAGCGTGCTAACTCTACCACCAACTATGATTTATCTATAAAAAATATTATTACTAATAAATTTAAACTGAGATAAAATTAAGTGGTCTTTGATACAACAAATGGTGAAGTACAATTGATGATCTACAAGTATAATTTGATAAAAAATTTAGGAGGAACATATCCATTTAAATCCAATCCATATGAGCGAGGCATTGCAGGTGGAGAAATGGCAGAGCAACTCTTGACGACACTTTGTTCACAATTAGGTCTTGTTCGTTACCGTGAAAAATCAAACCGTTTCTCCATCATTTGTTTTCTCACACTAAAACTTAATGATATGGGCAAGGGTTTATATGTTGGAGCTATCATGTCATGATCCTCCTTGTAACTGAAGTTGTTGCAGTGATTTCTTAGGTTTTGTTGTCATTTGTTTTATAAGGTGAAAATGGAAAATAATTATTTGGATGTGAAGTATGGGTATACACTGACCTCATCGGTCCACCTGCTTTGTGAGGTGACAAAAGGGGGAAATGGAGGACATTGGAAAAGCAGGGTTTTCGGAGTGGCTGAGACCCCTTGTTTTAGACTCTGAAGTTTTGTTGTTAATGAGTTTTAATGGTCATCAATTGGAGAATTGTATGGGGGCATATTTACTTACAAGGAGAGAAAGTGTGCATGATGTTTTAGGCATTCAACAAGTCAACCATGGAGGTGAATGTGACCGTGAAGTTGATTTTAGCCGATTGAGGGAATAATCAGAGGTTGTGTTTCCTTATGACAATTATTCATATGGTGAATATCCAATATTAATTCACATCAGACAAGCTTTCGACATGTTTCAGCGCTATGTAAAACCTTTTAGAATCAATTCCTCTTTTGATGCTCAACCTGGCATTGGTGTTGATGTTGGGAAAACTGTCAAATTTGTGCCTAATATGGATGGGTATAGGCGTAAATCAGTCTCTTTGTTCCCACAATCTAGGGCAAGAAAGGATGGAATTGTGTAGGAAAATTCAAACAAGAATGTTGGAGAGGAATAGGTAAAGTGCATGCCAAAGAAGATTGTAATACTAAAAAGTCTTGGCTTTTTATAAATTGTTATATTGGAAACATTGTCAAAATAATTAAATAGAAAATATTTAGTAGGAAAATAAGAATAATCATCTATTTCAACTGGGACAGGAAATACAAAAATGCTAAAGAGGCCTCTCAAATGTTTCATCTCACTTTACAAGCATTCAACCTACTATTAAAACTTGTAGCCGATGAAAAACATGTGCACTTTATAATTGTATGTCTTGATTGTAATTTCTTTAATATTGTCATTTTGGTTAGTAAGGGTGGCCAATAGGACTAAAAAATTTACTTTGATTAGATTTTTCATTGTGAATATCCAATTTGTCTCCAACAAATAATTATTTTCAACTATGTATAAAGATCACATAAAACAAGTTGCACAAGAAATACAATAAATTAAGAGATAACTTGGATGGTTAAAGATATGTCAAATACAATGTCAACCCATGGCTCTCGTAATATATTGGAAAATGTTTGTGAAGAAATTTGTGTTAAAAGTTGGTGGACATACGAGATCCACATTTGCTGATTGTTGTTTTTGTTCACATGACTTCCTATGCCATGAATCATTTGGTGCTTGAAAATGGAAAGTGATGAGTCTAGAGTTGGCAATTGATAGGATCTAATGTTGTGAATTTTTTGCCAAGAACATGGAATCTCCTATAAGAATGGAGCAAGACATATGTTTCCTTCATTGTATAAAATTCCTAAAGGAATCATGTGAATTTCCAGGTAAACAGTGATACTATCTAAGAACCATGTAATAAAGAGGGCACATGAAATTTAAATGCTCAGACACATTATCCTAGTTATAAAGTTTATAGATTCAATGCTCTCTTGGAAGATGGCAGTTTATTGTTATACAGATTACAAAGTTGATGGGAACAAACTTGAAGTTGCCCTAAGGGATCCTAAAACTAGAGAATAGACAAAAGAAATATCTTATGGGGTGTCGATGGGTTTCTCATTACAATGCATGTGGATGTGGATGCAAATTTTTTGGTGTTAGGGATCCTATATCATGATCTGTGTCACGTACAAATTGGTTTTCTAGTTCTTATCATGAATACATTTAATAAGATCCATATTGGTGACATGGTCTAAGATGATTGATGACGGTACAAGATTAAAAATGAGTTACAAACTATGAAGTATGTAGATATGCTAGAGGATGTTGGTGATGCCCTCCATCTCTTAGGGCATCTCTTCCAAACACGGGATATCTGGGAGATGCCCTTCTTAGAGAGGAAACACTCTAGGATGTCTCTTCTTAGGCAGGAATGTCTAAACATTCCTTGTCCATGGGCTATTTTATGGCGTCAACATTGGTTTGATGCCATATTAAGCCAAATACATAAAGACTAAATCATTCACCAATTTGAAGTCTAACCTTAGTCCAAAAATGTGGACGACTGCAATAGCTTTCGAGGGTCATTTTTTGAATTTATATGCTTGGAGATTGTTATTTTTCTGTCGAGTTAGAGATTCAAAGGGTAGCAATCAAATTTTTTTGTGGGAAGCCAAAATATTGAACAAAATTTAGTTTGCAGTTTCAATATTCATACAAAAAAATTATTATTTTACCTCGAGGTTCAATTGAAAATATTTCTGTCATTTTGAAATCATCTTCATTTGTGGTAGCGAGAATTTTTCTTTGCTTAACATTCTTATCTGCGATCACAACTTTCCAGGGTATAATTTTGAATTGTAGGGAGATGACAAGGTTGTTGAATATGAAATGAGACCACTATATCTATAATAAACCCCAAACTCAAATCCTTTCAATTGTAAAAAACCTTTGCCATGGTTTATCAGAAGTCTAAAAGAACCAAAGAAATAGTGGTGGTTGTGAGGAATTGAAATGCAATATTTGTGGAAATGCTTTTAAGGGTATTTGCACTAAAAAATACCAAACTCAAAGCCTTTCAATTGTAGAAACCCTTTGCCATAGTTTATGAGAAGTTTCAAAGAGAAAAAGAAATATTGGAGGTTATGAGGAATTAAAATTCAATACTTGTGGCAATCCTTTCAAGGGTATATCCAGTACAATATATCATCATACTCTTGGCATAATCAATTATTGAATGAAGGCATGCCTCTCTGTTGGTGCACTAAGATGTATTATTATAAGAAATCTTAATACCTACATTCATTATCAACCCAGGGCAGGTCTTTTTATTTCAAGAGTGTCAGCACTATATATGCAGTGAATTCATAGGTCAATTTATATTAGAATCGTTGTAATTGCTAGTGTCTATTTCTCTAAATTCAATCCAACCACTTTTGAAAGGAATTCATAACACACTTTCAAAGTTACTAAATCTATTCTACAAACAATTGAATCAGAATGGAAATAGAAAGAATCACCCTTGACAATCCAACCCGTATTGAAACAAACACATTCAACATGAATGAAAGCTATGATAACTGAATATAAAATAACCATATAAACATCTTATGGAAAGAAATCACTCTATCTTTGAAATCTATGACAGTGTTACCTTAGAATGAACATCAATCTGGAATTAACATAACCAATTCAATGAAGAGAAACATGAATGTATAATAACACAACTAAATCTAGAATCTTCACTGAACAACAAATGCAAATCTGAATCATCAATCCCCGAAGTAATCAGAATGATACTAACTTTGCAAACGGACAATAATAAATAGTGAAGAATAAACAGAAATGATTATAACATAATCGAAGTAGTAGATCTTCTATTGCTGAGCCCAAAGTCTCCAGACGTCCCCACTGTTAGATATTCAGAATACGTTATGAATTAAACGCAGTCTTCTTCATTAAAATCAATAACAGAGTTACAACATCACCAAGATGAAAGTATTATATGTCCAAAAAGAATAGTTACAATCTATGAATTCCTAAACTAGCTATTCAGTTCACCTTACGGATTTATATAACATTTGGAAAAGTAAATATATAAAAGTGAATCCTCAGGATCAGGGGATCCTGAGGATTCCACAATACTCAATCTAATTTCATCATAAAATAACATTGGTCCTCCTGTTCTACCACTTTCTTCCATGCTTAAGATGTTGTCTTTTTCATTTACTGGTTGTTGTTGTTCTGTCAATTGAACAATAATCATCCAATCCGCATCCCTTCATATAAAGATAGTGAAAGTCAGTTTTTTGTGCCCAGATTTATCTAATTTGTTACTAATCGATTTTACCCAGCTTCTTCTATTGTTTCCTCTATTTTAATCCATAAAACGAAGATAAGTATGTGAAAACAAATGCTTAATTAGGCTATTTACAAGGAGAAAACATACCTTTTCCTCGACCCAACATGCTCCCCTGCTTACCTTATTGCATGTGCTCATGCAATTAGATGGTTAAGGTGTAGTTGTGTTAAGGAATAGGTTGGATTTACTTCCTCCTTACACAAATTGAAACCATTTCTATTTTTAAGCACTACAAAATCCTGGGTCACTTGTTGATTTGTCAAGTTATAATCATTGTAGTACCCATCTGCGGGATACCATATAATTAGACTTCTATAATGGCACCCTATCCACTCAGGGACCATGCTCAAGACCATGTTGTTGTATTTATGTAAGAAAGTGGAGGCAAATTTGAAATTCCTGAATCCAAATGTTTCTTTGTTCCTGATAGTATTGTTGGAGGCTTCCCATCTCTGACTGGCTGCAGATAAAGCTTCTTCTTTGATTTCGTGGAAGTGCTCCTTCCTTGCCTATATGATATCTATTTGCAATGGTCCTAATTGGCCCACATCACCCATTCGTTTCATAAATTGTTTGTGCTGGACAGAGAGGCGCAGGGGTTTTGTAGGCTCTCCCATAACGCATAAGTCTATGTCATATTCTCGCTTCCTAAAAGTATTATGGGACTTAGCCCATTCGATCTGGTTAATGGAAAAGGAAAGAAAATCTTAGAATTTGATATCCCCTATGAAGTGGCTAGGATTGTTGTCTAAGTCATCCTCTAAAAATGGATTATGCATGTACAATTCACATAGGAAGCATTGTACCTATTCATTATATTGCTTGAAACACTTGACAAAATTTGGGGTGGTCTTAATTTCCACTGACTTTCCATCTTTAACAGCTTTGACATTCAATAAGAGATATCTTTCTAGTAAGAATAATGCATAGTTGGTGGCAGGAGCTCAGCATGACAAGGCATCTGAATAAAGAGAGCAAACAGTCTCCAATTGCTCTTTAGCTTTCTACAACTTGACCTATGCTTTTTCGACTTTATTTTGTTCTTCCTTGTAATTAGCAAATGTCTCATCCTCTGTTACCATGAGTGCCTCAAATTTCTTTCATATCTCCTGGTGTACTCGCAAGGGCACTACTTCCTCTTTATGTCGAGTCAATTCCTGTTGAGTCTTGACTAGTTCATTCTGCAATTTCCTAATGATCACTTCCCTTATCAGGGGAATGTAGGTAGGTGTCTCCTCTTTTTGGACCTCATCATCTTGTGTTTCGATAGGGTTAGTCTCAACAGTAGCCTCAGTCGCTTATCGAATCATGCAACAATCAACTTGGGTGTTTTCTTTAGTATCAGTTTGAATGGAAACATCAACTGCGGGGAAGTCTGTTTGGGTTTCCTGGGGTCAAAGACAAGTATCTTCTATCTGCATTCCAATGTCTTCTAAAAGACATGGCTTTATTTAGGTTTCTTTTGAATAAAGCAACAGGGTCTCAATCTGGGTTTCAACTTCTTCCCAACCACAATGTTTAGTTTGAGTCCCTGTGGTATCCAATTCTGCTTTCACTTTCTTAACCCTAATTTCTTCCTTCAACCACTGTCTTAGCTGCTTAATTGTTTTCTTTTTCCTCCTATACTTCTTAAGCATCTTCCTGAGTCTATCCTTGTATGTTTTCTTTGTTGTGAGGCTTCTGACCGGTGGTGGTAGCTTTGTATTTACTTTAGGTCCCTATTCAGGTGGAATTGTGTCAACATCAGGATGGGGTTCTAATGGGACCATGTCTCCTGAGAAATTATCATTTTTAGGGTATACTTCAAGATGGACCTCGTTGTCTGGGGAATTCATAATAATGGTGCTCCCTAGTTTATTTTCACCTTCCAGGGTTTCTTCTATAGGGTTTTCCTTAGCTGAGGGTTCCACTAGACCAGTAGCTTTTGCTTGATTTCCTTCCCTAATGGTTTCCTCTGCATGCACTTCTACTTTAAGGGGATCCTCCATAGAAGGAATTAGTTCCTTCTATTCTTCGAGATTATCAATAAACAATAGGGTTTAATCATGACCAGGACTGCCAGTAGGGGCGGACCGGTTGGGGGCATAATTCTGCCCTTTAGAATTCCCGTATTTCTCCCTTCCTTCACCAGATATCCCCATATTCTCCAACACTCGAGCAACCTCTTCCTCATAGTCTTGCAGAGAGACATCTTGTGGTCTTGGAGGGGGTATGTGAGATGGCCCTGCCTTGTCTATTTGAATTGGGGTGTGTCTCTATGACTTTACTATTGCAGAGCATATTGGCTTTGCTGTGCTTGAGGCCGAAGAGGGATTCTGTTGGAAATAATACTGAGACGAGGGGGTGAATGAGTATTATCAAATCAATAAAACTTTTTCAATTCCATATTAAGATTCATATACGCTACTTCAGTTAAGGATACCTGCGTATATACACAACTGTGTTTAATGAAACTAGCGTATATCCAGTAAACTTATGATTTAGTTAGTTGATCTTCAATGAGTGCATCAAAACATTATTAACCATAATAACAGTAAACAGGTGCAGTAAAACAGAACAGATCATCACACATAAGGAGCACACATGAACACCATGATATAAGGTGGAAACCCAATGTGGGTGAAAACCACCTGCTGCAATTCGTCTCTATCTTCCTTTAATAAGAAACTTCTTTTTACAATGGTACTGGTGCAGTCTTATACTAGTACGTAGGCTTCTACCTACAGAAGGCTACAACCTTCTTAGCTCTTGTATTAGCCGATCCATTTACTAGTACATAGGCACTGACCTACTAAAGGCTCCAACCTTCACTCATTTTCCAACTACTCCTGGAAGGGAGCTACAACCCCCTGGCTCTTGTACTGGCCGATATGTTTACCAGTATGTAGGGGCCGGCCCACTGAGCACTACGATCTTCCAGGGACCACATTTCATACATTTTCATACTGGATCCATAAATACAAAACAATTACCACTGCAACACAATCATCAACTTATAGCTGCATCATCAATCTCTGAATCACCCAATACTGAACCACTGAAACCAGAACACAGAACAGACAATAAAACTCTGCAACAATAACTAGATCCAACTGCAACTTCAAATATCATATCTCATAATGTATACGTGACTATGAAACATCAAACTAGTGTACATGTGCGCTTTTACCAAAGCCAACCTGTGTACATATCTGCAAATACTTACTCATAACTTTGTAGCTGTTCCAGACATCAGTCATACCTAGATCAGAACATTCATACAATAAAACATGTGTCAATAATTCAAATCTAGTCTATCCATAATCAAACCACATAATGATAATACATTCCAAGCCTTATGATCCCGATCCATCATCCATCATCAACAGCATAGGTGCATGCTTGATTCAGATCAAGCACACATCACAAAGCCATAGCCATCATCCTAGATCTCACACTTCATCAAATATTCAACACTTGCACACCTTTCCCCCTTGGCCTAATGATCTTCTCTTTATATAGGTTTAGGCTTCTCTCAATACCATGGTCCAAAACCATGTTGAACCAATACCTTGGACCCAATACCTGGGGTCAACACTTTGTACCAAATACCATGGACCGATACCAAAATACCATGGACCAAATACCATAGACCAAAACTTAGTTTTCCGACATGTACGCGCCTTTCATTCTGTGAATATGCGTGTGTACGTATACGCACCTTTTGTTCTTCTCACCCGCGTGTATACACACTTTCATCAAGGTTAACCTGCGTATATCTCTCTCTTGACCTGCTGTCCTAAGATATGTCCTCTGATTGAGTTGCCATCACCTGTATCATACCTCTGAGTGAGTTGCCATCAAGGAAAACACTTGTATCATAATGCCAATGGATTCTTCCTTTTCTATGTCCATTTTGGACCTTTCACTCTTGGCCCTTGCTATTCAATTGTTGTGTTTTCTACAGGTGGGGCCAGAGTAGGATTCACAAGGTTATCTCAGCCTAGCTACTGCTTGGCGCGTCCATGAATGATGATTAATTTGATCAGCCCATGATGGTTGATGACTGTATGTGGGTTCTTTCCCTTTCCCACCCGACGAGCAACATCATGTAATACATAATTTAAATAAAATGGCAAGTTAATTATAATTTTCTGTTTTAAAATGGCTAATAATTTAAGTTGGTGAGGTTTTACCACATCCTGTCATCTGGCACATGTGATGTACCTCTACACAATGGTTGTCAATTCCTACCATGGCTGTCTCAAAGCTGTAGGGTGAACCCCTTTTCCTTTTCACATCAATTGCTCATTTGGGTCCTGAAATACTATGACTGCTTCCTGCAGAAGAACATGTTTGTCTATCCATATTGGTCCTTCCGCTGGAGGTCTAGTAACTTCAGCTATGATTGCTTCAAAGACCATTATGTTACTACCTCTCACCATGGTGTGGCCATTCTATGAATTCTACAAAAATTCAAGTGTTATCTCCTCATGAAATCCCTGTGATCTAGTCATATATTATAGCCAACCAATGCACTTAAGAATCGCAGGAGCCTGGTCTGATACCCTGAGAACTATGGGTTCATTTCGAATGGCCTTTCCTCCCATGGTTGTTATTTTTTTGTGGCTGATTCACTTGCATGCACTTCTCTCACTCTTTCATAGTTTGGAACAACAATAGAGAACGTTAAAGCTATTTATAGGAAAATGATGTTGTTTTAAGAATTAATATCACAAACAATTAAGTCATTTGTCTCATCGGCAATATTTGGCACATGACCATAATCAATTTGCATGCTATCCATAATGGTTGCCTTTTTTCCTCCAATCAGAAATGGTTTGATAATTATTACACACATGCAATCATCATGTAGTACTTTAACCTAAAATCAATTTAATAATCATCACACAACTATCAATAAATTGTCACACACATTGCTCATTTGCAGACCATCCTCCCTCCAATCAGAAAAGGGAGTCCATGCCTGCCAAGCATGGAAAATAAAGGAGAAAGCGCCGATAAATCATAAATGTAGGCAACCAATCAATAAAAGCGGCGTAATATATGACAATGACAATCAAAGCAATACATGTCAAAAGATTTGAAATGCCTGTGAAATAAAACAGAGATTTATACCATTATGTCAATAGATTTTTACCTTAGGTGGCAAAGTGGAAAACGCATGACTGACGATAAATATTAATGACTGGTAGTAAAGTGATTGGATGAATATGATATAATGAATATAAGATATAAGTTACCATGCATGTTGGCTTTTAGGAATTCTATTCAAATGGAAATTTTCCTTTAGAAATGAATCCATGGGTGGTAATAGAATAAAGAGCATTTGGTAGTGTCACATAGTATCTCAATACCACAAGCAGAGCAACTACTCCTAGTAGGCATTCATAGCCTCGAAAGGGTTGCTTTTTAACTCCACAAATGAGCCAGAGTCCTCTTTTTAGTATTTAGATGATTCTCCCTTTTCATTTGCTATAAAGAGACCACTATGCTACCATGGTAACCAGATAATCATAGTGCCATTCACCAGGATATAAGAAAGTTATCAGGTTGGCTCATGATGAGACCCCCTGTCCTTCTGGCAGTTTTAATTATCAAGAAGTTCATTACCTTGGTGTGGTGGCCATAATGGAATGTGACCTGTTACATCCTTATGATCATGGTAGGGTGGCTCGTGTTGAGATCCCCTATCCTCTTTAAAACAATATTTTTTGTATTTTCATATTTTTATATTTTCATATTTTGATACTTTTATTGTAGAAAGAGGGAGACTCATTTACTCCTTAAGAGTCAGGAATGGTGTAAGAAGTAAAAAAATGCCAATAAAAATTATTCTTTTACCACCATATCATCATATAAAAGGGATTTATCCATTTGAAAGTGTAAAGATAAACCAACATGGTATTAAACTAATAAATCATTTTATGATGTGTCCAAAGGGAAGATATTCAGCGAGTCATTATAGAGATGCACCATGTCAGCTTTTGAGTAAAGATGACCATCAAAAGGCTTCATAGGTCATAATGGTATTAACATTATTTTTCTATTTATCTTAGGCATATGTCCAACCGGATGGTTTTTATTCAAAACATAAAAGAGAAAGAAAATGGAAAAAAGAATGATTGGCGATAAAACAACAAAAATAAATCACAGTTATTTGTTCTATCGATTGAACAACAAATACAAAAAAAGAAAAATTGTGTTGTTCAAATGATTGAACAAAAAAACATGCAAAAAGTGTTGTTCAATTGATTGAACAACAATCGTTCAATCGATTGAACAACAAAATATACACAAACAAATAAGTATTGTTCAATTGATTGAATGGAAAAATACACGAAAACATGTTGTTCAATTGATTGAATAACAATCGTTCAAACGATTGAACAACAAAATACAAAAGTGTTGTTTAATTTATTGAATAACAATTGTTCAATTGATTAAACAACAAAATACAAAGAAGTGTTGTTCAATTGATTGAACAACAAAATATAAAAAGTGTTGTTCAATTGATTGAACAGTAATTGTTTAATCAATTGAACATCAAAATACACTAAGATGCAAAAGTTTTGTTCAATTTATTGAACAACAATCGTTCAATTGATTGAACAACGAAACATGCAAAAGTAAGTGTTGTTCAATTGATTGAACAACAATCGTTCAAATGATTGAACAACAAAGCATAAAAAGTTTTGTTCAATTGATTGAACGGCAATCGTTCAAATGATTGAACAACAAAACACAAAAAGTGTTGTTCAATTGATTGAACAACAATCATTCAAATGATTGAACAACAAAACAAAAAAAGTGTTGTTCAATTGATTGAACAACAATCATTCAATCTATTGAATAACATAACACACACAAAAATAAGTGTTGTTCAATTGATTGAACAACAACTCAAACAAAAAAATAAGTGATGTTCAATTGATTGAATAACAACCGTTCAATCGATTGAGGAACAACATACACACAAAGGTAAGTGTTTTTGAATTGACTAAACAACAATCATTCAATCGATTGAACAACAATTGTCGAATCGATTGAACAACAACATACACACAAAAATAAGTGTTTTTCAATTGATTGAATAACAATCGTTTAATTGATTGAACAACACTCACTAAACACACGTAGGGACAAGAGAAATCCTCATATTTACATAGTGATGCCTAACTAGATTGCAATCAATCGTAAAAGAATATATACATTATTTACAGCTAAAGAAAGATATAATTTCACAAGAGCAAAGTTGCCAGGCCATTACTCCCTGCAACTAGAATTTTTATAGTGGGGTCATCACATACCCTTGACAAAAAGATTCTTTGGTGAATGGTTTGTGATAAAGATGCACCTGATGCCCGTTCACCTTGAAAGAATGGCTAGACCCATCAATGATAGTCAAAGTGAGAGTAGCATTGTTATGTACTTCTTTAATTTCATAAGGGCCAAGCCACCTTGTCTGTAACTTTCCTAGAAAGTCTTGGAATCTAGAGTCATAGAGAAGTTTCCAATCTCCTTTTTGAAAAATCTTATTTTTAATAAGGCCATTGTGTCACTTCGCTCTTTGTTGTTGAATAATTGTGGTGCATTATAGAGCAAGTAGTCGAGCCTCGTCCAATTCATTTATTTGTTGAAGTCACTTGGTTTGGGCTTTTGTGAGATCCAATCCCACTTCCTCAGTTGTTTGTAGAGTCTTTATTTCAATTTGAATAGGAAAGATAGGTTCTTTGCCAAATACAAGTTAGTACAGAGAATATCCAGTAGTATTTCTCCAAGTTGTGTGATAGGCCCACAAGGCCTTTGACAATCTAGCAGCCCAGTCCTACAGATGTGTTGAGACTGTCTTGGTCAGAATTGCTTCGATTACCTTATTGGTGCTTTCAGCCTACCCATTCTCCTACAGGTGATACGGGGAAGTGACTCTATGTGTAATGTGGTGGTTCCTTAAAGTGGTTGTAATATTGTGTCCTACAAATTTCCCTCCTCCACCCATTATCACTTCCTGAGGTAAACCATACTGCACAAATAGCCCAAAAAGGAAATTAATTACAACTTCTTCTGTAACTCTTGGCAAATCTATTATTTCTACCCACTTTGTTACATAATATGTGGCAACTAGTATATAGGCCTTTCGGTTTGATGGCGGATGAAATGGTCCAACAAAATCCAATGCCCATCATTCAAAGGGTTCTATTACCAGTTAGGGCTGCAGTGGAATTTCATCAAATTGACCAGGTTGGCCCATTCTTTGGCAGCTATCACAAGCCTAGACATATTTCTTAACATCTTTAAAAATAGTGAGCCAATAATAGCCCATATGTAGTACCTTATGCCCTATCTTATGATCTATGAAGTGTCCTCGGCAGGGCTCTTCATGGCAAGCCTTTAGGATGTAATAAATTTCATCCTCACAAATGCATCTAGGAATATGCATATCAGACCATGTGTGAAAAAGTATCCGCCAATCCAAGAAAACCGGGCACTGCGCTGGACAATCTATTTCCTTTCCCTTGTTTTCAAGTGCTCGAACAACTTTCCTACTTCCAGATAGTTTGCTACATTTGCATACCATGGTGTTTTGACTACTACGACAAACAAATGTTCATCTGGAAATTGGTCATCCACTACCAATGGATCATTTATCTTTGGAACTCGAAACATAAAGTCGATGAATAGGTTTTCCTTCCCTGGATGATCTTTGATGTTGATATCAAACTCCTGCAAAAGAAACAACCAACGAGTCACTAGACCATTTGTAATAGGTTTGTTGGCTAAGTACCTAATGGAAGAATGATCAGTATACAAAAAAATTTGATAGCTAGTTATATAATGTCTAAATTTGTTTATGGCATAAATGACAGCAAAGAATTCCTTTTCTCTTACTGTATAATTAAGTTCAACAGTAGTAAAATTTTTGTTGATATAATATATAACATAAGGTTTTTTGTCCTCCTCTTGGATGAGGAAAGTGCCTACTGCCACATTTGATATGTCAGTGGAGATGTAAAAGGGAAACTCCCAGTTAGGTCCACGTAATACTGGTGTCGTTGTGTTATGAAACCAGCTCAAGAAAAGATAGAAAAGATAGATCAACGCCTTAGAATTCAGCCTCTTCGAGGGGGCAACCTCCTTTACATTACATAAATGAACAATTCTTGGATGATACAAATGACAAAACCTCCTTTCTATATATAGGAGTCTAAGGAGTCACAATATAATCCAGCCGACCTAACAATAATAATATAAAGCCACAAAAATAACAATAGAGGGATTCTATGGGGCACATAAATAACAATATGGGGGTAATAGGGGCACAACAATATAAATAAGGGGTATAACTACAATAGTAATGGGGTAATCACTAGTATTATAGGGACCCAACATGCCCCTCTCCTTCAAAAAAGTGTTGTCCTCAACGCTTGAGTAGTTCTGGATACTTCTGCATAAAATTCTCATCCTCCCATGTGGAATCTTCAGCGGATAAGTTCTTCCACTTGATAAGATACTCTGAAATTGATCGATTTCGTAGCTGTCGAGTTCTTGTTTCTGTGACTGCTTCCGGTTCCAATATAATTTTTCCTTCCTCGTCAAGTTCTGGCAATATTGTTTGAATTGGGAGCTTGTCACCTATAACCTTCTTTAAACATGAAACATGGAAAACTGGGTGCAATCGAGAAGCTGCAGGAAGCTCCAATTTGTATGCCATAGTACCAATCTTTTGCAACACCTTGTACGGACCATAATACTTTGGTGATAATTTATTATCCTTCTTAGCTTGCTTTAGGGACATTTGCTTATATGGTTGTAGCCGTAGGAATACCCAATCACCTACATCAAAACTTCTTTCACTGCGATGTTGATCTGCCTGTTGTTTCATTCTATTTTGTGCCAACACGAGGTTATCCTTTAAGAGTTGGAGGACTTGTTGTTGATGTTCGATGTGATGTTCCACTGCCTGAACCTTAGAATTTTCTCTTAAATATGATGTGATGGATGGTGGTTGATACCCATAAAGTGCCATAAATGGGGTCATTTTTGTTGCTGTATGGAAGGAAGTGTTATACCACCATTCAGCCAGAGGCAACCATTTGACCCATTGTGTCTGTTTATCAGATACAAAGCAACGAAGATATCCTTCCAAACATTTGTTTACTATCTCAGTTTTCCCATCAGATTGAGGATGATAAGATGAGCTATGAGCTAACTGAGTACCAAGACAAGAAAATAATTCTGTCCAAAAATTTCCAGTGAAAATGGGATCTCTGTCACTTACAATAATCTTTGGGTTTCCATGTAGCTTTTGAACTGTTTCCATAAATGCAGTAGAAACTGTACTGGCTTTAAATGGATGTGATAATGCACAAAAGTGTGCATACTTGGTAAGTCTGTCAACTACCACCATGATGACACTCTTTCCCTCAGACTTGGGTAAACCTGTGATAAAATCCATTGAAACCTCCTCCCAACGTTGGCTTGGAATGGATAAAGGTTGTAATAGACCCGGTGTCTTAATTGTTTCAACTTTATTTTGCTGGCAAACCAAACATTCCGCCACAAACTTTTGAATATCTGATTTAAGGCCATCCCAAAAAAATTCCTTCTTAACCCTGTGGTAAGTTTTTAAAAATCCTGAGTGCCCTCCTAAGGGAGAAGTGTGCAATTCCATAAGAATCTTTTGTTTTAGCTGGGAATTCTTACAGAGGTATAAGCGATCTTTGTACCATAACGAATCATTTTGCCAGCTAAATGTATCAGAAGTACTGGAATCTTGTTGTAGCTTTCGAATAAGTGCCCACACTTCTTCGTCATTCTTCCATTCCTCCCTTGCTTCGTTTATCCAATCTGGTTGGATAATAGAAATGGCACACAACAATGCTTCCACATCCTCATCCTTTCTTGAGAGTGCATCTGCCACCACATTTTGCTTCCCTTTTTTGTAGATGATTTCAAAGTCATAACCCAACATCTTTGTGACCCACTTTTGTTGCTCTTCAGAGGATAATCTTTGTTCTAAAAAGTATTTAAGGCTATCATGATCCGTTTTTACCTTGAAGTGTCTTCCCATTAGGTAGGGTCGCCATTTCTTAAGTGCATGGAGTATTGCCAACATTTCCTTCTCATAAATAGCTTTGCTTAAAAACTTTCCCTTGATTGGACGACTTTCAAAAGCAATGGGTCTTTCATCTTGCATTAGAACAACACCAATTCCATTTCCTGAAGCATCACATTCCACAATAAAGGTTTTTGTGAAGTCCGGTGTAGCTAAGACCGGTGCTTGGCACATTGCCTCTTTAAGATGTTCAAAGGCCTTTGTTGCTTCCGGAGTCCATGAAAATGAATCTTTCTTCAATAATGTTGTTAGAGGTGCTGCTATTCTCCCATAATTCTTAACAAACTTGCGATAATACCCTGTCAACCCAAGAAATCCTCGCAGATGCTTTATGGATGTGGGGATTTTCCATTCCTTAATGGCTTTAATTTTGCTAGGGTCTACCTTAACTCCTTCATGAGATACAATATGACCCAAATATTCCACCTCCTGGACTCCAAAGAAACATTTGGATCTTTTTGCATATAATTGTTTCTCCTCCAATAGTTGTAGCACCCTGTCAACATGTTCAACATGATCCTTCCAAGACTTGCTGTAGATTAGTATATCATCAAAAAATACTAACACAAATTTTCTAAGGAATGGTTTGAAAATTGAATTCATCAAACCTTGAAATGTTGAAGGTGCATTGGTAAGGCCAAAAGGCATGACCAAAAATTCATAATGACCCTCATGAGTTCTAAATGTTGTTTTCGGAATGTCTTCAATCTTCATTCTGATTTGATGATATCCCGAACGAAGATCCAACTTGGTGAAGTAAATTGATCCATGCAATTCATCAAGTAATTCATCAATAACAGGAATGGGGAACTTATCTTTAATAGTGAGCTTGTTGAGCTCCCTATAATCCGACACATGCGCCATGATCCATCCTTCTTGTGCACCAATACTACTGGAGCTGAGAAAGAACTTTGACTCGGTTGAATTATACCAGCCTCTAGCATTTCTGCAACCATACGTTCAATTTCACTTTTTTGGACATAGGGATATCTGTACGGCCTGATGTTTGGAGGAACACTTCCTGGAATCAGATGAATAGCATGATCATGATCACGCATAGGTGGGAGACCTTGGGAGTCTCAAATACCTTGGAATGATTGTCCAAGACTTTTTGGAGATCTGGAGAAATAGATGATTCCAATGTGGAAACATCTAGCGAGCATAATTGTGCAATTACACCTCTTTGCTCCTTTTTTAGAAGCTTTGTCATACCATTAGAGCTGATTATCTTTCCTGGTTTCCCTGCAATACCCCTTAATTCAACTTCCTTTCCTTCCGTAGAAAATTTGATGAAAAGTTCTTGAAAATTAAAAGCTATTGTACCCAAGGATTGTAGCCATTGGACTCCTAGTACAACATCAGCACCTCCCATTGGAATGGAAAGCATTGGGCTAGTCAATACATATTCTCCCATGGATAGCTTGATATTATGGCACTTTCCAAAGCAATTTATTGTTCCTCCATTTGCAATCATCACTTGACACTCTGGTGCTGGATATAGGAAGCAATTCAATTCTTTTGCTACCCTACAATGAATAAAATTGTGGGTGCTTCCTGAATCAATCAACACTATTACCTTTTTCTTCTTGATTTGTCCTTCTATCTTGATGGTTTGAGGAGTGGTAATTCCCGCCAATGCATTACAAGATATGGTCGGATTTATTTGTTCTTCATCTAGGCTTTGTTCCTGAAGTATATCTTCTTCTTTTGACCTTTCTTGCTCCTTTTCTTCTTCCTCTTCACAATCTATGTAGAATAATTTCTTCTCAGCACACTTATGACCTTTAGTGTATTTGCTATCACAACTGTAACAAAGCCCTTTTGCTCTTTTTTCTTCCAATTTTTGTGGTGTCAACCTTATAGGTTGTGGAAGACTAGGGGCAACAACACTTCCGTCTTTATAGTTGTGTGTGGTATGCTTCCTGGTTGCCATAATTTTGCTTTCCATTTTTCTTGCTAACCTGAATGCCTTCTCTAATGAATCAGGTTCCCAAAGGCGAACATCATGTTGGATATTATCCTTTAAAGACCCTATGAACACATCAATCCTATGCTCCTCTGGAATATCTTTTACCCTTATGTTCAATTTTTGGAACTCCTCAATGTGCTCCATTACTGAACCCTTTTGTTTGAGACTTATCAATTGGCTAAAAAAAGTGTTGCTTTTTGTATCTTCATAATGTGCTATCAATTCTTCCGTAAAAATTGCCCAAGTGATAAATTGTTTACGAGAGCAAAGCCATTGATACCATACAAACTGATTTGGTTCCAAATATACAGTTGCCATACGTACCTTTTGTGTGTTTTGCACATTATTGAGATCGAAGAATTGCTCCATCTGTAATATCCATGTGGCGGGATCCTTGCCATCAAACTTCCTCATATCGATTTTTGGAATATGGTGATTCTTCGATCCAACATTAGCGTCTATGGAATCATGATTAACATTTCTTTTGTTCTCATCATGAGTTTCCTTTACTACCTTTTCACCATTAGTGACCCTTTCTTGTAGCAACTTCTTCAATTCTTCCATGTCTGTCTTCATATCTATCTTCAAATCTGCCATGTCTCTCTTCAAATCTGTCTTCGAATCATCCATCTTAGCTTCCATGCCCTTTATCTTAGATTCCACGTCATTTATCTTAGATTCCACGTCATTTATCTTAGATTCCACGCCACTTATCTTGGCTTCTGTTAGCTTTTGTGAGCGTGACATTTGTTGCACTTGTTCTTGTAATTTTGATATATCATGTAGCATTTCTTCCTCTTCTTCATGGGTCATGCTAGAGCTTTTAGGTTCCTTACTAGGTGTTTGCATTTTCTTTTCTCGGGGCATCATTTACCGATAATAATGATTTACTATGCCCTTTGAATTTCGTTAAACCAAGTTTACACAAAAATTTTAAAAAAAAACTACACACCTTTTTTCACTTTATAGAATCCTGATATTGAATCTAATGTATCTCTGTAATTTCGGATCATCCAATTCTAAAATTTCTACCTGTAGTAGCCTCCTGTGTCCTCTTTCCAATGCCACAAGTCTGAGCCAAATTGGATTCTCCAAGGAAGAGTTATGTGAAATCTCCCACAGTGAACTGTTTTTAGACTAGTTCAGTAGAGCGAACTTGTATGACGTGCCACGAGTCACTGTTTCAACCTTTGAATCTGAAACACACACACAAGAAGCTAAAGTATGTCCTTTTTCTATACCTTCTTACGAAATTTCAATCGGATCCCCAGAGAGAAAGTTATGACGATTTTCCCCAGGTCACCTGTTTTGAATGTAATTCAGGAGTCTGCAAAAAGACCAACTTCCTCAGATCATATCTCCGCAAATATCGCGCTAAAAGCTCTGAAATTCGGACCCAAGGTTCAGCGCGATTTCTTCTCAAATGGGTTTTTTTTGCGACTTCTGAAACATCACAAAAAAAAGTTATAGCGAAAATTCCACGATGACCTGTTTGGAGCAGCGAAACCCTAGAATCCAAAGCTCTGATACCAAATGTTATGAAACCAGCTCAAGAAAAGATAGAAAAGATAGATCAACGCCTTAGAATTCAGCCTCTTCGAGGGGGCAACCTCCTTTACATTACATAAATGAACAATTCTTGGATGATACAAATGACAAAACCTCCTTTCTATATATAGGAGTCTAAGGAGTCACAATATAATCCAGCCAACCTAACAATAATAATATAAAGCCACAAAAAAAACAATAGAGGGATTCTATGGGGCACAGAAATAACAATATGGGGGTAATAGGGGCACAACAATATAAATAAGGGGTATAACTACAATAGTAATGGGGTAATCACTAGTATTATAGGGACCCAACACGTTGAAACTATTTTCTTTAAATCTGTAAAAGTTGTGTCACATTTGTCAGACCATTTAAAGTCAACATTTCCAATTAAATCATATAAATGTGTAGCAATTTGTGATTTATTTTTTATAAACCTGCTATAATAGCCTGCATATCCAAGGAAACTACATACCTCTGTCTGAGTGCAGGGTGTAGGTAGTAGAAGAATTACCTGCATCTTTACTGGATCTATCTGTATACCTGATGCAAAAATGTAATGTCCCAAGATTACACCTTTGGTCATCATCATGTGACACTTGACATTGCTTAAACATAGCCTAGTAGCGATGCATCATTCCAAAACCTTCTCTAATGTTTGTAGCGCTTGATCAAAGTCATCCCCATACAGGGTAAAGTCATCCATGTAAACTTCAAGTCCTTCATTTATCAAGTCAGCAAAAATGTTGAGTATGGCTCTTTGAAACATAGCTGGGGCATTGCATAAGCCAAATGGTAACACTCTGTAAGTGAATGTACCCCACGGACAGGTGAAGGTTGTTTTGTCTTGGTCTTCAGGGGCGATTTGAATCTGAATGTAGCTGGTGAAGCCATCTAGAAAGGAAAAGAATTGCTTTCCTTCCATAGTATCAAGGACTTGATCAATAAATGGAAGAGGGAAGTGATATTTCTATGTTGCGTTGTTCAATTACCAATAATTCACACAGATACACCACTTCCCATTTTTCTTAGGGATAGCTACTAATGGAGAGACCCATTTTCTATCCGAAATGGGATAAATGAAA
Organism: Pinus tabuliformis; assembly: GCA_031772625.1. Classification (NCBI taxonomy): domain Eukaryota; kingdom Viridiplantae; phylum Streptophyta; class Pinopsida; order Pinales; family Pinaceae; genus Pinus; species Pinus tabuliformis. Next base: position 200,897,311 of record CM062820.1, on the reverse strand, counting down.
TTCACGTCCAACAACTTCTGTTGCTCTTATTTTACAATCTCCTTGAGATGCATATTCAATCTCCGCTGAGGCTTCTGGATAGCATGAGTATCCTTTTCGGGTAGATATGATGCATCCATAACTATGGGTCTATACCCTTCATGTCAGGATAGTCCCAGGAAAAAGCCCCTTTATATTTTTACAAGACCTGAATGAGTTTTTGTTGTTGGTCATTGTCCAGGCTATGATTAATGTTTAAAACATTGCCTGGTTCGATTTCAACAGACTTGCTGGTATGAAAAACAGTTGTCTAGATATGCTGATCATCAATGTCTTTCAAAGTACCTTCCAAGGCTTCATTATCAAGAATTTCTTTTAACATTTAACATTTTACATTGCTCACATTGGCTAGCTGATTGATAAAGTTGTTGATGAGGTCATCTTTAATCTAATTCTTGAATTCACGTGCCTCTTCTACTGTAAGTGGTGAACAAATGCTTTCTTCCAGGCATGCAGGTGGTTGTTTACATATTTTTACAATGGGTAGACTTAGTTTGGTAGGAGGATATAAAAAAATATTTTTTATAGCATCCCCTTTAGCAATAGTCATGTTGCCCTTTCGGTAGCCTATGTAAGCATCGACTGTTTCCAGCCAAGGTCAACCCAAAATTAGAGGGTGCCCATTCAATCGACTATTTGGGTTTATAACAAGAAAATCTACTGGATACTCCCATGAATCAATGGAAACTGTAATATCATGTAAAGTTCCCTCTGGCCTTACCACCGAATGATCAACAAGTTCTAGCAGGGTGGTGGTTAGTTCTAGAGATGTAATACCCAGTGTCTGATAGGTTTCTTTTGTTAAGATGTTAATCGCTGCACCCAGATCAACTAGTGTGTTTGAAAAGGAGCGTCGATATATTTGAACTATAACTATGGGATTTCCAGGATCTTCATACTTTACCAAAGTTTCCCCTCCCAAGAGTAAATCAGATAAGGTCCCTACAACATGAATGGTGGGTGAAGTTTTTGGCTTCCTCACAGGCTTCTTTACAGATAGTTAATTAATCATTTTAGCATAAATAGGAATATCTTGATGGCCTATAGGAAAGGAATTTTAATAAAAACACTTTTTAGTTCCCCTACAAGATCAAAATCTAGATAAACAATTGGTTTAGGTATTGTTAACCTTTTGGGGAATGGGGGAGAAGTCACTATGAGTTTCTCAGGATCTTTATGTTGATCTGTATCTTCTCCTTGTTTTATTTTTGTGTCAATTACAGTTGATGGTCAATGTAAAGGTGGGGATTCCAGCTCAATTGATGGCTAGTCACTGTTTTCCCCAGGGGTGATGATATGTCTTGACCTCAACCTCAGTTCACTACATTCTTTTTGTTCAACTCATAGTCTGAGCTTTTGACAATTTGCACCAGCTAAACTGGTTTGTTATTGGGATTTGGATTTGGTTGAGCCGGAAATTGAGGACGCAGAAGAGGATGAGGATTTTGCTGTAATGGATATGGGGCTGATAATGTAGGTTGAGGTTGACTACCTATCCCCATAGGTTTATTTGATATCCCCAAAGGTCGCTGCCAATTTGGAGACCAGTTTGGATTTTGAGAAGTAGATGAAGGCCACTAGGATGGATATGGATTACCTTGCCAAACAGGAGTAAAAGGAAAATTTGGCCAGCCATTACCCAGAAGGGACTGAGCTGGCCAGGGTATCATAAGGAATGCTTGGGATTGCCAATTTGAGTAAGGTGACTAGCCTTGCCATGCTACCCCAAGGTTTTGTTGTTGACTAAATGATTAAAAAGGAAATAATTGGGATGTGTCTTGTGACATACCTGTAGGTTTGGCTTTCCACTGTTGATGCTGGTTCATTAAGTATACTGGCTCTGTCTCTTCTTCTGCCTCTTTGAAAACTATTTTCAGCTTGGGAAGTGATGGACATTTTCTAGTGGTGTGATTCTTGGTGAAGATGGTGCATGTCTAGACCATGTCCAATGGACACTCCCGTTAGTTTTGCTTCTTCTGGCATCGTGGGTAGAAAACAGCCAAATTTTATTATGCTAAGGTTTGTTTTTGTTTAGCCTGCAGGACATCCAACTGCGTTGTAAGGGTGCCCAGGATGTTCATTTTGAAGTCTTCCAGGAGGTTACCGATTTCCATTCTTGTTACACCTCCACTATGTGTTTTTCTTCCTCTGGTCATAGGATCTCGGCTTCCTAACCCTGTGCATGTGCTACCTCATGAACACCTAATACACAAGTGAACGATTTCATCATAATATTCTTGATAAATATCTCATTTCCCCATCAAATTTAGAGTTTCTATCCATTCTTCTTTCATTCCCTTAATTAAGATAGCTCCCAAGACTTCTTTTGGTAAAGTGGTGTGAGCGGATCTCTGCAAATTATAGTGAAACCATTCGTCATATTCTTCTAGAGTTTCATTATCCTTTGTAACCATCTTAAAGATTTCATCTATTAATTCCCTAGTTTTACAAAAGTCCTTGTATCTTGTGAGAAAAGAAGTTTTCATGTCATCCCAAGAGTTAATAGTATGTCCACCTAGACCCATGAACCACCTCAAATCTGCTCCTTTTAGAGTACAAGGGAACAATTTTAATTTTTGAGGGTCGGTGGTATAGTCATATCCTTTGCAGAGGACATCAACTAGAATAAGAAAACATCCGAACCGTTTGTGATTATCCCTTGAAAATTTGGGATGCTTTGTAAGGGAATAACTTTCATCGAGGCATTGACCACTTGGTCAACTATGGGGTATGCCAATGTCGAGGTCTGACCTTGAGGTGGTAGATTTGCCATTTGGTCAAAAATGTGTCAATATCCTTTAGGTATTTCAGGCTGTGCTATTTGAGTAAGTGGAGGATTCACAATTCGAGTTCGATTTGCAGCACCTCCTAGATCTGGGATCACAGGAGATCCTTGTTTAGACAGCTGAGGTCCTCCCTTAGAAGTTCCATTGGTTTCTCCCTCTCCTTTTCTTAAGTTGCACGATTTTCCCTCTTGTAGAGGATCAGAATGTAAATTTGTTATAACCTGAAAACTCTATACAGATCCTCCAATTTGGCTATGAATCTTAGTGTAGGCTGCAAATGGTGAGCCTTCTGCATGAGGGATTATTTCCAGAGATAGTCTAGAATCCTAGTGATGCTTGAGACTTTACTTTTCTTACGATTTTGTCTATAAAAGCTGTTCTCACAAGGCTCGCCGATCCCTTGGGTTTTGTGGATTTAGGTGGGGGGTTCTGATCTTTTTCTATCTTTTTATTCCTAGTCATTCATAAAAAAAACTATTCCTATTTAACCTCTATGCTTTTGCTGAAAAGTAGGCTGATGAGCAAGCACTTGACTTGCTGGTCATGCAGGTTCTTACCTCTCGTTTTTAAAACCCAATTCTCTTACAACAAGATAAAAGGAAATCAATTTGAAACACTCTCCCCCGAAATCACACCAAAATGTTGGTGCACTAAGATGTCTTATTATAAGCAAACTTAATACCTACATTCATTATTAACCCAGGGCAAGTCTTTTTATTTCAAGAGTGTCAGCACTATATATGCTATGAATTCAAAAGTTAGTTTATGTTGGAATTGTTGCAATTGCTAGTGTCTGTTTCTCTAAATTCAATCAATTTACGTTGGAATTGTTGCAATTGCTAGTGTCTGTTTCTCTAAATTCAATCCAAACACTTCTGAAAGGAATTCATAACACACTTTCAAATCTACTTAATCTATTCTGCAAACAACTGAATCAGAATGCAAATAGAAAGAATCACCCTTGACAATCCAACTGGTATTGAAACAAACTCATTCAACATGAAGGAAAGCTATGATAATTGAACAAAAAATAACCATATAAACATCTTATGGAAAGCAATCACTCTAGCTTTGAAATTTATGATAGCATTACCTTAGAATGAACAACAATCTGGAGTTAACATAACCAATTCAATGAAGAGAAACACACATGTATAATCACACAGCTAAGTCTAGAATCTTGACTGAACAACAAACACAAATTAGAATCATCAATCCTCATAGTAATTAGAATGATACGAACTTTGAAAACTAACAATAATAAACAGTGAAGAATAAACAGAAATGATTACAACCCAATTGAAATAGTATATCTTCTATTCACTCGGCCCAAAGTCTCCACAATTCCCCAATGTTAGATATTCAGAATACGATTATGAATTAAACACAATATTCTTCATTAAAATCAATAACAGAGTTATAGCATCACCTAGATGAAATCATTATATGTCCAAAAAGAATAGTTACAATTTGTTAATTCCTAAACTAGTTGTTCAGTTCACCTTACAACTTCATATAACATTTTGAAAAGTAAATATATAAAACTGAATCCTCGGGATTAGGGGATACTGAGGATTTCACAATAATTGATCTGATTTCATCATAAAATGGCATTGGTCCTCCTAGTCTTATGCTTTCTTCCATGCTTAGGACATTGTCTTTTTCCTTTACTGGTTGTTGTTATTCTTTCAATTGAACAGTAATCGTCCAATCCGCGTCCCTGCATATAATGATAGTGACAATCATTTTTCCATGCCAAGATTTATCTAATTTGTTACTAATCGATTTTATCCAACTTCTGTTGTTGTTTTCTGTATTTTTATCCATAAAATGAAGATAAACATGTGAAGACAAATGCTAAATTAGGCTATTTACGAGGAGAAATCATACCTTTTCTGCCCAACACTCTCCACATTTCAAGTAATAATTGAAATGACCATGCTTCACACCGTTGCTATAGGTTTAGCTGCAAACACAAATTTGGAGAATTAGAAAATGAATCTTAAGAAACCTAGACTTCGATAATACCTCCCAATTGAATTAAAACAATGCTAATTTTACCACCTTGTTAGAATGTTGTGAATGTAGGTGACTCCTCTGCTTGAGAGGGAGGTTGTTACATAAATTAACAATTAGAGAGAAATGTATAATGTGCAACTTAGGGAAGGGAGCTAGAGGTTATAATTTCTAAATTTATCATGGCTAATGGGATGACAAAAATGTGAGGCAAGTGCATGAAGTGGGGATAACGAGGTTTAGATAGAGGGGTGTTTACATCATAATATAATTTGATTACAAATGAAGAGAATTAATATTGATAACAAACTTGTAGATATGCTACCACCCTTGAAGGACTCACCACCTGTGTTTTCTGGTGTTGGGGAGGAGTGTATACCCTGGAGGATGTTCGTGATGTCTTCCATATCTTAGGGCATCTCTTCCAAACAGGGGACATCTGGGAGATGCCTTTCTTAGAGAGGAAACACTCTGGGATGTCTCTTCTTATGCAAGAATGTCCAAACATTCCTTGCCCATGGGCTATTTTACAATGTCAACACTGATTTGATGCCATTTTAATCAAACTACATAAAAACTAAATCATTCACCAATTTGAAGCCCAACCTATGTCCAAAAGTGTGGATAATTGCAATATATTTAGAGGGTCCTTTTTTGAAGTTATATTCTTGGATATTGTTATTTGTTTGTCGGGTTAGAGATTGAAAGGGTAGCAATGCTTTTTTTTTTTGTGGGCAGCCAAAATGTTGAACAAAATTGGGTTTATAGTTTCAATCCTTAGACCAATAAGTTATTATTTTACCTCCATGTTGAAATGAAAATATTTTTTTCATTTTGAAATCATTTTCATTTCTGGTAGCAAGCATTTTTCTTTCCTTAACATTCTTCTCTATGATCACAACTTTGTAGGGTATAATTTTGAAGTGGAGGGAGATGACCAGGTTGTTGAATCTGAAATGAGACCACTATAGCTATAGGAAACCCCAAACTCAAATATTTTCAATTGTAGAAAACCTTTTCCACGGTTTATGAGAAGTCTCAAAGAACAAAAGAAATAGTGGTGGTTATGAGGAATTAAAATGCAATATTTGTGGCAATCCTTTTAAGGGTATATGCACTACAATATATCATCATATTGTTGGAATACTTAATTATTGAATGAAGGCATGCCTCTGCACATTTCAAGAAAGAATTGAAATGACCATGCTTCACATGGCTGCTATAGGTTTAGCTACAAACCCAAATTTGGAGAATTAGAATATGAATCTTAAGAAACCTAGACTTCGACAGTCCCTCCCAAATGAATTAAAATAATGTTAATTTTACCACCTTGTTAGATTATTGAGAATGTAGGTGGGTCCTCTACTTCAGAGGGAGGTTCTTACATGCATTAACAATTAGAGAGAAATGTATAATGTGAAACTTAGGGAGGGGAGCTAGAGGTTGTAATTTCTGAATTTATGATGGCTAATGGGATGAAAAAAATGTGAGGCAAGTGCATGAAGTGGGAATAATCATGTTTAGATAGAGGGGAGTGTACATCATAATATAATTTGGTTACAAATAAAAATTCTTAATACCGATGACAAACTTCTAGATATGCTACCACCCCTGAAGGAATCATCACCTATGTTTTTTGGTATTGGCGATGAGTGGACACCTTGGAGGATGTTGGTGATGCAATCCACCTCTTAGGGAATCTATTCCAAACATGGGACATCTGGGAGATATCCTTCCTAGAGAGGAAACACTCTGGAATGTATCTTCTTATGTAGGAATGTCTAAACATTCCTTGTCCATGGGCTATTTTATGTTGTCAACACTGATTTGATGCCATTTTAAGCCAACTACATAAAAACTAAATCATTCACCAATTCGAAGCCTAACCTATGCCAAAAAATGTGGACAACAACAATCGCTTTAGAGGGTCCTTTTGTGAAGTTATATTCTTGGATATTGTTATTTGTTTGTTGGGTTAGAGATTAAAATGGTAGCAATGAATTTTTGTTGTGGGGAAGCAAAATATTGAACAAAATTGGGTTTGCAGTTTCAATCTTTAGACCAAAACGTTATTCTTTTACCTCGAGGTTCAACTGAAAATAGTTTTAAGTATGGGGGATTTACGCAGTGCATTATATTAGATATATTTTTGGGATTCAACTGCGTTAAGTAAGTCATTCAAACGTATGACCATTTCCATGAGAGGTAGTCGTAACTGACTAATTTCTCATGATTTTTGAATAGTTCACTTAGCACTCATTGCATCGGGTGATGCTCACAGGGGTGAAGAAGTGGGATTGAAACTAGTGAAATGTGGAGAACGAATCACATAGCATCAATCATCACTTCCGGGGCTTGCACCCGGTAACCAGGACTTCCCAGGAGGTCACCCATCCCAGAACTCCTCTGGCTCAAACGCGCTTAACTGTGGAGTTTTCCCCACAATCAAGCCCACTTAGCTTGCTACCCCATTTGCAAAACCTTAGCAAGTATTGTGCCTCATGAACCATTCAAGAAGAGATCCCTTGACTCTTTTTGAATTTAAGTATGGGGGATTTACGCAGTGCATTATATTAGATATATTTTTGGGATTCAAGTGCGTTAAGTAAGTCATTCAAACGTATGACCATTTCCATGAGAGGTAGTCGTAACTGACTAATTTCTCATGATTTTTGAATAGTTCACTTAGCACTCATTGCATCGGGTGATGCTCACAGGGGTGAAGAAGTGGGATTGAAACTAGTGAAATGTGGAGAACGAATCACATAGCATCAATCATCACTTCCGGGGCTTGCACCCGGTAACCAGGACTTCCCAGGAGGTCACCCATCCCAGAACTCCTCTGGCTCAAGCGCGCTTAACTGTGGAGTTTTCCCCACAATCAAGCCCACTTAGCTTGCTACCCCATTTGCAAAACCTTAGCAAGTATTGTGCCTCATGAACCATTCAAGAAGAGATCCCTTGACTCTTTTTGAATTTAAGTATGGGGGATTTACGCAGTGCATTATATTAGATATATTTTTGGGATTCAAGTGCGTTAAGTAAGTCATTCAAACATATGACCATTTCCATGAGAGGTAGTCGTAACTGACTAATTTCTCATGATTTTTGAATAGTTCACTTAGCACTCATTGCATCGGGTGATGCTCACAGGGGTGAAGAAGTGGGATTGAAACTAGTGAAATGTGGAGAACGAATCACATAGCATCAATCATCACTTCCGGGGCTTGCACCCGGTAACCAGGACTTCCCAGGAGGTCACCCATCCCAGAACTCCTCTGGCTCAAGCGCGCTTAACTGTGGAGTTTTCCCCACAATCAAGCCCACTTAGTTTGCTACCCCATTTGCAAAACCTTAGCAAGTATTGTGCCTCATGAACCATTCAAGAAGAGATCCCTTGACTCTTTTTGAATTTAAGTATGGGGGATTTACGCAGTGCATTATATTAGATATATTTTTGGGATTCAAGTGCGTTAAGTAAGTCATTCAAACGTATGACCATTTCCATGAGAGGTAGTCGTAACTGACTAATTTCTCATGATTTTTGAATAGTTCACTTAGCACTCATTGCATCGGGTGATGCTCACAGGGGTGAAGAAGTGGGATTGAAACTAGTGAAATGTGGAGAACGAATCACATAGCATCAATCATCACTTCCGGGGCTTGCACCCGGTAACCAGGACTTCCCAGGAGGTCACCCATCCCAGAACTCCTCTGGCTCAAGCGCGCTTAACTGTGGAGTTTTCCCCACAATCAAGCCCACTTAGCTTGCTACCCCATTTGCAAAACCTTAGCAAGTATTGTGCCTCATGAACCATTCAAGAAGAGATCCCTTGACTCTTTTTGAATTTAAGTATGGGGGATTTACGCAGTGCATTATATTAGATATATTTTTGGGATTTACTCAGTGCACAAGCAATTTTATTTGCAAGTTCAGAAGATTGAAGCAACAACAAAGAATGGAGTCTAAATTGGAGTTTCCACAATCGGCAATTCTCACTCCATATAATTATTTCGAATGGAAGCCAAAGATTCAACTTCATCTCAGAAGTAGAGGCTTATTTCAAATAACCATGGGAACGAAAGTTGAACCAACATCAGCAATGGAGAAAACAAGATATTTCAATCGCATGGATGAGGCCTTCGGCATCCTATGTTTATCTATTTCTCCAGAACTGCTATTTCATGTTGAATCATGTTCAACTCCAAATGAAGTATGGAAAATTTTGGAAGAATTGTTTGGAAAACAGGATGAAATGCAAGGTCACACTCTCGAAAATGAGTTAAACTCATTAGATCCAAGAAACTTTGAGAACATTCAAGATTTTTTCACAAGGTATAAAGCCTTGTTGGTTCAGCTGAAAGGATGTGGGATCGACAAATCCAAGCAACAAAATCAGTTGATTCTTTCCATTTTATCAAAACTTAGTCCAGAGTATGCAGTATTCATCTCTACATTCCACACAGTCAAAACTGCAACTGGTGCAGATTGGAAGATGCCCTCACTGGATTCTTTTATTCAGTCTTTGATGCATGAGCAAGATAAGCTCATTAAAATGGGCACACTTAAAAATTCCAAAGCACATGCACTTACTGTGCATGCAAAAGGAAAGGCAAATCCCAAACCCCCTGATGGATCATCTGGCTCAAAGGAAAGGAAAGGAACGAAAGGGCAATCAATGTGCAATTATTGCCACCGTGGTTTTCATCCTGAATCTGCATGCATGAAGAAGACTATAGATCTTATGGCGCAGACACTCCAGCAACACAATCTTGGAGACCACATTCCTGAGAATGCTAAGAAGAATTCTGGAGAAAAAGCACCAGATCCAAGAGGTAACGGGCATGATTTGATTGCTCTTCATTCTGCACCACAAGAATGGATCATCGATTCAGGACCTTCACATCATATGGCTTCTTTAAAGGAATCCTTTTCTTCTCTACATGCACACTCAGGTCCTCCTATTCTCATGGGGGATAATTCTGCAGTTGCAGCAACTGGACAAGGAAGAGTGCAATTCGAAGATGGAAGTTTTGAAAATGTCTTGCATATTCCAAGGCTTTCTGTGAATCTTCTCTCAGTGTATCAGATGACACACACAGGCAGCGGAAGGAAAGTGGAATTTACCCCAGATTCCGTGAGCATTTATGACATGCAAACCAATTTGAAGATTGCATCTGGCAAGGTAAATGATCAATCTCGTCTGTATACATTTTCTGATTTTGTTCCTCAATCAGATTCCTGTGATGGAAATCGAGGTCAACAAGCAGTGAAGGGTTCTCTAGTTGTACCCTTCCCCCCAAATCCAATGAGGGTGAATGCCAAGGCTGCTCCACCTCTAAAGCCTTCCCATGATTGGAAAATATTTGGCCAAGAACTCAACAAATCTACCGAAGCTGTTGTCACCAAAGTGGAAGATAGAGATCGTCATTATCAGCCCGTTTTCCGTCCACCTTACGCCCATGCTGCTTCCTATGTAACAAACGAATAGAGGATACCTTATTCAACTGTCAATCAGAATGGGTTGCAATCACCGAACTGGAGCCATATCAGTAATGGTGTTGACTGGGATCATCCCACGCACACTCTGCTGCCCGGGCAGGCGCTGAAAAGGGGACAGAAGCTTGTTTCAAATTCATCTGCTACGAATACAAGTGTTGGATCTTATAAGCTGGTTATGGAACCGGGAGGGTTGGTTTTGTTCTACACAAGCTCAATCGAGGAGCCTTATTGGTCTATGGGGCTGCAAGGGATGGACTACCAAGGTATTCTCAAGCCCTGCTTTTATAATTCCTCGTCTCTTACCTCCGAAGCTGTCTATACGGGCCAGAATTTGACGGTTTCGCTCAGTGGACCTATCGGCAAATCGTCGTCTACTTCTTCCTGCGTTAATGGGAATCAATCGCTGTCAATGGCTCCTCCTAGTTTCCATGATGAAAACGAGTACAGGTTTCTAAGACTTGATCGCGATGGCAGCCTTCGCGTCTACCGGCTCTCTCCGAAGCCTGGACAGGATGATGTCAAAGACTGGAGCACCGACTTCGAACTGGACCCATCTAATAAGAATTGCATACTGCCTACAGCCTGCGGACCTTACGGCATCTGTGACAATGGCCAGTGCAGCTGCCCGGGCTTCGGAACAGTTGACGAATTCAATCAAATCCAGAACTTAGATGTGACGCAGGGATGTTATAGCAGCCAGGGCGAGCCGACGTGCAGCCAGCCATCTGCAGCTCAGCATTTCATGAGCCTTGACGGTGTGGATTACTATGCGAACGACTACCTGAAGCCTGAAGCAAACGTCTCCACCGTCGAAAAATGCAGGAACCTGTGCAATTCCAGTTGCTCCTGCACAGCCGCCTTCTTCCGCAGCAGTTCCTCGTCCTGTTACCTTGCATATGGCCCGCTGTCGAGCCTGAAATTGGCCGCGAACCAGACATACAAAGCGTATATTAAGGTCCTCAATAAGTTGCCTCGTAACGTGACCTTAGCGTCTAGAAATTCCCTGAGCATTGGCAGCGTTGCCGGGATCACGTTGAGTTCGGCGGCCGCTGCTCTGTTCCTCTGCTTGATAACGATCTTATTCGTGCGAAGGAGCCGAATAAGAGAGTCGGTGACAGATGAAGAAGAGATAGATCCTGAGGAAATGGAGGAGGAAGCCTTCTTGAAGACGCTCCCGGGGCTCCCGCCAAGGTTCACGTATCACGAGCTGAAGGAGGCCACTGATAACTTCAGCAGAAAGCTCGGGACGGGTGGATTCGGATCTGTGTACGAAGGCGTTTTGAAGGACACGACTGCCTAGCAATTGTCTTTTCTCTACTTTTGCATTATATTTTGAGGGGGGGGTTTCTTCCCACTGGGTTTTCCCTCTTTCCTCCTTTTTATGCATTGTATATGGGTACCTAAAATGGCCGTGTTGCCGGGACTCATTCATTTTGCATCACACTCACCTAAGTTATGCTTAAGGGGGGGTGTTGGTGTACATGCACTTAGACTAGCTGTGTTGGTGTACATGCACCTAGATTAGCTCCAGTAAACTTATTGCTTGCATGTGGCACATGTACACATTAACATAAGATAAAGCACACTTAGCTTTAGTTAGCTTTAGTTATTGGATGTACAACTAAGCTTAACTTAGTTGCTTTTATGTATTTATTCTAAAACTAATATTGTAGAATCAATTTTTCATTCTTTTCTCAATTCTTGCTCGCTTCCTTCCTTCTCTTGCAAGCTTGTTTATTGTTTTGCAGATCTAGATCTGTGTATCCCAAAAATCTTACATTTACTTTTTGGATTCTTGGACAATAATTGAGATAGAAGTTGTCCTTGGTTCAGCAGGTGAATTCCGATATCCATTATACCCGGAAAGTTAGGGTTGGAAGTTCCCTGGAATTGGAGAATTTCAGTGCTATGAAAACTATCTTCTCTCAGAATTGAAAGATACTACAGAAAGTATCGAATAGCTAGAGAGGGCATTTTCAAGTCCTCGCGATGTTGGCAATTACAACGACCAACCAAATTCTACACCTTTCTTCTGTAAGGGGGGATATTGTGCAATGGATCATGGAAGGTTTTTTCTGATATGGTATTAAACTGTGTTATTAAAACATGGTGACAGAATCCTCGAAGTTTCCTCTGCAATATTTGAAGGTTGCCCGATCAAGTTGGCAGCTAAGGTTGCTGGAATTTTAGTGGTGTTAGTTTTGGTTAGATTGACGCCAGATTGGTTGTACATTAATCATTCTGCGTTTGATGTTTTAGTTCTCGTGCAGAAATCTAGTTCTAGACAAGGCCATATACATCATGAATAAAGTCTCAACTTGAAATAGGTGAAAGAAAGCAAGAGACCTATCAAGTGTTTTCTAAGTTATCTAAGACATGATTAAAATGAAGTTGGTGTTTTATTTGGTGTGTTATCAATTTCCTTGGTCAGAACTCACATTGACTACACTTTTCTAAAATAATTCTATATGACTGAGGTTGTAAAGGATACCATCCTCAAATGAAGCAAGCACTTCTGGTTCACTCTATGAATTTAATTTGATCCAAGGAACTGACAAAGGAGCGCTTAGTCATTACAAATAAAGTGTTGATTCTTCCTATGTTGGTCTTATTGTCGCATGGGAGAAACAACATCAATCAAAGGTAAGGCTAGTTTCATATACAGAAGGACTTGTTCAATCCATGGATATGCCAAGTTTGACTCCAGAAGAAGAAAGTGATTTGGTTAGATGAGATATAATTCCAAATGTCCATCTGATGACTCAAGTCTTGAGGATGTTTTCATCAAGAGAGTTAAAAATGAAAATGGCCTCCCTAATTTAGGTAGCACTTCTACACCAAATATCGATACACCAGTGTCAGCTGATCAATCTGACGAGGAGTACAAACCAAATGAAGCAATGGAGGAAATGACTATTAACTTTCTTATAAGGGTTTCTTTAGTTACAACACCCAAGGATAAAGAAATGTCTCCAACAAACAACTATTAGAGCTCCTATCGCAGGGGTTAGATGTTTGGCCAAAAACTAATGTAAAGTTTATTTATCTCAAAAGTTTACTTAGCAATTTGCAACCTTCAGGGAAAAACAAAGATCCTTCAGTAGCTCTTGCACAGGGCCTTGATGTCATGAATGAGGTTTTAGAAAGGCATGTGCAGCTATTTATTCGAAACAATGTTCAGTAGATAACTCAATTACTAGAACCTTGTTTCAACAAGAAGCTATTAGATATAGGGAAATCACTATGTACTTTGTTTAAAATGATCTTTGATGCATTTCCATCAGATGCTATGAACTTATACCAAACATGAGAGTATTGCAGTCCAAGGTTCAGGAACTGATTCAGAGACATCTTTCAGCAGTTACTGCTCACCAGATTTTACTTGAAACCTGCTCAGCCAATGCAATGGAAAGCTTTGTAGTTTATGTTATAAAAAATCTAGCTGAGGGGTATAAGAGTTATATTGATTCTTTTATGCCACTCTTGATTCACATTCTTCCCATGGTTGAAGTTGGAACTGAAGTTGTAGAAATAAAGGCAGCAGAGGCAAGAAGGAAATCATTTTCTTTATCCATTAGAGAAGGAACTATTAGTGAAAAATGGTTGCCAAATTGCAGAAGTCAAAATATCAGTGTATCGAAGATGTCAGAAAATACCTCTAGTACATCAAGGAAGGGGCACAAAGTGTGAAGCAACAGAATATATCATTGCTTGAGGACAGAAATGAAGGGGACTATAATGTTCGCAAAAAATTAATTGCTCAGGGGATGAAATATCCTATCAATCCTGTCGGGGATTTATCTGTCAAAATTCCAAAAACAACGTAAACAGCACACAGGGACAATGCTCTGTTTTGGTGTCCAGGATCTTGACACAGCAGAAGGCTAAAAATTTATTTCCGAGAATAGAGTATTACACACATAAAAAAGATTTGTATTCATTAAAATGAAAAGCTTGATACAAAAATTCTTCCTCTTCCACTCAGAGGGATTCACCAAAAGGAAAACACAGTGCTACTCTATTCGTTTAGTTCCAATTACATTCTATGTTGCTGCATATTACAAACATTCATTCACTTGCGCTGCTGTGCTTCTACACTATCACACTTACTGTCAACAGACAACAACGACAAAACTACCATCCAAAATGAACAACCACTTACATACGCAATCTGAATGGTATTAATGAACACAAATGGAGTCCCATACTGAGAACTGCTCGAGGTTGTCCTTCTCGTCCTTGACTGAGTGGTATATTAACTACGGTAGCTGAAAAATTCAATGTGTAAGTGTTGGATTGCAACTTGCTTCTTCTCGGCCCATACTGTAAATTGAAAGCAGTTGCCTGCTGCGCTGTACTGCTCCATATTTGCTTTAACTGGCTCCGCGCCATTGAGAAATCCTGCCCCCTTTGCCTTCAGAGGTCAATGCCTGCAAAACTTTTCTATCAGGTTCGCCTTTCGGGTTGCATTGCATATCGCAGTCGACCGATCCTCTGTTTCATCATATATTTGAAAAAATACAAAAACGCTGCAAAATACAAAGATTTGCCTTTAAGCGGATTTCAACCATTATGCAAATTGGCTTTGGAAACCCATCGGGTCGGATACATGCCTTATACAAAAGCCTTGCTCCTTTGGTTTCACCAATAGCGAAATGCTGATGCGATATCCACCGATGCAATATATTATAAGATATGCTTGGAAAGACATTAAAACATGGGAAAATGGCCGCTTACGGAACTGAAATAACATTAAACAAAATGTTGAATACCTGTCGGGTCTGTCTCATTGGATCGCGACTATATATATGCGAAATGCCCATGCTCCATTGGAAATGCCGATAGCGATGTGCCAATAGCGATATCGGCGATCGCTCATCGCACAATAACAAAGACCATTTGTAAGTCCTCCATTGTGATACGCTGATGCGATATCGGCGATCGCTCATCAACGATATTTCATATCGCTACCGCTGCCTGCCTCCGATGCTCCAACCTGCCGATATGCCGACTTGCTGATACGCCGACGCGATCTAGACCATTGATCGGCCTGATCCAACGACCGAGATTAAAGTGGATCATTAAGCCTGTAATTTTGATTTTTAGAGTATTTTTGCCTTCGGATCCTTGGTGAAGCGCATGGTTATTGTCTTCATGCTGCTACATGGCTCAACTGTTGCACAGTTGAAATTACATTTTCAACACTCCCCTTTAATTTCAACTGTTGGGCATTCAATCATACCCAAACATTTCCTCAAAAATTCAAAGCTCTTCCTATCCAATGGCTTTGTCAGGATGTCTGCTACTTGTTCTTGAGTCCTGCAATGTTGTAAACTGATTTCTCCATTGCTTACCAATTCTCTGATATAGTGGAACCTAGTGTCAATGTGTTTCGTTCTTTTATGAAACACTGAATTCTTTGATAATGCAATAGCTGTGCTATTGTCACAAAAAATCACTGTTGCTTTTGCCTGCTCGTGGCCTAAGCTCCTCAACATTCTTCTCATCCAAAGTGCTTGACACACTGCTGCTGTAGCTGCCATATACTCTGCCTCTGCTGTAGACAACGCCACGATAGGCTGTTTCTTAGAAGCCCAAGAAATGGCTCCTGAACCCATATGAAAAACATAACCGGATGTGCTTTTCCGATCATCTCCACTTCCAACCCAATCGCTATCAGTATATCCAACTAAATCTGAACTTTCTGAAAAGGTATACAAAATGCCAAATCTTTTTGTACCTTTGACATACCTCAGAATTCTTTTTGCTGCCTGCCAATGTTCCTCTTTTGGCCTCTCCATGAATCTGTAAATCAAACTAACAACAAACATTATGTTAGGCCTAGTTGCAATTAAATACATAAGGCTGCCAACTATGCTCTTATATAAGCTAGGATCAAAACCCTTGCTACTGTCCACTTTGCTGAGTTTTAATCCCATTACCGTGGGAGTGATTGCTGCTTTGCACTCTTGCATATTAAACCTTCCCAACACTTCATTTACATATCTTGCTTGAGAGATAAAAATTCCATTTTCATTTTGATCTACTTCTATTCCTAAGAAGTATCTCAGCAAACCCATGTCAGTCATCTCAAATTCCTCTTTCATGACTGATTTGAAGTTTTCAATGAGGTAGTCATCATTACCTGTAAAAATAACATCATCAACATACAAGACTACAATTAAAATCTTACCATCCTTTTCTTTGATGTAGACAGTGGGTTCTCCCTCACATTTGTCAAATTCATTTTCCAGTAGATAGGAATCTATCCTACTGTACAATGCTCTTGCTGCTTGCTTCAGCCCATAAAGAGCTTTCTTCAATCTGCAAACTTTGTGTTCTTGGCCTTTCTTCTCATAGCCTAGAGGCTGTTCAATATAAACCTCCTCCTTTAACACTCCATTTAGGAATGCCGACTTCACATCCATCTGGTAACCTTTCCATTTGTTCTGTGCTGCAATGGACAACACTGCTCTCACGGTTTCCATTCTTGCAACCAGTGCGAAAGTCTCCTCATAATCTCTCCCATACTGCTACTTGTATCCCTTGACAACCAGCCTTGCCTTGTGTCTTTCAATTTTGCCTTCACCATTGCACTTGGTCTTATAGACCCATTTAACTCCAATAACTTCTTTACCTTTTGGTAGCTCAACCAAATCCCATGTCTTGTTTCTTTCTATGGTTTGCATCTCTTCATCCATAGCTTCTATCCATTTCTTATCTTTAATAGCATCTTCGAAATGAATAGGATCATCAACATGACAATACAAGGCAAACAAGGAATTCATTCCTTCATCATAAATGTCACTTAGATTTCTAAATTTCTTACCTCTTTAATTTGGTGTGCAAGTTCTTGAAGATGCACTTGAATTTCCTCCTTGTGGTGTGCTTGGAGAAGCACTCTCATTTCTCCTCAAGGGTTATCCTTGCTGTCCTTTTGTTGGCGCTGCTATTTGGGGATGTATTTCAGCGATCTCCTCATCATCTTCATCATGAGACAAACAGTTTTTAACATTAACTGTTTTCTCTATGCTTCCATCCCAAGCTTCCTCCTCAATAAATTGAACATCTCTGCTCACAAAGAACTTCTTGGTAGATGGGATATACAACCTGTAAGCTTTGGATTCCTCACTGTATCCGATGAAGATACATTTCTCCCCTTTGCTGTCCAACTTCTTCCTTAGCTGATCTGGAATGTGTGCATAAGCCACACAGCCAAAAACTTTCATGTGGGTGACTCCTTGCTTTCTCCCACTCCATGCTTCTTTCGGCACTTTGTTCATCATAGATTTTGTAATACACCTATTCAAAATATATACTGCACAGTTTAGAACTTCAGCCCAAAAATCATTTGGCAAATGCTTTGCCTTCAACATGCTCCTCGCCATATCCATAATTGTCCGGTTCTTCCTTTCAGCAACTCCATTTTGCTGTGGGGTGTACCTTGCTGTAAACTGTTTGTGTATTCCATTTTCTCTACAAAACCGTAGGAATTCCTTGGAGATATACTCACCTCCTCTGTCTGTTCTCAAAACTTTGATGCACAACCCACTCTGATTTTCCACAAGTGCTTTGAAATTTTGGAATTTTTCAAACACTTCACTTTTGTTTTTCAAGAAATAAACCCAAGTCTTTCTTGTAAAATCATCAATAAATGTTAGAAAATATCGGTTGCCAGCTAAAGATGGATTTTGCATCGATCCACACAAATCTGAGTGGAAAATTTCTAAGAGTGCCTTTGCCCTTATGCTTTTCCCTGAAGGAGAACTTTCTCTATGTTGTTTCCCCAATATGCAGCCTTCACAAAGGCTATCAGGTTTCTCTATCAATGGTAATCCCCTTACCATTCCTTTTCTGCTCAGCAAGTTAAGACCTCCAAAGTTGAGATGTCCAAATCTCAAGTGCCACAACCAATTTTCATCTTTTGGTTGGCTTTGGAAAGCCTCTTGGGTAACTGCTGCAATTTCTTCTTTATTTTTCAAATCTACCCTTATTCTAAGAGGGAACATCCCGTTCCTTGTTATCTTCACTTCAGCAATGCATTGTTTGCTGGATGCTCTATCCATGATGGTGCATACATCATTCTCAAAGAAAAAATTGTAACCTTTTTGAACAATCTGTCCAATACTCAAGAGGTTACATCTCATTCCAGGAACATAATAGACATCTGCTATGGTTTTCTTTTCTCCTTTCTTTGTAAATATTTTAACTTCTCCTTTACCCATAACAGAAATTTTGCTATCAGTCCCTAGTGTGACTTGTGACTTCACACTTTGATCTAAAGCAGAAAATAGGGCTATGTTTCCTGTCATATGGTTACTACAACCGGAATCTAGAAACCATATATCTTCACTATTTGTTTCAGCCATATTACAAGCTAATAGCACATTATCTTGGCTGATATTTTCTCTAGTGATATTTGCACTAGATCTATTGTTCATATCATGCTGCTTCTTCCTACATTCAGTGGCATAATGCCCATATTTTTTACAATAATAGCATTGGACATTGGATTTTTCATACCTTTGTCCTTGAGCACGATGTTGTCCACTTTGTTGGTTGCTGCCTTCGCCTTGGTTCTGATTTGGATTGCTGCCTCTTCCTTAAGCACTTGCTGAACTGTTCCTTCCACCTCTGTTTTGGCTTCTGCCTCTTCGTCTCTTGTTTCCTCTGCCTTGACCTCTTCCTCTTCCAAAGGGCATCTGGGTCTTGAAGGCTTGCTCTAAATATGAGTTTTCATTTCTACTCAACCTCTACTCATGTGTTATCAGTGATGCACGAAGTTCATCAACTGAAAAGTTTGAGAGATCCTTTGTCTCTTCTATGGTGGTGACAATCAAATGGAACCTTGAGGGTAGGAACCTCAATAGTTTCTCCACAATCCTCTTTTCTTCAAGAACTTCTCCATGAGTCCTTATTTGTGTGATCAGACCAATCACATGTGTGAAGAATGAGTCAATATTGTCTGACTCCTTCATGCACAGGTTCTCAACATCTTTCCTCAGCAATTGTAGTTTTGTTGTCTTCACTTTCTCCATGCCTTGATAGGTTGTCTTGAGAGTTTGCCATGCTTCTTTGGATGTCTTGGCTGCTGCTAGCCTTGGAAACACACTTCCATGCACTACTTGATACAAGAAGAAGAGTGCTTTTAAATCCTTCTTCTTGTAGCGCTTCAACAGATCCTTCTCTCCCTGAGTTAGATTATTAAACTCATTTTCATCTGCTGGTTCTTTAAAACCATCTTCAACTATTTCCCATAAGTCTTGGGAAGCAAACAAGGCTTTCATTGTTATTGCCCAATAGTCATAATTTTTTCCATCAAATAGTGGGAGCTGCATACCCATGCTATTGCTGGTGCTGGTGCCAGCCATTCTTGCACTTTCAACTTGGATTCTTTTGCTGAGTCTTCACGCTGCTGGAGAAGTTGCTTCAGCAAGAAACCTTCCTTCAACTTCTTTGATACCTTCAAAGAGCCTAAACCAGCTCTGATACCACTGTCGGGGATTTATCTGTCAAAATTCCAAAAACAACATAAACAGCACATAGAGACAATTCTCTGTTTTGGTCTCCAGGATCTTGACACAACGGAAGGCTAAAAATTTATTTTTGAGAACAGAGTATTACACACATAAAAAAGATTTGTATTCATTAAAATGAAAAGCCTGATACAAAAATTCTTCCTCATCCACTCAGAGGGATTCACCAAAAGGAAAACACAGTGCTACTCTATTCATTTAGTTCCAATTACATTCTACGCTGCTGCATATTGCAAACATTCATTCACTTGCGTTGCTGCGCTTCTACACTATCACACTTACTGTCAATAGACAACAACAACAAAACTACCATCCAAAAAGAACAACCACTTACATACGAAATCTGAATGGTATTAATGAACAAAAATGGAGTCCCATACTGAGAAATGCTCTAGGTTGTCCTTCTCATCCTTGAATGAGCGTTATATTAACTGCGGTAGCTGAAAAATTCAATGTGTAAGTGTTGGATTGCAACCTGCTTCTTCTCGGCCCATACTGTAAATTGAAAGCAGTCACATGTTGTGTTGTACTGCTCCATACTTGCTTTAACTGGCTCCGTGCCATTGAGAAATCCTGCCCCCTTTGCCTTTAGAGGTCAATGCATACAAAAATTTTCTATCGGTTCCGCCTTTCGGGTTGCATTGCATATCGCAGTCGACCGATCCTCTGTTTCATCATATATTTGAAAAAATACAAAAACGCTGCAAAATACAAAGATTTGCCTTTGGGCGGATTTCAACCATTATGCAAATTGGCTTTGGAAACCCATCGGGTCCGATCCATCAGGTCGGATACATGCCTTATACAAAAGCCTTGCTCCTTTGGTTTCGCCGATAGCGAAATGCCGATGCGATATCCACCGATGCAATATATTATAACATATGCTTGGAAAGACATTAAAACACGGGAAAATGGCCGCTTACGGAACTGAAATAACATTAAACAAAATGTTGAATACCCGTCGGGTCTAGCTCATCGGATCGTGACTATATATATGCGAAAGGCCCATGCTCCATTGGAAACGCCGATAGCGATGTGCCGATAGTGATATCGGCGATCGCTCATCGCACAATAACAAAGCCCATTTGTAAGTCCTCCATTGCGATACACCGATGCGATATTGGCGATCGCTCATCGGCGATATTTGATATCGCTGCCGCTGCCTGCCTCCGATGCTCCAACCCGCCGATATGCCAACTTGCCGATACGCCGACGCGATCTGGACCGTTGATCGGCCAAATCCAATGATTGAGATTAAAGCAGATCATTACGCCTGTAATTTTGATTTTTAGAGTGTTTTTGCCTCCCGATCCTTGGTGAAGTGCACGGTTATTGTCTTCATGCTGCTGCATGGCTCAACTGTTGCGCAGTTGAAATTATATTTTCAACAAATCCTCGTAGGCTATAGTTTTCCATAATGTGAAAAAGCCTCAAAATTTTCACATTAGGATGAGTTTTGGGGGGCAAAGAAACAAAAAGTTGGGGCTTGGAGTAAAGTTTATTCAAATTTTTAAGGAGGAGAGACCTTTAGAAATATATAAATATTGGAGGAGGAATTCATTTTAATCATCATTGGAATAGATAAATTGTCTCTGTTTTTCTTAAGCCTCAGGCTCTTTGAGGGTTTTGAGACCTTTTTACCCGTCTCAATTTTGGTGGTGAAATTTTCCACCCTAATTGACATTCCTTTTGTTTTTTATATTTGGGCACGAGCGTTTCTGGTTGGGAAGAAAATTCTGGGGTATTGGATTTTTTGTAAACAGGGAGCAATCTAGAAACAACATGGAACCTTGAAGAAAATTTCATTGTAGGGTTGAGACCATTGTTTGAACCATAAGTTTCTCTTAAAAAAAAGTAGCGAAAATATTATTTTTTTTGAGTCAAAAAGTGTTGTCTAAAGGAAACAAAATTCTCCTATGATCATCTTAGGAAACAACGAAGACCTTTCTCTCTGAGGGGTCACAGTAATATTTTAGTAGAAGCCAGTGAAACCTTTTTCTATCCGATAGATGCATGAAGAACAATTTTGAGATAACTCGGAGTGCTCAGACACCTTGTTCCAGCCAAAAAGGGGTTGCGAAGTGAAGAATTAACCAGAAGGAAAATTACAATAAACCATCCTGAGACTACCAAATCAGTTGGGCTTCACCTAGCAAAAAAAGAAAATTTCACTTGCGAAGTTGACTATCGCCCGCAACCATTATTCCAACAAATGACCAAAGGGTGCATAGTTATGAATTTATCGAACAACGACATTTCTTTGTTCACATTGTTTGGCATAAGACGAATGGATCATAGATACCTGAAGAATTAACATTAGATTCTAGAGTCATATTTATCTTGTAAGTCCAGCGAGAAAACGAGCATGTTCGTAGCTGAATTTTCAGTGAACCTGACGATACTTTGTAATTTGGGCTAAGATTATAATAAAAATTAGGGAAGCCAAAGGGCTAATTAAGTTGAAATTAGCATCTCATTATTTTGTGCTCTTTGGTAGGGTTTGTGAATCACAATTTTTTTATTAGATCTCAGGAGACCCCCTTTAGAAATCTATAAATATGGGAGGTTGAATTCATTTTAATCATCATTGGATTAGATAAATTGTCTCTGTTTTTTCTTGAGCCTCGACTCTCGAGGGTTTTAAGAGCTTTACCCTTCTCAATTTCGATGGTGAAATATTCCACCCTAGTTGACATTCTTTTTCTTTTTACTGTTTTGGCACAAGGGTTTTTGGCTGGGCAACAAATTCTAGGGTATTGGATTTTTTTGTAAACAGGGAGCAATATGGGAACAACGTGGAATCTCGAAGCAAATTTCATTGTAGGGTCGACACCATTGTCTAACCCAGAAGTTTCTCTTAAAAAAAAGTAGTGAAAATATTCTTTGTCTTGATCGAGAAAGTGTTGCCTGAAGGCAACAAAATTGCATTTGCAGATTTACAGGTACGACCTATTTCAAAATACCCCCTTATTGTACGCATTTATTATTTTCTAGAATTTTCTTAGCAATGCATTTTTAATGGAACTTGCATTTGTTTACTACAAGACCGGTGGAAATTGAAATATTCTAAATTTCTTGGTTTGACCATATGGTTGATTGTACTTTAATATGCAAGATGACATGAATTACGTTGAAGACTATGAAGTTTTTTGTGCCAATGGTTGCTTGACAACTTCCTTGATGATATGAAAATCATGTAAAAAATGTTTGATAATACTACTTTAGAATGACTTCATTTGGTCGAAAACACTGTTGTTCGAATAAGGGAATGAGTAAAGAAGGAAAACATTTTAGTTATACATTGACCAAAAAAAGCATATAACTAACTGGAAAACTGAATGCACACACACAAGTAACAACACAAGATTTACGTGGTGAAACCTTGACAGGGTGTCAAGGAAACATCCATGTGGCAAGGGATTGGAATTTCTATTCAAACAATAATGATTCTCCGTACAATAGTTCGGGCATTCGTTTGGTTTTATATGTGCCTCCTCAGTTACATAACCGATGATTCGATATAAAACTAACTTGTTACATTTTACCCAAATTTACATAATTAGTTGTCAAACTTCCAATAAACTCCACCTTGACAAAAATTTTCCTAATCCCTTGCCCATGCCCATTCATCATCTTTTCTGCAAGCCAAGAGACTCTAAACACCACCGCAACTTCTCTACTGTAACTAGCTTTGTGAATATGTCTACACAATTCTCTCGCGTACGGACCTTTTGAAGAGCTACCTTTCCGCCATCGATCATTTGTCTCAGAAAAATGATACCTTACATCAATGTGTTTGGTTCTGCTGTGATAAGCATGATTTGTGGCCAAGTGAATAGCACTTTGACTATCACAAAGTATATTCACTTTCTCCTACGTCCTTCCAATCTCATCAAGAAGACCCTCTAACCAGATTGCTTCTTTATTGGCCTCTGAAGTAGCTATATATTCAGCTTCGGTAGTGGACAATGCAACTATTTCTTGAAGCTTTGACATCCAACTAATTGCTCCACTTGCAAGAGTAAAGACATAACCTATAGTAGATCTTCTTTTGTCCAAATCACCTACATAATTAGCACCTACATATCCGCAGACTGATCCTTCACTACCACTAAAGATGATGCAATGGTCACTTGTGCCTCTTAGATATCAAAGCATCCATTTCACTGCTTGCCAATGTTCTTCACTTGGATTTTCCATGAACCTACTGACAACTCCAACTGAATGTGAAATGTCAGGTCTTGTAGATACCATCGCATACATTAAGTTGCCTACAACATTTTCATATGGTACATGAGACATATACTACTTTTCTTCATCAGTTCTAGGACTCAAAACCGAAGAATGCTTAAAATGGGAAGATAATGGAACATTAATAGGTTTCACATTGTTCATAGAGAACTTTTCAAGTACTTTCTCCACATACTTCTGCTGTGATAACCAAATCTTACCATTTTTCCTGTATCTATGTATCTCCATGCCCAAGATATGTTTTGCTGCTCCAAGATCCTTCATATCAAACGTCCTAGAAAGCTGAGCCTTTAACCCGTTGATCTCTTCCATGCTTTTGCTTGCAATAAGCATATCATCAACATAGAAAGCTAAGATAATGAATATGCCATTGAAACTTTTGAAGTATATACAATGATCATACTCACTTCTAATAAATTTTTGGCTCACCATGAAGGAATCAAACTTCTTGTACCATTGTCTGGGAGACTGCCTCAAACCATACAATGATTTCCTAAGCTTGCAAAATAATCTTCTGTTGTGACCTTGTACAAAACCTTCTGGCTATTCCATATATATCTCTTCGTTCAATTCACCATGTAGAAAATTTGTTTTAACATTTAACTGTTCTAACTCAAGGTTAAGTAATGTACTTAGTTCCAACATAGTACGAATAGAAACAAGTTTTACAACTGGTGAAAAAAACTCATGAAAGTAGATACCTTCAACCTGAGAATACCCTTTTGCTACCAGTCTCGCCTTATACCTTTTGATACTTCCATCAATTCTTCAGTTTGAAGACCCACTTGCATCCAACAACACTTCTCCCTTCAGGAAGTTCTACAAGATCTCGGGTATTGTTTTTGGCTAGGGAATCGATTTCTTCTTTCATAGCCATTTTCCATTTTTCGCTACCTGTATCATCTACTACTTCCTGATAACAAGAAGGTTCCCCATATTTAGTAATCAAAGCAAAAGATGAAGCAGAATCTTCACACCTTTTGGGAGTTTTTCTTTCCCTTGTAGACCTTCTTAGAGTGACTCGTTGTTGAACTAGTTCAGAAACTTGAATTGGTTCAGAAACTTCAATAGCTTCCTTTGTACCTTCAGCACCTTTTTCTCCAGAAGTCTCGGCTTCCTTTTGATTGTCGCCAAAAGGTCTAGCCTCCAACTGAACTTGTTGATTTGGCAATACCTGTTCCTACTCAATTCTTTCAACATTTGATTTTAAAAAAGAAGACTCATCAAATGTTACATCTCTACTAATGACTATCTTCCGCAATGTAGGATCCCACAACCTGTATCCTTTCACTGCAAAGTCATACCCAACAAAGACATAACATTTTTATTTTGGATCTAATTTTGGACGCTGATTTTTAGGAATAAGAGAATAAGCATCACAACCAAATATCCTCAAATGTGAATAATCACAAGATTGACCTGTCCAAACTTCTTTAGGAATTTTACAATTAATTGCTACTGAAGGTGATCTATTAACTAAATAATAAGTAGTAGATACTGCTTCTGCCCACAACTCCTTTTGCAAGTTAGCATTGCTGATCATGCTTCTGGCTCTTTCCATAAGAGTCTGATTCATACGTTCAGCAACACCATTTTGCTGAGGAGTATAAAAAAAAAATTGTTTCTATTGATTCCTTCATCCTTACAGTATTGTTCAAATTCTGTTGAAGTGAATTCACCACCATTGTCAGTTCTTAAACATTTAATTGATTTGTCTGTTCTTTTCTCTACCATTACTTTATATTGTTTAAAGACACTGAATACATCAACTTTCCTTTTTAGCATAAAGACCCAAACTTTATAGGAGAAATCATCAATAAATGTTAAAATATATAGAGCACCTCAATATGATACAATAGGAGATGGTCCCCACAGATCAGAATGAATATAGTCTAAAATATCTTTACTATTATGATTTCCAGTTTTAAATCTATGTTTAGACTGTTTTCCATACACACAATGTTTACAGAAATCTAACTCCAAAGATTTCACATCGGGAAGAGATTTATGTTTCATCAGTATCTGAAGACCTTTCTCACTCATGTGACCCAATCGGTGATGCCACAGACAAGTACCTGCTTCTTCCTTTTCTAACACAACTGCTGCTTCACTGACCTGAGTACTTCCTTTTAATCTGTAAAGATTTCCAACCTTTTCTGCTTTCATAACAACTAGGGCACCTTTAAGGACTTTCAGCATGCCATTCTAACCTGTAAACTTATAACCATCTGAATCCAACACTCCCAAAGAAATCAATTTTTTCTTCAAATCCGGTACATGTCTAACACTAGTTAATGTTCTAACTGTGTTATCATACATCTTAATCCTAATATTTCCCATCCCAACAGTTTGGCATGATACATTATTACCCATAAACACAGAACTACCATTTACATTTTCATACGAAGTCAACCAATTTCTGTGTGGACACATGTGATGAGAAGCACCAGAGTCTAATAGCTAGCTTTCTAAACCCTGAGAGACATTACATTAAGGTGAAGTTTCATCTATCATACATAATTCTTCAACAGATAAAACTTCATCTATCACACCTAAATCGACTTGATTCGCTTCCTTCTTCGGGTTATCAGATTCTTTTCGTTTCCAACAATCTTTCTTCAGGTGTCCAATTTTATTGCAGTGCCAACATTTTGCCTTACACTTCTTTCCCTTCAATTAGATTTGGAAGACTCCCTTGTCTTTTCTCCTCTTTCCTTTAACCGTCCTCTAGCTATCATGGCTTATGATACAACTGTTTCAGTACTGGATTTCATTCATACTTCTTCAGACAAGAGAGCTCCCACGACTGATTCAAACTTCAAAGAATCAGCAGTGCTAAAGCTGATTGAAGTTATGAAGTGATCCCATGATTTGGGCAGAGAACACATCAAGGTTATGGCTTTATATTTTTCCTGAAGTTTAACTTCCATATCTGTTAATTTCCATATAAGTGTATTAAAAACATTCAAATGTTTTGCAACTTTTGAACCCTCTTTCATTCGAAGACTGTATAGCTGTCTCTTTAGATAAATTATATTGGTTAACGACTTTGTCATATAGATTTTTTCCACTTTTTCCCATAACTTGAATTTGTACTCTCTTCAACAATGTTGAAGAGAACTTCATCCACCAGGCATAACCTGATGGTACAGCTCAGGCATCCAAGTCCTCCCAGTCCAAATCAGTCATGGTTGCAGGTTTCTTAGTTGCCCCATCCAATGGCTTGTGCAACCCTTGTTGAACAAGCAGATCCCTCACTTTCAATTTCCAAGGAGAAAAATTTCTCTTGCCAGTGAATTTCTCCACCTCGAATTTTGCATTCGACATCTTCGCCATTTTTTTCCTCCTAGGGTTTCAGTCTTTCAACTAGGGTTTATTTTTCTTGTTTCTTATTTCAAAAACTTTTTGTATTAAAAAAAATAATAAGTCCCCTTTGTTTCAAAAAAAAAAAAACAACCCTTCAACAGATTTTTCCAAGCAACCCTTCAACGGATTTTTTTCTTCAAATTAACGAAAAGCTTTTGTTTTTCTTTCCTTCAATTTAACTACATCCACCCCTTTATTTTTCACAAATTTCTGGAAAAAAAAAAAAAAATCTGAAATAAAATTTCTCTTAAATTTAACAAAAAATACCCGGATCCATATCTATTGATCAAGCTCTGGCAACACGCAGGGTAGAGGATCTTCTCCAGCACGCACTTTAATGGACACTCTCCCTTCCTCATGCAAAGAATACATGCACAAGCAGAGGTTTTGTGGTTCTGGTCTTCACCATTCCAGACTAACACGCAACAACTCTTCACACCTTTCTCTCTTTCACGCAGCAATGCAACAATGGAGTTCTGACAGCAATCACGCCTTTCTCTCTTTCACGCAGCAATGCTCAGCCACGCTTCATGCCTTCAATGCAGCAATGGAGTTCTAATAGCAATGGTTCATGCCTTCCATGCAACAATGGAGTTCTGGCAGCAATGGGCTTTTCTCTAGCAACCGTCTTCCTCTACAGCAGCAGGCTCACGCACAGCAATGGATTTCTCTTGCATGCAAAGGTCAAAATCCTCCTCACATGGTTCTGATATTCTTACAAGTGGTATTCACACAGGCCACGCAGGCAGCAACGGTGGTCTAGCAGCATAGAGCTGGGCTAACTTTCGCTCCCATCGAAAACAAATGCAACCTTCGTGCAGGACTCAACTTAAAAAAAAACTCAACTCAGATCTGATACCATTTGTTGTTCGAATAAGGGAATGAGTAAAGAAGGAAAACATTTTAGTTATACATTGACCAAGAAAAGCATATAACTGACTGGAAAACTGAATGCACACACACAAGTAACAACACAAGATTTACATGGTAAAACCTTGACAGGGTGTCAAGGAGACATCCACGGGGCAAGGGATTGAAATCTCTATTCAAACAATAATGATTCTTCGTACAATAGTTTGGGCATTCATTTGGTTTTATATGTGCTTCCTTAGTTACATAACTGATGATTCGGTATAAAACTAACTTGTTACATTTTACCCAAATTTACATAATTAGTTTTCAAACTTCCAACAAATACCTCATTTGTGTGGATTACCTACAAAGAATCAATTCAACTTTTAGAGAAAGTTATGATTTTTTTGTAGCTTGGGTGTATGCATAGATACTTACAGTTTTGAGTTTCTAGGATTTCTAATTTTTCAGACACAAGAAACTCTTGATAATTGTGGCATGTGGTTGAAAGAAAAAAGGTTACAGATAAGAAGTTTGACATAACATGGAGTGAGGTATTGATTTAGCATCGGAGCATGAGAGGTGTGTAAGACAAAAATACCACCTTGTCATCATGTTAAAATCAAAATGACAAATATTGTTTTTCTTATACCATTTACATTTTTTAAGTTGCATCTGGGAATTTGGGAAGTTGAAAAGATGGGAATTTCTTTTGATGTTTTAGTGTCTAAGTTGATGCAGATATTTCATAGAGGAGATAGTTAAAAAGTCAGTAATTGTGTAAAACTATACATATTCCAAAATACATGAAGGTGTTTTACATGTGGATCAATGATGATGGAATGAATATTGCTGCCATGGAAGTACTTATGCCTAAGATATGCTTCTTTCTTGTAATTAATTATAATATGATATGGTTTTGCTTGTTTATTTCTAGATATAAATTGTGTATGAGTGAAATTGGTTTCTCCAAGGAGCACATTGAAGTTGGTTAATGATAATAAGTTTAAGCATATGGTTGTATTTTTATCCTCTTTGTTTTGACAAGATTTAAGCAGGTATATTCTTCACAAGTTGGGGAATTGATTAGTGGGAGTCAAAGAGAGAAGAGGTAGGAAGTCATTGTAAATAGGGAAAAGCATTATGTCTTCTTTCATTGTTTGTTATGTATGAATTTGAAATTGTAAACTTTTATCTTTGATCTGGTATTTCTCACCAACAATTGGAAATAATAAGGGTCAGACATTGCCAGAAACTTGGAATAGATATGTGTTGGAAACAACAGAAATGACAAAAATAGGAAAGGAAATTTAAATAAAAAAGAAAAGACAAAAAATATTACTTATCGACAAACTACAATTTTAGTAATAGATGTAATCTGTAGATTCTCATATCAAGTTTCAAATATAGCCAACTATCACATCACGATCCAAATTTAGTAAGGTTTCTCCTCTCTTATCATTATGTTGTTTCTATCATGCATTCATCATTTTGTTGTTGCCAAACTCGAATTCGAACCTGAAGCATGTGACATAGCTTACAACAAGTGTCTTCCCTAAGGCTTTAAGGTATTTTCACAACCTGTTCATTTCAGAGGATGCTTCCATAAATATATATTCTTTACTGTACTTGAGGAAGGTCACTGTTTTCTTCACTATATTGGCAGATGACATGATATAGCCTTTTGTTAGGTCCCTATACTACTACTGTAACCCCTTATTGTCACTAGTAAAATCCCCTTATTATATTGTTCTACCCATGTAGTCCCCATATTGTTATTATTGTGCCCTTACATTATTATTTTTATGTCAGCTCTGATTATATTATGACCCCTTAGACTCCTATATATAGAAAGGAGGTCTTGTCATTTGTATCATCCAAGAATTGTTCATTTGTGTAATGTAAAGGAGGTTTCCCCCTCAAAGGGGCTCATTTCTAAGGCATTGATCTTCCTTTTCTATCTTTTTGTGAGCTGGTTTCATAACATTTGGTATTAGAGCATTGGATTCTAGGGTTTCGCTGCTCCAAACAGGTCATCGTGGCATTTGTGCTATAACTTTTTTTCTTAGATGTTTCAGAAGCTAAAAATAGCCCATGTGATCCAAAATCTCGCTGAACCTCAGATCCAAATTTCAGATCTTGTCGCACTATATGTTTGGACATATGATCTGTGGAAGTTAGGGTTTTTGCAAGCTCCAGAATTCCATCTCAAACAAGTCATCGTGGAATTTTCGCTTTAATTAGTTTTCTACGAAGTTACAGTCTCTGAAATTAAAACCTATTTCAGCCGAACTCTTGGTGAACTCTGAAACAAATTTTAGATCTTGTTTTGCTACATTTTCAGAGATATACTCTGAGACATTTAGGGTTTTTGCAGGCTCCCGAATTACACCCCAAAAAGGTGACCTTGGGAAAATCGTCATAACTTTCTCTCTAGACATCAAATTTAAATTTTATAAGAAGTTATAGAAATAGGACGAACTGTACTTTTATGTATACTTTTTTCAGGTCCGAAGGTTGAAACAGTCATACGTTGTACTTCGAACAAGTTTGCTCTACTGAAAAAGTATATAATTAGGTCATCTTGGGAGATTAGACATAACTCTTTCTTGGGGAATCCAATTTCGATCAGACTGGTGGCATTGGAAAGAGGACATAGAGGGCTACTAGAGGTCACAATTAGATACAACATATTCAAGATCGAGATGCTAAAAGAAATAAAAAGAATGATTTGAACCAAGAAAATAGAAACACCCAGTAAGAAAAATTGGATGGATGATTTAAAGAATGCAATATAAGCTAAGATAAATAGTTGTATATGTGCCATGGAAACAGATTTCAAGAAAGACAAGGAATATTTGAAGAAAGACATGGAAGGTTTGAAGCAAGGTGGGATGAAACTACTACAAGAAAGGCCTCCTAATGATGAAATGGTAGTAGAGGAAACTCATGATGAGAAAAAACTAAATGTTAATCATGATTTCATAGAATCTAACATTGGATTGAAGACCCACCATATTCTAAATATCGATAGGAGGAAGTTTCATGGCAAGGATCCCATAACATGGATACTATAGAGGGAGAAATATTTTGATCTACATGATGTGAAACTGTTACAAAAGGTACGTACTTCATCTTTATATTTAGAACTGAATCGATTTTTATGGTATAAAGGTATTTTTTCTCGTAAACCACTTGTCACCTAGTCAATTTTCACTGAGGAAATGATAGCACATTATGAGGATATAAACAGAAACACGTTTTTTAGCCAATTGATAAATCTTAAACAAAAGGGTTCAATGATGGAGCATATTAAGGACTTCCAAAAATTGAATATAAGGGTAAATGATATTCCAGAGAAGCAAAGGATTGATGTCTTTACAAGGACTTTAAACGATAACATTCAACATGAGGTTCGTCTTTGGGAACCTGATTCATTGGATAAGGCATTCAGGCTGGAAAGAAAAGTGGAAAGAAAAATTATGGCAACAAGAAATCCTACCACTCACAATTATAAAGATGGAAGTGTTGTTGCTCCTAGCCTTCCACAACCTACAAGGTTGACACCACAACAATTGGAATAAAAAGGAGAAAATTTCCTTTGTTACAGTTGTGATAGGAAATACAGTAAAGGTCATAAGTGTGCTAAGAAGAAATTATTTTACATTGATTGTGAAGAGGAGGAAGAAAAGTATTAAGAAACGTGAAAATAAAAGGATATACACCAAGAACCAACCCCTAAGAAAGAACAAATGAACCTGACCATACCTTGTAATGCATTGGCAAGAATTACCACTCCTCAAACTCTCAAGATAGAAAGACATATCAAGAAGAAAAAGGATAACCTCACTTTCGCGCAGAATTGAATGAAACAACAGGAAGATCAACATCGCAGTGAAAGAAATTTTTATATAGGCGACTGGGTATTATTACGAATACAAAAATATAAACAAATGTCCCTCAATTAAGCTAAGAAGGATAATAAATTATCACTAAAGTACTATGGTCCTTACAATGTGCTGTAAAATACTGGTACTATGGCATACAAATCGGAGCTTCCTGCATGTTCTTGAGTGCCTCGAGTTTTGCATGTTTCATGCTTAAATAAGGTTATAGGTGACAAGCTCCCAATTCAAACAATATTGTCAAAACTTGACGATGAAGGAAAAATCATATTGGAACCTGAAGCAGTCACAAAAGAAAGAACCTGAAAGCTATGAAATCAATCATTTTTAGAGTATCTCATCAAGTAGAAGAACTTACCCACTGAAGATACCACATGGGAGGATGAGAATTTTATACAAAAGCATCCAAAACTACTCAAGCATTGAGTACAACACGTTTTTAAGGAGAGAGGCACGTTCGGTCCCTATACTACTAGTGTAACCCCTTATTATCATTAGTGCAACCCCCTTATTATATTGTTGTGCCCATGTAGTCCCCATATTGTTATTATTGTGCCCCATAGAAGCCCACTATTGTTATTATTGTGCCCTTACATTATTATTGTTATGTTGGCTCTGATTATATTATGACCCCTTAGACTCCTATATATAGAAAGGAGGTCTTGTCATTTGTATCATCTAAGAATTGCTCATTTGTGTAATGTAGAGGAGGTTTCCCCCTCAAGGAGGCTGATTTCTAAGGTGTTGATCTTTCTTTTCTATCTTTTTGTGAGCTAGTTTCATAACACCTTTCATCCTTCTTTATTTTTTTGTAAAGGTTTGTCAAATGTTGTCAACTCCTTAACAAATGAAACTCTAGCTTGTGCCACATCATTCTTATTTTGTGTTGTAGGATAGCTATTTGGTAACAGGTGAAAGTTGATTCACACTTCAAATTATTTTATATTGTTGTACAATTTTGCAAATTTATTTAAATATTTGATTCTATATTTTTTTATATCTCAATTATGGAAGATTTGTCAAGTTCATTGATGAAAACATATTTTATTATGTATTTTTGCATGGAAAGTTCCTTTCTATTTTTATTTTTTTTGTTTAGTTGTACATGTGGGGGAAATTCAATTTGTATTAGTCTTGACCTTTATCTAGCTTGAATGTCTTGAAACTCTTTTGAGCCCTTTTCATTGCACGTTCACATTTTAATTCAGAAAATGCTATGATTCATGTAGGTTTATGGAGTATGTGATGGTACATTTCTTTTTATCTAGAATTGTACTGAAATGTTGTGGTACATATATGGAAATATAATATATATCCATGTGATGAGAAGGTGCATAAATAATAACACCTACTAAAATGTTGCAGGACATCTATGGTAATATAATGTATATCCTTCTTATAAAAAACCTTAGCAGATACACTAAGACACGTTGTATTACCAATACCGATTGTAGTACCTTGATTTTATGTCAATATGATATTAAATGCAAAAATCCATCTTCATGGGCACAAAATTACAACATTTTGAGATTGTAGAACATTTTATGAATCAATAGTGTTTTGGTGCAAAACATATTGGTGTGTTGCAAAGGGGACATGGCATATTTATGAGTTGTTCCTTAAATAGCTAATATAACTTTAACTGGGTGGTAAGGTGGGTTAAAGAATAATCATAAACAAAATTACACTCAAGAATTACATAATTGCATAAATATTCACATGAGTTACACAAGAATTCAGGGGGCAACACACCTTTTCCACTAATTGCAATTACAACTCCAATACTCAGTTCTCATACCTGATTCTTTTAGAGCTTAAATGTTTACAAAAGTACTAAATAGTATAATATAACAACTCTTTGTTTTATTTCCTGTTCTATTTTCCTTCTAAATAATTTCTTATTATTCTTTGGACCCATGTTGCTTTTTCCTTTGAAATGTCAGAATCTATGGTCTGACTATACTTGTAGATGATGTTGTGGACTAACCTGTAATTGCAACATATCCTTGTTGTTTCTGCAAAACTATTCTGCCACAACCACTCTTTTATTACCTGACAACCCAACTTTGTGGAGTCAACTTCTGCTTGCTACAGTAATTTGACCAATAAATACGACATTTTTTTTATTCAAAAGTTTTAACCTATTAGGCTTCTATGGAAAGCATTTCAGCCATGTGCTTATGGAAAACAACCTTGAGTGTATGAGCATTTATTTCTTGGAAGGGTGGCTTTGCAAAAGCATCCTTGATTGTATTTTCCCCTATTACAACAGTTTGTGGTAGATTTTAATTATAATGTGTACATTATTGTATACATTTTTCATTTTTTTTCCTTGAATATTTTTGTGTTGTATTATGTTTTGGTGTTTTCTGCTT
This sequence comes from Pinus tabuliformis, assembly GCA_031772625.1. Classification (NCBI taxonomy): domain Eukaryota; kingdom Viridiplantae; phylum Streptophyta; class Pinopsida; order Pinales; family Pinaceae; genus Pinus; species Pinus tabuliformis. The sequence continues at coordinate 200,862,682 of CM062820.1, read as the reverse complement.
TGGTTGGATTCCTTCCCTAACATGGATATTTATTATTATTAGAAATGAAGAAATGAAATTTAATATCAGAATATATTGCATCCTACATCGAAAAATTGGATAGCTTTGTTTTCTTGAATGATTTTTTAAATTTGGTATGTGATTTTCTTTTGCAGGAATATTTATGGCTAGCTGCATTTCCAGTTGGCACCGAGGTTTGTATAAACGGTCTAGCTTCTCAGTTTAAATAATTACATCTAGAAAATATAAGTTGCATGTGTGTCTATATTGCAAAAAATTTGACTTAATAGAAAAGATTATTTGTTGCACCCATAAGATCATTGTGTCCATTCTCCTAGAACCTAGATAGGTTGCATAAAATCTAGGTGGATACATACGTATTAGAAAATTTGGCCATTAATGACCTTTGTAAATAAGTGAAATTTCACTCCTGAATATGGTTTTTTTTAATCTTGGTTTTTTTAAAAATGGTGTTGGGATGTTTATAGATAGGAAGATGAAGTGTTCTTTTAGCTTGTTGTTCAATTAATAATGTTAATTTTGTTAATGGATAGTCGGATCAACTCGATTATGTCTATAAGTATAAGTGGGATTTCTCTAACTTAGAGGTATATGATTTCATTTTATTTATTTTTCTCCTATTTTTCTCTTATCACTCAAGAAAAACATTCTTTTCATTTATGCAACTTAAACTCTAAGAAATATATGGAAAAATAAATTAATTTTCTAGCTCTGTCTACAAAATTCCAAACCTACTAAAGGAACATTGCACTGTTTTATGTAAGCTAAGTTATGTTTGTGGTGATTGTTGTCTTTATTTCATCATGCTTGATATCTAGAAAGCATTTGAAGGAGGTGGAGAACTTTGCAGGAAGAAGGTCTATCTTTTTGGTTGCACACAATGTAAGGAAATTCATGTCTGGTCTTGTGTGTTTTTGTTACCATTTCCCTTTGTCAACTAAGTCTCTTACAAAGTATCTTTTTATTCAGTAGCATATGGTTGAATTCAATGCCTACATTGTTGAGGCCTGGCCATGTATGGGATATTGCAGTAGAAAATATGTTTTGCTATGTTTGTAGAGTTTTTTCAAGTATACTTATTGTGCTTAATAATCTTTGTTTTAAATGACATGCAACTCAACTAGTATTTTTTGAAGGGAAAGGAAAAGTTGTCTGCATTCCAGTAGTTGTGGCGGTAACTCCTTTTTGCTCTTATCTTGTCATTTCAATCATTTATATCATCCTTTAGTTCTTGGTCATAGTTTAATGGAGATATTTTAATTTAGTAACATTTTTTCTTTTGTGTTGATTGACATCTAGTCCTTTTTCATTGAATCATGTAGACTGAAATGTGTGCCTTTTTTTGGTAATATGGGTATAAATATGTGGAAATTGAATGTGTTCCACTTGAGGAGTTGTTGAATTGTAGTTTAAGGAGTAGAAAAGAAGATAACTTCCATGTTTATCTCCATTTTTTTATCACAAAATGATAATGAGTTTTGTTGCAGATGAAATATATTTAATATGAATTTTGATTTATTTAATATGGATGTATGACAAAGTATATTTGAATGGTACAATCAAAAGGATTACATTCCAAAATATTGTGCTTTATATAGGACCAGTGGAGAGAGTATTTCTTTGTTGTTTACTAAGAGTGCAATAGTTTATAGTTTTTCAATTTTATCATTGTTTGTTTTTATTATAAAATCTTTTACATATTGGGAAAATATAATATTTTGTCCTAAATTTGGAGTTAGAATTTGATTTAAAAGCAATCATGGGACGTCTCTGAACATGTTACATCCCCACTTCCACCCTCTGATAAAATTGGAATTAAGTTTGTTCAAATGGAAGGTGAGACTATAGTACCAATGAAGGAAATGAAAATGAATTGGGTTTTGTACATTCCATTCGAAGGCAAGTAGATATAAGAGACTACAGGCTTAGTTTAGTTGAGCACTTGAAAACTCAAATCTTTACTTTGTAGTGTACACATCGAAGGTGAGTGTAAGAAAAATATTGAAATCATACAAATTGTTTTGTCCAACCATTAAATATTGATTCATGCATTACTCTAACATCAAGACCAGCTAGGTTTGGTAGTGCACCATCTCTCCCACTTTTGTAGAGTTGCGAGATCCCTAATCTTGGGGGCTCTGACATATCCTACATTATCATATCCTTCTATTTTGACTGTAGTCTATAGGTCTAGGATATATACCAAGTTATCTTTTTTAACCCACTTTGACTTCTCTCTTTCAACATCATCTTAGGAGTTGAGTTCACACTTCCACATTGTATTTACACTAGATGCATTTGCACTAGGATTGACTTCTTTGAAGAAGATGAGTTATAGATCTAAGATGATATAAACATTCTCATTTGAAGATATGGATTACGAATGATATGAACTGTATTATGTGCAAGTTATTATTCCTAAAGAAAACTAGCTCTATATTTTGTGGATAAAACATTTAAAGAAAGGCAATAGTCAAGCATTTTTTGGTCACATGGGTAGAAGTTTGTGGGTGAATAGCTCCCTTAATACATTAGCAAGCAGTAAGACATTTGTTGTCCTTTCTGTAATTTTTATCACAACATTCAAGTTTCTTAAATACAACTTGTCATTTGTGCTTCTTCCCCCCCTTTGTTATGTGATTCTCAGTAATCTCTTAAGTTCTTTTTTATTTTAATCATTTTTGTTGTGCTTTGCACTTTTTTGCATGGTAAAAGTTGTAGTGTGCCTTAGTTGGTACATGCTCAATATTTTAGTTTTATTTGGTCATAGTATGTCTCACATAATGGCATGATTCAATTAAGTATGAAACCTCATATCCTAGTCCATGCATGATCTAATTAATTACATGTTTTCCTTTCAAGTTTATTGATATGCCTTTTGCAAGTTACAACATATTTCTTCCTTATTGTACACTAATGTATTTTTTTGAATTCATTATCTACAAAGATGTGTTGAAACAGTTGAATCTGGAATGGATTAAGTATGAGTATTTCCTAACTTGTAAGTATCATATATCTATGATATAAGAGATCTCGTTTTTTATGTAGGCCTTGTAAGAGTTGAACCAATATTACCAAAAATGCCCCATATGATAATCAAATATTAGTTAAATAAAGCATGCTAAAATCCTTTTCATTGTATGTGGATCTACATGTATCTCAAAAGTAATTTAATTTTTAATAATCCATCTCTTTTGGTGAAATTAACTCTACTCGTGCCTTCCATGACTAAAAAGAACATGATCATGGCTAGTGAATTCATGTGATAGCTATTCCAATGCACTCACACATTTACAAAGATTCATTAATGGAATGAAAGGGATTTTCAGGGGTGTAATGACTAACTTTATTAATAGTCTGCAAGGGATTTCTTGAGTTCTATCAAGAAAATTTGCAAATCGAATCCATCAAAGTTGTAGCCAATTAAGGGAAGAGAGTTGGGAGAATTTTTTATTTTTATTTTTAAAAGAAATTAAGCACTTTTTATTTTACATTTTCATCTAGAGTTTCTTTAGTAGTTAACTGTAACAATTATATTTATTGTTGAGAACAGTTTGTGTTGCATAAGATTTTCAGAAACATTTTATTCTCAGCAGGAAAGCATTCTCCAGATGGCTCCCCACTTCGCAAAAATAGCTACTAGCTAAGTTTCGTCTGCCTCTAGGGAGAAAGCTCCTACCCATATCATTAGTGAAGCCCTAGCTCCCACTATCCAGGTGGTCCAGGCCTCACTCAATGAGGCTTTGAAGGTCTCTGAAAGTGCCCTAATCTGTCAATTTAGTGGTTTTTGGCCACAGTTGAAAACTATCCACAGTTGGATCTCAGAGGTATGGAAACCTGTAATTCCTGATGCAATTAATATCTACCCCTATGCTAGGGGTTTCTTTATAGTAGATTTTGAAAACCCTAAAAGCAGACAATGTACTCTAGATTCTGGCCCTTGGTTTTGGGAAAACTTAGGCCTATTCGTGAAGCCATGGAACCCATCATTCGATCCCTCAACAACAGTCATAACTTCAACACCAGTTTGGGTGAGATTGCCAAACCTACCCTTGCATCTCTAGAATTTCTCTTCGCTAAAAGCCATTGGAAATGCAATTGGGAAATTTTACTGAGGTGCCCAAAAACAGAGGAATATGCCAGAACCACCTATGCACACATATGTGTGGAAATGGACTTCAGTGCTAGATTCCCAGCTGAAATACACCTAACAAGTAAAGACTATGTGTGGAACCAAAAACTCGATTATGAAAGTCTCCTCTTCAGATGTTGATCCTGCTTTGAGATAGGACATCTAGCCAAAAATTGCCCAAAAGCCTCCCAGAAAAATTCTGCTAGAAAAAATCACCAAAGATATACATGGTGGGAAGGAGCACAAAAATAACACTACACTTCCGTCAAAGAAGAATACTCTCGAGAAAACTCTGAATCACAAGAAATCAGGCAAGAAAGAAACAACTCTCAAGATACGCAGGGGGAAAGCCTCACCCAACAATAGAAGAGTGAACTCAACAACCCCTCAAGCATCAATAGTTATGAGGATTTGAATAGTGCACAAAATAAATCTTCATTTAACAACAAAGAAGATCTCCTAGACTAAACTTCTTCTCTGACTATCTTCAAAAGGACGAACATAATAGATTGCGAAGCTAAGATACCAATGTCCCAGGAACAAGAAGACATGAAGGAGATGCAAGATAAAGAAAGTTGGAAGACCGTAGAGAAAAAAAGGAAAGATACATCACCAATCTTGCCAAGAAAGACGAAGAGCCAGACAATTAAAAACTAAGAAAATTATAGGTCCGATAGACCAATTTGGTCTCAGTGGATGTTAACCACCACCACCACCATCATCATCATCAATTTTCTTCAATTAAGTATTAATTTTTTTAATCACTTTATTTATTTAGGTTTACTTGAAATGTGGAAGCAGGACCTTTCTAACCATGATGGTGGGATCGAAATGGAAATTCATAGATTGTGATGACAATTGGAGTGACAAATGCAAAAATAAAGAGAGAAAATATTTGATCTACTCACACCCTTAAAGCCAATATCCCATATGTGACACACACATAGACACTGATGGTCAAGTATTTAGAGTTTGTCAATTCACCTGTTACAATGCCTTGGAAACAAAATGATAATGTTTTGAAGTGATGAAACAATATTTCATGTGTAAATTGTATTCCAACCAATATTAAGTTGGAAATTGATATTGTAATACGTGAAATTTCATAGAATATAATTGATGTGTTTGAAATTATTTTTAGTGGTACTGGATATTATTTAGTATTGTAATTAACATATGTAATTTTGCGTTATTAGATCAATATGCACATTGTATGACATTTTTTTAACTTAGTCACAAAACTATACTAATTAACTTATGTTGATTAATAATGAACACATAAAATCAATTCAAAACTACTAAATTAGTAGTTTATATTGATTAATGGTGAACACAAATAAAATTAATGTACGGCTAAATTAGTTGTTTATAATGATTATTAATGAAAGTAAATAAAATGAATATAAAATAATAAATTAGTCGTTTATATAATGAATATGAAGCTACCAAAATAATATAAAATACTATTGTTAATGCTAAATTTGTGATTAAAACTAACTAGTAAATTTTGCATATATACGACTATTAGTAGTTAATTTACAATATTTTATAACACAACTGAAATTTAATCATATTTCTTTGGTCCTTAATTGATTTCAAATGATGACTAAAAGCTGCATATATATGACTATTAGTAGCTAATTTATAGTATCTTATACCGTGACCAACATTTTGGTCAATAATCAATTTTCTCAGGTGATCATGTAGTAGTATATTTTGTTGTGTATTTGGTCATTAATTGTGGCAATTAAGGATAAATCAATTATCAAATTTATGACTAAATTTACTACTAAATGATAAAATTGAGACAACGATTAATGACTAAGATAAATACGACTATAAGTTGGTCGCGTTATAAGATTCTGTAAATTAGCCACTGTTGGTCGTTGACTAAAAAATAGTCGTTTATATGTATATTTTAGTCGTTCTTTTAGTAACTAATTAGCCATTTTGTACTAGTTCCTTGGGCCTCACCTGGGACCATAAAGAAAAATTTATCCATTGTTGGGGTGCCATGTGGCACCCTATGACTCGACCACGTGGCACCATATTACTGATCCACATCAAATGACCACAAACCAATCAAATACAATTCAAATGAACCAGAGGATGAAACTTTGAAGCCTCTCATTGGCTCATACCTTGCATAGTCAACATGCTGACTTAGTAGTACGGTCATCTCGGTCAACTCCCCAATCAACAGACCTGCTCAAATTTTAGTTGTTGGGCGAAACAATCAGCACACAATAACTTGAGCATACTATGTTGGATTGTGCTGAAAGGAATGTTGTTGGATTTAGAATGATGAGCACTTTGACTTCACGCTAGTTTGAAGAATTTCTAGGCACTTTCAGTTTTGAGCTAAAAATTGATCACCTGATCACCCGTCCATCAATATGGGCTTCAACAACATTAATTTCTTCTAGAGATGGATATGTAGACCCCTCTTATAATTGTGTACATCTAGGTTATTTAGAGAGATACCCAACAATATGGAAATTTTCCTAAATTCTATCGTGTACTCATGTACACTCTACTCTTGCTTCTACCTGATGTAGTGCCACTAGATCCACTGGTCCACTACATACCCAATAGGGTTAAAATGTAACTTTATGAGGGTTTTAAATTCATTTCAGCTAGTAACTAGATGATCTCCTTCCAACCTCAATGTCTCTGTGTGGATTTCCCACTAGGTGGGGGAGTGGACCTCCAATTTTAGTTGTGCAAATGAAATCTTCTATTATTTCTCTATATGATGAGCATTTAAATAAACTTATAATTGTTGCAACCAATGATTTACCTTCAGAGAGTCAATATCACCTCTGTATGTATTGATATCAACCTTCAATTCCATTTTTAATAGGGACTGTGAATGGTTCACGAAACTCGAGCTGGGTTTATCTTTTTTGGTTCCTTTCTTCACCTCGTTCTTTGTTTCTTCTTGATCTCCTCATCTCCCCTGTAATCAAAAATATATGTTAGAACCCCCATCTTATCTAATTATTCCAAGATTATTGGTTAGAGCCACCATGATTATATTAACATTATGGTTTATATTTGCATCTTGTGCTTCTAGCCGCGAAAACCTATCCTCTGTTGGATCATGAGGGTTATTTACAAATTCATCAGCCATGATTAGGGTTTTATGACTTTTGGCTTAGTCGATATATATCTCCTACAAATATCCACAATATACCCAAAGAAACTTGCTCTGATACCAATATGATCTGTAAACTATCATGGATATTCCACTAGACAGTTCATCACAAAAGATATGATAAAATTATATTTAAAAAGATGAAATATAAAATATGAGGGTTTATTTATCTAGATATCTAGATATATAAATGTTACATGTCATTTTGTTGCATTAGGAATATGACCATCAGTCTGGATCATTCACTATCCATCAAAGTGTTCCAAAGCATCCCCTTCTGAGGCTAGAACCTAAACAATCCCAAAGAGAATGAAATTACTAGATTATAAGGCCCAAAAAACTATTTTTGATTACCTCTACAATTCCCTAATCAGTTTCTATGCATATGCAGAAGAAACCATTAGACTCAACACAAAAGTGTGTTATGTATTACACTGTGGCCTACGCACATGATTCTACGCAGGTAAAAAATAAAAAGTAAAGGCTAGAAGCTTTGTTAGTTGAATCTTTCCCAACTAAAAACTTCACATTGATGCTTAGTCAAGCGTAATCCCTCCCATTATGGAGCTACTTCCTTCTCCTTTTGGATCCCCTATCCCGCCATTTTTGGATATCATCCCTTAGGAAGAGGATCTGAAACTCCCTCCTCTTGGCCTACAAATCAAACACAGACCAAAGGATTGGAGGGGACCATTGAAGGTAGGATTGTGATGTATAAATAGGGCTAGAAGGCTTTACATCCAAGGAGATGGTTGGAGACTATGGGAACAGGCTTGTAACATCAAGGAAATGAGGTTGTAAGTTTGTTCTCCTTTTTATTCAATAACAGACAATTGTTATTTCCTAATCATGTCTATTCTAATATTGTTTGTGAGATTCCTTGATCACTCACATAGTTTATGATTGGTTATTGATTCAATTTATGATATATGTTGAGTTAAAAACTTCATTTATCCTTGTTTCTATATACTAGATGCTTTGATCTTTTGTGTGTTTCTGTCTATGCATCTATCCTTTGGTATATTATGGAGAAGTTGTGGAAAGAACTGTAATGGTATCTAAAGTGTTAAGGAGAAGCTAACTGTGGAAGGCATTGAAAGGACTTCAATGGGAACTTCGTTAAATCGATAAGTGATTCCTCGCATATTACTTGTTTCAATCAATCATAATCTATGGAAAGGCAACAATTACTTTATTGTTTCTTACTAGATTTTATTTGAGGTATAGAGAAATCCATATTTTCTACAAGAAGGATTAGTCTTCCTAACGAACTCACAACCATACTGGGGAACATCTCATTCTCCATCATCTCCTTGTCTTGACTTTTGATTCTTTTTGTCATAGCCCTCTCTCAGTGTCTGAAAAATATTGGAAGTATGGATTTTATGATTTGTTTGGTTATTTTTTATTTTTTCTTAAATTTTCCCAAGGTGTGCACTTTATCTTTAGGCACAGAGCATATTTCTGCACACTTATCTTTTAGCAACAATCCATATACACACTGAATCGTACTACTTTCCTATGCACATGCGGAAAGTTTTTGAAAATTTAAGTTTTCCCATTGTTGATTCCATGAACTTTTTTTGTTGTGTTTAGTTAAACCTGTTTACCTTCTGGAAATGTCCTCTTTATTTTGATTTGATGTTTTGGGTTGTAATTTTTAATAATTCTTTAGTTTTGCAAATTAGGGTTCAAGGTTTGATCTGGTGAATCGCTGGTTAATCGAAAGAACGATCAGTCATTACTAAGATACTTTGAGTTTGTCCTTTTTTATGTCAAAAGATCAAATTAAGTACTTTGTTTTCATAATTACAAAGAATCATTTTATTAGTAAAATTTAGGGTTTTCAAGGAAATACTTGTGATTGGGAGTTTGTTGTTTTTTCAAAGTGAATACTAATTATTTCTCTTTATAAGACAACACAATATTCTTCTTACAGTGATTTGTAACTCATTACGCCACGTTGAAATTATGGCTTGTGTCTGTTGAAGGAAGAATTCATTGTTTGTTTTTGGGTATGTAAGAATTTGTTAAGGTCAACATTTTTCTTCTTGTGACTTATATTTTTAGGAATTTAGGTTTCATTTCTCAAAAAAGAGCCAAGAACCATGTATTATGCATCCTCTCTAATTTGTGTCTTGAAAATGATTCATTGATTCATGTATTTTTTAAAATTTAAGGAAACCTCTTCCCTTATTTTAGTTACAGTTCATCGAAATGAAAAGATTACGATATCATGTTCGATTGCATTAAATTTTTGAATTAGGTCATAACACAATCAGTTTCACGTCCATTTACCTTTGAGTAAGTGAAAACTTAAAAAAACAGTGCTTATAAAATCAATCTAGAAATTTTTATTATTTTAGGGCTCTTTTCCACCTACATTAGATTAGGTTGTAGAGCTTTGGAATATGAAAGTGAGTTAACTTTCCAAATATGCAAATAAATATTAGAATCTTGTGATAGGGAATAAATATGTTTACCACAGTTTGGCTCTGGGAAGCTCCTCTTACAAGGGAGTTAAGCACGAGATCATGTCAGACTGAGTGGAGTAATTGACCCCACTTCATTGGTTACGATAGAGTGATTTACATTTATTAAAAATGGTGTTGAAAGGTACTTTGGAGTCAATTGGATGTAAACCTTAGACTAACCATGTTGAGGAACTTTCAAGGGGATTGAGCTATGTTACTTTGCCCTTGCGTGTACGTCCGATCTTTGATTGTCCCCCCCCCATTAAATTGTTTTAAGAGGCAACCTTAGAGACCATAATCTTATGGTTATTACCCAAGGTGACGGCAAAGGGAAAGTCTCTATTATACCTGGAATAGATGTTGGCTAGACTCACTTGGACCTTTTTGGAGGGTACTCTTCACTCAAGAAGGCATAAGTGAAGTTACTTGCACCAGATAGTGTACATTAAGCAGGTTGTTAACATAACTAGTTCCACCAACTATATCTTTAGCCACTTTTCATATTTGATCTTTGCGATGCTGGATTTCATCACCAACCAATGATTTCATTCCGAAAAAATTGTTTGTATGGTTTAACTCATAGATTTACTAATTCATGTTATTTGCTTGTTTTTACTTTTTATAGATCTTAGGTGTGGATTGTGATTTTGAATTGTTAATATTGGTAATAAATTTACCTAATTTGAATCTAATGGAAATAATGCTGGAAGATACTAATAAAGAAACCCCTTTAAACAAGAATCATAGTCCTTTTCCTAACTTTGTAAATGTCAGTCCTCCTTATATGGCTATTTTGTCACTTCTCGGATTCACCATAGGTTTATTAGTGTCATTGTTTTTGACTTCTTTAATCCAAAATACCCAAACTATTCCACCTCAATGGAGTTCACCATCTCAACATAACCAACCTCATGCTGACCCTTTACCTTCTTCACCCCTCTCTTTCATCTTCTTCACTTGGTAAAATCCTTAATGCTAGTAACCAAGTGACTAACAAGAAGAAAAAACGGAAGAAGAAGAAGAAGAAATATAAGAAATAATTCAACCAACCAACCATGGATGTAAGTATTAGTAATGTTAAGGAAACTTCCAACATGCATCGTAAGCCCAGATACCCTTGCAATGTTTGTAAGGGTGACCACTTCCTTATCAATTGTCTTGGTGTTCCTAAGGTATTGGAAGTATGTTCAGAAAATTATTATCAACTTATGGTTGATCCATCGATTGGTGATTGTGATATTCTATGGAAAAAGGTTAAAGTTAGGTTTCCTTCTAGGTTATGCAAAGGGATTCACCATATTCACCTTTTCCCTCATATGGACGAAGCCTCAAAATTGTTGGAAAATCTTTATAGTTTCACAACAACAACTTCCAACTGGTTACCATAAACTTTCTCCCAACCTATTGTCAGTTGACGAAGTGATTGATCTAATTAAAAGTACATCCAATATCACTCTTCCAATGGAGAGAGAAATACATATCACTCAGGTTTATGGGTCATTGGTTGATCAAGTGATTGTCTTAATTCCATCTTCAGTCGATGCCACTCTCCCTTTAGAGAGGGAAATTAATGCCTCTCAGGTTCTTCTTGTTACCTCATATTCTTGTACACATAGGGGCATTTCACTTGTTTCCATTGATCCCCCTCCAAGTAATGAGGCCATTTCATTTTATTGGAGTAGCTTGACAGGGCCTCATTTCCCTTCTTCCACCCCTTTCCAAATCATTGTGAAAGTGTATGATAAGAATGTGCCCCACATAAATGTAGATGAAGGTGCTTTTGTCAGTATATTATCCTCATCTGCTTGGAAAGCTTTGGGTTCCCCTCAGCTTGTTCCTACTACAAAAAATATTTTTGCTTTTAACAAAACCATCAGTGAACGTTTAGGGATTCTTCCTAGTTACCTATTAATCTGGAAGGTAAAACTATCTGTATTGATCTTACGGTATTCCAAGGCCCCTTGGATTTCAATTTTTTCCATGGGTTAATTACGTGGAAACTAGTCCCATGTTTTCAGTTATCGATGTAAGTGAGCCTCTCACTGTTTTCTAAACTTATTTTTACTTATATCTAGTAAATGACATAGGGAACCCTATGGGGGAACTTGAAATCAATTTTCTTATGCCTTTTGATTCTCTTCACATGTGTTCTTTCCAGAATGTTGTTCTTCCTTCTGATGAATATCTCTTGGAATCCATGTTCGGGAAGTGTCCCTTCACATGTGTTTCTTCCAAATGGACATCATGATCTAGGTCACGAGGATGATGGTTTCTTTACTATGTCAACCTCGTTAAAAAATGAAATAGGTTCTTACGAGCATAGTTATTTTCATTTCAAGCTCACATAAACATGAAATAACCCCTGAGTAGACTTCCTTGTCTTGTGTCAAGCTCATTTGAAAAAAAAACACAAGTTGTTATGAGGATGGTTCTTTTTTTGTGTCAACCTCATTAAAAAATGAAACAGGTTCCGATGAGGACAGTTCTTTTGTTGTGTCAAACTCATTAATAAATGAAACAAGTGCATGTGAGGATAGTTCTTTTGTTATTTCAACCTCATTAAAAATGAAATACGTTTTTATGAGGATGGTTCTTTGCTATGTCAACCTCATCAAAAAATGAAATAAAGTATGAGCATACTTATTTTCATTTCAATCTCACATAAAAATGAAACCCATTTATAAAATTCATCGGCATATTTTTGTGTCAAGATCGTTAAAAGATGAACCAAGTTCCATTTCTAAACCAAATCTTTTATTTAATTTTATCAATAAACCTTCATATCATCTTCCTAAAAGTAATTTACCATTTACTTAAGCATATCAAACAAATATCGGGGGGCATGTGCCTCTCAATGGGTACATTGAAAATTGTTGTATTATTTTTTGTGTGTGACAATTTTTTTTAATCAATTTTTTACAATTTTTTGCTACTTCTCCTGCTTATCTTGTGTTACTTTTGATTACTGATGCATTGGATAATTTGTACCATTTGTAAAAAAAGGCAAACAATATCCATCCACATATTGTACAAGATAAACTAAGATAATAAGTAATAGTTTTCATTAGTCAAAATGTCTTTAAAAAGTGTGGCTTTACAAAATGTTATCCAAGGCATGAGGCCTCATAGCCTTTATTATCTGAACATGATGAACGTCATAAAACAAAATCTAGCCATGTCACTAGCAGCTACACATGACGATCATGGTAGAATATGATAACATGAGCCACTCATTGTAGCAAGTGACTAATCAGTCCAGGAACCCCCACAATGTGCCTCTAATAATGAAAAGGTAAATCATCAATCCCAACAGTTAAGATATCTAGTGTCAACCTCTCTAGGTTGTGATCTAGCTCAGACAAAGCCTTTGTTGCATCGAGGTTTCGTATTGTATTAGTTGTTGGATACTCACTGCATCTGTCAAATCAACGTAGTCATGTTGGTATCACTGGGCCCACATTTGCATCATTATTCCGAGTAGTTAGTGTTTGGTTGTGTTATATTCTTTCCAAGACTAGCCTGCGTAGTTAACCGAGGGGTTAGAGGGGGGCTACAGCCCCCCAACCGTTGTGGCGATTGCACAGTAGGGGGGCCATAGGGGGGGCAGAAACCCCCTATCTGGGGGGTTTGAGGAGGGCAGGTAGCCCCCCTCTACGTGGTCTGGAGCAGCACCCTGGGAAAAAAAAATTTGGACCCAATATTAGGTTGGGTGAATCTACCTATGGTTTTGTGCATGGTTTTCACACATGGTTTTGGACGCGATGGCTTTCGGTCATGGTATTGGATGCTTCGGCATGTATAAATATGTATTATAACATCAAAAGTAACATAATGAAAATCAAGCTAGTAGTCCCAGTTTGGGATCCAGGGGAAACCTCTGTGTATATGTGTTTTATGTGTTATGCTCTCGCATTGTTTATTTTCTGTGTTTTATAATTTGTATGCAAGTAATTTCTGTACGGGATTAAAACCTACATTTGGTATCAGAGTTGTTTTGGCTTCAAGGGGACGCCTTTGTTGCTGAGGGGTTTCACTCGGGCCTATGGTAGACCCTGTTTAGTGTGATATCTGCGAGATCGATTCTGGTGGTTAAAGAAGATGGCAAGCTGTGGAAAGATAGAGATCGAGAAATTTAATGGTCAGAGTTTTGAGTTGTGGAAACTCAAGATGAAGGATCTGTTGGTGGACAAAGATCAATGGATCGCAGTAGATCCGGGTACTAAACCAACAGGAGTGTCTAATGAAGAATGGAAGAAATTGGATCGGAAGGCAAAGAGCACAATACAATTGTGTGTCTTAGATTCAGTATTGTTGAATGTATCAGGGGACGCTACGACTAATGCTTTGTGGGACAAGTTAGGGACTTTGTACCAGTCTATGTCTCTGGTGAATAAATTGTTCCTATAGAAAACGTTGTATAACCTGAGGATGAAAGATGGAGACTCGGTGATAGGGCATCTGAACACATTTAATACTGTGGTAAGTCAGCTATTATCTATTGATATTAAAATTTCAGATGAAGATAAGTGCATCAGTTTGTTGTGTTCTCTAGCAGATTCCTCAGATAGTCTAGTTATTGCAATAGGTAGCAATGCAACTACCTTGCAATTTGATGAAATAGTCTCATCCTTGCTGATGGTGGAGATTAGACAGAAAAATGTGGAGAACCAGAATGGTGATGTCTTGTCTGTATGAGGACAGTCCTAGAACAGAAAAAAAAATAAGTCATCGAGTGGGAGATCTAAATCTAGAGGGAGATCTAAATCTCCAGGTATACCTATAAAGATGGTGATCCAAGTGGATATTGGTGGCCACCTCCAAAGTCCACTTGAACCCCCACCATTGTGTCATTCAGCTTTTCAGTTTCCTTAATTGTAACACAGTTTACTAATTTTAGCAGTTTTTCGGGTCCTGAACTTCCGGAGCCGTTTTGAGGCCCTAAACGACGTTTTTTTGGGAAAATGGAAGAAACATGGGCCCATGGACTGATGTTGCTCTTCCCAAAGTTGTATTTCTTGGATATATCTTTCTAACGAGATATTGTGTGCATCAAACGGAGATCGTATGCCAAAGTTACAACCCCGGGAAGTTGATGTACCAATTTACCCAAATCATGTCCACAGTTTGGCGTTTAATCTTCTAGGGTTAGGTTTTTGGATGTTTAGGGTTTTCCATTGTTTATCAACAATAAATAGGCCTTCAAGCCTCTTTGTAACACAGTTCAAAGGCATGTAGCCACCACATCTCTTCTCAGAGATAAGCTACCATCGCCCTAGATGGTTTATTTCCATTTCTGTTTGTAAGCATCTTTCAGTATTTTAAAGTAATGAAATGAACTCTTATTTCCGCTGCATCTCTATATTTATGGTTATCTATGTAATTTCTTGCGTTCCTGTTTAAATCTAGATCAATGGTATAAGAGCAGTATGCTTTTTCTCTATTTTTCTTTGCATGTCCGCAACAAGGTCGGGATATAACGAGTTAGGGCTTGAACTGGTTGAACCTTTGTAGCACCAACCTCGCAAATACCGACTGCCTCCCATGGTAGATGAAAAGAAAGACTAGGGGGTAGGAGATCCTATCAAAATCTTGCTCGAAGAAGCCCTCGAGTGGCAAAGGAACGCGATGATGGATAGCTTTGCCCAAATCCTTCAGCAGCTATCTAGAGGCGACGCATTGGCTTCCAACAGCTACTCTGGAAACGCTACACCCTTTAAGGTACAAGTTAATTTTTAAATCCCCATATTTGAGGGTCAAATAGATGCAGATGCCGTAGATAAATGGTTAAATCTGCTAGAAGGGTTTTTTTCTATTCATGATTTTTCGAGTCAGGGAAAGATTATTTTCGTTTTTCTCAAAGCAGCTCCCCACGTCAAGGATTGGTGGGAAACCTACTACGAGCAGAAGGATGAAAGTACGGGCTCACTATTTTCAGCCACACCGACTTGGAATTCATTTTGGACGACCATCAAGGAGCAGTACTACCCTGTCGGAAGCTATGAGGATCAATACATATAGTGGACCACACTGTGGCAGGGAAGGGACCAAGGCGTGTTAGAGTTTACCAATATTTTCCATACCTTTCATATAAAGTTGGGTATCAAGGATTCAAAGCAGCATTTGGTGCTCAAATATTGTAGCTGCCTGCACAAGTACATCTAGGAAGAAAAAGAATTCTTGAACATATCCTCGCTCAGCATGACATACTGATATGCCGTCAAGCTCAAGCAAAAGTTTAAACAGAAGAAGCGAGAATTTGGATCTATGAATTTGAAGCAAGGGAAAGGTGCCCCCAAACCACAGAACAAAGGACAAAGCCAAGGTGGGGTGGCCCAAGACAACCCACCAAAGCTGCAAGCAAAGAACAGGGCTGCGAAGCCAAAAAAAGACATAGGAAAGTAGTGTGAATTCCATAAGAGCTCTGGACTCACAACACAAGTGAGTGTTGGGCCAAGTAGTCACTAGTGGCTAAGCTAAGGGTTTCAGAATCAGATGCATGTCCTGACTCTGAGTCAAAACCTGACAAAGGGAATGACAAAGGGAAGTATATTATCGATGCGGAGCCCAATGCCACCGTTGCCACCATGAAGATCCAGAGGAGGAGGAGCATCTCTTCTAATCCCAAATGTGGGTAAAGGGCTCCCCGCTACAGTTCATTGTCGAAAGTGGGAGCCAAAAGAACCTCATTTCGGCAGAGGTCGTGAAGTGGCTGGGCGTACCAACCATAGCACATCCACAACCCTACACCATCGGGTGGCTGCACCAAGGATGGGATCTTCGCGTAAGCCAACAGTGTTGCCTTCCATACAACATCAAGCCCTTCATGGATGAGGTATTGTGTGACGTTGCTCCCCTTGATGTTTGTAATGTATCATTAGGACAACCATACTTGTGGAAGCGACATGCCGTGTATGAACCAAGGCCCCGTGCTGTTATTGTTACTTTGGGAAATAAGTTGTACAGGATACCGGAGGTAGCACCACCTACTGCCATCTCTTTGGTTACTGCAAAACAACGCAGTAAGTTCATTTCCAAAACAAGGAAATTTGTTTTCCTGATGATATGCCACCAAGGAAAGAAGAAGACGGTGGACACGACCTCCAGACAAGGCCCCTCCACACGACAACTACAGATGGACAAAGTCGTGGAGGAGTACGAGGACATATTCACCTCCCCTACAGGGGTTCCTTTGCACTGTCAGGTCAAGCACTCCATTGATTTGACCCCAGGTGCGCCAATGCCCAATGGACCAATCTATCAATGCTCCAATTTGGAGAATGATGAAATCAAGAGGAAAATTCATGAGCTATTGCAGAAAGGTCACATCTGTCTGAGTTCATCACCTTGTGGGAGCCCAATCATGTTGGTACAGAAGAAGGATGGGACTTTGAGACTCTGTATTGACTATCGGGTGCTGAACAAGATCACTGTCTGTAATAGTGTTTGGTCAATTTAGTGTGTCCTAAATTGCTATTTAAAATGTCAATCCGGGATTCGTAAACTGATGAAGTGAAGTGTATTGTATGTACAAGATAACCGTTTTCTTAGTCTTTTGTTGTTTTTGAGTTTTTTAGTTGGTTTTTGGGTTTATCTTCTATGGATTCCCTAGTGTGTGATGGCGAAATTGAAAGTTAAGTATGGATGGCAATGGTGATTTCTACAGTGATCTTCAAAAAGAAAGTTTCAAACTGACCAAACTGACTGTAATGAAATCAATTTTTAAAAGGAAGTAAATGTATCAAACAGTGAACTAATGATAATGGCCCAGTATCCTTACTACTGTATGAAAAAGAAAGTAAAAACTGAACTTAAAGCAACTCAAAGACTGAAAGCAAAGCAACTAATTCACACTACTTCAACCTTTCTGATCCTTTACCCTTCAACTCAATCTGCCTTATGGGAAGCAATCATGAACAAGTTAAGCAATATGATATCTAAATTGCAGGAAATTAAATTGCATAAAGGAAACTAATCACACTACTTCAACCCTTCTGATCCTTTACCCTTCAACTCAATCTGCCTTATGGGAAGCAATCATGAACAAGTTAAGCAATATGATATCTAAATTGCAAGAAAGCAAACTAAATCATACTACAATAAGTAATATTCTGATTCCTTACTAATAGAGTCACTTGACTATAGAAAGGAAATCATAAACAGATGAGTAATATGATGTCTAAGTAACAGAAAAGTAAATGAGCAAAAACAAAACTTGAAAGAAATGACAGTGCTGGAATTAAACTCAGGAAATGAAAATCAGCAGAAAGGACAAGATGATCTCATGTCAGTAGTTATCAAAAAGATGAAAACTTGCCCGGGCTGCTTAAGAAAACCTGTAGAAAAGCATTGATCAGCTGACAGCTATAAGAAAACATAAATGAAAATGTAAACAGCAGTGAATTAAAAACATCAAAACAGCATGTTATATACAAGCTAATAATTATGAAAGCAGAAACATAATAAAATCAAATGAGAGCTATACAGAGCTTTGGTGCGTAGGGGCCCTCTGCCACCTCAGCCAATCAACGAACAGTCACAAAAACAAGCTCGGGAAAGTAGTCTTCTCATGTATTAAAGCAACAACAAAACACGTAAAATAGAGTACAGTGGGGTGATAACAACAGTCAAAAATTACATCCCAAAGGCTTTCACACAGCGTTTATCAACGTGTTATTTATAATGAAAAGTGCTGTAACTAACTCCTAAATCCTATGCTGTTAACTGCGTTGCCAGAGGCACGTAGATCTCCTCAGCCCGAGATCTAGCATAATGGTCATCATGTCCATTAAATCCTCGGAGTGGTAGCTGCTGGATTCAGGTTACGGGGTTGATCCCCAAGTGTGTCAATATCTCCATGAGCTGAGGACTGTGCCACGTAAACCTTCACGTGCTCAAAACAAAGACGTGCCACCGCTAAATTCCTTGGTTGGCTTTGCCTTTGACCCTTGTTGACTGTGACCGTTTATGGATGATTTGGCTGATCTGAAGGGACACGTTCCATGTACACATCACCTATAGCTTGCCCATGTGTCTCGTTTCTTCATAGGACACCTGTAGCATAGCCTTTAACAAAATGGTTGCGGAAACCTGTGCTGGCTGCGGAAACTGACAAGTTTCCGCAGCTGCCTGAACAAAAATCTAAACCAAACAACAGTCATAAGCATAGTTAGAAAACCATGTCAGAAGCTCTTTTTAGACTATAATGCAATGATTTAACAACTTGGTGGATAAAGTAAGTGGAAAAAGAAGGCTGAGAGGGTGCATAGGAAGGTGCAGGTTTGAGGCTCAACAAATAGGTACCTGATCCCATGGATTGATGAACTCCTAGACCAACTGAAGGGGGGAAAATATTTCAGCAAGATCAATTTGAAGTCAGAATATCACCAGGTACCAATCGAACCCTCTGATGTGTGGAAGATTGCCTTCATAGCCAAGGAGGACCTTTTCAAATGGTTGGTTATGCCTTTCGGATTGACAAATGCTCTAGAAACCTTCATGAGGCTAATGGATTACATCTTGCAGCCATTCACCAACTCATTTGTAGTGGTATACTTGGATGACATCCTGACCTTCAGCTAGAATTGGGAAGAGCACCTCCACCACATCTGACAGGTTCTCCAAACATTGCAACAACACAAGCTATGTGCCAATTTGGAGAAATGCACTTTTGGTAGGACCCAGGTTTAGTATCTAGGATACATTATTGATGAACAGGGGGTGTATGTGGATCCAGCCAAGATCCAATTCATTCGGGATTGGCCATCTCCAACCACTTTGTCAGAGCTCCACAACTTTCTAGGTCTTTCCAACATCTACCGCAGGTTCGTGTTGGGATTTTCTCATATCACTTGGCCCTTGAGTCAAGTCACCAAGGGAGGAGCGAAAGCAAAATTCTTTTGGTCTGAGTCTCAACAGAAGGCATTCACAGAGTTGAAAGATTGCCTCTGCTCAGCACCAGTGCTCGCATTACCAGACTTGCAACAACCATTTGAGGTCGAGATAGATGCCTCTAACTATGCTATTGGGGCAGTCCTTACTCAACACGGGCATCTAGTGGCATATCACAGTGAGACACTTTCGGACATAGTCCAGAAGTATCCCACTTATGGCAAAGAGATGTATTCCATTGTGTAGGCCTGCTGATAATGGAGGTATTACATTTTGGGGAAGGAAACAGTCATCCACATGGACCACCAACCCCTATAGTTCATAGAGACCCAAGGGAAATTGCAGAATGATCACCATCAAAAGTGGTCCACATACCTACAACAGTTCCATTTGAATATCAAGTATAAGAAGGGCAATACCAATAATGTTGTAGATTGCCTCATTCGACCACCAATCATGGCGTTAACTATCGTGCTCAACTCTTGTGGGAATGAGACTTCTGATTGGCCACTTCTCTACAAAAGCAACCCAGAATTCAGCCACACATACCAGACACTCTTGGAGAGTCATAATGTTCCGGATTTTCACCTCCAAGATCCCCTGTTATGCCACCTGGGTCACCTTTGTGTTCCTTCAAGTGAGCATGCCAAGATGATTTGGGAAGCACACTACAGTTGGGTTGCTGGGCATTTTAGGGTCGTGAAAATGGTGGCAGTACTGCAGAAGTATTTCTATTGGCCAAATCTTCGATAGGGGGGCATTTTGGGGTGAAGAAAATGGTGGCAGTACTAGAGAAGTATTTCTATTGGCCAAATCTTCGACAGGATGTCGGCAAGTACATCAGATCATGCACTGCCTGTGCCATTGCCAAATCGACCATCAAGAAGCAAGGCCTATATACCCTGCTGCCTACCCCTAGCCGACCTTGGGAATCCATCTCCATGGATTACATGTCAGGAGTTCCTTCTACTAAGCATGGAAATGATTGTGTTTTTGTTGTTGTCGACAAGTTCTCGAAGATGGCCATTATGGAGGATTGCAAGAAGAATATCACAATAGAAGCCACTACTAAACTCTTCTTTGAATGAGTGTTGGTACACTTTTGGATCCCACAGTCTATCATCTTAGATCGGGAGAACAGGTTCCTCAGTACATTTTGGTCCAGCCTCTAGTCGATGCTGAAAACCAAACTCACTAAGTTCACAGCCTTCCATCCTCACACTGATGGCCAGACAGAGGTTGTGAACAGGATGATCGTACACATTCTGCGCATGTGGAACTCAAAGCATCCACACACATGGTATGAGAGCCTCCCCTATGTTCAACACAGCTACAACTAGGCTCTCCATAGCTCAACTGGCCACAACCCTTTTCAGGTGGGTTTGGGATTCCAGCCATTATGTCCTATTGATGTGGCCATGCCATTTGCAGCTACTCATGTAGATTCGGCTCATGTTCAGTCCCAAACAGATAAGGCAAATAGCTCCATTGACCACATCCAACATATTCTCTAGTAGGTCCATGACATTTTGGAGAAATCAAATGCCAAGTACAAGCAGCAACATGATCAACATCCGGTGCCACACAAGTTTCAGGTGGGTGAAAAGGTCTGGTTGCATTTACAAAAGGAACACCTTACCGGAGCCTATCAGAAACTTAGACCACTCCAATATGGTCCTTACACCATTACCAAGGCTGTGGGAGACAATGCATTTGAGCTCAGCATTCCCCCCTTCCTTAGACTGCACCTAGTGTTCAATGTGGACTACCTTCAGCCATACTTTCCACCATTACTAGACACATCCGACATTGCAAAATAACTCACACCCACAGATTTATATCCACATTGCATGGAACAAGCTCCAACTAATCAGATCATGGACACATAGATCAAGCACACTTTCCAGTAGGATATCCAACTGTATCAAATTTTCAAAGCAGGCCAACTCCTTCACCAGGGCAAGTGGCTCACCAGGGACCAAGTGCAGAAGAAGTTTTCTCATCTCATGGAGGAACTCAACGCAATGGGGACCATTGCTTCCTATGGGAGAGGAATGATCCCGGTGGATATTTGTGGCCACCCTCCAAGTCCACTTGGACCCCCACCATTATTTCTTTCATCTTTTCAGTTTCCTTAATTGTAGCACAATTTACTATTTTTAGCAGTTTTTTGGGTCCTAAACCTCTAGAGTCGTTTTGATTCCCTAAACAACGATTTTTGGGAAAAATGGGAGCAACATGGGTCCATGGACCAATGTTTCTCTTCCCAAATTTGTAGTTCTTGGATAGATCTTTCTAAGGAGATATTGTGCATGTCAAACGGAGATCATATGTCAAAGTTATGACCCCGGGAAGTTGATGTACCAATTTACCCAAATGGGGCCCACAGTTTGGCGTTTCATCTTCTATGGTTATTTTTTTGGATGTTTAGCATTTTCCATTGTTTCTCAACAATAAATAGGCCTTCGAGCCTCATTGTAACACAGTTCAGAGGCATGTAGCCACCACATCTCTTCTCAAAGATAAGCTACGATCGCCCTAGCTAGTTTATTTAGATTTCTGTTTGTAAGAATCTTTCAATATTTTACAGTAATGAAATGAAGTCTTATTTCCGCTACATCTCTGTAATTTGTTGCGTTCTTGTTTAAATCTAGATCAGATGGTGTGCTAGAAATGAGGAAAGGAAGGGCACTACAAAAGGGACTATAAATCTAAAGCTCCTGACAAAGGAAAGAGATTTGATAATTCTCCTTCTGCAGTGGTGAAAACCACCTCAAATGAAGGTGGGGATGTGTACCTAGCTTCTTCAAGTACACATGTAGATCATGAGGCATGGCTAATTGACTCAAGTGCATCCTTTCACTTCACTCCCCATAGAGAGTGGTTCTACGAGTATGAGAAATACGATGGTGGTGATGTCTCCTTAAGGGATGATAAGAAGGCTAGAATCATTGGTCATGGAAAAGTAAAGTTGAAGTTGCAAGGTGGAAGGGTTACAACACTTCCAGTGTTCTACATATTCCTTCATGGGCCAGAAATCTGATTTCCGTAAGTAAGCTGGATGATGCAGGTGTAAAAACAGTGTTCGAGAAGGATACCTACAAGATAGTTTGGGGAGCATTGGTATTGATGTAGGGAGTTCGGATTGGAACTTAGTACAAGCTGCAAGGTAGCACTGTTGTTGATGGGTGCAATAGTTTTGTGGTCCCTGAAGGTGGAGTAGAAAATCTAGTGGTCTCTGGAGAGAAGACAATGTTGTGGCATCAAAGGCTTGGACATATTGGAGAGAAGGGCCTTCGAATACTTCATGGTAAAGGTATGTTAGAAGGTATGAATAATAACTCTCTCGATTTTGATATCTGTGAAAATTGTGTATATGGGAAGAAAAGTTGGGTGAGTTTCCCCTCTGGTGCTAAGAGGGTGAAACAGATACTAGAGCTTGTGCACAATGATGTGTTTGTACCTGTGAAGGTTCCATCACAGGGTATGTCTATGTACTATGTATTATTTATAGATGACTTCTCAAGGAATACATGGATTTATTTCCTTAAGAAGAAATATGAAGTCTTTGACGGGTTTAAAGAATTTAAGGCTCTGGTGGAAAACCAAAAAAAAAATAAGATAAAGGTGCTGAGGTCAAATAATGGCAGCAGACTACTCCATACACACCTGAGAGAAATGGAGTTGCAGAAATAATGAACAAGACGTTGATGGAAAGGGCAAGAAACATGCTCGGTGGTGCTGGGTTAGGACAGGAATTCTGGGCAGAGGTGGTGGAGACAGCATGTTACTTGGTCAACATATCACCTTCATCAGCGTTGGAGGATAAGAGTCCACAAGAGGTATGGACTGGTAAGAAACCCTCTCTGTCACATCTAAGGGTATTTGGATGTGATGCATATGTACATGTTCCAAAGGAGAAAAGAGCAAAGTTGGATAGTAAATCTGAAAAGTGCATCTTTATTGGGTATAAGGATGGTTTAAAGGGTTATAAGCTTTGGAACCCAGTAACAAGGAAGGTTGTGTACAGCTGAGATGTGGTGTTCAGAGAGGTTAAAGATGCTATTACACATGAATTCCAACCAAAGGAACCTGAGAAGATAGATTTTGAGCTAAAGGAGGAAGAATCAGACTCTATAGCAGAAGAGGAATTAGAAGATGAAGAGCCACAAACTCCGGGTGTGAGAATATCAGTTCAAGAAAGAAGGTAGCCATAAAGGTATAGTCCATCTACTTTCTGTTCAAATTTTGCTTTATCTATTACTCATAATGATCCTATAACTGTGAAGGAAGTAATAGATTCAGAGGATGGAAAACACTGGAAAGAGGCCATGGTTGATGAAATGGCATCTTTGCACAAAAGTGAAGCTTCAAATCTGGTGAAGTTGCCAGCTGGAAGGAAACCCAATGGTAGAAAATGGGTGTTCAAGAAGAAGACAAATGCAGAAGGAAAGATGGAGAAATACAAAGCTTGGTTGGTAGCAAAAGGTTATTCCCAGGTGCCAGGAATTGATTTTGGTGATATTTTTTCTCCTATTGCTAGGGTAGCTTCTATTAGATTAATTTTATTTGTTACTGCTGCTTTTGACCTTGAGGTAGAACAGATGGATGTGAAGACATCATTTCTTCACGGGTATCTAGAAGAGGAGATCTACATGAAGCAACCTGAAAGCTTTACTGTGAAGGGTAAGAAAGAGCTAGTATGCAAGTTAAAGAAGTCTCTTTATGGGTTAAAATAGTCACCAAGGATGTGGTATCATAAATTTGATACATTTATATGGGGACTTGGCTTCACTAGAAGCAAAGCAGATCAATGTGTGTATTTTAAATTAATTGGTGACCATGTTATTTATCTGGTCTTGTATGTGGATGATATGTTACTAATTGGAAATGACAAAGAAATTATCGAGGATTTGAAGACCCAATTGTCCTCCAAATTCAACATGAAAGATCTTGGTGCTGCAAACTATATTTTGGGCATGGAAATTAAAAGAGATGGGGAAAAGAGGAAGCTCTGGTTAAACCAAAGGAAGTATGTCGAGACAATACTACAAAGGTTTAATATGCAAGATAGTAAACTGGTGAAGGTTCCTATCCCTGTAGGTGTGAAGTTATCTGCTGAACAGTGTCCCAAGACATGGGAAGAGGAAGAGGACATGTCCCATGTTCCAAATGCAAGTACAGTTGGTAGCCTGATGTATGCAATGGTCTGTACTAGACTAGACATTGCACATGCAGTGGGAGTATTGAGCAGGTTTATGTCAAAACTAGGGAAGGATCATTGGACAACAGTGAAGTGGGTTTTCAGGTATTTGTGTGGCACTAGTGATTATGGTTTGTGCTACCAAGGAAGACCAAGATTGGAAAGAGAGTTGGATATTTGTGGCATTGTTGATGCAGACTGGGCTGGAGATTTGGATTAGAGAAGAGCTACAAGTGGGTATGTGTTTAACCTATTTGGAGATGAAATTAGTTGGATGAGTAAGAAACAACCTGTAGTGGCACTATCAACTACAGAGGCAGAATACATGGCATCCACTCATGCAAGCAAGGAAGCAGTTTGGTTGCGGAGATTGTGTTCAAGTATGGGGTTACTACAAGAAGCTATGAGGATATACTGTGACAGCCAAAGTGCAATTTTCTTGGAAAAGAATCCCACTGACCATTCAAAGACAAAGCACATTGATGTTCAGTATCATTTTGTGAGGGATATGTTAGAAGACAAAAAGGTGTTGCTAGTAAAGGTGGACACTTTGAAGAATATTGTAGATGCATTGACAAAATCTATGAGCTCTGAGAAGTTCTCTTGGTGTAGAGAAACAATGGGTGTTGCAGGGCTGGATAAATGACTAAGATCTCCTGCAGCCCCCTGTGGAAAGAAAACAACAAGTGGGGGAATACTAGGTTGTGTTATATTCTTTCCACGACTAGCTTACACAGTTAACTGGGGGGTTAGAGGTGGGGTGGAGCCCCCCCTTCCTTCATTGCACCAATTGTGCAATGGGGGGGTCACAGGGGGGGTGGCAGCCACCTCTATCTAGAGGGTTTGAGGAGGGCGGGTAGCCCCCCTCTACTGAGTCCAAGGCAACACCCCGAGAAAACATTTTTTGGACCCTATGTTGGGTTGGGCGGACCTACCTATGGTTTTGTGCATGGTTTTCATACATGGTTTTGGATGTGATTGTTTTCGGTCCATGGTATTGGATGCTTCGGAATGTATAAATATGTATTGTAACATTGAAAGGCACATAATGAAAAATCAAACTGGTAGTCCCGGTTTTGGGATCCAGGGGAAAATCTTTGTGTATATGTGTTTTATGTGTTATGCTCTCACATTTTTTATTTTCTTTGTTTTAGAATTTGTATGCAGGTAATTTCTGTACAGGGTTAAAGCCTACAGTTAGTTTGGATGCCAAAAAACAAAATTTTTGAAGAACACAAAATAACCAAAATATGAATTTTTTACCTAGGTCACCCCACTGTATTCCATCCAGAAGTGGGATATCTGGATCACTCATGGAATCTATGCCTGCATATGGAAGGTGCTTCATCACAATGATATGTCGTTCCAACCATCCAAAGAAATCAGGAGTATATGGAACAGTTGGGCCTTCACCACCTTTATGGTGTGCCATCAATGTAATCCACTTCAACATATGAGGATCTCGCATTCCTCCAACATCTTTGGCTACCTATGGGAAAGGAAGGAGGATCCTCTCTAGAGAGAATAATATGTCACCAAGGATGTTGTATTAGAAATTTGATACATTTGTACGGGGACCTGGCTCACCAAAATCAAAGCAGATCACTATTTGTATTTTAAGTTAATTGGTAAGCATGTTATTTATCTAGTCTTAGATGTGGATGATATGTTGTTGGTTGGAAATTGATGAGCCCTAGAAATGGGTAATTATATGGGCTCATTCAGCCTCCTAATTCAACCTAATCCACCATTATCATTAGTTTCTTGCATGTTTTTTATTATATTTATGCTAATAGAGTGAACTGGGTTAGTCATTATGCCAACAAGTCTAATGTATGCTTTATGCAGATTTTTGGTCAATTTTGAGACAAAATCAAAGGTTTAAATGAGCACTTGGTAGCCAAATTCGTGGAGAGGATTTGTAGGAAGGTGTCCCCTTCATTTATGAGCCCTTACCTCAAATTCTCCATCAAAAACTTGGAGCACAAGGGGTAGCCACGCAAGTCAATTAGGACTGCTGTTAACTGCAAGTTTTGGCAGCCGAGTCCCTAAAGTTTAGGAGCACTGTTGGGGTCCTCAGTTTGTATAAATAAGAAGGCTTAAGGCATCATTTCAGTTAGTCATTTTTTAAGCATATGTTAGTCAGTTTTTAGTCAGATTGTAGTCAGATCTTAGTTCGATTTTAGTCAGTAGGTTAGCTCTGCATTTCAACACATTTTCGAGCTTTTTCTTGTAGACAGTTTTTGGGATGTAACTATTATTTCTTGATCAATAAAGATGAATCCAGCTTTGCACCAGCTCTAATCTTTCTTAAGAGGTTGTAGCTCTTAGGGTTGGGCCCAACCCAAGTACCCAATACCTCCTTTGTGTACTTTTATATGTCTTTGCTGCATTCCTAGAATAATTTCCGTTACTTAGATTAACATATTGCTTTGTTATTTACGTTGCTTTTGATTATTGAAATAGCTTTTCATGTTCAGGTTGATTTGATAGGTTGGTAACAGAAAAGACCTTCGAAAAATGCCATCAACCAACCCTTGATCTCACCTCTCCCTCCTTGGGACCATGAGCTGAGACCAAGGTGTCCTTGCTGCCACAAAAACATTGTTCTTGCTTCTTCATGCAATTGCTAGTGTTAGATTCTCAGTTGTAAAAGTTGATGCCAGTTGTGATTACATGCGTAGATTTGTTCTTGCTTAGTTTTCATAGTTATCTTACATGATTTCCTACCAATAAATTTATGTTCATCATGATTGTTGGGTTTCTAGGTCAAATTAGGTCAAGATAGCTAGATCTTTGGTTTGCATAGTCTTTGTTTGATTGGTTTTGAGAAATAGTGTGTAGAGCATCTATGATACTTCCCTGTCTATCCTTCCTCCATCATCCCACCTACTCCAACCTCTAATTCCAGATTCCTTACCTTCATTCGCCACCCTTTTCCAACTTGACCTAATTTCCACATCTTTGTGCAACCTTGCTCCTTCCATCCTTGAACCAAATCCAACCACTTTCATCACTTCTTAGCTTCATTTACTAGGTCCTAGACCGCTTCACATCCTCATCCATCCTCCATTCCCACTTTCCCACCATTTTTCCACCATTAACCCTCTAAAATCCTCTCTCGGCCCTTCCTGTAGAACATTCCGTAGAACATCCTGTAGAACCCTTTCAAACTTCCTGTAGAAGATCACATGAGAAATTTCTCGAGATCTAATCACTATGAAACTCTCTGGAAGGGTGCTAGGGACCCCTTAGGCCCTCTTCTCACCTTCCCAACCTCCTGCAAGTGCCTACCCCATTTCCTTTCGCTAATCAACCTCTGCACAGTAAAAAACAGTTAAAGCACATGCATAATAATTCTACAAAATTACTCAAAAATGTGAAAATATGTTTTTTCCAGATTTTACTTCAGAAGTAGCTTAGTCACATGCATTTTACCTTTCCAAGAGTCAATGGCATCCATTTCCACCGCTTTCATCTCTTTTCTTGCACCAGTAGGGTTAGTCGGTAAAACTAGGGTTTGCTGGGGTTTGCATTTCCTTTCAGCTTTCAGCTTCTTTTTGCGAGTAGACAAGCCTCTTTTGAGTTAGCTTTCGTCCATAAAAGTTAAAAGGTTCTTCTAAGAGCTCATAGAAGTTGGCTTAAGCTCCTAGCGGACTTGTGCCAGCTAATCAAGTGACAGCCTGCGGCAAGAGCTAGTACTTGTGCATATAGCACTGTCGCTTCCAAGTTTGTTATGAACTACTTGGTTGATAAAAGTAAAGAATGGAGCCCTAGGAGTTGTAGCATTATTGCTGCAATACTGGAGCCCACCAGAAATTAAAAAGAAATTATCCAAGATTTGAAGACCCAATTGTCCTCCAAATTCGACATGAAAGATCTTGGTGTTGTAAGCTATATTTGGGGTAAGGAAATTAAATGCGATAGGGCAAAGAGGAAGCTCTGGTTAAACCAGAGGAAGTATGTTGAGACAATACTGCAGAGGTTTAATATGCAGAATAGTAAACCAATGAAGGTTCCTATTCCTGTAGGTGTAAAGCTATCTGTTGAACATTGTCCCAAGACACAAGAAGAGGATGAGGACATGTCCCATGTTCCATATGCAAGTGCATTTAGTATCCGAATGTATGCAATGGTATGTAGTGGACCAAACATTGCACATGCAGTGGGAGTATTGAGCAGATTTATGTCAAAATCAGAGAAGGAGCATTGGAAAACAATGAAGCAGGTTTTTACGTATTTGTGTGGCACTAATGATTATGTTTTATGCTACCAAGGAAGACCAGGATTAGACATAGTTTTGGACATCCATGGCTTTGTTGATGTAGACTAAGCTAGAGATTTGGATTAGAAAAGATCTATAAGTGGGTATATGTTTAACCTATTTGGAGGTGCAGTCAGTTGGATGAGTAAGAGACAGTTTGTAGTGGCAATTTCAACTACAATGGCAGAATACATGGTAGCCACTCCTCCAAGCAAGGAAGTCGTTTGGTTGTAGTGTTCAAGTATGGGGTTAGTACAGTGAGCTATAAGGATAGCCTGTGACATCCAAAGTGAAATTTTCTTGGAAAAGAACCCTTCTTATCACTAAAATACAAAGCACATTGATGTTCAGTATCACTTTGTGAGGGATATGGTTGAGGAAAAAAGGGTGTTGTTGATAAAGGTGGACACTTTGAAGAAACTCCAGATGCATTAACAAAGTTTGAGAGTACTAAGAAGTTCTCTTGGTGTAGGGAAATAATGGGCATTTCTAGCTTGAATCATTGACTAAGCTATCATATGGAAAGAAAACAACAAGTGCGAGAATGTTGGGTTGTGTGATATTCTTTCCACGACTACCCCACATGGATGGGTCGGTACCTTTCCTTGTACGTTGCGCGAGGCATTGTCGGGGGGTCATAGGGGTAGTGGCTACCCCACTTGTTGGGGGGTAAGTAGGGGGGCAGTAGCCCCCATGCACAAGATCCGAGGTAGCGCCCTGGGAAATTCTTTTTGGACCCTATATTAGGTGGGAAGACCTACCTATGATTTTGTGCATGGATTTCACACATGATTTTGGGCATGATGGTTTTCTGTCCATGGTATTTTGTAGATCCAGTCATGGGAACTACGGTTATGTTCTAATCTAGTGTTAATGGATTGGGGTTTATGGATGCTTCTGCATGTATATATATGTATTGTAACATTGAAAGGAACATAATGAAAAATCAATCTGGTAGTCCCGGTTTTGGGATCCAGGGGAAAATCTCTGTGTATATCTATTTTAGTTTTATGCTCTTGCCATTGTTTATGTTCTATTTTTAGAATTCATATACAGGTAATTTCTGTATGTGTTTAAAACTGACATAAACATGAAAAAATCATCGAGTACTTGACTATTTTAACTCATAAAAATAAATGATAAATCATCTATTCAGTATAATTTTACCCCTTTTACAGACTGAAGTAGACTATTTACGAAAAAGGTATACGTTGAGTAATCATGGTCAATAGAGTTTTCTCCTGCATTATTTTACCCTTTTCTAGGCTTGAGAGACTAAATTTATGAAAAATGACACTTTGGAGTTTACTTATGTTTTTCTCCTCACTCCCTAAAAATGAAAAACATCGAGCTTTAATTTCTACGAGCTCGTTAAAATTTTGAATTGAAATAACTAAACAAGTTGTATTTTCATGTCTTTTCAAACTCTTTAAATATGAAAACGAAATCGAGTTACCCCTTCACTGGACTTGTGAAACTTAAATAGTGCAAGACTCTTCGATCATAACAAGACTGCACCACTCTTTCCTAGGGTTCATTAAAAATACTTTAAAGGACTCATCTGAAGGATGAGCTTAAAGGACAAGCATATGTTATCCTCCTTAAGATTTCAAAAAAATAAGGAGGTACTTTCCAGTAATGGTGGGGGGGAATTGGAAAAGAAAGTTTGCATCTGTATTACAAAAGGCAGTATGTCACTCTTGAATGTGGCACTCCGTCACTTTTTTGTCCAAGTTGGGAAATCCATTTCTCTCTTAGTTGACCATACTTCATTGAAAGTCTTTAGTTGGTTTTTGGTATTATTTTTTAGTCAAATTCTACCTGATCAAAATATCGTGTCACTGATGTTAAAGACAAGGCCAACCTCAGTCGAAATCACCCTAAAAATTGTAGCTGTAAATTGCATCGACCATCCATGAGCCAGTCTAGGATTACTTCAAACAAATTTTCTTCAAAACATAACATGATTTTTGTGTTACAGGCCCTATGCAACGGGTTGCTTCTTATCGAATTCAGCGCATTATCTAGGAATTTGATCTAGAAATCTTCTTTAGTACCTCGGAGCTTACATGCCATAATGGTAGGTTTCTCTCCTTTGACAACAAGTTATCTTCATTGACCTTTGATCAAATGATTCTATGAGTGTTCGACTTCAAGACATATTTTCACACTTCATAGATTATACTGGAAGTACCTTGAGAACCATTTTCATTATTGGTGGTTTCTCTTGCACTTGTTAATGGTTCACATCATTGACTGATAATCAAGTGGTTTCCACCATGTTAGATTATGAAACATTCACTCACATGGTTAGATTGATACTACAAATCGAGAGATGGAGATGAAGACTCTCGATCTAATTTCATCCATCCACATTGCATGGAGTTATTAAATATTCATGATTGTAAACCTAGATCCATTAATGATTGCATCCATACTTTGTCATCTATTGACATGGATCTTCAAATGTATTTTCGTATTGATTCTTTGATACATTTATTCTCTCATAATGGGAATGCCTACCTCAGCAATGATTATATATTACATTGTAACATTTTATTGATTGTTTCAAGTATCCAACTATGGTCTCTGAACAAGGAATCTTTGCATGATAAAACGATTAGTCCTCAAACATCTTTTCTAACTTTTCACTTTAGGGGGAAATCTGTTACACATCATTTTGCCGCATTAGGAAAATGACCATTAGTATGGATCTTCCACTATCCATCAAAGTGTTCCAAAGAGTCCCCCTGCAAGGCTAGAACCTAAATAATCCCAAAGAGAATGAAATTCATGGATTACATGGCCCAAAAACCTATTTTTGATTTCCTTCACAATTCCCTAGTTAGTTTCTGCGCATACGTAGAAGAGACCATTAGAGAGCACAAAATTGTGCTTTGCCTTGCACTCTGGCCTGCGCACATGACTCAACACAAGTAAAAAATAAAAAGTAAAGTCTAGAAGCTTTGTTAGTTAAACATTTCCCAACTAACATCTTCGAGTTGATGCTTACTGAAGCCTAATCCCTCCCATCATGGAGCTACCTCCCTCTCTTTGTGGATCCCCTATGCCACCATTTGTGGATCTCATCCCTTAAGAAGAGGATCCCAAAATCCCCCTCTTTCGCTATAAATCAAACATAGGACAGAGGATTGGAGGGGACCACTGATGGTAGGCTTATGCTGCATAAATAGGGCTAGAAGGAATTTCATCCAAGGAGAAGGGTGGAGATTGTGGGTAGAGGCTTGTAACATCAAGCCAATGCGGTTGTAAGTTTGTTCTTTTTTTTATTTAATGAAAAGCAACTTTTCTTTTGTAATCATGTCTATTCTAATATTGTTTGTGAGATTCATTGACCATTCACATTTTTTATGATTGCTTATTGATTCAATTTATGATATATGTTGAGTTAAAAATTTCATTTATCCTTTTTTCTATATACTAGATGCTTTTATGCTTTATGTATTTCTATCTATACAGGTCTCCTTTGGGATATGATGGAGAAGCTGTGTAAAGCACTGGAATGGTCTCTAAAGCATCAAGGAGAAGCCAACTATGGAAGGCATTGAAAGGACTTCAACAAGCACTCCATTAAATCGGTAAGTGATTCCTTGCATATTACTTATTTCAGTCAATCATAATCTAAGGAAAGGTATTCGTTCTTTTCTTGTTTGTTACTAGATTTTGTTTTAGATCTAGGGAGATCCATCTTGTTTGTAAGGAGGATTGGTCTGCCTAACAATAAATTATTTCTTATTTCATATGAATTCAAACTATTATTATTCAAAAAATAGAGAATAACAGAATGAAATCCTCACAAACCATGATTAACATAATATATAACCTTGGAAACCCTTTAAGGAGAAAACACTACTAGAATATGTGATCATTGTACTCTCTTTCTATTAATAGAAAATATTTGCGAATAAAAAGAAGTAAGGCATGTGGCCTGTGGGCTACTACAATGATGAAATCATCTCTATGTTCTCTCTCCCTGTCCCTCTTGGCTTCTTTTCTCATATATGGAACAAAATGTACTTGAAAATAATGGAACCATTTTTCCTCTTAATGGACAGGTTATAATACAACTTGATAGCCTACTAGTGGTTAGGTTTCACTCCTTCAATTCTTAGCCAAAGTTACAATATGGATTATTCTAGATCATTCTTCATGACGATCATGTGGTTAACCCCTTTTCCATATATAATGGGGCTGACATGGCATACTCTTGAATTATGGTAGCTAAAATAAGAAATTCAACTTCCAAGTGGCATAACTTTTGTATACATACTCTGATTGAGGTTACTCTTATGATGTTGTAAAGGTCTTATGTGTATAATATGAAAATAAAATTGTAGTGCTAAAGCGAAAAAATGTTACCCCCAAAAAATGTCGTTTGATGCCTCAAAATGCTCTTGAAATGCTTTAGACCCGAATTTTCCAATCTAGATCAAATGGTTTCCACTAAAACTAGATAAAGATTAAAAATATTTCTGCCCTTTTTTATTTTTTATGTTTTTCTTTTTGTCATTTATGCCTTTTCCATGCTATTATGAGTATGAAAATGTGATAAAAGAAAGTTGCGTTGGAGAAAATGAGTGGCTCAAATATGTGTGATTACATTCCATGCACATGGAATAGATCTATGCAAAGTCGATGCAAAAAGAAGTGTCAGAACTGTGATGTCAGCTCATATCTATTTTCTATAGGGATACATTTTAAAAATGAATAAAAGCATATGCAAATAGAAAATGTTTAAGAGTGCTAACAATGGATATAAGCATGATCAAGCATATTGTAATGTAGTATTATGCACCAAGGTACAGGAAATGATGAAAATATGGAATTGCAAAGCAAAAAATATAACGAAAATCGTATAGGACTTGGATAGAAAAATATAATAGTAAATCATGAGATCTCAAATCTTAAGTCATTGAAAAAATAAATATAAATTCCTAGGCCTATGAATAAACATAACATGAGTGCCAAATGGTAACATAAAGATGATTTCTAGGGTTTCCCATGAAGGATAAGAATTATGATGTGAAATTAAGAATACGAGATAATACTAAAAACTATTGGGATCGAACCTAATTCATAATATTGGGATAAATGGTATCTTAATATATGGGAAGTCTAGGAAATAACATTTTCTTTCAATATTTTTCAAAAAAACTTTGGGCATCACCTAGAAGCCCTTTCTACACATAGCGTGTAAACATAACATTTCAAGGAACCAAATACACTTGGAAATTTCCTAGAAGAGCTTGAATGCTTCATCAATATGTCCTTTCTATCCACACACATCAATCATGTTGTTCCATAAGACAATGTGTCATTTAGATATTTTTTTAAACAATACTTGAGCCTTATCTATAATCCCACATTTTACACATACACTATTTTTTTTTCCTAAGGAGGTTTTTGAATATTTCCATTGAAATCAAATTGGAACCACATAGACATTGACTACTTTTTCTTTTGGTAATGCATTTTTGTCTTGGAAAAGCTATGATAGAAAATGATGTGTAGAAGAGCCTACATAATGGTCAACTATATACAAAAAATTTAGCACATTTTTGTCTTTCCTCCTTTCTAATCATATGAAACAATGATTCTATTTCCAGATACCATATCCCTTTTAGAAAAAAATTCAAATAGTTCAAACATTCTCAAAATTTCTTCCTTAATTCTCTATCTCTAACCCATGAAAGCACAATGTTGTGACTTGGGCTCTAATGCCACTTGTAATATCCCTCAGCCACCCAATTAGGGTTATGCCACCACCCACTAGTACTAATACCAAAATCATATATATATATGTTAGGCCCCTATACTATTAGTGTAACCCCTTATTGTTATTAGTACAACCCCCTTATTATATTGTTGTACCCATGTAGTGCCCATATTGTTACTATTGTGCCCCACAGAAGCCCAATATTGTTATTATTGTGCCCTTTCATTATTCTTTTTATGTCGGCTCTGATTATATTATGACTCCTTAGACTCCTATATATAGAAAGGAGGTCTTGTCATTTGTATCATCCAAGAATTGTTCATTTATGTAATGTAAAGGAGGTTTCCCCCTCGAAGAGGCTGAATTCTAAGGTGTTGATTTATCTTTTCTATCTTTTTGTGAGCTAGTTTCATAACATTTGGTATCAGAGGTTTGGATTCTAGGGTTTCGCTGCTCCAAATAGGTCATCGTGGCATTTTCGCTATACATTTTTTTCTGCAATGTTTCAGAAGTGAAAAAAAAAACCCATTTGAGATGAAATCACACTAAACCTCGGGTC
Source organism: Pinus tabuliformis (assembly GCA_031772625.1). Lineage (NCBI taxonomy): Eukaryota > Viridiplantae > Streptophyta > Pinopsida > Pinales > Pinaceae > Pinus > Pinus tabuliformis. The sequence goes on along the minus strand of CM062820.1, from coordinate 200,827,247 downwards.
CAAATTTCAGAGCTTTTCGCGCTCTATTTGCAGAGATATGATCTGAGGAAGTTGGTATTTTTGCAGACTCTTGAATTACATTCCAAACAGGTGGGGAAAATCATCATAACTTTCTCTCTGAGCATCGGATTGAAATTTCGTAAGAAAGTGAAGAAAGAGGATGGGTTGTAGTTTCTTGTATATATTTTTTAGAGCCGAAGGTCGAAATAGGGACACATGGCATGTCGTGCAAGTTCGCTCTACTGAACTAGTCTATAATCAGGTCACTGTAGGAGATTTGGCATAACTCTTCCTTAGAGAATCCAATTTGGATTAGATTGGTGGCATTGGAAAGAGGGTGCGAAGGGCTACTGTAGGTCGCAATTTCAGAACTTAAAGATCCGAAAGTACATAGTTACATTCATTTCAATATTGAGCTCCTAAAATCAAGAAAAAGCAAGATGAGGAAGTTTCATGGCAAGGATCCGGTAAATTGGATACTTCAGATGGAGAAATATTTTGATCTACATGGTGTACCACTATTACAAAAGGTATGTATTACATCTTCATATTTAGAACCGGATCAATTTTTATGGTATAAAGGGCTTTGTTCTTGTAAACAACCTGTTACGTGGTCAATTTTCATGGAGGAAATGATAACACATTATGAGGATACAAAGAGCAACACCTTCTTTAGAGCAACACCACAATAATTGGAAAGAGTAAAAGGGCTTTGTTACATAGTGGAAAGTAAAAATTATGGCAACAAGGAAGTATACCTCTCACAAATATAAAGGTGGAAGTGTTGTTTCTTCTAGTCCTCCACAACCTACAAGGGTTACACCACAACAATTGGAAGAAAAAAGAGAAAGAGGGCTTTGTTACAATTGTGATAGCAAATGCACTAAAGGTCATAAGTGTGCTGAGAAGAAATTATTTTACGTAGAGTATAAGAGGAGGAAGAAAATAATCAAAAAACATCAAAAGAAGAGGATATAGGCCAGGACCCAACCCTAGAGAAAGAAGAAATGAATCAGACCATATCTTGTAAAGCATTGGCAAGAATTACCACTCCTCAAACTCTCAAGATAGAAGGACATATCAAGAAGAAAAAGGTGCAAGAAGTGAAAGATGACATTGATAAAGAAGAAATGAATCCAACCATATCTTGTAATTCATTGGTTGGAATTACCACTCCTCAAACTATCAAGATAGAATCGCATATCAAGAAGAAAAATGTTCAAGAAGTGAAAGATCACATCGAGCATCAAGAAATGAATCCGACCATATCTTGTAAAGGATTGGAAGAAATTACCACTCCTCAAACTCTAAAGATAGAAGGACATATCAAGAAGAAAAAGGTTCAAGCAGTGAAAGATCACATTGAGCATCAACAACAAGTTCTCCAACTTTTAAAGGATAACGCCACTTTGGTGCAAAATCAAATGAAACAACAGGTAGATCAACATCATAGTGAAAAATGTTTTGATGTAGGTGATTGGCTATTTTTACTGCTACATCTCAAGCAAGCTATTTATGAGAAGGAAATGTTGGCAATACTATATGCACTTAAGAAATGGCAACCTTACTGAATGGGAAGACACTTCAAGGTAAAAATGGATCATGATAGTCTTAAATACTTTTTAGAACAACTATTATCTTTAGAAGAACAAAAAAAATGGATCACAAATATGTTGGGTTATGACTTTGACATCATCTATAGAAAAGGGAAGCAAAATTTTGTTGCAGATGCACTCTCAAGAAAGGATGAGGATGTGGAAGCATTGTTTTGTGCTATTTCTATTATCCAAGTAGATTCAATAAACGAAGCAATGGATTAATGGAAGAAGGAAGAAGAAGTATGGCCACTTATTCAAAAGTTGCAAAAGGTCCCAATTCAAACAATATTGCCAGAAATTGAAGAGGAAGGAAAAATTATATTGGAACTTGGAGCAGTCAAAGAAATAAGAACCCAACGGCTACGAAATCAATCAATTTTAGAGTACCTCATCAAGTGGAACAACTTATATACTGAAAATTCCATATGGGAGGACAAGAATTTTATACAGAAGCATCAAGAACTACTCAAGCATTGAGGACAACACTTTTTGAAGGAGAGGGGCATGTTAGGCCCCTATACTACTAGTGTAACCCCTTATTGTTATTAGTACAACCCCCTTGTTATATTGTTGTACCCATGTAGTCCCCATATTGTTACTATTGTGCCCCATAGAAGCCCACTATTGTTATTATTGTGCCCTTACATTATTATTTTTATGTTGGCTCTGATTAAATTATGACTCCTTAGACTCCTATTTTTTCATTTATGTAATGTAAAGGAGGTTGCCCCCTTGAAGAGGCTGAGTTCTAAAGCGTTGATCTATCTTTTCTATCTTTTTGTGAGCTAGTTTCATAGCTATATCTATATCTATATATATATATATATATAGATATATGACAAAAATGGCATAATAACATGAATGAAACAATAAACATAATCATAAATGATAACAATAGATATACAATATATTAACATGTTTAAAACATATATACGATGAAATTCAGCAATTGGATGCAAACCCCATACATACCACCGAGCCATAGACCATGCTACTCCTATTTGCTTAGCAGCAGGTCACCATGGATAACGGGCCATAACTCCACGATGAAATTACCTTACTTAAGTAAGGTACAAAACCAATACCAAACATGATTGTAGCCAAGGTATAAAACCCCAATAGCCTCTAACCAATAGTCTTAGATCCCTGCTTAGCCCTGGCAATCTAAGGCAGTGCACCTCATTCTCTCACCCATATACCATTGGATTTTTCCATTACCCTTCCATGGTTTTAAACTTGGGCCATGCATGCATGTGTTAGAGAATTATCGCTTCTAAGAGCTCCAGCTACCCTTTAGACCCATGCAGGGACACCTACACCAAGAATTATCCCACTTAGGCTCTAGCCTTCCTCAAGGTAGTCCAAGGAGAAGTGAACTAATACCTAGGCCACATAGGGTCTTAAGGGTACAATAGCTAGGGATACTCGAGTTCTCCCTAGAACAAATGCCATAATCATCCTCTGGTAATCTTTGATGGAAAGGAAATATAATTAATAATTCCCCTCTCTTTACCTTTTATTTATAGCTCAATTTAAATATATGTATATTAATATATACATATATATATATATATATATATATATATATATATATATATATATATATATATATATATATATATATATATATATGTATATATATATATATATATATATAATCATAATCATATTATATTTTAGTATCATTTGATAAATTTATGTTAGGAATATTATACTAGTAAATGTTATTTGGTGTAAGAACCATGCCCCCTTTCCACTGCTTCACCTTTCTCTCTCAAAGAGTCCTAACCCCCCATACTATTCTTGTCCCTTCGTCTAGAGCCATGATGTTATGTGTGTGTGTGTGTGTGTTGGGGGGGGGAGGGGTGTGGTTGTCTAGTTTACAAATATGTTTCAAGGTTAAAGTGCTTATGTGGTCAAGTTAGAGAGTCTTTGTGCTAAGAAGGCAACGAACTTAAAAAATCTAATAAGTGTGTGTGTGTGACAATTTTTAGGCTCGCTTGCCTCTTATCACAAAGGTTCTCTTCCCTACCCACATAGACACTTCATCCTTAAAACATATTTCTACACTCGACCACCAGCCAGGGGAATATAGGTGTCAGAAAAACATGGGTCGCCAACCTAATTAGGGTGTATGGACTCACCAACCTATATGTGTGTGTGTGTATTACAAGTTAAGATTCCAATTGGAGGTATTATAGGTTCAATGATGATGAACTAGATGAAGAAGAATTAGTGGAACCAAGAGTCCTAGATGAGGATGAATATTTAAACTATGAAGGAGGACATTTAAATGTAATGAAAAAGGTGGGCTAAGTTGTGGTGGCAATCAAACTTATTAAGTGAGGGATATAATCTGTTCAGTAAAGTAAAAAGGTCAAAGGCCTTGCATGCTATAAGATATTCCCCTAAGGAAAGCTATGATGTAGAGATACCAATATCACCCTAAGGTTAAAGGTTAAATTTTGCAAATATGTTTTAAGGATAAAGTGCCTATGTGGTTGAGCCAGAGAACCTATGTGCTAAGAGGCCAACAAGCTTAACAAATGTAATGTAAGTATATACATACATACATATTACATTTTTAAAGCTCGTTGTCCTCTTAGCACAAAGGATCTTTGACCTAACTACATAGGCACTTCATCCTTAAAACATATTTGTACACTAACCCACTAAGCTAGCACATTTCTACACAAAGACATACAGCCTTCAGGAAAACTCGAATCACCAACCTAATTAGCATGTATCAACTCACCATCCCGTGTGTGTATTACACTTCAAGGTTCCAACTAGAAGTATTATAGGTTCAATGATGATTAACTACATGAAAGAAGAATTATAGTCACTTCATCCTTAAAACAGATTTGTACATTAACCCATTAAGCTAGCACATTTCTACACAAAGGCATACAGGGTTCAGAAAAACACGGGTTACCAACCTAATTAGCATGTATCAACTCACCATCCCGTGTGTATTACACTTCAAGGTTCCAACTGGAAGTATTATAGGTTCAATGATGATTAAATCCATGAAGAAGAATTAGAGGAGCCGGAGTTCTAGACGACAATGAGGATTTAAACTATGAAGTAGGACATTTGAATGTAATGAAAAAGGTTAGCTAAGTTGCTATGGGAATCAAACTTATAGGGATATAATGTGTTTAGTAAAGTAAAAAAGTCAAAGCCTTGTGCGCTATAAAAGATTCTCCTAAGATAAGCTATGATACAAATACCCTCAGATGTAAAGAGTAGCACAGTGGTGAATTACATGGGTCTACCCAATGAATAAGTACTATGTCCTTAGGTGGTGCAACAACAAGTGATTTATGTGTGTCTATATCAACAAAAATACCCCAATCAAAGTTTCACTCTATCAGGGATTCTAGGTCATTTGAACATACCCCAATCAGAGCTTCACTCTATCAGGGCTTCTTGGTCTTTTCAACGTTCTGTTTAGGCTTGAACGATGACGTGCTCTTGTTGACGGCCCTCTTTGCGGACGAGCTACTGCTGGGGCATATCTCTTCATCACACTCTGCTGCATCTTTGTCCGCATCAGCGTGGGCAGTCTGTGAGCGGGAGTCATTGTCGACAAGGGAATCAAGATTGGTATTGAAGCTCGATGGATTGTCAGGGAAGTTAAATTGGTTCTTATCCATGCGCAACCTGCCGTTGCTACGGCCTATAAAGAGCAGGAATGACATCTCGAAGCTCGTAATCAACAGATAATGGATTTGATAGGGTTAGAATTAGTAAGTGAACAACATAATATCTGAACGATATAATACCGTTTCGAAGCTTACTCTAAACAGATAAGATAAACACTATGGTTGGGAGTCCTCTAACAAGGCGGAGGAATTGACCGGACCGCTAAAAGTGGCCAAAAGTGCGAGAATCCGGAAAAAAATTTCATCTGGCTTCATCTTGTGCGTTACCTACTTAAATAAATGTTTTAATAAAAAATTGTTGACGTCTTAGATTACGGTGGCATCCGTAATAAAAAAATTGTTGACGTGTTAGATTACGGTGGCATCTGTCCGCTCACCTGATGACAGCGAGCCCTTTCAAGAGGAACAATGGTTCCACATTGTTTGGAATGTTGTTTATGGCATGTGCTCGGCTCAATGTGCAGAGCTCGTTAAGATCCAGAGGTTCGATCTGTGGTCTCTGCAGAGGTGGGGAGTGGTTTTGCCTGAGCATTCTCATGCCTCTACCCCGGTAATTCATGGTGATCGGTGGCGAGGATTTGCAGAATTTAAATAAAGATGGCAGAGCGTCTGCTGTTGGAGGTCACGCCCACCTCGGAATGGAAGATATCACCAGAGGAAAGGAGGAGACTACTGAAGTTCGTGCAAATCGATGCACTCAAAAAATCACTAACATTTCCAGCAAATAGTTATTACAGATTTGTATGGACTCTGCGGGAGATGAGGATGACAAAGAAATTGCCAAATCACTTCATGAATCGGGGCAGATTCTCGTGGTTGGCGATTGTTTCTACCTTCGGCCCGAGCAGATATTCTGATTCATTAGGGTTTCTACATTTCTTTTTTATTCTTGTTCTATGAAGCCGACCTCCGGCGTCATAGTCTGTGTTTTGATGTATTTATGAAATAAACCTTGGTACCTGAATTTTTTGGAAAGCACTGTGTATTGCATTGCAGGACCATTGTTGATGAAGTGAATGCCATGATAAGTGATATAATTTGCAGAAGCATCGTTTTAACCAATGACCTTTTATTATATTTGAACTATCATATATCATTTTACCTCGATTTTTTTGAAAGAAGGTACTGGTTTGCATTTGTATATTCAAACAGATCTGTTAGATGGAATAAAACTGTGTATTAAATGTAAACATAAATTATTTACCTGGCATCTTTATTTCCATTGCAAAATCCTATAAACACTTCTTTCAAATTTTCGAATGTTTCAAATTTTGCATTCAATGTTAGCTCCATTAAGTTTTGCATAATTGTTGCCTACAATTATGGAATTGCAGTCTTTCCTTAACTTATGGAAACCAACTGCAGTAGTTTCCTTAAGTTAACAAAAAAAAACTGCAATTACTAAATTTATTATTAGGAGCTACTATAGTGGTCCATCACTTTGATTCGAGTTCTCTGCCTTGATTTGTGGACATCTAACACATAGCTATTAGAAGCTTGATGGAAGCTTAGCTATATGTTCATCTGTTTGGTCCCCAAGCTCGTCTCTCAATTCCCTTTAGTTTTACACCATCTAGCTGAGATAGCAGAGCTTGGAAGTGCCTTCAGATCAGCTGCATTCTTTTCTTTTTGCTTGGGCAGTTGGAGCGTGGTTTTTCAGAAGGAAATTTCATCAAGAGTTTCACCAATGGCTGGAGGTAATTCGTATCCCTGGGCATTAAGTTTCAACGATTCTTTTCAGATCTTTCCGCATGTAGAATCGTTGCTTAAGTTTATGATTTTCTAACATTTGGTATCGGAGCTGTTTATTTATCTCTGCCTTGGTGCGATTCGAATACTTTGAAATGGAGTCTAGGTTCAAAAGTAAATGTCGACGCCGTATTATTAAACATTCTGATCCTAGCCTCCTTCTCGAGTCTACCAGCATAGGTTGAATTCTTCACACCTGCGTCAGTTGACTAATCAGTTTCAACAACCGAAAACCTGTCTACAGCCTGAAATTATATTGCTGTGGATGATATCTGAGTATTTTTCTGCTCTTGCCGGAGGGTTTGGATGCCCTTAACACGTTCCTTCTCTGTTTCAAGTTTATCACAGTGAACCTGCCAAGCATTTGTACAGTCCATGATTTATTATACTCTATTGGCGAAATGCCCTGAATTTACCATAATTTTAGTCGTTTGAGAGCTAATGTATTTGAATAACTAGATTTGACGCCAAGGTTCAAAACCCGCGGCAGACAGCAAAAACTCCGATGTAAAACTTGCCTGCAAGCGTCGATGGATTTGCCTATATTGTCTATTCCCCGTAGATTGAACCAAGGACGGGCTGGTCAAGGTGTACTGGCTTACCCAATATATGTTTCTGCACTGTGTGGAACCCCGTGAATCGAAATTAGGTTGATGAATTGGTGAAAGTCATGTACTTCTGCTGCATTGTGATGTTTTACCTAGTTTTTTTTTTGTTGGGTTAATATATATTTTCAAATTGGTTTGGTTGGAAAAAGGTTTCCGGTTAATATAATCCCTCCTGAAGGAGAGTAGTCCATAGCAAAAAAAAAAGACTAAGCCGACTCAAAAACCGCTTATCATTTGGCATTTCTCCATTTTCAGTAACAGGATACCCGGATTCTATCAAACTAAAGCTTGTTTTCTTTATCGAGAAAATTAAAGAGCATCGTATGATGGTAGCATAAATGAATGAATTAACCAAATCTTTAAAAGGAAAAGAAATATAATATGAAGCTAGATATACCCATCGTTCTTACCTTTCTTTACCTTTAGTCGATGGCATGGGATTTGTTGAATGTATTTTGAATCTTTCGATTGAATGCATTTTCAGTTTTGGAACTTCTCTGCTGCAAAATTAGAATGCAAAAATCCTTGATTAGGAAACCTTGGACAAATTTGACTGTTTTGGTTTTCTGTAAAGATTTTGTTGGATAGAAAAACATGCTCAGGTCAAATGTTGGCATTATGATCTATTGTTATTCGTGAAAGGAGAGCCTATAATTACATCAATTATAAATTTATAAATTGTTATTAATTGGATTTGCTTGCAAATAACTCCCATAATGCTGAAATGAACATTAGTTCATTTACTAATGAATATCCAATGTAATGACAATAGGTTGAAATCCATATTGGTTCAATTTTTATTTTTTGTTATTTTGAAGTTATATTTAATTATGGAGGCTCACATGAAATTTTATATAAATATATATAAATAATATTTCAAATTTGCAGTTTGTTTGCAAATTGTTTAGAGCCTATTTTGTAATTAATTTAAGAATTAGTCTTAAATAAATTATGGGACAGTTAGACTAAGGAATGTAAATTTGATTTTAATTTTATTTATCTTGTGAGAAAAATAGCTTGTTTGCTGGTCAATTTTTGTTGTTTTATAAACTTCAGGACGGAGCCTGAAGTCAAGCCAGCTAGCCTTCGAATTGCATTTGCTATGCAAGTGCAAAGTAGATCAACGCTGCTTCAGTCAATCTCCGGGTTAAGTCTATAAATTGAACAATCAATTTGTAGTCATTTTCGGTAATGCTGACTGCTTTAACCTTAATTTTGATTTTGCTGGAAAATTATTACAGTTATATGGAGTTTATTAAAATGTCATTTTGACTTACTCCTTTCAGTAAACATTATTTTTCTCTCTGGTTAAGTTTTGTTTATGCAACAAAATAATGTCTAGTGATCCATATAATTTTAATTAATTAGAGAATAGCCACAACATCTTTAATTAAATAAAATTATATATTTTGTTTGAGAAGATCACATAAAGATTATTTAGACATTAAATTGTAATTAATTACACTGAATATAATGAATTTTATCCCACAGGAATCTTTATTATATTTATGTAATTAATTAGGATAAAATTTCATAACCTACCCACAGGAGTTATGAATTAATAAGTTTTATCATAAAGTTTTATTGAACCTATTTGAATTAAAAATTTAGCCCACACGCAATTTTTATGTCATTTGATTCAATTATTTTTTAGCATGATTTACACTGAATATAATGAATTTTATCCCACAGGAATCTTTATTATATTTATGTAATTAATTAGGATAAAATTTCATAACCTACCCACAGGAGTTATGAATTAATAAGTTTTATCATAAAGTTTTATTGAATCTGTTTGAATTAAAAATTTAGCCCACAGGCAATTTTTATGTCATTTGATTCAATTCTTTTTAGCATGATTTACATTGGTAAAACATGAAAGTTTATTAAGCCTCAATTTTAACATAAGCATGTGATTCTTTATTTTGATGCAGTAGTACAACCTGCAAATTTCTCTGAAATTCGTTGTGACATTCCCGAACTTAAGGGAGATAACTATAAGATTTGGAAGGAGAGGATTCTCCTTCATTTAGGGTGGATGGACATAGATTATGCTATCAGGAAAGATGAACCATCGGCACTCACAAATACCAGCACTGCAGCGGACATCACGCTTTATGAACGATGGGAGCGATCCAATCGTCTAAGCATGATGTTCATTAAGACTAAAATTTCAGCTGGTATTCGAGGTTCCGTTGATCAGCATGATAAGGTCCGAGACTTGTTGAAGGCCATTGATGAACAATTCGTCTCTTCAGACAAGGCACTAGCAAGCACCCTAATCATGAAGTTCTCATCCCTAAGGCTCACTAGTGTGAAAGGTGTGCGCGAACACATCATGCAGATGAGGGACACTGTGGCTCAATTGAAGAAACTCAAAGTTGAAATATCGGAGTCCTTCCTAGTGCACTACATCCTGAACACCCTTCCGCACCAATATGGACCTTTCAAAATCTCATACAACACACATAAGGATAAATGGTCAATTAATGAACTCATGACCATGTGTGTTCAAGAGGAAGAGAGACTGGTGATGGAACTGGGAGAGAGTGCAATGCTGGCAACGCGTGGAAAGGGCAAATCTCAAGCCAATCGGAAAGGGAAAGGTAAAGTACCTCCCCAAACCGATATCAAGAAGGTTTCCAAGTGTTTTTTCTGTAAGAAGAAGGGACACATAAAGAAGGAATGCGCCAAATTTCAAAAATGGCTTGCAGACAAAGGTAATTTAATCTCGTTTGTTTGTTATGAATCTAATATGGTTAACGTTAATATTAACACATGGTGGATTGATTCTAGATCAACAATTCACATTTCGAATTCCTTGCAGGGTTTGCAGAACCTAAGGAAGCCAGTGGGAAGTGAGCAAAGCATCTTATCAGGAAACAAGATGGGCTCGCATGTGGAAGCTATAGGAACATGTTATTTAACTTTAAGTAGTGGTTTTGTTTTGGAATTAGAAAAGACCTTTTATGTTCCAAGTTTTTCTAGAAACTTGATTTCAGTTTCAAGGCTTGTACCTTTTGGATATTCCTTAAACTTTTCAGAAAAATCTTTCAGTCTATTCTATAAATCTGATTATGTTGGGAATGGTATTTTGTCTAATGGTCTTTACTGCATTAATTTACAAAACAATGTCACTTATGATTCAATGCATGTTCACACTGGCACTAAAAGATGTGTTATTAATGAAGATTCCTCTAAATTATCGCACCGGAGACTAGGTCATATCTCCATAGATAGAATTAATCGAGATCTAGAGGAAGAGGTTTACATGAAACAACCTGAAGGATTCCCCTCTAGTCATGGTGAGAAATTGGTTTACAAGCTCAAGAAGTCATTATATAGTTTAAAACAAGCATCCCGCCAATGGTATTTGAAATTCCATAATGTAATTTCTTCTTTTGGTTTTGTAGAAAACATTATGGATCAATGTATATACCTAAAGGTTAGTGGGAGTAAAATTTGTTTTCTTGTTTTATATGTGGATGACCTTTTGCTAGCAACCAATGATAAGGGTTTGCTACATGAGGTGAAACAATTCCTCTCTAAAAATCTTGATATGAAGGATATGGGTCAGGCATCTTATGTCATTGGCATTAAGATCCATAGAGACAGATTTCGAGGCATCTTGGGTCTGTCCCAGGAAACCTATATCAATAAAATTTTAGAGAGATTTCGGATGAAGGATTGTTCACCAAGTGTAGCTCCCATTGTGAAGAGTGATAGGTTCAATTTGAACCAATGCCCGAAGAACAACTTTGAAAGGGAACAAATGAAGAACATTCCATATGCTTCTGCTGTCGGAAGCCTAATGTATGCTCAAGTCTGCACAAGACCTGACATTGCATTTGTTGTGGGAATGTTGGGACGATATCAGAGTGATCCAGGTTTAGACCACTGGAGAGCTGCAAAGACTACATTCTTATGTATAGATGGATGGACAACTTGGAAGTAATTGGCTACTCAGATTCTGACTTTGCTGGATGTGTTGATTCACGTAAATCAACATCAGGTTACATTTTTATGTTGGCCGGTGGAGCTGTATCATGGAGGAGTGCCAAGCAGACCTTGACTGCCTCTTCCACTATGGAAACCGAGTTTGTCTCTTGTTTTGAGGCTACTTTACATGGTGTATGGCTTAGGAATTTCATTTATGGGCTTAGAATTATGGATTCTATATCTAAGCCATTGAGAATATATTGTGATAATTCAGCTGTTGTTTTTATGGCTAAAAACAATAAAAGTGGGAGTCGAAAATAAACACATCGACATTAAGTATTTAGCTATAAGGGAACGTGTTAAAGAAAAGAAAGTGGTCATTAAGCACGTCAGCACTGAGTTAATGATCGTTGATCCTTTGACTAAGGGCATGCCACCGTTTAAATTCAAGGATCATGTATTGAATATGGGACTTGGTTCCATTATGTAGTTTTTCATTGTATGGACAATGTTATTTTTAATGAAATTCTTAATTATTGTGATGTTTTTTCTCATATTTATGTGCACCTTAAGTTGATTTGAGAAAATTCATTTAAGAAGGACCAAGAATAAACATAAGGTTTATTCATTAAGAAATTGTTGCCACATAAATTATAATAAGAATAAATGCATAGTAATACATGGAAGATAATACTCGTCATTAGAGGACTTATCGCCATGATTCATGTATCTATTACTTAATACAGATTATCAATGGTTTTTAAGTTGAGACATTAAGTTTGGAAGTATGGACCAAGTGGAAGAATGTTAGCTCCATTAAGTTTTGCACAATTGTTGCCTACAATTATGGAATTGCAGTCTTTCCTTAACTTATGGAAACCAACTGCAGTAGTTTCCTTAAGTTAAGAAAAAAAAACTGCAATTACTAAATTTATTATTAGGAGCTACTATAGTGGTCCATCACTTTGATTCGAGTTCTCTGCCTTGATTTGTGGACATCTAACACATAGCTATTAGAAGCTTGATGGAAGCTTAGCTATATGTTCATCTGTTTGGTCCCCAAGCTCGTCTCTCAATCCCCTTCAGTTTTACACCATCTAGCTGAGATAGCAGAGCTTGGAAGTGCCTTCAGATCAGCTGCATTCTTTTCTTTTTGCTTGGGCAGTTGGAGCGTGGTTTTTCAGAAGGAAATTGCATCAAGAGTTTCACCAATGGCTAGAGGTAATTCGTATCCCTGGGCATTAAGTTTCAACGATTCTTTTCAGATCTTTCCGCATGTAGAATCGTTGCTTAAGTTTATGATTTTCTAACATTCAATACAATTTAATTGTCATCAAAATGTCAGCCACATGACTTTGAACTACAATTTGTACACTTTGACCAATAGTTTGTATGGACAACATTTTGCTTTTAGAGTTTATAAAATCTCGTACATATAACCAGATCTCTTTTAAATGTATGATTTCCTACCAAGCCTGCAACGATTCATCGCTGACATTTCCAAATCTGATGAATGCTTTAAAATACACAGGCTAATTCGTGGGTTAATTTGACTGCTTTAATTTGAATGTTTTGTTTTATTACTGGAGTTATCAGACCTTTACAAATTTCGTTATTGCTTTAAAATACATAATATTTACAATGTTTGGCTTTGTTATTGGAGTTATCAGATCTTTCTGAATTTCGTGATTGCTTTAAAATACATAATCTTTACAGCGAGTTGATTTGAATGTTTAGTTTGTTGCGAGTACGGTGAGTTGATTTGAATGATTAGTTTCCTGCAGTTTCTTTTCGTGTTCGCTGTAAAATGATAAATTATTTTAATTTAGGATTAGTTATTATACTTTTAAGGATACTGGAAAAACTAATATATTAGCATCAATGTATAATTTGGTTTCCTTTTTAACTTTCATAGATGTAGATTCTATTTTAGCTTTCGTATATATAGTGGGGGAAGAATTGTATATCTCGTTAATCATAGATTAATTATGATTATGGATGAGAGTTTTTTTTTTAAATTCTATGTTTTAATTATAAGATTTTTTTATATTAAAATAATTAATTTATAAATAATATCGAAATACTTTGTTTAATTCATTATTGATTACAGAAGTTTGAATACAAAATATTGAAATATATTTTAATTATATTTTATTTTGAAATCTTATATATTATTTTCTTGTGGTCTTTTTGTTATGGGTCCCTCCATGTGTTTTTTTGGTTATTATTAATAATAATTAATTATTAACTATAATAATTATACTTAAATGATAATTTATTATTAATTAGTAATTGATTATTTATTAATAATTAATCATTTAACCTTAGAACAAGTAAACTATTGTCAACCATGGTCAACGATGCTTATCTTAGGGTTTATATTATTTATGTGAAGGTTAATATACCTTGGTTTCATAACATTGACCCCTTGGGTTTTAGTATTAAACCCTTGGATTTATTAGTCTCTCTTTGGGTTTATTAATCTAAAGTTTTGTTGGGTTGTGTTATATTCTTTCCACAACTAGCCCACATAGTTAACCGGGAATTAGAGGGGGGGAGGTCACAGGGGCTTTGAGGGGTACCCGTAGCCCCTATGGTTTTGTGCATGATTTTCGGACATGTTTTTTACACGTGATGGTTTTCGGTCCATGGTATTGGATGCTTCGGCATGTATAAATATATATTGTAACACTGAAAGGAACATAATGAAAAATCAAGCTGGTAGTCCCGGTTTTGGGATCCAGGGGAAAATCTCTGTGTATATGTGTTTTATGTGTTATGCTCTCGCATTGTTTATTTTATGTGTTTTAGAATTCGTGTGCAGGTAATTTCTGTACAGGGTTAAAACCTACATTTAGTATTAGAGCAGTTTTGGCTTCAAGGGGATGCCTTTGTTGCTGAGGGGTTTCGCTCGAGCCTGTGGTAGATCCTGTTCAGTGGGAGATTTGCGAGATCGATTCTGGTGGTGAAAGAAGATGGCAAGAAGTGGAAATATAGAGATCGATAAATTTAATGGTCAGAGTTTTGAGTTGTGGAAACACAAGATGGAGGATCTGTTGGTGGATAAAGATCAGTGGATTGTGGTAGATCCGGGTATTAAACCAATAGGAGTATTTGATGAAGAATGGAAGAAGTTGGATCGGAAGGCAAAGAGCACAATACGATTGTGTGTCTCAGATTCAGTATTGCTGAATGTATTAGGGGAAGCTATGGCAAAGGCTTTGTTGGACAAGTTAGGGACTTTCTACCAATCTAAGTCTTTGGTGAATAAACTGTTCCTGCGGAAAAAGTTATATAACCTGAGGATGAAAGATGGAGACTCGGTGACAGAGCATCCGAAGGCATTTAATACTATGGTAAGTCAGTTAGCATCTGTTGATATTAAAATTTCAGATGAAAATAAGTACGTTAGTTTGTTGCGTTCTCTACCAGATTCGTGGGATAGTCTGGTTATTGCGATAGGTAGCAATGCAACTGCCTTGCAGTTTGATGAAACAGTCTCAGCCTTGCTGACGGAGGAGATGAGACAAAAAAATATGGAGAGCCAGAATGGTGATGCCTTATCTATACGAGGACGGTAAATCCTAAAGGGGCTGTAAATCTAAATCTCTTGACAAAGGAAAGGGATCTAATGAAGCTCCTTCTACAAAGGTGAAAACCACCTCAAATGAAGGTGGGGATGTGTACTTAGCTTCTTCAAGTACACATTTAGATCATGAGGCATGATTGATTGACTCAGGTGCATCCTTTCACTTCACTCCCCATAGAGAGTGGTTTTGCGAGTATGAGAAATACGATGGTGGTGATGTCTTCTTGGGGGATGATAGGAAGGCTGCAATTGTTGGTCACGGAAAAGTAAAATTGAAGTTGCAAGGTGGAAGGGTTAAAACACTTCCAGCTATTCTGCATATTCGTGCATTGGCCAAAAATCTGATTTCTATAAATAAGTTGGATGATGCAGGTGTAAAAACAGTGTTCGAGAGGGATACCTGCAAGATGGTTTGGGGATCACTGGTATTGATGCGAGGAGTTCAGATTGGAACTTTGTACAAGCTACAAGGTAGCACTGTTGTTGATGGGTGCAATAGTTCCATGGTTCCTGAAAGTGGAGAAAAAAATCTAGTGGTCTTTGGAGAGAAGACCATGTTGTGGAATCAAAGGCTTCGACATATTGTAGAGAAGTGCCTTTGAATACTTCATGGTAAAGGTATGGTAGAAGGTATGAGTAATAGCTCTTTGGATTTTGATTTATGTGAAAATTGTGTATACGGGAAGCAGAATCGGGTGAGTTTCCTCTCTGGTAGTAAAAGGGCAAAACAGATATTAGAGCTTGTGCACAGTGATGTGTTTGGACCTGTGAAGTTTCCATCACTGGGTAAGTTTATGTACTATGTATCATTTATAGATGACTTCTCAGGGAATACATGGATATATTTCCTTAAGAAGAAATCTGAAGTCTTTGACAGGTTTAAAGAATTTAAGAATCTGGTGGAAAACCAGATAGAGAAGAAGATAAAGGTGTTGAGGACAGATAATGGTGGAGAATTTTGTAATAAGGAATTTGAAGAATTCTGTAAGAAGTGTGGTATAGCATGGAATAAGACTACTTCATATACACCTCAGCAAAATGGAGTTGCAGAAAGAATGAATAGGATGTTGATGGAAAGGGCAAGAAGCATGCTCAGTGGTGCCTGGTTAGGATAGGAATCCTAAGCAGAGGCGGTGGATACTGCATGTTACCTGGTCAACAAGTCACCTTCATCAGAGTTGGAGGATAAGACTCCACAAGAAGTATGGACTGGTAAGAAACCCTCTCTTTCACATCTAAGGGTATTTGGATGTGATGCATATGTACATGTTCCAAAGGAGAAATGAACCAAGTTGGATAGTAAATCTGAAAAGTGCATCTTTATTGGGTGTAAGGATGGTTTAAAGGGTTATAAGCTTTGGAACCCAGTAACAAGGAAGGTTGTGTACAACCGAGATGTGGTGTTCAGAGAGGTGAAATATGTTATTAAACATGAAGTCCAACCAAAGGAACATGAGAAGATAGAGTTTGAGCTAAAGGAGGAAGAATCAGACTCTACAGCAGAGGAGGAATCAGAATATGAAGAGCCACAAACTCTTGCTATGAGAAGATCAGTTCGAGAAAGAAGGTAGCCAAAAAGGTATAGTCCATATGCTTTTTGTTCAACTTTTTCTTTGTTTGTTATTGATGATGATCTTAGAAATGTGAAGGAAGCAGTGGATTCAAAGGATGGAAAACTCTGGAAAGAGGCCATGGTTGATGAAATGGCATCTTTGCACAAAAATGAGGCTTGGGATCTGGTGGTGTTGCCGATTGGAAGGAAACCCATTGGCAGCAAATGGGTGTTCAAAAAGAAGACAAATGCAGAAGGAAAAGTGGAGAAATACAAAGCTCAGTTGGTAGCAAAAGGTTATTCGTAGGTGCCAGGAATTGATTTTGGTGATATTTTTCTCTTGTTGCCAGTGTAACTTCTATTAGACTACTTTTATCTGTTGCTGCTACTTTTGATTTTGAGGTAGAATAGATGGATGTGAAGACAAAATGTCTTCACGGGGATTTGGAAGAGGAAATCTACATGAAGCAACCTGAAGGCTTTGTGGTGAAGGGTAAGAAAGAACTGGTATGCAAGTTAAAGAAGTCTTTGTATGGGTTAAGATAGTCACCAAGGATTTGGTATTAGAAATTTGATACATTAATACGGGGACTTGGCTTCACCAGAAGCAAAGCAAATCACTGTGTGTATTTTAAATTAATTGGTGACCGTGTTATTTATCTAGTCTTGTATGTGGATGATATGTTGCTGGTTGGAAATGACAAAGAAATTATCTAGGATTTGAAGACCCAATTGTCCTCCAAATTTGACATGAAAGATCTTAGTGGTGCAAACTATATTTTGGGCATGGAAATTAAAAGCGATTGGGCAAAGAGGAAGCTCTGGTTGAACCAGAGAAAGTATGTCGAGACAATACTACAGAGGTTTAATATGCAGGATAGTAAACCGGTGAAGGTTCCTATTCTTGTAGGTGTGAGGTTATCTACTAAACAGTGTCCCAAGACACGAGAAGAGGAAGAGGACATGTCCCGTGTTCCATATGCAAGTGTAGTCGGTAGCCTGATGTATGCAATTGTCTGTACTAGACCAGACATTACACATGCAGTGGAAGTATTGAGCAGGTTTATGTCAAAACCAAGGAAGGAGCACTGGACAACAGTGAAGCAGGTTTTCAGGTATTTGTGTGGCACTAGTGATTATGGTTTGTGGTACCAAGGAAGACTAGGATTGGATAGAGTGTTGGATATTTGTGGCTTTGTTTATGCAAACTGGGCTGGAGATTTGGATCAGAGAAGATCTACAAGTGGGTATGTGTTTAACCTATTTGGAGGTGCAGTCAGTTGGATGAGTAAGAAAGAATCTGTAGTGGCACTATCAACTACAAAGACAGAATACATGGCAGCCACTCATGCAAGCAAGGAAGCAGTTTGGTTGCAGAGATTGTGTTCAAGTATGGGGTTAGTACAGGGAGCTATAAGGATAGACTGTGATATCCAAAGTGCAATTTTCTTGGAAAAGAACCCCGCATATCATTCAAAGACAAAGTACATTGATGTTTATTATCACTTTGTTAGGGATATGATAGAAGACAAAAAGGGGTTGCTAGTAAAGGTGGACACTTTGAAGAATATTGCAGATGCATTGACAAAATTTGTGAGCTTTGAGAAGTTCTCTTGGTGTAGAGAAACAATGGGCATTGCAGGGTTGGATAAATGACTAAGCTCTCTTGTGGCCCCCTGTGGAAAGAAAACAACAAATCGGAGAATGTTGGGTTGTGTTATATTCTTTCCACAACTAGTGCACGTAGTTAACTTGGAGTTAGAGGGGGGGAGGTCACAGGGGGTTTGAGGGGCACCCGTAACCCCACTTTATGGGGTTCGGGGTAGCGCCTTGGAAAATTTTGGTTTTGGACCCTATGTTAGGTTGGGCGGACCCACTTATGGTTTTGTGCATGATTTTCGCACATGTTTTTTGGACGCAATGGTTTTCGGTCCATGGTTTTGGACGCGACGATTTTCAGTTCATGGTGTTGGATGCTTCGTCATGTATAAATATGTATTATAGCATTGAAAGTAACATAATGAAAAATAAAGTTGGTAGTCCTGATTTTGGGATCCAGGGGAAAATCTCTCTGTATATGTATTTTATGTGTTATGCTCTCGCATTGTTTATTTTATGTGTTTTAGAATTCGTATGCAGGTAATTTTTGTACAGGGTTAAAACCTACAGGATTCATATTGATCATGGGGTTTATAATATTAATCTTAGGGTTTAATAAAAATCCCTTGGGATTATAATCATTGTCAACCATGGTCCAATGTCTCGTTTTAACAAAGATTGTCTCAATATGTAAATCAACCATCATCAATCATGGTCAACCATCATCAACCATGGTTATCCATCATCAACCATGGTCAACCATCATCAACCATGGTCAACCGTGTTTATTTTAGGGTTTATAATATTTATCTAAGGGTTAACATACCTTGGGTTTACAATATTAATCCCTCGGATTTAATAGTATTCCCTTGGGTTTCTAAGATAAATCCCTTGGGTTGATTAATATATGGGCTCATGTTCCTAAGGTTTAATATTAATGATAGGGTTTATAATATTAATCCTAGGGTTTAATATAAAACTCTTGGATTTATAACAATGGTCAACGATGGTCCAACCATGGTCAACATCGTCAACCATAGTCAAGCACCATCAACCATGGTTTAACATCGTCAACAATTATCAACCATGGTCAACCATCATCAACCATGGCCAGCCATCATCAACCATGGCCAACCATGGTTATTTTAGGGTTTATAATATTTATCTTAGGGTTAATATACCATGGGTTTATAATTTTAATCCCTTGGGTTTAATGTCATATTGTGACAAAGATTGTCTCCATATGATAATCAATCATGGTCAACTATGGTCAATCATGGTCCAATGTTGCATTGTGACAAAAATTATCTCAATATGAAAATCAACCATGGTCAACCATGTTTATTTAATGGTTGATAATATTTTTCTTAGGGTATGCGTACCTTAGGTTTATAATATTAATGCCTTGTGTTTAATATTATTACCTTGGGTTTATTATTCCCTTGCATTTATAATATTAATATTTGGATTTAATATAAATACTTAGGTTTATCAACTATTGTCCAATGTCGCATTGTGACAAATATTGTCTCAATATGAAAATAAACCATGGTAAACAATGGTCAACCATGTTTATTTTAGGGTTTATAATATTTATCTTAGTGTTTACATACATTGGTTAACCATGTCAATCATGGTCCAACATGGTCCAATATCACATTCTAACAAAGATTGTCTCAATATGAAAATCAATCATGGTCAATTATGGCCAATCTTGGTCAAACGACACATTGCAACAAAGATTGTCTCAGTTTAAACACCAACCATAATCAACCATCGTCAACCATAGTCAATCATGGCCATCCATGGTCAATAACCCTGGTCATCCATGGTCAACCATGGTCCAACATCTCATTGTTACAAATATTGTCTCAATATGAAAATCAACCATGGTCAACCATGGTAAATCATGGTCAATTAGGGTCCAACGTCACATTATGACAAAAGTCCTCTCAATATGAAAATTAGTCATGGTCAACGATAGTCCAACGTCGCATTGTGACAAAAATTGTCCCAATATGAAAATCAACAATGGTCAACCATGGTCCAATGTCGCATTGTGGCAAATATTGTCTCAATATGAAAATCAACCATGGTCCAATGTCACATCCTAACAAACATTGTCTCAAACATGGTCAATCATGTTTCAATTAAATCATGGTCAAATCATGGTCAAACCATGTGTCAATTTCTGAATCATGGTGAAATCATGGTCAAACATGGTTAACCATGGGCAACCACATTTTTGAATTATGACTTTTCTGAATCATGGTCAAACATGGTCAACCATTGTCCAATGTCGCATTGTGGCAAAGATTGTCTCAATATGAAAATCAACCATGGTTAATCATGGTCAACCAAGTTTGTTTTAGGGTTTATAATATTTATCTTAGGTTTTATATACCTTGGGTTTACAATATTAATCCCTTGGGTTTAATATTATTCCCTTGGATTTTTAGTATTAATCCCTTAGGTTTATTAGTGCCTTGGGTTTATTAATCCAAGGGTTCATATTCTTAGGGTATAATATTATTAATAGGGTTTATAATATTATTCCTAGGGTTTAATATAAATCCCTTGGTTTTATAATCCATTGAGTTTATAATATAAATTCCTTGGGTTTTTAGTATTACTCCCTTGAGCTTACTAATCTCTTAGGTTTATAATAATTCTAATATGGGTTTGTGGCAAATATTTTCTTAATATGGAAAACAATCATGGTCAAGTGTGGTTAACCATGGTCAATCATGGTTAACATTGGTCAAACATAGTCAACCAAGGTCAGTTATGGTGTACCATGGTCCAACACCACGTTGTGATGAAGACTGTCTCATTATGAATATCCATTATGGTCAACCATGGTCCAACGTTGTATTGTGAGAAATATTTTCTCAATATGAAAATCAATCATGATCAAACATGTTCCAACGTTGTATTGTCAGAAATATTTTCTTAATATAAAAATAAATCATGGTCAACCATGGTCAACTATGGTCAACCATGGTCCAATGTCGCATTGTGGCAAAGATTGCCTTAATATGAAAATCTACCATGCTTAACCATGGTTAGTCATGGTCCACCATGGTCAACCATGATCCAACATCACATTCTAACCAATATTATTTCAATATGAAAATCAATCATGGTCAATCATGGTGCAACATCACATTGCGAAAAGATTGTCTCAATCTGAATGCTAACCATGGTCAATAACCATGGTCGAACATCACATTGTGACCAATATTGTATGAATATGAAAATCAACCATGGTCAACCATGGTTAAGCATGTTAAACTAGGGTCTAGCGTCACATTGTGACAAAAATTTTCTCATATGAAAATCAATCATAGTCAACCATGGTCCAAGGTTACATTGTGACAAAGAATGTCTCAATATGAAAATCAACAATGATCACCAATGGTTTAATGTCTCATTGTGAAAAATATTGTTTCAATATGAAAATGAACCATGGTCAATCATGGTTAGCTATGGTCAATAACCATGGTCACATTGTGACAAATGTTGTCTAATGGTCCAATGTCACATTGTAACAACCATGGTCTAACATTGCATTATGACAAATATTGTCTAAATATGAAAGTCAACCATGGTTAACCATGGTCAACTGTAGGGTCGTTAATATGCCATGATTATTCTCACTTGAGAAGGTTTATTCCACCCATTTCCACCATTCTTCATCATGACATTTATTATAATTTATCATTTAAATCCATTTTATAAATAATTTATGCTCTCATGGATGAATGTTATTTATTCTCTTTTATTTTTAATAAATTGATTATTATGCATTAATTTATCAATGATAGTTCTAATAAGTTGGTTGTAACATCATTCGCCATTCTTAGCCTCCAAAGTAACTTCCAGATTGAAGATTTGATTTTTAAATCAGCCAACTCAGAAATTCGCTGGTTTAAGGAGTGACAGTTTTGCGGTTAAGATTCTGAGCAAATGAAGACGAATTTGGAAAATCTGGAACATGGGTTTTGTCCAGAACGGGCCCAATTATCTTCCTGAAGAACAGTTTGCCCAAATTCGGCTTGTACAGGGAGAAACACAGGGTTCTTTGAGCACGATTTTCTGAGATTTGCTGTTGCGGCCGCCCTCCAAATCTTAGCTACAAACCTAAATCCGCCTTGTTCTTGTTGATCAATGGGTTAGAATCAACCTAAATTTGTAAGAGAAATCATGATTGTAATTATCCATGCTCTGATCTTCTTTATTTAAATGAAACCCAAGATCAGAGACGGGGGGCGGAAGAGGACTGTTTTTGTAATTCTAAGTTTCAGAACTCAGACGATTGAATCTCTTTGGGAATTAGTGTTGCTGTATTATCATTGATGCGTTAATATAAAAGGCTTGGCATTTACTTTATCCCTGCATCTGAAATAATTTACGGCGGTGCCATTGGAAGCTACGGGCCCGGCTCCAACGGACACTTGCCGCTGTTGTATTATAAGGTAAATTGCGTGTGGTTTGTTCATTTCTGTTATTAAGTAATCTGATACATTCTTTATATGTGATATACTATGCCTCATTATAATTGATATCTGAAGGAGTTCTTTCTCTCATGTCTCTGCATTGTATAAGTGGATCTATTCGAATTGCATTTCTCAGCTATTTCCGTAGCGGAACGTTGGTATGAATGTTACTATTATCCGATCCATGTGAAATAGTATTTGTGAGGCTTGAGGACAATGTTCCTTCGTTCAGAAATATAGTTATATCATTCAATACTTTCAGATTGCTATATTAATGTAAATCATGTACATATGGGTGATAGTTGTTATTTTGTAATTCATTAAGGATTGCTGTTCCATTTGATTGATGTTGTTTCATTTGATTATTGTTGTTCCATTTTACTGCTGTATTATTTATTGCTGTCCCATTTCCAATTCGCTGTTCCGTTTTACTTTCTGCTGATTTATTTACTTGCATGTATTGCTTTGGTGTGGGAGGAGGATCAAGGCTGTCGTGAGACACAGCAGACGCTATTATGCTCCCAAATCCATGATCCATACTCTATTTCTTTTTCATCAATTTCTAGAGGACTGAGTTATTATCCTCGATTGATGGTTGTTTGAATGAATGATTTAGTTTCTTGTTGTTCCGATTAGATTTCTTTTTCAGCATTCATTTACTTTTGGGTTTTGAGCACTATACTGCAAAACATTACTCTTAAGTAAGTAGCCGCCTCAGACAGAGTACACTCTTGAAATAAAAAGTCGTCCCTGGGTTGATAATTAATGTGAGGTAATTAGGAGTTCACAAGACACCTTTTTATCGCAATACCTGTTCAGAGAGGGGGAGGAATCGCTACGCATGATGGATGTTTCCTATTTTCTTTCTCATTTAAGGCATGCAATTTCAGTCATACAATTTCAGTGTAGAAATTGATTTCCATAATATTTTTAAAATTATGAACTCAATTCTTGTGATCTCTAGGAAACACAGACATACTATTAAAATATACAAACCTAGATCATTTCAAGTTAAATTGGTTCATACAATTTCGGAAATCATGTACTCTCACCTACAACCATTTTATTTATATCTCATGATCCATGCATCAAAACGATCTGATTTTTGGATCATAGAGACATTCATGTATTGTAAATTTACTTGCAACATTTCAACACAATCTGGTTTGTAGTTTTGAGAAAATGCTTAATGAAGTTTGCTGTTATCTATATCATATTTTGGTGCAACTTCATACATATAGTTGAATGTTAATGTAAAAATTGTTATGCCTTCATCAAGATTACTAAAAGTGAAAGAAGAATTCATTTGTTCTATCCATTTCATGAGCTGAGAGGAACATATTTTTTATTGCTTGGTTAACACATGGTTTTTGTCTTTGGGTTGCATGAGGACATGCAATACATTCAGTTTTCGTTGCATGAGGACATGCAACATATTGAGTGTGGGGGTGTGTAGGGTCGTTAATATGCCATGATTATTCTCACTTGAGAAGGTTTATTCCACCCATTTCCACCATTCTTCATCATGACATTTATTATAATTTATCATTTAAATCCATTTTATAAATAATTTATGCTCTCATGGATGAATGTTATTTATTCTCTTTTATTTTTAATAAATTGATTATTATGCATTAATTTATCAATGATAGTTCTAATAAGTTGGTTGTAACATCATTCGCCATTCTTAGCCTCCAAAGTAACTTCCAGATTGAAGATTTGATTTTTAAATCAGCCAACTCAGAAATTCGCTGGTTTAAGGAGTGACAGTTTTGCGGTTAAGATTCTGAGCAAATGAAGACGAATTTGGAAAATCCGGAACATGGGTTTTGTCCAGAACGGGCCCAATTATCTTCATGAAGAACAGTTTGCCCAAATTCAGCTTGTACAGGGAGAAACGCAGGGTTCTTTGAGAACGATTTTCTGAGATTTGTTGTTGCGGCCGCCCTCCAAATCTTAGCTACAAACCTAAATCCGCCTTGTTCTTGTTGATCAATGGGTTAGAATCAACCTAAATTTGTAAGAGAAATCATGATTGTAATTATCCATGCTCTGATCTTCTTTATTTAAATGAAACCCAAGATCAGAGACGGGGGGCGGAAGAGGACTGTTTTTGTAATTCTAAGTTTCAGAACTTAGACGATTGAATCTCTTTGGGAATTAGTGTTGCTGTATTATCATTGATGCGTTAATATAAAAGGCTTGGCATTTACTTTCTCCCTGCATCTGAAATAATTTACGGCGGTGCCATTGGAAGCTACGGGCCCGGCTCCAACGGACACTTGCCGCTGTTGTATTATATGGTAAATTGCGTGTGGTTTGTTCATTTCTGTTATTAAGTAATCTGATACATTCTTTATATGTGATATACTATGCCTCATTATAATTGATATCTGAAGGAGTTCTTTCTCTCATGTCTCTGCATTGTATAAGTGGATCTATTCGAATTGCATTTCTTAGCTATTTCCGTAGCGGAACGTTGTTATGAATGTTACTGTTATCCAATCCATGTGAAATAGTATTTGTGAGGCTTGAGGACAATGTTCCTTCGTTCAGAAATATAGTTATATCATTCAATACTTTCAGATTGCTATATTAATGTAAATCATGTACATATGGGTGATAGTTGTTATTTTGTAATTCATTAAGGATTGTTGTTCCATTTGATTGATGTTGTTTCATTTGATTATTGTTGTTCCATTTTACTGCTGTATTATTTATTGCTGTCCCATTTCCAATTCGCTGTTCCGTTTTACTTTCTGCTGATTTATTTACTTGCATGTATTGCTTTGGTGTGGGAGGAGGATCAAGGCTGTCGTGAGACACAGCAGACCCTATTATGCTCCCAGATCCATGATCCATACTCTATTTCTTTTTCATCAATTTCTAGAGGACTGAGTTATTATCCTCGATTGATGGTTGTTTGAATGAATGATTTAGTTTCTTGCTGTTCCGATTAGATTTCTTTTTCAGCATTCATTTACTTTTGGGTTTTGAGCACTATACTGCAAAACATTACTCTAAAGTAAGTAGCCGCCTCAGACAGAGTACACTCTTGAAATAAAAAGTCGTCCCTGGGTTGATAATTAATGTGAGGTAATTAGGAGTTCACAAGACACCTTTTTATCGCTCCACAAAGTCAACCATGGTTAACCATGGTCAACCATGGTCTAACATTGCATTGTGATGAATATTATCTCAATATGAAAATCAACCACAGTCAACCATGGTTGAACATCACATTGTGACCAATATTGTCTCAATATGAAAATCAACCATGGTCAACCATGGTTAATCATGGTCAACTAGGGTCCAACGTCACATTGTGACAAAAATTCTCTCAATATGAAAATCAATCATGGTCAACCATGGTCCAACATTGCATTGTGACAAAGATTGTCTCAATGTGAAAATCAATAATGGTCAACCATGGTCCAACGTCACATTGTGACAAAGATTGTCTCAATATGAAAATCAAACACTCTCAACCATGGTTAATCATTGTTAACCATGGTCAATAACCATGGTCACTTTGTGATAAAGATTTTATGATGGTCCAATGTCACATTGTGACAATCATGGTCGTCCATGGTGAATCGTGGTCCAATGTCGTATTGTGACAAAAATTGTTTCAATATGAAAATAAGCTATGGTCCAATGCCACATTGTAACCAAAACTCTCTCAATATGAAAATCAGTCATGGTTAACTGTGGTCCAATGTTGCATTGTGAGAAAGAATGTCTCAATATGAAAATCAACCATGTTTGTTTTATGATTTATAATATTTATCTTAGAGTTTATATTCTTTGGGTTTACAATATTAATCCCTTGGGTTTATTAATGCCTTGGTTTTATAATATCAATCTCTTGGGTTAATTAATATAAGGGTTCATATTATAAGGGTATAGTATTATTGATAGGTTTTATAATATTAATCCTAGGGTTTAACAAAAATCCCTTGTGTCTATAATCGTTTGGGTTTAAAATATAAATTCCTTGGGTTTATTAATCCCTTAGGTTTATAATAATAATCCCTTGGGTTTATTAATCTTAGGTTTTATATTCCTATGGTTTAATATTAATGCTAGGGTTCAATGTTATTCCTTTGGGTTTATAGTTCCTTGGGTTTTATAATATTTATCTTAAGGTTAATATCCCATGGGTTTATAATATTAATCCCTTGGGTCTGTGAAAAATATTTTCTCAATATGGAAATCAATCATGGTCAACCATGGTCAACAATGATTAATCATGGTCAACATTGGTCAAACATGGTCGACCATGGTAAAAATTGATTAATCATGGTCAATATTGGTTGAACATGGTCAACCATGGTTAATTATGGTCTACCATGGTCCAATATTATCTCAAAGATTGTGACAAAGATTATCTCAGTATGAAAATCAACAATGGTCAACCATGTTTTTTTTAAGGTTTATAAAATTTATCTTAGGCTTTATATACCTTAGTTTTAAAATATTAATCCCTTGGATTAAACCCTTGGATTTATTAGTTCCTTGGGTTTATTGAACTAAGGTTTCATATTCCTAGGGTTTAATATTAATGATAGGGTTTATAATATAAATTACTTTGGTATATAATATTATAAAATCACTTACGTTTATATCCACAGGGTCTTGGATCGATGACAATCGGGTTCTTTTTTAAGGAAATCCTTCATGTGAATTCATTGATTCAATTCCCCACCCCGATCAGGGTGATATATTGGACATAATGAAGATGTAGTCCTATCAAGCTTATTAAAAATAAATAAAAATTCTCTTATGTTTATAATAATAATCCCAAGGGTTTATAATGTTAATCCCTTGGGTTTTAAATATCAATCCATTGGGTTTATAATATTAATCCCATTAGGATTGTAAACCATAGAAATATGAACCCTTAGATTAATAAATCCTAGGGATTGATATTATAAACCCAAGGGAATAATATTAAACCTCGAGAATATTTATGTTTGGGTTTGTAATATTAATAATCTTTTAGGATTTTAATATAATCCCAAGGGTTTTTAATGTTAATGTGTTGCCTTTAAATATTTCTTAGGTTTGTAATATTAATAATCCCTTGGGTTTCTAATATTAACTCTATTGATATATTCTTATTCCCTTCAATTTTCAATATTTATTCCTTGGGTTTATTAATTCCTTAGTTTATTGATCCATTGGGTTTATAATATTAATCCCATTAGTTTCTTAATTCCTTGGGTTTATAATATTATTAATCCTTGGGGTTTATGATTCCATGACTTTATAATCTTACGGTTTTTATATTAATCTCAGATTTGATATATTAATGTAGCATATCACGTTTATAATATAGTATATCATATATTAAGTTGACGCCTACGACGTATATCAACCATATTTATTAATGTGGTTGTGCTAGTTTGTAAAATGGTGATTGAAGCATCGTGTGGAAGTAGAAGAGTTGGCGCTTCACTGTCAGATGATCATAATCATGGTGCTTAAAGTGTAAGATCCATCACTTTCATTTGTTGGTTTCTAGTATTGTCCGTTTCTAATTGGTCATAAAACTGCGTGGGTGAAAAATTATGCTGAATTCTTGGTGGATTCAGTTAATGGGACCTCAATGACACCTTTGTTTATCAATGCGATATGGATCAATCAAAGAGGAATAAATGGAAATGATAACATATATATTAATTTTTTCCTCACATTTTCTTCCAAGGGAGACTTCGATTGGGTCCTCTGGACTCTCCAAGGGAACTATTATTTCCGACATGGACAACTTGGAATTTGAGACTTATAGTGTGTTGAACAAGAACTGGAATGGGCTTAGGAACCTAAGATTTATTGCACAACTTAAGATGATACAACAACCAATTTAAGGTTATACAAGGACATAAATTCGCTTTCCTAATTTTCTTTAATCATACACAATGTGATTCGAATGGTTAACTATAATCTCAGAAACATGAGGCCACATATAAAGTCAATTAAATTACAAAATTTTTCAATCTAGTTAAATTTATTTCTTTACAACATAAAATTATAATTATTATTATGTACATTGTATATTCTAGATCCCTACCTCTCATCGGACACCTTTAATCAAATAATCTACCATCCTACAACTTTGATCCACCTTGAATCTACAATGGATAACAACATTACTGAAGGTTCCTCCAACGCTAATGGTAGTAGATGGAGCTACAATGTGACTAAAGGTCCTATTGGTCTTCTTGTATCTTCTCTTTGTATAGGATTTAAAGGATACGACCTTGTTGCAATTTAAAGTGATTGTTTCTCTTCATCAAACAACATCGTCCTTTCTAATTCAAACTTACAAATTGTCACCAATTTATCCGGAGATGGTAGCGAGAAATTATTGTGCTTAGATGGGAGTGGTGAGCACTAGTATTGAAGCAATAATGTTGAAACTCCTGGGCTACCTACTTTACTCTTATCAACCCGGTAGTTCGTAACAAACTTGGAAGCATCGGTGCTGTATGCACAAGTACTAGTTTTCACTGCAGGTTGTCACTTGGTCAGCCGATGTGAGATCACTAGGAGCTCAAGCCAACTTCTATGGATTCTAGAAGAAGCTCTATATGTGGTGGAAAAAAAGAAATATTATTCTACTGATGCTATTCTAACTGCAGAAAGGAGAAAGACTAAAATGTAAAACAAACCTAATAAACACTAATTAACCAGCTAATCCTAATTTTGCATAAAGTACTCTGTAAACCATGAAAGGAATGCCATTACCTACTCAAGGAAGTAAACAACATCTAGCTATGCTATT
Source organism: Pinus tabuliformis (assembly GCA_031772625.1). NCBI lineage: Eukaryota > Viridiplantae > Streptophyta > Pinopsida > Pinales > Pinaceae > Pinus > Pinus tabuliformis. The sequence continues at coordinate 200,797,659 of CM062820.1, read as the reverse complement.
TCTGGAAGTAAATAAGCAAAAAAACATATTTTTGGTTTTTGATGTATTTTTATGTGAAATTGGCATGCATGTAATTTATTGTGTGTGAATGTGGCAGCGGATTGGTGGTATTAGAGGGTGGTTTTAGCACTTGAGAGGATGTAGGATGGTGTGGATCGGTCCTAGGAGGTCTCAGGAGGCCTTCTGGAGGCTTTTCCCACACTTGGCCTTCAAAAGAAACCCTACGAGAAAATCTAGAGGAGGAAACAAGAAATCTACAAGAGGAAAAACAATGTTCTATCGGAGGCCTACAAGAGGTGGCCGAGAGAAGTTTTCACTATTTTGAGGGTGTGAGAGTGGGTGAAAAAGGTGGATGAAGGTTGGAGTGAGGTGTTAGGACACCTATGGCCTACCATGAACCACCAGGAGAGAGAAAGATGATTGGATATGCTCAAGGAGAGAGGAAGAAGTTCTATGGAAAATGCAGGAAACTAAGGCAAAATTGAGGTGAGACTTGGGTGGCTTGTAGGGCATGGATCAGATGGAGGATGGGATGGTTGATAGGCTGACCTACTACTAGAAGAGATCTGCTGCAAAGGAACTGACAGCCAACCGACAATATCAAACAAGCAATGAAATGAGTGCATCTAGAAAACTAATCTAAACTAATCTAAACTATGATTTATGAAAGGAAATGTTGAGCATCAAACTAATCTAAACTATGATTTATGAAAGGAAATGTTGAAAAATAATTTAGGAAAGGAAAGGATGCAAGGAGACTACTGCAAGTAAATAAGGGAGCATGATGAAGAAGAGTTGAAGTAAAGCAAAGCTGGACTATTAACCTATTGAAAAGCTGGAAACACTAGAAGTCCTCTAAATGAGGAAAATCTGTGTTTTTGGGGCAGTAAGAGGGTCTTTGCCTCAAATCATGGTCCCACAAGGAGGAAGAGAGGCCAAGGCACTCTTGATAGCCTTTTTAATATTCCCCTTATCACTGCTTAACCTGCTATAAAAATCACAAACTGAAGCAAACTATTGAATCATCAAAATCAACCTATTCTTAACCATGAAAGAAATAAATCTAATAGCAACCTAATCTACAACTGAAATAAAACATACAAATACAATTAAAGAGGAGCTTGGCTACTTGGATTAGGCCATAACCCAAGAGCTTCAACCCTCTGAGGTAACACAGTGGTAACTCGAAAAGGATTCCATCTTTATTCTCAAAACAATAACAAGATTACATTAAACTGTCACAAAATAATGAGCTCGAAATTGAGCAGAGTTTACATAAGCAAAAATCCAACAACAAATATGACCCTAGTGAGGCCCTAGGCCTCTCTACTTATCCAAATGAAACTACCAATGTCTTCCTTAAAATCAGGGAGACTTGGCTCCCAAAACTCGAGATAATCATCGGTCATCCTTCACTTGTTCGGCTGCCTCCTAGTGCATGATTCGACTACTTATAGTCTGAGCTGAATGAAGGGGAATTCGAAGTGAGGAGTAATAAATGAGGGGGATTCCATCCTATAATTCCTCTCCTTTGTCCACTTCGAGTTATTTTTGTCATTTGTCCACTAGATCGTTGACTTTGACTTTGAAAATCATCAATCATCTACATTAAATACACATTAGACCACATGGCACAATAACTAAGTCAACTCACTCTATAAGCATCAATATAATCACAAACTCATGTAATAAGCTAAGAGAATGGTTGGTTTCACTAGGATAGGAGGTAAAATGAGCCCATATAATTACCCATTTCTCAGGCTCATCATCACCCCCTACTGAAAGTGTTGCTCATCCTTTGAGCAACTTAGTCCATCTCCTCATCTTTTATGGCCCTGGTGGCCACCCTAGCATTCCAAACCTCTGATGTGGTCTTCTCTTACTTGTCATAGAATCCTGCCTTCCTGTCTATCTCTTCCCACTGCTCCTCCTCTTCTTATTCTCTTCTGCCTTCCATCTTGCCTAACAATAGTGGGGGACTCAGTTTGAAGCCAATCCTCTTGACCTTCAACCTCTGCATGGAGCGCTTGTACATTGGCACTCTTCTTAATGCCTCCTTCATCCTCATGGGGGAATGATATTCCATGATCTGTAGACTATGTGGTAAGGTGTTCCATCTCCGCATGCGTGCATGCACACAGTCATCCCCAAGTAGCCTTTGCAAATCCTCAACGTGTGCAATGGCTTGTGCCTAATCACTTATATATATAAGGGAAATCTGAGGATTATTGGCAAGCAAGTTGTGTGTGCTGATGAGTGCCATGGGATCTGATGGCTCAGATCTTATCATTAATGGCTCATTCTACTCTTTTATCATCATTCTTCTTACTTCTGTTGCCCTTAACTCTTCATGGTTCATCCATCAGGCCATGGCCATTAGTTGCATGTCCCCTAGCTTGGCATTGGGGTACCACACATTCATGTCTGTGAGGGCCATGTTATGTAGGTAGAATTCTGTCATTTTTGCCTTATCCTCTTATGTGCTTTGGTCACATAGGTCCATAAACTGCCTGTAATCTTGGAAGGGCATGGTGCCTCTTTGTGCCAAAGTCTTTATCTAGAATTGTAACCATTGGTCCTTGAGATATAGGCCATAGGATTTTGTTGGTGTTCTACATTGCAATGTCTCCATGGATAAGCTAGCCATGCATGCCAGTTGAGTCTCCTTCTCTTGCAACTGCCTTCTTAACAATTCATTTTCAGTTTCATGGTGGCTTCTTGTAATTGTTTCCCTGTTTCTGATATCACTCAATTCTCTGCCCATTTCTCTGAGTTTGTTTTCCATATGGCCAACATCTTCAACTCCCTTGGATTTGGCTGTTTGCATCCATCTATGTGCTCTTATTCTCTCTTTCTCTTACTCAAAGAATAGTGGAATTGAAAAATTTTGTGGAATGACCCTTCCTCCCTCAAGCATATTTTAGTAGGAAGCTAGAATAGGCTGGGGATCAGGTTCTTGTATCTCTGGTTCTTCCTCCTTCACCTGTGGATGTTCCTCTATCCTTTTCTCAAGCTGTTGGGTCTCCTGTAATTTTGACAGTGTCTCCTGTAGAACTGTCTGAGCCTCCTATAGGACTATTTTTGGGTCCTGTAGCACTACCTTTTCCTTCCATGTGGAAGATCTAGAAGTCCCCCTTTCATATGTGATAGGTGCCTTGGAAGGGGATTCTCTCCCTTTGGCAGACGGTGAATCTTCAACTGTAATTGGCTCTTTTGAAGAGGGCTGAGGCTTGCCTGTTTTGATTCTTATGCTCTTCCTAGCTCCGAAATACATGGAGGCCTGCCTTTTCCTCTTTTGCTTTGGCTTAATTGGTGTACTGAGGGCAGCGAGGGTAGCTACTACCTCCCTTTATAGAGTCTCAGGGGACCCTTTCCCTTGTTCTGCCTTTTCTGCCTCTTTTTCTGTCTCTGTTTGCTCTGTTTCTTCTTGCTCTGTTTCTTTAGCTTTCTCCTCCTCTATCATAGTTTCTTCCTCCTTCCTTTCTTGTTCTGCTAAGCCACCAGTGGCTTCACCTTCTCCCCCTTGTTGCTTTTCCTCCTCACTACCAATAGGACTGGCATCATAGGTTAGGGCCTTTATGTCATCCTCAGCTGTCATGTTTCGGAAGATTTCTCATGCTATAGGGAGTGTAAATGTATGGAGGGCTTCTTCCACTAAAATTTTGATTAACCCATGGTGAGATAGCTGCTCTAAATTCCCTGCTTGAACCTTAGTGTTGGAGTTAGTGAGGGAATGCAGGAGGAAGTAGGGGATGTTGAACTTCTGAGGTGCTAGAGTATCCATGCCATACCTTAATTCATGAAGGATTCTAAAGTGATAACCATAGACAATGTTGTACCTCCACTAACAGGAAATGTATTTGATTATTTGGTAGCTAACCTCATCCCAAGGATATGGTATTCTAGCCCTTCTAATGCCATTTTTATCCTCTATAGGGGTTTCATTGTTTTGGAAGAAGTTTTTCTTAGCAGCCTGACCAATGGGTTTCTCATCCTTACTCCATGGTAGCCCAAAAGGAAGGGTAGTGACCCTACTGATAAATTCAGGGGTTATCTCCATGGAAATACCTCTAAAGGTGACAGTGGCATGTGTTCTTGTGTGAGGGACCAAAGAGTGGGCAAATTCTTGGGCAATCTCCTCATCAAACCCTCGGAATTTCTCAAAAAAGTTCATCCAATTTGCTCTTGTGAATATGTCCACTACTTAGGGATGTGCATGGAGCCTAGCAGAGTTAGTGGGCTCCTTTCTCATAAACCCTCCTGTCATTTTTTTTATACTCTTTTGGGAAACCAAATATGGAGATGGAGACAACAATTTTTGAGAAAAATAGAGAAACAGAGAAACAGAGGAGACTTTTTTTTTTTAAATAAGCAGAAAAATTTTCTTATGTATTTTCTCCTCTCCTAAAGACTTTATTTCCTCCTCAATTTGAAACCACTTCTTGCATATATTGATATTCAATGGGGTCATGCATGGAACCTACCTCCTCAGACCAAAAATCGTGCTAAAACCCGTGTTTTCTCCCTTCAAAACAACTCACTACCCCTCCTGTAGAAGCCTGTTGTCCCTCCTATAGAATTCTTGTAGGTGCTCCTATAGAACCTGTAAGTGCTCTTGTAGAAAACGCTGAGAGCAGGAATATGGGAGAGATCGATGGAGGACGATGGTTACGAGGCTATGGGGGCACAAGGAGACTGTTGTAGCTCAGTTACAATGAGAGAATGAAGGAAAAGGTGGTGAGAGTGCTCAGCGAGGAGTACTTATTACCTTTTACGGATATTTTTGGTGATGGGGGGTGAGCTAGCAAAGTATTCGTTGGCCATATTCAAATCATTGGTCCCCACCTGCCTTATCATCATGGCCCCTCCTCGCAATCATCCCTCATGATTGCATCAGAGTTCACACTTCCTCCACTACCTGTCCTTGACATCTTTCTTGAGTTGATTGTGCGCATGTGTGGGGGACATCTCGGATGAGTGGATCTAACTAGATGAAGGTGGCCAAGTTAATTGGTCACCTTTCCCTCATTCAACCTCAACCTTCTCATTGCTTTTGCATGACTTATAATTACACAAATGCAAATAGTGGAGCGAGTTAGTTACTTACCTATGATCCAAAGGTATTTGTTGTGAGGTGTTGTGGCTCTCTCTTTGTTGCATGTCTTTAATTCTTTTGATGTATGATGTCTACTTGCTGATGTGTCACTATATCTTGTGCAGGTTCTCCTCTAGCTGGTCTGAGCTTCAAGTGCCTTCTTCAACCTTCATGTGTGCATTCTTTTGCTACTGGTGGTGGGTTTTGATGGGATCAGGTGCTGCAAGAATTCCTATAGGAGCTACTGTAGTTGTTTCTCCCTTTGAAACTTCAGCTTCTTTCTGTGCTTGGAGCTTTAAGGATGATGCAAAAAATGTAGATAGATATGGAGAGGTAGTAGGTAAGCTTCAGGTGAGGTGGATTGTGTTGCTTCATCTTTTATTTTTGTCTTTTTTTTCTTTTATTGAAAAACTGTTTTTTTCTGTGTTTTTCTTGGACAAGAAGAAGAAATATTGCTTGGGGTGTGATGCAGGTTTGGAAGTGATGGCAAGGAGGTTTGAAAACTGTAGGAGGGTTTATATGTCCTTCATGAAGCTTTCCTGCCCCTCGAGCTGCCTTTTATATTCATTTCTAGCTCTCTATAATTTCTACAGGAGCCTCTTGTAGAAAACACAGAACCTCCTGTAGAAAACATAGTTTTTGGAAAAAAACACAGTGGGGTGAAAGAAATAGTAGAAATGATGGAGAAAAGTGGTGAGAAGATAGGATAGGTGCTGGTGTGGTTGTCAGGGTTCCCTTGGCTCCTTCTTATGCTTCCTGTAGTCCTCCTGCAACCTGCAATGCAAATGAAAATTCACTCTTTTTTTTTTTGAAACAACTAGGGCACCTCAGGGAGGTTTTCACCCTAATTACCTGCCCTGGGCACCTCCAAGGGATGTTTTCACCTAGGGATATTAGTTTTTCTAGCTTATTTTTGACATCATTGGGTCGTGTCAGGAGAGGTTTTCAACCCAATGATGGGACTCAAGTGCCTCATAGATGTTTTCACTTGAATCCTTATTTTTTCTTTTTTCTTTTTCTTCAGTGAGTGGGTGAAGTGGAGGATAAGACATGCTCCACTACCATCACTATCTTATTCAAATTTTTAATGAACTCTCGCTTGGAGAGGGGTTTCTTGTGGATTTTCAACCAATGTCCATTGACAAGCATGGGGATGGCTTCATCATCAATAGTTATGATCAAAACTAAACCATTGTCATTGCATTTCTCCACAATGTAGGGTCCCGGCCATCTTGTCCTCAGCTTGCCTTTCAAATCTTTGTATCTTGAATCATAGATTAGTGCCCAGTCTCCCTCTTGGAATTACTTCTCCTTGATATTTTAGTCATGCCATATCTTTCTCTAAAGCTGAACTACCTCTGTATCGAGAAGGGCCTGCAATCTGTGTTCATCCAATCCATTGAGCTAAAGTAATCTTTCTTTCTGTGCAGTGTTGAGGTCTAGGTCTAGTTGAGCTGCCATCCTTAGGGTATTGAATTCAAATTCTATTGACAGCAAAGCCTTCTTCCCATAGACCAGTTCATAGGGTGTGAACCTTGTGGTGGTCTTCCATGTTATGTTGTAGGCCCAAGTGGCCTAAACTAATCTGTCATCTTAGTCTTTTCTGTTGCTGCTCACTACCTTGGTCAGGATCCCTTCCAATGCTCTGTTAGTGACCTCCACCTACCCATTGTCTTGTGGATGGTAAGGGGTGGAAGTCCTGTGCTTGAGCTTATGATGCACGAGCAGGTCTTCAATCAAATTGGAAGTGAACTGACTGCCTTGATCTGTGACCAACTCTCTTGGATACTCGAACTTGTAGAATATGTTTTCTCCCAAAAACTCAGCTACTTTTTCCTCTGTCACTGCTTTGATTGCTTTTGTCTTTGCCCACTTTGTCAGGTAATCGGTGCACACAATGATGTATTGTTTCTGCTTTGAAGGAGGGTCGATAGGCAACATAAAGTCAAAGGCCCACTTCTCAAATGGCTCAAAGGTCACTTAAGGTTGCATGGGCATCTCATCCTTTCGAGTAGGTTTCCCCATACTCTGACATCAATCACACTGGCTGATATATCTCCTCACATCCTGATGAAGAGTGGGCCAGTAGTAGCCTGCTTGCAATATCTTGAAGGCAGTTCTTTTTGCTGCAAAGTGACCTTCACAAGGCCTGTCATGACAGGTCAGGAGGATGTCAAAGAGTTCCTCCTCCCCAACACATCTTCTCAAGATCTGATCTGGGCCAAGTTTGAAGAGATTGCCCCTAATCTAGGTGAAAGGGGCTCTTTTCCTTACTATCTTGCTCTTCTCTTTTGAGGACAGGTGTGGTGGGAACTGTGCTGAAACCAAGTAGTTTGCTATATCAGCAAACCATGGAGAGAGGACTGAGATAGCAAATAGATGTTCATCTGGCATTTGGTCATCCCCCATTCCTTCTTCACCTGCAGGCAAATTTACTGTAGATGAAAATTCAACAACAACATTTTCTTTACTAGGCTTATCAATAATGGTCAAATCAAATTGCTGTAGTAAAATTAACCATCTAATAATGCGAGCATTTACATCTGGTTTCTTCTTTAAATATCTAATTGTAGCATGATCAATGTGCACAAATGTTTGATAGCTTGTGATATAATGTCTGAATTTGTTTAAGGAATGCACAACTGCTAGGAGTTCCTTCTCAGTCATTGTATAGTTTAACTCTGCCTTTGACAAGTTTTTCCTTATAAAGTATATGGCATAAGGTAACTTTTCATCAATTCTTCCTAAGGCTGCTCCTACTACTTTGTTCGAGGCATCTATGTGAATGTTGAAAGGTAGGGCCCAGTTTGGGCCTCTGAGAATTGGGGCAGTCACTAGCTTGCTCTTCAAGGTATCTAAGGCTTCTTGAGAGTTTTCTGACAATATGAACTCAACATATTTGTCTAAGAGGCCAAACAAAGGAGAGGCTAGCTTTCTGAAATCTAGGAGTGGTTGGCTAGCTATAGCACTGTCGTTGTCTTCCTCAAGGAGCCCTAGAGGTTGAGTTTGAGCATTGTGTCCTTTGTCATCACATTAATGGCAGCTCCTAGATCAATCAAGGTATGCGGGATCATTGTGCCATTGATGTGGACATCAACTACTGGGCTTCCAGGGTCCAAATATTTTGGACAGATTACCTACCCCAACATCAGGTCAGACAATTGTCCTATGACATTGATGGTTGGGGCATCTCTCTTGCACCTTCCTGGATGCCTAAAGGACTTCTCTTTGATCACTTATTGTAGATAGGTACCTCTCTTATGGCTTGGAGAAGTGGTATCTTCACACATAAATGTTTCAATTCTCTAAGGAGTTCACTTTCTTCTAGGTTAGGCTAAACTGTTGTGGATAATCTCTTAGGAAAGGGTGGATTTGCTTTAGGTTCACTTTCCTCTTTATCTTCCTCAACCTCCTTGGTTGGGGGTTGGCTATTTGGGAGAACTTTCCTAGATCGCAAGTTAATTTCCTGAATCTCCACATCATAAGTTGGGCATGAAGGTTCCCCACTATACACTTGTTGAGCCTGTCTATTGTGCAGGTTTGGATTTGGCTGGGCAGCATTTGGGGTTGCTTTGGTGGAGCAGGAGGTAACGGTTGTGGTTGGGTAGGTTGTGGAGGCATAAGAGTCGGAAGAGAGTTGTATTGGGGCCTCCACCCCTGATGAGGTGCATTCCACTGAGGTTGTGGCTAAGCGTAGGATTGAAATGAATGGGTGGCTAGTTGGGCATGATATTGAGATGTGAAGGACCAAGGAGGTGGTGTGGACCAGGAAGGATGAGTAGGGGGACCCCAAGAAGGTATGGAGGGCACTTGGTTGGGGTTGTAATATGCCTAATATGTCCCTTGCATCCTCTGCTAGTATGGTCTAGGTCCAAGCGGTCTTCTTTGGTTTATGTAGTAGAGCGGTTCAGTGACTCCTTGAGCCCCTTGATATACAACTTTAAGTCTGGGCAAGGAAGGGAACTTATCTGTGTAATGATTCTCTTCATGGACTAAACAAACCTCTATAGAGTTCAATGGGCATTCATTCCTAGGATGCCTCCTGGTGCATCTAGGGTAAAAAATGGCCAAAGCCCTCTCTACCTCCTCTTATTTTCTTTTGGTATGTAATGTGTCCATTTGCATGGCAAGAGTCTGCAACGTCTCACTCTTGAAGTCTTCCAACATGTTCCCAATTTCTCCTTTAATGGATGAGTTGGAGGAAGAGGTAATGGCTATGGGGTGACTCCCCCTACCTTTCTTTCTGGCTACCCTAGAATGATTTCTAAAAACAATCTTTATGTCCTCATAGGGTAGTTGGTAGATGTCTCCCTCGACCAGTAGATGGAGGGTGTCTAGAAGATCTTCTCGGATTCCCCTGAGCAAGACCAAGTTCAGAGACTTAGGGTCAAGTGTACACCCAACCCTTTTGTAACTGAGCTGGAACCTCTCTTCATAGTTGTCCAGGGACTCATCACTTCCTATGGTCATTCGGAAGATTTATTCTTTAGTATCTTTTGACCTACAATAGTCTTGATACTTGTTGTTAAAGGCTTGCTACATCTGAGCTCAAGTTGTGATGTTATTGCTAGGTAATCCCATGAACCAGCACAGTGCTGCATCCTTGAGAGTAGAAGGGAATAGTTTCAACTTTTTCTCATCCTCTGCATAGCCATAGGTTCGATAGATAAAAACAAACTTGAACAAAAAGGTGTCACAATCTTTTGTAGTCAGACCATGGAAATGAGGTAGGATGGAAGGGCTCATATTTTTCATTTTGGTGTCTCCATTGGTCTCCCGAATGGGAAAGGTACCCTCTATTCTCTCTCCATTCCCCCTAGCATTTCTGTTTTTAGCCATTGGCTCCAAAGGAATGTTTTCTTCTTCTTCTTTCCCTATAGGTTCTTCAAATGTGTTTGGTTGTTCACCTAAGGGTTCTTCTTGATTGCAGCCACCGAAGAAGAGAGAAGGGTGGTTGTGTGAAGTAGTGGGGGTGTTGGGCAAAATTTTTCATGAGTTATCTCTATTCCTACGAGGCATGAAAGGAAATCTTTTTGGTTGGTTTTTGTTTCTTTTTTCCCCATGTTGATAGTACTTGCAAAACTGAAATTGATTGAACAAAACAAATTGCAACTAACTGAAATGAACTTGCTAAAATGGAAATTTGTAGAATTGAAAAAGAAAGCAAGGAAATACAGAACTAAAAGGAAATGAATGACTAGTATACTTTTGTTGAAATGAAATTTGCAGAATTGAAGAGAAATGACTAGTCTACTATTGCTGAAATAAACTATTAGCAGAATTTTGCAATAGAAAATAGAAGAAAGCAGTAATCACATAATACTCTGACACTTCCCCAGTAATGGCGCCAAAAAGATGGTGAGCACCAGTATTGCAGCAATAATGCTGCAACTCTTGGGCTGCCTACTTTACTGTTATCAACTTGGTAGTTTGTAACAAACTTGAAAGCGTTGGTGTTGTATGCACAAGTACTAGTTCTCACTGTAGGTTGTCACTTGGTCAGCTGGCACAAGATCACTAGGAGCTTAAACCAATTTCTGTGGATTCTATAAGAAGATCTATATGTGATGGAAGGAAAGAAATATTATTCTACATATGCTATTCTAACTGCAGAAAGGAAAAAAATGAAATGTAAAGCAAACCTAATAAACCCTAATTAACCAACTAATCCTACTTTTGTAGAAAGATATCTTAAAATCATGAAAGGAATGACATTACATACTCAAGGAAGTAAAAAACATCTAGCTATGTTATTTCTGGAAGTAAATAAGAAAAAAAACATATTTTTGGATTTCTACGTATTTTTATGTGAAATTGACATGGATGTAATTTATTGTGTGTGAATGTGGCAGCGAATCGGTGGTGTTAGAGGGTGGTTTTGGAACTTGAGAGGATGTAGGATGGTGTGGATGGGTCCTAGGAGGTCTCAGGTGGCCTTCTGGAGGCTTTTCCCACACTCGTCCTTCAAAAGAAAGCCTACAGGAAAATCTACAGGAGGACATAGGAAATATACAGGAGGAAAAATAGCGTTCTACAAGAGGCCTACAGCAGGAGGCCGAGAGCACTTTTCACTGTTTTGAGGGCGTGAGAGTGGGTGAAAAAGATGGATGAAGGTTGGAGTGAGGTGTTATGGCACCTATGGCCTACCATGAACCACCAGGAGAGAGAAAGATGATTGGATTTGCTCAAGGAGAGAGGAAGAAATTCTATGGAAAATGCAGGAAACCAAGGCAGAATTGAGGTGAGACTTGGGCAGCCTGTAGGTCATGGATCAGATGGAGGATGGGATGGCTGATAGGCTGGCCTACTGCCTGATGAGATCTGTTGCAAAGGAAATGACAGTCAACTAACAAGATCAAACAAGCAATGAAATGAGTGCATCTAGAAAAATAGAGTTTTGCATCAAACTAATCTAAACTATGATTTATGAAAGGAAATGTTGAGAAATATTGTAGGAAAGGAAGGCATGAAAGAAGACTACTACAACTAAAGAACTGAGCATGATGAAGAAGATCTGAAGCAAAGCAAAGCTGGACTATTAACCTACTGAAAAGCTGCAAACACTAGAAGTCCTATGAATGAGGAAAATCTGTGTTTTTGGGGCAGCAAGAGGGTCTCTGTCTCAAATCATGGTCCCACAGGGAGGAAGAGAGGCCAAGGAAATCTTGCTAGCCTTCTGAATCTTCTCTTTGTCATTGCTTAACCTACTATAGAATTCACAAATGGAAGAAAACTACTGAATCATCAAAAGAAACCTATTCTTAACCATGAAAGAAATACATCTAACAACAACCTAATCTACAACTGAAATAAAACATACAAATACAATTAAAGAGGAACTTAGCTGCTTGGATTTGGCCCTAACACAAGAGCTTTAGCCCTCTGAGGTAACTCAGTAGTAATTAAAAAATGATTCCATTTTTATTCTCAAAACAATAACAAGATTACATGAAACTGTCACAAAATAATGAGCTTGAAATTGAGCAGAGTTTACATAAGAAAAAATCCAACAAAAAATTTGACCCTAGTGAGGCCCTAGGCCTCTCTACTTATACAAATGAAGCTACCAACAACTTCCTTAAAATCAGGGAGGCTTGGCTCCCAAAACTCGAGATAATCATCAGTCATCCTTCACTTGCTCGGCTGCCTCCTAGTGCATGATTCGGCTGCTTGTACTCCGAGTTGAATGAAGGGGAATTTGAAGTGAGAAGTAATAAATGAGGGGGATTCACTCCTATAAGTCCTCTCCTCTATCCACTTCGAGTTATTGTTGCCATTTGTCCACTAGATCCTTGACTTTGACTTCGAAAATCATCAATCATCTGCATTAAATACACATTAGACCACATGGCACAATAACTAACTCAACTCACTCTATAAGCATCAATATAATCATAAAATCATGTAATAAGCTAAGAGAATGGTTGGTTTGACTAGGTTAGGAGGTAAAATGAGCCCATATAATTACCAATTTCTGAGGCTCATTAGGGAGCTCTAATCCAACAGTTTTGACAAAGCATTGCATTTGTGTTAGGCATGTTGATTGCTCCATGGATGATAATCTAGAGGGTTAGTGGTTCAAGGTGATATCCACAAATAGAAAGGTTTTTTCAAAATCTTAATCGTATGCAACAATGAGGGTTTCATAGGAGCAATGTTTCAAGGTGATATCCACTAGCAGATTTTTTTTTTCAAAATCTAACCTATCTACAACAATGAGGGGTTTGTGGTGAGCTCCAGTATTGCAACAATGATTCTGCAACTCCTGGGACTCCCTACTTTACTTTTATCAACCCAGTAGTTTGCAACAAACTTGGAAGCGATGGTGCTATATGCACAAGTACTCGATGTTACTACATGCTGTCACTTGATCAGCTGGCACAAGTTCGCGAGGAGCTTAAGACACCTTCTATGAGTTCTCAGAAGAAGCTTTTAACTGTGATGGAAGAAAGCTAACTTAAAAGAGGCTAGTCTACTTGCAGAAGGAAGATGAAAGCTAAAAGGAAACGCAAACCCTAGCAAACCCTAATTCTACCCACTAACCCTACCTTTGCAAGAAAAGAGATGGAAACTACTGAAATGGATGCCATTGACTACTGAAAAGGTAAAATGCATGTGTTCAAGCTACTTCTGAAGGAAAATATGGAAAAATCATCTTTTTGTACTTTTGAGCAATTTTATGCAGAATTATTATGCTTGTGTTTTAACTATTTGTGACTGTGCAGAGGTTTAGTGGTGAAAGGAAATGGAGTGGGCATTTGCAGGAGGTTGGGAAGGTGTGGAGAGGACCTAAGGAGTCCCTAGTACCCTTCTGGAGATTTCCACCATGATCAGACTTCGAAAAATTGCTTGCATGAACTTCTACAGGAGGCTACGGGGGATCTACAGGAAGTTCTACAGGAGGTTCTACAGGAACAGGCTGAAAGTTGTTTTTGGGGGTTTGAAGGTGGAAAAATGGTGGGAAAAGGGAAATGAAGGCTGGATAGAGATGTTAAGGGGTCTAGGATGTTGTAAATGAAGATCAGGAGTGAAGAAGATGTTGGATTTGTCCAGTGGTCGAGGAAGCAATTTTGCACAAGAACGTAGAAATTAGGACAGATTGGGAAAGTATGGCGAATGAGTGAAGGAAATCTTGAGAGAGGGACTGGAGCAGGTTGTGTGATGGAAGGATGATAAGCTGGAGTGTATTACAAGTGAGCTGCACACTTCTTTTCAAAACTGACCCAAGCAAGAACTAAGAAAATAGAGTTTTACCTATTTTTGACCTAAAAACTAGAAAAGTGTTGAATAGAATTTCATGGACAGGAATTTATGCAAGAAAGCTATGGAAATTGAACAAGAATAGATCTTAGCATGTAGATACAACTGATATCAACATCTCCAACTTGAAACCTAACACTAGCAATTGCATTGGAAAGCAAAAACGGTGTTTTTGTGGCAACAAGAGTGCCTTGGTCTCAATTCATGGTCCCAAGGAAGGAGAAAGGAGACCAAAGGCCTTCTTGGTAGTCTTTTTGTGGATATTTTTCTATTATCAAACCATCTAATCAACCCGAAGCAATAAAAACTATTTTAATTATCAAAAACAACCTAAGTAACAAAGCAAGATTTAACCTAAATAATAGAAATTATTTCATGAATGCAAGAAAAACACATATAAATACACAAAGGAGGTGTTGGCCACTTAGGTTAGGCCCAACCCCAAGAGCTACAGCCCCCTAGGAAAGATCAGTGCTGGTTCAAAGCTCGATTCATCTTCGTTGATAAAAAAATAATAGTTACATCACAAAACTATCTACAAAAAGAGCTCGAGAATGAGCTAAGTACAATGCTGCAGTAAAGTGCGAAAATAGACTATCAAATCGCTAACCTACTAAGGCTTGAAGCCTTCTTATTTATACAAGTGAGGACTCCCAGTAGTCCTCCTAAACTTTAGGAACTCGGTTTCCCAAAACTGCAGATAACAGCGACTTCACTAGACTTGCTCGACTGCCCCTTGAAATGATCTTTTGTGGACTGTTGAACTCCGAGATGTTGATGGAGAACTCGCAGAAGGGGTCATTTAATGCAAGAGACACCCCTCCTATAAGTCCTCAACCTTGTTTCTTCGAGTTTGGCTTCCAATCTGCTCATAAATGCCTGGTCTTGGTCCAAAAATGTCCAAAAATCTGCAATAAACACTCATTAGACTTTGTGGTAAAGTGACTATCCCCATTCACTCAATTAACATAAATATATTCAAAAGCATGCACAAAACTATGGAGAATGGTGGATTAAATGAAAATAATAGGCAGAATGAGCCCATATAGTTACCCATTTCTGGGGCTCATCATCACCCCCCTGCTGAATGTGTTTCTCATCCTCTGAGCAACTAATCCAGTTCTTCATCTTTGATACCTTTAACAGCCTCCCCGACATCCCAGGCCTCTGAGGTGATGTCCTCTTCTCTGTGATGAAAACTTATCTTTCTGTCTGCTTCCTCCCATTGTTTTTTTTCATCCTATTCCTTAACCCCTTCCAATAGTCCTAGAAGTAGTGGAGGACTGAACTTAAGGCCAATCCAGTTGGCTTTCAAATTTTGCATTGATTGTTTATATAGGGGTACTCTTCTCATAGTTTCCCTCATTCTGGTTGGGGAGTGATACTCCCTTATCTTTAGGCTATGGGACAATGTATTCCATCTTCTTGTGAAAGCATGAAGGCAGTTATCACCAAACAATCTTTCCATATCGTCAAAGTGAGCAATAGCCTGTGCTTGCCTTTCAACATAGTCAGGTGCAATGTGAGGCTTGTCTACAAGGTTCTGGTGGGCATATATGAGAGTTGAGGGATCTTCTGGTTCTGCCCTAATCATGAGTGGCTCACTTAGCTCCCTGGTCATAATCTTCTGAATTTGTACTACCCTCTTTTCCTCATAGCTTAACCAAGAAACCATAGCCATAAGTTGTAGATCTCCTAGTGCAGAGTTTGGATCCCATAAATTCATGTTAGGAAGTGCTAGGTTGTGTAAATAGAATTATGCTAACTTGGCCTTATCTTCAGCTGAGCTACTATCACACGAATGTATACACTGATTATAATTATAGAATGGGATTGTGCCCCTTTGGGCCAATGTTTTAATTTGAAATTAAAGCCATTGGTCTTTAAGATATAATGCATAGGATCGAGTTGCTTGTCTACATTGCAAGACTTCTATTGACCAGCTAGCCATACAGGCCATTTGGACTTCTTTTTCCTATAACTGTTGTTTTAAAATATACACTTCATCTGCTGCCTGAGACTCCTTTCCTTGTAGTAGTTTCATTAGCATTTCAATATCATCTTGTGGCTCTCCCTCTTGCTGTCATTTCTTTGTTGCTTCATTGTCTTTTAGGGGACCTTCTTGGTGTTGCTGCCCTCACAATAGGGATAGCTTATCTCCCTTATGAACTTCCTGTTGCTCTAACTGCTTTTTCAGTGGTTCATTTTCTTCCTGTAGCTGGGCTCTTTTACTATTTTCTATGTTCCTTACCATGGCTAACTCCCCTCTTAATTCCTTTAGCTTGTCCTCCATGTGCCCTATGTCCTCAACTCCTTTAGATTTAGCAATTTGCATCCATGTGTGGGTTCTGACCCTTTCTTTTTCTAATTCGAAGAATAGAGGCACAACGAATTTCTATGGGATGATCTTCCCACCCTCTAGCAGATTGTAATAGGAGCCTAAATTAGGCTGAGGGCTTGGTTCAGGTATTTCTTTGGCCTTGCCCTCCCCTTGTGACTGTTCTGCTACCTTCTCCTCCAATTTTTCAGTTTCTTTCAGCTTGGCTAGTGTTTCCTGTAGAGATGTTTTAGCTTCCTATAGAACTGCCTTTGAGTCCATCAACTTGATTCTTTCCTTCCAGGTGGAGGTTTTGGGGCTTCCTCTTTCATAGGTGATAGATATCTTGGAGGGAGATTCTTCCTTCTTTTCAGTGGGTGTATCCTCAATGACAATTGGTTCCTTTGATGGTGGCTGGGGTTTGCCCACTTTGATCCTTGTGCTTCTTCTGGCTTTAAAATACATAGAGGTTTGCCTTTTTCTTTTTCCTTTTTGTTTTGCTGGTGTGCTTAATGCAGCAAGCATAGTTGCTACTTCCCTTGCCAATGTTTTAGGGGATGTTTCTTTCTGTTGTTCTTTTCCTTCATTTCCTGCAGTCTTTCCTATGTCCGTTATCTGTGCTTGTGTCTTTGATATCTCTGGGTGTGTCTTTTCTTTTTCTTGCCGGGTCCTTGCCTTGGCTGTGGTAGTCTTCTTTTGGGCTTTCTTGGCCTTTTTCTTCTCAACCTTTGTCATTTTTCTCTTCTCTATTTTTTTGGTTGTCTCCTTTTCTGCCTTAGGCTCAGCAGTAGTTTTGTCAAATTTTTCCTCTTCTTCCTGTTTCTCCTCTGTTTTTCCTTCTATTTGAATGTATTATGCTTCCTCATTACTGTTCTTCTCAAGTTCTTTAGTTTGCTCCTCCTCATCACTGTTGGATGGGCTAATGTCCTCAGTCAAAGATTTGATGTCATCATCCCTGGACATATTTTTGAAAATTTTCCAAGCTATGGAGATAGTATATGTGTGTAAGGCATCTTCTACCAACAGTTTGATGAGCCCATGGTGGGTCAGCTGGTCTAGGACCCCCGCATTTAGCTTGGTGACACATTCTATCAAAGACTGGAGGAGGAAATATGTGAGACTTAGTTTTCTAGCTAGAGGTAGGTCCATCTCATATCCCAATTAATGCAACAACTTGAAGTGATAACCATAAATTATGTTGAACCTCCCTTCACATGTGATATACTTCAGTATTTGATACCTGACTTCACTCCATAGAGGAGGCAAGCTTGTCCTTCTGACCCCATTTTTATCCTCTACACGATGCTCCTCAAGCTGAAAAATGTCTTCTTAGCAACTTGTCCCAATGATTTCTCCTCCTTGCTCCAAGGGAGCCCAAGTGGAAGACCTGTGATTCTACTGATGAAATCAAGTGTAAGCTCTAGGGTCAGACCCCTAAAACTAACTGTAGCATGTGTTTTCAAATGGGGTCTTAGGGACATCAAAAATTCTTCAGTCACCTCCTCATCATATCCCTGAATTTTTTCAAAGAAGGGTATCTAGTTTTCCCTGGTGAAGAGGGCCACCACCTCAGGGTGCTCATGCAATTGCTAGAGTTTAAAGATTCTTTTCTCATGAATCCTCTTGGCATGGTGTTGAGTGCTTCTTTTAAAAAAAATATGCTCAGGTGAGAAAAGCAGGCAAAACTGAAACAGAGGATAGCCAAATTTTGTCTTTTCCTGAAACCAAATAAGGAATTTCCTGCGTGCTTCTCCTTACAAAATCAAATTGCAATAATTCCCCTATTTTAAACTACTTTTATCCTAAATTTGACTCTCTGCTTTTGAAAAGAAATTTTTTTTGATAGAACAGAAGATAAATACACAAGTTCTTTTCAGAGAGTAGACAGATATGCAAATTCGTTTTTTTTTTCACACAGGCTGGTTTCTACAGTTGCATGTATTTTCCTTACAGTAGAATTTGAGAAAGAAGGAGACAAATTTTGAATGCAGAGAAGAAAACAGAGAATTGTGTAGAACTCAGGGAAAATATGCAGGCAGACTTTTAAGCTTCACTCTCTTTTTCAATCCAATGCCATGTTTTTAATCCACCACCTTAGTCAAACAAGTCATATGCAGAGTGGTTTTCCCAAGCCTACCTCATTTCAAGCTCGAATTTTGATGAAAATCCTGGGTTTTCATTTTGCAGGTTGTTCTCTACCTTTCATGTAGAAATCTTCCGGCTCCTGTAGAATGCAGCAGTGCTCCTGTAGAGCCCAATAGGCGGGAGGGTTTTAGAAAACTAGCTTAGGACGACTGGTTGGCTGCTCTGGAAGTGGTAGGTGAGTACTGTAGTCGAGAACGTCATGAATGAAAAATGAAACAAAGGGTGGCGAAGGCTTCGACTGCATTGTCTTTTAACTGTTGGCGTAATCCGCAGTGAGGAGATGAGGTGGCCGGATGGGTATGCTATCCCCATCCAGACCATTGGTCCTATGTCACAATCATAATGGTTCTGCATGCTGCCTAATCGCCATCACCTCCCTTACTCCCATTATACATCACCACCACTACCAGTCCCGAATGTTTTTTCCCCAATTGACATACCACAGGTGCTGGCTGCATATTTGATCGACAGTTTGAATTGGACGAGGCTCATTTGAATTCCATGAGGGTGTGTAACTGGATGAGGGTAGTGAGTTAGCTGGCTATCGATTCCATTCAATTGTGACCATTCCCATAGTTCATGTAGTTTTGAAATATTATTCATGTAATCGAGGAATAGGTTTAGGCACTTACCTGCTTAATCGTTATTGTGTTATGCATATTTCAGACTTCGGCACTCCATTTCTTCATTGCTATTGCTGCTTCTGCTTTGCATGCTTGGCCTCGAGCTTTTGCTGATGATCTCACATTCAAACATTGCGCCTTGCATGTTCCATACACCCTACTATGCTGACCCTGTCTCTGGAGTATGTTTTTCAAAGGGATCAACTGCTACAGGAATCCTGTACGATTTCCTGTAGCTGCTTCTCCTTCTGAAATCCAAGCTAATATTCGAGTAGGGCTACAACTACTGAAGAAGGTCTCAACTAAAAAGCAGTCACAGATGGAATTTATCAGGTAGGAGTGAGTAAAAAGGCTGCTGCTTTTATTTGCCATTATTTTATTTTTTTTGCAGAATGAAGGAAAAAAAATTTCTGTGTGTGACTATGTAGGGACAAAAAACGAGTGAAATGAAGGTGTACAGGGATGGAATGGAAACATAGAAAGATGGATGGTGGTAGGGAGGCTCACAGGCCTCATAGACAAATTTCTAACCCTTGGGTCCTCCTCTGAGATTGATTTTTTCCTTTCTGTAGTTTCTGCAGGATCCTCCTGTAGAATATATAGAGTTTCCTATAGGATGCGAAATTTTAGACCAAATGAGACCAAAACTTGGGAAAGGATAATGGTGATGGGAGAATGGACTATGAGGGGTGCATGAAGCCTAGCCATGTCTCCTTTTTTTTTGTCTTGTGCGACCCTCCTAAAACCTGCAATGACCTTCGTGTAACCTACAATTTATTCAAAAGAAGTTAGGTTTATCTTTTTTCTTCTTTTCTTTTTTCTCTTTTTTTTTAGTTTAAGACAAATGGGGTGCCTCCAGGAGGTTTTCACCCTCATTTTCTACCTTGGGCACCTCCAAGAGGTTCTGACCCAGGGATCTTTTATTCCTATTTTTTTGCTTAGGGTGTAGGTGGAGTGGAGACAGGGAGCTGCTCCACTACCAACACTAATTTACCCATATTCTCAATGAACTCTTGCTTGGAAAGGGGCTTCTTGTAGATCTTCAATCTATTCCCATTGATGAGAATGGGAATGGTTTCTTCATCAATGGTCTAGATAAGGACTGAACCATTGCCATTGCATGTTTCTACTATATATGGTCCCAACCATCTTGTCCTCAACTTGCCCTTGAAATCCTTGTATCTTGAATCATACAGCAGTGCCGAATCTCCTGGCTAAATTTTTTTTTCTTCGAGGTGTCGGTCATGCCATATTTTCCTTTGAAGTTGGACTATCTCTAAGTGGAGCAGGGCCTGCATTCTCTGTTCATCTAATTCATTTAGCTGAAGCAATCTTTCCTGCTGTGCATGGATGAGATCTAGGTCCAGCTGAGCTACCATCCTCAATGTGTTATATTCAAATTCTATGGATAGAAAAGCCTTCTTCCCATAGACCAGCTCATAGGGTGTGAAACCTATGGTGGTTTTCCAAGTAGTGTTACAGGCCTAGGTGGCCTCAACCAATCAATCTACCCAATCTTTTCTGCTGCTGCTCACTACCTTAGTCAAAATCCATTCCAAAGCTCTGTTAGTAACTTCCACCTGACCATTTTCTTGCGGATGATAAGGGGTGGAAGTTCTATGCTTAATCTTGTGATGGGTGACTAGGTCTTCAATCAGGTTGGAGGTAAACTGACTTCCTTGATCTGTGACTAATTATCTTGGGTAGCCAAACTTGTAGAAGATATTTTCCCTCAAAAACTCAGCTACTTTTTCTTCTGTTGCTGCTTTGTTTGCCTTTGTTTCTATCCACTTTGTCAGGTAATCCATGCACACAATGATGTAAGACTTTTGTTTTGAAGGATGGTTGATAAGACCCACAAAGTCCATGTCCCACTTCTCAAATGGCCCGAAAGTCACTTGAGGCTGCAAGGGCATCTCATCCTTTGGAGTAGGTTTCCCCATCATTTGACATCGGTCACATTGGCTGATGTATCTCCTGACATCTTGATGAAGAGTGGGCCAATAGTGCCATGCCTGCAGAATTTTGAAGGCAATCATCTTTGCTGCAAAGTGGCCCCCACAGGGCCCATCATGACAAGTTAGGAGGATGTCAAAAACTTCCTCCTCCCTGACACATCGCCTCAAAATCTGATCTGGGCCAATTTTAAAAAGATTGCCCCCAATCCAAGTGAATGGGGCATTTTTCCTCACAATCTTGCTCTTCTCCTTTGAGGACAGGTGTGGCGGAAACTATGTTGAAACCAAATAATTTGTTATATTAGAAAACCATGGAGAGAGTACTGAAATAGAAAATAGGTGTTCATCTGGAATTTGATCATCCACCATCCCTTCTTCACCTGTAGGCAGATCTAGTCTAGACAGAAAATCAGCAACAACATTTTCCTTACCTGGCTTATCAACAATGGTCAAATCAAATTACTGCAACAAAAGTAACCATCTAATGATACAAGCATTTACATCAGGCTTATTCATCAAATACCTAATTGCAGCATGATCAGTATGCACAAATGTTTGATAGCCAGTGATGTAGTGTTTGAATTTGTTTAGGGAATGGACTACAACCAGGAGCTCTTTTTCAGTTACAATGTAGTTTAATTCTACCTTGGACAGGTTGTTACTGACAAAATATATGGCATACAATAGCTTCTCTTCAACTTGTCCTAAGGCTGCTCCTATAGCTTTGTTCGAGGCAATCGTGTGAATATGGAAAGGTAGGGCCCAGTTTTGACCTCTCAAGATTGGGGCAGTTATTAGCTTACCCCTCAAAGCATCCAGAGCCTCTTGATAGTTGTCAGTCCATATGAACTCAGCATCTTTTCCCAAGAGACCAAACAATGGAGAGGCTAGCTTACTAAAATCTTTAATGAATCTTCTATAATACCCTACTAAGCCTAGAAAACTCCGAACATCTCTTACCTTTTGAGGAGGTGGGACCCTTTGGATGATAGCAATCTTGTTGGGATCCATCTGTAAACCTTGCTGAGAAATTGTATGACATAGCACGGTCCCTTCATTCATTAGGAATTCACATTTATCAGGACTTAGGGACAAGTTCATTTCAATACACTTGGCTAAACCTTTCCTCAGGTTAGTCAAAGCTTCTTGGAAGTTAGAACCATAAGGGGTAAAGTCATCCATATAGATTTCCACTGAATCATGATGCTCAGTACTTCTCTCTGGAAAGTGGCAGGAGCATTGTACAACCCAAAGGGAAGGACCCGATAGGCAAAGGTACCCCATGGACAAGTGAAAGTGGTCTTATCTTGTTTTCTAGGCTGATTTGGATCTGGTTGTACCCACTAAACCCATCTAGGAAGGAAAAGAACTTCTTCCCTGCTAGGCCATCTAACACTTTATCTATGAAAGGCAAAGGGAAATGGTCCTTCTTGGTGGCTTTGTTAAGTTCTCGATAATCTACATAGATTCTCCACTTCCTGTTTTTCTTTGGCACAAGCACCAAAGGAGAAACCCATTCGCTATCAGAGATGGGGTAGATGAATCTTGCATCCAGCAACTTTTGCAGTTCTTCTTTGACAATGTCCTTAAGGGCTGGATTCATCCTCCTTTGAGGCTTCCTGACTGGTTTACAATCCTCTTTAATGTAAATGTGATGAGTACAGACTGAAGAGTGGACTCCCTTCATCTCCTTATAGCTCCAAGAAAAAAAATCCAAATGGCCATTCAATAAGCTACACAGCTCTTTCTCCTGAGAGGTGGCTAGGGATGAGTTGATCTTCAAGGTTTTTTCTAGGCCAAATTCCACATTCTTAACTTGGAGAGAGGTCGGATCAGCCACACACAGATCAGCTAAAGCATTGGCTTTGGTTTCTTCCACCAACTCTTCTAATGGAAACACACTTGAGGGTGGATTTTCAATCAAATTCTCAATAAGATCATCCTCGGTTTGAGGACCCCCCTTGGTGGCTTCCACTGTGCACAATGGTGCAGAGTAGACTTCATCCTCATCTTCCTCCTCTAACTAGAGAGGTAAGTCATGTTCTAGCAGAGGTTGGGCCGGAGGATATAGGACTAGCTGCTTGGACATATGCCCATTCTTGATGGTCATTCTCCCAGCTCGACCATTGATGTAAGAATTTTTAGTAGCTAACCAAGGCCTCCCCAAGATGAGAGGATACCCAGTGAGCTTTGCCTTTGGCTGAAGAACCAAGAAGTCAGCAAGGTACTCCCAAGAATCAATGGAGACCATGACATCTCCCACAATCCCCTCAGGTTTCACAGTGGAGTGGTCTGCCAACTGCAGTACTGTTGAGGTATTTCTTAGGAAACCCTAAAGGTTGAGTTTGAGCATAGTGTCCCTGGTCATTATGTTAATGGCAGCCCCTAGATCAATCAAGGTGTGGGGGATTATGGTGCCATTGATGTGGACACTGACTACATGACTCCCAGGGTCCAGATATTTTGGACAGATTACCTATCCCAACATCAAGTCAGACAGTTGTCCTATGACATTGATAGTTGGGGCATCTCTCTTGCAACTGCCTAGGTGCCTGAAACACTTCTCTTTGATCAACTTGTTGTAGATTGGTACATATTTTATGGCCTGGAGAAGTGGTATTTTTACACATAACTATTTTAGTTCTCCCAGAAGTTCAGTTTCTTCTGGGGTTGGTTGTGTGGTTCCAGTTAGTCTCTCAGGAAAGGGTGGAATGCCTTTTGGTTCACTTTCTTGTTTCTCTTCCTCATCCTCCTTAGGGGGAGGTTGGCTATCTGGGATGACATTCCCAGATCGTAGGTTGATCTCCTGAATCTCCATAGCATAGGTAGGGCATGTTGTTTCTCCATTATATACCTGTTGGGCCTGTCTGTTATTGAGGTTCGAGTTCGATTGAGCAAGTATTTTGGGTTGTCTTGGAGGAGTAGGAGGCAATGGTTGTGGTTGATCAGGTGGTGGAGGCAAAAGAGACGGAGGAGAGTTGTATTGGTGCCTCCACCCCTAATGAGGTGCATTCCACTAAGGTTGTGGCTGAGTGTGAGAATGAAACGAATGAGCAGCTGGTTTAGTATGGTATTGAGATAGATGCGACCAAGGAGGGGGTGTGGACTAGGAAGGATGAGCACGGGAACCCTAAGAAGGCATGGAAGTGGCTTGATTGGGGTTGTAATAAGTCTGGGATGTCCCTTGCATTCCCTGTTGGTAAGATCTGGGTCCATGTGGCCTCCTTTGGTTCATGAAGTAGAATGGTTCAGTGGTTCCTTCAGCCCCTTGGTACATAGCTTTAAATCTGGGCAAGGAAGGGCACTAATTTGTAGGATGGTCTTCTTCACAGACAAAACACACTTCTACAGAGTGCAATGGACATTTGTTCCTAGGATGATTTCTAGTACACCTAGGACAAAATATGGCCAAATCCCTCTCAGCTTCCTCTTGGTTCTTTTGGATTCGTAAGGTATCCATTTGCATGGCAATAGTCTATCTCATCTCACTTTTGAAATCCTCCATCTAATTTGCAAATTCGTTTTTAAGGAATAAACTAGAGAAGGGGGTACTTCCCCTACCTCTTTTTCTAGCTGCCCTAGAATGGTTTCTAAACACAGTCTTTATGTCATCATAAGATAGCTGGTAGATGTCTCCCCCAGCCAACAAATGGAGGGTATCTAGAAGGTCTTTAGGGACTCCTCTGAGCATAACCAACTTCAGAGATTTGGGGTCAAGTGTGCACCTGGCCCTTTTATAACTGAGTTGAAACCTCTCTTCATAGTCTTCTAAAGATTCATCACTTCCCATGGTCATTCGAAAGATTTCTTCCTTTGCATCCTTTGACCTACAGTAGTCCTAGTATTTGTTGTTAAAGGCTTGTTGCATCTGAGCCCAAGTTGTGATACTGTTTCCAGGTAGCCCCATGAACTAGCGTAGTGTTGCATCCTTGAGGGTAGAGGAAAAGATTTTCAACTTTTTCTCGTCTTCTACATAGTCATAGGTTCGACAAAGGACAACAAAATCAAACAAGAAGGTATCAGGGTCTTTAGTAGTCAATCCATGGAATTGAGGTAAGGCTGAGGGACTTATGTTTTTCATTTTTGTGTCCCCATTGGTCTCTCGGATGGTAAAGGCACCTTCCATTCTCTCCCCATTTCCTCTACCGTTTCTATTTTCAGCCATGGTCTCAGGAGGAATGGTTTCTTGCTCTTCTTCTGTTATAGGATCTTCTTATATCTCTGGACGTTCACCTATAGGTTCTTCTGGATCACTGCCACCAAAGAAGAGAGAACGGTGACATAGTGATGTGGTGGGGGTGTTGAGTAGGAATTTTCCTGAATGGTTTCTGTTCCTACGAGGCATGAATGGAAATCTCTTTTTTTTGGGTGATTTTTGTTTCTTTTTTCTGCTTGTACCTGCAAAAACTGAAATGGATTGAAGAACGAAATACAAC
This sequence comes from Pinus tabuliformis, assembly GCA_031772625.1. Taxonomy (NCBI): domain Eukaryota; kingdom Viridiplantae; phylum Streptophyta; class Pinopsida; order Pinales; family Pinaceae; genus Pinus; species Pinus tabuliformis. The sequence continues at coordinate 200,772,325 of CM062820.1, read as the reverse complement.
TAACTAAAATCTCTCTTTCTGAAATGGAAATGTAGAATTGAAATGAAATCAGGAAATGAATAATCTATTTTGCTGAAATGGAATTGCAGAATTGAAATGAAAGTAAGAAATGTCTATTCTACGCTTGCTGAAATGAAATTATGGAATTGAAATGAAAGCAGGAAATGTCTACTTTACACTTTCTGAAATGAAATTGCAGAATTGAAATGAAAGCAGGAAATTTCTAATCTACTTTTGCATAATTGAAGTTGTAGAATTGAAATGAAACAACTATTCTACTCTTGCTGAAATAAACTACGTAGCAGAAGGTTGTAGTAGAAAATAGAAGAAAAGTAGTAATCACAAAATACTTTGACGCTTCCCCGGCAACGACGCCAAAGAGATGGTGAGATCTAGTATTATAGCAATGATGCTGCAACTCCTGGGACTCCCTACATTACTTTTATCAACCTGGTAGTTTGTAACAAACTTGGAAGCGACGGTGCTATATGCACAAGTACTAGCTCTTACTGCAGGCTGTCACTTGATCAGCTGGCACAAGTTCGCAAGGAGCTTAAGCCAACTTCTATGAGTTCTCAGAAGAAGATTTTAATTGTGATGGAAGAAAGCTAACTCAAAAGAGGCTAGTCTACTTGTAGAAGGAAGATGAAAGTTGAAAGGAAATGCAAACCCTAGCAAACCCTAATTTTACCCACTAGCCCTACTTTTGCAAGAAAAGAGATGGAAACTACTGAAATGGATGCCATTGACTACTGAAAAGGTAAAATGCATGTGTTCAAGCTACTTCTGAAGGAAAATATGGAAAAATAATCCTTTTGTACTTTTGAGCAATTTTATGCAGAATTATTATGCTTGTGTTTTAACTATTTGTGATCGTGCAGAGGTTTAATTGCAAAAGGAAATGGAGTGGGCATTTGCAGGAGGTTGGGAAGGCATGAATAGGACCTAAGGTGTCCTTAGTACCCTTTTGGAGATTTCCACCATGATCAGACTTTGAAAAATCGCTCACATGAACTTCTACAGGAGGCTGCAGGGGATCTACAGGAATTTCTACAGGAGGTTCTACAGGAAGAGGCCGAAAGTTGTTTTTGGGGTTTTGAAGGTGGAAAAATGGTGGGAAAAGGGAAATGAAGGCTCGATATAGATGTTAAGGGGTCTAGGACCTTGTAAATGAATATCAAGAGTGAAGGAGATGGTTGCATTTGTTTAATGGTCAAGGAAGCAATTTTGCACAAGAACTTAGAAATTAGGGCAGTTTGGGAAAGTATGGCGAATGAGTGAAGAAAAAATTTAAAGAGGGACTGGATCAGGTTGTGTGATGGAAGAATGATAAGCTAGAGTGTCTTACAGGTGAGCTACACACTTCATTTCAAAATTGACCCAATCAAGAACTAAGAAAACAGAGCTTTACCTATTTTTGACCTAATTCTAACCTAAAAACTAGAAAAGTGTTGAACAAAATTTTATGGATAGGAAGTTATGCAAGAAAGCTATGGAAACTGAACAAGAATAGATCTGAGCATGTAAATACAACTGATGTCAACTTCTCCAACTCGAAATCTAACACTAGCAATTGCATTGGAAAGCAAAAACAGTGTTTTTGTGGCAGCAAGAGTGCCTTGGTCTCAATTCATGGTCCCAAGAAGGGAGAAAGGAGATCAAGGCTTGCTTGGTAGCCTTTTTGTGGATCTTTTTCTGTTATCAAACTATCTAATCAACCTGAAGCAAGAACAACTATTCTAATCATCAAAAACAACCTAAGTAACAAAGCAAGATTTAACCTAAATAACAGAAATTATTTCATGAATGCAACATATAAATACACAAAGGAGGTGTTGGGCACTTGAGTTGGGCCCAACCCCAAGAGCTACGCCCCCCTAGGAAAGATCAGTGCTGGTTCAAAGTTGGATTCATCTTCATTGATCAAAAAATAATAGTTACATCACAAAACTGTCTGAAAAAAGAGCTCGAAAATGAGCTGAGTGCAAGGCTACACTAAAGTGCGAAAATAGACTATCAAATGGCTAACCTACTAAGGCTTGAAGCCTTCTCATTTATACAAGTGAGGACTCCCAACAGTCCTCCTAAACTTTAGGAACTCGGTTGCCCAAAACTGCAAATAATAGCCACTTCATTAGACTTGCTCGGCTGCTCCTTGAAATCATCTTCTGTAGGTTGTTAAACTTCGAGATGTTGATGGAGAACTCGAGGAAGAGGTCATTTAATGCAGGATACACCCCTCCTATAAGTCTCAGCCTTTATTCTTCGAGTTTGGCTGCCAATTTGCTCATAAATGCCTGGTCTTGGTCCAAAAATGTCCAAAAATCTCCAATAAACCCTCATTAGACTTTGTGGTAAAGTGACTATCCCCATTCACTCAATTAACATAAATATATTCAAAAGCATGCACAAAACTATGGAGAATGGTGAATTAAATGAAAATAATAGGCAGAATGAGACCACATAGTTACCCATTTCTGGGGCTCATCAGTTTGGTTTCGTGGATTGGTTGGATATACTTTTTTCACAGAAAATGTTGTAATTCTTGGGACTTGGTTATTTCTTTATAATAATAAAAAAAAAAAATAAAAGGGTGTAAGGATAGGTTTTGGTTGAAGCGCTTCTTGCTTTAGGGCAGTTCCTCAATAGTAAAATGTTGTTACACTTTGGGGATATGGGAAGAGAAATTTATATTTTATAATGGTAGTAAATTAAATATTTGTTTTTTTAATTATTATTGAAATTTAGTTTGCGATTTTCTACAGAATTGTATTTTTTGAATGTATATAAAAAAATTTGTTTATAAAAATATATTTAATACATTAAAATTATGCCATTTTATTAATCAATATTTACAGTTTTAACATCATTTTTATATTATAAATTAAATTATTTCACAATATATTAAAGTTCATATTTGTTCAAAAATATAACAAATAGATTTTTTATTTTATTTTTCTTAAATATAAAATAATAATAATAATTCACATATTTTTATTATGGTGGTTCCTATACATGATATGATTGATTCTATATGTCCACGTAAAACATATAGCATCGTGTTATTACTTATTTATATAATGTTTTGAATTTTTGGGTTTCTTTATGGTTTGATGATGTTACTATTTTTAACTTTGTTTATATTTTGTTTTATTTACATTATAAACGCAAGGATTAACAAACCCAAGAGAACAATATTATAAACCCAAGGAATTAATAAACACAAGTGATTATTAATATTATAAACCGAAGGGATTAATATTATAAACCCAAAGGATTAATAAACCAAAGGGATTAATATTGTAAACCTTTTGCATTAATATTATAAACCCAAGGGGTTATCAATATTATAAATGGAATGTAATAATAAATCCAAGGTATTAATAATATTATAAACATGTTGACAATGACAGACCCACCAACATTTAGGGGATCTCCCCGATGTGAAGTTCCAATTACACCTCACACTGTTTGGTGTAGGAGTCCCATCCGGTATAAAGGTCTGATTATCGAATTATTAAATATTTGCCTTGGTTCTAACTGTCATCAAGAGAGAGGAATGAAATAGTGTCTTTGAAAAGTAAGAAGGTGTGCCTGGTGAGTGTTGAGTTGCAAATGTGTCAAGTTTCTTCTATTACGCAGAGTAGAGAAAAGTGAGCCTCTAAGTGAGAGGTAATAGTACCACCCAAGAAGAGACACACGTGAACCAGAAAGATCCATATAACATCCAACAGAATTGTCCACATAGGATGTGATGATCGTTACACCCAAAAAATGAAGAGGGATGTGTCTAATATCTCGTGGAATAGTCCACAAGGATGAGACAAAAATAACAACCATTACATCACATTTTCATTAAAATAAGTAATAAAATAGTTCAACTATCATAACACGTGAAATCAAACCTGAAATACAAACATCAAAATAATAATCTTACAAACATTCATAATCCATGCATGAAGAACGTGTTGGCCTTGAAGGCTTCTGTTATTAAGTAAAATTTCCAAAACACATGTTTACAATGTACATCACTAGCTCTAGTAGTGGAGCATTGGAGCCACTCCTTGCTCCTTCAAGAGATAGCTTATCTCTCTAATTCCTTGTGGGAGGAGCCAAGGTGAGAAATTCCTTTGCTCATACAATGAGGGAGTATATATAACTAAGGATGACTCCCTCACTACCCTCATGACTCTTTGACTTCCTATAATTTTTCAACTTAGATGAATCTTTATGTTCCATGTGTGTCCTTTGGACATCCACTTTACAATACATTTTGAATACAATATACATGATCCACAATAGTGATGTGGCATATAACCACTCATGACATGAAATGACATGACACTGCTAACATGGACAACTTGAGGATATGGCAATGTCAAGTCATTGTACTTGCTAAATGTTGGATGTCTTCTTAAAGACACATTCTCTTCACCTCCCCATGGCTTAGTGATGCAAAGTCTTCAATGATCTCTAGTATTGGATAGTTGTCACAAACTAGTCTCCCTTCGCTCTCTTGATTGATCAACTTATAAGTTTAGGTATATGAGAGTCTTTAAGCATGCTTCCCTCCTTCTTGTCCTTCTCTATCATCTTGTCATGACATGATATGGTAACCTTTCCTGCAATTCACTCATGAAGAGATGACATCACTATGAAAATCCCGTGGTCTAAGATGATGAATTCTGATCCACCAACTGCACCTGAAACAAGTGACAGGCTGGGAAGAAGGACTCAGTGACTGTGTAATGAGTCATTCTAGTAGCCAAGGGAAAAGTTTGAGTTTTGAGACTGCACAGTTCGCATCTCAGGCAAGTCTAAGGGACAAAAATGAGTAGTTTCTGGAGGCAGTGGGATAGGTTGAGGGAATGGACACTAGGAGAGCTAACTGCATAATTCTAGGACTCAAGGGAGGTTGATCTACTACACATTTGCACAGTTCTAGGGCTGAGGACATGAGCTTGAGCCTTGAGGACGCGAAGTGCACATTTTAAGATGGGATGGGGACATGAATGCAGAATTCTGGAGGTCATGGTCGGGCCTTGGGAACAAAAACTGCACAATGTAGCAGTCCTAAGAGATAGGAACCATGCATTGTGTAGTGCCAAGCAACAAGGTCCTAACTAGAGCGCTAAGACTGTGCAGTACGCAATTAAGGAGAGGCCTTGTGAAGCTAGGTTGCTCGATCGTGAAGTTTTCCTGAAAGTAGCTAAGTGTGTGATTGTTGAGATCAATGACGAACATTGACTGTGATCACATGCTTATAATACTTTGATGACGCAATAACATAGATCATATAAACACATTAACAAAGTATTATTGTATGTGCGACATCTTTACGACATGTGCAACATTTCGGATAAACTTTAGGATGATCATGACGATGCTTGTATGATAGTGCTCAAAACTTTATGAATGAGTGTGATAGATGTTTGCGTAGTTAGAACAACTCATTTATACAAAGGCAAACCTTTGAAACCATCATAATAGGATTGTACACATTGCACGATAGTCAAACATGCCAAAAGATGACAGTTTACCCAACATGCAAAACGGAACAAAACACTTCAAGAAAGCTCATGAAATAAGCTTTGATGTTTTTGACAACAATGTACAAGACCAAGGAAGGCTCTGAAATTGAGTGTAAGCCAAAATTTTGGAGGGTGTTGTAGAAGCTATAACAAAACCCAGGGATTAATATTAAAAAACCTTGGGATTAATATTATAAACCCAATGGATTAATAAATCCAAGGGATTATTAATATTATAAACCTAGTGGATTAATATTGTAAGCTTGAGGGATTAATAAACCCAAAGGATTATTAATATTATAAACCAAAGTATTATTAATATTATAAACCCAAGGAATTAATATTATAAATCCAAGGGATTAATATTATAAACCCAAGGGATAAATGTGGTTCACTATGTTAGGATTTATAATATTTATACATTAACACATGTTAACTATAGTTAATATGGGCACCATAGTCAACAATAGTCAACATGACTATCATGGTGAATCATACTTATGTCAAGAATGATAGCTTATATATAAGTTACCTATAGTGAACTATCATTGATAACTATGATTGACCATCAAGACTTACAGTGGATGGCTAGGGTTAACAATATTTACCCTTCAGTTTATAATATTAATCATAGGGTTTATAACCATAAGGTTTAATATATTAAGCTTAAGTTTTATAATATTAGGTTTAATAAAAATAATCTCAGGGTTTATTATATTTTATTTTTTAATGTTATGGTTTTGTATTAGTGTTTAATATTGTGGCATTGGAATGGTACAAAAATCTATCCAACGACACATTGCGACAAACATTGTCTCAATGCAACAATTTATCTAACAATCATTGTCGCATTGTTTCATTACATTGAAATTTATTCAATGTCACATTGCAATATTGCAAAATTGGGGTTTAATATTAGGGTTTATAATATTCAAGATTTTAATATTGAATTTATAATATTAGGGTTTAATATTGGATTTATAATTTATAATAGTGAGGTTTAATATTAGGGTTTAAAATATTAATCTTAGAGTTTATTATATTGGGTTTTATAATGTTAGGGTTTTATATTAGGATTTAATATTGTGATATTGGAATGGTACAAAAATATTTCTAATGTCGCATTGTGACAAACATTGTTTCAATACAATAATCAATCTAACCATTATTGTGACAATATTACATTACATTGTAATTTATTCACTATCGCATTGTTATATTTCAAAACTGGGGTTTAATATTACATTTTTAATAGTTAGGATTTTTAATATGGGGGTTCTATTATTAAGTTTTAATTTCAAGATTATAATGTATAATATTAGAATTTATAATTGTAATCTTAAGGTTTATATTCCCAAGGTTTAATATTAATCCCTTGGTTTATAATCCCTTAGGTTTATAATATTAATCCCCGTGATTTATAATATCAATATTAGGGTTTATAATTTTAAGGTTTATAATATTAATCCAAGGGTTTATAATCCCTTGGGTTTATAATTTTAATCCTAGCATTTAATATTATTCCCTTGGGTTTACAAACCCTTCAGTTTATGATATCAATAATCCCTTGGGTTTGTTAATGCCTTGAATTTATAATGTTATTAATCCCTTGGATTTAAAATATTAATCCCTTTGGTTTATAATATTAATAATCCTTTAGGTTTATATTTTTTTTTTGTCGACCAAAATCTTTTCATTAATTCTTCAAAAAGTTACAACAGATAGGCAAGAAACCCCCTGCTCTCCTGACTTCACTTTGATCGGATTTGTTACTTAGGAGAGCAGTGCAAAAGCTGAGTATTAAGTTTCATTTTTTACAAGAAGCTCATAGAAAAAAAAATCCAGATAGCCCAAAACACATGCAAAACAAGAAAGAAACCAACAGACAACATAAATCAAGGATGAGGGTCTGGTGCATGAGTACCACCCAGGGTCCCCTGAGTGATAGGATCCTTGTGAACATGAAATTCAAATTGGGTGAGGCACACCTCCATTTCATCCAGACGCTCACTACCATAATGTTGGCTCCAATGGAAAAACCCCAGATGGTCCAAAAAGTCCCACTAATTATACTTTATGTCATTAAGGAATGTGATAATATCATTCCTATCATCGTACCTCTATTGATGAATGGATTCTAACGTGATCTAGATACTTTGAAGTTGTTCTATGAGAGAGTCCATCATGGGTGGTTTTTTTATGCGACTCGACGATTGGGCTTGAGACTGAGCCACTTCGCCTACAATATCCACACCACCAACCACATCCTCATTCATCACCCCCACTCGACCAACCCTCTCCCCTGGTGGCCTCGAGGTCCTGCTACCTTCCAGGCTAGACACCATTGATTCAGCATCACCACTAGACCTCCAAAGCACTAGGGCAGGGGTATCAAAGAGAAAGGAACAAAAGGACCATTGCCATGAGTCTTTCTCCACTAACCCTCTTGAAAGAGTGTAGCCACACTATAATTCTAGTGGCCACTAACACAGTCAAAACATGAGAATTGACACTGGTCCTTACTAAGAATTAAATTAACACTGACCCCAGAAGAAGGGTCCTTTGTGAAGCCTCCAAGATGAGAATGTAACCCAAATATGGTCCTCCTAAACCCTATCCCAAACCTTTGCTTCAGAATTACACCCTCCCATGAAAGGAATAGAAATGATAAAGCTAACCATGATGCACCAAACCAAAATGACACTTAGTACATACAGGAAAAACACATCTTACCATTTTTACACCAAGGGTTTGAAGTATTTTCTCAAGGCTAGGCTCTACAAATTGAAACCACGCAACAAAATTTTTCGTCAACATCTCAAGAGGATGTTGTGTGCGGTCGTGAGCTGTCTCTCGTAGATTACACACCACCCTAATAATCACCTGAGAAAACACAGAATAATAAGAGTTGAACTAGTCAACCAAGCCCTCTAAACCCACACTACCTAAAACAATGAGCATACACAGGTGAAAATCCTATACATACTCAACATAATAGTAACCACCCTCCATGTCCCCCATGCAAAAAAACTAGAAATGGATGAAACCTATGATCTTTAACAATATATAATTAGCCTTCATATTCTTGAGGATTTGACCATAATAGTTCCACTTGGCTTGGAAAACCTTTGTCATAAATGGGCACATCATATATCATTACCCTGCCCACTGTGAACTTGGATTTGTACCCGTCATTCATCCACCCACATCAGGGTTTCTAAGTAACCTTCTACTATATGTTTAAGTTTGTTTTTCTAATTAGAGGAGGCTTGGGGAGGCTAGGTCTGAGAAATCGACAAGTTTTGGACCTGACTGCCCCAATTTGCAAGTAGGTTTATCGATTTTTTTCCTAATCTTGGTGAATGAGAAGTAATGACATATGTGATAGAGAGCACCAAGGTTTGGATCCTCTGGACCAAAAGATATAATATCCATCTCTTGTTGACATTTTGCACTAGTGATCCATTTAATAATTTGTTGACGATCGAAACCACCAATAGAGATTCCGCATCTAGTTGAAGTATTTAATACCCCTTCTCTCGTGCGATTTCCAAGCCTTGGGTAAGCACTCAAAATTCAGCCACATTATTTCTTGTGCTATCACAATATCCCATATAGAAGCCTATAGGATGACCTTTAACATCAACAAAAAATTCTTCAAATCCCACTAGACCTAGATTTCCTTTCGAGTCTCTGTCAACATTAACCTTAATGAAGCCATGAGGAGGGAAGGTGAAGGCCCCATGTGAGTTTCCGAAAATCGTCACCTATCAAGTAGGATTCAAAGTGACCAAGTCATTGTAAATCTCTAGATATTTTAGAATTCGGTCTTCATACCCTTTTCTTTCCAATCTGCCTCTGACCAATTCTCAGAAAAAACCATTTTGTTCATGTTTAGTTTAGTGTTGTCCCTAATCTCATCTCCATAACTTGTGTTATCTTTGAAAACACTCTTCTTACTTTCCTTGTGGACATTCCAAAGAACGAGGTCAGGAATCAAGACCCAAGTTTAGTTTACTATCGGATTATAAAAGAAGTTTGCCCTCCACATCTCTATGGTTTCCCATATGATATTTTGAGATCTATCTAGGTGCTCAAAAAGTACCAGATTTTTTTTCCATAATACCTCCATCTAGAGACACATATTGAGCAAGTGTTGTGAGCTCTCCTCCTTTTCGTAGACAATTGGGCACCGATATGTCCCTACAAAACCTTTATGCTGCAACAAATCCCAAGTCAATAGACGATGGTGGTGAACTAACCATACGAAACTATCCACCTTCAGCCATAATTTTCCTACCCAGAATTTATTCCAAAAGGATTTCTTGGGAATATTGAAGTTATTGGCTAGAAGCCTTTAGTTCTCTTTGATAGAGAACATTCCCTGAGTTTGGTAACCTCATCTGAACTGATCATTATCCTCGTCTACATAAATCTTACTCTCCTATATGATATCATTCAAGTTATTCCATTCCTATTGACTCATTATTCAGTTCCATTCGTTATACTCTTTCCACACCCTCCACTAATCTTGATTATGCCTGGTAGCCTAAAAATATGCAACCACTATCATCCTTGTCCAATGGGTGGACTCTTTAATGTTATCGAGATCCCTAAATATTTTTGCTTAAGAAACTAATGCCATGATTCTTCCCAAAATTTTGTTGTGTGGCCATTTAGGATTTCTCAAAACAAGTGATCTTGGATCTCGGGGGCTTCACTAACAGAGAAATACCATACCACATGGGTTCATATTGGGGCATATATATTGAGGAAAAAGTGACATATTATATTGGTGGATATATAGGGGGTAAAGGGTTTTTATATTGGTAGGTATCAAAAATAGAGCTCAAAGTTAATGAAAAAATATAAAGGGGTATAAAGAATGTTAATGAAAAAATGTATAACTACAAAAATTGTGAAGGCATGTTGGGTTAGCATTGGTAGGGGGTTAAATAATGTGATTTTTAGAGATATTTTCTAATATGTAGTCAAATTAAGGATATTGTTTAATATGCAACGAACGCGTGTGATATGACAGAGGTTCATTGAGTTAAGCCCCCGTGTCTTCGATGAACTACCTATGTGCCTTTGCCAAGTTCCAGATCGAGGATCCTTTTGGAAAATCGTGGTATCTAATCAACTCTACATGTTCCCTCACTAGCCTACATCTGTGCTACCAAATTTATTTCCAGATTTTTGACACACCTTGAAGCCACCACCACCAAAATTTTGTGCCCATGACAATCCTAAGCATTTTGGGATCCCTTAGGTCTAGGCCCTACTTAACTTTTGGGAAGAAAACCTTCTACCACATGACGAGGGCCCATTTTCATGCTTGTTGGGCACCCTATCAAATGAAATTTGGAATATGGATACTATATTTATATACACCCTCTTTTGAGTAGGTAGCATCATCAACTGATAAATAGACAAAGCTTGCAACACCACTTTTAGTAATACAATACGACGAATGAAGTTCAATGCCTGGAAGGTCCAGTTGGATAACCGATAGAATCAATTATCCTTGAGATTTGGCCAGAGTGACACCTTCAAATAAATAATCACCAAAGGCATACTAAGGTATTTGTTCAGAAGGGTTCTAATGCAGAATCCCAAAATTCTAGCTATATTCCTTGAGCCGATTCATTCATTTTGAAGAAGTATATGTTTTACTTCTCACCATTGATCTGAGTGTTTGAAGTTTCTTTGAAGTCTGCAAGGAATTTCTCCAAGGCTCTGATCTCATGAATGTAACATTCCTCAAACAACATAATATCATCCACAAACTTTTGGTGTGACAGAGGGAGATAATGTCCCCACAATCTCAACCCTTTGACAATGCCGTGGTTAAATACATCTTTTTATATATCTACATAGACCCTTTTCTATGAAAATAAAAAGAAAAGGGGATAGGTCAGATCTTCTTGGTGAAGGCCCCAGGAATCCCTAAACATTCGTGATGGAGATCCATTAATGAGAATACAAAAGAAAGTAGAAGAGATGAGAGATCGAATCCATCAGACCTAGTTAGGAGAGAAACCAAAGACATACAAAATTATGAGTAAATATTACAAATTAAGTTTGTCATATGATTCAGACAGATCAAGCTTGATCATCATGTCAAGCTTTCTGCTCCTCTTTAAAGAGTGCACCACTTCACAGGCAATAATTTTTTAAATTTTTGTACAAGAAATTTTCCCCCTTGTATATCATAACAATAACATCTTAGTATCACGACAATTTCTCATTCCCTTATCTAACCACATTGCATAATATGGATATGATATCTATTAGGGCCCTATAATACTAGTGATTCCCCTATTACTATTGTCATCGTATCCCTTATTGTTATTGTTGTGCCCCTATTGTCCCCATATTGTTATTATTCTACCCCATAGAATCCCACTATTGTTATTTTTGTGCCTTTATATTATTATTGTTAGGTCGACTTGGTTATATTGTGACCCCTTAGACTCCTATATATAAAAAGGAGGTTTTTTCATTTGAATCATCCAAGAATTGTTCATTTGTGTAATTTAAAGGAGGTTACCCCCTCGAAGAGGCTTATTTCTAAGGCGTTCATCTATCTTTCCTATCTTTTCTATCTTTTTGTGAGCTGGTTTCATAACATTTGGTATCAGAGCTTTGGATTCTAGGGTTTTGCTGCTCCAAAAAGGTCATTGTGGAAGTTTTGCTATAAATTTGTTTTTGTGATGTTTCAGAAGTGAAACAAGCAACCCATTTGAGAGGAAATCTCGCTGAACATTGGGTCTGAATTTCATATCTTGTCTCGCTATATTTTAGGAGCTATCATCTGAGGAAGTTAGGGTTTTTGCAAGCTCTAGAATTTCATCTAAAATAGGTCATCCTCGAATTTTCACTATAACTATTTTGCTACAAAGTTTCAGAAGCTAAAAAAAAACACATTTCAGAAGAAATCATTTTGAACCACAGATCCGAATTTCAGATCCTGTATTGCTATATTTTAGGAGATATAATCTGACGAAGTTAGGGTTTTTGCAGACACTCGAATTACATGCCAAATAGGTAATCTTGGGAAAATTATCATAACTTTCTCTCAGAGCATCAGATTGAATTTTCGTAAGAAGTTACAAAAATAGGATGAACTGTAGTTTTTGGGGTACCATTTTTATAACCTAAGGTTGAAACAGGGACCTGCGGCACGTCGTACAATTTTTCTCTACTAAGCAAGTCTATACTCAAGTTAGTGCGGGAGATTCGGCATAACTATTCATTGGAGAATACAATCTTGATCAGACTTGTAGAGTTAGAAATATTATTCAGAGGGTTACCGCAGGAAGAAAATTTTAGACCTTAGAGATCCAAAATACCGAAATACATCATATTCAACATCAAGCTCCTACAAAGTGGAAAAAAAGGTGTGTATTTTTTTTTAAATTTTTGCATAATCTTGGTTTGAAAAATTGGTTTGAAGGAATTCAAAGGGCATAACAAAGAATTATTATCAGTAATTGATACCCTGAAGAAAGAAAATGGAAACACCTAGTAAGCAACCTGAAAGCTCTAGCATGACTCATGAAGAAGAGGAATAAATGCAACATGATATATCAAAATTACAAGACCAAGAGCAAAAAATGTCACTCGCACAAATGGTAATAGAATCTAAGATGGATGGTTTAAAAAAAGATGTAGAAGCTAAGATGTATGGTGTGAAAGCTAAGATGGATGGTTTAAAGAAAGGTGTGGAAGCTAAGATGGATGGTTTAAAGAAAGACGTAGAAGTTAAGATGAATGACGTGGAAGCTAAGATGGACGACGTGGAAGCTAAGATGCACGATGTGGAAGCTAACATGGATGATTTGAAGATAGATTTGAATTTGAATACAGGCATGGAATATTTGAAGACAAATTTGACAAAGTTTCTCCAAGAAATGCTTAGTAATGGCGAAAGGGTAGTAAAGGAAACTCATGATGAGAACAAAATAAATGTTAATCATGATTTCATAGACTCTAACATTGGATCAAAGAACCAACATGTTCCAAAGATCGATATGAGGAAGTTTGATGGCAAGGATCTTGGAACATGGATACTACAGATGGAGCAATTTTCGATCTCCATAATGTGCAAAACACACAAAAGGTACACATTGCAACTTTATATTTGGAACCAAATCAGTTTGTATGGTATCGATGGCTTTGCTCTCGTAAAAAAATTGTCACTTGGGCTATTTTTAAGGATGAAATTATAGCACATTATGAGGATACAAAAAGCAACATTTTTTTAGCCAATTGATAAATCTCAAACAAAAGGGTTCAATCCTGGAGCACATTGAGGACTTCAAAAAATTGAATATAAGGGTAAAATATATTCCAGAGGAGCATAGGATTGATGTGTTCATGAGGACTTTAAAAGATAACATCCAACATGAGGTTCGCGTTTGGGAACCAGATTCATTGGAGAAGGCATTCAGGTTGGCAAGAAAAATGGAAAGTAAAATTATGGCAACAAGGAAGCCTACCACTCATAATCATAAAGATGGAAGTGTTGCTTCCCCTAGCCATCCACAACCTACAAGGTTGACACCACAACAATTGGAAGAAAAAAGAGCAAAAGGGCTTTGTTACAATTGTGATAGCAAATACACTAAAGGTCATAAGTGTGAAGAGAAGAAATTGTTTTACATAGATTGTGAAGAGGAGGAAGAAAACGAACAAGAAACATCAAAAGAAGAGGATATACACCAAGAAAAAACCCTAGAAAAAGAAGAAATGAATCCGACCATATCTTGTGATGCATTGGCTAGAATTACCACTCCTCAAACTATCAAGATAGAAGGGCATATCAAGAAGAAAAAGGTAATAGTGTTGATTGATTTGGGAAGTTATCATAATTTTATTCATTTTAAGATAGCCAAGGAATTGAATTTCTTCCTATATCCAGCACCAGAGTGTCAAGTGATGGTTGCAAGTGGAGGAACCATAAATTGCTCAGGAACGTGCTATAATATCAATCTATCCATGGGAGAATATGTATTGAATAGCCCAATGCTTTCCATTCCAATGGGTGGTGTTGATGTTGTGCTAGGAGTCCAATGGCTACAATCCTTGGGTACAATAGCTTTTAATTTTCAAGAACTTTTCATGAAATTCTCTTCAGAAGAAAAGGAAGTTGAATTAAGGGGTATCGTAGAGAAACTGAGAAATTTAATTAGCTCTAACGGAATGACAAAGCTTCTAAAGAAACAACAACGAGACATAATTGCACAATTATGTTCACTAGAGGTTCCCACATCGAAATCATCCATTTCTACAGATCTCTAAAAGGTCTTGGAAAATCATTCTAAGGTATTTGAGACTCCCAAAGGCCTCCCACCTATTCATGATCATGATCATGCCATCAATTTGATTCTAGGAAGTGTCCCTACAAACATCAGGCCTTACAGATATCCCTATGTCCAAAAGAGTGAAATTGATCGTATGGTTGCAGAAATGCTAGAGGCTGGTATAATTCAACCTAGTCAAAGTTCTTTCTCAGCTCCAGTAGTATTGGTTCACAAGAAGGATGGATCATGGCACATGTGTCCATATTATAGGGAGCTCAATAAGCTCACTATTAAAGATAAATTTCCCATTCCTATCATTGATGAATTATTGGATGAATTAGATGGATCAATTTACTTCACCAAGTTGGATCTTCATTCAGGATATCATCAAATCAGAATGAAGACTAAAGACATTCCAAAAACAACATTTAGAACTCGTGAGGGTCATTATGAATTTTTGGTCATGCCTTTTGGCCTTACTAATGCACCTTCTACATTTCAAGGTTTGATGAATTCCATTTTCAAACCCTTAGAAAATTTGTGTTAGTATTTTTTGATGATATACTAATCTACAACAAGTCTTGGAAGGATCATGTCCAACATGTTGACATGGGGCTCAAACTATTGGAGGAGAAACAATTATATGAAAAAATCTCCAAATATTTCTTTAAAGTACAAGAGGTGGAATATCTGGGTCATATTGTATCTCATGAAGGTGTTAAGGTAGTCCCTAGAAAAATTAAAACCATTAAGGAATGGAAAATCCATACATCGATAAAGCATCTACGAGGATTTCTGGGGCTGACAGGGTATTATCACAAGTTTGTTAAGAATTATGGGAGAATAGCAGCGCCTCTAACAACATTATTGAAGAAAGATGCATTCTCATGGACTCCAGAAGCAACAAAGGCCTTTGAACATCTTAAAGAGGCAATGTGCCAAGCACCAGTCTTAGCTACACTGGACATCACAAAAACCTTTATTGTGGAATGTGTTGCCTCAGGAAATGGAATTGGTGTGGTTTTAATGCAAGAAGAAAGACCCATTCCTTTTGAAAGTCATCCAATCAAAGGAAAGTATTTACACAAAGCTATTTATGAGAAGGAAATGCTAGCAATACTACATGCACTTAAAAAATGGTGACCTACCTAATGGGAAGACACTTCAAGGTAAAAGCAAATCATGATAGTCTTAAATACTTTTTAGAACAAATATTATCTTTAGAAGAGCAGAAAAAATGGGTCACAAATATGTTGGGCTATGACTTTGAAATCATCTACAAAAAAGGGAAGCAAAATGTTGTGGCAGATGCACTCTCAAGAAAAGATGAGGATGTGGAAGCATTTCTTTGTGCCATTTCTATTATCCAACCAGATTGGATAAACGAAGCAAGGGATGAATGGAAGAATGACGAGAAAGTGTGGACACTCATTCAAAAGATACAACAAGATCGCAGTACATCTGATACATTTAGCTGGAAAAATGATTCATTGTGGTACAAGGATTGGTTATACCTATGTAAGAATTCCAAACTCAAAAAAAAGATTCTTAGGGAATTGCACACCTCTCCTTTAGGAGGGCACTCAAGATTTCTAAAAACCTACCACAGGGCTAAGAAGGATTTTTTTTGGGATGGCCTTAAATCAGATATTCAAAAGTTTGTCACGCAATGTTTGGTTTGCCAACAAAATAAAGTTGAAACAATTAAGACCCCAGGACTATTACAACCTTTATTCATTCCAAGCCAACTTTGGGAGGAGGTTTCAATGGATTTTATCATAGTTTTACACAAGTCCGAAGGAAAGAGTGTTATCATGGTGGTAGTTGACAGACTTACCAAGTATGCACACTTTTGTGCATTATCTCAGCCATTTAAAGCTAGTACAATTTCTATTGCATTTATGGAAACAATTGAAAAGCTACATGGAAACACAAATATTATTGTAAGCGATAGAGATCCCATTTTCACTGGAAATTTTTGGACAGAATTATTTTCTTGTCTTGGTACTCAGTTAGCTCATAGCTCATCTTATCATCCTCAATCTGATGGGCAAACTAAGATAGTAAACAAATGTTTGGAAGGATATCTTCGTTGCTTTGTATCTGATAAATAGACACAATGGGTCAAATGGTTGCCTCTGGCTGAATGGTGGTATAACACTTCCTTCCATACTGCAACAAAAATGACCCCATTTATGGCACTTTATGGATATCATCCACCATCCATCACATCATATTTAAGAGAAAATTCTAAGGTTCAAGCAGTGGAAGATCACATTGAGCATCAACAACAAGTTCTCCAACTCTTAAAGGATAACCTCACCTTGGTGTAGAATAGAATGAAACAGGAGGCAAATCAACATTGCAGCAAAAGAAGTTTTGATGTAGGTGATTGGGTATTCCTATGGCTAAAACCATATAAACAAATTTCCCTCAAACAAGCTAAGAAGGATAATAAATTATCACCAAAGTATTATGGTCCGTACAAGGTGTTGCAAAAGATAGGTGCTATGGCATACAAATTGGAGCTTCCTGCAACTTCTCGAGTGCACCCAGTTTTCCATGTTTCATGATTAAAGAAGGTTACAGGTGACAAGATTCTAGTTCAAACAATATTGCCAAAACTTGATGACGAAGGAAAAATCAATTGGAACCTGAAGTAGTCAAAGAAACAAGAACTCGACAGCTACGAAATTGATCAATTTCAGAGTATCTCATAAAGTGGAAGAACTTACCCGTTGAAGATTCCACATGGGAGGATCAGAATTTTATATAAAAGCACCTAGAACTACTCAAGCGTTGAGGACAACACTTTTTTGAAGGAGAGGAGCATGTTAGGGCCGTATAATACTAGTGATTCCCCCATTACTATTGTCATTGCATCCCTTATTGTTATTGTTGTGCCCCTATTGTCCCCATATTGTTATTATTGTGCCCCATAGAATCCCACTATTGTTATTTTTGTGCCTTATATTATTATTGTTAGGTCGGCTTGGTTATATTGTGACCCCTCAGACTCTTATCTATAGAAAGGAGGTTTTGTCATTTGAATCATCCAAGAATTGTTCATTTGTGTAATGTAAAGGAGGTTGCCCCCTTGAAGAGGCTTATTTCTAAGGCGTTCATCTATCTTTTCTATCTTTTTGTGAGTTGGTTTCATAACAATATCATACTATGTGTTTGTTACATAGATGTACAATGTAATGATCCTCAATAAAAATAACTATACTTATGTGTTTGAGGTGGTCATAAAGTTGTTTTTATCAATTTTACTTTAGAAGGTTGTGATTATTTATTGTTGGGGTCAAACCTTTTAATTGTTCAATCCCTTTGCATCTAAAATAGATTTTTTTTTATCATCCAAAAACCTATACTTCTTAATGTCACAAGGTATAAAAAATTGTTAGAAGAAAACCGTTTTTTCTTTCACCAAAAATGCCGAACTCCCTCCTTTAATAACGTGGTGTTAATCCACATTGGTAACATAATCCATTTTATGTAGCCTCATTTAATTTAGCATATATCTAATAATCTAACTTCCTTTGAAATGAATGATATAATATTTTATTGGTTTGTCTACAAGATTAATTTTATAGAATTGCTTCTCATTTTGAAATATAATACATCAAATAATTTATTTTAACATTATAAAGATGAAATAATTCAATAAATATATTTAATATTTCTTATTATTGTAACAAATTTTAATTAATAAATTCCTACAAAATTTCAAAAATGGTTTTACACAATTAAGAAAATTAAAATTTTTCATTAAAAATTGTAATATATTGATATTCAGACAATCTAAGCCAATATCATTGCTATGGAATTTCATTTTTATTTGAGTGGGTCAATCTCTTTATAACTTTGCAACAATTATTTGAAAATAAATAAAATATCCTCGTACTAAAATATAATTAATATATTTTGAAAAAAGTTTAGAAAAATCTTGTTAAAATTGGAAACTAGGGCCAAATTCCACATTGGGGCAGTTCATTTGATGGAGATGATGATTGCAAATTCCACTTTTCGAGAGGACCAAAATTGATATAAATATCATCTCATTTGGAAAATCAAAAGTGCAATTTTGAATTTATGCTCACACCTGTGCAAATTGTCAAGGTTGGTCACATCATCATGTAAGCTCAAAAAGCCCAATGGATGTGTCACTTCACCCTTAATGACTTTATAAATACAAGTGACATTTCACCTCATTTGGAATCATCATCAACAATAATATTCTTCTTTCTCCATCTCTCATTGGTTCGTACAAATACTCGGATCTTCTTTACTCTCACAGGTGTGGCACAAGGAGGATGAATTTTATAGCTAAATTGCAAGGCCGAAATTACAGAGTTTACTGCAATTTGACCAATGTTGACTTTGACCTTCCAAGGAGACTTTGACTTCGATTTTTTGATAGATTAACTATTTGGGCAGGCCACATCTTTTGACACAAAAACGAGGTATTTTGAGCACTTTGACCATATACCAAAATTGCAGGTTAACCACATATTTCAGGATAGTAGCTTGATTAAGTTTGACTATACATTTAGTCACTATTTTAGGCTAACTTTGACCTCTTGATCAAGCCAAGTTTTATTGGGGAAGACCAACCTGTTTTGAGGACATGAATCAAATGAATTCAATGACTTTTGTAGAGAGTCTAACATTAAGAGGGAGACAATTGTTCCATATACTCTTGAGAAAAATGGTGTTGCTCAAAGGAAGAATCGAACAATCATGGAAGCCACCCATTCTATGCTCCATGATCAAGGTCTACCAAAGTTCTTAAGGGGAGAAGATGCCAACACTGTCATGTATGTTCAAAATAGGAACCCACATCAAGCACTGGATTTCAAGATACTCGAAGAAGTTTTCACTGATAAGAAACCTGATGTTTCTCATTTTGGAATATTTGGTTGTCCGATGTATTTTCATGTGCTTAAAGAGAAAAGAAATAAGTTGGAACCATCTGGGAAGAAAGGTATATTTGTGGGCTATAGTGAAAATTCAAAGGAATATAGAATCTATGTGCCTAGACAAAGAGATGTGGAAGTTAGTATACATGATGTCATATTCGTTGAAAATACTCCCTTGGGAAGGACCAAGATCCTCCCATTCCAAGGAAGGACAATAGTAATGATGTTGTAGAAAAATAGGATGAACCTCCTTCAAATAAACCTATGCCATATACTGAAGGCCCAATGGATCCCATTGATCCACCGCCTAGTGATCCCTCTACCCAAAGGAAAATACCTTTCTCGCTCAAAGATACTCTCGAAGATGCTGAAAGACATATCGCTCCAAGAGGGACATTCTGTGAAAGTAAGAAGCTAAACAAGTATCAATGGTACTTAGTTTCTATGAGTACTATTGTTCAAGTTGAACCATACATGTTTGAGGAAGACGTAAAATACCAAGTTTAGAAATATGTGATTAATGAGTATGAATCAACCATGAAGAATGATGTTTGGGATGTGGTGCCAAGACCCAAGGAAAAGTTTGTGGTCACTTCTCAATGGCTATACAAAATCAAACATAGAGCTCATGGGACTTTTGAAAAATATAAAGCCAGGTTCGTTTCTCGAGGCTTCTCTCAAAATGAAGGAGTGGAATATGACAAGATATTTGCATTTATTTCCCAATATATCACTATTCGATCCATTATTTCTCTCACTGCCTCTAAAGGATGGAGCCTGTTAGTGTCTAATAGTCATAATGATCAAATGTACTCCTTTCATATTGTTGATAGAGTCTTAGGTCAAATTATTATATTTTTGAAAACAAAATTTGACACATCTCATGGTTGTCAAATGCTCACAAGTCTTGGTCTATTTTCCATTGCTACTCCCTCCAGTTCATTCAAGGCTACCAAAAGCCATCATGGTCATGTCATCATTCCCTGCCATAGGTCATCAAAAAAGTTAGTGGGTCATCATATAGGTCATGGTGTAGGATATACATTTGATGATCATCATATTAGTAATCAATATCAAACAAGGGAGTCATGTCTTTAATTTTTGACATCATCATGGGAGTTATAAAATTAGGGAATAAATATCTAAAAAAGAATCAAAGTAATAATTCCTTTTGAAGAAATAATGTTGCAGTTAAATCACATCACTAGTCATTTTATAAAAGTACACATGTTGTCATTCAACCATCAAGCCAAAATCGAGTTTCTAAGCTATAAAGGAGCATCAAATCATTTTTGAACTTCATTCTATTCATCCAAAAGCTCTAGGTGCTCCTCTCTGCCATTGTGAGACTTTCCACAACCATCAGAACTTTGAAATTCATCACCATTTTTTGTTTCATCAGTTTGTTGCGTTTTTGCGACGTTTCTGGAGGTTGACGCGCTTTTCATTTGGAGGTTAAAGGAAGAAAGAAATGGTTCATTTCTCATCCCATGAGATTCAAAGGGTATTTGAACAAGTTAGTAAAGGCTTCAATAACTCTCTAATGCAGTCTTTTCTCTCAGAAATTGATTACGATCCCTCTCCGAAGGTTTTGTTGTGCTTTCCATTTTCATGGTCTTTGCTCCATTTGACAAAGAAATTCCCTATTTTCTTAGTCAAATTATCCTTTTATACCATCATAAAACATTCCCCAATCATTTCCCACATAAAATTCTCTCATTCTACAATTTTTCTCAAAAACCCAAACTATTGGTGTGCTTTTGTTGCATTTCTGGGTTAGGACTGTGTTTTGTCTTTTCACCCCTCTACCCTCACTCATTTTGAGAAATTCAAAAACAAACCTCTTCCTAGAATCTGCCCATAACCCCTATAATTTCCTTACAATTTTTCGTATCCTCCTCACCATCCATTCCATTTCCTCAAGTTGCTGCACTTTTAGCTCTGTGTTGCTATCCCACAAAAACGCAACGACTATTTTTTGCACCAACTTAAAGCTCGGATTTTGAACAAATGGGAACGTATTTTTGAAACCTGCAGGTGGCTGTTTTTCATACCATACACAAAAAGAATAATGTATCTCCGTTTTTTTAAATAATTTATGATTGGGGAGATATGCCCAAACTACAAGTTGCTAAAAGAGAGTCACTGCGCTTTAGACTCTGTTTTTAGTCATCATTTTCAAAAGAGGTTTCTGACCAACTTAAGATGAAGTGTAGAAAACAAAATGCGGTTTTTGTTAAGAACATATGAAATCACAATAAACTCCTTCATTTTCTAAATAGGTATCACATATTGGGAGATATTCAACGTTCTTGGAGGCCTATTTCAAAAAATCAAATTCTCTAATTTTTCTTGGTTGTTTTAGCCATTCTTTTGTGGCACAAATTATGAGAATATAAAACTCTCCTAGATTTTTAAAATGGATTATGGTTAAATATATATATCAGTTTGTATTTCACCCTTATTATTTCGCTGCTCTTCTGGGCAATTTGTTGTGTTTCTGTGTGAGCAATGTTTTGTTTTTACTACATGTAAAAGGTTAAAGTGAAACAAGGTTAACGTAAATGTTAAGTTAGATGTTTTGATGGCATTTTAAATGTAAATATACTATGGTTAAATTAAACATTGGATATTATTTTCGATATAGGATCAGTTAGCTAAAAGGAGGAAATTTTGTTCTAACTTCTCCTAGGTCTTAGCAAAGATAGAATAGGTGCATGTACCTACTTAGTTGACTTTTTGAAGATAGAATTCGACCTCCTTAGGAGGAATTCAACCTCATATCCTATATGAGGATGAAATTTAATGTAATCAAAGGTTGGATACTTGTACCTCAGACTTGTAACTAGTGTACTTAACTATTGCAAAAATATAACAGACAAATGCAACTATTTTTATGGGATTCTTGCGTTGTCGTTAGTGGCTCTGATTTTCTTGTATTTTCTTATATATTTGATCATTATATATTTTTAGCAACCATATATATTTCTCCTTATTCTTTATTTTTTAAGAGTTGAAACAAAAATCATTGTTTAATGCTCTTTTTTTGTTTAAGATAAGCATTTAAGTGTTTTTCTCATAGACAAGTGAATTCATGCCTCTGCTCACTTAACTCTTGCTATATCTTCCTCACTACACTACAATGAAAAACAATTTTGAGTTACTGATTTCACCTACCTTGCCACATCTTATGTCTACAACTGACCTTTAGGTTTACTTGACCTAGGTCTGAGACCTAGTGTTATTTATCCAACAAACCCTAATCAAACCTTATTGAGTTGATACCTAGCCTAAAATCCATATATTCTCCATTCATTTCCATTGGATATGAGATTGTTTTAGAGAGAGCCCTCTTTGATGTGGTAGGGCTAGCTACCAATTCAAAAGTTGGTCTGAGGTTACCTCTTTGGTTTCCTTTCTTAGCCTTGGGAAACTAGGGAGCACTAACAATTTGGCGTCGTTGTCAGGGAGTGAAAGGTCAAATTTTCCCTGGGTGTGAACGACAAGGATGAGATCTGATTGTTGATGGTGGATAGTGATCAAACACAGGAAGGATGAAATCATTCACCTGATGACTCCAAATCAGTTTCAAATTTAATTCAAAGACTCCACTGGAAGATGAACCTTACCAATAGAAACATGAAAAGACAATATAGAAAGATTAGGTATTCAAGTTGGAATTTAATCCAAGACATAATATGCTTTATTTTTAATTATTTCTTCTCTTTTCCTCAGAATGTCAAGAAGGTTTCCCAATGTATACTGTATTTGAAAAAAGATCACGTACTTGCATTTGATTCCATTTGTGTTAATATTGTGAATACAAATTCTCCTTATGCTTTTGATCTTGGTCAAGACCCTTCTTCTGAAACTTATGTTGTTCATATTCAACTTGAAGAGCCTCAAGAGATCAAGACTAATTTTACAGATTTTGTACATACTCCTACACCTTTTAAAATTCCAAATAGATATAAACCTCTCATCTTACCTCCTATACTCCATGATTTCCTTGAAAATTATTACAAATATCTTCCCAGGTTTGATGGGGAATATGTTAATATCACTACTAAAAAACACATTCATATTTTTGAAAATTTTCTCGACCTTTTTGAGGTTGAAGAAGATCATGTCAGTATCAGTTTTTTTGCTTTATCTTTGCAAGGTGTAGTCAAGAAATGGTTCAAAAACTTGCTAGATGCAAGCATTTTCGATTTCTATCAGTTTGTGAAAATATTCCTTGATAAATGGGTTCAAGAGGAGTCATTTTTGAAAAGATAGCTAGGAGAAACAATGCAACACTTTTCAGCTAGGTTCAATCAAGTATATCATTTAATGCCTGCTTATATAAAACTGCCTCCTGATTTAGCTCTCTTACACTACCCGGATGCCTTTGATCTGGAAATGGCATTCCAATTGAGAGAAAGTAACACTACAACACTCGAAGAAATACACGACACTACAATAATTGTGGAAGCAAATCTATTGGTCAAAAGGTCAAAGTTGTAGGTAAAAGAGAGGGAGAGCATAGAGAAGGAGTACCTTACATATTCAGAAGTGAAGCTCAAAATTTTGGTAAGTAAAATGCAAGCAATTATGCAAAAGATCACCATGAGAGATGAATTTGTTGTTCAAAAATACCATGTCCCACTTATTGCAGAATAAGAAGAGGTTGTTGACCCAAGACCATTTTCCTACTAATCCCAGTTACCATAAATTAGAAAACGATTGTTTATTGTATTCATTTATGGAAAATCGTGAAAATGGATTTGTAAATCAACCTGAGGAGAAGAAATCTATTGATCCAATGTGTATTCTTGTTGACATTCCTTATATTGAGGATTTACCCAAGTATGATCAGTATGATGATGACTATGTTGTCGAAATCGAGGCTGAATCTTCAAAGCAATCAATGGCATGTTTTTGGGAGGAGGAAGTTCAATTAAAAAAATTCAAATATAGCACTAAGCCTATGCATACCAATCATTACAACAATGAAGAAAATGCAGATAAATTTAAAGCAGGTGAAAGGTCTTTGCCTTTATATTTTACTTGATTTCAATTACTAAGAGAAAACTTTCCTAAGATTAGAAATCAACAGTATTTCAATTTTGATATTGAGTACGAAAAAGACAATGAACTTCCTGATTATGGCTCATTACCTTTGTGTTTCTCTTCATTCAAAAAAATAAGATAAAACTATAAGGTTGCAAAGGAAGTAAATAAGCAAGTTGGCAGCAGTTGGCAACCTTCTCTTGAAGTTGTTGAGAATGTTGTTTGTAATATAGAGCCTTTTTTCAGTCCACAATCACAGTTACCAAGAAACATTCAGTTTGAAAATGTAGTTGAAAGTGTGGAACATGAAGAGTTTATACAAGATCATGCAGTTTCATCAGAACCAATCCATAGCATGTTACAACAACTTTCTCATATTTAAAATGATCCAGTAGGCAATTATATGGATGATATTTGTATTCAAAATTATCATCCTTTAGCTAGCTGTGAGTTTGAAGATAAGGTTGTTAAAGATTTAGTTTGGCATCAAGCTTCATTGTCTTGTTCATTAAGAGTCTCATTACAAATCTCATCCAAAAATTTGCAGTCATATCACGACAATTACAAGTTAGAATTGCACGAGAGTAGGGATGAAAATGAAAGTTTACATTCATGGTATAAAGGCCACATAGAGAAGAATTACAATCTTTTGGATGCACTAAACCTTAGTGAACATTTGTTTGAAGATCCTTTTGCACCATTTTTGGAGTCAACAAGGGGATCCAAAATTTTCAATCCTACCAAATTTGGATTTGTTTGCAAGTTTTTATTGGAGCCTTCATCTTGTAGGATTTCTATTTTTCTCATAAACAGGCACATGCAAAGAACTCAATCAATGGATAAAATTCTTGCATGGTTGCATTGGTTGTTCCATTTTACTTGATCAGGTGATTTATGGATCAATTAGGGTAGATAAGTGTGATGAATAAGCTCAACATTCTAAGCATCTTTTTCAGTGTCAGTTTCTAGTAAATTTTGTAGTTGACGGTGTACACTTCATCTTCAGTTTGATTTGAGTCAGTTTGAGGATTGCAGTTATTTGTGACTCCATTGCCCAATTAACAAGGCTATGTGGTCTACGGTGTTCTTGAAACCTCCTAAAGTGCGCTGCCTTGGAGCCAATGTTAGTGTCTAATAGTCACAATGATCAAATGTACTATTTTCATATTGTTGATAGAGTCTTAGGTCAAATTATTATCTTTTTCAAAATAAAATTTGACACATCTCATGGTTCTCAAATGGTCACAAGTCATGGTATAGTTGTCATTGCTACTCCCTCCAGTGCATTCAAGGTCACCAAAAGCCATCATGGTCATGTTATCATTCCCTGCCCTAGGTCATCATAAAAGTTAGTGGGTCATCATATAGGTCATGTTCTAGGATAGACATTTGATGATCATCATATCAGTCATCAATATCAAACAAGGGAGTCATGTCATTCATTTTTGACATCATCATGGGAGTTAGAAAATTAGGGAATAAATTTTTAAAAAAGAATCAAAGTAGCATTTCCTTTTGAAGAAATAATGTTACGGTCAAATCACATCACTAGTCATTTTATAAAGGTACACATGATGTCATTCAACCATCAAGTCTAAATCGAGTTTCTAAGCTATAAAGGAGCATCAAAGGATTTTTGAACTTCATTATATTCATCCAATATCTCCAAGAACTCCTCTTTGCCATTGTGATACTTGCCACAACAATAAAAACTTTGACAGTCACCACCACTATTTGTTTCATCAGTCTGTTGCATTACTACTACGTTTCTGGAGGTTGTTGCACTTTTCATTTGGAGGTTAAAGGGAGGAAGAAAGGGATCAGTTCTCATCCCACAATCTTCAAAGGATATTTTAACAAGTTAGTAAAGGCTTAACCATCTCTCTAATGCAATCTTTTCCCTCAGAAATTGATTAAGATCCCTCTCCTAGGGTTTTGCTGTGCTTTTCATTTTCATTGTCTTTTCTCCATTTGTCAAAGAAATTCCCTAGTTTCTCAATCCAATTATCCTTTTAAACTGTCATAAAAAATTCCCAAATAATTTCCCACATCAAATTCCCTCATTCTACCATTTTTCTCAAAAACGGACACTGTTGTTGCGCTTTTGCCGCGTTTTTGGGTTAGGATTATGTTTTGTCCTTTTCACCCCTCTGCCCTCACTCATTTTGAGAAATTCCACCACCGAACTCTTCCTAACATCTACCCTTACCCCCCATAATTTCCTTAAATTTTTTCTTATCCTCCCTCCCCTGCATTCCGCTTCCTCAAGTTCCTATGCTTTTAGATCTTGGTTGCTATACTAGAGAAACACAACAACTATTTGTTGCACCAACTTCAAGCTTTGATTTTGAACACATGGGAAACTATGTTTGAAATGTGGAGGAGGTTTTTGTTCGTAACGTACCCAAAAACAATAACCTCTCTCAGTTTTTGAAAATATTTTATGATTTGGGCTATATACCCAGAATACAAGTTGCTACAAGGGAGTCGTTGTGCTTTTGACTCTGTTTTTGGTCATCGTTTTCAAAATAGGTTTCTAACCAAATGAAGATGAATTTTAGAAACCCAAAGATGATTTTGTTAAGAAAAAACTTGGTAACAATCGCCTCCTTCAGTTTCTACACAGGTATCATATATTGGGATATATTCAACTTTCTTGGAGGCCTATTTCAGAAAATCAAATTCTCCAATTTTTTTTTTGTCTATTTTAGTCATTCTTTTGTGGCACAGATTCCGAGAAGATGGGAATGAATATCAAAACAATGAGAGAGGGTTTTCTCTAGAACAACCTTATATAAAAAAACATGTTGGAGTGTTGTAAAAGTAGTATGGTTAAAGATATATGAGTCTATCTTTGACCCCTAATTTTTCATTGCGCTTCTTGAGAATTTGCTACGTTTCTGTGTGAGCAATGCCTTTTTTTTACTACATGTAAAAGATTAAAGTGAAACAAGGTTAATGTAAATGGTAAATTAGATTTTTTGATGGCATTGTAAATGTAAATATCCTATGGTGAAATTAAAAATTGGATACTCTTTTAGAGATAGGATCAGTTAGCTAAAAGGAGGAAAGTTTGTTCTAACTCCTCCTAGGTCTTAACAGAGATAGGATAGGTGCATGTACCTGCTTAGTTGACTTTTTGAAGATATAATTTTACCTCATCTCCTATATGAGGCTGAAATGTAATGTAATCAAAGGTTGGATGCTTGTAGCTCAGACTTGGAACTAGTGTACTTGACTATTGTAGAAATATAACAGAGAGTTGTAGCTACTTTTATGGGATTCTTGTGTTGTGGTTAGTGGCTCTATTTTTCCTGTATTTTATTATATATTTGATGATTATATATTTTTAGCAACCATCTATATTTATCCTTATGCTTTATTTTTTAAGAGTTGAAACAAAACTGATTGTTTAATGCTCTGTTCTTGTTTAAGATCAACATTTAGGTGTGTTTCTTCTAGACAAGTGAATTCATACCTTTCCTCACTTAATTCCTGCGATATCTTCCTCACCACACTACAATGAAAAACCATTTTGAGTCGCTGATTTCACCTACCTTTCCCCATCTATGTATGCAAGTAACCTTTAGGATTACTTGACCTAGTTCTAATACCTAGTGCTCTTTATCTAGAAAACCCTAATCAAACCCTACTAAGCTAATACCTAGCCTAAAATCCATATATTCTCGACTCATTTCCATTGGCTGTGAGATTTTTTTAGAGATATCCCTCTCTGATTTGGTAGGGTTATCTATAAGTCGAAAGTTGGTCTTAGGTTACTTCTTTTGTTTCATTTCTTAGCCTTGGGAAACTAAGGAACGCTAATAGAGCCTAAATCAAATGGACATTAAAATCGCTCTCTTACATGGCTCGCTTAAGGAGGAAGTCTACATAGAACAACCTGAAGGGTTTGAAGTACAAGATTGAAGGACACATGTATGTAGGTTAAAGACCCTTTATGGGTTGAAGAAAGCCCCTAGGGCCTGGTATGAGAGGATTGATAGCTAGCTTATGAACTTGGGATTTACAAGGAGTGATGTTGATCCTAACCTATACTTCAAGGTTGAAAAGGACATGCCTCTCATTTTGGTCCTTTATGTGGATGCTCTCTTTCTGATAGTTGTAGACCCTCTCATTTATCAATGCAAGAGGGAGTTGGCTTTTGAGTTCGAGATGAAGTAACTAGGTCTGATGCACTACTTCTTAGCCCTTGAGGTCTAGGAAACCCCAGGTGAGATTTTCCTTTCTCAAGGAAAATAGATTTTGAAGTTGATTGAGAGATGTGGGATGGTGGATTTCAAGTCTGTGTCTACTCCAATGGAACTTGACTTCAAGAAGTTATGTGGTAGTGTTACTGGGCTCAAATTGGCAAACCCATTTGAATATAAACAACTTGGGGGGGCCCTGATGTTCTTGATAAACTTTCATATTGACATATGTTTCACTGTGAATACGTTGAGTCAATTTATGGTCGAGCCTCATCACTTACATTGTATTATTGCTAAGAATCTCTTGAGATATCTCCATGGAATAATCAACTATGGACTGGTTTACACAGTCAGTAATTTGTGGCTACATTGATATACTGATGTTGATTGGTTTGGCAATGTGGTAGATCATAAGAGCATGTCTGGGTGTTGCTTCTCATTAGGATCCGCTTCAATTTCTTAGATGAGAAAGAAGTAGAAATTGGTTTCTCTAAGCACTGTCGAGGTCAAATATATTCCAGCTAGTATGCCCTGTTGTGAAGATGTTTGGTTGAGGAAGCTCTTTAGTGAGCTATTTGAGCACGTGCTAGATACCACCCTGATCTTCTGCAACAACCAAAGTGGGATTCACCTTTCAGAGAACCCCGTGTTCCATGACCACTCCAAGCACATTGATATTAGGTACCACTTTATCTGGGATATGGTACAGCAGGGAGCACTAAGGCTGCAACACACAAGGACTAATGAGAAAGTCACAAAAATCCTCACAAATTCATTAGGGAAGGTCAAATTCTTAGCCTTCCTAGAGAGAATCAAAGTGGTGGAAAGACCCTCCTATCAGGGTCCCACTTGAGTTGGACATTGAGCTCTGGGAGCTCCTTGGGGGCTTGGGGTACTTCTTAAAGTTGTGAGCAACCATAGGGTGAGTGGTTCACCTTCCCCTATTGGTGTGATGTGTACAAAGTGAGTGGTTCACCTTCCCCTATGATACCCCTTGATGGTTAATTGTGTATAGGGTGAGTGGTTCACCTTCCCTTACGATTGATATATGCATAGGATGAGTGGTTCACCTTGTCCTATGACATATGAGCACGATGAGTAGTTCACCTTCTCCTGCTGATGCCCCAACATACATCCTACCCATGTAGTCTGGTACTCATGGGAAGCACCTTTCATCTGGCCAATGAGTTGGGAAACATGGATAAGGACCATAGCACTACTAATGGATGCATCGTGTATTGATGTACTCCATATGTCTAGGATGCATGGTGTTCAACAACTTGATCTGGGATCAAGACTGATATTTGTCAATGGAGAGTGGTAAGGTCTTGTGACTCACTCTTGATCGATTCTTCTTCACTATTCATATCAATGCTCAACAGAGCAGAGATGAGATGAGACAAAGAGATGGTACATGATGACAGGATGACATGATGATCGATGATTAGCAGGTGGAATTCTCCCCAGTTGAGAGGGAGTGTTAAAATTGGCAACTAGGTCCAAATTCCACCTTGGTACAACTCATTTGATGGAGATGATGATTGCATTAAATTCCTCTTTTTGAGAGGACCAAAATTGATATAAACATCATCTCATTTGGACAAGAAAAAGTGTGATTTTGAATTAATGCCCACACATGTGCAAATTGTCAAGGTCGATCACATCATCATGCAGGCTCAAAGATCCCAATGGATATGTCACTACACCCTTAATGACTTGTATAAATACAAGTGACCTTTCACCTCATTCGGCATTTTCATCAACACTCATATTCTTCTTTCTCCTTCTTTCATTGGTTCATACAATGTTTGGGCTCTTCCTTTCTCTCACACATGTGACACGAGGAGAATGAATTTTAGAGCTAAATTTCAGGGCCGAAATTACAAAGTTGACTACAATTCGACCAACATTGACTTTGACATTCCAAGAAGAGTTTGACTCCAAGTTTTTGGGAGATCAACTGTATGGGCAGGCTGCATATTTTGATGCAAAAACCAAGGTATTATGAGCATTTTGACAACAAACCAAAATCGTTGGTTGACCACAGATTTCAGGACAATAGTTTGACCAAATTTGACTATTGACTTTGTCATTATTTCGGGTTGACTTTGACCTGTTGATCAAGCCAAGTTTTAATGGGGAATTCCGACTTGTTTTGAGGACATTCTATTGCTTCTTTGACCATCTTAGATAATCTGATTGGGGTTGATTTGACTGCAATTGACTATAGATTCTGACAAGGCTATTTTGACTTTGAATTTGGCAAGTCAATTTCAGTTATGTGCTCTCTCTTTATGTTGAACATTTGATATAATAATAAGAAGATTTGACCAAAAGGGTTTCCCCATCTTGGGGTTTTTCCTTGGCATCCGCTAAATCTAGTGTTCTCTTTGTCTTGGCTTGTCTTCTGCATATTGTTTTTGTGATTGCTATTAGAAATCTAAATTGGAAATTGTCAGTGAACTTTACACCATTGTAAATTAAAATTAACAAATCCACACATTCAAAAATAATTAATCAAAAACATAATCTACCAATATAAATTTTCAAATCATAATATAAATTTTCAAATCATAATATTAACATATGAATCTGTGTATCACATAACCGGTATAAATTTTTCAAATCATAATCAATTTAAATTTTAAATTAGATGAGATGTGAACTTCGATGAGATAGGGTGAAATCCTGAGGTATAAACCCCCAACTGAAATGTGTTAATGAGTGCCATTTCAATATATTGCAAGGTGAAAAAATGCACTTAAAATTATACACACCTTGTAATATTTTTGAAAAAACAAATATACGGCATTCAATATTTTTACCTCCAATGCGATCCATTGTGTCAACAAAACATTTGCAATTAAATCTGTTTTTATTAAAACGATTTACATCTCAACCTTATGAGTAATAAACCCAAAATTTAAGGAGATCTAACCTTCGCTTCAATTAAGTTAATCTCATAATCCCGTTTTTAAAACCATTCATTGAAACAACGACCAACGACCAACCTTATGGTGGAAAAAAATGATTTCAACAACGAAGACCCTGAAAGGTGAAAAAAGATCTGTCAATGTGCTGTACACAACTGATCGCCATCAATGGCCGGCTCCTGGGCTTGGGCTAGAACCCAGCTTCCGTTTATTGCTTTTACCATCTCTACTGCTGTCATGGATCATCCGCATGTGACCAACCCCAGGGCTAAGCCTTGATTTGGAGAGCCGCTGTACTGTCATCTTCACTAAATTTACCTTAGGACTCCGTCCAGAGGGTGTTTCTTCGCCTTTCTGCAGTAAATTGAATACGCCTTCGGTTCCATTGGGCGTTGCAGGTAATTTGGGCTTCTTGGTCTTTTGAATATTCTGTTTAAGCATGAACGATGACGTGCTCTTGTTGGTGGCCCTCTTTGCGGATGAGCTACTGCTGGGGCATATCTCTTCATCACACTGTGCTGCGTCTTTGTCGGCATGACCGTGGGAGCCGTTGTCGACAAGGGATTCAAGATTGGGATTGAAGTCCGACGGATTGTCAGGGGAGTTAAATTGGTTCTTCTCCAAGAGCAACCGCCCGTTGCTACGGCCTATAATGAGCAGGAACGACATCAGAACCAGCAGCAGCGTTACACGGATCTTCATCTCGAAACTCAGAATTAGCAGATAAACGATTTGATATAGTTAGAATTAGTAAGTGAACAATATAATATCTGAACGATATAATAGCGTTTCGAAGCTTTACGCTTAACAGATAAGATAAACGCTATGCTTGCAGTGAAAAAGAATTTGAATCCAGGAAAGCGAGAGCTAGGAGAGTTTGCAATGCTTCGTGGGGAAGCATGTGAACAAATGTGAGTACTTATAGCAGCGAATCAACTGGTTCGACCATCTTAACCCCAACCGCGAACGATGCGTCGAATTATTCGCACAAGGTAAACAGCCAGCGAAATTCCCAGTATTGACAGTCAACACTTTACCACCATGGGAATGTATATTCGAGCACGCGCACCGGCCGCGCGGCAAGGGGGCCTACTGACCGTACCTGGCGAACCGACCATGGTCCCCATCGTTCTAGAAGCTAAATACCGAAAGCGGAATCCGGCAGGCAAGGGCGCAGGACGCGACAGGACTTGAGTACACCGGGCAGACCAGCCATGGCCGTAATTGTTTCAGTTGACACTTGGTAAAGCGCTCTAGCTACAGAAAAACAATACAAGATGACTAGAATGACCATGACCCAATCGCTACAATTCGGGTAGAAATCTGATAGGTTTCAGGAGAAAAGAGGAGGTAGTACGAGCACACAATATAAAATGTTGTGGACCGGATGATAAAGTGTTCTTCAAAATAATGGATAATGGTAAATTATCCTTTTCTACGAATGTCTAAAAGGATTAGTCAAGATTTGAATCGCGGTATCATCGCCGCGATGACTCGTTTTACATCACGGAATAAAATTTTCAAGAGTATACAAAAGTTCAATCAATTTTACCTCAAATGGAAGGAATAGAAGAGTTATTCAAAATTATTTTAAAAATTTAAATTACTAAATATAAAATTTAAAAAAAAATTATTTTTAATAGAATAAATAGTAATATTTAGAAAAAGATGAGGAAACTTTATTATTAAGAAATTTTTTTTACTTAAAGTGGTTGTTTATTTGAGGATGGAAATTTCCTGTTGCAATATTTGGTTATGCCTGGAGTATGAGGATTAATGGAAAATTAGGCAGGTAAATAGCTAAATGACCACAAAATTTATACAATTCCTTATTTAATTCTTTGAGTATTGAGGAAATTGTTGGTTTAGTATGTTGCCATGTTGAGCAAGGAAAATTGTGAAGAAAAAATGGATTGGTTTTAATAACATTTCTTTTACCAATTAAGTCAATGCAACTCAGAGAGCAACTTCAAAGAGCTAGACAAAAATGTGACAAGGCAGAGATTTCCCAAAAAAGACTAGAAGCACACTAAAGTTTCCAAATGATTATTATGATTTGCCCATGCCCAAAGCTTCTCTGTTTGAAGAAAAGATTCGGAGACATACATCCACTCTCACACTGAGATATATTGATATTGAGCTCATTGCATAACTTTTGAGGAAGCACACTTAAGTTTCTAAATGATTATTATAGGTCTCTTCGATTTGCCCATGCCCAAAGCTTCTCTATTTGAAGAAAGAATTGGGAGACATACATCCACCGATTGGGAGACATACATCCACTCCCACAATGATAGAATATATATTGATATTGAGCTCATTGGATAACTTTTGAGATTGGTGGTATTTACAGTTGGGGAAAATGGCCTACTGGACTCCAATGATTGGTTTTAGTTTCGACCTATTATATGAGTATTATATGAGTATGTGTGAATATTTAGTAATATGTCTAACATGATTTTTCTTCTTTGAAAAAAAGTTGTTTATATAAATAAATCTCCATATATAATAAAAGATTTTAAATTTTATTATAAATAAAGAAATATCTATATTAAAATTAAAAATTATACATATTGAATTTTTAATATATATAAAATTAAAACTAATTACTTTTAATAAAATTAAATAAAAAATTCACATAAAAAATTAATCAAACGATAATTTTTTTAGAAGCTTAATACTTTTAATTAACATAAACTCACAGAAAAGTGAAAACTAATTTGATAACTTTATAATTTAAATGGTGTACTCCTCAAATTATATAGGTCTGTAAAGGCAATTTTTTTTTGAAAATTTCAAAATCATTCAAAAATTTAAATATCTATTATTGTCTAAACAATAAAATAATTTGAAAGGTCACCGAGCTTTCAAGAGATTTCAGAGATTTTATAAAGTTCGAAAATTATGATTTTATTAAAAAAATTATAAATATAAAGAAATGGATTAATAGGTTTTATCCATTCTCATTTTGTTAAGAATTTTATTCAATAAAAATGAAATATAAAAAGTAATAGATCCTCCACAGAATAAACTATTATTTTTTCCAAAAAAATAAAAATATAAGTACAAATACTTTAAAAAAAAATTCTCCCTACAGAAATTTAAATTATGGTTTTCACCAAATAAAAGATAAAAGTATGAATACAAATGTAACAAAAAGTTAAGTTTCTCACCTATAATCTTTGGTTAGAAAGGTTATTCTCTAATTGTAAAATAGAGAGTAAACTGCTGTGCAAAAAGTAAAGCATGACAGAGAAATGAAATGATGCGATCTAAAACTTAAAAGACAGAAATACAGAGAAATGAAAGGTTACTCTCTGAAGCTTAAATTACTATTTCTTTTACTGACATTCATCAACATTCAAATGAAATTACACAATATTTGAAACTCTTCTTAGTTAACATGAAGATCAAGATTGTCCAAGAGAACAAGTGGGAATACTTATCATTGTGCATCACATTTTTTAAAAGCCGAGAATGCTCAGATAAAGAGATTTATCAAATTTCAAAGACCAGAAATCCATTGGTTATCAAAGTCGTAGACGAGTGAAAGCCTTGCAAGCTCGTCTGCCCTGCAAGTGGATAATGCCTTCTGATTTCCTCCCTGATAGAAGAAAAATGATTTCGGGCAGTTGCAGGCAGTTATCCCAAATGTTACATTTACTTCATTTGGTGCTAAATTCATACAGGGTTCAGAATTTCTCCAAACAGAAAGTTGTCAGCAAGAAGCAATCGAACCAGAGGCTCCCAGCGGGTGATACTGGCAGATACCCTCTTTGCATTCATCCAAAATTTTTAAATATCTATTACTGGCTAAAGAATAAAAAACTTCGAAAGGTTACTGAGTTCTCAAGGGATTTCAGAGATTTTATAAAGGTTAAAAAGATTACAAATTATGAATTTATCAGAAATTTTATAAATACAGAAGTGTATTAATCGGTTTTTTCCAATTTCATTTAGGTAAAAAAAAATTATTCAATCATAACGAAATATAAAAAGTAATGCGTCCTCTGTAGAATAAACTATTATTTTCCCCAAAGATAAAAATATAATAAAAAGTTTTGTCCCTACACAAACTTAAACCATGGTATTCACAAATATAGGATAAAAGTATAAATACAAATGTAATAAAAAGTCGATTTTTTTACATATAACCTTTGGTTAGAAAGGTTATTCTCTAATTGTAAAATAGAGAGTAATTTGCTCTGCAAAAGTAAAGCATGGCAGATAAATGAAAGATTGCAATCTGAAACTTAAACGACAAAAATATAGAGAAATATAGAGAAATGAAAGGTTTCTCTTTAGAACTTAAAAATAGAAATATAGAGAAATGAATGGTTACTAACTGAAGGTTAAATTATCAACTCTCACTAACATCCATCAAGATTCAAACGAAATTACACAATATTTGAAACTTCTCTAAGTCAACATGAAGATCAGGATTGTGCAAGAGAACAAATGAGCATACTTATCATTGTGCATAATATTTTTTAAAACCCCATAATGCTTAGATAAGCAGATTTATCAAATTTCAAATACTAGAAATCCATTGGTTACGCAGACGATGTTAAGTGTGAAGCCAAATTTATGCAGGATTCTAGATCCTTCTACACCCCTAGTAGTTTCTAGAATCACATGCAGGATTCTAGATCCTTCTACACCGCCAGTAGTTTCTAGAATCCCATGCAGGATTCTAGATCCTTCTTCCAACTCTATAAATTTGTAATTTCTCTGGCCAAGGAAGGCAAGCCAAGGCCCAAGTCTAGGCCCAAGACTATTATGTAATGTAAAGTGATTTCTATTCTCCAGTGATTGTTTTATCTATCCCGCTGTTTGTGACTGAGTAATCTTGTTGTTTCTCCATTTGTCTGTCTCTGTGAATTATTCTCTGCTTTTTCCCTCTAAGTCTCTGAGTATAAATTTGTTGTGTGTTATGTATGCTCTGGTCTAACAACTGGTATCGGAGCTACAGTCGAATATCCACTGTGCAAGCCGCTTAGTGCCATCACCTTGCTCTAGCAGCGTTCGTTAAAACGTTGGCTGTTATCTCTGGAGTTGTTGAAGGATTTGTCCAGAAAATCAGAAATCCCTGCAAAGAAGAGAGGAACGCTAGAACTAAAAGATAGTTGCTGCAAGAAAAACAAGGTTGTGGACTTGCTGCAAGAAAAACAAGGTTGTGGACCTATGCTGAAACGTGTTGTTGGAGTTTGAAATGTGGAGATCTATACGTGTTGTTGTGGAGTTTGAAAAGTGGAGATCCCTGGAGTTTGGAGTTGAAACGTGGTGTTCATAAAAAAAAATTCACATCAAGCTTGCATGTATACGACAAGTTTTTTTCTCAAACCAACATATGTATGTGTGAAATGTGAAAAGGTTAAAACATTATATATGTTTTTATATTTATTATGAATAGTATATAATTATATGTTGGAATTTTGAAAAGTATATTCTAAAAGGAGCAGGAATTTTGAAAAGGGTATTTTAAAAGGAGGAAGGTCATTATTACTAAATTTTAAGGAGTAATAATTAAAGTTTTATTTTTAAGTGGAGTTTTTGTGTTTTGAGGCATGAATTTGATTGAAAATGGAGACAGCAGTTACAGATATGGAGAAGTTGAGCGGGGCTAATTTTTCCCTATGGAAATCATAGATGGAGGATATACTGATTTTAAAGGATCAGTATTTGTCGATTGAGGGCACAACAAAAAAACCCTCATCGATGACAAATGAAGAGTGGAATAAGCTAGATAGAAAGGCGATTGCAACAATCCGCCAATATTTAGCAAAGAATGTGTATTTCAATGTGTCCGGAGAAAAGATGGCTGAAGGATTATGGAAGAAGCTCCATGATCTATATGAGAAGAACACGACATCAAACAAAGTGTTCTTGATGAAGAAGCTTTATAATCTCAAAATGAAGGAGGGTGCTTTAGTTGCTGAGCACTTGAATTCATTTAATATTATTACTAATCAGCTTGCCTCTGTTAAAATCATTTTAAATGATGAAATTAGAGCCATATTTCTGATGTGTTCTATGCCAGACAACTAGGAAAATTTAATTCTAGCTATGAGCACTTCAACAACTACAGGGACCCTGAAGTTTGATGATGTCAGCAACAATTTAATGAATGAGGAGCTACGACGCAAGTCAATTATGGAAAATCACGGAAGAGAGGCTCTAGCTCTAGCTGATCGTGGTAGGAGAATGGATCGAGGCTGGCAACGGCGATCAAGATCGAGAGGCCGATCAAAATCAAGGAGAGGTAGGATCATCTTCTTTCATTGTGGCAAACCCGGGCACATCAAGAAAGAATGTTGATTTTGGAAGAAAGGATAAAAGGATCAGAGACCATCTAATACAAATCACAAGTCATCAAGTGAAAATGAAGGTGAGACCACTGCTGTAGCCATAGATGGTGATGTGTTCTTTGCTGTTTCAGTAGAGGAAGCATGTGTATATACATCTAGTAGTAGCTTTGATTGGATCCTTGACTCTAGGGCATCTCACCATGTAACCCCATGCAAAGATAGTTTTGTTTCCTATAATCTTGGTGATTATGGTAGAGTGCATTTGGGGAATAATCATTTTTGCAGTATTGTTGGAGTGGGAGATGTCCAGATCAAGATGGAAGATGGACAAGATATATTGTTGAAACAGGTCAGGCATGTACCAGAAATGTGCATGAGTTTAATCTCTATGGGACGATTGGATGATGAATGCTATTCGACAAGCTTTGGAAAAGGAGGCTAGAATATTAGCAAAGGTGCATTGGTCATGGACAAAGGACCCAAGACAAGAACATTATACACATTGAAGACACTGATAGGAAAATCAGATTTGGTTGCTGTCACAAAAGAAGGAAATTCAGCAGATCTGTGGCATAAGCGTTTGGGTCACATGAGCGAGAAGGGCTTAAAAGTCCTTGTTGGTAAAAATTTATTTCCAGGTTTGAAATCGTACAATCTTGATCTTTCTGAGCATTATATATATGGTAGACAAAGAAGGGTTGCATTCCTTAGAGGTGGCCATGACAGAAAGAAAAATGTGTTAGAATTGGTACACTCATATGTGTTTGGGCCTGTTAACATCAAATCATTAGGAGGAACATCACATTTTTTAACATTTATAGATGATGCATCTAGGAAGGTTTGGGCATATCCTATGAAAAATAAAAGTGAAGTGTTTGGAATATTTAAAAAATTCCATGTTGTTATTGAAAGAGAGACTAACAAATTGCTGAAGTGTTTAAGAATAGATAATGGTGGAGAATATTGCTTAAATGCATTTAAGGAGTATTGTAACAGGTTTGGCATAAATCATGAGAAGACTGTGCCTGGTACTCCTCAATAGAATGTTGTAGCAGAAAGGATGAATTGCACCATTATGGAAAAGGTGCGAAGAATGTTGTCTAATTTCGGTTTGGAGAAGAATTTTTGGGCTGATGCAGTCAGGACCGCTTGCTACCTCATAAATAGATCTCCAACTATAGCCTTGGATGGCAGTATCCCTAAAGAAGTTTGGACTGGTAAGAATTTGAATTATTCTCACTTGAAAATCTTTGGATGTGAAGCATTCGTACATATTCCCAAAGAAAATAGAACTAAGCTAGATGATAAATCTATGAAATGCATTTTTTTAGGATATGTGGATGAAGATTTTGGTTATCGTCTATGGGATCCAGTCAAACATAAAATTATTAGAAGCAGGGATGTTATATTTAATGAGTCAGAAATGTTCAAGAGGACTGTAGGTGAGTTGGAGGTCAAGAAGGTTATTGACAGGTTTGAAGAGCAGCAGGAAAACATACCACCAATACAAGAAAATGAACAGCAAATTCAGAAGCATGAAGAACAAGAAGTGGAAAATGATGAACAACAAGAAGAAGGAATCTTGCAGGAACCTTTACAGGAGATTCAACCTAATAATGCACCACCACAGTTGGTTCGTAGATCTTCTATGCCTCATAAGCCTTCACAATGGTATCCTCCCTCAAACTATATTTTGTTTTTTTTTTTCTAAATTAAGCTAATTCTATTACTGAAAAATATAGTACACTGAGGCTTTAGCCTGTGCATATCCATGCCTGAGTGTTGGGCAAAAACAGCAAAAATAGAGTCTGGACTGCCCATAATGGGAAACCAGTCCAAATCAAAATAAGATTGCCAATATTATCTTGCTGCCCACGCAAGGGAAACCAACAATTACGCATAGTTTTTTATCAATTTTTCAAGGAGAAACAAAAAACAACCAAGTAACCAAATACCAGCAGTTTTTCCGAAAGCCCCGTAAAAGAAACCAGAAAGAAAAATTCCCAAAACCTGAGAATAGTAGACACGTGGCAGGTTGTGTGGCCGATCAGGTGTGTGGCGGAGACGACGGGTGTTCCTCAACAACGAAGCATTTGTAAGCCTCCATGTCGACACCTGCCTGCTTTGAAGCCTTCGTGTTGTCTGCCTGCTGCACCGGTTGTTCCTCCTCGATAAAATAGTGGTAAGGATCCATGTCTTCATCGTCATGCTGGTCCTAGTCCATCTCCTTCCTAGTTTGCTTCGTCCCTGCACTGTGAGTGCTCTTCTGGACCATGGTTGGTTCTGCTCTTGTGTGGCCACCACCTTCAGTGGCCTGCTCCTCCTCGTTAAAGGTGATGGAATGGGAGCTCCCCGCAACTCTGGCTGGCGTTGTTCTGGAATGGCATCCACCCTCAATAGCTTGCTCCTTCTCATGAAAGGTTATGGAGATGGTGGCAGTAATGATGGGCCTGTTCATGGAGGAACGAAAGATGAATTGGGCGGAATGGAGAGGCAGCTGTGGATTGGAAGGAAGGCCACTGGGAGGTGAAGCAGGGGACATCAGATGGGGGAAGCGAGGTTGTGAGTGGCCTCTGCCACTACGAGTGTTTGGGTAGCAACCTATAGTCTGCTGAGCCAAAGAGGATGTGGTTTCAGAGGCCGAAGAATGAGGGGGACGAGTCAATCTTCCTCTACTTCCACCCCTATGACTACGCATTCGATGTCATGTTCTCGGCATGTTGACACTAGGTGTATGAGAATTTTTGCCGGATTAGGCTCAAAGTGATGAGAAGGCTTAGTAGGATTAGCAGGCGGCTCAGAGGAGGGATTAGCTGTAGAGGCCGAGTGGAAGATGAAATGGCAAGCCAGGCTTTGAGTGAAGTGAGTTCCCAGGCCTAAATCAATGCAACAAAGGATGCTGCAGCGCCTCCCCATAGCAGTGCGAGAGCTAGGTACTGCAGCTGCCTAAGGGCATAGACATTGCAGAGGCAGGGGATAAGAGACAGGGGCAGTGGTATGATTATCACTAGAGGTCATCTTTGCGTGGAGCCGATGTGGGTAGTTGCAGGTTAGTTGAAGATGACTCCAACTTAAATGCCATTTATGGCTAGTGTTAATGCATTTTTTAGACTGATGTGCCGGATTATAGAGGGCCATGTGGTATGGCCACTTTCCGTCCAGTTCTGCCACCACCTTACTATCTTTGCTGGGCACCCGCATCCGAGAGTTGTGCTTCCTTGTGCACCAGGTTAGTGCAGGCTTGTAATTGAGTTTGGTCATTTAAAATATTGATTGTTCCAGATTGTAGGACCTGATCATGTTCAACTCCTATGTTTGCCAAAAGATTGGCCACCTTGTTGTTTTCTCTTTTGACGTGAATGAAGGTGGTGGCTCTTCTATTTTTCATCCATTGCTCTATTAGTTCGAGCTGAGCCACTAGTCTCCAACTAGTAGCAACTCTCAAAGTTGTGGTTCCCATTTGTATTTGGGTAACCATGTGTATCAGAATTTGGGAGTCCCCTTCTATTATAATAGGATGAAAATTATGTTGATGCACTAGATTCATACCTTGCCACAATCCTTCTAGTTCTGCAGAATTATTCATGTCCCATCCAATTGAACCAAAGTATACTAGCAGAGGTCGGCCTTCTTGATCTCTGAATATTCCACCATGTCCTGCTTTGCCTGGGTTGCCTTTTGAGGCCCCATCAAAATTTAGTTTGATCACATTTGTTGGAGGGGGGTTCCAATGTGATGGCTGCTTGTTGATAATGCTTGCTTTGTTGGGATCAATTTGAACCTGTGGGATCTTTAATTGCCAGTTGTCCCATATACTCTGTTCCTGTGCCTGAGTGGGAAAGTCCTCAACATTCCACTGTTGGAGAGTGAGGGTTTCTTGAATGTTTTGACATAAATTGGTCCAGATGATCTCCAATGTAGTGCTT
Source organism: Pinus tabuliformis (assembly GCA_031772625.1). Classification (NCBI taxonomy): domain Eukaryota; kingdom Viridiplantae; phylum Streptophyta; class Pinopsida; order Pinales; family Pinaceae; genus Pinus; species Pinus tabuliformis. The sequence goes on along the minus strand of CM062820.1, from coordinate 200,730,137 downwards.
TGATTTTTGAAAATTCTTTTGTTTCTTTCCTTCCAAATTGTCCAGAAAAGGAAGCCTGGGAGAGTTGTCCATAGCGCATTTAAAAGTTTGCTTTTATATGGAGCAGGGGTCCAATTGCGAATGGTACCTTTGATATCCCCCAAGATTCTGCAAGGTCGCTGACATCTGAATGTGAGTTTTTCCCATAATTGATTAGCCATGTGGCAGGAATCCATGAGATGTTGAATAGTTTCTCCTTGTTTTTGACAATTAGGACAATATGAGGGTCCCTGGAATCCTCTTTTAATTAAATTATCCCAAGTGAGAATTCTCTGATGATAGAGCAACCAAGTGAAGGTAGAGATTTTGGGCCATATTCCTATAGTCCAGAGACGAGTCCAAGCGGGATCTACTGGTTCCTGTGTTTGGAGCATTAGCTTATATGCTTCTTTTGTTGTGTAAGTTCCCCTTGGAGTGTAACCCCATCTTAGAACATCTTTTCCAGTTGTGCATCTGATTTTCCTACTGGTGAGTTCCTTGTGTAAATCTGAGTAATAGTCTTCAGTTTCATGATGTATTATCTGTTCAGTTGGTTTCCATTGCCTAAAGCCTTGATTGATACTTTGAGTCCAGTGCTGTGATACATGGTCAGTTTGGTTGAGGTTATTTCCATCATGATTTGGAGGGGAAAGGATTTCTGAAATTTTTGGCCTCTTTTGCCATGAATCCACCCAAAAATGCACAGTTCGGCCATCGCGTATCTCCCAGAAGCTATGTTTTTGTATTAGCTCTTTATGTTGTTTTGCTGCATTCCAGATTAGAGATCCTATGTCTGTAGTGGTGATTCTAATCAGCTCTTCCTGCGGACGATTATTCGCATATTTTGCAGTCCATAGTTGGGCCCATGGCTTCTGTGGGCTTGAAACCCATTGCCACCATATTTGTGCTCCCATCAATGTATTATTGTGTGGGTCTCGCAATCCTAGACCCCCCTGCTTTTTTGGTGTGCAAACAGTGGCCCATTTTACTAGCGCCCATTTACGGTTTTTCCCTATGGAGCCCCATAAAAATTTGCGTTGCAAATCTTTGATCTTTTTGAGTGCCCATTTCGGTGCTGCAAGAACTGAGAAGAGATAGAGAGGCATGGATTGTAAAACTGCCTTTATCAAAATAAGCCTGCTTGCCATGTTGAGAGTTCTGTAGGTCCAAGACGATAAGCGGCTTTCGATTTTCTCAATGAGTTGGTTCCAGGAGGCATGCTTTAAGGTTGAATCTATCAGTGGAGCGCCCAAGTATTTAGATGGAAGTTTAGCTTGTGAGAATCCTATGATTCTGGCAATTATTCTTTGGGTGGTAGGAGGAGTGTGGAAAAAGAAGATTTGAGATTTAGCAGTATTAATGGTGGTTCCTAAGGCCATGGAAAAGGTGTCTAGCAGAGCTTTGAAAGCATGGGCTTCACTAACAGAAGGATGTCCGAACAACATATTATCATCCACAAATTGTTGATGAGTTATAGCAGAGGTTCCATGGGCAGAAATGCCTCTGAGGTCGTGAGATTGAACAACATTCTTTATAAGGCGACCCAAACCTTCTGCCATAAGAATAAAGAGGAAGGGGGATAAAGGGTCACATTGACGAATTCCTCTGGATGGGAAGTATGGTTTGGAGGGGATTCCATTAACTAGGATAGAGAAGAAGGGGGATGATATGAGATTCATAATCCATCTAACCTAGGTCGGGCTAAAGCCGAAGGCAGTAAGCAATTGTTTTATATAAGTCCAACTTAGTTTGTCGAAAGCTTTAGAAAGATCGATTTTAAGAAGCATACCTGCTTGTTTGTTGCTCTTTAAGGAATGAATAATTTCATGAGTCAAGATGATGCCATCCAAGATTTGACGTCCTTCAACATAGCCAGATTGTTCCGGCAAAATGAGGAGAGGGAGAAGCGGTTTGAGGCGATTGGCAATGACTTTTGAAATGATTTTGTATATGACATTGCACAGAGTGATGGGCCTAAACTTCTCTGGAGTACTCGGCTGATCTTCTTTGGGGATGAGAGCTATAAATGTTGCATTGAGAGAAGGAAGTAGCCAATGCATAGCTCGTGATTCTTCTACCACCTTCCAAACTTCCTCTTTGATTAAATCCCAAAAGTGATGGTAGAAGTTAGAGGTGAAGCCATCAGGTCTAGGAGCCTTCCCATCTTTCAGTTGAGCTGAAGCAGATTCTACTTCCATCATAGTAACCGGTCACAGCAAGAGCTGATTGTGCTCTTCTGTTATAATTCTTGGAATATGTTGGAGTATTTCGTTTATAGCAGGCTGTCTACCTATAGGCGGCTCTTGATGTACTGTTTTGAAGTGATTAGTGAGCTCTCTCTCAATGTCTTCATGTTTCTCCATTCGTTCTCCCTGTGGATTTTGAAGATGCGCAATGGTATTATTCATTCTTCTTTGGATAGTTGTGCAGTGAAAGAATTTGGTGTTTCTTTCCCCTTCTTTTAGCCATCTGATTCTTGATTTTTGTTTCCAGAGCATTTCCTCTTGTTTCCTTCTTTCTTCTAGTTGCGTGAGAAGAGCTTGTTCTTGACTTGCTAAAGCCTCGGTTCTGCCTCCTGTAATGATCTTCTGCTGTAGCTCTATCATACTTTGCTCGAGCACTTTTTGACCTTGAAAAATATTACCGAAGGTGGTATGATTCCAGTGCTTGATTTGCCTTTTGATATGCTTCAACCTCTGTTGGAATTTATACATAGCTGAGCCTCTAGAGGGAATAAAGCTATCCCAAGCTGATTTGACTATATTTTTGAAATCAGGGTGGGTGAGCCAAAAAGTTTCAAATCTGAATGGTTTCCTATTTGAGTTTCCAGGACCCATCCATTGAAGGGAAATGGGCCAGTGATCTGAGCCTGCAATGGGGAGTATTGAGGTGGTGATATGTTATGAAACCAACTCACAAAAAGATAGAAAAGAGAGATCCACGCCTTAGAATTCAGCCTCTTCGAGGGGGCAACCTCCTTTACATTACATAAATGAAAAATTCTTCGATGATTCAAATAACAAAACCTCCATTCTATATATAGGAGTCTAACGAGTCACAATATAACCTAGCCGACCTAACAATAATAATATAAAGCCACAAAAATAAAAATAGAGTGATTCTACGGGGCACAGTAATAATAATATGGGGCAATAGGGGCACAACAATATTAATAAGGGATACAACTACAATAGTAATGGGGTAATCATTACTATTATAGGGACCCAACATGCCCCTCTCCTTCAAGAAAGTGTTGTCCTCAACACTTCAGTAGTTCTGGATGCTTCTGTATAAAGTTCTCATCCTCCCATGTGGAATCTTCAGTGGATAAGTTCTTCCACTTGATAAGATACTCCGAAATTGATCGATTTCGTAACTATCGAGTTCTTGTTTCTGTGGCTGCTTCTGGATCCAATATAATTTTTCCTTCCTCGTCAAGTTCTGGCAATATTGTTTGAACTGGGAGCTTGTCGCCTATAACCTTCTTTAAACATGAAACATGGAAAACTGGGTGCAACCGAGAAGCTGCAGGAAGCTCCAATTTATATGCCATAGTACCAATATTTTGCAACACCTTGTACAGACCATAATACTTTGGTGATAATTTATTATCCTTCTTAGCTTGCTTGAGGGAAATTTTCTTATAAGGTTGTAGTCGTAGGAATACCCAATCACCTACATCAAAACTTCTTTCGCTACGATGTTGATCTGCCTGTTGTTTCATTCTATTCCGTGCCAACACAAGGTTATCCTTTAAGAGTTGGAGGACATGTTGTTGATGTTCGATGTGATGTTCCACTACTTAAACCTTAGAATTTTCTCTTAAATATGATGAGATGGATGGTGGCTGATATCCATAAAGTGCAATAAATGGGGTTGTTTTTGTTGTTGTATGGAAGGAAGTGTTATACCACCATTCAGCCAGAGGCAACCATTTGGCCCATTGTGTATGTTTATCAGATACAAAGCAACGAAGATATCCTTCCAAACATTTGTTTACTATCTCAGTTTGTCCATCAAATTGAGGATGATAAGATGAGCTATGAGCTAACTGAGTACCAAGACAAGAAAATAATTTTGTCCAAAAATTTCTAGTGAAAATGGGATCTATATCACTTACAATAATCTTTGGGTTTCCATGTAGCTTTTTAATTGTTTCCATAAATGTAGTAGAAACTGTACTGGCTTTAAATGGATGTGATAATGCACAAAAGTGTGCATACTTGGTAAGTCTGTCAACTACCACCACGATGACACTCTTTCCCTCAGACTTGGGTAAACCTGTGATAAAATCCATTGAAACCTCCTCCCAATGTTGGCTTGGAATGGATAAAGGTTGTAATAGACCCGGTGTCTTAATTGTTTCAACTTTATTTTGTTGGCAAACCAAACATTCTGCCAAAAACTTTTGAAAATTTGATTTAAGGCCCTCCCAAAAAAATTCCTTCTTAACCCTGTGGTAAGTTTTTAAAAATCCTGAGTGCCCTCCTAAGGGAGAAGTGTGCAATTCTATAAGAATCTTTTGTTTTAGCTGGCAATTCTTACAAAGGTATAAGAGATCTTTGTACCATAACGAATCATTTTGCCAGCTAAATGTATCAGACGTACTAGAGTCTTGTTGTAACTTTCGAATAAGTCCCCACACTTCTTCGTCATTCTTCCATTCCTCCCTTGCTTCGTTTATCCAATTTGGTTGGATAATAGAAATGGCACACAACAATGCTTCCACATCCTCATGATTTCTTGAGAGTGCATCTGCCACCACATTTTTCTTCCCTTTTTTGTAGATGATTTCAAAGTCATAACCAACATCTTTGTGACCCACTTTTGTTCCTCTTCAGAGGATAATCTTTGTTCTAAAAAGTATTTAAGGCTATCACGATCCATTTTTACCTTGAAGTGTCTTCACATTAGGTAGGGTCGCCATTTCTTAAGTGCATGGAGTATTTCCAATATTTCCTTCTCATAAATAACTTTGTGTAAAAACTTTCCCTTGATTGGATGACTTTCGAAAGCAATGGGTATTTCATCTTGCATTAAAACAGCACCAATTTCATTTCCTGAAGCATGACATTCCACAATAAAGGTTTTTGTGAAGTCTGGTGTAGCTAAGACCGGTGCTTGGCACATTGCCTCTTTAAGATGCTTGAAGAACAATGTAAACTTTGAAACGGGAACTGATACTGTTACCCGTTTCGTAGAGATAGCAAAAAAGTGACCTGATTTTGAAAAGGGGTGATGCAGAACGCACATGTTTTTTTAGAGCATAGTTTTGGCACTTTAATTTTTTTATGTACATTACGTTTTAAAATGGTAGTGATTTTCATGTTGATTTTAAAAAGTGAATATTCTGCATCACCCCCTTTTTTTAAAAGACCTATTTTTTGGCTTTAAATTTTCTAATGTATAAAATGTAAATAATTATTTTGTAAATTTGATCATTTTTGAAGTGGTCGTTTTCTTCACATTTTCAAAGTTTACCCTCCAAAACTCATTTAAGGCCATAAATCACACTTAATATTGGTTTACTATATTTGTGAAATTTCTAATTCTTTATAACTAATCATTTAGTTTGGGTTGTTGTTTCTAAAAGGGTATGGCCCAAAGCTTAATTATGTCCAATGTCACTTCATAATCTAATGATATGTAAGAAAGATCTCTTCCACTTGAATTAATAAGACAATAGAAACCTCACATACTCAAAACAAACCTATTGAAAACCAATTTGATTCAATAGACCTAATCAAAACGAATAAAATCGTTTTTCACATAAATGGCTTATTGAGATCAGTTTTTCATATTGTAAAACGACGCGTTCTTCATTTGATTTCATGGCGTACATTTTGCTAACAATGTTGACAAAATCCAATCCATTTAATGATGACAAAATACGATCTATTTAATGAAGTAAAAAATTACAATAAATTTTTTTCCTTTTGAAAATGAAGTTCTAAAATGTCTTTAATCCAACTCTTTTACAGGGCATTGACAACAAACAAGAAGTGCACATCACAGGGCTCAACCAACATATTGTTGAGCATAGATGCTATTTTAGATTTGTTTTTTAACCTCTTCAATTTCTTGCAATGATAATATGAATGTGTTGTGCCTTATTTTCATAAAAAGTTCAGATCACAGGGCTAATGTAATTTGTCTTATTTTTTTTTTATCTATTGTAACAACATAAATATCTATCTCTCTTTTTGTGTCTTCAAATAATTATGTGTATCTCTATGTAAGAAAAAAACTATATAGGTACAAATAGAAAGTAAATAGTACATCTATCTTAAGAAACTAAATAGTATATCTATTTTAAGAGGAACATGATTATTCACAAATGAATGTACTATCTATTTGCGATGAACTTGATGATATACCCTGGTTAAAAATAAGAAATTACAGTTATAAATACTACTACAACTATAGAGTATCAAGTTCTGAACGCACAGTTATAAATATTGTTACAATCATCGAATATCGAGAGCCAAAAGCCACCAAATTACAGTTATAAATGCTACTACAACTATAGAGTATCGAAAGTTCTGAACGCAAAGTTATAAATATTGTTACAATCATCGAATATCTGTATTTCTTTATCTTGTATTTCAAATGCCAAATCCAAAAATATGAATTAATTGATTTAGGTCAACAATATCAAATATTTTTGTTAATAAAACCTACACAACATTAAAATTCATGATACAAATAATGGCGATAAATTTTATATACATTATATATAGGGAAAAATCTCTCAAAAAGGAACCGGCCATTTAGTTGAAGATTAACTTGGGTCCCTGCTTTTTTTATTCGCACTGCCTAGATTTCCATTCAATTCCATATCCTAGCTAGAGAATGTAGGATTATAGCTTAGTTGACGAATTGAAATGATGGTTAACAATATTATCGGCCTGTCTTTTCATTCAATTCCATTTCTTACTGAGCAAAGGAAGGAATGTAACCTAGTTGAATTGTCATACATGACAAAAAGTAAAAATGAATTGAACTGCCAACAAAATTGCATGACAAAAAGTAAAAGGACGATTTTAAAAAATGACTTCCTCAGATTTAACAAAAGACAAATCCGATGCAGCAAAACTGAATTAAAGCGATTCTGAGAATCGCCGGGTAGTGGGGCGATTCTCAGAATCGCCCCACCACCGCCCTGCCACCAGTGGTGGTGGCGGGGCGATTCTCAAAATCGCCCCCACCACCCAGTGATTCTTCAATTCCCAGCAATGATTCCAGGTTATAAGCAACTTGAGTCGAACGCTTGCAAGAGAACCAGATAAAACACGAACTCGCTCGCTTGCAGATGCACTTCTGATGGAAATCTCGCGCTCGCTTGAAGATGGACTCGCTCTCTTGCAGAAGAAAAAAAACAATCAAACTTCCACTCATCTTCAATCTCTCGACTTCATAAATGAAGCATCGTTACAGTTTTGGCAACTATCATTTAATTTTTGAAAACCAACACCATTAAAGTAACCTTTAGAAAAAACTAAACTAGTGTGAATTCGGGATTTACATTTTCTTCACATTAAATTGTTGTCACATTTAATGAGAATCAATTATGTGTACAAATGAATGACCACCTTCCTTTCCAAATATTGACAAATTACACCGACGACCCTAGATAAAAATCCTAAAGACATTTACTACGGTGCCCTTTTACCTTTCCAAAATGCTTTTCCCCTCCATGCACAAGTCAATAATAGTACCATTCTTTACAATGTCAATACTTGTTGGGAACTTCTAAGTGGATTGTTTCTCAGCACCGTATAGCAAATTTTGTTTGTACAAGTTTAATTTGATGCAATTCCATAAAATGAATGCCATTATGTTGATAACCGAGAGTAGATATGAATTTCCTGCATATTGGTTTAACATCTTCACTTGATATTTCATCGTTAGCCCGCCCTCAAACTTATATGCTTCTTTGTGCTAATTTATTTGTAATGTGCTCAAAGAAAACAAATAACGCAATACTCTCAATACCAACGCTGGGTTCATGGAATAGGTTTGAGCGGGGACAAGTGAAACAAGATCACCGTTTCTGAAACAAGTTGAGAGCCCCAAAGAGAAGGTTACCGATATCAAACCCACGACCGAAAAAGCCACTGAAGAAGAAGTTCCTGTCTCCAGTCCTGAGGAGGTTCCCGCGGCCGCGAAAACAGTCGATGAAATCCCCGCCACAGTAACGCCGCCTGCATCGGAGCCTGAAGCAGAATCGGGCCCAGTGGAATCCGTGCAAGTGAAAAAACCAAGGAGGAATCTGCCCCGGCCGCCAAAGAAGTCGAGCCAGCTAAGGAAGAGACTGTCGCTCATTTCATCATCTCATTCAATGCATGAGAATCTACACCTCTTATTCATTTCATCATCCCATTCATTTCATGTAAGCACTGTTTGGGGCGATTCTTCAATTCCCAGCAGTACCTTCCATGTTCACTATACTCCAGAAAACCACTTTCTTGCCTCATATTATCTATCTGCATTGTCAGGAGTCTTATACCCTCTTTATTCTCAATAACAACTTCACACTTGCAGAGAGGACAGATTTTGCTGCTCTGAAACCACTCAGTTGCACAGTCACCATGGAATATATGAGAGCAATGCAATTGGAGGACTGTCTCCCCATGTTTATAACCCTCCAAACACACTACACCTCTCTCCACCTGCTTCGTCAGCTTGTTTCTTGAATTCAGTGGGCTGCAACGCAGCGAGTGTTTGTGGAGGCAGCCCGATTGTCACAAATCCAGTCCTTTCTTGTAGTTCCAGGAGCTCCTCATAACTCATGAATTCATCATCACCAGAATCGCTCATGAAAAATCATCATCACTGGAATCACTCATGAATTCACCATCCATGATACTTCTAGTGTCATAATTTGGCCCTGATCTGGGGTGCCGGGGATTTGCTCATCCATTTCTCTGACGAGATCGTCATGCCCCATGTCATCCCGTAATTCTTCAACTATCATATTAAGCACCTCTCGAATGGGGCGTCTTGGCTGAATCATCTGTATCTCAAACTCAGAGCTCTGTAGTACATCTTGTAATACTTCAGACATCATAAAATGGCCTTCTGCACTGCGGCGCCTTGGGTGCTGATCCATCCCTTCCTGATTCTCTTCTGGGCGAATTATATTTTACAATTCAGACGTGGAAATCACCACCAAATTGATTGCGATGGAGATCGATCCCCGGGTTATTATAAAATCTTGTTTTTCAAGCAATGCTCGAGGAGGATTCGACACTTTCGTTTTTATATAGGTAAAGCATGGCGTTAGGCGGACCGACCCATCCGGGCACGAAATCTTAATTTGTGGTATGATTGTTAAAATGACTTCCTCAGATTTAACAAAAGACAAATCCGATGCAGCAAAACTGAATTAAAGCGATTCTGAGAATCGCCCCACCACCGCCATCCAGGCACGAAATCTTAATTTGTGGTATGATTGTTAAAATGACTTCCTCAGATTTAACAAAAGACAAATCCGATGCAGAAAAACTGGATTAAAGCAATTCTGAGAATCACCGGGTGGTGGGGCGATTTTGAGAATCGCCCTGCCACCGCCTCGCCACCACCACTTGTGGCGGGGCGGTGGCAGGACGATTCTCAGAATCGCCCCACCACCCGACGATTCTTCAATTCCCAGCAGTGATTCCAGGTTATAAGCAACTTGAGTTGAATGCTTACAAGAGAACCAGATTCACTGGTGGCGGGGCGGTGGCAGGGCGATTCTCAGAATTGCTCCACCACCCAGCGATTCTTCAATTCCCAGAAGTGATTCCAGGTTATAAGAAACTTGAGTTGAACGCTTGCAAGAGAACCAGATAAAACACGAACTCGCTCACTTGCAGAGGCACTTCTGATGGCAATCTCACGCTCGCTTGAAGATGGACTCGCTTGCTTGCAGAAGAGAAACAACAATCAAACTTCCACTCATCTTCAATTTCTCGACTTCATAAATGAAGCATCGTTACAGTTTTGGCCACTATCATTTAATTTTTGAAAACCAACACCATTAAAGTAACCTTTAGAAAAAACTAAACTAGTGTGAATTCGGGATTTACATTTTCTTCACATTAAATTGTTGTCACATTTAATGAGAATCAATTATGTGTACAAATGAATGACCACCTTCCTTTCCAAACATTGACCAATTACACCGACGACCCTAGATAAAAACCCCAAAGACATTTACTACAGTGCCCTTTTACCTTTCCAAAATGCTTTTCCCCTCCATGCACAAGTCAATAATAGTACCATTCTTTACAATGTCAATACTTGTTGGGAACTTCTAAGTCGATAGTTTCTCAGCACCGTATAGAAAATTTTGTTTGTACAAGTTTAATTTGATTCAATTCCATAAAATGAATGCCATTATGTTGATAACAGAGAGTAGATCTGAATTTCCTGCATATTGGTTTAACATCTTCACTTGATATTTCATCGTTAGCCCGCCCTCAAACTTATATGCTTCTTTGTGCTAATTTCTTTGTAATATGCTCAAAGAAAACAAATAATGCAATACTCTCAATACCAACGTTGGGTTCATGGAATAGGTTTGAGTAGGGACAAGTGAAACAAGATCACCATTTCTGAAACAAGTTGAGAGCCCCAAAGAGAAGGTTACCGATATCAAACCCACGACCGAAAAAGCCACTGAAGAAGAAGTTCCTGTCTCCAGTCCCGCTGAGGAGGTTCCCGCGGCCGCGAAAACAGTCGATGAAATCCCCGCCACAGTAACGCCACCTGCATCGGAGCCTGAAGCAGAATCGGGCCCGGTGGAATCCGTGCAAGTGAAAAAACCAAGGAGGAATCTGCCCCGGCCGCCAAAGAAGTCGAGCCAGCTAAGGAAGAGACTGTCGCTCATTACATCATCTCATTCAATGCATGAGAATATACACATCTTATTCATTTCATCATCCCATTCATTTCATGTAAGCACTATTTGGGGTGATTCTGAGAATCGCTGGGTGGTGGGGCGATTCTCAGAATCGCCCCGCCACCACTACTGGTGGTGAGGCGGTGGCGGGGCGGTGGCTGGGCGATTCTGAGAATCGCCCCACCACCCGGCGATTCTTCAATTCCCAGCAGTACCTTCCATGTTCACTATACTCCAGAAAACCACTTTCTTGCCTCATATTATCTATCTGCATTGTCAGGAGTCTTATACCCTCTTTATTCTCAATAACAACTTCACACTTGCAGAGAGGACAGATTTTGCTGCTCTTAAACCACTCAGTTGCACAGTCACCATGGAATATATGAGAGCAATGCAATTGGAGGACTGTCTCCCCATGTTTATAACCCTCCAAACACACTATACACCTCTCTCCACCTGCTTCGTCAGCGTGTTTCTTGAATTCAGTGGGCTGCAGCGCAGCGAGTGTTTGTGGAGGCAGCCCGATTGTCACAAATCCAGTCCTTTCTTGGAGTTCCAGGAGCTCCTCATAACTCATGAATTCATCATCACTGGAATCGCTCATGAAAAATCATCATCACTGGAATCACTCATGAATTCACCATCCATGATACTTCTAGTGTCATAATTTGGCCCTGATCTGGGGTGCCGGGGATTTGCTCATCCATTTCTCTGACGAGATTGTCATGCCCCATGTCATCCCGTAATTCTTCAACTATCATATTAAGCACCTCTCGAATGGGGCGTCTTGGCTGAATCATCTGTATCTCAAACTCAGAGCTCTGTAGTACATCTTGTAATACTTCAGACGTCATAAAATGGCCTTCTGCACTGCGGCGCCTTGGGTGCTGATCCATCCCTTCCTGATTCTCTTCTGGGCGAATTATATTTTACAATTCAGACGTGGAAATCACCACCAAATTGGTTGCGATGGAGATCGATCCCCGGGTTATTATAAAATCTTGTTTTTCAAGCAATGCTCGAGGAGGATTCGACGCTTTCATTTTTATATAGGTAAAGCATGGCGTTAGGCGGACCGACCCATCCGGGCACGAAATCTTAATTTGTGGTATGATTGTTAAAATGTTAGTTAGTGAATTTGACAATCTTTGAGCGTAAGTGCGACCATCCAGCATAGCTTAAAAGATCTAGAATTCTCACTTCTAGCGAGTAATTTGGGTTTAATGGTGAAAAGTAGGAGTCAATTATTAAGGGTAAATTTTTACTAGAACACTATTTTTTTTGGACGTTAGAGTTTATATTAATGGTCTTTTTGTCTAATCCATGTAGTTTGGGTAGAATTTTAGTTTTCTCATCCAGATTCAATTTCTACAGATGACATGTTAACATATAGTGATAAAGTTAGAAGGGTGAAACTTTTGGAATACAGTGACATGTTGACATATATTGATAAATTAGAAGGGTGAAACTTTTGGAATAGAGATTCACTAAAATGTGCAAGGTGTTAGACATTGTCTTGGGTTATAGTGGCAATTCTTATGAGTTACCTATTCTTATGGTTTAAAAAAAACACAAAATAAAAAATATTTGACCTTTTACCAATTCTCATGGTAAAAGGAAAATCCAATGAGTTACCAATTCACGTGGTTTAAAAAAAAAATTAATCTTAGGCATGGCCTACCTCACTCTAATGAGCTACCAATTCCCATGGTTAAAAGGAAAATCCATTGAGTTACAAATTCTCATGGTTTAAAACAAAATAATGAGTTATCAATTCCTACATTAAAAGAAAAAATCTAAGGAATTACCAATTCTCATAGTTAAAAAAAAATACAATGCATGTTTTCAAAATATTATATGCCCTACCATTCATTCGCTACAAGGAATATCTTTATCCCAACACCTCATCCATCACTCCAATGAGTTACCCATTCCTATGGTTTAGGCAAAAAAAAAAACCAATATCTCCTCTTTAATTAGTCACCTTCATTGTCCATCCTTGTGTACCTGCAAAATTTTGGGTGAGTTATGTCTCACATAATGTTCAAGGAGTATCTATATGACAACATCTCATCAAATTGTTTCTTTTACAACTAATTGGTTCAACTTTGGATTATTATCGAGTTATGTGATGTGGCAATACACTGATTTTCATATTGTACAACTGTACATCGATTGGCGCGTTTTTCATTTGATTTCATGGCGTACATTTTGCTAACAATGTTGACAAAATCCAATCCATTTAATGTTGACAAAATACGATCTATTTAATGAAGTAACTGAGTTGCTTTAGAACAAATGAAACTTGAGGTGTAACTGACTTGCTTTAGAACAAATGAAACTTGCTTTTGGGATTCCTTGTGAACTTTTTGTGAACATATTTTATGGAGAGGGTGATCAATTTAGCGAGGGTCATTAGAGGAGATTCACTATAATCTGACTCCAGTTCCTCTTTTTGGTGAAATCCTGGCCTCCTATGAATTTGTCATGCTCAAAATTAAAATAAGGATAATCAGGAAAACGTGCTTGATGTGATATGATAAATTTGTCCATCTATGTTTAGGTGAAATAACCATGGCATGTAATGGTTGAAAACATGTTGAATGTATACTTAGGAAAGAAAAATGATATTCTACCAAAAACATTAATGTGTTTTTTTCCTCATAAACAACTTTGTTTGGCACCTAAAAATTTGGTTTTACTAGCATTTTTTAAAAAGTTTGAAAATTGACTCTAAAAAAAAATTCATCGTTCCAGTATCATCACTTTTTCATTTTGAAGCTATATTTTGCACGAAAATTTCATAGTAAAGCTCGTAGTCACTGCCATTTTTAAAACATGCTCAAAATTGACCCCTAAAAAATAAAATCATCGTTCCAGTATACACACTTTTCGTTTTTAGCACTGTTTTTGATGTTTTTTTGGGGTTTTTTGGCCAGAGTTCCCGTTTTGATTTTACAGTTCCCGTTTCAAAGTTTACATTGTTGAAGGCCTTTGCTGCTTCTGGAGTCCATGAAAATGCATCTTTCTTCAATAATGTTGTTATAGGTGCTGCTATTCTCCCAGAATTCTTAACAAACTTGCAATAATACCCTGTCAACCCGAGAAATCCTCGCAGATGCTTTATGGACGTGGGGATTTTCCATTCCTTAATGGCTTTAATTTTGCTAGGGTCTACCTTAACTCCTTCATGATATACAATATGACCCAGATATTCCACCTCTTATACTCCAAAGAAACATTTGGATCTTTTTGCATATAATTGCTTGTCCTCCAATAATTGTAGCACCCTGTCAACATGTTCAACATGATCCTTCCAAGACTTGCTATAGATTAGTATATCATCAAAAAATACTAACACAAATTTTCTAAGGAATGGTTTGAAAATGGAATTCATCAAACCTTGAAATGTTGAAGGTGCATTGGTAAGGCCAAAAGGCATGACCAAAAATTCATAATGACCCTCATGAGTTCTAAATGTTGTTTTCAGAATGTCTTCAGCCTTCATTCTCATTTGATGATATCCTGAACGAAGATCCAACTTGGTGAAGTAAATTGATCCATGCAATTCATCCAGTAATTCATCAATGACTGGAATGGGAAACTTATCTTTAATAGTGAGCTTGTTGAGCTCCCTATAATCCGGACACATGCACCATGATCCATCACTCTTGTGCACCAATACTATTGGAGCAGAGAAAGAACTTTGACTCGGTTCAATTATACCAGCCTCTAGCATTTCTGCAACCATACGTTCAATTTCACTCTTTTTGGCATAGGGATATCTGTACGGCCTGATGTTTGGAGGAACACTTCATAGAATCAGATGAATAGCATGATCATGATCACGAATAGGTGGGAGACCTTTGGGAGTCTCAAATACCTTGGAATGATTGTCCAAGACTTTTTAGAGATCTGGAGAAATAGATGATTCCAATGTGGAAACATCTAGCGAACATAATTTTGCAATTACACCTCTTTGTTCCTTTTTTAGAAGCTTTGTCATACCGTTAGAGCTAATTATATTTCTCGGTTTCCCTGCAATACCCCTTAATTCAACTTCCTTTCCTTCCACATAAAATTTCATGAAAAGTTCTTGAAAATTAAAAGCTATTGTACCCAAGGATTGTAGCCATTGGACTCCCAGTACAACATCAGCACCTCCCATTGGAATGGAAAGCATTGGGCTAGTCAATACATATTCTCCCATGGATAGCTTGATATTATGGCACTTTTCAGAGCAATTTATTGTTCCTCCATTTGCAACCATCACTTGACACTCTGGTGCTGGATATAAGAAGAAATTCAATCCTTTTGCTACCTTACAATGAATAAAATTGTGGGTACTTCCTGAATCAATCAACACTATTACCTTTTTCTTCTTGCTTTGTCCTTCTATCTTGATGGTTTGAGCAGTGGTAATTCCTGCCAATGCATTAGAAGATATGCTCGGATTCATTTCTTCTTTATCTAGGCTTTGTTCCTGGAGTATATCCTCTTCTTTTGACCTTTCTTGCTCCTTTTCTTCTTCCTCTTCACAATCTATGTAGAATAATTTCTTCGCAACACACTTATGACCTTTAGTGTATTTGCTATCACAACTGTTACAAAGCCCTTTTGCTCTTTTTTCTTCCAATTGTTGTGGTGTCAACCTTGTTGGCATTATGGCTAAAGTGTTGTCCTTGATGGCAACCCATTCAGGTGACAGGTCACTGTACTTCAAGTCAGCAACAGAAGTTGATGATCAGCTACCAAATATTGAAGGAAATAAGGAGGACGCAGGTATACCTTACAGAAAGTGCGTACCCGCAGGTACACCATGCAGAAGCCGCGTCCAGGGACGCAGTCCAGCCGTTCAGAAGGTGCGTCCACCCAGTGCACACTTTTTAAGGCAGAGAAAAGCACACGTGGGGGTTTCTTGTGATTTACTCCTGGTATCTAGCCGACGATATTGTGTTTTTAAGGTGTCGGCTCATGGTATTGTTCCTTGATTTGAGGAGGAGCTTGCCTATATAAAGCAAAGGAGATCATTTGGTTTGAGTATGTCTTTGGTTGAATATCTTATTGGGTGAGATCTAGTCTAAATCTAAAGAAGGCGAATCTACTGAAGGACTAAGATCTCTTTGGCGCATGATCAGATCTGTAGATCTGTGTGTTTGGGTTTCTCTTAAAGTCTTGAAATCATTCATACCCGAAGGCACGCAGGTACAGTGAAGGGAAAGTGCGCCGGGACGCAGCGCAGCAGAGAGAGACCTGCGTGGGGACGCAGGGCAGACGTGGCTCAGGTGCGTCCGGGACGCAGTTCAGTAACGGGAGATCTGCGTGGGGACGCAGGACAGACCAGGTTCAGGTGCGTCCCTGAGGTAAAAAGACGCGGCGCGATAGTATCTCTGGGTGCGTCTTTTGAGCAACTGGACGCGGCGCGATAGTGTTTTTGGGTGCGTCCCTGCAGCAAAAGGACGCAGAGCAGTTGAAGGAACGGTGCGTGGGCACGCAGTGCAGCAGAAGGATCTCTGCGGGTGGTCGCAGGAAAGCAGAAGGTGAACTGCGTCTATACGCAGGCCACAGAAGGGAAAACTGCGTCTCTGTTCTGTTGATTGTATTTCTCTGTTGATAAGGTGTTCTGGGTTAATTCTGTTATTGCTGATCTGATAACTGTAGTAGACAGTAACTGTTATGTACTTGATGATCATTTGATGCTTTATGAAAAGAAGTAGAGAGTTGTAGCTCTCTGCAGGTTGCAGCCTGCGTACTGGTAAATGACTGCACCAGTACAAAATCATTGTAAAAGGAGTTTCTAATTTGAAAGAAGATAGAGACATATTGCAGCAGGTGGTTTTCACCCACATTGGGTTTCCACCTTACATCTTGTGTTCCTTGGTGTGACTATCTGTTTTCTTTGTTCATGCTCATTATTTTATGGTACTGATATGCAAGAATAATTCAAAGATCAAATAAAGAAGATTTGTTAAATTGCTAGATAATACTGATTCACCCCCCCTCTCAGTATTATTTCCAACAAACCTTATAGGTTATTGAATACTAGGGGAAACAAAACTTCCATCTTTATAGTTGTGAGTGGTATGCTTCCTGGTTGCCATAATTTTGCTTTCCATTTTTCTTGCTAACCTGAATGCCTTCTCTAATGAATTAGGTTCCCAAAGGCGAACATCATGTTGGATATTATCCTTTAAAGTATCTATGAACACATCAATCCTATCCTCCTCTGGAATATTTTTTACCCTTATGTTTAATTTTTGGAACTCTTCAATGTGCTCCATTATTGAACCCTTTTGTTTGAGACTTATCAATTGGCTAAAAAAAGTGTTGCTTTTTGTATCCTAATAATGTGTTGTCAATTCTTCCATAAAAATTGCCCAAGTGATAATTTTTTTATGAGAGCAAAGCCATTGATACCATACAAACTAATTTGGTTCCAAATATAAAGTTGCAATATGTACCTTTTGTGTGTTTTGCACATTATTGAGATCGAAAAATTGCTCCATCTGTAATATCCATGTTGCGGGATCCTTGCCTTCAAACTTCCTCATATCGATTTTTGGAATATGTTGGGTCTTCGATCCAACATTAGAGTCTGTGGAATCATGATTAACATTTCTTTTGTTCTTATCATGAGTTTCCTTTACTACCCTTTCACCATTAGTGACCATTTCTTGTAGCAACTTATTCATATTTATCTTCAATTCTTCCATCTTATCATCCATGTCATCAATTTTAGCATCCATGCCATTCATCTTGGCTTCCATGCCATCCATCTTAGCTTCTACGCCTTTCTTTTAACAATCCATCTTAGCTTCTACTCCTTTCTTTAAACCATCCATCTTAGCTTCTACATCTTTCCTTAAACCATTCATCTTAGATTTTGTTGCTTTTTTTGCAAGTGACACTTGTTGCACTTGGTCTCGTAATTTTGATATATCATGTTGCATTTCTTCCTCTTCTTCATAAGTCATGCTAGAGCTTTTATGTTGCTTACTAGGAGTTTGCATTTTCTTTCCTCAGGGCATCAATTACTGATTCAAACTAATTTTTCAAACCAAGCTTATGCAAAAATAAAAAAAAAACTACACACCTTTTTTCACTTTGTAGAAGCTTGATATTAAATCTGATGTATCTCTGCAATTTCGGATCATCCAGTTATGAAATTGCGACCCGTAGTAGCCCTCTGTGTCCTCTTTCAAATGCCACCAGTCTGATCCAAGTTGGATTCTCCCAGGAAACGTTATGCACAATCTCCCAAGATGACCTGATTATAGACTAGTTCAGTAGAGCGAACTTGTATGACGTGCCACGAGTCACTGTTTTGACCTTTGGATCTAAAAAAGATATACAAGAAACTAAATTCTATCCTCTTTCTATGCCTTCTTACGAAATTTCAATCTGATGCTCAGAGAGAAAGTTATGACGATTTTCCATAGGTCACCTGTTTGGAATGTAATTCAAGAGTCTTCAAAAAGACCAACTTCGTCAGAACATATCTCCGCAAATATAGCGCAAAAATCTCTAAAACTCGGACCTGAGATTCAGCACAATTTCTTCAGTTTTTTTCTTAGCTTCTGAAACGTCGCAGAAAAAAGTTATAGCGAAAATGCCACGATGACCTGTTTGGAGTAGTGAAACCCTAGAATCCAAAGCTCTGATACCAAATGTTATGAAACTAGCTCACAAAAAGATAGAAAAGAGAGATCCACGCCTTAGAATTCAGCCTCTTGGAGGGGGAAACCTCCTTTACATTACATAAATGAGAAATTCTTTGATGATTCAAATGACAAAACCTCCTTTCTATATATAGGATTCTAAGGAGTCACAATATAACCCAACCGACCTAACAATAATAATATAAAGCCACAAAAATAACAATAGAGGGATTCTATGGGGCACAGTAATAATAATATGGGGGCAATAGGGGCACAACAATATTAATAAGGGATACAACTACAATAGTAATGGGGTAATCACTAGTATTATAGGGACCCAACATTATATCACCTCCCAGATGTACTGAGTTATCTGAGATGAGGAATCTGTCCAACCTGGATGTGATTTGTTGAGAGCCTGACCTTTTATTGTTCCATGTGAAAAGACCATTATCAAATGGTAAATCAATTAGCCAATTATTTTGAATGTATTCTTTGAAGCCGCTGCTTTCACTGTCCAGCTTCCTTCTGCCTCCTTTTTTTTCCTCCAGCCGAGTGATCATATTGAAGTCACCGCCTGTGATCCAGAGTGGATGTGTTCTTGTGGAGTTGAGAGTTTCCAATGATTTGAGCAACGCATTCTTTTGCATAGAATCTTGAGGGAAGTATACATTTGTCAAATGACCATGTATATTGGTTCCTATGATGTGAAAAGTGGCTTGGATGAGATGATGAGATGCATGAAAGTCTGTGAGGGAGATGTGTTGCGTATTCCAGGCTATAGCAAGCCCTCCCGAAGCTCCAGTTGCATCTACCGTGATAGTTTGGCATCCCGACCAGGCTTTGGATAAAATAGAAGCTAATGTGCTAGTATTACATTTTGTTTCTTGCATGAAGAGAATATGTGGTTTTTCATGCTGTATCATGTTCTTTATCATCCTGTATTTCCTGGGACTGTTAAGTCCTCAAACATTCCATGAAATGAGCTTCATGGTTGACCAGTAGGTAAGGATCTATAGTATTTAGTCAGCTTGGAGCACCTACCGGACTCCACTAGAATTTCCCCAATGAGGATGGTGCGTTGTAAATCTGTCTTTCTTCCTCTTTTCTTCCCATCTTTGGTGATGTGTTTCCCATCCCAACTGCTTCCTTGTTGTATGCCCAGGGTTCTGTGCTGGTGCACCCTTGAGAGTACCACTTCTAGATTTTCGAGTTGCCTATCCGATATTTTGTCAAACTCTTTCTTTTTGCATGCTTGTTCTAGACTAAAGATGTCTAGGTCTCCTAGATCAAAGCTTTCAGGTTCTTCTTCCATGTGACTTGTTGACTGCTCTCATCCATATGGTGGTTTGTTTTGAGTGGGTCTGTCAACAAGTTGTCAATGTCCATTCCTTTTGCGGACCATAGGGCTTTGTTGTAATCTTCAAGGGAGATAGGTTGAGAGGCTGTTGGTTGCGGATTTTGTTGAGATTTTCTGTTTGAGTCAAATAGGCAAAAATCTCTGAAGGATGACAACAATAGGGATTTAGTTCCTAGATTAGCTCCAGGTTGTTGGGAGGGAGTTAATGCCTCCTATATTTGATGTGAAGCAGTTATGAAGCTGTTAGATTCTCTATGCTATTTAACAGGCAGTCATTCGGATGTTTGCTAAGAGAGAGTGTGAGGATTTCATGATGTAATCTCCAAATTTGATTAATATATTCCTGATGCCTATGTTTGGTGGACGTAGCCCAGATTGGTTGGGTGAACCACGTTAAATACTGTGTCATATGTGTTTGATTTTCTGTTGTGTGTTTAATAAATTGTTGTGCACCTGATCCAACAATTGGTATCAGAGCACTGTTGGACGTCAGGCGCAGCGGAGGAGGTCGTGAATTCATTCAGAAGGTGCGGACTGTGCTGGTGCGGGTGCGGACTGAGCTGTTGGTGTGTGACCGCTGATATATCCGTGTGATTGCAACTCTGTGCGTGGATTGGGCAGCCGCTGATCCTGAATATTTTAAACTGCTGTGCGTTTTTTGATTGAGGTGCGGTTCTATACATGCGGTTTTGATTGAGCCCTGATTTGCATATTTCAGTGTTAAATATGTGCTTGCTGGTGCTGCGTTGTTTCAATAAACCATTTGTTTTATATATATCTGCTGTGCGTGGAGTCTGAAATTGGCATCTGCTGGTGCGTGGAGCCTGTTTTTTATAACATTGTTGGTGCATAATAAACTGTAGCTGTGCGTTAATGCGTGTTGGTAAACATTTTAATGCATGGATAAACAGTAATATTGCACAGAATTAAAAAACAAATGCCCGCGTGACATTTTCCAGCTTCTCGTTGGCGCATACCAATATTTAGAGGGATTATGTATGAATGAGTGTGTTGAGAATGCGTCATCAAATATTGTTTATTTTGATTGAGGTTCAATTTTGTGGTGCGCTGAGAAAATCTGAGTTTTTTATTTTGGCATTGGCGCTGAATTTGCACAGCAAATGAAAATTGTTTGTTTTTTGAAAGCAAAACCAGTGTACTTTATGGCATAGGCATTTCCTTTGAGATTAATTTCTGTTATTTAAAGATCAGAGATCAAGCTGGAAATTGCTTAGTTGGAGCACAAATTCCTTTTTATGAAAATTCACAAAGGCAGACACAGAATTTTTTTTTGTGTGAAGTGCAAAAGGGCAGAATTTTTTTTATTTTTTTTTTGTGTGTGTGGCAAAAGTACAGAGGCACAGGCAGATTTGTTGTTGTGTAAAATCAAAGGCATAGGCAATTTTTTTTTTTGTTGGTTGGATATTGGAGATTATTGTGTTTTTTTCTGATATAAGATGGCCAAAACTCAAAGTGCCCGTTTTGAAATTGAGAAATTTAATGGCAAGAACAATTTTGAGATCTGGAAGGTGAAGATGCACGATCTGCTGGTTCAACAAGGTGTGGCGAAAGAACTGTTGGGGAAAAACAAAAGGCCTCCTTCCATGACGGAGGATGAATGGGATGAGATGGACGATAGAGCTCTGAGCGCAATTCGGTTATGTCTGGCGGACGATGTTCTGTTTAACATTGTGTCAGAGAAAACCGCCGCAGGCTTGTGGTCGAAGCTTGAGAAGCTCTATATGACGAAATCTTTGACAAACCGAATTCTCCTGAAACGACAGCTTTACAGTTTGCGGATGAAAGAAGGTACCTCAATTGCTGATCACCTGAATGTTTTTAATACCTTGTTGGCGCAATTAAACAGTCTAGATGTGAAATTTGATTCAGAGGATAAGGTAATAACTCTATTATGTTCTTTGCCTAAATCCTGGGATCACTTTGTTACTTCCATAAGCTTTAGTACATCAGAAATCCTTGAGTTTGACGATGTTGTTGGAGCCTTGTTGGCTGAGGAGACGAGGAAGAGGTCGAATGCAGACACCTCTACATCAGAGGTAATGATGGCCAGAGGTCGCTCACGAGAGAGACACTCCGGGGGAAAGCATAGCGACTCTCGTTCAAAATCCAAAGGAAAGAAGCCCAAGGTGAAGTGCTGGCATTGTGGCAAGGCTGGACATCTAAAAAAGGATTGCTGGAAGCGAAAGCAGGCCGCTAAAGAAGGCTCTTCGACAGAAAAGAAGGAAGCCAACACCACAGATATAGGTTCAGTATCTAGTTCAGGTATGAGTGATGAAGTATTGTCAGTTAATGTTTCAAAACATGATCAACATTGGTTGTTAGATTCCGAGGCATCTAACCACATGTGTATACATAGAGATTGGTTTAAAACATATAGATCAGTTGATGATGGTGTTGTGTACATGGGTAATGATGTAACATGTAATATTGTGGGAATTGGGAGCATACAACTGCAAATGTTTGATGGGACAACAAAAATATTAACTGATGTGAGGCATGTACCAGATTTAAGGAAAAATTTGATTTCATTAGGAGCACTTGATTCAAATGGATATAAAACTGTAATTCAAGGTGGAGTTATGAAAATCTATAAAGGTATCTTACTAGTGATGAAAGCTAAGAAAGTAGGAAATCTATTTCAGTTAGAAGGTAGAACTAGGTCAGATCATGTGTCTGTGTCTGAACATGACAGTAGTTCCATTCACTTATGGCATCAAAGATTGGGGCATAGGAGTGAAAGAGGATTGAAAATTTTGGCTGACCGAAAGTTACTTCCTAATCTAAGATCTGGAAAATTGGATTTCTGTAAACATTGTCTGTTTGGTAAACAAAGTAAACAAAAGTTTAAAACAGGCAAACATACTAGTAAAGGCATACTTGATTATATCCATTCAGATGTGTGGGGTCCAGCTCCTACAGCTTCATATGGTGGTTCGTCTTATTTTGTATCATTCATTGATGACTTTTCTCGGAAAGTTTGGGTCTACATGTTGAAAAAGAAGTCTGATGTTTTTACAGTTTTCAAGCAGTTTAGAGCATTGGTAGAAAACAGCACTGGTAGAACTATAAAATGTTTAAGAACTGACAATGGTGGTGAGTTTTCCTCCAAGGAGTTTGACAGCTATTGCAAGGATGCAGGGATCGAGAGACATAAGACCACGGTTTATACTCCTCAGCAGAATGGAGTTGTTGAACGCATGAACAGGACTCTTCTAGAGAGAGCAAGGTGTATGCTGAGAAACGCCGGGTTGCTGAAGGAGTTGTGGACAGAAGCGGTGGCAACTGCTTGTTATGTGATAAACCGATCTCCATCAACGGCAATAGACTGCAAGGTTCCGCAAGAGGTATGGACAGGACACCCTTGTGACTATTCTAAACTCAGAGTGTTTGGTTGTGATGCATATGCTCTAGCACCTAAACATCAGCGAACTAAATTAGATCCAAAGTCTAAAAGGTATATCTTTGTTGGGTATGGTGATGGAATGAAGGGATATAGATTGTGGGATCCTACTACCCGCAAAATCATCATCAACGGAGATGTAAAGTTTAATGAATCCTCTCTTGTACAGTTAGATGTAGATAGAAGATTGAAACAGGATGATGTATCTGATTTCCAGCATATTCAGTTTGACAGCATTTCTAATGATAGTCATAACGACCATAGTTTAGATTCTAGTCATGAACAGGTTTCAGAATCAGATTTTGAACAGGGTTCAGATGGAGGACATGAACAAGTCTCAGATGGCGATCATGAAAAAAATTCCTACAGTTGATAGACAGCCAATTGTGGAAGCACCAGAAACATTCTTAAGGAGGTCTACAAGGATCAAACGCCGTCCGAGAAGGTATGATGATTCAGTTGCTTTGATCGCTAATGATGATGAACCTTTGTGTTATCAGGAAGCTGTAGAAGGTTCAAATAGTGACAAATGGAAAGCAGCCATGAAGGAAGAAATGATGGCCTTAGGTAAGAATGGTACGTGGGATCTGGTTGAACTTCCGAAAGGCAAGAAAACTGTGGGATGCAAATGGGTCTTCAAGCTGAAACGAGGTGTGAATGATACGGAAGACAGGTACAAAGCTCGGCTAGTTGCAAAAGGGTTTTCTCAAAAAGCTGGCATAGACTTTCATGAGATATTTTCACCAGTGGTTAAAATTGTTTCAATTAGAAATGTGTTAGCATTAGTGGCTTTGTTTGATTTGGAGTTGCAGCAGTTAGATGTTAAGACTGCATTTCTACATGGTGATTTAGATGAGGAAATATATATGGAACAACTGGAAGGGTTTGTTCAGCATCGCAATGCGAAATTTGTCTGCAGGCTCAAGAAGTCATTATATGGCCTGAAGCAGTCGCCTCGGCAGTGGTATAAGAAGTTTGATTCTTTCATGTTGAGTCAGAAATATGTAAGAAGTGAATATGATCATTGTGTGTATTTTAAGCAGTTAAATAATGGCATGTTCATTATCTTAGTGTTATATGTTGATGATATGCTTTTAGCAAGCAAAAGCATTGAAGAAATCAACAGGTTGAAGACTCAGATGGCAAGGACGTTTGATATGAAAGATCTAGGAGCCGCAAGACAGATTTTGGGCATGGAGATTTTCAGAGACAGGAGTAATGGTAAGCTGTGGCTATCACAACAAAAGTATGTTGAGAAAATACTTTTGAGGTTTGGTATGAATAATGTGAAGCCTGTGTCGATCCCTTTAGCTTCCCATTTTAAGCTTTCTTCGAGTTTATGTCCTAATACAGATGAAGAAAATGATTATATGTCTCGAATTCCTTATGCCAATGTAGTAGGATGTTTGATGTATGCGATGGTGTGTACGCGACCAGATATTTCTCATGCAGTTGGGGTTGTCAGCAGGTACATGGCAAATCCGGGTAAAGAACACTGGTCAGCAGTGAAATGGGTGCTTCGGTACTTGAGAGGCACAAGTAGTTATTGTATTTCTTACAATAAGAGTAGTGAATCTGTTTGCGGATATGTTGATTCCGATTTTGCAGGTGATTTGGATAAGAGAAGGTCAACTTCAGGGTACGTATTTACTCTTGCAGGTGGAGCTATCAGCTGGATGTCAAAGCTACAGAACATTGTTGCTTTATCCACTACTGAAGCAGAATACATTGCTGCTTCTCATGCTTGCAAAGAGGCGGTTTGGTTGAAAGGTTTGCTTGGTGAGTTTGGTAGGTTACAGGATAACATTAGGTTACTTTGTGACAGTCAAAGTGCAATACATTTGGCTAAGAATCTGGCCTATCACAGTAAGTCAAAGCATATTCCAATCAAATATCATTTTGTAAGACAGGTTATCACTGAAAGGGGAGTTTCTCTTGAAAAGGTGCATACAAAGGAGAACTGTGCAGACATGTTCACGAAACCAGTTTTGTTGGAGAAGCTACGCTGGTGTTTGGCTTCTCTTGGCTTGCAGAAAAGATAAAATAATAATAACAGGGCATCAAGCGAATTGTTGTCAAGGTGGAGATTGTTGAGATTTTCTGTTTGAGTCAAATAGGCAAAAATCTCTGAAGGATGACAACAATAGGGATTTAGTTCCTAGATTAGCTCCAGGTTGTTGGGAGGGAGTTAATGCCTCCTATATTTGATGTGAGGGAGTTATGAGGCTGTTAGATTCTCTATGCTATTTAACAGGCAGTCATTCGGATGTTTGCTAAGAGAGAGTGTGAGGATTTCATGATGTAATCTCCAAATTTGATTAATATATTCCTGATGCCTATGTTTGGTGGATGTAGCCCAGATTGGTTGGGTGAACCACGTTAAATACTGTGTCATATGTGTTTGATTTTCTGCTGTGTGTTTAATAAATTGTTGTGCACCTGATCCAACAGATTTGAGTTAGTTTCTGAGGATGGTTGACTAACATCATTAGGAGTAGGTACAACGAATGGTTTGGTGGATGGCACAGAAGTTGTCTTAACTATATTGGAAGGATCTGATTCTGGCATATCTAGGTTTGACAGAAGGTCAAAACTGTTGCTGGAGGATGGTGCAGCAGAGGATGGTATTGCGTTTTTTGGTGCATTAGGGGGTTTTTTGTTATGCTTCTTTCTATTAGCAACTTTGGTAAACCCTTCAGAGTTAGATTTTCCACATGGTCTGTAGATTTAGGAGAGGCATTTAGAGGACAATCACGAAATAAATGTCCATGGGCGTGGCATTTCCTACATCTAAAGGGCACATGTTCATAATCTATGGGTTGAATCCATTCAAAGTCATCGTGAAGGAGACTTACCGAATCTATAAGTGCCTTGCCTAGTTTCATATAAACACAGATGCGAGCATATGAGGTGTACCGACGAAGCTTTGTTTCCTCTGCAATCTTTATGAATTCTCCTAGCCCATTGCCAATAGCTTTGAGTGATTCTTCATCCCAGTATTCCAGAGGTAAGGAATACATGTGAATCTAGACTGGTGCCCAGCTGAAGTCTTCCTTGTCTGGATTGAATCTTTCTATCCAATCTCGTAGATATAGACCCGCAGCATTGAAGAAATAGGGTCCTCCATCTAGAATATGATTTCTATCTTCAATACAGTTGAAGATGGCCATGAAAAAACCTTTGGGGCCTAGTTGTAGGGTAACATGTCCCTTGGGCTTCCACTTTGAGGTTATCCATCCTTGCAGGGCATTTTCGGTAGGCCAGTAGCCTATGAATTTACCTATAATCACATGGTCTTTCATATATTGTATTTGTGCATTGATTCTATGACTGGGTAGATCAATTTTGGGGCGTTTTGCTGCAATGGGCTTGCAAGTGGAAGACGTTGCCTTCTTTGGTACATCAGCTATTGCAAGGATGTTCTCTTTTTCATTGTGCAGATCTGTCGTTTCATTCTTCTCCTGCTGCTGCGTAGGCTGTACCGATGGTTGTTCTGCACTTCCAGTTGAGGGCTGTTCATTTTCGTCCCCATGAGGCCGATTTCTAGTGTTGCGGCCTGTAGGGGGAGGCCCTGTGGCCTCCCCCATCTGAATGTTCATTGGTTGTTTCTATCAATTCAGCTAGACCTGCGCTGGCAGTGGTACTGCTTGATTCTGAGAGTCTGCTTTCTCTGTCGCTGTGCCGTGGAAGGGTTTGTCAGAAACCCTAGTCCCCCATTTTCCTCTGCTCCAACCCGAGAAATGCCTATACAAATTAAACTATATTTTTTTGACTGATGAGGGTGAACCTAATTGTTTTCAAGAAGCTTGTAAAGTCGAGAATAGTAAAGAATGGAAGAAAGCAATGGAAGAAGAAATGAACTCTTCGCAGGAAAATAAAACTTGGGAGTTGGTAAACCTCCCAAAAGGTAGAAAGGCTCTACAAAACAAATGGGTGTACAGGATTAAGCATGAATGTGATGAAAAGAAGGAGAGGTATAAAGTAAGGCTGGTGGTGAAAGGTTTTTCCCAAAAAGAAGGTATTGACTTCACTGAAATTTTCTCACCTGTTGTTAAAATGTCATCCATCAGAGTCATTCTTGGTCTAGTTGTTGCTTTAGACCTAGAATGTGAACAGTTAGATGTAAAAATTGCATTCCTTCTTGGTGAGTTGGAGGAAGAAATTTATATGGAGCAACCAGAAGGCTTCATAGAAAAAGGAAAAGAAGGCCTTGTTTGTAGGTTGAAGAAGAGTCTCTATGGGTTGAAACAGGCACCTCAACAATGGTACAAGAAAT
Organism: Pinus tabuliformis; assembly: GCA_031772625.1. Classification (NCBI taxonomy): domain Eukaryota; kingdom Viridiplantae; phylum Streptophyta; class Pinopsida; order Pinales; family Pinaceae; genus Pinus; species Pinus tabuliformis. The sequence goes on along the minus strand of CM062820.1, from coordinate 200,702,516 downwards.
TTGATTCATTCATGTTGGAACATGGTTTTTAGAGATGGGAAGCTAACCATTGTGTCTATATCAAGAGGTATGATCAAGGGAAGTATATCATATTATTGTTATATGTGGATGACATGTTTATTGTTGGGCATGATAAGAATAATATCAATAGAGTGAAGAAAGATTTGGGTAGCAAATTTGCAATGAAGGATTTGGGACCAGAACAACAGATATTGGGCATGCGAATTATGCGTGACAGGAAAAACAAAAGGTTGTGGCTATCACAAGAAAAATATATCAAGAAGGTGCTTAACAGGTTTAATATGAAGGATGCCAAGCTAGTTGGTACACCCCTTGTAGCCCACTTCAAGCTGAGTACTGAATTATGTCCTAGTGATGACAAGGAGAAAGAAGAGATGAGCATGATTCCTTATGCTTCAACAGTTGGCAGTTTGATGTATGCCATGGTATGCACACGACCAGACATTGCATATTCAGTGGGAGTAGTGAGTAGTTTCCTAGCCAATCTAGGCAAACAACATTGGCAAGCAGTAAAATGGATTTTGAGGTATCTCAAGGGTACTAGTCATTATTGTTTATGTTTTGTTCATGATGAGACTGTGCTTGAAGGATTTACAGATGCAGATATTGTTGGAGATATGGATACCAAAAAGTCCACTACAGGTTATTTGTATACGTTTGCAGGTGCAGCAATATCTTAGGTGTCAAGGCTACAAAGAATAGTAGCCCTCTCTACAACAGAAGCAGAGTACATAGCTGCAACAGAAGCTTGTAAAGAGATGTTGTGGATGCAGCGATTCCTAGGAGAGATAGGAATAAAGAAGGACAAGTATGTGTTATATTGTGATAGTTAGAGTGCCATTCACTTGGTGAAAAACCCAACATTTCATTCAAAAACCAAGCACATTGACTTAAGGTACCATTGGATCCAGCATGTGTTGAAGGAAGAACAATTATCCTTGGAAAAGATCCACACAGATAGGAACCTTGCTGATATGCTCACTAAGATTCTACCACGAAATAAACATGAGTTATGTAGAGGCATGGTAGGACTCAGTGTGACTTGATGACTCTTATTTAGCTTCAAGTGGGAGAATGTTAAGTGTGAAACCAAATTCATGCAAGATTTTAGATCCTTCTACACCTCCAGTAGTTTCTAGAATCACATGCAAGATTCTAGATCCTTCTACACCGCCAGTAGTTTCTAGAATCACATGCATGATTCTAGATCCTTCTTCCAACTCTATAAATTTGTAATTTCTCTGGCCAAGGAAGGCAAGCCAAGGCCCAAGCCTGTTATATAATGCAAAGTGATTTCTATTCTCCAGTGATTGTTTTATCTACTCTGTTGTTTCTGACTGAGTAATCTTGTTGTTTCTCCATTTGTCTGTCTATGTGAATTATTCTCTGCCTTTGCCGTCTAAGTCTCTGAGTATAAATTTGTTGTTTGTTATGTATGCTCTGGTATAATAGATGAGTGAAAGCCTTGTAAGTGGATATTCCCTTCTAATTGCCTCCCTGACGGAAGAACAACAATCACGGGCAGTCGAGCAGGTATTTATCCCCAAATGTTACATTTACTTCATTTGGTGCTAAATTCATAAAGGGGGTCAAAATTTCTCCAAACAGAAAGTTGTCAGTAAGAAACAATCGAACCAGAGGTTCCTTTCCAGCAATACTGGAAGGAACCCTCTTTACATATTGGAGAGGGATTGTTCTTATGAAGTAATTGTACTGCAAATAAAGTGCAGAGAGGCCGAGAAAGGTTGCGATGACTACCGGCAAGAGGGCCATGTATTATGTGTAGCTTAAGTCCACTTCAATTAGTTGTCTGTCTGTGCCATAGCTACCAAGCACTTGCAATGAATTAAATTTGTTGTAAGAAAGCGTCAACTATTGCAGGGCTGGATGATTGAAATATCCCAATAGCAAATGTCATGTAATTTCGTTACGGCTCAGGTCTACCACTTTAATAATTCTCAGCTCTGCTAGATTAAGCCACAGTTCGTCACTTATTTCATTGTTTTTGAAGATAAGATCCAACAAAGAAGGGGGAAGGGCTGCTGGAAGAGAGTCAGAGAATTGATTAATGATCCCATCTAGAAATTTCAACTTCACTAGCGAGGGCGGTCCAATAGGAAGTTATCCCCAAATGTTATATTTACTTCATTTGGTGTTAAACTCATAAAGCGGGTCAGAATTTCTCCAAACAGAAAGTTTCCTGTAAGAAACAATCGAACAGAGGCTCCTTGTCGGCGATACTGGAAGAAATCCTCTTCGCATATTGGAGGGGGATTGTTTCTATGAAGTAATTGTTCTGGAAATAAATTGCAGAGAGGTCGAGCATGGTTGCAATGAATACGGGAATGAGAGCCATGTATTATGTGTAGCTTAAGTCCACTTCAATCAACTGACTAATGTAATGACAAAATCATTTAGGGCTTTGAGAGCCTCCACATCTCTTACCACTGTGAAAAAACTGGGAAAAATGTGTCCAATAAAACGCAATACTTTTTCCAGGTATGGATTTTTACTGGACTCGAGGACAAAAATGAAGCCCTGTTATTGGGTTGAATGAACAATGTTTGGCCAAGCAACTCCATAAAAGGAATTAAGTTTTATTGGTTTTGATGTCACAAGGTGTATGCTCCTCTCTTGAAGAAGTTAGATGCTTTTGCTTTTTAGAGTTAAGCCTTGTTTTCCTGAATTTGTAAATGACCAGCTTAGATCCATCTAACACTGGATCTATCATGTGCTGAGAGGGATCAAATCCCTCAACATGCAAGCCTTCTTTTTGGTGTGCATAACTTGAGGAAATTTTTGCACCTTGAGGTATTTGGACTGATGCTTGATAGATCTGGTGTTGGTGTTAGATGGATCTAAGTTGGTTACAGTTGAGGGAAATAATGTCACATTTTTAGATTATCATTATTGTGTATATGTTTGAGATAAAATTCAAAATTAACTTTATATTTTCTTTGCTGGCATGACCATATCATTCTTTTCTTTATTTAGGTCTGTGTTTCTTTCCTTGAATGGTTTGTACATCTGTGTTTGGATGCTCTGAGTGGTTTGCGTGTTTATGTGTTCAAATGGTAGTTTATTTGAATGTTACAATTGTTGTGTTATATTTTTATATGTGTATGTAATTGTTTTTGGATGCTTTGAGTGGTTTGTGTGTTTATGTGTTTGGATTCAGATGGTAATTTTTTTGAATGTTACAGTTGTTGTGTTATATTTTTATATGTGTGTTTAATTGTTTATTAGTAATTAGTTGCTGATGAAGAAGGGAGACAATGTTGTCAATAGTTTGCAGGAAGATTGATATTGCACATCTATTTCATTTAATTTTAGGTACCACAACTTTTGACAATTAATTAATTCTAAATAATGTTCCTTCAAATATTACAAAATATATTTTGAAGAGTAGTAATTCGATGCATCAAGATTATTCTTGAAATAATTTGTTTCTTTTTTTATGTTTGAAATAACATATTTGATTCAAGAAAATTTTGATGATTTTTTTAATCTATAGTCTAATTTTCAAAGTTAAGAAATAATGTATTTTTAAACATTTTTTAATGAGTGACCAAATTTGTCAATATTTACATTATTTGTTTGTCCAAACAATTATCACATCTCTTTCAAGAATTTTTTGATTTGTTTTGATGTTTATAAATATACATTTTCCTCTTAAATATTCTGAATACATTGTTGTATGCAACTACTCTATTAGTAATTTTGAATATATTTTGAATACATATTTTTATTACTCCTCGGGATCTCCAAGGTTGAGGAAGAGTCCAGCTAAGGTAACCACATAGCAATCTTTTGACTTGGTATCTATCCCTACCAAGTTGGAGAGGGCTCTCTCTAAAGGATCAGGGCGAAGGGGGCTGGATGGATTAGGGTCTTAGGTTAAGTATAGTAGATTAGAGTTTTGATTTGATTTGATTGGGGTAATCACTTGATGAGTGAATTAGGTCAAGGCAAAAGAAAATCAGAATTATAGACATCTGATGGGGCAAGGTAGGCAAGTACTTTCAACACTTCATAGTATCTTGATGGAATGGTTTAGACTAATGAGGTGCTAAAAAGAGCATGGAAATCATGAATTCTTTTTAAATTGAAGAAATGAAACAAATTATGATGATTTTCCCAAAACATAACCTAGGAGATGAATTCTGGTTACAAAACATTCACACATATGTAATTGAAGAAGAAACAATGTGAAAATACCATGCCACAAGAATCCCACTAAAATAGCTGCAATTCATCCAATATATTCCATACTAAAGTTTGAATAGAAGAATGTGTTATGAAACCAGCTCACAAAAAAATAGAAAAGATAGATCAACACCTTAGAATTCAGCCTCTTCGAGGGGGCAACCTCCTTTACATTACATAAATGAACAATTCTTGGATGATTCAAATGAAAAAACCTCCTTTCTATATATAGGAGTCTAAGGAGTCACAATATAACCCAGCTGGCCTAACAATAATAATATAAAGCCACAAAAATAAAAATATAGGGATTCTATGGGGCACAATAATAACAATATGGGGACAATAGGGGCACAACAATATTAATAAGGGATACAACTACAATAGTAATGGGGTAATCACTAGTATTATAGGGACCTAACATGCCCCTCTCCTTCAAAAAAGTGTTGTCCTCAACGCTTGAGTAGTTCTGGATGATTCTGTATAAAATTCTCATCCTCCCATGTGGAATCTTCAGTGGATAAGTTCTACCACTTGATGAGATACTCCGAAATTGATCGATTTCGTAGCTGTCGAGTTCTTATTTCAGTGAATGCTTCTAGTTCCAATATAATTTTTCCTTCCTCGTTAAGTTCTGGCAATATTGTTTGAACTGGGAGCTTGTCGCCTATAACCTTCTTTAAACATGAAACATGGAAAACTGGGTGCACTCGAGAAGCTGCAGGAAGCTCCAATTTATATGCCATAGTACCAATCTTTTGCAACACCTTGTACGGACCATAATACTTTGGTGATAATTTATTATCCTTCGTAGCTTGCTTGAGAGACATTTGTTTATATGGTTGTATCCGTAGGAATACCCAATCACCTACATCAAAACTTCTTTCACTGTAATGCTGATCTGCCTGTTGTTTCATTCTATTCTGTGCCAACACGAGGTTATCTTTTAAGAGTTGGAGGACTTTTTGTTGATGTTCGATGTGATGTTCCACTGCTTGAACCTTAGAATTTTCTGTTAAATATGATGTGATGGATGGTGGCTGATATCCATAAAGTGCCATAAATGGGGTCATTTTTGTTGCTGTATGAAAGGAAGTGTTATACCACCATTCAGCCAGAGGCAACCATTTGACCCATTGTGTATGTTTATCAGATACAAAGCAATGAAGATATCCTTCCAAACATTTGTTTACCATCTCAATTTGCCCATCAGATTGAGGATGATAAGATGAGCTATGAGCTAACTGAGTACCAAGACAAGAAAATAATTCTGTCCAAAAATTTCCAGTGAAAATGGGATCTCTGTCACTTACAATAATCTTTGGATTTCCATGTAGCTTTTGAATTGTTTCCATAAATGCAGTAGAAACTGTACTAGCTTTAAATGGATGTGATAATGCAAAAAAGTGTGCATACTTGGTAAGTCCGTCAACTACCACCATGATGACACACTTTCCCTCAGACTTGGGTAAACCTGTGATAAAATCCATGGAGACCTCCTCCCAACATTGGTTTGGAATGGATAAAGGTTGTAATAGACCCGGGGTCTTAATTGTTTCAACTTTATTTTGTTGGCAAACCAAACATTCCGCCACAAACTTTTGAATATCCGATTTAAGGCCATCCCAAAAAAATTCCTTCTTAACCCTATGGAAAGTTTGTAAAAATCCTGAGTTCCCTCCGAAGGGAGAAGTGTGCAATTCCATAAGAATCTTTTGTTTGAGTTGGGAATTCTTACAAAGGTATAAGGGATCTTTGTACCATAACGAATCACTTTTCCAGCTAAATGTATCAGATGTACTGGAATCTTTTTGTAACTTTCGAATAAGTGCCCACACTTCTTCATCATTCTTCCATTCCTCCCTTGCTTCATTTATCCAATCTGGTTGGATAATAGAAATGGCACACAACAATGCTTCCACATCCTCATCCTTTCTTGAGCGTGCATCTGCCACCACATTTTGCTTCCCTTTTTTGTAGATGATTTCAAAGTCATAACCCAACATCTCTATGACCCACTTTTGTTGTTCTTCAGAGGATATTCTTTGTTCTAAAAAGTATTTCAGGCTATCATGATCTATTTTTACCTTGAAGTGTCTCCCCATTAGGTAGGGTCGCCATTTCTTAAGTGCATGTAGTATTTCCAACATTTCCTTCTCATAAATAGCTTTGTGTAAAAACTTTCCCTTGATTGGATGACTTTCAAAAGCAATGGGTCTTTCATCTTGCATTAAAACAACACCAATTCCATTTCCTGAAGCATCACATTCCACAATAAAGGTTCTTGTGAAGTCCGGTGTAGCTAAGACCGGTGCTTGGCACATTGAATCTTTAAGATGTTCGAAGGCCTTTGTTGCTTCTAGAGTCCATGAAAATGCATCTTTCTTCAATAATGTTGTTAGAGGTGCTGCTATTGTCCCATAATTCTTAACAAACTTGCGATAATAACCTGTCAACCCGAGAAATCCTCGCGGATGCTTTATGGATGTGGGGATTTTCCATTCTTTAATGGCTTTAATTTTTCTAGGGTCTACCTTAACTCCTTCATGAGATACAATATGACCCAAATATTCCACCTATTGTACTCCAAAGGAACATTTGAATCTTTTTTCATATAATTGTTTCTCCTCCAATAGTTGTAGCACCCTGTCAACATGTTCAACATGATCCTTCCAAGACTTGTTGTAGATTAGTATATCATCAAAAAATACTAACACAAATTTTCTAAGGAAGGGTTTGAAAATGGAATTCATCAAACCTTGAAATGTAGAAGGTGCATTGGTAAGGCCAAAATGCATGACCAAAAATTCATAATGACCCTCATGAGTTCTAAATGATGTTTTCGGAATGTCTTCAGTCTTCATTCTGATTTGATGATATCCTGAACGAAGATCCAACTTGGTGAAGTAATTCATCTAGTAATTCATCAATGGCAGGAATGGGAAACTTCTCTTTAATAGTGAGCTTGTTAAGCTCTCTATAATTTGGACACATGCGCCATGATCCATCCTTCTTGTGCACCAATACTACTAGAGTAGAGAAAGAACCTTGACTAGGTTGAATTATACCAGCCTCTAGCATTTCTGCAACCATACGTTCAATTTCACTCTTTTGGGCATAGGGATATCTGTTCGGCCTGATGTTTGGAGGAACACTTCCTGGAATCAGATGAATAGCATGATCATGATCACGAATAGGTGGGAGACCTTTGGGAGTCTCAAATACTTTGGAATGATTGTCCAAGACTTTTTAGAGATCTGGAGAAATAGATGATTCCGATGTGGAAACATCTAGCAAACATAATTGTGCAATTACACCTCTTTGTTCCTTTTTTAGAAGCTTTGTCATACCGTTAGAGCTGATTATCTTTCCTGGTTTCCCTACAATACCCCTTAATTAAAAATCCTTTCCTTCCGCAAAAAATTTCATGAAAAGTTCTTGAAAATTAAAAGCTATTGTACCCAAGGATTGTAGCCATTGGACTCCTAGTACAACATCAGCACCTCCCATTTGAATGGAAAGCATTGGGCTAGTCAATACATAGCCTCCCATGGATAGCTTGATATTATGGCACTTTCCAAAACAATTTATCATTCTTGCATTTGCAATCATCACTAGACACTCTGGTGTTGGATATAGGAAGCAATTCAATTCTTTTGCTACCTTACAATGAATAAAATTGTGGGTACTTCTTGAATCAATCAACACTATTACCTTTTTCTTCTTTATTAGTCCTTCTATCTTGATGGTGTGAGGAGTTGTAATTCCAGCCAATGCATTACAAGATATGGTCGGATTCATTTCTTCTTTATCTAGGATTTGTTCCTGGAGTATATCCTCTTCTTTTGACCTTTCTTCCTCCTTTTCTTCTTCCTCTTCACAATCTATGTAGAATAGTTTCTTCTCAATACACTTATGACCTTTAGTGTATTTGCTATCACAACTATAACAAAACCCTTTTGCTCTTTTTTCTTCCAATTTTTGTGGTGTCAACCTTATAGTTTGTGGAAGACTAGGGGCAACAACACTTCCATATTTATAGTTGTGAGTGGTATGCTTCTTGGTTGCCATAATTTTGCTTTCCATTTTTCTTGCTAACCTGAATGCCTTCTCTAATGAATCAGGTTCCCAAATGTGAACATCATGTTGGATATTATCCTTTAAAGTCCCTATGAACACATCAATCCTATGCTCCTCTCGAATGTTTTTTACCCTTATGTTCAATTTTTGGAACTCCTCAATGTGCTCCATTATTGAACCCTTTTGTTTGAGACTTATCAATTAGATAAAAAAAGTGTTGCTTTTTGTATCCTCATAATGTGCTATCAATTCTTCCGTAAAATTTGCCCAAGTGATAACTTGTTTACGAGAGCAAAGCCATTGATACCATACAAACTGATTTGGTTCCAAATATAAAGTTGCAATACGTAACTTTTGTGTGTTTTTCACATTATTGAGATCAAAAAATTGCTCCATCTGTAATATCCATGTTGCAGGATCCTTGCCATCAAACTTCCTCATATTGATTTTTGGAATATGGTGGCTCTTCGATCCAACATTAGAGTCTATGAAATCATGATTAACATTTCTTTTATTCTCATCGTGAGTTTCCTTTACTACCCTTTCACCATTAGTAAGCATTTCTTGTAGAAACTTTGTTAAATCTGTATTCAAATCTTCCATGCATGTCTTCGAGTCATCCATCTTAGCTTCCACGTCATTCATATTAGTTTCTATGCCTTTCTTTAAACAATCCGTCTTAGCTTCTACGCTTTTCTTCAAACCATCCATATTATCTTCTACATCTTTCTTTAAACCATCCATCTTAGATTCTGTTGCTTTTTGTGCAATTGACACTTGTTGCACTTGGTCTCGTAATTTTGATATATCATGTTGCATTTCTTCCTCTTCTTCATGAGTCATGCTAGAGCTTTCAGGTTTCTTACTAGTTGTTTGCATTTTCTTTCCTCGGGTCATCAATTACCGATAATAATGCTTTATTATGCCCTTTAGATTCCTTCAAACTAATTTTTCAAACCAAGTTTAGTAACAAAATTTGAAAAAAATTACACACCTTTTTTCACTTTGTAGGAGCTAGATATTGAATCTGATGTATCTCTGTAATTTTGAATCATCCAGTTTTGAAATTGTGACCTACGATAGCCCTCTTTGTCCTCTTTCCAATGCCACCAGTCTGATCTAAATTGGATTCTCCAAGGAAGAGTTATGCCAAATCTCCCACAGTGACTTGATTATAGACTAGTTCAGTAGAGTGAATTTGTACGACGTGTCACGAGTCACTGTTTCAACCTTTGGCTTTGCAAAATATATGAAAGAAACTACATTCTGTCCTATTTCTATACCTTCTTACGAAATTTCAATCTGATGTGCAGAGAGACAGTTATGATGATGTTCCCCAGGTCACCTGTTTGGAATGTAATTCAGGAGTCTGCAAAAAGACCAACTTCCTCAGATCATATCTCCACACACATAGCGCGAAACGCTCCGAAATTTGGACCCGAGGTTCAGCGCGACATCTTCCCAAATGGGTTTTTGTCTAACTTTCTGAAACATCGTAGAAAAAAGTTTATAGCGAAAATGCCACGGTGACTTATTTGGAGCAGCGAAACCCTAGAATCTAAAGCTCTAATACCAAATGTTATGAAACCAGCTCACAAAAAAATAGAAAAGATAGATCAACGCCTTAGAATTTAGCCTCTTAGAGGGGTAAACCTCCTTTACATTACATAAATGAACAATTCTTGGATGATTCAAATGACAAAACCTCCTTTCTATATATAGGAGTCTAAGGAGTCACAATATAAACCAGCCAACCTAACAATAATAATATAAAGCCACAAAAATAACAATAGAGGGATTCTATGGGGCACAATAATAACAATATGGGGACAATAGGGGCACAACAATATTAATAAGGGATACAAATACAATAGTAATGGGGAAATCACTAGTATTATAGGGACCTAACAGAATGTCTTTGATTACTAGTACAACATCCAACCGAGTCCAACCTCTGAAAAGAGTGAAGAAAGGGGAGATATAGACATCAAAACAAACTCTTGTCAACCTCAGGGGTCAAATCCATGAGCTAAGAAACTGTTCCACCAAAATCTGAACTAAAACCTAGAGTGTAGGGAGGTCAAAGTGACTCCTCCCTAATTACAATGAAACTGATTCATTTGACTTCATGATGACATTAATCGAATGTAATTATCCTAGGTAACTTTAAAAAACATAATTACATTTATTTTGACTAGTTACATTAGCAAAACTTCATAAAATTCTTTGAGTAATCTGAGAAAGTGTGAAAAAGTAGCAAAATATCAATGTCTGGTCCTATGCTCAGTGCAAGTGGTCTATGCATAGCGCATTTGGTTTGTGCGCAACACCACCTTCCAGTTGAGTTTTTAAAAGGTTCTCGATGTCCAAATTGAGCTCAGGATAGCTCATTGGAAAGCATGTCTTGTCTAGTTTCTAGAAATGTACCTGGTTCCAAAAATGATAAGATTTGACCCTCCAAAAATTCAATCTCCCAAGACTTCTCCTATGCACAGTGCCTAGCTGAAAAAGAGGTAGAGATGTGATTTTTGAGGTGTTTTTGGCCATTTCTCCCTCTCAGATTGCCCAAATTTGATGTGAAATTAGTCAAAATTGCATGTTTAGTTCCTTCTGAATCTAGGGGTGGTCTTGGTTTTGCATTTGGATGTCTCTAGAAGATGCGCAGTGCCTAGGGTGCTGCACATAGGACAATCCAACTATGCCAAAAACTGTCAAAGTTTGCACAAAACCCAAAAATTCAAAAAAATGCCCAGAAACTTGTCAAAATTGATACATGAGTTGTTGATGAAGTATGTCAAGCATGGAAAGAGGCCTCAACAAGGATATCAATTTTTCTCTTCTCCTCTTGCATATTTAGGGTTTCAGGCTTTGACTTCACTTTCTTGAGTTTTGACCTTGCTATTTGGCTTCTTTGGAAATAATATTTTTCCATCCTCCTATGAACAATGTAAATTTTGAAACGAGAACTATAAACTCAAAACGGGAACTCTAGCCAAAAAACACCATAAAAACATCAAAAACAGTGCTAAAAACGAAAAGTGTTGATGCTGGAATAACACCTTTTTTTTCTAAACATGTTTAAAAGATGGCGGTGAAAACCAATTTTTTGTTCAAAAATTGTCCAAAAAACACCCTCAAAACAAAAAGTGTTGATGTTCTAATAACACTTTTTTTTTTCAATGGTAAATTTTGTGCAAAAAACACCATAAAAACGAAAAGTGTTGATGCTGGAATAAAACCTTTTTTTTTCAAGTGCAAATTTTCAACATTTCAAAATAATGGCGTAAAATATTTTATCATGACTTTGAAAAACATTAAAATTTCAAAAGAAAAATGAAAACATAAAATTAAAAAAAAAATTAAAACAATGAAAAACACAACATTTTTTTTTAATAACAAAACATAAACTAATATATATATATATATATATATATATATATATATATATATATATATATATATATATATATATATATATATATATATATATATATATATATAGTAAACCATAAAAAAATATGGATAAAAAAAAAACTATAAAATTGAGTAAGTAAAAGTAAAAAATCATTAACAAAAAACGTTAAAAAAAAATTAAAATTAAAAACAAACTAGATTTAAAAAAAAATACAAAATTAACCAAAAATAAAAAAAACTAAAATTAAGATAAAAAACATTAAAAAAAATCCTCAAAAACAAAAATCCACTCAAATTAAAAAACAAAAAAAACCAAAAAGCAATTAAAATTTTAAAATATATATGTATTTTCAGATTAAAAAAAAAAAACAAAAACAAAAAACATTTTAATTTAAAACAAAATATATATTTTTTTGTTAAAAACAAATAAAAGTGTTTAGAAATTTTATTAAAAAAAACATAAAACATTTCAAAACCATTTAAAAATATATATATATTTTATTTAAAATAAAATAAACAAATTATTAAAACTTTTTTTTAAATAAACTTTAAAATTAATTTTTTAAACATTTTTTTTTTATTTAACAAAAAAAAAATCGACTCTCCTGGCCACCCGTGCTGGTGCGGCCATGGGCGAAGGGGCAGCGTGCAGCCTCCTCTGCCTAATGCCGCACAACCACGGGCGGCCGGGCAGTGGCAGACTCATTCCTTGGAATAAAAGCATAGGGGATTAATAAAACCGATTAATTATGAGTTATTTACTCATGCAACTACCAATTCTTCTAATAATTATAGAGATTTCTTCAATTCATACTGCATTTCTACACTATGTCATTTTTCTATTTCATTTAATGTTTCCCAAGTCCTTATATTGTCATGCTAAATGTTAAAGGGAATTTGAGCCTAAGTTAACCATTTTGTAAATTGTCAACCTACCAACCATACTCATGTAAGTTCAAACTTGATAGATTTTTTCTTCAACAAATCTCTTAGTTAGTATTTCTTGTTGATTAATGTGGGATATATAAACACACTTCTTCGACATATCTCTTCTAGTAAATGGCATATCGTTATTTTTTATTTATCGACATGTTTGAGTTCTCTAGAGATTACATCAGGCTTGACCTGTGGCTTGAGAAACCACAAACTAGGGGCATCTAAGCTATCAAAATCACCCCAGCATCGCATCCGACCTAGGCCACACCAGCCCTTCAAATAGTTGGATTTTTTCCCATAGAGTTTGGAACTGGTGACCTTCACATCACAGAGTGACTTAATAGTACGCCCCATCTTCGTTTATTCTACGGCCAATGGGATACCGCCATATCATTATATATGAAACAAATCTATAAAATATAGAACCATAATAGTGTTGCAAACACAAATGGTAGGTTTCCTTGTGATTGATTTTTATTTTACATCATCGACCCTAGATTGGTTGAGTCTAAATGTGTTTAACATTAGATATGTTATTAACATCAACTAGATTATACTATGTGCCATGAGGTTCATTTTAACTAATGGTAGGTCCCTTAATGCCTATTAATGATTTTCATCAATTATCAATGATCTTATGGTTTCTTCCATGATTAACCTTAGCTCATTTATTAACATGATGTAGATTTGTACAATTGATGGGTTTAGATTGAGTACCTTGGGTTAAATTGATGCCATATGACTGCCACCTTCCCAAGTTGCATAATATTGATTATATCACTAATGAAAAAGTACTTTGAAGACTAGATTGCACTCTACATCATGGAATAGGCTTCCTGATGTGTTTTATGACATATATCCATAGTGTATTTGTTCATGGCTATGATTTTCCATATAACATGGATCTACTATGTATTCTTTCATGGGAATCATATTGCATTTAACTCTTTGGATACATAGTATATTGTGCTGGTAGGCATGCTTATTCATGTATATCTCAGCATTGGTATGCCTACAATAAGGATGATTCATATTTGAATGGTTTATTTATTGTTTGTAGGTAACTCTTCGTTCCATGATCTAAAAAATTCCTCCTTGATCAAATTTTCACAATCTATTTTTGTAACGCATTTTATCCACTTGTTCCTCTCTTGACCTCATAAATTAAGGGGAATTTGTTATACTTATATCTTCCATTAGAGATCTTTAAAGTTGTGTGCACTTTAACAATGGTAAATTCCTCATAAAAGCTTATATAGATCATTCTCTACAACTATTCCTAGTATAAGGGTGGTTAATTGTGCCTTCCTCATTGATTAGGTGTGGTTGGTCACAAGTTTCTCATGCAAAATACATGGAAACAACTTAGGCCTTCATGAACTAGAGAGTTATAAGGAGATGAATGAGTGACAAGTTAGTATAAACTCATAATTGGGCATGGAACATGTGCATGACTTCTATCCACCTAATGTACATGTCATGATGTCTATTCTTAGCTCATCAAAAATTCTATAAGAAGGAGTCAAAGTCAGAGGAGGAGTTTAGCTTAGAGCAAGAGTCTAGAGAGCATCCTTATGTTATTGAATTGGAAAAAGATCATTTTTTCATGATTTTTCTACATATTATTGAATTTTTGGCATCATCATTGGTGTGATTAGATCTTGGGTGAGAGCTATGTTTTCTATCTTTCTTCATTATGGTTCCAAATCATACTTGTTTAATAGGTGAGCTTGATGTTAAGGAGGAGAGCTTTATATCAAAATTTAGGAGTACATGAATAGATCTAAAAATATATCATATTTGCTATAAATCCCATTTCTCTAATATATATTGGCATTCTCACCCCACAAAATTGTTTATGTTCATGGAACTATTTTATATATTGAACATGAGTTTGTATATATAATTCAACTTTTCTTTATTTGCTAGTTTATGTGAGTCCTAAGTTGGCTCCACAACTAACCTGTAGCTTGAGTAGCATTGACCTAGGGGCACCTAAGCCACCAAAATCACTCGAGGATTGCACCTGTCCTGGGCCATAGTAGTCCTTAGCATGACTAGATGTTTTCCTAGTGAGTCTCGAACTAGTGATCTTTACACTCTAGAGTAACTTAATATAACACACTGTCACAATCTATTCTATTCCTTGTGGGTTGTTGATCTAATTAAAATTGAGCTACTATATAAGAATTTAATTCATGAAATAAATCATTTGTGATGTTGTCAATGAATAAGGAAGGTTGTCCTTTTTTGTTGATTATGTAGGTAATTGGGTGAAATGGTATCAGTGGAGCTAGATCTAGAAAAGAGTTTGTTGGCATTATGAGCTAAGTGTTGTCCTTGATGGCAAACCACACTGATGACAAATCATAGTGCAGAAGGTCAGCAGCAAGGAATTGATGATCAGACTATAAGAAGAAGAGAAAATTCGTATACGCAGGTTCATTAAGCCCAAGTCGCGTATACACGCTGGTTCGCTATATACCAAGTCGCGTATACGCAGGTTCGCTATATACCAAGTAGGGTATAAACGCAGGTTCATGAACAGAAAAGAGCGTACGTGTCGGAAATCTTACTTTTGGTCCGTGGTAGTTAGTCTTCGGTACTTGAGCCTATGTTTTTGGACCAAAGTATCTCGACAGACGTGTTGATCCCTAGTATTAAGTTGATGGTATCATTTTACTATGGTTTTGGACCGTGGTATTATGAAAGGCCTAAACCTATATAAGGAGAAGATCATTAGGCCAAAGAGTGTGAGTGAGTAATGAATATCTGATGAAGTGTGAGATCCAAATGCTGGTTATGGGTTGGTGATCTGAACCATGGTTTCACTCATGTGGAGGATGATGAACTATGGAACGGGATCTCAAGGCTTGGAATGATTATCTTCATATGGTTTGACTGTGGATAGACTAGATCTATTGACGCATGTTTATTGTTATGATCTGGGTATGTTTTGATGTCTGGTATAGCTGCAGAATTATAAGTTAGGATTTGCAGATCTGTACGCAGGTTGTCTTTGGCAAAAGAGTGTATACACGCAGGTTGGGTTTGTCCAAGTAGCGTATACAATGTGAAGTATGATATGTGAAGATGAAGTTGGATCTGGTTATTGTTATGTTGTCTATGTTGTTGACAGGGTTTCAGTGATTCAGAATTGGATGATTCAGAGATTGATGATGCAGGTTGTTTTATGGATCCAGTATGAAAATGTATGAAACATGGTCCAGGGAAGATCGTAGAGTTCAGTAGGCTGGCACCTACGTACTGGTAAACATATCAGCCAGTACAAGAGCCAAGGGGGTTGTAGCTCCCTTCGAGGAGCAGCTAGAGAACGAGTAAAGGTTGGAGCATTCTGTAGGCAGGCACCTACGTACTAGTAAATAGATCAGCTAGTACAAGAGCTAAGAGGGTTGCAACCCTCTGCAGGTTGTAGCCTGCGTGCTGGTAAAGGACTGCACCAGTACATTGTAAAAGAAGTTTCTGATTAAAGGAAGATAGAGACAAAATTGCAGCAGGTGGTTTTCACCCACATTGGGTTTCCACCTTATATCATGGTGTTCATGTGTGTGCCTTATGTGTGATGATCTGTTATGTTATATTGCACTTGTTTACTGCTAATATGGTTAATAATGTTTTGATGCATTTACTAAAGATAAGCTAACTGAATCATAAGATTACTGCATGTACGCTAGTTGTCCTTAACGAAGTCACGTATATACGCTGATATCCTTAACTGAAGCTGCGTGTATGAATCTGAGTATGAAATTGAAAAGTTTTATCTGATCTGATAGTACTGATTCACCCCCCCCCCCTCTCAGTATTATTTCCAACAATTGGTATCGGAGCAGGTCCTTCGGTAGAAGCTTGATCGCTTGAAGGAGATCCGTGGAACTATGGGAAAGAAGCTTAAGAAGAAAGCACCTAAGAAGAAGAAGACATCTGAGAAGAACTATGACAGTGGGAAAATCGATTGGGGATTAGGTATAAGAAGCTCTTCAGATTCAGAATCAGATTCAGAATCATTATCAGGTATGAATGTGTTATCCTCTGATGTTCCAGCTATATTTCTGTGTGAAATAGATGGAAGTGATAGTGAAACTACTGAACTTGCTCTTATGGGTGAACAAGAAAGATATCAAATAGAGGCAGTATTTAGAAGGCTTACAGACAAAATTAAAGATCAACAAGATCTATTGAACAAAAGGGAATATGCTTTCAAAGAAGAAGTTACCAAACTAAAAGCTCAATCAGAGGAAGGAAACAAGGTAAGAAAGTTACTCAAGGACAAGGAAAATCAATGTCAAAAGTTGCAGGGTGAAGTGACATCATTAAGAGATGAAGTCAATGAAAGAAGCACAACCATCAAGAAACTCAGAGATAGATCCAGTTACTATGAAAGTCTTGAAGCCACGATCCGCTCGCTAAAGGAAGATCTTGAAGAATCAAAGAAGCAGAATAAAGATCTACTCCAAGCTATTGAAAAACAGGTAAACAAAGATATCAGCTTAAAATCTAAACTGGAATGTGCCTTCAGAATTCGTCAAATGTAGCAGGATCTGAATGAAGAGCAAGAAAAGGAGATTCTCAAACTAAGACATCAGTTGGAAGAAGGAAGGAAAGCTGAAGAAGACATGAAGAAGCAATGTCTAGAAAAGGAGGAACAACTTCAAGTTGAGGTAAATATCTTGAAAGGTAAATTAGAAGAAACGGATAAACTGTTGAGATTTCAAGATAGTACTAAAGCCTTGGATGATCTTCTTAGTAGTCAAAGGTCTCCTATTATCAAGACTGGTCTTGGTTTTCATGAATCTGTTGAAGGTGAATCTAGTTCACAAGGTGAGGCAAGGGACTATAAAGAGAAATCCAAAATGATCAAAAAGGAGATGAAAGGTCAATCTCATCATCAACCAGGGAAAGAAATTCTTCAAAAAAAATCTTTTACTCCTCCTATGAATAATGTTGAATGTTATGTATGCCATAATCTTGGACATGTTGTAGCCAGACGTGGAAGAAGAAGAGTTCAAGACCATCATGCAGAAAGATCTCCACATTCAAGGCACTTTAATGGATATTGCTTTGCTTGCAATATGTTTGGTCACAAAGCTGCTGATTGCTACAGGAGGAATATGAAACATGTAAGATGTTATGCATGTAACAAGCTTGGACATATAGCAAAGGAATGCAAGAACAAAGGACGAACATCTCACCAAAAAGAGAAAACAACATCACACATGAAGATATGGAAGAAGAAGGAAGTCCAGCCAGAAAGATGTGGCACAACACAAAATACTCAGGTTCAGCACAACACAGACATAATAAACTCAGAGGGAGCTGAAGGTGTAAAACTTCAGTGTCCTGAAACTCATACGCAAGTTTCATAAATTGAAGTCGCGTATATACGCGAGTTATACACTGCAAAGTCGCGTATATATCAGTCTGTGGAAAAGCAATGGGGACATGCTCAGAAAAGGAGTCTGATATGATTCAATCCAGTATTTGCTCTATTGGTTAATGGTTACAGTCTGCTGAGAATGTCTTGAAATGTCTTGATACTTGTAAGATGCTAGAAGTGCTTTACTCCTAACTTGATGATGATGATGTCTTGATGCTTACTACTGATGTATGCATGTTCAGATCTAACAGTAAACAGATGGCACAGGTTGAGGGGGAGCATATGCCTTTAATAATTCATTGTTGGCATTATGGTTATTAGTCCTTGGTGATGATGCTTATATGGCTAAATGATATATCTTGCTATGATGTGGTTATGAGTTGTCCATGATAAAATCTCGTATGATTCTTAGTTGATGTTCAGATCAGATTTATGGTTGATTCCTTGATGATGCATATATGGTGCTTACATGGTGATCTTCATAAGGATAGGGAGAAGTACAAAGCTTGAATACAAATCTTCCTCACTTGATGATGAGTCACTCATATGCTACTGTCGTCATATGCATAAAGATCATACAGTTATGATGCAGGCACTCTTGTGGATAAGGATTGTTGCTGTTGATGATATCAAGAAGCTTTGTCAAATGAGCTTGAGCTCAAGATACATAATGCTGATACATGGACGACTACTCAAAGTTGCTTTGTTGGAGACATGGTGATGAGTTCTTATCTATATGATGATAGGTTGATACTTACATATGTTGATTGATGCAGATGTTCCCAAGTAATGATACTTGGATCATGTAGATCTTGACGTTGATGTAATGGCTATGGTGGTTTCACACATAATGTGAATGATTTCAGGATTATGTTTAAAAAGGAGGAGTTGACATCTATGTCCAGACATACCTTGTTGCAGGACATTTTACAGGTTGCTGATATGGAAATGGTTGTACGCGAGTTTCATAAGGCCTATCCGCGTATATACACTTGTTTATGTGGATGCAGACGTGTATATGGAATTTTGAAGGAAATCAGCAGGGACAGATGTTGGTTACAGAGAGTCTGATATGGGTCTGATAGAGACCATCTGGCACAGGTTCAGGGGGAACAGATAATCTTCCAATGATGCATTGTTGGCATTATCTTAGAAGCTTTTGGTTCTAGTTCACATTCATTGTTGGTTTCAGGTGGAACAAAGGGCAAAAGGAGAACAGAAGGATCTCTTGGTTGCTGATCTGAATGGTGATTGACAGATGCTGCCAATATCAGTTATTGGTGACATTCATAAGTCTTACTCTAGATATTTCGTCTCTATGTCATATATCTCTTTTGTGGTATCTCTTTCATGGTGTCAAGGTCATGTAACGGCCTATTTTGGTTTCCCCACTATGCCTGGGATGATTGATGCAATGTGATTGGTTGTCATATGTAAACTTTTGATGTATTCCCACTTGGTTGGGCGGATGAGTCAACTTTTGTATATCCTCACTTAGTTGAGAGATGGATGTATGTATGAGTCTTTGGTGATAGGAAGGTATTTTATGATGTATAGAGTCATGTTCTTCTTGAAGAACATCTTTTGCAGATCTTTCCTGCAGTCAGGAAGAGCATGAACAACACACTTCAGCAGTACAAAGACTCGGCATGTACTCAGGGGGAGCATTGACAGATTGGTACACTTTGGCATATTCAAAGGGGGAGATCATTCAGAGATTTTAACAGATGCTCAGGGGGAGTATGGATAGCGAAATGTTCAGCAAAGGAAGAGAACATCTTGGTCCACCCTTTGCCCTTGATGTCAAAGGGGGATAGTGATTTGGTGTTGTTGCCATCAAGTCCAAAGGGGGAGATTGTTGGCATTATGATGCATGTGTTGTACTTGATGGCAACCCTCTCATAGAAGAATATCTCACTTATGTATAACTGGATGAATCTTCAGAAGAGATATCAGATGTGACTGATGGAGGACAGCTCAAAGGAATCAGATGATAGTTCTAAGTGTGACAAGCTAGCTTTGCCATCAAGTCCAAAGGGGGAGATTGTTGGCATTATGAGATAAGTGTTGTCCTTGATGGCAAACCACACTGATGACAAATCATAGTGCAGAAGGTCAGCAACAAGGAATTGATGATCAGACTATAAGAAGAAGAGAAAATTCATATATGCAGGTTCATTAAGCCCAAGTTGTGTATACACGTTGGTTCGCTATATACCAAGTCGCGTATACGCAGGTTCGCTATATACCAAGTAGGGTATACACGCAGGTTCATGAACGGAAAAGAGCGTACGTGTCGGAAAGCTTACTTTTGGTCCGTGGTAGTTAGTCCTCGGTACTTGAGCCTATGTTTTTGGACCAAAGTATCTCGACAGACGTGTTGATCCCTAGTATTGAGTTGATGGTATCGTTTTACTATGGTTTTGGACCGTGGTATTATGAAAGGCCTAAACCTATATAAGGAGAAGATCATTAGGCCAAAGAGTGTGAGTGAGTAATGAATATCTGATGAAGTGTGAGATCCAAATGCTGGTTATGGGTTGGTGATCTGAACCATGGTTTCACTCATGTGGAGGATGATGAACTATGGAACGGGATCTCAAGGCTTGGAATGATTATCTTCATATGGTTTGACTGTGGATAGACTAGATCTATTGACGCATGTTTATTGTTATGATCTGGGTATGTTTTGATGTCTGGTATAGCTGCAGAATTATAAGTTAGGATTTGCAGATCTGTACGCAGGTTGTCTTTGGCAAAAGAGCGTATACACGCAGGTTGGGTTTGTCCAAGTAGCGTATACAATGTGAAGTATGATATGTGAAGATGAAGTTGGATCTGGTTATTGTTATGTTGTCTATGTTGTTGACAGGGTTTCAGTTATTCAGAATTGGATGATTCAAAGATTGATGATGTAGGTTGTTTTATGGATCCAGTATGAAAATGTATGAAACGTGGTCCCGGGAAGATCGTAGAGTTCAATAGGCTGGCACCTACGTACTGGTAAACATATCAGCCAGTACAAGAGCCAAGGGGGTTGTAGCTCCCTTCCAGGAGTAGCTGGAGAATGAGTAAAGGTTGGAGCATTCTGTAGGCAGGCACCTACGTACTAGTAAATAGATCGGCTAGTACAAGAGCTAAGAGGGTTGCAGCCCTCTGCAGGTTGTAGCCTGCGTGCTGGTAAAGGACTGCACCAGTACATTGTAAAAGAAGTTTCTGATTAAAGGAAGATAGAGACAAAATTGCAGCAGGTGGTTTTCACCCACATTGGGTTTCCACCTTATATCATGGTGTTCATGTGTGTGCCTTATGTGTGATGATCTGTTATGTTATACTGCACTTGTTTATTGCTAATATGGTTAATAATGTTCTGATGCATTTACTGAAGATAAGCTAACTGAATCATAAGATTACTGCATGTACGCTAGTTGTCCTTAACGAAGTCGAGTATATACGCTGATATCCTTAACTGAAGCTGTGTGTATGAATCTGAGTATGAAATTGAAAAGTTTTATCTGATCTGATAATACTGATTCACCCCCCCCCTCTCAGTATTATTTCCAACAGAGTTGTGGATGGGTTAGACAACCATTGAAATTAAGGTATGTCAATACTTCACTTCCTCATTTCCTAATGAAATTGTATGATTAGCTATAGGTGAAAGAGGTACATTATTTTTCCCACTATATATCATTGGTTTATATCCAATGAGTGAAGGATTTTTCTTATCCATAGGTGAATTTCCATTGACCAAGAGGGTCTTTGGATTCTTTCCAATAGCTGAGGAGGAAGGTAATGTTAAATTCATGATTTATGCATTTTAGGATGGAAAATATAGGAGGCCATGCCCATGTTGGAAAATTATTTAATTAATAAATCTAAAATTTATGAATGTCCATAGACATAGAAGGGAAGAAGAAACTATATAAGTGTTACAAGTGAAGAAGAGGAAAACAATGAGACTAATATAGCATTTGAATAAAATTTTCAAGGAGAGAGAAATAATGAAAGTTGTTGTTAGTATTGAAGAGATTGCAACCCATAGGGTGTTCATATACGATGAAGTAGGCATAGAGTTAACAACCACATTAAGGGTTGAAAGAGATTGTAGCCTTGAAGAATTTGTAGAGTTGTAATGAATAGTCATATAAGAAACAAATGAAAACGTATAGTAGTAGTTATTTAAGATGCTACAAAAAGGAGAATGTTGCAATAGAATAGAATGAGAATCCTACAATAGTAGAGAGGGTTCTAGAGGAAGATAAGGAATTAAAGAAGAAGTAGCCTTGAAGAATGAGAAAGTGGAGAATAAACATGAAGATGTTTCAATTGTCAATTTTGACAGTGAAGGTGGAGACATTTACATCTAAGAGTTGCATGATGATGTGTAAAATATCACTCTAAAGGATATAAATGAAGATGATAATATCTCAATAACCATAATAAAAGTAGAAAAAAAATAAGGAAATTCTAGAAGTTATAGGTGTAACTGTCAAAGATGTTGAATAAGAAGAAGAAAGATTAGGAATTTCGTTGTTTTATCTTATCATGAGTTTGTTTAGGAGTGTTTAAGGAGAAGCAATATTATTGCAACTACAAGAGAAAAAAAAAAAAGTGCATTGTGCCAACGTGCCAATGCTACAAAGTGCCATGGGAAAAGAAGAAATTAAAGATAATTGAAGCAATTTAATTTCATTCTATAAAAACCTAAATTATAAAAAGTCACTTGTACTAAGGAAAAGTGATCTACGTGGATATCACTCTCTACCTACCTCGACCATTGACTCGATAACTCTTTTTCTTCTTGGAAAATTTTCTATGATTTTTTTAGTCCTAAACTTCAGTGGCATTTTGAGGCCCTAAAATACGTTCTTTTACAATTTAGCGGGTCAACGTTTGCCATGGCATGCCTTGACTCTAGTTGAGAGTTGTATTCCTTTAATATTTCTTTCTAATGAGATACTATGTGACCCAAATATATATTGTATGCAAAATTTCCACCCCGAGGAAGTTGGTGTACCAACTAACCAACTCGGGGCTTGCAAACCTTTTGATTCTTCATCTTCGAAGGTTAGAGTTTTTGACCTCCATGGTTCTTTCATTATGTTAAAAGGATACTTTTTCGACCTCCTATGTTATTTTTTTATTAAAAGAAGTTGTTTTTTCACCACATTATTATGCTTTGTGTTATATTTATCTTTATGTGTGTTTCATTTTCTTTCCTACCTTTCATTTCATTCCTTGTACAACTTGAATCATAAAGATACTTGAAGAGACTAAGGGGAATTCAATTCATTGTGTCACAAAAGAAGATAATGATGGTGATGATGTGGAGGATATTGCAATTCTAGTTATGCAAGAGTAATATATTGTAGTTGACTTGTATGTAGCTTTGGTGTTCCATATATTCATGCTTAGTATGAAGGGACAAAGAATGGAATTTTAGTGATATGCATGAAAGGATGTTTATATCTATAGCCTAGAAAACCAATAGGCAAGGAAAAAATTAAATACTTTTGCATGGAATTTGTCAATTCCTTTAATGTTCCTAGTTCTATTTCTATAAGGATTGAGTTATAAAAGGAAGGAGTGAGTAACTAAGCACTAGCTTGAATATTTCAAAACTATTGTTTTCCCAAATGCATGTCATCGTACATTGATGACAAGGATATGAAGCATGTGCATCATTGTGCATATAGGAGGTAATTCTATTGTGGTTGAAAAATTAAATGAAGTAGAAGGGAAAGTAATGGAAAACATTGTAATCAGGGTGGACGATGTAACTACAGTTGTAGAAACTAGTTGTCATAATTGAAGTTTAGGAATGGGACTTAGAAGTACACATTCCTTGAAGCATCAAGGAGGAACAATACCAACTACATATGTCTAAGTTAAGAAAGTAATATTGGAAAGAGTTAAGAGAGATATGAAAAGAATAACATGAGGGATCTTATTGTCTCTATGTAGCATCCAAGGAAAATTATGTTTTCCCATTTCAATGGCACGAGAAGAAAAGGGTGTTACACTAACAAAATAAAGTGAATGATAAATACCACAAGGGTTTGTCAGAGTTAGATACAAATTTATTTTTTTTCATGGGAAATCTTATTATATTATATAAGGGTTCAATGAGCTATGTGAAATCCTCTAAAGGAAAAGTGCAAAACCAAAAGTTTTTCAAGATGTGGAGTTGGAGCAAGAAATGAAAGAGACAAATTTTCTTGTATGCATGTTAAAAAGTACCATATCTTGAGGGATTTGGGCAACAAAGTTTTGACAATATTGTGGCATGAACATGTGGTTATGCCTTTGTCTGACCTAGGTTTTCTAATGCATGCATTTCATAACTTTTAATTCTCCCTCTACAATCAATGGCTTAAATAGATGTTGACTTTGGAGGTTTGGGGTGACATGATGTCTCTTTGGCATCTACAGACCTATGGATAGTTGAATCACATCTTTGCATCTAATCATTATGACTTAAAAAGGGGCCAAATGTCAATCCCTCGTCTAATTGATATGCACCTAATAGAAGGTGAAAATGGCTCAAACCCATTGATAAATTATTAGCATTCAAAAGGTTTTTTTTAAGGATTCCACTTGGCATGTTTATGGGGAGATAAGGGATGGTGGTTCAAAGAAAGGAGAAGATAAACTGAAAGGGAAGAAAAGTAAAAGGAAAAATGAAGTAGAAGAAAAAGAATATGATGAAGTATGGAGAAGGAAAAATAGAATAAAGAGAATGAGAGGGGTTTCATTAGAAAGTGTTTTATTTATATCAGAAGAATATAAATATAGAGAGAAAAACATAAAGAAAAAAATAAGAAATAAAATTCAAATATAAATTTGTTAAAATAAAATTATGAAGAAAAATAAAAATAATAATTAAATAATAATAATTATATTCATTACGGATAAAAACTAAATTATAATAAATTTCACTATTAAAAAACATTGTTAACATTTACAAATTTAATAATAAAAATATTAATATGATTTACAAATTCAGAAAAACATGGACTAAATCTAATAAGCAAGAGCATCTCGCATCTAACTATTTCAAAAGGAGGAGCACGCACCTTGTGAGATCAAAACCAATTAATCTCAACCCTTAAAACTAAACATAACTAAAATAATTAATAATGAATTTCTGTATACTCTTGAAAAATTTAATCCGTCATTTGAAACCATTAATCGCTGCGATGATGAGGCGATTTAAATCTTAAGCAATTCCTTTTATACATTCGTCGAATATACAATTTACGATTATACATTATTTTGAAGAACACTTGTCATCATCCAGTCCACAACATTTGATATTTTGTGCTCGTACTTCTCTTTTCTCGTGAAACCTATCAGATTTCTACCCGAATTGTAACGATTGGGTCATGGTCTTTCTACTCATCTTGTATTATTCTTCTGCAGCCAGAGCGCTTTACCAGGTGTCAACTGAAACAATTACGGCCATGGCTGGTCTGCTCGGTGTACTCAAGTCCTGTCCTCAGCTGCTCCCTTGCCCCGATACCGCTTTCAATGTTTACCTTCTAGAATGATTGGACCAGGCCTGGAATTTCAAATTCTTTTTGTCTATCAAATTATTTTAATAATTTTTATAAATTTATTCCACAACACATAATAAGTCATCAAATTGGAGGTTGTTAATGACTCTTATTTATAATGATTCTTGTTAGATTGAAATTGCAGATTTGTAGTCTATCAGATTTATGGTGGGACCATTTAAACAATAAAATCTTTGCAAAAAACTTACAATCCATGGAATATAAATAAATTATCTAGTGAGATTATAAATAAATTGTGGACTATAAATAAATCATCTAGAGAAAATACAGAAAAGTTATGCAATAATAAACAGTGATTATATTTCATTAAAAGTCAAACTTTCTAGAGAAGCTACAAATTTTTTTATCAATAGGAATATCTCAATACATAGATCCTCTATTAAACATAAACTAGAAGAATTTTCAAAGCTCAAGAATCCTTCTTGACTTTGTATCTATCCATATCTCATATACTGCATGCCAATCAACATTAGATGATTCAGGTCCATTCAAAGATACTCTCATTAGAGCATCTAGTGTATCCAACCCAAGCCTCGATTTTCTAATGTCCTTGATGATGTTTTGCTTAGAAAATCCCCCTTCACAATCCACTCTACTTGCAGGAATAGTGAGGATAGCTTGCCATAATTTCATCATATTAGGATAGGTTTTGTGCCATTGTTTTGTGTTACAAAAGACTTTCGATGCTTATTTCATAGAAAACCCCTCACAAGCTAGATTTAATGAATCAACAAAAGGGTGCAACTCTCTTTTACAAGCTTTAACGTCAAATAAAGCTACAAATCCAACATCACTTGATATGATATGTTGCAAATGTTGAAAAAGCTTTAAAAACCAACACTCTGAATTTTTCTCACGACTACGACGCTCTTCTGAATAATAACAAGGGCTGAACAATTTCGCTGCATTAAAAAGATGAAGGTCTGGAAATCTTTCATTCAAAGAGTATATGAGAGTTTCTATATAACCTTCATTGGTCAAGGAGGATAAGAACCCACCGTAAAATTTATTAACAAACCAAAAAATTTATATTCATCTTCGGAAAGGTAATTCTTAATTTCAATGTTGAGATGGAATCTGCACTTCAACTTCACCTTAATGTAACTTAGTTTTAGTCGTTGGGAACTTTAAAGGTCATAATACGCGGGTACCCATAACAGAATTTTTTTCTCTGGTATATATCAAAACAAAATGAATGTTAAAGGGCCAGTTAGGCTTCACCCGTGACCCGACTTTCATATCGGAGCTGGGTTTAAAGGTCATAATATGCGGGTACCCATAACATTTATCTATAGTTGTGGGCATTGGAAGCCAACTCCATGTCTCCTCGCTTAGACTGTTAATGGCTATAGCCTATATCCATACATCTTCCAGATGTGAAGCACATGCAATCCCCCACACCTACACACTCAAACGAATCAAAATACGAATTCCTCTGAAAAACTTGGCACAACGATGAAGGCATCCTCGCAAATTGAAACCCTTTTCTTTGAAAAATTTCTATTTTGCACTTGTTTTCATGGCATTAATATTTAAGGAGTTTTTCAAGGTAATATGACAAAAAAAATCACCATATTTGGTAAATTGGTAGTCAACGCGTATCTGTAATGGTTTGGTGCTTTATCCAAAAAGGTTTTTACCATTAAAATGTCGCTGACACATGATTGCTCTGATTCATTCAGATCCGAGCAGAGTTTGAAGAATTGTAGTCACTGGTCAGTTAAATGCGCAATGGCAGCCTACTTGGAGATTGGAAATGGTTGGCACTGGGCAGAGCCCACGCATGTCATTTACATCAACAACAACAACATGTGACGCACAATAACCAAGACTAAGAAACAACACAGTGACACACTACTAATATTTGGGATAAGATTGATGAAGTTCAAGAAACAGAGCACTAGTATTTGGGTATTCAAATACAATTTATATTTTACTAATATTTGGGATAAGATTGATGAAGTTCAAGAAACAGAGCACTCGTATTTGGGTACTCAAATACAATTTATATTTTACAACGTAAGGGAATTTAAAAAGAAGATTACCAGAAAATGGTTTTAAAATATTTGTTTCTGGACAGATGATATGCCCGCCTTATGTTTAGATGGAACAATTATACCTGTTAAATTTATCACATTAACTGTCGAGGCACGCATTCTTTTTACAAAATAGAATGTACTTACCCTATTTGGTGGTTTTTTGTTTATAGCTTGACATCCCCATCTGAACTCCTCACTGTAATTGGTATCCAAGATCACTGGCAATGCTTAACAGGGAACCCTCCGATACCTAAATTTCCTTCCTTCACATCTACTTCTTCATAATGAGGAGGAAATATCTCCCGCAATTGTTGTACTGTGTAACACATATATATATAAACTAGCAAAATAATTTCTGAATCTCTAGAACCTGAGCTTCACCAGACTTTCCTATGCACATACCATGCATGAAATAAATGAATAGAAAATGAATTTAAATGTTTCTTTAAGCTATATCCCTAATGACGTAAACCAATTTATGATCCATTGGAGGAATAAGCACTAGCAGATTGCAGTAGATTGCAATTTGCAAATTGCAAGTCTCGTCAGATTAAATTTGAGCGGCTATGAGCGGCGGATTGTAGCTGGATAATCAATGGTAAGTACTAGGTAGTATGCAGTGGGATGGTGATGCATTTAAAGGCTTTTATTTTAAACTGCGTAACGCGTTGTGTACCAGTACTACTACTGCCAGCTGGTCCGGTGGTCCCAGACTCCCATACTCCCAGTGTCCAGACTCCTAAGAAATAAGGTACTCTAAATTTTTACGTTTAAACAATTGAAACAGACGTCGTTTTGACGGTTTGCAGGGGTGTATCACACGTCGGATTTGACGTGGAATTTTTTTCTGCTCCCGTCAAATACGTTCTTCAACCAAAAATATGTCCTGTGGGACGTCAAATTCCACACCAAAAATACGTCCTGTGGGACGTCAAATTCCATGGAATTTGACGTCCCACAGGACGTATTTTTGGTTGAAGAACGTATTTGACGGGAGCAGAAAAAATCAACGCCAAATCCGACGTGTGATACACCCCTGCAAACCGTCAAAATGACATCTGTTTCAATTGTTTAAACGTAAAAATTTAGAGTACCTTTTTTCTTAGGAGTCTGGACACTGGGAGTATGGGAGTTTGGGACCCCCGGACCAGCTGGCAGTAGTAGTACTGGTACACAACGCGTTATGTAGTTTAAAATAAAAGCCTTTAAATGCATCATCATCCCACTGCGTACTACCTAGTACTTACCATTGATTATCCAGCTACAATCCGCCGCACATAGTCGCTCAAATTTAATCTAACGAGACTTGAAATTTGCATATTGCAATCTACTAGTGCTTATTCCTCCAATGGATCATAAATTGGTTTACGTCATTAGGGATATAGCTTAAAGAAACATTTAAATTCATTTTCTATTCATTTATTTCATGCTTGGTATGTGCCTAGGCAAGTCTGGTGAAGCTCAGGTTCCAGAGATTCAGAAATTCTTTTGCTAGTTTATATATATATGCGTGACACAGTACAACAATTGCGGGAGATATTTCCTCCTCATTATGAAGAAGTAGATGCGAAGGAAGAAATTTTACGTATCGGAGGGTTCCCTGTTAAGGATTTCCAGCGATCTTGGATACCAATTACAGTGAGGAGTTCAGATGGGGATGTCAAGCTATAAACAATAAACCAACAAATAGGGTAAGTACATTCTATTTTGTAAAAAGAATGCATGCCTCGATAATTAATGTGATAAATTTAACAGGTAGAATTGTTCCATCTAAACATAAGGCAGGCATATCATCTGTCCAAAAAGAAATATTATAAAACCATTTTCTGGTAATCTTCTTTTTAAATTCCCTTATGTTGTAAAATATAAATTGTATTTGAGTACCCAAATACGAGTGCTCTGTTTCCTGAACTTCATCAATCTTATCCCAAATATTAGTAAAATATAAATTGTATTTGAATACCCAAATACTAGTGCTATGTTTCTTGAACTTCATCAATCTTATCCCAAATATTAGTAGTGTGTCACTGTGTTGTTTCTTAGTCTTGGTTATTGTGCGTCACATGTTGTTGTTGTTGATGTAAATGACATGCGTGGGATCTGCCCAGTGCCAACCATTTCCAATCTCCAAGTAGGTTTCCATTACGCATTTAACTGACCAATGACTACAATTCTTCAAACTTTGCTCGGATCTGAATGAATCAGAGCAATCATGTGTCAGCGACATTTTAATGGTAAAAGCCATTTTGGATAAAGCACCAGACCATTACAGATACACGTTCACTACCAATTTACCAAATATGGTGATTTTTTTTGTCATATTACCTTGAAAAGCTCCTTAAATATTAACGCCATGAAAACAAGTGCAAAACAATTTTTTTTCAAAGAAATGGGTTTCAATTTGCGAGGATGCCTTCATCGTTGTGCCAAGTTTTTCAGAGGAATTCGTATTTTGATTCATTTGAGTGTGTAGGCGTGGGAGATTGCATGTGCTTCACATCTGGAAGATGCATGGATATAGGCTATAGTTGTTAACAGTCTAAGCGAGGAGACATGGAGTTGCTTCCAACGCCCACAACTGTAGATAAATGTTATGGGTACCCGCATATTATGACCTTTAAACCCAGCTCGGATATGAAAGTCGGGTCACGGGTGAAGCCTAACTTGGCCTTCAACATTCATTTTGTTTTGATAGATACCAGAGAAAAAAATTATGTTATGGGTACCCGCATATTATGACCTTTAAAGTTCCCAATGACTAAAACTAAGTTACATTAAGGTGAAGTTGAAGTGCATATTCCATCTCAACATTGAAATTAAGAATTACCTTTCCTAAGATAAATATAATTTTTTTGGTTTGTTAATAAATTTTACGGCGGGTTCTTATCCTCCTTGACCAATGAAGGTTATATAGAGACTCTCATAGACTCTTTGAATGAAAGATTTCCATACCTTCATCTTTTTAATGCAGCGAAATTGTTCAGCCCTTGTTATTATTCAAAGAGCGTCCTAGTCGTGAGAAAAATTCAGAGCATTGGTTTTTAAAGATTTTTCAACATTTGCAACATACCGTATCAAGTGATGTTGGATTTGTAGCTTTATTTGACTTTAAAGCTTGTAAAAGAGAGTTGCACCCTTTTGTTGATTCATTAAATCTAGCTTGTGAGGGGTTTTCTATGAAATAAGCATCTAAAGTCTTTCGTAACACAAAACAATGGCACAAAACCTATCCTAATATGATGAAATTATGGCAAGCTATCCTCACTATTCATGCAAGTACAATGGATTGTGAAAGGGGATTTTCTAAGGAAAAGATCATTAAGGACATTAGAAAATTGAGGCTTGGGTTGGATACACTAGGTGCTCTAATGAGAGTATCTTTTAATGGACCTGAATCATCTAATGTTGATTGGCATGCAGTATATGAGATATGGATAGATACAAAGTCAAGAAGGATTCTTGAGCTTTGAAAATTCTTCTAGTTTATGTTTAATAGAGGATCTATGTATTGAGATATTCCTATTGATAAAAAAATTTGTAGTTTCTCTAGAAAGTTTGACTTTTAATGAAGTATAATCACTGTTTATTATTGCATAACTTTTCTGTATTTTCTCTAGATGATTTATTTATAGTCCATGATTTATTTATAATCTCACTAGATAATTTATTTATAGTCCATGGATTGTAAGTTTTTTGCAAAGATTTTATTGTTTAAATGGTCCCACCATAAATCTGAGCTATAAATCTGATAGACTACAAATCTGCAATTTCAATCTAACAAGAATCATTATAAATAACAGTCATTATCAGCCTCCAATTTGATGACTTATTGTGTGTTGTGGAATAAATTTACAAAAATTGTTAAAATAGAGTTTTCCATGACACTCACATATTTAGTTAAAACGTAAAACGAAGGGTAAAAAAAAATACAAAAACGTCGTCAAATTTTAATTTCACAGGCAAAAAGAATTTGAAATTCCAGGCCTGCTCATACCTCTCACTTTCCTGGATTCAAATTCCTTTACATTTCAAGCATAGCGTGTAGTCTAACGAGGCGGAGTAGTTGTCCAGAAAGTTATGGAACTTCAGGTCATATTTAGAAAAAATTCGACCAAGAATTTTGTTCGCCGCCAATCTAATTTCCACATTATTATTAATTATTTTTTTTCATTGCTTCGTTCTCTGTGGCTCTCCCTCGTGCCACAACCGTGGATCTTTGATTCAAATGAAATCATATTTTCCTGGATTAAATCTGCCCCGTTCAATTAAATTTAAAAAGAAGGTCAACATTGCCCCATCCACCTAGGGTCGATATAAGAACGCCTACGGTGAATAATTGGGAAGAAAGTTCGACAAATTTTGGGCAATTAATATATATAACTCTATAAGCTTATTAATAGGCGGGGTTGTATATACTCATGGTTGGATAATGGCCCTGCTTGAATTCAACTCAAGTTATATATAAGCCCTATGTATTAATGACCCTATAGCATTATATATAATTGTATAGGTTAGTTACGAAATTTGGTATATAGTGTCGACACCCATCTGGAATAGTTCATTCTCTTAGTTAATTCACTACATTCTTATAAAAGCACTATGGTGAGCTGCGGGCATCACGGTGTACGCTAAAGAGTTAGTATTCACTAAATCATACAACAAAAACACATTAGTTTTTAAATACAATAAAATAAAACAATAATAACTATTTCAATTGAAAGGTTGAACCCAACCAATGACAGCCACCTACCACAACGTATGCGATATTCCAAGAAAATTGTATGCCAAAAGTCACATGGTCAAAAATTTTAACATAGTAATTGCAAGAATTCTAATTTTTAACATCTACAGATAACATTAACGGAGCTCTAAAAGGGTTATAAATTCTGCATAACTTGAAAATTTTGAAAGTCAACCTGCACCTCAGTGGTGTATGCCCAGTATCTCCTCATCAGAAATATATGCTGACTTATCTATGTTCCATCTTAAAGCTGTAACTAGAATATCTATCAAAGAAAGTATTAGTCAAATACAAGAGAATTCAAATTCTGTACAAACACTTTCTCTTCTTGACACTAAGAAACTTCAGGTTGAAGCCAAAAGACTGGGAACCAAATATTTTCATCTGGGGTGCATAAGGGTAGGGATCAATCCCTTAGTCCATAGAGGATTGAATACTTTTGTTCTTGTCACAGTCAGAGATCTGACACATAACAAGTATTCAGATTCATTGATAGGAGGAATGGTTCCTCCATTATCAAATGGACCAATATACTTTGAGTGCTATCCCAACTTTTCTATATATACATTTGATGAGCACATCAAGGATATTTTACAACTATAGATTCAAACAACAGGGTTTGATATGAAGAAAAAGAGAAATAATATTGCCATTCAAACTCGTGGTTGTTTTAGACACACAAATACCCTCTATCCTGCAGTTCTCCATGCCCCCAACAAAGAATCCAAATCTAGTGTGGTTGTTCTAATAGATATCTAGAATGAAAAGTTAGAGCATCAGATTATTAAATGGGAGGACCTAAGTTTCCCAGAAGATTGGGTTGTTGATAACCCAAAACCTCCAACAATACCAAAGATTACTTCTGTTGATATACAAGAAGGACCATCATCTGTTGTGGTATCATTTCCTAGAAAATCTACAATAAATCACATAAGAATCGATTTAGTTTGCAAAGCATCATCCATGTATATTGATCCACAAGTAGTAGATATTATGAGTTCTTTTACACCATCTGTAAATTTCCCTCATATAGATCTATTTGAATATGCCCAAATTGTAATTTTTTCATCCTTTCAAGTCATTTGCCCAAGCTGCAATCAAAAGATAAATCTCAGTAGCCTTGCTGAATCTATCATACATCAAAACCACCATCCAAGGACAGCAGCATATCCTCCTACAACTTCTGTCACTCCGTGAAAAAATCCTAAGTGTTCTGAAATACATTTCCCTCATGATATTGATCATGTATTAATGATTCATGAGCTTCCATCTCTGGAAAATGAAGACCCCTGCCTCAAAGACATGTTTAGCAAAATGCGTCCCGCTAGTATGCCTCACTATGGTCTAGGATATCTGGAACAACTTGATGAGATAATCCCTCAATCCAGATTTGACAACTTTGTGCCTTCTAATTGTAAAAAGCTGTCAAAACCAAAAATGCACAAGTTCTTTTCGGTTATGGAAGGATGTAGGAAGGATACAACTGTTCATTAATGGATGAAAAATATGCTTAATCAGGATTTATACACTCATCCTGAGGTTGAAAGTTTTGACCTTACCACTCCATACCCGAAAAAATCAGATTATCCCATGAATGGAAAACATACATGCAAAAGAGCAACGTCTGGTTGTATTTTTATGAATGGAAGAGGAAGCAAGAAAATACAAATGTACAAATGGCAGATGCTAAATCATCCTCAACAAAACATTATTGGACTGCCATAGATGACAGTAAAATTGAAACTCCTACCACCTTCCCTCTTTACAAAGGCATTGTATTAGGAGAAGCACAAAATAGTGCTAAAGCCATTTTGTTGGTCATAAAAGATGACAATGCCCTTGGCATTGATGGTACGATACAGAAAGCCGGTGAACATATAAACTGGACAAATACAGTAGTTAAAGGGCTATAAATGAAGTTCGCAAAGTCTATTGAAGTTAAAAAAGACTTTGACAGTGTACAAGTCTCTGTAAATAGTATTAACAGAACTCTGGATGATGTGAACTATTCCACTACTGTATTGAAAGGTTTTGTTAAAGAATCCTTAACAAGGATAGAATATGTTGAAAGGAAAGTAGATATGGGAAAACAATCTACTCAGGAATGTATTGAAGAACTTTCTCAAAATTTTGATAAACTTCATATAGACCCCAAAGACAAACCTATCCCTGTTTTTTCTCTATTCAAGAGATCTGTAAATATTCAGCATCCTGTTAAGCCTGTTGATAGATTTCCTTCTCTCTTCCCTAAAGAAATGACCGAAGAAAAATCTAAGCCAATGACTATCTCCTCATTGTTTAAAGAAGTAGAGCAACCTGAAAGCTCAGAAATACATATGTTCCCTATCTATGAGCGTCTCCAAAGTCAATATACCAGGTATCCAACACCTTATCTCAGTGGAAAAGGGAAACTTTCAGAAACACATAATTTCCATCTTGAATCACACAAAGAATGGAATATTGACAATTTGAGTGTTGCCCAGATTTGACAAATGATAGATCTTATGTTTACAAAATACAAGCTCATGTGCCTAAGGGGAAAAAATGAAATAGAATCTTGTAAATCTATTGTTCAGTGTTTTACTGGAACTTTGTTGAGATGGTGGGAAATAGAGTCATCACCAACAATAGTCGCAAAAATGGAAAATGAGATCTTGAATGATGAAGTGGGAGATATCATTCATAATTCTAATGGAGATCGACAAAACAATATGATTGGGGCACTAACTTCATTCATTTTAGAACAATGGTGTGGGGGAGAACTTGAACTTGCCAATAAGCATGAGATAATTCTCATGAATATTAAATGTGATAAAATGTCTCATTATGAAGATTTTCATAGAGACTATATTTAGAGAATATATGAGGCTAAAGGTAGCAAAAATCTCTTGTGGAAACAAATCTACTTAGCATCATTGCCTTCAAAATTTGTAGATTATCTAAGACAACAAGATGCTTTTCAGTTTCCTTTTGAATCCTTTACATGGGGAGAAATATACAGCATTATTAGGACCCCACATTGTACCTTTTTGCTCATATATTTTGCTATCATTTCACCATTTTTCGATCCAGATTTAAAGCCTATGTTATTACTTTAATCCATTTTCCAAAGGTATATAACATTTCTTCTCGTTAATATATGTTTAAATTGTTTTACATATAATTTTACATTACTTACATAATTAACCATTGACCGGAAATATATAGTTGCTAAAACAGAATGGAGACTACAGATTTATCATTGCGGTCTATGTTGCTGAAACAGTTAGAACAATGCGCAAATCCCGTTGCCGAAACATCCCGTGATTTGCATTTCAGATTAGGCAACAACAAGAAGAGATCATTGAAGGAGTTGTTACACTGGCTGCAACAACTACATTCCAAAGTCGGCATTGTCATAACCATTGTAACAACATTTTGTTAATGGAAGAACCTATTATCCTATTTTAGCATATTGGGTTAAGAATGAGATTTATAATGTAATCAAATGTACAATAGATGTCTCCTCTTTAAATAGAGGAGACATCAACATTAGATGGGGGACGGACAGACTATGGGAAGGTCTAGCTAAAAGTAAAGGAACTTGAATCTTTTTGTAATATGATACATTGACAGATGAATAAAATATTGTTCTGAGCATTCCTTCTTAGTTCCTTTTTCTGGGGAATCTTGTGAGAAGGAAAGGGTCCACCTTCCTCACAAGATTCACCCATTAATTTCTGTAGTCTGTTAAGTGTTCTTTTTCATTCTTACCTTGTTACACTCTGTTTGCTGAAATTACTTATGCATTATTGGAACTCTGTATTTATTGCTGAACCTCTGTTTCTATTTGAATATTGCATTGTTTTCATAAATTCATTCATAGGTAATCAGTGATTATTTTAATTGGTAATCGGGTTTACAAAGTGAGTTTGTGAAGCATGGTAATCAGAAACAGGTGTTGAAGATTCCGGCTTGGGGAATAGGGTCATATTCTCTATTATAGCACAACTAGTCTTTTCCTCTGCAGATTGATTTCTTTTCTTAGATTGTTCTTTTTAATATAATCTAGGATTCTTTTGATAATTGTCTGCAATAGAGATATTGTTCCTGTTGTAACTCAAAGTAGAACTTCGGTTTGTTTAAAGAAAGGTGTGATTAGTGTAATTGTTGCTACAACTTTTCATTACTTTTGGGATTGAGCATATACAGTGTGTGATTGCCTTTGAAACAAACAAACTTCCCTGGGTTGACAATTCATGTAGCACTTGGTTGTTTAAATTAATAATAAATTAAAGTGACCAACATTTTGGTGTCGTTGTCGGGGAAGGCAATTATAGATTTCAAAAGCATTGATGTTTTTCTTTCAGATGTGCAAAATGCATGAGAGGACGCAAGAAAACTAACCCTACAGGTGGCAAGGGAAAAGGGAAAGGAGGAAGAAAGACCTTTATTGACTAGATTATATCAAAAGCTGAAACTTCTCAGAGGCTAAGCTCTCAAAAGCCAAAGCCTCAGCTCTCCCTTCAAACAAACTACGAAATAGAGGAAGTTGTGAGCCCTGAAATATTTGAGGAGCCAGTAAAAGACATTGAGGAACCAGTAGAAGACATTGAGGAACCAATCGGAGACGTTGAGGAGCCAACAGAAAACATTGAAAATAGAGCAAGTGCAATAGGAGAACAAGCAATGGAAGGGAACAATGAAGGATTATTTGGTGGAGGACAGGTAGAACCTGAAGGAACAGATGAGAATTCTCTCTCTACCTTGGGATTTCCTACTAGTAATCTTCCCAGAGGAGCAACTCCCATGAAGAATATTCCGCTTTCAGCCTTACCTAACTTCCATGGTTTACCTTCTCAAGATCCTAATGAGTTTCTTTTTGAGTTTGATATATTATGCAGAAGCTATGATTACGTTACTAATGCTCAAAAACTGAAGCTATTTCCAGCAACCCTAAAAGGAAATGCACCAAGATGGTTCATGAGTCTGGGAGGCCATGTAATCACAACATGGGAACAGATGAAACAAAATTTTCTGCTCAAATATCAAGACTACTGCCTGACGAGAGAAAAAAGAGAGGAACTATTTAAGATGGTACAAAAGGAGGACGAAAATCTGGAGGAATTTGTGGAAAGGCTACAATATAATCTGCAAAGATCGAGTCATCCCGATGTAAGTAAAGATATTCTTAAAACAATATTATTGAAAGGGGTGAGGGATGATTGTCTAGACATGCTAAGTATGCTTGGTAAAGGGGACATATCTAAATCATATGATGAAATTTTTAACCTATGTAAAAGATGTTCAAGAGGAGCTGCAAGGAATAGATCAAACAGTAGGGATAATACATATTCAAGAATTCAAAAATCAGCCAGCGGAGGAGCAACAAGCGCTGAAATAGGTAATTTACTTGAGGAATTTAAAAGTGAAATGTTAAGTTCTTTTGCTTCACAGATTGACACCTTGCAGGTTAAGAAGAAACAAGTAGAAGCAGAAGTTTCTTTGGCTGTCTTCTGTCCCAAATTCAAAGATAAACACCCACTAAGGGAATGCCCATTGGACAAAGTGCCAATTTGTACCCTTTGTGAGAAGGATCATGAAACACAACAATGCCCTTCTTTACCAGGAATAAAAGCAACATTGCAACCAACTGAAGAAGAAGCTGAAGCAGTCTATCTGTTGACACAGAGAAGGAAATGGCAACCATGAGGACAAGGTATGAACTCTAATATGCCATTTATGTCTTCTAGTCATTGGAACAATTATCCTTCTTTTAATCAAGAAAATTACCCTCCCTTTAACCAGATGCAATACCCGCCCTTCAATCAAATGAATTACCCACCCATGCAACACAAAAACCCTCCCTTTGTAGACCCAGCAATGTGGACTCCTTAGCCGCCACAACAAAAATCTTACTTTAACCAATGGAATCCAAACTGGAGGGGTCAACAACTCCCGTTTCCAAATCAATTTCCTCAGTTTCAACAACCACTCCCTCTACCATCAGGTGCTCCACCAAATAATCAAATGATGAGACCCCAACTACTTGTACAACCAAACCCTAACCCCAATAATAAAGTTGTGCAAGTTATTGATATTCAGAACCAGCCTATACTTCCCGTTTTCCCTGCGCAATGTAATGATATTCATTTATGATCTGGGAAAATAGTCGAACCCATTATTGATGATGTTACCTCTTCTGATTCTGATAAAGAAGAGACAGAGAAAAATGATTCTCGTAAGGAGGTATAGCCACCCTCTAATAAGGGTGATGAAACAACAAAACCACCATTCCTTGAGTGTTTAGCTTTGACTAAAACACCTAAGCCACCTGCTTTCAATCTTTTAGGGGAATTACAGAATATTTATGTTAAAATTCCACTTTTACAAGCACTAAGAGATGTACCAATTTATGCCAAAACTATGAGAGATATTTGTGTTAGGAAACCCAGTAGGAAAGCTAAAGATCCCCTTACAGTTCATGTTATGGGTGATCTATCTTCCTTAATGACCGGTAAAGCCCCTCCTGTTAAATACGGTGATCCCGGCCATCCTACTGTTATAGTACAAATTGGAAAAGCAATCATTCCATGAGTTCTGGTAGATTTAGGTGCTGCTATAAATATTATGACTCTTGAAACTTCACAACTGTTATAGCTAAAGAATGTAATCAGAGAAACACCAACCATTCTAGAGTTAGCTGACCGTTCTACAATCAAACCGGAAGGAGTCATTGAAGACCTAATCATCTCAGTTGAATCCTGGAATTACCTAGCTGACTTTGTGGTATTACAAACTAAAACAAAGTTGGGGGGACATCCTCTAATTCTGAGAAGGCCCTAGTTGGCCACAGCCGATGCCTTTATCAACTGTAGATCTGGTTCAATGACAATTTCTAATGGATATGAAACCAAGCAGCTTACTCTCTACCCTCATGCCACACCCATGATTAATAATGATAATTCTGTATGGTTGGACTATGATGATAATGCTACTCAACCTATTTTGACTATCGGACAAGCTCTAAGCCTTAAAGATACCACTGAGGATGAAGTAATTAATAATTTTATTTGTGAACCCTCCTCGGTGACTTCTGAAACACATAATCAATTGGCTGCAATTTTGAAATCTGATACCCAGGAAAAGATTAAATCTGAAGATCTACCTCAAACATCAACTACCATCTCCTCTAAAAGAATAACAGTAGAAATCGAACCTGGCAAGACATTGAACATAAATCCCAACTTGACAGATGCTGAAACACAACAACTAATGAGGTTACTTCTTGAAAATAAGGAAGCATTCACATGGGACTATATAGATATGAAGGGAATCTCTCCTGAATTATGTACTCATCGCATCTATATCAAGGAGGGTTTCCAACCAATCTGTCAACCCCAACGACGAATGAATCTTAATTTAAGGGAAATTTTCAAAGAGGAACTTCAAAAATTGCTTAATGCAAGGTTTATATATCCCATATCTGACAGTGAATTGGTTTCTTCGTTGGTAATAGTCCCTAAGAAAAATGGGAAATGGAGAGTGTGTGTAGATTATAGAGCCTTAAATAAAGCCACTCAAAAGGATCACTTTCCCTTGCCATTCGTTGATCAGGTGGTAGATATTTTGTCAAGGAAGAAGTTATTCTCCTTTTTAGATGGTTTTAGTGGGTATAATCAAATCAAAATTGCACTCCAAGACCAAGATAGGACCACTTTTACTAGTCCCTGGGGAAATTTTGCCTATAGAGTTCTCCCATTTGGACTATGTAATGCACCAAAAACCTTTCAAAGAGCAGTTATAGGAATCTTCTCGGATATGTTTAATGACTCTATGGAGATATTTATGGATGAATTTACCCCTTATGGTGTGTCTTTTGAGGATGCATTACAAAACCTTGAGAGGGTACTTAAACGTTGTGTACAAGCTCACCTTTCCTTAAGTACTGAAAATTTCATATGATGATGAATGAAGGAATTGTACTTGGACACTTTATTTCATTTCAAGGAATTCAAGTAGATCCATCCAAAATATAGGTAATTCAGAACCTTCCTATTCCTAGAACACAAATTGATGTGAGAAGTTTTTTAGGACATGCAGGATACTACAGAAGATTTATCAAAAAAAATTCCAAAATAGATTCTCCTTTGTTTGTGTTACTTATGAAAAATGTTGAATTCAAGTGGACTAATCTTTGCCAGGAAGCATTTGTTGAACTCAAGCATCAGTTATCTATAGCTCCTATTTTAAGGGGACCTGATTGGGCACTTCCCTTCCATATATCCTCTAATGCTTCAGATACTGCAATTGGAGTTGTCTTGGGACAAGAGGAAAACCATCTTCCTTATGATATCTACTTCATTAGTAAGAATATAACTCCTGTTGAGCTTAATTACACAGTTACTGAAAATGAATTTTTAGCAGTAATTTATGCCATTAATAAATTTCAACATTACATTACTGGTTACACTACTTTCTCCCATACTGACCACTTGGCTATTAAGTATTTAATGAACAAATCTGTCACAAATGCTCGAGTCATAAGGTGGTTATTGTTATTACAAAAGTTTGATATTACAATTGTAGATCAGTCAGGTAAAGAAAATGTAGTTGTTGATTTCCTTTCTCAGTTAAAAGCTGATGATAATACTCCAGTAGATGATTCCTTTCCTGATGAATACTTATTTGCAGTATCTGCTCACTCACCTTGGTATGCAGACATTGCCAATTATCTAGTTGCAGGGAAGTTACCATCACACCTATCACATCAAGAAAAAAGAAAGATCATTCAACAAAGTGTTTGGTGTAGCTAGATAAGTGGGTGTCTTTTCTACACAAGACTTGATCATGAAATCTGAAGATGCATTAGAGAAGATGAGGTTTATGATATACTGAAAGCTTGTCATGATGGCCCTTGTGGAGGGCATTTTGCTAATAAGAGAACGACACATAAAATTCTCAGGATGGGTTATTATTGGCCCTCACTCTTCAAGGATGCAAAGAAATATGTTCGGGCCTGTGATAGCTGTCAGAGAATGGGTCAACCTAATCATAGAGATGAAATGCCATTGAATCCCTAGGTAATACTTGAACCATTTGAAAGATGGGCCTTAGACTTTTTAGGGCCCATTAATCCTCCACCCAATCAAAGAGTTTATATATTGGTTTGCATAGATTATATGAATAAATGGGTGGAGGCTAAATCACTCCTTAGAGATAATGAAGAATCAATTTTAGCTTTTCTATTTGAAGAAATCTTTGTTAGATTTGGAGTGCCTAGAGAGCTAGTTACAGATGGAGGACCTCCTTTCAATTCTCATGGTTTTAAAACCACCCTTCAAAAATATCATATTCATCATAGAATGACTACACCATACCACCCCCAAGCCAATGGATAGGTGGAGAGTACAAACAAAGTTATAGAAGCCATTCTAACAAAAACAGTGAAGAAAAACAGGAAGGATTGGTCTCAAAGGCTCCCTGAAGCACTATGGGCTTACAAAACTACCTGGAGAAATACTACAGGATTTTCTCCCCATGAATTGGTTTATGGTAAAATTGTTGTTTTTCCTGTGGAATTTGAAATTAAAACCTTACGAATTGCTTTCGCTGTTAACCTTGATTTGACTAATGCACAGACAACTAGGTTGCAGCAGCTCCAGGAATTAGATGAAAAGAGGTTAGATGCCATTCATCAAACAACTATGATCCAACAACAAAACAAAATGGCATGATAAAATCATCAAGCATAAGCAGTTCCAAAAAGGTAATTGGGCTTTATTGTATGATTCTCGATTTGAAAATTTTCAAGGGAAACTACGTACAAGATGGCTGGGACCTTACGAAATAGATATTGTTTTTCCCAATGGATCAGTAAGGCTCCTAACAATTGATGACTCTAGAACACCGTTATTAGTAAATGGTCATTGGCTCTGTCTGTACCAGCGACCCATTTCCAAAGAGGATTTTAAGGCCACTTGCATGGCAGATTCACATTATCTCTTTTTGGGGGAGCCTTCTGCCCCTCATTGCATTTAATTTTTTTGCATTGTATTTTTAGCATTAGATTAGATTTCTTACTTAATAATCCCTGTCAAGGGCTGGCATGTTACAATCGATTATTTTGCAGATTCTATATTTAGGAAAGGCTTATTGGAAAGGACAATCCTACTACAAGCAAATCCAAGCTTCATCTTGTGAAGCACTATTCATCTCATTTCAATCCATCCATAGTTCATTTCCCCATCCTCCAGTAACATTTCCATCATTAATTCCCCTCATTTCTTTTCCCCATTTTTCCCATCACTCTTCAGCAACATTTTTCCCTATTTCTCCCATTGTTGAAACAACACTCTTCAGCAACATTTTCCCTATTTTTCCCATTTTTGGAACAGGACTCTTCAACAAAATTTTCCCTATCTTTCCCGTTGTTGAAACACCACCCTTTACCCATTTTCCTATTGCTGAAACACCATTTCTTTTCAAAGACATCACCATACAACACTTTCCGTCATGAAAATCACTTTCTTCCATTATTTTTATGCTAATTTTGTCCTTTGACTGCCTTCTCCTATGATTATGCAGACCCCTAATATAATCTCCCTCATGTTTCAAAAGCTTCTTCCATGACTATTGCTGATCTATTATGAACGAGCACTATATTTTTCAAAATATGAATTAAAGGTAAACATGAGGTATGTAAATATTATGTGTAAGTACAATTAAACTATGGTTAAATGAGAAGATTACGTTCATCATTACCACAATCCCCATACATTTAAAGTCATTATTTCAGCCATAGTTGGGGGGAATACCGAAACTATACGCCATCATTTCACAGCAAGCCAATTACCATCATTTTTCTTACCCATTATCCCATCTTATTACCTCACCTCTTCGTTGTTACTCCATGTTCTCATTTGCAAAATTTACTCTGTTCGAAGTGCAGTAACTTGGTTTTTGACTCTGCATTTTACCAAAGTTGGTTAACTATGGCAGGACCTGCTATTCGACACGAGCCTGGCTCGATAGCTCTGCTTGAATTATATCTAGAGGCGTATTAGATATTTCAGCAAGCAGGCTGGATAGGACATTTTCAGAGGCTTCAGGAATTTGATCCACAACTGATCCTTGAATTTGCACGAAATCTACAGGAAGATCATTCTATTGTCAAGGGAGTTCAAATTCTAGTCTCAGAGGGTGACATAGCATAGGTTTCAGGTCTTCCGGTCACTGGCACTCGATGGTTTAGTCACAAGCATATTATTCTAAATGCACAACAGGATTTTCTTCTGCAAGGAGAACAAGTCGAGCCCAAAGGCCGGGGTGTCCGGCTTCACTCATTACCGCCTCCATGGCCAAAGGTTGCTAAATTCATCAAACATTAGCTTACTTGTGAAGGTCGCTACCAGGTAGTCTATCAGCATGATTTTGTCTTATTGAATCATTTGAGACATGGTCGACTGTTAAATATTCCTTATTATTTACTTGGGTGTCTAAAGAATATGTCACATTACTGCAGACAGTTAAAATTCCCACTCCTTTCCCTCACCCATCACTGTCTTGTTCAGCGACTGATTCAGAGGGGTTTTGCTCAGCAAAGCCCTCCTCTAAACAATCCACCCGCAGACCCTGAGCAAGCCGCTAAAATTCCTCAAGAAGCTGTTGAAATCCCTCATCAAGTTGCTAAAAATCCTCAAGAAATCCCTAAAAATCCCCATGAGCAGCAACCAAAGAACATCCTTGATCCTCCAGAAATTCCACTAGCTGATCCAATTAACCCTCGCACCATATCAACTCCATCCCACAATTTAGAAAAATCATCTAATCCTACTGTTCATATCCCTAGTGATGATTCTGAAGATAACCTTCACATCTCTATTCTAAAAAGAAAAAGGCAAACTAAGACTATTTTCCTATCAAAAAAA
This sequence comes from Pinus tabuliformis, assembly GCA_031772625.1. NCBI lineage: Eukaryota > Viridiplantae > Streptophyta > Pinopsida > Pinales > Pinaceae > Pinus > Pinus tabuliformis. The sequence continues at coordinate 200,658,198 of CM062820.1, read as the reverse complement.
TGAACGAGGGCCTCAACCAAAGCAGCTACCATTTTTGATAGCCCTCCCCCTCAGGAAAAACCCACTCATAAAAGGAAAATTACTACTCTCCCTACCTTTTTACCCCAAATATGAATGAGGGCGTTAACAGAAGTGGCAACTATTGCCACTATCCTAAATTCTCAACCTATTCATCTAAAACCCCATACCCCACCACAGTCCCAAGTCTCGGAATCTTTACTTGTCTCACCCTCGGGCATTGAAACACAAGAACTAGATGCCCAGGATTTTATGACATCATTTCTTTCAGAACAAGTGGCTCTCACACAAGAACCAGCTACTCATTCAGTAGCTGCCACACAAGAACCAGCTATAGCTACCACACAAGAACTAGCTACGGCTGTAAGACAAGAACCAGCTACTGATATACAAAGTCTAGATGCTCAGGATGCTGCACATCACGTAGCTGTCACAAAAGAACCAGCTACTCATTCATTAGATGCCATAGAAGAACCATCTACTGATATACAAAATCTAGATGCCCAGGATGTTGCACATCATGTAGCTGTTACACAAGAACCAGCTACTCATTCAGTAGCTGCCACAGAAGAACCAGCTGTTGATATACAAAATCTAGATGCCCAGGATGTTGCACATCACGTAGCTATTACACAAGAACCAACTACTCATTCAGTAGCTGCCACACAAGAACCAACTACTGAGACCGTGACTGTTACACAAAGCCCAGTCACCCTGGCTTCCCTTTTATAGGAAAACGAGTTTCTAAAATCAGAACTCGAAGCTTATAAGCAGGAATTAATAATGGCAAGGGAAGCCTACGACAAAGAGCTTAATTTGTACACTTTAGCCCATGCAGCATCCACGACCGAGAAAAATACAGAGAAAGATCAGTATAAGGAATATATGTGCAGCCAATGCGGTAACATTTATCATCAAGCAGGGTATAAAATAGTTGAAATCCCACTGCCTGGAGCCTCCCCTACATCCACGTCTTCTGCAATCAAAGAGGAACGCCCTACTATCACACAAGAACCAGTAGGGCCTTCAAAAATTTCTGAAAAAGAAGCCAAACAACAAATACCTCGGCCTGCTATAACTGTTAAAGCTGAAGATCCTGTTCTTATTTCTACTCAGACTATACCTCAGCCTACCACTTGCAGTACTAAAAAACAAACTGAATCTTGGGATAAGCACCAAATAATGGATAAGTGGAAGAAAGAATATGTTATTTCGCAAGATAAGATCTTGCAGGAGCATAAATTACTCTAGCAAAATCATATATATTCAAACTGGGAAGCCTTGGAGCAAGTACTCCAACATTCTCGTGCCCAGAAGAAAGAGAATAAAGAGCTAAAAAGTAAACTGCTCCTTATGTTTGATTTGGTTCAGAAATTATTAGCTGCCAGGAAACCATCTTCCAATTATTCTCTTTTTCTTACAGAATGCTTAGCGTTCTTTCAAATAAAGGCAATTAAAGATGGGAGACCTCATGAAGTATTTAGTCCCAAACAGTTTGTGAAAACTTTCGCAAAAGCATCCACCAGTGATCAACATTTACTCTGTGAGTTGTATCTCCACAATGAAGCTATCCCTGAAAATAGGAAGCTCAATCTTAACCCTTTGGTTGGTGATGTTCAGATCAGGGCATTTGCCTCCTTCCTTGCTAATCAGATCACATGGCAGACTGCCTTTCTTGCAGCAAGGCATAATGAAGACAACCGTCTCCTATGGATTCGACCAGAACCACAAAATCCTTCCATTTTTGTTGGAGAGTATCATCAATTTTTGCAAAAACTAGGGATGGTTGAACACACCAGGAAACTACAAGCAATAGTGCTACAGGACTGCCAACACTTTGTTAAGACCAAGGAAGCTGCTGCCTTAAAGGCAAAAAATTTATTCTGGCAACAGTCCTCTAAGGAAAGGCAGGAGTATAACCCCTTCAGTCCCCCTAATTTTGAAGCAGCAATCTCAAGGGTACCCGATTATATCAAATGTGTTCAGCAATGTGCTGAAAAGTGGATAGGGTATCATTTTCATTTTCCTCTTCTATGGATGCTAGCACAAGAATATAAGGCTCATTACAGGTTGACTAAAAAGGAAGAAGCAGCAGCATGGCAGAGGCTGCAAAATGTGCAAAGGTTCAGAGATCTAACTGACAGTACCTTCTATAGTTACTTCTTAAGTAATTTGCACTCTAAGGCCTAGTACCCGGACTCAGATTCAGAGTGAAGTTGCATGAGGACATGCAACCCTTTCAGTTGGGGGGATGTTAGGACCCTACATTGTACCTTTTTGCTCACATATTGTGCTATCATTCCACCCTTTTTCGATCCATATTTAAAGCCTATGTTATTACTTTAATCCATTTTCCAAAGGTATATAACATTTATTCTCCTTACTATATGTTTAAATTGTTTTACATATAATTTTACATTACTTTCATAATTAACCATTGATCGGAAATATATAATTACTGAAACAGTCTAAAGACTGTAGATTTATCATTGTGGTCTATGTTACTGAAACAGTTAGTACAGTGCACAAATCCCCTTGTTGAAACAGCCTGTGATTTTCATTTCAAATTCGGCAGCAACAAGAAGAGATCATCGAAGGAGCTATTACACTGGCTGCAACAACTACATTCCAAAGTTGGCATTGTTACAACCATTGTAACAACATTTTGTTAATGGAAGAACCTATTATCCTATTTTAGCATATCGGGTTAAGAATAGGATTTATAATGTAATAACATGTATAATAGCTGTCTCCTCTTTAAATAGAGGAGACATCATCATTAGAGGGCGGACAGACAGACTACGGGAAGGTCTAGCTAAAAGTAAAGGAACTTGAATCTTTTTGTAATATGATACATTGACAGATGAATAAAATATTGTTCTGAGCATTCCTTCTTAGTTCCTTTTTCTGGGGAATCTTGTGAGAAGGAAATGACCCACCTTCCTCACAAGATTCACCCATTAATTCCTGTAGTGCATTAAGTGTTATTTTTCATTCATACCTTGTTACACTCTGTTTCCTGAAATTACTTATGCGTTATTGGAACTCTGTATTTATCGTTGAACCTATGTTTCTATTTGATTATTGCATTGTTTTCATAAATTCATTCATAGGTAATCAGTGATTATTTTAATTGGTAATCGGGTTTACATAGTGAGTTTGTGAAGCATGGTAATCAGAAACATGTGTTGAAGATTCCGACTTGCAGAATAGGGTCCTGTTCTCTGTTATAGCACAACTAGTCTTTTCCTCTGCAGATTGATTTCTTTTCCTAGATTGTTCTTTTTAATGTAATCCAGGATTTTTTTGATAATTGTCTGCAATAAACAGATTGTTCCTGCTGTAACTCAAAGTGGAACTTCAGTTTCTTTAAAGCAAAGTGTGATTAGTGTAATTGTTACTACAACTTTTCATTGCTTTTTGGATTGAGCATATACAGTGTGTGATTGCCTTTGAAACAAATAGACTTCCCTGGGTTGACAATTCATGTAGCACTTGGTTGTTTAAATTAATAAGCAATTAAAGTGACCAACAAGCATCATAACAAAAGTTCTGGTAAATTTATGCACTAGTATGAAATTTAATAAATCTCTGCAGAAGATGTCAAGATTACCAGATAGCAAATCCATCTGTAACAAGTATGGTCTTGGTATAAATGACCCCATAGTAAGAAGAAGAAAAGCTAAAAAAGGGGCCAATAAAGAAAACATACAAGAATACAGAAAATATCCAAAAAGGAAAAGAAAAGTGACCAAGAGAGGATACTATAGAGATGTGCCAAAAACACATTACTGTGAACCCAAGGATACTCATCTACAGACACATAAGAAAGATTAGTGGAATAAATTGATTTGTTGGCTCTGTGACCAACCTGGACATGCCTCCAAACGCTGTCCTTTATGAGAATAATCTAAGAGAAATAGAGGAAATAAATCCTTTGAAGCTGCAAAGAAGAAAAGGATAGTAAAAACAAAAGACATGGTGCCAACCCTATGTTATAAATGTGGTTCTAAGAATCACAAATCTAAAAATTGTCCAAACATATCATTTAGATAACAGAGACAACAACAACAACACTGTTCAACATCTGAATCCTCCAAAAGTTCTTCTTCAGATCTGATGAAGAATTAAACATGCACATGAATGAATGTGACTGCACTGATTTAGACAACTGTCAGTGTGAATCAAGCACTGAATCAGAAATCTCATCTGATAAAGAACATGCTTCTCAGCCAAAGGAGAAATTTGTCATGGCACAAACCATGGACGATGCAGAAACAAAGCTACTTGCCTAGATCAGAACATTAGGAGAAGGAGAGATGAAGGGAAAGTTACTAAAAACTTTTCTAAGCACAATGCACAAAAATCAGGGGAGCAGTAGCAAGACTGCCTCTAAAGCTGAACCAAAGGTATTATTCATCGATGCCTCATTTGAAATAAATACAAGATCTTTCCAAAGAAGCCAACAGAAATCTAAGACCAGAGCCCTCACATTAGGAGAAGTCAGCCAAGAGATTCATCATCTCAAAAAATAGATTATCTCTCTAAAAGCACAGGTCTCTGAGTTAGAAAAAGGGAAGAAAACTAGGGATGCATATGATGAATACTACACTAACCCAAATATTGAAATATTTGAAGGAAAAAAGGATGATACTATAGGATTCACCGACATGAGAGTAATGGTTATTTAGTATCAGCAACATCATGTTATGCTAGATATTTGTATAAATGGTGAAATGTTTTCCCTAAGAATACTTATTGACTCCGGGGCAGATGTCAATATTTTGAACTCAAAAATAGTACCTGCAAAGTACTTGGTAAAATCCTTTAGAGAAGTGATTGGGTTAGGAAACAAAGATCGACTGTATGAAGTCCCTCAAGCCTTTATTATCTTTAAAGAGCATTGCATCAAATTAAAATTTGTTGTTGCAGATATTCCTATTGACTGTATTTTGGGGAATGTACTTTTAGTAGCTGTGGAGCCACATAGATCAGCCATATTGAAAAATGGCAAGGCTGGTTATTTTATATCTCTACCAAGCTCATATGGAAAATTACAAACAATCAAGTTACCCTTTGTCTCTACTCCTAGAGAGTATATTATGGTACAAGCAATGCAGCAGATCGAAAAAAGAAAAAAATAAAATTAAAGAGCTCAAGGAGCTAAAGACCACCATAAAGATAGGAGACTATCTTCAGACTCTTATAATTAAACAAAGGATCTCAACTCTGAGATCACAGATAGAAAAAGAATGTTGTGCTAAAGAACCAAATGCGTTTTGGCATAGAAAACAACATTGTGTAGAATTTCTCTACAAAGATAAGTATGAAGGGAAACCCTACAAGAGAAGAGAAATCTCTATGGACAAAGAATATAGAGATCTCTGTCAAGAAGATATAGAAAGTCTCTTGGAAAGAAGATTGATTAGAGAATCTAGTAGTCCTTGGAACTGCCATGGTTTTTATGTTAATAAACATTTAGAACAGTTAAGAGGTATCCCAAGACTGGTCATAAACTATAAACCTCTGAATACTGTCGTCTCAGATGATACTTACCCCATTCCTCACAAAGGAAATATTTTAGCAAGAATAGCGGGGGCTAAAGTATTTTCTAAATTTGATATGAAATCAGGATTTTGGCAGGTGGCAATTAATGAAGAGTATAAGTTTAAGACTGCTTTCAGTGTCCCAGTAGGATACTATAATGGAACGTCATGCCCTTCGGACTAAAGCATGCCCCCTCCAAATTCCAGAAGGTTATGGATAATATTTGCAAGCCATATTTTGATTGGTTACTAGTATACATTGATGATATACTTATATTTTCTAAAAACGTTCATGATTGCTTTAAACATGTCCAGAAATTTTTACAACTTGTCAAAACCAATGGATTGGTTCTTAACAAGAAAAAGATTGAATTATTTCAAACAAGTATCAAGTTTCTTGGCCATAAAATTAAATATGGGAAGGTCACTCTACAAAAACTTGCTCTGGAATTTGTTGATAAATTTCTAGATATTATCACTAAAAAAACTCAATTACATAGATTCTAGGGATTTTTAAACTATGTAAGAAATTTTTACAAAGTTTGCGCCAAAGATAGTTCATCACTCAACAAAAGACTGCAAAAATATATAGAACCTTGGTCTCAGGCCCACACTGAAGCTGTTAGAAGAATTAAAATAAATGTAAAATCTCTTCCAATTCTTCATATCACTAATCAAGATTCTTTCAAAATTGTTGAAACAAATGCTAGCAGTGAAGGGCAGGGAGGAATTTTGAAGAAAAATAAATAAAGAGAAGAATAAATAGTTCAGTTTGTCTTAGGGACGTGGAGCCCACCCGAGAAAAACTATTCTACTATAGAAAAATAAGTCAAAGCAACATGGATTTGCATTGATAAATTTGATATCCACTTGATACACAAAAATTTTCTCTTAAGAACAGATGCCTTTGCACTAAAGAAAGTCCTTAGTAAAGCTATAAAGGAAGCAGGAGAAACTAAGTTCGCAAGGTGGCAGGGTCTATTTGCAAATTTTGACTTTGAAGTCGAACACATCAAAGGCGAAAATACTTGTATGCCTGACTTCCTAAGCACAGAATATTTAAATTGGAAATACACTACCATGGTGATAGTAACAGAATGGGACCCTTCCCAACATACAGAGACTCTGAGAAGTATTTCTGAAACACAAAATTGGGAAGAATACTGTTCCAAATGGAAACCAACATGGCAGCTAAGAAACACAAAATTTCTCGATGCAAATTTGCAACCTCATTAAGATATTCAGCACTTAGTACCTGAAAGGAAAGTCTACCCCAAAGGTAGCAAATGGATACATGACATGGTGTATTAGAGGAGTATGATGGCCACACATTTGGCTGAAGAATCCCTAAGCCGAAATTTTAGAGATATCACTATGGTCTAGATAGAAGGAAGCAACCAGAGGAGAATTTTCAAAAAATATCTTGCCATAAATCAGACTAGATGGCCAAGATGGTACGACATGCCATAAATGTGGCCACAGGGTAATCCAAGCATTATCTTCCCGGATACCATTTACAACTTTTCAAACTACAAAAAATTGTGCTGGGACATCATGAATGTTGATGGAAAAAATGAAACTCACTACACAAGAGTAAACTTTGGGGCCATGACGACCACAGAAAGACAACGACAAGGTGAATGGCTTCAACAATGGTGGAATGATTTCAGCCTCAATAAGGCTGCTATGGATCCTCTTTTCTTCCAGTGTGACTTTCAATATGAATGTGACACTTGTGGATTTTTAACTGAATGTTGGCATTCTCTAAAACTGTTGGAGATGTCAATAATTATCACGACACTCAAATTCTTTGTTATTTTATGAAAAGACACCATGAATGGTTAGTCATGACTAATATTAAACACCACATCGTCTTAAGAAAGCTTATGATTGTATGAAGAATTTATACAAAGGCTTGGGATTCTTGTCGATATTCTCAGATAAGATTTCCAGGGGCAACAACATTGGGGGACTAGTGGTTCTTGTGGGCTTGTCCTTAAAGCTTTCACAGTGTAATAATGATGTCTAGTCACAAGACTGAATGTGACCAGATTTCTCGTGGGATTTTCTATTTAAAAGCATCCACTATGTAAAAGTTATTTACAGTACATTGTTTTTCATGGGATTTGTTCAAATATTCCACAGTGTTACCTAGTACGAATATTCTTCAGTCACGAGACTCGAAGCACTTCTCTGACTTTTGGTGAGCTTTAAGCCACATCTCTTCGACTGACGAAAGATAGCACTGAATCTGTCTACCTAACTTTCGGATGTTTGTCCCCTCATTTTCTTGTATAAGGAAGGAGTAAGTCTCATTGTGGGCATTCAGACTATGAGTGTGATTTTGGTTATGTTTTGGAGTTTTTGAGTTTGAGGAGGAAGTTATTGCTTCCATCTCTTTAGATTCTGATCTGAGAAGCCTACACATCAGAGTGAGAGCTCTGGTGAGAACCTAAAGTGGTTAGATTCTTAGGTTTTTGAAGTCTATATGCTTTCATACGAATTCAAGTTTTAAGACAGAGTTTGTGAAAGGCCAGGAAGCCTTCAGATAGCTTCTTGCTTGACAAGTCGTAACATCTGATAAATGCCTAAACAATCTATCTCTGGAAAAGCGCTTCAAAATTTCTCTATGAATTTCTAAAGAAACTTCTACATAAATATATGAGTATCCAATTTTTGAGCATGATACATTCTGCTTGAGTACATTTTTCATTTGTGCATGTGTTAAAATTGTCTATTGAGGTAGTATCTATGAGATAAGAGGTTCACTTGAGGTTCGCCAAAGGTTTGCCGAGGTCTGAGGAACACCAGTCCGTTAAAGGCAGTAGGTCGAATGAAGGACGCTAGAGTGTGAAAGTCCAGACATTCATGTAAGGGTTCGTGTATTGATCACAGAGAAGAGACTCAATGAGAGCAAGCTTCATGTCTAAAGCCCCTGCAACAAATTGGTGTAAAGGTTTGTGTATTGATCACAGAGAAGAGACTCAATGAGAGCAAGCTTCACGTCTGAAGCCCCTGCAGCAAATTGGTATCACAGCAGTAACATCTGGTTCATTACAGTTAGTACTAAAAATCTATAAGTCTCTAAAATGGATAATTCTATAATATCAGTATCTTTCAGAGAACTTGAAGCTAAAGAACAAGCTAAAGAAAACCCATTAAGAGATATGTTTGCTTCATCATCTAAAAGGGTTACAAATTCTGCAGAACTTGAATATTTTGAATGTCAGCCTGCACCTAAGTCGTGTCTACCCAATATCTCCTTGTCAGAAGTATAGGCTGACTTATCTATTTTCCTTATTAAAGTTGCAACTAGAATATCTATCAAAGAAAGTATTAGTCAAATATAAAAGAACACAGATTCTGTACAAACACTTTCTCTTCTTAACACTAAGAGACTTTAGGCTCAAGCCAAAAGACTGGGAACCAAATATTTTCATCTGGGGTGCATAAGGCTAGGGATCAATCCCTTAGTCCTTAGAGGACTAAATACTTTTGTTCTTGTCACAGTTAAAGATATGACACAGAACAAGTATTTAGATTCATTGATAGGAGGAATGGTTGCTCCATTATCAAATGGACAGTATACTTTGATTGCTATCCCAATTTTTCTATATATACATTTGATGAGGACATCAAGGATATTTTACAACTACAGATTCAAACAACAGGGTTTGATATGAATAAAAAGAGAAATAATATTTCCATTCAAACTTGTGGTTGTTTTAGACACACAAGTACCCTCTATCCCGCAGTTCTCCATGCCCCCAACAAAGAATCCAAACCTAGTGTGGTTGTTCTAACAGATACCCAGAATAAAAAATTACAACATCAGATTATTAAATGGGAGGACCTAAGTTTCCCAGAACATTGGGTTGTTGATAACCCAAAACCTCCAACAATGCAAAATATTACTTCTGCTGATATACAAGAAGGATCATCATCTGTTGTGGTATCCTTTCCTAGAAGATCTACAATAGATCGAAGAAGAATCGATTTAGTTTGCAAAGCATCATCCATGTATATTGATCCACAAGTAGTAGATACTACGAGTTCTTTTACACCATCTATAAATTGCCCTCATATAGATCTATTTGAATATGCCTAGATTGTAAATTTTTCATCCCTGCAAGTCATTTGCCCAAGCTGCAATCAAAAGATAAATCTCAGTAGCCTTTGCTGAATCTATCATACATCAGAACCACCATCCAAGGACAAGAGTATCTCGTCGTACAACCTCTGTCACTCCGTGTCCAAATCCTAAGTGTTCTGAAATACCTTTCCCTCATGATACTAATCATGTATTAATGATTCATGAGCTTCCATCTCTGGAAAATGAAGACCCCCTCCTCAAAGACATGTTTAGCAAAATGTGTCCTGCTGGTATGCCTCGCCATAGTCTAGGATACTTAGAACAACTTGATGAGGTAATTCCCCAATCCATATTTGAAAACTTTGTGCCTTCTGGTTGTAAGAAGCCATCAAAACTAGAAATGCACAAATTCTTTTCGGTTATGGAAGGATGTAGGAAGCATACAATTGATCATCAATGGATGAAAAATATGCTTAATTGGGATTTATACACTCTTTCTGAGGTTGAAAGTTTTGACCTTACCACTCCATACCCAGAAAAAATCAGTTTATCCCATGAGTGGAAAACATACATGCAAAATACAACGTCTAGTTGTCTTTTTATGAATGGAAGAGGAAGAAGGAAAATACAGATATACAAATGGCAGATGCTGAATCATCCTTAGCAAAACATTATTGGACTACCATAAATGACAGTAAAATTGAAACTCCTACCGCCTTCCCTCCTTACAAAGACATTGTATTAGGAGAAGCACAAAACAGTGCTAAAGCCATTCTGTTGGTCATAAAATATTACAGTGCCCTTGGCATTGATGGTAGGATACAGAAAGCCAATGAACAGATAAACTGGACAAATACAATAGTTAAAGGGGTAGAAATGAATTGTGCAAAGTCTATTGAAGTTAAAAATGATTTTGACAGTATACAAGTATTTGTAAATGGTATTAACAGAACTCTGAATGATGTGAACTATTACATTACTATATTGAAAGGTTTTGTTAAATAATCCTTAACAAGGATAGAAGATGTTGAAAGGAAAGTAGATATGGGAAAACAATCTACTCAGGAATCTATTGAAGAATTTTCTCAAAAATTTGATAAACTTCATATAGTCCGCAAAGGCAAACCGATTCCTTTTTTTTATCTATTCAAGAGATTTGTAAATATTCAGCATCCTCTTAAGCCTGTTGATAGATTTCATTCTCTCTTCCCTAAACAAATGGGCAAAGAAAAATCTAAGCCAATGACTATCTCCTCATTGTTTATAGAAGTAGAGCAACTTGAAAGCTCAGAACCACATTTGTTCCCTATCTATGAGCCTCTCCAAAGTCAATATACCAGGTATCCAACACCTGATCTCAGTGGAAAATGGAAACTTCTAGAAGCACATAACTTCCATCCTAAATCACATAGAGAAAGGAATATTGACAATCTGAGTGTTTCCCAGATTCGAGAAATGATAGATCTTATGTTTACAGAATACAAGCTCATGTGCCTAAGGGGAAAAAATTAAATAGAAGCTTTTAAATCTATTGTTCAGTGTTTTACTAGAACTTTGTTGAGATGGTGGGAAATAGAGTCATCACCAACAATAGTGGAAAAAATGGAAAATGAGATCTTGAACGATGAAGCAGGAGATATCATTCATAATTCTGATGGAGATCCACAAAGCAATATGATTGGGGAACTAACTTCATTAATTTTAGAACATTGGTGTGGAGGAGAACTTGAACCTGTCAATAAGCTTGAGATAATTCTCATGAATATTAAATGTGATAAAATGTCTCATTATGAAAATTTTCATAGAGATTAGATTCAGAAAATATATGAGGTTAAAGATAGAAAAAAATCTCTTGTGGAAACAAATCTAATTAGCAGCATTGCCTTTAAAATTTGTAGATTATCTAAGACAACAATATGCTTTTCAGTTGCCTTTTGAATCCTTTACTTGGGGAGAAATATACAACATCATAACAAAAGTTCTGGTAAATTTATGCACTAGTATGAAAGTTAATAAATCTCTGCAGAAGATGTCAAGATTACCAAACAAAATATCCATCTGCAACAATTATGGTCTTGCTATAGATGACCCCATAGTAAGAAGAAGAAAAGCTAAAAAAAAGGGCCAAGAAAGAAAAAAGAGAAGAATATAGAAAATATCCACAAAGGAAAAGAAAAGGGACCAAGAAAGGATACTTTAGATATGTGCCAAAAACACATTACTATGAGCCCAAGGATATTCATATACTGACACAAAAGAATGGTCAGTGGAATAAATTGATTTATTGGCTCTGTGGCCAACCTCGACATACCTCCAATTGTTGTCCTTTATCAAAAGAATCTAAGAAAAATAGAGGAAAGAAATCCTTTGAAGCTGCAAAGAAGAAAATGACAGTAAAAACAGAAGGCATGGTGCCAACCCTGTGTTATAAATGTGGTTCTAAGAATCACAAATCTAAAAATTGTCCAAACATCTCATTTAGAGAATAGATACAACAACGAAAACTCTGTTCAACATCTGAATCCTCTGAAAGTTCTTCTTTAGAATGCTCTGATGAAGAATTAAACATGCACATGAATGAATGTGACTACACTGATTCAAACAACTGTCAGTGTCAATCAAGCACTGAATCAACAATCTCATCTGATGAAGACCATGTTTCTCAGCCAAAGGAGAAAGTTCTCATGGCACAAACCATGGATGATGCAAAAACAAAGCTACTTGCCTAGATTAGAACATTGGGAGAAGGAGAGATGAATGAAAAGTTACTAGAAACTTTTCTGGACACAATGCACAAAAATCAAGGGAGCAGTAGCAAGGCTGCCTCTAAAACTGAACCAAAGGCATTATTTGTCGATGCCTCATTTGAAAGAAAAGCAAGATCTTTCCAAAGAAGCCAACATAAATCTAAGACCAGAGCCCTCACATTAGGAGAAGTCAGCCAATAGATTCATCATCTCAAAAAAGAGATTGTATCTCTAAAAGCATAGGTCTCTGAGTTAGAAAAAGGGAAGAAAACTGGGGATGTATATGATGAATACTACATTAACCCAAATATTGAAATCTTTGAAGGAAAAAAGGATGATACTATAGGATTCACCGACATGAGAGTAATGGCTATCCAGTATCAGCAACATCATGTTATGCTAGATATTTGTATAAATGGTGAAATGTTTTCCCTAAGAACACTTATTGACTCCAGGGCAGATGTCAATATTCTAAACTCAAAAATAATACCTGTAAAGTACTCGGTAAAATCCTTTAGACAAGTGATTGGGTTAGGAAGCAAATATTTAATGTATGAAGTCCCTCAGGCCTCTATTTTCTTTAAAGAGTAGTGCATCAAATAAAAAAAATTTGTTGTAGACATTCCTCTTGATTGTATTTTGGGAAATGTATTTTAGCAACTGTGGAGCCACATGGATCAGCCAAATTGAAAAATGGCAAGGCTGGTTATTTTATATCTGTACCAAGCTTAGATGGAAAATTACAAACAATCAAGTTACCCTTTGTCTCTACTCCCAGAGTGTCTACTATGGTACAAGCAATGCAGTGGATCGAAAAGGAAAAAAAATAAAATTGAAGAGCTCAAGGAGCTAAAGACCACCATAAATATAGGAGATTATCTCCAGACTCCTATAATTAAATAAAGGATCTCAACTCTGAGATCACAGATAGAAAAAGAATGTTGTGCTGAAGAACCAAATGCATTTTGGTGTAGAAAACAACACTGTGTAGAATTTCCCTCTAAAGATAAGTATGAAGGGAAACCCTGCAAGAGCAGAGAAATCCCTATGAACAAAGAATATAGATATCTGTCAAGAAGAGATAGAAAGCCTCCTCGAAAGAAGATTGATTAGAGAATCCATCAGTCCTTGGAACGGCTATGGTTTTTATGTTAATAAACATTCAGAACAGTTAAGAGGTATCCCAAGACTGGTCATAAACTATAAGCCTCTGAATACTATCCTCTCAGATGATAATTACCCCATTCCTCACAAAGGAAATATTTTAGCAAGAATAGCAGGGGCTAAAGTATTTTCTAAATTTGATATGAAATCAGGATTTCGGTAGGTGGTAATTAATGAAGATGATAACTTTAAGACTGCTTTCAGTGTCCCAGCAAGACACTATGAATGGAATGTCATGCCTTTCAGACTAAAACATGCCCCCTGCAAATTCTATAAGGTTATGGATAATATTTTCAAGCCATATTTTGATTGGTTACTAGTATACATTGATGATATACTTATATTTTCTAAAAACGTCCATGATCACTTGAAACATGCCCAGAAATTTGTACAATTTGTCAAAACCGATGGATTGGTTCTTAGAAATAAAAAGATTGAATTATTTCAGACAAGTATCAAGTTTCTTGGCCATACAATTAAATATGGGTAGATCACTCTGTAAAAACAGGCTCTGGAATTTGCTGATAAATTTCCAGATATTATCACTGACAAAACTTAATTACATAGATTCTTGGGATGTTTAAACTATGTAAGCAAATTTTACAAAGATTTCACCAAATATAGATCATTACTCACCAGAATACTGCAAAAACATCCAGAACCTTTGTCTTAAGCCCACACTGAAGTTTCTAGAAGAATTAAAATAAAGGTAAAAACTCTTCCTATTCTTCATATCGCTGATGAATATTCGTTCAAAATTGTTGAAACAGATGCTAGCAATGAAGGGTGGGGAGGAATTTTGAAGCAAAAGAAAGAAGGAGAAGAACAAATAGTTCAGTTTGTCTCAGGGACTTGGAGACCACCTGAGAAAGACTATTCTACTATAGAAAAAGAGATCAAAGCAGCATGAAACTGCATTGATAAATTTGATATCCACCTGACACACAAAAAGCTTCTCTTAAGAAAAGATGCCTCTGCACTAAAGAAAGTCCTTCGTAAAGCTATAAAGAAAGTAGGAGAAGCTAAGTTCATAAGGTGGTAGGCTATATCTGCAAATTTCGACTTTGAAGCCGAACACATCAAGGGCGAAAATAATTGTTTGCTTGACTTCCCAAGCAAAGAATATTTAAATCAGAAAGACAATGCCATGGTGATAGTAATATAATGGGGGACCATTCCCAACATACAGAGACTCTGAGAAGTATTTCTAAAACACAGAACTGGGAAGAATACTGTTCCAAATGGAAACCAACATGGCATCTAAGAAATACAAAAGTGCTCGATGAAAATTTGCAACCTCATTCAGATATTCAGCACTTAGTACCTGAAAGGAAAATCTACCCCAAAGGTACCAATGGATACACGACATGGTGTATCAGAGGAGTATGATGGCTGCACATTTGGATGAAGAATTCCTAAGCCAAAATTTTAGAGATATCACTATGATCTAGATAGAAGGATGCAGGCAGAGGAGAATATTCACCAATTATCTTTCCATAAATCAGACCAAATGGCCAGGATGGTACGACATGCTAGAAATGTGGCCATAGGGTAATCCAAGCATTATCTTCCCAGATAGCATTTACAACTTTTCAGACTACAAAAAGTTGGGGTGGGACATCATGAATGTTGATGGAAAAAACGAAACTCACTACACAAGAGTAAAATTTGGGGCCACGGGGACCACACAAAGACAACGACAAGGTGAATGGATTCAACAATGGTGGAATGAATTTGGCCTCAACAAGGTTGCTATGGATCCTCTTTTCTTCCAGCATGACTTTCAATATTAATGTGACACTTGTGGATTTTTAAATAAATGTTGGCATTCTCCATGTAAAATGGTTGGAGATGTCAATAATTATCAAGACAATCAAATTCTTGGTTATTTTATGAAAAGACACCATGAATAGTTAGTCATGACTAAGATTAAACACCAAATCATCTTAAGAAATCCTATGATTGTACGAAGAATTTATACAAAGGCTTGGGATTCTTGTAGATATTCTCAGATAAGATTTCCAGGGGCCACACCATTGGGGGATTAATGGTTCTTGTGGGCTTGTTCTTAAATCTTCCACAGTGTAATAATGATGTCTAGTCACAAGACTGAATGTGACTAGTTTTCTCGTGGGCTTTTTTGTTTAAAAGCATCCACTATGTAAAAGTTATTTATGGTACAATTTTTTTCATGGGATTTGTTCAAATCTTCCATAGTGTAACCTAGTACGAATATTCTTCAGTCACGAGACTCGGAGCACTTCTCCAACTTTTGGTGAGATTTGAGACATCTCTTCGACTGATGAAAGATATTACAGAATCTTCCTGCCTGACTGTCAGATGTTTGTCCCCTCATTTTCCTGTATAAGGAAGGAGTAAGGCTCATTCTAGGCATTCGGAGTGTGAGTGTGACTTTGGTTATGTTTTGGAGTTTTTGAGTCCGAGGAGGAAGTTATTGCTTCCATCCCTTTAGAGTCGGATCTAAGAAGCTTGCGCATCAGAGTGAGAGCTCTGGTGAGAACCTAAAGTGGCTATATTCTTAGGTTTTTGAAGTCTGTATGTTTTCATAAGAATTCAAGTTCTAAGACAGAGTCAGTGAAAGGCCAGGAAGCCTTCAGATAGCTTCTTGCTTGACAAGTCGCAACATCTAATAAATGCCTAAACAGTGTATCTCTAGAAAATAGCTTCAGAATTTCTCTCTGAATTTGTAAAGAAACTTCTGTATAAATATACGAGTATCCATTTTCTGAGCATGATACATTCCACTTGAGTAGATTTTCATTTCTGCATGTGTTAAAATTGTCTGTTGAGGTCGTATCTGTGAGACAAGAGGTTCGCCTGAGGTTCACCGGAGGTTCCCCAAGGTCTGAGGAACACCAGTCCGTTAAAGGCAGGAGGCCAAATGAAGAATGCTAGAGTGTGAAAGTCTAGAGGTTCATGTACAGGTTCATGTAAAGGTTCGTGTATTGATCACAGAGAAGAGACTCAACGAGAGCAAGCTCCGTGTATGAAGCCCCTGCAGCAAATTGGTGTAAAGGTTTGTGTATTGATCACAGTGAAGAGACTCAACGAGAGAAAGCTTTGTGTTTGAAGCCCCTGCAGCAAATTGGCATGACTCCTCCATCGATCTCAATAGGGTTTCAATCAATGATCATGCTTTGTTAAGGCAGGATAAGGAAAACCACCGAGTTTTCCCTGCAGGTCGAGAGCTCTGCTGCCGCGCTTCCAAATTGGTTTTGGCGAGGCTTCCATTGTCAATCTCTCAGGAGGTATTCTTATTTTGGGGTTTTTTACTTTTATTCTTCCCGTTTTCTAAGCATTACATGGCCCGACTCTATAGTTCTTTCAGTTCTCAACTGAGCTTTACAGATTTTCCAGCTATTTCAGCCTCTCATTATGTTGGGTTAATTTCTTAGTGTTAATTTGTTTTTAGTGCAATCTGTCTTTCTAATCTAAAGTTGATTGCGGCAAGAACGAGCCGTCAACAAGAGTTTGCAATTTTCTTCACCCAGGGCCTTTCCAGCAAATACCAGTCCCGTCCGACACCACAATGACTGCCATTAACCATGCTAGCTTTCAAGCCTTCCTAAGGTACTGAATTTCATCTCCTTGATTTCATGGTTGACCCTCTCTGGTTTACCTGATTCTTTGTAATAAGGTTTTCATTCTTTGTCAATGGTAATTCTAATATAGGATTCTAATACAGGACCTCAGAGTTTCCTTGTGCAATTGGAGTTGGCTCTAGCAATTTACTGTCTTTCCAAATGATTTTGTCCAGCATAATTTATAGTAAGTTTCAAGACTGAACAATGATAAAGTTGTCTCTTCTTGCAGGGGCACCTTGCAAGCTAGGGTAATTCTTACCCAACAACTTCCTTCCACAAGTATTAAAATTCCAGGCCCAAAATTAATCTTGTCACCTTACTAATGTAATTTCTGGTTTTCTCATGTACTTACCCTTCCATTCTTGGTGTCATACGTACATTTTTTCGAATTCAACCAGTTAAAAGGCTTATCTCTCACGCAAGATCTAACAATTGATTTCTTCTATTCTTCAAGTGTATTTTATTTCTTGACGTGGCCCGAGGTATTGAGCATTCCCTTGCGGATTCTACCAATGCTGGGGTTTCATTTTCTTTGAGAAAACCCTACTGAGTCCTGCTCACAACATAATTATGTTGTCGTTGTTAAATTAGTGATATGGGTCATACTGTCTGTTTGGTCACGAACAACTAAAGTTGTTATTGCCCTATATATATGTATTGGCATCTCATCTTAAACAAAAAATATTACTATTATACTTAGCTATGTTTGGAGATTATTGTAATAACATCATCGCAATGTGTTCCAATTGGTTTGCACGCGAACTATGGTAGTATTGTCATGATTTCTAACTTAGTTTATAATTTTGTACTCCTTATTTATACAGGGTTACTAACTTACAGTGGTTAATTTATAAATTGTGTTACACGAGGATTGTTTCCTCTTTTGTTTTTAAACTTCTTTTGTCTATCCTGACTCTGGTTTATGCCATGAATATTTTTGTTGCCTTCTATGCTTAGATTTTAGTTCTAAATAATTTATTTAAACACAGAATCCTAGCCTCCATCGGTTACTTGCTTTTAGGTAAAAGTTACTTCAAATGCAAAAAGAAACAATGTTTGTTTTATGTATATAAATTTATATTACTAAAATAATGGTCATTCACGTTTCTAGGTTATGAAGTGTGGTTATCCTTGTGTTTCTATATTACAATAAATTGAATGACTCTTAGGCTCTTAGTCACTGTAGACAAATAATAAATTGTGCAACTTCCCAGAAGGGTTTTCTTCCCTTCAATTCAAAGTACTTTTGTTACTTTCTTGCTCATTATCTAAAAATGTCATGGTCTAGTGTTCTTATAATCCTAATGACAGGTAGAACCCATTTCCTTTGAGACCCATCATACGCCATTGGAAATGTATGTTGTTTCGGAAAGCTCTCCTACTTTATAACTGGAAATAACCGTGGTTCATACAAATTATCATTAATCATTTCTATTATTAACACTAATGCCTTTTGCAGTTTTGCAGCAACTTTCCCATTATTGATACAATTTCTAGATAATGTTAAATCACAGTTAGTTACATTTTTGGGCTACTGCATTTAAATTGAAAACTTATTATTCCATTGGTGAATCATTTAATACATTAAATGGTGGACTAAAACCATTAGTAAGATTCAAGATAAATATAGAAACACATCCAATCTATATTTTTCATATAAGAAGTAATTATCACAAATGACAAATCAATACTTATCTCTTCTTACTATCTGACCAGCCACAAGCCACCAAGAAAGGGACTGCTCCATCCAACCTTTGATAATAGCTATCACGTCCATTCTCCCCCGAGCCAGTTTCTTCCTAGAACAAATATTTGACAGACCACTCAGGTTTGTTCAAAGAATAAAGACTTTTCCCCTCCAACCCAAGAACTCAGACTTACAACATGTCTTAAGGATCCCACTAGCCACCAACTAGCTCAAGGATACCTTAAATGGAAGTGTTCTACCAACCTTCATCAATATCCTGTTTCTAGTTCTGAAGCTTGAAGATTCTACTCCTCTCTTGGACCTCCTTCCAATGGTACCAAGTCTCCAAGTTTGCCTCAGGTTTTCTTCCCTCTCACCCTCTTGGCTCCCTTGTCCCAACTGATATTATTTTTCCCTTGGGAGAGGAATAACTGTCGTCTAACCCTGTGGTGAATGAAACCCTCTTAGCACATTTTTCTGTAAGTTTATGGCTGACCATAACTGATATTATTTATTCAAAGAAATAAAATAACATTTATATTTTACTATCCATCTTAAGCCTTTACCTCGCCCCACAATTTTTACCAAGTCATTTGCAGTAACAAAACATTTAGAGCTTTATTGAAGGGTGTTACATCTTCCCCCCTCGATCGAAACACCATCCTCGATGTTTTCTTAATCTTCAATAATCCAAGATATGTATCTTCAATCATCCAAAATACTCCTCTCGTTTATATCGGCAACTTTCGAGGTAGCCTCTTCCAACTAGATGTTTCCAAACTAGTTAATCACTTTCTTATGTAGAAGGTTTCCCGCTTTGATCAAGAATACACTTAGGTTCAACTAGGATCACTTCGTCTTGTTCGACCTACATCTATGATCATCACAATCATTAGTTTTACTTGTTAATTATTAAGGATACCATTTCATTCTTCATTACAGATGCTATTCATTGTTATTTATAAATATACTAAGTAAAGGATCACCAATATGCATCATAACCCAACCAGGACCAGCAACCTGCAATGTTAGCAGCATCCTTGTAAATTCATCATGGTAAATTCTTTTCCTCACTCAGTAATAATCTCGACTGACAAGGGCCACCATAGCCACAGAGGTATCAATTTTGTTTGCACAATTTTCTTCAAATAATAATATGGTCAGAACCACTTACTATCTTCTTATAAGAAATTACAACTACTGAATTTTGTGCTAATTCCAATTTTTCTTATACTTTAGTCATCATATATAGAGTTTAGGGTAACATCCCCCGATTATATTCAAGATGATCAAATTCCTGTCCATCTTATCTGAGTAAATTCAGTTATGCCCATTTCAGACTATTTTACTTTTCCTCTCTCGTGATAACACATCATATTTTATACTATATATATATATATATATATATATATATATATATATATATATATCTTATGCCCCTTGTCATCCGATAGTACATATCAGCAATATATGTTCACACCGTTTTGATTTTGTATACAATCATGGAACTTCTCCCTTTTATACTCGTATACATATTTACTGTGTCATACTTGCCCTATGATTATAATATTGTTACTTTCTTATGAATAAGATAACATCCACCTCTTTCACCGCCAATTATTCTAGTATGTTGGTTATATAAAGTCTTATATTATTAATATACATGATTCCATTCCAACCTAGGGGTAATCTCATCAATTTTCTTGGTATTCAACTCTTGCAATAACGATCATATCATAAGGTAAAAAGCACAGAATTGGTCAAATTAGTTGTATTTTATTTTTTAGTTATTGATATCCTTTTGATATTACCTTTCCTAATAACCTCAGTAGCACATCTCAGATCAGAAACTTCATACGCATAGGGGATTTTTCCACGGTTACCAGCCATTCATTGCCTGCAATTCTCCCTAGCATCAACATTAGCAGCCATATTAGGCAACCTCTTCCAACAACTACTAACTACATTTCAACTCACGTCTCAAGAAAAATATTCATCATCACCACACACATTTCACACATGTCCCTTTCAACATGTCATTTGCTAATTTTCTATCGAATAAAATAATTTCAATCATTGCCACTAATCACCCAAAACAACTCTAATTGATTTTTTTTATATGTGTAGTAGTAATTGTAAATATCCTTTAACCTCAATTCATCCTTGATAACATTCATCCTTAAGCAATTTAAGGTGGCTTCCTTGGGTATGGAAATACCCTGAACATTTCATTGATCCTTTTCTAATCCTATAGCTCCTTTACTCGTGTGTCCCCCCCCCGCTTTTTTATGGTTAGGTGTTGGGGTTTTAAGCATGCAAAGGTAATTGTTGCAATGTTACGATACTCACCCTTTTTCTTTTACGTAGGAAAATTGGCTCTTCTATTAAAATAATTTTTACCTCCAGGTATTTCTTTTATTTCACTACTTCATCTAATTTCTTGTTCATCATTTAGGTGTGAGGAGGTGATTATTCCAAATAGTTACTTTCCAATTGAGAACACTATTTACCAATACTACTTTTAACTTTTTTATACATGTCTCTTCTTCAACAGGTCATATTAGAGTTTTAATTTAAAACATCCCTGTGGTTTTTAACCTTATAATTTATGCCTCGTAACATGTTTATATATATTTTGTAACAAACAAGAGGGATTTCAATTAAAAGTAGGTAATGGTCATGCAGACAACCTTCAACCTTTCAAGGTGTTTTTTTTTATACATCACACATTCATTTTCTTTAACATACTCTAAGCTTTATTTTATAAACACTTGATAGTATGGGACTCGATACTTTATTTTATTTATACACACTTCCTTCTATTCATTATCTCAACTTGACTTACTAATTAACCGGTGTTAACACTCAAGTCGTCCAATCAAATCCATCATTTCAATTATTAATAAGATGGCCTCGGTAATAAGTCAATTAGTATTTGTTAACTTAACTCCTATGATGCATTTGTGACATAATTTTTCACTTCTTTTGTTTTGGATAAATAACACATAAATTTATCTCGTTATTTTTCATTACTGACTCTTAGTTAACGATTTTATGCACTCCATCTGACGTTGTTTTAACAACAAAGTGAACGTAGACTGGGACTCTTTACTTACCTACACCCATATTTCAAAATTCAATTTATGTAAAGGTATAGAACCAAGTCCTATAGGCAGAGTTTCCACACTCTCAATTCCTCTTGTCTTTGGAACATATTAGAAGTTACCTTGATTTTCCCTTCATCATGCCACAGTGTTGAACCTTGCCACTCTAACACCACTTGTCACATGCTCAAAATTTTTAGCATAGTAATTGCAATAATTCTAATTTTTAACATCTACATATAACATTAAGGGTGTTATAGTATTTTTTTTTAACCTTCAGCAACTTAAAAGTGTTTGTCCCTATGTATATATATACATATATATATATATATATATAGATATATATATATATATATATATATATATATATATATATATATATATATATATATATATATATATATATATATATCCAAATTAAATTCCTCTCACAATGACGGACAAATACGACACATACAAAGTACAATAACTAGGTGTTAGGTGGCACCAACTAGCCAATTGCACAAATCCCCAGTGGCTCATCTTGAAGGTTCTTCTCATAGTTTGGTACGGATCGTCCGTCGATCTCAATAGGATTTCAATCAACGATCATGATTTTTCAAGGTAGGATAAGGAAAACTAATGAGTTTTCCCTCTGGTTCCGTCAGTCATTCACACGAGAAGCAGGTCGAGAGCTCTATTGTTGTGCTTCCAAATTGGTTATGGTGAGGTTTCCATCTTCAAGATCTCATGAGGTATTCTTAGTCTAGGGTTGTTTACTTTTATTCTTCCGATTTTCTAAGCCTTGCATTTCCCAACCCCACAGTTCTTTCAGTTATCAAGCGAGCTTTACAATGTTTCCAAGTATTTCAGTCTCTCATTCTGATGGGGTAATTTCTTATTGTTAAGTTGTTGTCAGTGCAATTTTCCTTTCTCATATAAGGTTGACTATGGTAGAAACAATGCGCCGACAAGGGTTTGCAACTTTCTTCACCCAAGGCATTTCCAACAAATGCCAGAGTCATGTCCAATGCCACAATGAATGCCACTAACCATGATGGGTTTGCAAGCCTTCCTAAGGTACTGAATTTAATCTCATTGAATTCATGGTTGACCCTCTCTAGTTTACCTGATTCTTTATAACAAGGTTTGCATTCTTTGTCAATGGTAATTGTAATACAGGAGCTCAGAGTTTCCTTGTGCAACTGGAGTCATCTCTAGCAATTTATTGTCTTTCCAAATGATTCTGGCTAGCATAATTTGTAGTACTTTTCAAGACTTAACAATGATAGGTTGTCTCTTCTTGCAGATGCACCATGCAAGCTAGGGAAATTATTCCCCAACATCTTCCTTCCATATGGATTAAAATTCGAGACCCAAAATTAATCATGTCACCTCACTATTGCAATTTCTAGTTTTCTCATGTATTTGCCCTTCTGTTCTTTATGGAACAGGTACATTCCGTCAAATTGAACCAGTTAAAGGTTTGTCTCTCCAAGAAGATCTAACAATTGATTTCTTCTATTCTTCAGGTGTTTTATATTTCTTGATGCAACCCCAGGTATTGAGGTTTCACTTATGGATTCTACTGATGTTTGTGTTTCATTTTCTTTGAGAAAACCCTATTAGGTCCTGCTCACATCATAAGTTATGTTGTCATTGTTAAGTTAGTGATATGGTTCACAATGCCGGTTCGGTCACGAACTTATAGATTTGTTGTTTTCCTATATATATATATTGGTGTCTCATCTTAAACAACTGATATTATTATTATACTTAGCTATATTTTGAGATTATTGCAATTCCATAAGCACAATGTGTTCCAGTTGGCTTCCATGCAAACTATGGTAGTATTATCATGATTGTTAACTTAGTTTATCATTCTTTACTCCTTATTTATATAGGGTCGCTAACTTACAATGGTTAATTTATAAATTCTGTTACTAGAGGATTGTTTCCTCTTTTCTTTTTAAAGTTGTTTTATCTATCTGGATTCTGGTTTATGTCGTGAATACTTTTTTTGTCTTCTATGCTTACATTTTAGTTATGAATAGATTATTTAAACAGAGAATCCTAGCCTCCATCGGTTACTTAGTTTTAACTAACAATTACTTCAAATGCAAAATGAAAAAATGTTAGTTCTCTATATTTATATTTATATGATTAAAATAATGGTCATTCACTTTTCTGGGTTATGAATTCTGGTGGATATCCCTATGTTTTTAGATTACAATAAACTGAATGACTCTTAATCACTATATACAAATAATAAATTGTGTAGTTTCCAAGAAGGGTTTTCTTCCCTTCAATTCGCAGTACTTTTATTACTTTCCTACTCAATATCTAAAAATGTCATGGCCCAGTTTTATTATAATCCTAATGACTGGTAGAACCCATTTCCCTTGAGACCCATTATATGCCATTGGAAACATATGACACTAACCACATAGTGTAGGGAGTGTTTCAGAAAGATCTCCTACTTCCTAACCAAAACTAACCATGGTTCATACTGCTTATCATTAATTTTTTCTATTACTAACACTAATGCCTTTTGCAGTTTTGGTGCAACTTACCCATTATTGATAAAATTTCTAGATAATGTTAAATGGCAGTTAGTTACAGTTTTTGGGCCGCGGCATTAAAAATAAAAACTTATTAATCCACTGCTTAAATCATTTAATACATTAAATGGTGGAATACAACCACATGTACGATTCAAGGTAAATATGGCAACACAATCAATCTATCTTTTTCATATAAGAATCAATTATCGCAAATGACAAATCAATAATTATGTTTTCTTATCATCTGACAAACCACAAGCCACCGAGAAAGTGATTACTCCACCCAACCTTTTTGAATAGATATCACGTCCATTCTCCGCCCTAGCCAGTTTCTTCCCAGAACAATTATTTGACAGAGACCACTCAGGTCTGTTCAAGGTATCAAGACTTTTCCAATCCAACCCAAGAACTCAGACTTACAACATGTCTTAAGGATCCCACTAGCCACCCATCATCTCAAGGATACCCTAAATCGCAACGTTCTGCCAACCTTCAATAACATCTTGTTTCAGGTTATGAATATTGAAACTTCTACTCCTCTCTTGGACCTCCTTCCATTGGTACCAAGTCTCCAAGGTTGCTTCAGGTTTTCTTCCCTCTCACCCTCTTGGATCGCTTGTCCCAGCTGAGATTATTTATCTCTTGGGAGAGGAATAAATTTCTTCTAACTCTCTGGTGAATGAAACTCTCTTTTAGCAATTTTTCCGATAAGTTTATGAGTGACCATATCTTGTATTATTTATTGAAAGAAATAAAATAACATTTATATTTTATTGTCCATCTTAGGACTTTACTTGGCCCCACAATTTTTACCAATTCACTTGCAGTAACAAAACATTTACAACTTTATTTAAGGGTGTTACATATTCCCCCCCCCCCGATCGAAACACCATCCTCTGTGTTTTCTGAATCTTCAATACTCCAGAATACGTATCTTCAATAATCCAGAATATGCCTTGCATATATAATCCTCGACTTTCTAGGTAGCCTCTTCTGGCTAAATGTTTCCAAACTAGGTAATCACTTTCTTATGTAGCAGGTTTCCTGCTATGATCGAGAATTCACTCAGGTTCAACCAGCATCACTTCATCTGGTTCGACATACATCCATGATCATCACAATCGTTAGTTTGACTTGTCAATATTTAAGGATACCATTTCAATCTTCATTACAAACAATATTAGTTGTTATATATATATATATATATATATATATATATATATATATATATATATATATATATATATATATATATATATATATATATATATATATATATATATATATATATAGATAGATAGATATATACTGAGTAAAAGATCATCAGTATGCATCATAACCCAACTAGGGCCAACACCTGCACTGTTAGCATTATCAATGTAAATTCATCATGGTAAATTATTTTACTCACCCAGTAACGACACCAACTGGCAAGGCCCACCGCAAGGTTCCTCTATAATATTTAAACCACAGAGGTATCAATTTGGTTTTCACAATTTTCTTCACAATAATAATATGGTCAAAACCACTTACTATCTTCTTGTAAGAAATTACAACTAGTGTATTTTGTGCTAATTCCTATTTTTCTTATACTTTAGTCATCATATATAGAGTTTAGGGTAACTTCCCTTGATTATATTGAAGATGGTCAAATTCATGTCCATCTTATCTAAGTAAATTTAGTTATGCCCATTCGAGACTCTTTTACTTTTCCTCTCTAGTGCTAACCCTTGGTATATATATATATATATAGTAGAAAATGATGAAATTAGTGACTAAGTGACTATAACAGTTAGTCACCGCAATTATTTCATGTGAATTACTACTAAATTTGAGAAATTTTAAGTGGCCAAACTAAAAATGACTGACTTAAACAACTAATTTAGTTTAGGGATAAAATATCTGACTAGATAATAAGTGACAAAATTAATAATGAATAACGTAAATGGTTACCATAGTCCAAGAATAAAAAATAACCAAATAATAAGTACAACAAGTATATGAATTAGTCATTTATGTTAGTAATTTTTAATTGTGTCACTCTGGAAATGAAAAGTTGTAATTCTGATACTAAAGTGTTTCATTTCACTACAAGGATCTTTGAATCCATCCGCAATGTTAAAATTGAGAGACAAAGGGGTCTTTGAATCCATTTACAGTGTTAAAATTATAAATACCTTTTCTCTTTAAATTTTAAGGCTGCAAATGGATTCAGATATTCTCAACATCAGTTTGACCTTCCTTCACCGTCGGGGCAAGCCTCTCCTTCACTAGTTCGTCCAAGGAGGGCAAGGCCAATGGCACTGGAGATCACTATCAAGAAAGTTTCGTTGTCATAAAAACTTATTTCAATATCTTAAAATTAAAATAAAAAATATTTAAAAATAAAATTCCTTTTTTTCATACGACAAATTAATCTAATCTTAAAATTATTATTATTATTATCCAATTTTTAAGCTCACGGTGAAGCCATACACCAAATCGGTGTATGAGACCCCCTTATTTGTGGGACAAGGGACTCACCTCCGCGTATTGATTTGATTTCTAAGTCTACAAAGGCATACATACTCTACCCCTCTAGTTTTGAACCTGTGACCTTTTAAGAGGAAACACATGCTCTTAACGATAGGCCCACTCAAGTTGTATTATTGTAAAAAACATCCTATCAAGATGGTTATGAAAGCATTCCAGAACACTATCCAAATATACATACATACATACATACATACATACATACATACATACATACATACATACATACATACATACATACATACATATATATATATATATATATATATATATAATATATATATATATATATATATATATATAATATATATAAACTTACCAAAATTACTGTTATGTTACAATCCTTGTAAAAAAAGTTTGTTACTTGAAGCTCATGAAGTGAAACTTTTAAAAATATATTGAATTTATTAATAAATAAGAAAAAATACATGATGCATTTTTGTCTTTTACTTCAATGAAGAAACATAGACTAAGAGAAGGGAAAGGGATTTACTTTTGAATTTTGAATGTAGCATACAAAAGTATTATTTATGTCTATCCAACCATGCAATGTAAAACCTAGTTAAACTTTAACATGCACACATTTTATTTTTTGATTCATTTTTCATACGGAAACACCTAAAAGGAAAAACTACTATGCAATTACATTAACCATTTCATTTTTTAATTAATGTGCTATATATGCAATAATCTAGATACATAGGCCATAAAGAAGGAATATTTTATATATAAACTACAAAAATATACATATTTATAAATAAACTTATCATTGTTGGTTTTGTGGATCCCAATGATTTTAAACTAGGCTGGGGCTCTGCATTTATCCTCTGCCATCAATTTTTCGATGGATTGTTTCAACGAACTACCTCAATGTGGACTCCCCCTTTGTTAAACTTCGAGAGGGCAAGGGAGTTTGCATTCTATTGATCTAGGCATAAAATAGTTTGTGTCATTGATGGCTAGTAAAAAAAAGGTTTCCATTTACCAAAACAATGTATTATATGAAATTTTGGCACGACCAAGGCTTCAAATGCCACCAAATTGTGTGGGTTGTATCAGCATGCTTACATGGTTCAATTTAATTTGCAGCACACTCATGTTAAGGGTTATTCAATTTATTCAACCGTAAAGTTGGTTATGGTCATAGGCGTGTATGCCACCCGATTGTGTAGGTTGTATCTGCTTCCTTACATAGTTCTGTGCAATTCACATCACACTCATGTCAAGGTTTCTTCAAATTCTTCGACTGTAAAACTAGTTCTGGTCATAGGTTTTCTATTATCCTTACCGATATTTGGCTTTGCTTCCATCATCGACGCTAGGGCTTTGAAGAAGAGTAATGTTCCAAGATCCTGGAAGGTAAGGGTTTGATTCAAAGCAGGGAGGAATTTGCAATGAAGATGTTTCCTAGGATTGGAAGAGGGTCTTTTCATGACCATGGGTTTGCTACAAAGATTCAGACATTGGGCAAGATTTGACATTGTCATATAGTGAGATTGTTGGGGTTTTTTGCAAGTCAATAAATCAATCTACTTTTTTATGAGTACATGCGAAATTTAACCCTAGGATAGTTACTACATGGCAAGAATGGTGGGAATTTACAATGGGCTACCGATATAAGATTTCCATTGAGGTAGCTAAATGAATCTACTATTTGAACCATGATTTCTACCCAATTATAATACATTGTGATGTAAAGTCCAACAACATTCTATTGGATTCCAATTTTGAGGCCCATGTATCGAATTTCAACCTTGCAAATTTTTTTCAAGATTGAGGGGCTTTGAAATGTATGCTCCATTGCAAGTTCCTATGGCTCCATTGCTTCAGGTAAACAATAAATATTATCTCCTTTCCCCTTATATTAGTTCACTATGAATTTTTATGCCATGTGTTTCTCTGAAGAGAATCAACCAAATGAAGCCTATTGATTTCTTGTTTCCTCTTATATTTCTGCATCGAAATCTCAAACATGAGTTGACTCATTTTGTAATCCTCCCATCACATAGATTGATGATCTCATGGACATTTTTATAAAATCAATATTTTCATATCATTTTCAAACCTCTTTATTTTTTTTCTTGAGTTCTTAAACAAATAGGGGGATCTCCATCTTTGTAATGCCAGTTGTCATTTAGCTTTGATTTTAGATTTATGTTTCCTCTTAGATTTATGTATCTATATTTAGAAAAAATTGTCTCACTATGTAATTCTCTTGCCCCATATATTGATGATCTCGCAGACATTTTTATAAAATAAATTATTTCATATCATTTTCAAGCCTCTCTCCTCTATTTCTCTTTTGAAATTTTAAACAAAATTAATCCTTGTGATTAGAGCTAACTCTTTTCCCTTATAATTGCTAACTTGTCCAAGTCCATGGCTAAAAGTCAAAATCACATTTCCTTTGTGATCCCTTATTACACTCCCCTCTTCTATCTCAATGCTAGTTTCTTTGGGTGACACCTCTCTAGCCTTAGAGACAATTCGATGGATGGAAATTTGTGTTGAGTCCTTTTATGTAGCATAATTGGCATGATTTCTAGGACAGGATTTTGAGTTTTAGGCTTTGAAGCTTTATGGTGCATTTTTTTTTCAGCTTATAATAGAAGAGAGAATTGTTGTTTCATTTGGATGGCCTTAGTTTTATAGACACTATATGACACATATATGGTAGTAAGCATATTCTATAATGTAAGCACAATTTTGGATCCACATTCTAGTCATATTCTTAGCAGTGAATTTCTCCAGGAGCTGGATAAGTGTTTTTTGTTTTTTTCTTCATATTGGAGAGGTGCTTTAATGCTCACTACACCTTTTCGTCCCAACAACTTTGAAAATGCTAAATTTCTATTCTTTCTTATATCATTTTTAAATGTCTTTCTATTTCAATAAAATATCAGTCAACGACCGTGAGAGCTATGTTTGACAATATTCTGAATCATTGCAAACCAACATCCCTATGGAAATGCAACTGGTTTAGTTTTTGGATCTCTTTCTGAATATATTATCAATCGTCACATCTTATTTATTTTAAAGTTATAACATGAGAATCTACATAAATAAAATATAAAGAAATAGATATTTTATAATGTAAATGGCACAATGTAAAGACCAAATGATTTGTGCATCAATGTTACTCATTTGAGAACATGCATTGTTTATGTACCTTGGAGTAGGTTTCATATTCTTCAAGAGTTTGATGAGAGGAAAATAAGTGGTTGAAGATGCCTAGATGGTCATAAAAGTCGATGAAAGGAAACTCATTCTAATCATGTTATGGATGGGACTTGTCCAAATGATGATCATGACCATTAATCTCTAATCATAAATATGTTGAAGGTCCTAGCTAAGTTACAGAGTAAATTTATGCTCTTATCTTTTTTTCTTCACCAAATCAAAACAAAATAGTGGTTTTGAGTCATTTATATAATCTTATTCTAAGAGTTGAATGCTTATTCTAAATGTGTTGTGTTGGTTTTTGGAAATTTCTTTTGATTGGCAATGAATCATGCATTTATAGCTTATTTTTAAATTGAACTTTCAACCATTTCTAGGTACTTTTGAGGGAATTCATCTAAAGCGTTGTGTTCCATGTGACTGAGGAGGATATGATACAATAAGACATTCATTTGGTTAAAGTTCCTATGTTTAGGAAGTATTGGCCATAGTTCAGAGCTTTTGATTGGTGAAGTGTTGTGAGTTAGAGAGATTTTCTTAACAGGTTACCTAAAAAAGTTTCTTCTAAAACATTTGATGCAGCCTGAGGAGTATAGAGATTCATAAAAGTGCTTTCTATTCTTATTGAATTGAGTATATGGCTTGTGATTATTTTCGTATTTCATCTTAGCATACATGATAAGAAACATAATATGATAGTTACTAATATTTTTTTGAAAGCTCTTTCGTGCCCTCTTGTGTAATTAACAGTGGTTATTTTACTCTTTTAGAAAGTGATAGGTTTTTTTTCCCTCTCTGGATGAAGAAGCCAATATTTCTTTTCTTGTGATCATATCACAACGAGAACTTATAGTATTAGGAGCTGCATGATTCATACAGGGGTATGAAGTTTCTAGGGACATGTTGCCATCCATTTTCATATCCTTCAAATTAGGGGTTGGAACAACTTCATGGTACTCTTCACAAACTATACTCCTCTTCGTGGATTTGAGGAAAGTTCCCCCTACTTAATCTACTTAGCTTCTCCTCCCTGTTTAGGTTTTTTGGTTTAAGATATTTGTAACTTCTCTTTTGAGCCTTTGGTTCATCAATGTCAGGTTCTCCTTGTTCAGTACCCTTGGCTACATATGTCTTTAGGTCAAAATCTGAGACTTATTTTTCTATTTTCTCAATGTGTGAACCCATATTGGGTTCTAAATGTTTTGTTAAACTACTAAAAAATCCTTTATTTTTTAGTAGAATGTCCTTTGGCTTCGTGTTGTAGGAAATTGCCAGATGTCAACAATTGTGATAAAAATCTTAATATGAAAGAAAGATTCTCATATTATATTTTTTTGGTCCTATGCACATCTTTGAGTTCAAGCTTTATGGCCCCAGGAAGGTCTTTTGAGTGACCAAAAATAATGAAAATTTGAGGAAAAGTCAAAATGCTACCCTTATCTCTAGAATTTACCAAGACAAACCTGCTATTTGAGTTCTTGGTGTGCTTGATAATGTCTTTAAATTTTGGAGCAAAGGTGCAGAGGCTTGTGTGGTGGACCAAACCAGTACAAAGTACTATCCAGTCGGGATCAATCATCAAAGTATGAATGACATGGTTTAAGGAAGGGACTAGGTTTGCCTCAAAATCATGGCTCCATTTCCATGAGTTTTCTAAAATGGTATTGATTTTTGAAGCAAACAACAAAGAAGCCCTTAACACAGGAAAATTCTTGAAATGACTTGTCACAAACCCACCCCACAGAAGTTGAAAAGCCTTCAATCTAATTCTTGGTCAATAAAGGCTTGGAGATCCTACTTAGTAATGGATGAGATTAACCTCAAAAGTGCAGGTCTGTGTCTTCAAAGCACCAACTCAATAAAACTCGAGTGTGAAGCCAATGCATCACACATTACATTTCACTCTAAAGGTTTCTCACTTGTGATGGCATCTTTGAAGGACTACGGTGTTTCACATGCCTGATACAGATACTCAATCCCTCCAAAACTGTCATATTGCATCTCGAGATTCTTTGAATTATGCAATAGAATGAGACTTGAAGAAAACTAAGTTGGTGCATTTGTTGTAAGCTCAATGTGCCCACGGTTGCATAATTTACTAGCACAAAATTACTTAAAGTGATATTATTAAATATCTTTTTAAGTTTAAGGAAATCATGAATGTGAGTTATTTGAATAAAATAATCATTTCCTTTTTTTTCTCAAAGACAAATGTATAATATTGGTAAATGGTGGCTTTTTTAAAAGGATGAAATAAGAAAAAGGAAGAGAGGGATGGTGTGGAAGCTTTGAAGTGTGAGGAAGAGCTTAGAGAAGCTAAAAGACAACAACAAAGGCTAATTTTTTTATCTCTACAATCATTTCATGTAGAATAAAACAACTTCTCAACCTACCGAACCTTCAATGCTAGTTGTTGGAGCCTCTACTATTGAAGAAGATGTGGGTAAAAATGTAGAGGATGTGAAACCAATGGAGGAAGAAGATCTAGATGAATTTGCATTTAAAGAAGAAGCTATTAGAGTTACAAAGAACACAGTGTCTGAAAAGAAAATAAAAATGAGGGCATTTGATGACGAGTATTTGAAATTTCATGGAGCCGATATCCTAACATTGGAGGGTATGGCTAAAGGTTCCAGAAACATGGATTTTATAAAACTATAATCTTTTAGATGATAAAGTTCTAACTTAGTACTTAAATAAGATTGTCTAGTGCCATCTTGCATTGTTGTCTTTGTTATGCCCTCTGGAATCTAAATATCCTTTCTCATATTGTTCTGTGTAGTTCCTCAATGCCTCTTACCTCATCAATGCAAACAAAAAAAATGTTCACTGGTATTCTGAAAGAGTACCAACTCAAGGGTGTTCAATGGCTTGTAAATTGTTATGAACAGGTGAGTACCTTTTAGATGAAGTTGCACACATAACTCTTTATTTTTTGGGATTCTCTTTTTCGATGAGTAATTTTATTTCATATATGTAGGGACTGAATGACATCCTAGTTGATGAAATGGGTTTAGGGTAGACCATTTAAGCAAGGAAATTCTTAACTCATCTACTTTCTATTTTGACAATATTTGCTACCTTTTAAATTTTTTTTTTTGCTTATAAAAAATCAAGATTTAGGTTGTTAATTTGTTCAGTGCCTAGCTATGTTGATACGTACTTTTTGTTATTGTATTTTACAAATTCATGATTTTGTCCTTTGGCAGGAAAAGAATATATGGGGACCATTTCTTTTGGTTGCACATGCCTTGGTGTTGAGTAACTAGATTGATGAAATTGGAAGGTTATGTCCCGATTTGTTATCTCTCCCTTACTGGGGTAGTGAATGGATTGTACTTTGAAAAAACATAAATCCTTAATGACTTTATCTAAGGTAGTACTTGTAATATTTCATGTTTTGTACATGGATGAATTATAATTCATATATTTCATATATCTACATAAAGCATGTTTACTTTTTATTGTTTTCTTCTTGTGATAATAAATTCCATCTTATATGAAAGTGTTTCAATTTTGTTAATTTCTTCAGGGTGGCAATTTTTCATACACTTTTTATAAGTTAACAGCTCCTTCTAACTGATGAGAAGTACTTAAGGCGATTTAAATGGAAATATATGGTTTTAGATGAAGCTCAAGCGATTAAGAGTTCAAACAGGTAGGTGAAATATAATTTCTTGAATCACTGTAAAGCTCCAAAGAGTCAAAATGTTATCCAGTATTTAATGCTTGAGATATTTTTTAGATTTTGGTGTTCCATTCAAAAGGAATTTATAGGTGTCAGATATAAGTGATTTCACTTCTAAAGGGTCACTTATATTTTTATAGTATACGATGATAACACTATTGGGTTTCAACTTTCAAAATCACCTTTTTCTTACTGGAATGCCCATTCAAAATAACATGGCAGAACTTTGGGCACTGCTTCATTTTATCATGCCAACATTGTTTGATAGGCATGAGAAATTCAATGAATGGTTTTGCAAATGGTATGACCTCATTCATCAATAGTTGTTTTGATAATCGAGCACGTTATATGATTTGAGCATGTATATTTTCACAGTTGGCCATACATTTAGTAAATATTTTATGGATCTGAACTATGTTGGATTTTTAGAATGACCCAAATTTTTGAGTGGACACTCCACCAATAATTAGATACAATTGAAGTTTTTGGTGGATGGAGTATCCTCTTGAAACCTTGGGTTGTTTTAAAAATCCA
This sequence comes from Pinus tabuliformis, assembly GCA_031772625.1. Classification (NCBI taxonomy): domain Eukaryota; kingdom Viridiplantae; phylum Streptophyta; class Pinopsida; order Pinales; family Pinaceae; genus Pinus; species Pinus tabuliformis. The sequence continues at coordinate 200,623,757 of CM062820.1, read as the reverse complement.
GCACACTTAATATCCAAAATGTGTTTACTATACAATGTTATATGGTGTTGATGGTAAGTAAATATTTTTATCACATTCTAAAATTTATTATGATTTTGATGCCTTTGGAAGCATAGAAAACCATGCAGGGCATGGACGAATTTTGAATGAACTCCAACTTATAAATCAACTAGTAAGTGTTTTTTATTTCTATATTTCCATTTCTTGTGGATTTTCTCATATTTTTGAAAGCTCTTCTATTCAAACTTGGTAAAATCTTGGCCACCTTTTAATTTTGGAGGACTCGGTGATTTGAAAAAACCGGGCTCCAATACTTGGCACGTAGGAAAAACATACTGATACAATACAAGAGTGTGACTAGTGAATAACAAGTCTTGGTGAGTTGTTTCTAGGGAGGTGAGATCTAGTGTTTGTTTCAGAACCTACATTGTGAAACTCGGAAAGAATCAAGAGTTCCAGAAAAGTCTCACAACTTTGTTAATAATTAGTGTAAATTCACAGAGAATGATACGTCATGAAGCCAAAGGAACAAGTCACTATGGTTGAATAAGCAAGGAGGGAAAGAATGTTTGATTTTTCTCCAAATTTGAGATATCTATCCTATCTCCTATAGAGTAAGCCTTAACTGTTGGAAATAATACTGAGAGGGGGGGTGAATCAGTATTATCAGATCAATCAAACTTTTTCAATGCTCAGAAACATATACGCTACTTCAGTTAAGTGAACCAGCGTGTACACGCTACTGTGACTAAGTTAAACAGCGTATAAGAAGAAAACTCACAATTTAGTTAGCTTATTCTTTAGTTAAGTGCATCAGGACATTATTCACCACATTAACAGTAAACATGTGCAGTATAACAGAACAGATCAAAAGCCACACACATGAACACCAAGATATAAGGTGGAAACCCAATGTGGGTGAAAACCACCTGCTGCAAGTTGTCTCTATCTTTCTTTAATATGAAACTTCAGTTTACAATCTTTTGTACTGGTGCAGCCTTATACCAGTACGCAGGCTACAACCTGCAGAAGGCTACAACCTTCTCTCGTTCTCCAAACTTCCTTGGAAGGGAGCTCCAACCCCCTTTGCTCTTGTACTAGCCAAGATACTAGTACGTAGGTGCTGTCCTACAATCTTCTTTCTTTCAGGTATCACTTTTCATACATTTTCAGACTTGGATATTCCTGAAGCACAACATTACAATCTGAAGACCACAATTCATTCAATTTCCACAATAGATCATTGAAGCATAAAACAACCAAACTTTGAATCACTGAACCACTGAACCCTGTCAATCACCAGTTACCAGAACACAGAGCAGACTACAGAACTCTGCAATAACAGTCAGACCCCACTGTAAACCCAAAATCAAGCTTTAAAAGATATACGCTACTTCAATGAGCAAAACCCGCGTATACACGCGCTTTTACCGAAACCAACATGCGTACAGATCTAAAAATAAACTTTCTCAATTTGCAGCTGTACCAGACATTAGTTAGACCCAAAACATAACATTGCGACAATATGCAGATCTAGAAATACGCATAATCAACCATATCATGATAGTGCATTTCAAACCATTAGATCCCGATCTATCCTTAGATCTAGTCTTCCATCAACCGATGTGATCTTTCCTTGGCTTAGATCAAGCAACCCAGAACCTGCATATCAGATCTCTTTCTCTCTTAGCTATTCAAGCCTTGTCGAAAGATAATTTTGCCTAATGATCTTCTTCTCCTTATATAGTCTTAGGCCTAGCTCAATACCAAGAGCCAAAACCATAGTAACACAATACCATCAACTTCAAAACTAGGGATCGACACGCCCGTCGAGACACAATGGTCCGAAATCATAGGCACAACTTCCAAGGACTAACCACCATGGACCAAAGATACTTTTCCACATACACGCGCTTTTTCTGAATCCAACTTGAGTGTACACGCGACTTGGGCTTAACGAACATGCGTATATGAACTTCCTTGGCATGCTGTACTAAGATCTGTCTTCTGATTAAGTTGCCATCACCTGTACCAACCTCTGAGCACCTGTACCATCCTCTGAGTGAGTTGCCATCAAGGACAACACTTGAATCATAATGCCAACAATCTCCCCCTTTGGACTTGATGGCAACCACCACACCAAGTCACTCTCCCCCTTTGACATCAAGGGCAAAGGGCTGTGCTCCCCCTGAGGACATGCTGATACCTCTGCTTGGCTGTGCTGACTCGTGCTCCCCCTGACAGTAGGCCAGATCTGCAAAAGATGTTCTTCAACAAGAACCAAGACTTATACACCATAAGGGACCGTCCTATCACCAAAAGACTCAATACATACATCCATACTCCCTACCAAGAGGGGACATATCAGAAACAACCAATTATATTACAGCATTCATCCCAGGCATAGTGGGGAAACCAACATAGGCCGTTACATGACCTTGACACCATAAAAGAGATATGACAAGAGAGATACATGACATAGAGACAACAGATCTAGACCAAGACTTAGGAAAGGCACCAGCAGCATCTGATAAACATCTTGTTAGATCAGCAACCAGGATTTCTTTCTGAGCTCCTTCTCCTGAAACCAACAACCAAAACATCTGAGTGCCAACAATGCTTTATGAGACTTTTAAGCTGCTCCCCCTGAACCTGTGCCTGTTGCACTCCCTGAAACTGTGCCTGAAGAATTCTGACATTCCCATTGCTGTTCAGAACTCCAGAGTTTTCCCTTGCTGTTCAGAACTTCATATACGCGATTTCTCCTGTATAAAACAGCGTATGTACGCGGATATACTTTCTGCAACAAGCGTCCAACATACACGCGACTTACCCATCATGAATCCGCGTATATACGCGCATATCCCTTCCGTAACCTGCGTATACCAACTTTTCTGTAGAACAAACAAACTTCAACAACAGGATGAAGCATCAACTACTCCCAGCTTTTGTCTGAGATATTCAAAAGTTTCCCTGGGCAGTGGTTTTGTGAGAATATCAGCTACTTGCTCCTTAGAAGGAACATACTCCAACTTGACCTTCTGCTCAAGCACTTGTTTCGGAAGAAAATGGTACTTGATTGGTATGTGCTTGGTCTTTGAGTGCATGACTGGATTCTTTGAAATGCTGATTGCACTTGTATTATCACATAAGATAGAGACAGGTGGAGTGCAAGTGATTTGAAAGTCCTGCAAGGTCTGCATCATCCAAAGAAGTTGTGTGCAACAAGATGCTGCAGCCACATATTCTGCTTCAGCTGTAGATAAGGCAATCGAACTTTGTTTCTTGCTGAACCAAGATACTAATCTGGAACCCATGAAGAAAGCACCTCCACTTGTGCTTTTCCTATCATCCACACTTCCAGCCCAATCTGCATCTGTGTAAGCATGAAGAGTGAGATCTGTATTTCTAGGATACCATAAGCCATAGTTTTGGGTCCCTTGAAGATATTTGAAGATTCTTTTGACTGCCTGAAGATGAGTTTCCTTTGGGTTGGCTTGAAATCTTCCAACCATTCCTACTGCATGTGTAATATCTGGTCGAGTACCTGTCAAATAAAGCAAACTCCCAATCATGGATCTATAAGTGGGTTGGTGAACTGCTGCTGATTCATCATTTGCACTGAGGCTGCATCCTGTAACCATGGGTGTACATACTGGCTTTGACTCTTCCATGCCATACTTCTTCAAGATCTGCTTGAGGTATTTGGTTTGAGACAAGAAGATACCTCCTTCATTTTGTTGGATTTGCAATCCAAGAAAATATGTCAATTCTCCAAGAAGTGACATTTCGAATTCTTTCTGCATAACCAAGGCAAAGTTTTGACTCATAGTCTCTTCATTGCTGCCAAAAATAATATCATCTACATAAACAACAAGAATTAGCAATTTGTTATTTTCAACTTTTATATAGAGATTGCTATCTGCTGATCCTTTTGAAAAGCCTTGTTGGTGAAGATATTTGTCCAACCGATAGTACCAAGCCCTTGGAGCTTGTTTGAGTCCATAGAGTGCCTTTTTCAATCTGCATACAAGGTTTGGGTCATTCCCAAGAATGAAACCATCTGGCTGCTCAATATATACTTCTTCTTCTAAGTCTCCATTCAGGAAGGCTGATTTCACGTCCATTTGAAATACCTTGAAGTTTTGAAAGCTTGAGAGAGCAAGGAACATTCGGATGGCCTCTAGTCTTGCCACAGGAGCAAAGGTCTCTTCAAAATCTATTCCTTCTTGCTGTGCATACCCTTTACAAACAAGTCTGGCCTTGTTTCTAATTACTTCTCCATTTTCATTTAATTTATTCTTGAAGACCCATTTTGTTCCTATTACATTCTTATCTTTTGGTCTAGGAACTAATTCCCAAGTGTTGTTCTTTTCGATTTGCTCAAGTTCTTCATCCATTGCTTTGACCCAACATTCATCTTTGCATGCCTCTTTCACATTTTGTGGTTCAATGGAGGAGAGTAGTGCCAAGTAGCTTGAAGCTTCTGCAAGTGTCCTTCTTGTTTGTACTCCTGCTTCTTTCTGCCCCACAATCTGAGTTTCTGGATGATTCTTTTGGACATATCTGGATGGAGTCTTCTCTTCTATTCTTGTCTGCTCCTCTGGTTCTTCTTGAGATTCTTCTTCTTCTTGAGGTTCTTCTTCTTCATCATTTCGCCTTTGAGAGTAACCTTCATCTTCTTCAATGTCTTCATGATGAACTTGCCTAGGAATATATCCCTTCTCATCAACCACTATATCAATACTGTCAACAATTCTAAGTCTTTTATTGTAGCACTTGTATGCTTTGCTATGTGGAGAATAACCAAGAAGAATGCCCTCATCTGCTCTAGGTTCAAGTTTGCCAAGTTGCTCATCAGTATTCTTAATATAACATTTGCTCCCAAAGATTTTGAAATGCTTCACGGAAGGAGTTTTACCACTCCAAAGCTCATGAGGTGTTTGAGTGCTGTTTACTCGGACATTTGTTTTGTTAAGAATGATAACAGCAGCATGTGCAGCTTCACCCCAGAAGGTTGCAGGAGTACCTGATTCATCGAGCATAGCACGAGCCATTTGTTGGATAGTTCTGTTCATTCTTTCCACAACCCCATTTTGCTGAGGAGTTCTAGCTGTAGAGAATTCTCTTCTTATCCCATGTTCATCGCAGAAATCGAAAAATTCATTTGATGTGAACTCCCCACCTCTGTCAGATCTGAGGCACTTAATTTTGTGTCCTGATTCATTTTCAGCCAATGCTTTGAAGGATTTGAATTTTTCGAATGCTTCATCTTTGTGCTTCATAAGCCCTAACCAAACAAACCTTGAGAAATCATCAATGAATAATATCAGATATTCTTCTCCTCGAGGTGTCCTTTTCCTAAATGGACCACATACATCTGTATGGACTAGCTCAAGAGGCAAGCTAGCTGATCCTTCCTTCTCTGGAAAGTTAGTTCTGGTTTGCTTTCCAAACTGACAAGATTTGCATATGGTGTTGTCTGGAATTTTGATATCTGGAAGATCGCGAACTGCCTGATATTTGCATGCTTTTCTTATTTGTGAGAAGCTTAGATGTCCCAACCTTCGATGCCATAACCAGTGCTCTTCATCCTTGCTAAGATAGCATTGTTGTTGTCCTTCTTCAAATATGTACAGATTATTTGGAGTTCTTTTGCCTTTGAGAACTGTTTTACCTGTATCAAGATCACGAACAAGACATCCATTCGATCTGAAAATAACCTCGGTTTTTTGATCACACATCTGGCTGACACTTAGTAGATTATGCTTTAATCCATCAACATACAAAACATTTCCAGCCTTGACCTTTTCTTTCAAAGGAGCAATACCTTTTCCTTTTATAGTTGCAGGAGTATCATTTCCAAAAGAAACTTTCTTTCCCTTTTCTAAAGTAGAATAAGATTCAAGTTTTTCTTTATCACCTGTCATATGTTTCGAACATCCACTGTCAATGTACCATAGATTTTCCTGTCCTTCTGCATAAAAAGCTATCCCACATCTTTCTGTCTGAGGTTCCTTTATTCTCCATTTTTTGGTGCTCGTGGCTTGTTCCTTTTTCTCCTGAAACCTGCTCCTGCATTCAGATTCTTTATGACCAAAATTATTGCAAATAGAACATTCAACTTCATTTTCAAGAACCGAAAAGTTGTTATAGGTCCTCTTTGTAATCCCTGTCATACTTCTTTGTTTTTGAGCTTCCCTAGTCATGATTGTTTTATATGCAACACATTGAGCTGCTTTGTGACCAAAGTTATGGCAAGAAAAGCATTGTCCATTGAAGAAGCTTCTGCGGTTATTGAATCTACCAGCCAACTGATTGTAATTTCTATTTTCATCTATTCTTGTGCCAAACTGAGAAGATTTTACCTGTGGTTGGTTGTAGCTTTTGTTCACCCTTAAGAAGGATTGTCCCTGATAGTTTCTGTTTGTAATTCGTCCCTGCTTTACCTGATTATCTTCATTGTTCTTCTGCTCATTTCTTCTTGCTGCATCAAGATAACTTTTTGAGGTGGATGCTTGAGAGGTTTCTCCATTATAGCCCAAACCTGTCTTGTTTAAAGGAGACCGCTGCACATTGATAATCTCATCCAAAGTTTCAGATCCTTTGACAAACTTAAGATTAATAGCTTTTGTTTTCTCAATTTCTTTTCTGAGACCAACAATTTCACCTTCTAGTTTTTCAAGATGTTTTTCCTTTTCATCAATTTGAAATTGCAAAGTATCAATGATCACACTCTTTTCTTCTATGCATCTCTTGAGTCTAGTAATTTCATTATAGAGATTATCCACATCTACAGCATCCTCATAATCATCATCTTCAAATGCCATTAACAGCTTATATTTATTACCTTGTTCATCTTCATCACTGTTTGATAAGCCATCACTATCTTCATGGGTGTAGTAGCTTTTCTTATTTGCACTTTGTTTCTTGTTCCATCTAGCAGGTTCTTTTCCTTTATCCTTATAAGGACATTTTGCAGCATAATGACCTACTCTTCCACAAGCAAAGCATTTGAAAGGTAGCTTACCTCTGAACCTTCCAGCACCCCTTTGAAGATTTCTGACAAAATTTGATTCTTCTTCCTCTTCTTCTGGAACATGGCTTGCTTCATAGTAATCTTCTTTTCCTGATGCCTTAAAAGCAGCTTCCCTTCTGTCTGATGGACCTCCCTTTCTCATTTCATAAGCAGTTAGAATTCCATGTAGCTGAGACATAGTGAGAACTTTGAGATTTTCCTTTTCTTCTATTGCAGATACTTTAGATTCAAACTTGGGGGATAATGATCTTAGAATCTTTTGAACTACTATAGTCTCTTTTATTTCTTCACCCAAATTTTTCATACAATTAACAATCTCATCTACCCGAAGAAAATAATTAGCCACACTTTCATCATTATACATCTTGAGAGTCTCATATTGAATCCTGAGAGTTTGAAGTTTAGCTTGCTTTACCTGTTCATCTCCTTCATAGCTAGTGATCATTTTGTCCCATATCTCTTTTGCTGATTTGAAGTGCATGACCTTCATGAATTCTGTTTGGGATATACTTCCTAATAGAGTACTGACTGCTTTTGCATTTGTTTCATATGCCTTTTTCTCAGCTGGATCTGTAGGAGTAGCTGAAGGAAAAGCATAGCCTGTTTCTACAATGTTCCAAACTTCTGTACCAAGAGATTGAAGATATGCAGTAACTCTTACCTTCCAATAATTGAAATTTGTTCCATCAAAAACCGGTGGCCTGATTGATGCTTCTTTCTCGTAGTTGCTCATGATGAATGATCTACCTTCAAGCGATCAAGCTTCTCTGAAGGACCTGCTCTGATTCCAATTGTTGGAAATAATACTGAGAGGGGGGTGAATCAGTATTATCAGATCAATCAAACTTTTTCAATGCTCAGAAACATATACGCTACTTCAGTTAAGTGAACCAGCGTGTACACGCTACTGTGACTAAGTTAAACAGCGTATAAGAAGAAAACTCACAATTTAGTTAGCTTATTCTTCAGTTAAGTGCATCAGGACATTATTCACCACATTAACAGTAAACATGTGCAGTATAACAGAACAGATCAAAAGCCACACACATGAACACCAAGATATAAGGTGGAAACCCAATGTGGGTGAAAACCACCTGCTGCAAGTTGTCTCTATCTTTCTTTAATATGAAACTTCAGTTTACAATCTTTTGTACTGGTGCAGCCTTATACCAGTACGCAGGCTACAACCTGCAGAAGGCTACAACCTTCTCTCGTTCTCCAAACTTCCTTGGAAGGGAGCTCCAACCCCCTTTGCTCTTGTACTAGCCAAGATACTAGTACGTAGGTGCTGTCCTACAATCTTCTTTCTTTCAGGTATCACTTTTCATACATTTTCAGACTTGGATATTCCTGAAGCACAACATTACAATCTGAAGACCACAATTCATTCAATTTCCACAATAGATCATTGAAGCATAAAACAACCAAACTTTGAATCACTGAACCACTGAACCCTGTCAATCACCAGTTACCAGAACACAGAGCAGACTACAGAACTCTGCAATAACAGTCAGACCCCACTGTAAACCCAAAATCAAGCTTCAAAAGATATACGCTACTTCAATGAGCAAAACCCGCGTATACACGCGCTTTTACCGAAACCAACATGCGTACAGATCTAAAAATAAACTTTCTCAATTTGCAGCTGTACCAGACATTAGTTAGACCCAGAACATAACATTGCGACAATATGCAGATCTAGAAATACGCATAATCAACCATATCATGATAGTGCATTTCAAACCATTAGATCCCGATCTATCCTTAGATCTAGTCTTCCATCAACCGATGTGATCTTTCCTTGGCTTAGATCAAGCAACCCAGAACCTGCATATCAGATCTCTTTCTCTCTTAGATATTCAAGCCTTGTCGAAAGATAATTTTGCCTAATGATCTTCTTCTCCTTATATAGTCTTAGGCCTAGCTCAATACCAAGAGCCAAAACCATAGTAACACAATACCATCAACTTCAAAACTAGGGATCGACACGCCCGTCGAGACACAATGGTCCGAAATCATAGGCACAACTTCCAAGGACTAACCACCATGGACCAAAGATACTTTTCCACATACACGCGCTTTTTCTGAATCCAACTTGCGTGTACACGCGACTTGGGCTTAACGAACATGCGTATATGAACTTCCTTGGCATGCTGTACTAAGATCTGTCTTCTGATTAAGTTGCCATCACCTGTACCAACCTCTGAGCACCTGTACCATCCTCTGAGTGAGTTGCCATCAAGGACAACACTTGAATCATAATGCCAACATTAACTACATTCATTTTTTAGATTTAGTCCATGTCTTAAAGGCATACCAGAGCTTTTAAGGACAACTGTAATATTTTTTGAGTGAGGATGACTTTATCTGTTTAGGTCCTTTTTTGGACCTAAACCTAGACCTATGAGATATTCTCATTTCCTTCCTGTGCAAAACCTACCCTCTCTTTCTGCTACTTATTAGAAGGAAACTCTTAGTCCTCTTCTTGCCCACTTTATTTATTTGCTTGTCTGTTTGTAAATTCCTATTGGTCCTTCTCTTTTCCTCATCACTATCTTTCCATCAAGAGATTTTCGTAGCATCTCTCTTTATCAAATTCCTCAAATGTCATAGGGTCATCCTTGAGCTAGGTTGGCCATATTTTTTTCTTCCTTCCTTACCCTCAGGAAATTGATGAATCCATTTCTTGATAATTTCCCTTATTGGGTCTTTCCTAAAAGGATTTTTGTTTCAAGCATGTCAATTCATACTATATGACTCTTCATGACCTGATGTGTAGGCGTGCATTACCTTTTCCATTCATGCCTTGTGACACCTTTTATCCTCACACTAGGTTTGAGAATCTATGTTCATATAATCAAGAATTTGCCTACAGAAGATTCCTGGTAATTCAAGGGTTACCTTTATTTTTTTTAGACAACTTTGAAGATTTAGTTTTTGACAAATTTCTAGTTTAAGATATCAGGTCTTTGTTACTTGGTCTATCCTTGAACACAAAGACATTTTTAATGTAATTTTTTATACTTTCCAGAGTATCATCAACCTGATAATGGAGGGAAAATTTTGATTTTTTACCAAGACAAGGGTAGAGTAGAGAACCAAGGAGGTTGGATAAAACCCTTGAAATGAGGTTTTAGAGGTAAATTTGAACTTTCCCAAAGCTAGGGACCCTATTCCATTACTCTGGGTTGTTTTCTTCAAATTCTTAGAGTTGTCAATGGTCAGTCTCTTTCATCAAGGATATATGCTATAACTCTTTGTCAATGTAGCATCCATTCAACTTATCCATTAACTGAATGACCAAATTCCTTTGCATCTGTAAAATAAAGAAAAAGTTAAAATCTTTTTAAAGGTTTAACTATTACATTTTGAAGGAATCTTCATCAATAATGAATTTCCTAGTAGCTTATTTACTTTTTCTTGATGCCCTAATTGTTCAGTCCTTTTTCTTGTCCAAGAAAAAACTTTTGGGGGAATACCAAGGGATCCTTCCCCACATCTATGGGTGACATTCCTAGTAAACCCATTGGGATAGGCTAGTGTATTTAACCCTAGGGGATCTGACTGGGCACCTACTGGCATGGAACTAAAAAAGGGTCCAACAACACTGGTGACAACAAATTGAGCTAACCCCACGTTAAAATGTTTAATCCCTATTTTGGAAGCATATCTTTATATGAGCGTCCTAGTTGAATTAAGATATGAATAAAAAAAATTTCCTTCAGCATAGGCATAGTGCTTTTATGTGCTTCCACTAACTGCAAATTTTGCATAGATGATTTATTACTAGGTGCAACTAAAGTTTATATAGTGACTATTAAACTAGGGTGATTTTTCAAATTAAAAGAGCATTATGGGCACTGAAATTTCAAACCAATTGTTGAAAGTGCGAAGCAAGTAGTTGAAATAATTTTTTTACGGCACATATTACCAGCTAGTTACTTCTTTTAATTTTCATTTCTTTGAACTTGTTGATAGAACACTTGTGGAATTTCCAGTGGCATTAGATGCTCTTTGTAGACCATAACTGAATGATGCCATTTGTGTTGGTGTGACATCTTCTTAACATTTTTTTTGAAATTATAAAGTAATCTGGACCACTAATTGATTTAGTTGTTGAAACATTTCTCAAAAAGTGCTCCATTCCAGAAATTGAAGTGAGGATGTCCAAAAATGCCTCATAGAAATGATTTCCAACTTTCCATTCTCTCAGCAATCCTCAACCAATATGCTTCACCAATATAACTTAATTACTACAAAGCATTAACCCAAAAATGGAAAAATGTTATTTTTGTCACCATCCCATCCAAGCCTTCAACTTTATGCCTTTGTTATATGGGCACTGCTACAGGTATCTTTTTTGAAGAACCTATAATCGTCCATTAACCCCCACCACCCTAGTGGATTTTTAGTTGTTGTTATTATAGTTTAGAAAAGTGAAAGAATAGAGAAACATGTGTTATTGTAGAGGACATGGACTTGTAGAATAGGAAATTGCTTGCTGCAATTTTGGATTAGTATACAAATCATGATCATGGGTCTCTGATGCATAATCGTCAAATTTACTTTTAGTTCGCAGTAAGGATTTATTCCTTCATTTCTGTGGCTTATCAATTTCATTTTCATTTTACAATAAATAAGTATCTAAAAATAATATTTTTTTATGATTGTTTGTTCATCAACATGTTATCCTAAAGCCTTTCATGTTGCATTGAGTCAAGAAAGATGCGATCACCGAAATTACCAGTGAAAAGGAAGTAACTATGAATTGTATATTGAGCTCTTGCCAGCAAGCCTTTTATCAGGCTATCAAGAACAAGATTTATGTAACTGAATTACTTGATAGTGCGAGAGGTCTATTAAACTAGAAAAAGGTTGAAAACCTCATGAACATTGTTATCTAGTTGAGGAAGGTATGGTTAGTGCCACTCTTGCTGATAGACATTCTTGAAGATACTTGTTCTTTTAATTGCAAAAGTTGGTTGCATTTCTTAACTCAGTTTACTATCGTAAATGAATTTTCATTGTAATAGAAATGTTTTTATTGCGACTTCCGCATTTTTAAAAACACAAGGACATGTTTAATTAAAAAATTTATTGGATTTTATTTAGTTTTTTCAATGTTCGAGTAAATTTTTGAAAAAAATAATGATTAGACTATCTTCTAAACAACATGCATGGTTATTTAACAATTTAAAATAAATTAGGTCGAACTTCCAATGAAATAACATAATACTATTCAATTTGAACTTGGCTTAAAGGGAACATGTTTTAGTTTTCTCCTCATTTAGAAGGGCTATTCCTTGTCTGATAGTCAAAAAAATATAGGCCTTTTTTTAGAGTGGTTGTTTCTAATTGAGTTTAAAATGTTTCTTTCTTCATTTGATAGACTTTTGTGGTCATTTGGTGGACACAAATAAAATTATCTTATCTTTTACTTGGAACAAAACTTGTATGAATATTTATGCATATTTATTTTTGTTGTCCTATTGCTAGGTTAGCCCTAGGATATTTTTCTCTCAATAATGAAATCGCCATAGAGTGAATGTTTCTTTATTTCTTGTCAAGCCCGGGGACATCCTAGGACCATGCCTGTATGTTCTATGATTAAATATTTAGAATAAATGGGTTAAATGAAAATGTTTAATACAAGCAATAATTTATCTATGGATAGAGCCACCAAATCAGATAAGTTTGAGAGGTTCACCCTCATTTACCACTATGAATAGATGCTTGTGGCTCTATATGGGATTCAACTTGGTAACATTATCCCATAGGAAATCAGTAGTCACATATTCACACCAAACACTTTTCTAGACATCACAAATGACATCTATCCTAACACTGCTTGGTTTATGCTTAATATCATTGAGCATGTAAATGACAGTAGTTAGTGTGCATCCTTGTATTTTCCAACCATTACAAGGTCCGTGACATCATTTCATACTATACCTTTCTTCCTACAGAGTTTAACCAATCTTCAAATAAACGATATGCATAGGTGCAAAACATAGGGTGTAGAGGAAATACAGTTTCTGTGGCAGAATGCTTCAATAGGATGAATCCTAACTATACAGATAAAATGATGATAATTGTTCATCAACTCATAAAACTCAAAAAATCGTGTCTTTTAACCCTATCATGCAAAATCACAACAGAAAACCATTTAGCATTTAGCTTTTTTTTCTTTCAGATTTAATAGAAAATCAATGATGTTGTTTTGAGTGTTCAAATTTGCATGTTTGCTATTTTTATCAGCAATATGTGTTTGTAGGTTTAGATATAGTATTGCAAAAATTTGGAATTTTCGTTTTAGCAATTCTTTAGGTTTCAAAGGTATTGTTTCTTTACTTAGATTTCAGAGTGCAAAATTTGCTCAATGTGGTGACACAAAATATCACATTATGTGCATTCTTTCTTTAAGTTGTTTGCTATGGGTTAAAAAATTATTCGAGGATGAAAGAAAGCATGCATATATTCTATGTTTGTATTTCTACCATTTTCCTTTTTATTCTAATTGAGAAAAGAAACAGTTAATGGATATTAACGTAATGTCATATCAAATTCACATTTTCTATTAAGATCTCACCATTAGTAACATGTTTTATTTCATTATGATGCGCTCTATGCTTGTTTAATTCTCTTAAATGGTAAACAACTATTGTTACTCCAATGACATATTACAAGTAGTTTTTTGATATGTCAAGCTCTAATCACTAGGGAGCCTCAACTTGTTTCCAAAGATATTTCCTTATGGAAAGCACTCTGCACATCTCGGGATATTCTTCTTGATAAATTACAGAATCATGGCAGGGAAATTAATCAAAGAATTAATGATCTGGATAAAACTAAACATTTGATTATACAATTCGTTAAAAAGAAACTTATTGGACATCTGAGGGTTTTGGGAAATGATGTAGTAACTGAAATGAGAAGTCAGTGTCGGAAGGATCAATAGATGTGTCAAGCAGTGCCTTAGAGGTAAAGATACCAATTTTCATTATCTAGTAGGTTTCCTTTGTGTGTGTATTCTGAAGTATATTTAGGATGGGGGTTGACATTTTACGTGATTAATATATAGTATAATCAAATGTATTTACCTGCACAGTTATGAGGTTGTATCATTATGTACCATTGTTTTTATTCCTCTTGTACAAAAATGTGCACTGGCCATTGGTATCCAATGTGGAAATTCTAGAAGGATTCCAAGCATTGGGGAGCCAACTTACTTCTATTTGGAATGCATTCTTGAGGTTTCACAGGTATTGTTGCTTTACCTAGATAATTTAATTTTACTTTCTTCCGAAACAATTTGATGTTATCTTGTCCTTAATTGTTAAAACTTAGTTGGAATTAGAAGTTTGTTTTCTTTCCATTTAGAGGTCCTTGAATCTTTTCCTCTGTTTTATTCCCAATTGAACCATGACGCAACTAGATGTGTTGGTATCCAGTGAATTCATTTCTTTGGTATTTTGGGTGTAAGGGTTTCCATGCCCAAACTTTGTTGGGTTGCATCCAAAGTGCTAGATTAAAGAATAATTGGTTTGAATTCATGTAGATATGGTAGCACAACTAATCCAATGGATATTTATTGAGTTCCATCTAGAAATAGCTTTTACTCATTTGAGAGCACACACGTACGTAGAATTGTATGATTTTGGAGAATTCCAATCCAACATTATTCGAGGAGGGTTGGGTCATTTGAAAAAAATGGTACAAATACCTGATATTCTGTAATGTCAGGCCTGCTCTTCATGCAACAATATGAATATTCCTTGACAACTGGGTGAGTTGCAAGAAGTCTGATTTTCACCTTACATCCAATCTATTTTACAAATGAAGGGTAATAGAGGCCTCCAGATGTTAACAGTGGTGATGCAACCAAAGTTTGGGTCTGCCCTCTTTAGCACACAGAGGAAACCAACTTCCCATCGACATCATATACCTCTTAACCATTCACTGAGTCTACACAGTTAAACTTGTAAGAGTAATATTCCCAAAAAGAAATTTTCCAATATAGCTCAGAGTTTTCTGAGTTTATGAAATGTTTCTGATGAAGCATTTATTCGAAAGGTTTGATGTCAGAGCGTTGTAGGTGTACTTTCATCGTTTTGGTTCCCAATGAGATACTATAGGATGGTAACATATATTTTACAAACATTCAACTATAAAATGCCATGGATATATGCCAGATGTCAATGGAATGAGCATTTTTTGTTAATGTTTTAACTCATAATTATGGCTGCAATCAATAAAATGGCACAGAGTCTAGTAAACAGTTGTTATAGAGCACTAGAATTCAGATTGGAACCTGATAAATACACCAGCAAGCATACCTCCTTCCAGCAACTACAAAGTCTCCCACAAGCTCCACTTTATTATCAGTCCTAATCCCTCAAGTAGAACCCAATTTCAGCTCCCCAAGTAGACTGTTATACACAGATTTTTGGTGTATGAACAATAGAGAAATAACTTGGTAGTTGGGTCTCTTTCACAAAAATTTTGACTGCCACTCTAGCTTTATGCCCTTAGGGTCATCTGAGGGTTGAGTATAGGAGAATTTATGTTCCAACCTAATCTGAAGAAGTTATGGGAATTTTTTTGTTGTGTTTTCAGAATCTTTTCATTTGGGACTCGTTGGACTTAGGGTTTCATTGAAGCTCACTGCTATTTTTCTTTCTCTCTTGTACACGGTCAATACCAATCACCACTCCATAATATTTCCACCTTATCTGAGCACTGCACATTTGAAAGTCTCAAGCTTGATTTCTATATCAATGATCACCTTGAAGATTAAAAATTACGAATCCATCTGAAGTACATTAATCTTAAAGGGATCTTGAGAATGTGTTTTGAAATCAGAATATTTTTAAGTGTAATCATTGTTTTGTCAAATATATCTGAAGTTGTCTTTGACCAATTAATAATGTCATTCAATGGTTGTCTAGTTATTCAGTCATATCCTACACTGGAATGTACAATCAAAATTTGACTTTGATTTTTCACTAACGACTGAGTAATATCTCTTCACAAATTATATTTGGATGGCACCTGTAATTAAACTAATGGAAATTGTTTTATGATTTCAAGATCAAAATTCTCATACTGTGATGAAAAATTATCTGTAGTTGATGATATGTTTATAGGACAATATCATATCATCCTCATCTGAAGTGTGAATCCTCAGTGGTAGATCTTGTTTAGTATTACAAGTATCAAGAATTAATTGTATACCTTAATTATGTATAAAGGAATTTTGTTTTAATATTTTTTATGATTGTAAGGCACACATTCATCCAACCATAATCTGTAGCAGTGATATGATAGAATGGAAAATATTTGATATTATAATAATGAAACTATGTGTCTCATTACCCTAAATCCTTGTTGGTATAGATATGGAGACCTATTTGGAGATCATCATAGTGCAAACAACCCCATATGTATCATAGGTAAAACATTAACAAATGGTGATTTAGAAGCATGATTTATTTGATACATGAAGTAATAAGAAAATGTTGTGACATGACACTCATGCTTGAAGTCTGCAAGAAGTAAAAGTTCAGGAAATAAAGGAACTCAAGTAAATAGTGAAATTAAAGAAGAAGTGTGGCAGTGTCTTGGATAAGTATGCCAAGAATTTTTTGATGAAGCTAGGGCATCTATGTTGTTGATATGACATAGCTAAGATTTGAGTAGAAGTAAGGGTCATGAAACAACTATGGTCATAATCAGTAGCATCAAGGCAGTATAAGAGATAGCAAAAAATGGATAAACAACAATAGTGGTGAGACTTGTGAAGTGCAAAAGAGGCAATTGCATGGCACAGGGAAAGTGACAGCAACAGTTGGGTACAACAATACAGTGGCAATTCGATAGAAGTAGGAAATAGACGGAACAAGTATGACAACAACAATAGTAGCATCAATGGGCATCGTTAATAGCAGTAGCAGAAGCATTGCGCATCAAAAACTATTCGTAACTGGGCCATTATCCTTGGTATGAGATCCCAAACTTTAGGAAGCTTTTTCTTCCTTCCATCTTGACAAGAGACAAAGAATGTAGGCTATTAGCCAGGGCCATAACCTCTCACTCCTTGAGACGAAAACCCACACAAATTCTTCTTATAGAGATTCCAATTGATGAATACCAAGACCAAGACCCTTGACCTTTGTGCCACTCCAAGACCAAGATACAACTCCTATTCCACTTTGATCTTATTTAGCTTCAAAACTTTCGGCCTTCCTTCTAGACTTCTACTACTTCCTCCTTGAATTTAGACCTTCTTTTTCTCGTCCTCTCTTCTGCTGGTAGCACCAAAATTATTTGTTGTAGCAATACCGAGATCACTTGTCGTAGTAGCACTAAGATATCTCCACTGAAATAGCACCAAGATTGTGATAGGCTCCATTGTAATTGTACCGAGATTATAAGAGCACCAAGGCCATTATTGTAAGTGCACCGAGACCTGTAGTTACTATAGTCACTGTAATAGCATCCAAACCATTCACTGTAATAGCATCTCACTGTAATTGCATCCGAACTATTCATTGTTATTATCTCTATAATATATTTGAGCTCCTTCACCAAATTACCTGTCTTTGAAATTTCTATCTGAACTTATATCTCTAATTAGCCCGAGTTCCTGTACCCTTATCTGAGTTCCTTCACCGATCTTTTCTTTGAAATTAGCCATTGAATTTCAGAGGTTATCTGAATTTATTGACTGCGGAATAGGCCGAGCTGCCTATTTATAGTAGTTTGTCCATGTATATTAGTCAACATAACCATATGAAGAGTTGTGTCTGCAATTTAGGTGAGCTGACATGAGTTCTATATTTCATCTTGAATCTCACTTGAAGAAGGATCACTTGTGTTCGTCTTGGAGGGCTACGTGACTATCTTATTGACTTATATACATTTGTAACATACCCAAGAAGGGTTCTTCATACATGACATTGACTCTCTTTGACTTTTAGAACTAGATGACAAATCCTAAAGGTTCACAATGGGAGCCATCTAAAAATAAAATTCCTTGCTCATGAAACCCATTAATTAGTAACTAATCATTATCATAATATATTTTTGCTAAACTACAATTCTTTTGTATATTTATATTATTTATTTTCCTATTCTGGAAATAGAGGAGCGCATTTGGTGCATTAGGTTTTCTATATTTGATGAATGTTTCCTATTTAGGTTCATGATATGAAGGTACTCTATCACGTAACTTGGGCTATCACTTTTGCTAATTAAATACCATGGGTTGTTGAGCACATTTATATGGCACAAGTAAAGTTCATGTTGTTTTGAAATTTGGATTATGTTTTCTTTTTTTAGTCTTATGATAAATAATTGTGCCTAATTGGAAGCTTGCTTGCAGTGGGGTATAATGTGGATCATAATGCGGAGAGAAAAAAGAGATAGGTGACATTTTAAAAGAATGCGCTTTCCACCATTTGATGATGAGAAACCTCCTTTAATTTATGCAAACAATTTGTTAGATGTGGACCCTCTTGAACCTATCTAATTGGAGTTGTATGAGGAATAAGATTTTGTTGTATACGCATCATTTTATGTCTACAAGCCCCTAGTGAAAAGTTGAAAACAAACTTATAAATGGGCCTAGTTATAGAAGGTTGCAATTATCACTTCCCATCATGGAAACTTTCCATCATCTCGCAAGACAACTACTTTATGACTTGATTGATAAAAACTATTTCTATCTCTTTGATATGGAGTCATTTTTCAAAACAAAAGCATTGAACATGTGGATATGAGGTATTATCAAGCCAATGCCTAGGAAATTGTTGGGTCAATCTTTGGTCATCTATTTTCTTTCTCTTGTCATAAATTTTATTGTTGCAATCAAGTTCAAACTTTTACTGACATCTCTATTTTAACAACAGGAGGGCCAAAGTTTGATCCTTTGTACCAATATATGGAGAAGGGTGATGAATAATGGAATGATTTCAATGATATTAATAAGATTATTATCCACTCTCCACTTCAGACAGAGTATATAATTTCATTTCCTCATCTCTACAACAATAGGCCTAAGAAATTTAAGTTTTGTGTATATCATAGTCCCATGGTGATGTACATAAAAACTTAAGATCTAGATTTACCAGCATTTTATTTTGATCCTCTGATTCATCCAACTTCTTTTCATAAGACTAATCTCCATGAGGGGAAAACTTACAAGGAGGATGATGACGATGAATTTTTTTGTTCTAGAAGGTGTGGAACCTTTGTTGCACCATACACCACTTTACACAGATACAACAATTGTTGGTATTTCATTATTTTTTGCTCCACATCAATTCAATATGCAATCAGGTCTTATGCGATGAGTGAAAGATATTCCTCTTGTTTCTGATTGGTACAAGGAACAGTGGTATGCATTTTTATGATGCATGACACATATTCATGTTCTTTGTGTTCTTTAGTTGTGCTGCATGTGCCATGGATTTGATTCCTTGAATGTTTCATGTCATGCAACCCCTCCACATATCCAATGAAGGTTCGTGTGAGCTATCAGAAGCTCCTAAAATGTTATGTGTTGAATGAAATTAATCACAGGACTCTAAAGGATCAAAAGAGGAAATACTTGTTTCATTCCCTTCAACCTACCAAATTTTTCCAGAAAACTAAGCTAGATTGGGTAGAGGCTGGGCTTCAAGTTTGCAGACAAGGTTACAATATGTTGAAAATTATTATTCACCGAAAGAACTTGAATTATTTTCATCTTGATTACAATTTCAATCTGAAGCCTATGAAGACACTCACAACAAAGGAGCATAAGAAGTAATGTTTTGGAAATGCTTTCCATTTATGTTGTGAAATTTTGTGACTAACAAAACTAGTTGTCGATGCAGATATCCAATTTTGACTCAGAAATGTAGATACTTTCTAGTTGGTAGACAGATTACAATATACATTTTCACATGTAGGGCAGTTAACTAGTATGTATCGTTACAAGTATATCAGATTATGCCCCAAATAAGAATGTGTAAATATCTGAAGCATTTGATTTATTATTGCTTTAACATTGGGCCTATTGGGAAAGGACATGAATGTGAATTTTGGGCTCCAATGTGGAAGGTATTGTTGTTTCTCATATGTGCTATAGTACTAGTGCTAGAAAGGTGGCCTAGAAACTGACTTGCATGATAGTTTGAAGGTTGTCATTCAAAGCCTCATCAAAAATTTGCTTCGATGGTTGGCAAGCCATATTATCTCAAAAAAATCAAAATTAGTTCTCTGAGTGCTTTTCAATTGCAAGTCCTAAATGATGTTGCCTCTCTTGGTATGATGCTTCAAAGAAGGAACATCAAAGAGAGCATGTACAATATTTTTCATGTAAATCTGAACAAACTTTCTCTTCAAGCATTTGGACACTCCCAAATGTATTCATTCCTCTTAAGAGTCATCAACATGGTATTGTGTGGAGAACTAGTGTAGGTGAAGCAATGATTCTTAAACGCCATAGTTGTCTCCAATTTAGGGGTTGTGGGGTACTTTACCCGTAGTGCACTAGACAAGTGAAAGAAGAAACACAATATAAAATTTATAAATTGAATCTTTGAGAATTCTCTCTTCTAACATTTCCAATTCACAAACTCAACATCATAATCCAAAATCAATAACTAAACTATAGCCAATGCTTGAGTTCATTCATCAACATGTAACATGTAGCTATTGCATGCAACAATGCCACCATGTGATTACAACAACAATAATGAGAACTAAGTGTACACATAGATGCCATGATTATAGCTAGCTTAAAAAATTGATCACGTCTGTGGATCACCGAAACATGGTTTCATGTATATGGAAATACACCATCCACTTTGAGATAATGGCATCAACTTTTCAATAAACATGATATCCTCCGTAGATCCTTTATTTCCATCGACAATGGCGCTAACACCATTTCTGATTACATGTGGACATACATGTTCTAACATTTTGGTTGTTTCAACAACTTAAACTTTCCTTAGATCATCTTGTGCGTACTAGATTTCCAAATTACCACTTCCTGTGCCTACATCCAAATTTGTCTTGCCTTCAAATTGGTGCATGCTCTCAAATATAGTTGTGTAATAAGCATACATCCTCACGTGTCACATTTGGGAAAAGAGTTGTAGGGAATCTCCACAATTCCGTCACTTCCCATGTCTTTCCTAGTACCAAATCACTAACATCCGTGCATAGACTTTACTAAATAACATAAATTTTCTCTCTTCAACATTGCATAATTATAATGAACAATTGCCTCAATATGTTTTTTATCAACAGACTTTGCCTCATGAGAAGGTATCTCATCTCAAGGATCAATTTTCTCATCAATAGACCATTCCCAAAGAACAAATTCCAAATTTGGATGAATAGTCAATTCATCAATAGGCATTGCCTCATGTGATTTTCGATCCTGTGCTATAAACACGTGTCATGAATTCAAGCCATCCTATGTGTAAAGGAATTATTTTTTCTCAAGGTCATCGCTCATAAATTTCATTATGGATAATGCCTTCATATTATAAATCAAACCCATCACAAATAAGATTTATGTCGTTCCAAGATCAACAAGATATGGGTGATGGAAAAAGTCAAACTATTCTTTAAGTCAATATAGGCCAACCCATATTTTATGGATTGCAAGGGGATAAAGTTAAACAAGTGAGTGGAGAGAATTTAGATGAATATCCTTCTCTTAATTCTCATATTAATGAGAGGTCGGATGAGACAGATAGGGTTGTTCAGAAGACAACATTGGACCAGGATGATAAAATTTACCCTGCTATGAGGACATCAGTAAATCAATCCAAAGGAAATGATGTTGAGAAAATCACTGAGTTTTCAGGGAGTTGCAATGCTAACTTGGCTGGAAGCTTTGGTGGAATAGAATGTTCAGTGAATATGAATACATTTTTCCCTTTTGGTTGGGGTGATTCTTATCAAGCTTACCAGAAAACTGAAAAGCTTGAAACTTTTGTGGCAACACAATGTCAACTCAACTTGCCTATTACTGTAGGGGATAAGGGAGCCATAGGCATTCTTACTGATGCCATGCAAGCATTACAACTATATGGAAGAATGAACCAATTGTCAAGGCCTAGTTCAGAGCCCAAAGAAATGGAAGTTGGATCAACTAATCTTCTAGAAGAATATGGCACTCTTAATCATGATGGGGATGTTCATATTAAGTTTCCTACTATGGATCAAAGGCTGGGTGAAAAGTTGCAAGAGACTACTTCAAGAAGTCTACAAAGGTCAACATAATTTTTTTCACATTTACAACTTCCCTCACATTTGTTGGTTCCTGAAGCCTGAGAACTTTCATAAAAACAACAGGTAAAGTCAAGAAGCCAAAATGGTCCACCCCCTTTTCATTTGTTGATATTAGAATGAAGTTTTATTATAGGCACTGTTTTTTATTTGTTTTGGTTAGAAAAGGGTTTGATCTTGGTTTTATGTGACCTTAAATTTATCATATGTAGCATGTTGAGAAATGGGAAAGAATAATGTGCGACATTTATCTTTTAGAAATTGATGTCGAATGAAAGGATACAAAGTTTAACCAAACTACAGTTCAGTTTGGTAAAGGTGAAGGAACATCTTAAAAAGATACATAAGAATACATCATATAAAAAGTTTGAATATAAGTAATATATGAAAATTTCTTTTGCAAATGTGTTTATTTTTTACCCAAGATATCATAGCAAAAAAAATATTGATATTGTAAAAAAAAATTGAGGACCTCATTGAGGTTGATTTTTCTCATGTCATGCTTGGTTGATACCTTCTCATATGTCAAGAATACTTTAAATATGAATTAATATATTCCTGAAACAAATCAAATTCAAATTTTATAGATATAAAAGATAAAAACAAATGTCAATGCCTTCGTTTGATTGTTACTTGACTCTATTGTGGGAAGGTTAAAGGAAATGTGATTGGAAAAAGGATGGGGAGACAATGCATAACATGTATTGGATATGATTAATTTGTTGTTAGAGATCCTTCAGGCACCTGAGCCATTGACTTTGGAAATGTTTCTAGTAGGGATTCCTATGGTTTTTAATGTTGTGATTCTTTCACCGACTCATGTTTATTTTGGGCAAGCAAATGTTTTAGGAATTCTAGATAAGACATCGGTGGACAGGTAAACAGATTTTTTATAATTGCAATGTCCATTACATGATATCCTCTCTTTATTGTTTGGTTGTATTTTGAACATTTATTTTGATTTTGTTTTGTCTTTAAGCTATGAAATTGAAAATACTTGGTATCATGTCCATTTAAACAACAACCAAATCTTGAAGATGAAATTAGTATTCCATGACATTGATTGGAAGCCTTATAACCATTTTGTGTTAAAAAAATTTCATGACTATCAGAAAAGTTTACTTTCATGTTGTTATTTGAGCACATGTTTTTTATATACTTGACCAAGTTCATGCATTATAAAATTAAATCTTGTTGTGAAAAAAATGACAAGGATTAAACATCACGCCTCAGATTATTTGTTTTCACAAGTTATCTACAACTTGGGATTTTTATCATGTAACTTAGTTGGCATGATTGTGCCTAAGATTTCAGTGAAGGTTGAATACTAAGTTACTAAGGTGTTATTTTATATGGTGACATTTTATTTTCTTTGCTTATACAGGTCATCTCGCCACATTATAGTGGCCACTAATGCCCAACTAAAGAAAACTTGTTCGAGTTTCTTGCTTGTATGGGTAAAAATGGCTTTGACATTGATGATGTTGAGGTATATGTTGTATAAAATCTTTATACTCTACTTTAGTTTATATTCTATTGTTCATTGTATTTCATGTCTTACACTATGCATTGTACCTACTTTTGTTTTCAGAAAATGAATTTCGTATTGATGAAAGAAGCAGGAATTGATGAAAGAGGCTCAGATAAATAACACTGGAGTGACAAATGAAAAGAGAGAGAGAGAGAGAGAAGAGAACTGATCTAGTGATACCCTTAGATTCAATATCCCACATAAGACACACATAGAGGGACTGATGGTCATGTCTCCAAATTTGGTGAATTCACCTGCAATGCCTTGGAAACATAATAATAATGTTTTGAAGTAATGAAACATCATTTCATGTGTAAATTGTAGTCCAACCAATATTAAGTTGGAGACTCATATTGTAATACTTTAACATTTCATATAATATAATTTACGTGTTTGAAATTATTTATAGTTGCACTTGATATTGTTTAGTATTGTAATTAAGATATGCAACTTTGTGTTTTCATATAAGATGAACATGAACATTGTATGACATTTTTGACATTTAGTTGCAAAAGCATACTAATTAACTTATGTTGATTAATAATGACCACATAAAATCAATTTAAAACTACTAGATTAGTTCATATTGATTAATGATGAACACAAATAAAATGAATATACAACTAAATTAGTCAATTATAATGATTATTAATGAAAGTAAATGAAATGAATATAAACTACTAAATTAGTTGTTTATATAATGAATATGAAACTACCAAAAAAAGATAAATGACCACTGCAAATGATAAATTTGTGATTACAAATGAGGACTACATTTTTCATACATACGTGTATTAGTAGCTAATTTATAGTATCTTATAATGCGACCAAAATTTAGTCATATTTCTCCAATCATTAATTGGTTCCAAACAATGACTAAAATTTCCATATATATGACTATTACTAGCTAATTTACAGTATCTTATAACACGACCAACATTTTTGTCATATTTCTTTGGTCATTAATTGGTTTTCCCCGGTGGCCATATAGTAATATATTTTGTTGTATAATTGGTCATTAATTGTGGCAATTAATGACTAAACCAATGACTAAATTTGTGACTAAATCTATGACTAAAAATGGCTTTGACATTGATGATGTTGAGGTATATGCTGTATAAAATCTTTAAAGTCTACTTTAATTTATATTCTAGTGTTCATTGTATTTCATGTCTTACACTATGCATTGTACCTTCTTTTGTTTTCAGAAAATGAACTTCGTATTGATGAAAGAAGCAGGAAATGAAGAAAAAGGCTCAGAGAAATAACACTAGAGCGACAAATGAAAAAAAGAGAGAGAGAGAAGAGAACCGATCTAGTGATACCCTTAGATTCAATATCCCACATAAGACACGCACATAGGGGTTGATGGTCAAGTCAACAAATTTGGTGAATTCACCTACAATGCCTTGGAAACATAATGATAATGTTTTGAAATGATGAAACATCATTTCATGTGTAAATTGTAGTCCAACCAATATTAAGTTGGAAACTCATATTGTAATACTTTAACATTTCATATAATATAATTTACGTGGTTGAAATTATTTATAGTTGCACTTGATATTGTTTAGTATTGTAATTAACATATGCAACTTTTTGTTTTCATATAAGATGAACCTGAACATTTTATGATATTTTTTACATTTAGTTGCAAAAGCATACTAATTAATTTATGTTGATTAATAATGACCACATAAAATCAATTTAAAACTACTAGATCAGTTTATATTGATTAATGATGAACACAAATAAAATGAATATACAACTAAATTAGTCATTTATAATGATTATTAATGAAAGTAAATAAAATGAATATAAACTACTAAATTAGTTGTTTATATAATGAATATAAAACTACCAAAAAAAGATAAATGACCACTCCAAATGATAAATTTGTGATTGCAAATGATAAATTTGTGAATACAAATGAGGACTACATTTTGCATATATACGCGTATTAGTAGCTAATTTATAGTATCTTATAATGCAACCAAAATTTAGTCATATTTCTCTAGTCATTAATTGGTTTCAAACAATGACTAAAATTTCCATATATATGACTATTAATAGCTAATTTACAGTATCTTATAACGCGACCAACATTTTGGTCATATATCTTTGGTCATTAATTGGTTTTCTCGGGTGGTCATATAGTAATATATTTTGTTGTATAATTGGTCATTAATTGTGACAAGTAATGACTAAATTTGTGATTAAGTCTATGACTAAAAATGCCTTTGACATTGATGATGTTGAGGTATATGATGTATAAAATCTTTATAGTCTACTTTGGTTTATATTCTAATGTTCATTGTATTTCATGTCTTACACTATGCATTGTACCTTATTTTGTTTTTATAAAATGAAATCCGTATTGATGAAAGAAGCAAGAATTGAAGAAAGAGGCTCAGAGAAATAACACTGGAGCGACAAATGAAAAAAGAGAGAGAGAGAGAAGAGAACTGATCTAGTGATACCCTTAGATTCAATATCCCGCATAAGACACACACATAGGGACTGATGGTCAAGTCTCCAAATTTGGTGAATTCGCCTACAATGCCTTGGAAACATAATGATAATGTTTTGAAGTGATGAAACATCATTTCATGTGTAAATTGTAGTCCAACCAATATTAAGTTGGAAACTCATATTGTAATACTATAACATTTCATATAATATAATTTACGTGGTTGAAATTATTTATAGTTGCACTTGATATTGTTTAGTATCGTAATTAACATATGCAACTTTTTGTTTTCATATAAGATGAACATGAACATTGTATGACATTTCTTACATTTAATTGCAAAAGCATACTAATTAATTTATGTTGATTAACAATGACCACATAAAATCAATTTAAAACTACTAAATTAGTAGTTTATCTTGATTAATGATGAACACAAATAAAATGAATATACAACTGAATTAGTCATTTATAATAATTATTAATGGAAGTAAATGAAATGAATATAAACTACTAAATTAGCTGTTTATATAATGAATATGAAACTACCAAAAAAAGATAAATGACCACTACAAATGATCTATTTGTGATTGCAAATGATAAATTTTTTATTACAAATGAGGACTACATTTTGCATATATACGCATATTAGTAGCTAATTTATAGTATCTTATAACGCGACCAAAATTTAGTCATATTTCTCCAGTCATTAATTGGTTTCAAACGATGACTAAAACCATATATATGACTATTACTAGCTAATTTACAGTATCTTATAACACAACCAACATTTTGGTCATATTTCTTTGGTCATTAATTGGTTTTCTCGAGTGGTCATATAGTAATATATTTTGTTGTATAATCGGTCATTAATTGTGACAATTAATGACTAAATCAATGACTAAATTTGTGACTAAATATATGACTAAATTACTACTAGAAGATAAAATTGAGACAACCAATAAATCAGTAATCTAAAAACGACTAAAAATTGGTCGCGTTATAAGATACTGTAAATTAGCTACTACTGGTCATTGACTGAAAAATAGTCGTTTATATGCAAATTTTAGTCATTTTTTTAGTAATTAATTGGTCATTTTGTACTAGTGTGTATATATATATATATATAAACTTAGGCCCCTTGTACTCCGATATTACATATCAGTAGTATAGGTTCACACCATTTTGATTTTGTATACATTCTTGGAACTTCTACCTTTTATACTTGTATACATATTGACTGTGTCATACTTGCCCTGTGATTATAATATGGTTAGTTTCTTATTGATAGGATCACATCCACCTCTTCACCACCAATTATTCTAATATGTTGGTTATATAAATTCTGATGGATTATTAATATACAATGATTCCATTACAACCTAGGGGTGGTTTCTCACCCTATCATCCTCTCTTACTATATCCTTACTTGTCATCATAACAAGGAAATATTTCTTATCTTATCTTCTTGATAGCTTAACTAGTGGCTTGTTTCTTTGGCATCATCATACTTTTCAATTCGGAAACAACAAAATGCTACCAAATTCTAGAGAAATTAGTTCACTTACTACTTCAGTAACAACTATTATATTTTCATTTATGTATTTGGACATCATTACATTCATGTCACTTATTGATCATTTCAAGCAAGAATCAGAATTCCATAATTCAAATTTTTTTCTTTTTTACTTTTAAAATGGTATTATTCTCCTTTGATCTTTCCTCAAAAGATTATTGAGCCTAGGAACATAGACTGGTAGTATTAGAAGCACTTTAAGAGCACAATCATGTCAAGATTAACTAAGACTAACCAACCTAATACACAACATTTCTTACCAACATTCCTTTCCAACATGCCTCGCTCATAAGGCTTATCAATTTTTTTTTAATTTATTTGATAGGAGCTTCGCATCCCCTTTTATTTTATAACTTCTTGATCATGGTATATGGAAGTTCCCCATGTTGTTCAGGTATAACTCGCTATGGGATCTTCCTCTGCTGGCAACTCCCATGCTAGAGGGATCATCTTTACTTATAGATTTTGTAAGCTTGAGTTCATTCCAAGAAACTATTGATGGTTCATAGAGTTAATCAAGTTATTAAGTACTTGTTTCAGGTGTAGCAAATGGGACTTTCCACGTTAACACATTATACGGTGACAATAACAACTATCAGCATTTCCTTTTACCACCACATAGTTTTTTTTTAGGTAGAATATATATATATATATATATATATATATATATATATATATATATATATATAGAGATATATATAT
The DNA here is from genome assembly GCA_031772625.1 of Pinus tabuliformis. NCBI lineage: Eukaryota > Viridiplantae > Streptophyta > Pinopsida > Pinales > Pinaceae > Pinus > Pinus tabuliformis. Next base: position 200,595,148 of record CM062820.1, on the reverse strand, counting down.
ATTGTTAGATCGCTATAATACTAGTGATTACCCCATTACTATTGTATTTGTATCCCTTATTAATATTGTTGTGCCCCTATTGTCCCCATATTGTTATTACTGTGCCCCATAGAATCCCTCTATTGTTATTTTTGTGCCTTTATATTATTATTGTTAGGTCGGCTAGGTTATATTGTGACTCCATAGACTCCTATATATAGAAAGGAGATTTTGTCATTTGAATCATCAAAGAATCATTCATTTGTGTAATGTAAAGGAGGTTGCCCCCTTGAAGAGGCTGAATTCTAAGGCGTTGATCTATCTTTTATATCTTTTTGTGAGTTGGTTTCATAAAATTTGGCAACAACACTTCCATCTTTATAGTTGTGAATGGTATGCTTCCTGGTTGCCATAATTTTGTTTTCCATTTTTCTTGCTAACCTGAATGCCTTCTCTAATGAATCAGGTTCCCAAAGGCGAACATCATGTTGGATATTATCCTTTAAAGTCCCTATGAACACATCAATCCAATGCTCCTCTGGAATATTTTTTACCCTTATGTGTAATTTTTGGAACTCCTCAATGTGCTCCATTATTGAACCCTTTTGTTTGAGACTTATCAATTGGCTAAAAAAACTGTTGCTTTTTGTATCCTCATAATGTGCTGTCAATTCTTCTGTAAAAATTGCCCTAGTGATAATTTGTTTACGAGAGAAAAGCCATTGATACCATACAAACTGATTCGGTTCCAAATATAAAGTTGCAATATGTACCTTTTGTGTGGTTTGCACATTATTGAGATCGAAAAATTGCTCCATCTGTAATATCCATGTTGCGGGATCCTTTCCATCAAACTTCCTCATATCGATTTTTGGAATATGGTGGGTCTTCGATCCAACATTAGAGTTTATGAAATCATGATTAACATTTCTTTTGTTCGCATCATGAGTTTCCTTTACTACCCTTTCACCATTAGTAGGTATTTCTTGTAGAAAATTTATCAAATCTGTCTTCAAATCTGCCATGCATGTCTTCAAATCTATCTTCAAATCGTCCATCTTAGCTTCCATGTCATTCATCTTAGCTTCTACATCTTTCTTTAAACCATCCATCTTAGATTCTATTACTTTTTGTTCGAGTGACATTTGTTGCACTTGGTCTTGTAATTTTGATATATCATGTTTCATTTCTTCCTCTTCTTCATAAGTCACGCTAGAGCTTTGAGGTTGCTTACTAGGTGTTTGCATTTTCTTTCCTCGAGGCATCAGTTATTGATAATAATGCTCATCTTATCATCCTAAATCTGATGGGAAAACTGAGATAGTAAACAAATTTTTGGAAGGATATCTTCGTTTCTTTGTATATGATAAATAGACATAATGGGTCAAATGGTGTCTCTGGCTGAATTGTGGTATAACACTTCCTTCCATACAACAACAAAAATGACCCCATTTATGGCACTTTATGGGTATTAGCCACCATCCATCACATCATATTTAAGAGAAAATTCTAAGGTTCAAGCAGTGGAACATCACATCGAGCATCAACAACAAGTCCTCCAACTCTTAAAGGATAACCTCGCGTTGGCGCAGAATAGAATGAAACAACAGGCAGATCAACATCGCAGCGAAAGAAGTTTTGATGTAGGTGATTGGGTATTCCTACGGCTACAACCATATAAACAAATGTCCCTCAAGCAAGCTAATAAGGATAATAAATTATCACCAAAGTATTATGGTCCATACAAGGTGTTGCAAAAGATTGGTACTATGGCATACAAATTGAAGCTTCCTACAACTTCTTGAGTGCACCCAGTTTTCCATGTTTCATGTTTAAAGAAGGTTATAGGCGACAAGCTCCCAGTTCAAACAATATTGCCAGAACTTGATGAGGAAGGAAAATTTTATTGGAACTAGAAGGAGTCACAGAAACAAGAACTCAACAGCTATGAAATTGATCAATTTCGAAGTATCTCATCAAGTGGAAGAACTTATATGTTGAAGATTCCACATGGGAGGATGAGAATTTTATACAGAAGCATCCAGAACTACTCAAGCGTTGAGGACAACACTTTTTTGAAGGAGAGGGGCATGTTAAGTCCCTATAAAACTAGTGATTACCACATTACTATTGTAGTTGTATCCCTTATTAACATTGCTGTGCCCCTATTGTTCCCATATTGTTATTACTGTGCCCCATAGAATCCCTCTATTGTTATTTTTGTGCCTTTATATTATTATCGTTAGGTCGGCTAGGTTATATTGTGACTCCTTAGACTCCTATATATAGAAAGGAGGTTTTGTCATTTGAATCATCAAAGAATCATTCATTTGTGTAATGTAAAGGAGGTTGCCCCCTCGAAGACGTTGAATTCTAAGGTGTTGATCTATCTTTTCTATCTTTTTGTGAGCTGGTTTCATAACATATATATATATATACATGGCGTGTCACACATTTTATCATTCCCCCTAAACTCATTAACAAGTCATTAGGTGATGATGAGGGCAATAAATTCCTTAAGCTATTATTATACACTTTTGTTGTCATATGTAATCGTGTTTCCTCAAATTGTCCTTTCTCCATTTTATGATACAATCATCATAGGTTTCCCCCTTTCATCCATCAGGTATAGGTTCTCAAAGGGTATCAACATACCTTTCAATAACTTAGGATCGTCACATACTTTCCACAATATTTCATATCCTCTATTTAATTACTAATTTTTATATCAAGCTAATATCCTTTTGGTATCAACAATACTGTTCTAATATACTTTTGTGCTTATCTAAAATTTATGAGTTGTCTGGATTGCTCCAGACTTACTAGTCCCATGTATCCCACTCGTTGCACTATTTCAGACACTAAACTTTTAAATGGTTATAACAGATTATAAAAATTTACTTCTCTTGTTGATTTTTTTTTAATATAGGCCTCTTATTTGGTAACTCATTTACAATTATCATTTACTTGACCTCTGTAACCCTTGATGTTAGGATTGGTTATGATTATTCTAATGTGATGGCCTATCCTTCCAATGCTCTACTCCATTTATGAAGAAACTTCTCCAGTGAGGAAGCTTGTCAATTTTCTTATTATTGAACTCTTGCAATAACGAGCATATCATAAGGGAAAAATCGCAGAATTGGTCATATTAGTTGTATTTTTTTTAAGTTATTGACACCCTTTCAATATTAGCTTTTGTACTAACCTTAGTAGTACGTCTCAAATCAGAAAATTCGTATGCATGGGGGATGTTTCCATTGTTACCAACCATTCATTGGCTACAATTCTCCCTAACCTCAACATTAGGAACCATATTAGGCAGCCTCTTTTGACAACTACTAACTACATTTCAACTCACATCTCAAGAAAGAAATTTATCTTCACTGCACTAATTTCACATAGGCCCCTTTCAACATGTCATTTGGTAATGTTTTATCGAATAAAATGATTTCAATCATTGCCATAATCACCCAAAACAAGTTTGATTGATTTTTTTTTATATGTATAGTAGTAATCGTAAATATCCTTTACCTGTAATTCATCTTTGATAACATTCATATTTAAGCATGTTAAGGTGGCTTCCTTGGGTATGCCAATACCCTGAATATTTCTCTTACCCTTTTCTAATTCTATAGCTACTTTACTCTTGTGTACTTCTGCCCTTTTTTTATGTTTATATCTTGGAGTTTTAAGCATGCAAAGCTAATTGTCGCATTGTTATGATACTCACCCTTTTTATTTTACATAGGAAAATTGGATTTTCTGTTAGAATTATTTTTACCTCCAATTATTTATTTTATTTCACTACTACATCCAGTTTCTTGATCATCATTCAGGTGTGAGGAGTTGATTATTCCAAATAGTTACTTTTAATTGAGAACACCGCTTACCAATACTACTTTTAACTCTTTTATACTTGTTTCTTCATCAACAGGTCATATTACAATTTTAATTTAAAACATCCATGTGGTTGACCTTATAAGTTATGCCTCGTAACATGTTTATATATATTTTTTAACAAGCAAGAGGGATTTCAATTAAAATAAGGTAATGATCATGCAGAAAACCTTGAACCTTTCAGGGTGTTTTTTTTATACATCACACATTCATTTTCTTTAACATACTCTGAGTTTTTTTATAAACATTTGACAGAATGGGACTTGATATACACACTTCTTTCTATTCATTATCTCAACTTAACTTACTAATTAACCGGTGTTAACACTCAAGTCATCCAATCACATCCATCATTTCAATTATTGAAAGGATGGCCTCGGTAATAAGTCAATTAGTATTTGTTAACTTAACTCATATGATGCATTCGTGACACAATTTTTCACTTCTTTTGTTTTGCCTTAATAACATATAAATTTACTTGGTTATTTTTCATTACCGACTCTTAGTTCATGATTTTATGCACTCCATCCAACATTGTTTTAACAACACAGTGAACGTAGACCCAGACTCTTTACTTACATGCACCCATATTTCAAAATTCAATTTATGCAAAGGTGTAGAATTGAGTCCTATAGGAACAATTTCCACACTCTCAATTCCTCTTGTCTTTGGAACATATCAGAGTTTACCTTCATTTTCCCTTCATTAGGCCATAGTGTTGAACCTTTCTGCTCTAATAACACTTGTCACGTGCTCAAAATTTGTAACATAGTAATTGCTAGAATTCTAATTTTTGACATCTACATATAACATTAAGGGAGCTCTAATGTTTTCATTTAACCTTCGGAAACTTAAAATTTTTTGTCCCTATGTATATATATATATATATATATATATATATATATATATATATATATATATATATATATATATCCAAATTCAATGTCTCTCATAGAGATGGAGAAATATTGCACATACAAAGTACAATAACTAGGTGTCGGGTGGCACCAACTAGCCAAGTGCACAAATATCCAGCGGCTCATCTTAAAGGTTCTTCTCACAACTAGGAATAGCTCCTCCATCGATCTCAATAGGGTATCAATCAACGACCACTCTTTGTCAGGGAAGGATAAGGAAAACTACCAAATTTTCCCTCTGTTTTCATTGATCATTCGCATGAGAAGCAAGTCGAGAGCTCTGATGTTGCACTTTCAAATTGGTTTGGGTGAGACTTACATTATCAAGCTCTCATGAGGTATTCTTAGTCTGGGGTTGTTTAATTTTATTCTTCCTATTTTCTAAGACTTGCATTGCCCCACCGCATAGTTCTTTCAGTTCTCAACCGAGATTTACAGGGTTTCCAGTTATTTCAGTCTCTCATTCTCATGGGGTAATTTTTTATTGTTAAGTTGTTGTCAGTGAAATCCACCTTACTCATATAAGGTTGACTGTGGTAGGAACAAAGTGTCGTAAAGGGTTTGCAACTTTCTTCACCTAGGGCCTTTCCAGCAAAAACTGGAGTCTTGTCTGACACCATAATGAATTCCATTAACCATGTTGGGTTTGCAAGTCTTCTTGAGGTAGTGAATTTAATTTGGTTGAGTTCATGGTTGACACTCTCTGGTTTACTTGATTCTTTGTAACAAGGTTTGTGTTTTCTGTCAATGGTAATTCTAATATAGGAGCTCAAAGTTTCCTTGTGTAACTAGAGTCGCCTCTGGAAATTTATTGTCTTTCCAAATGATTATGGCCAGGATAATTTGTAGTAACTTTTAAGACTGAACAATGATAGGTTGTCTCTTCTTGCATGTGCACCTTGTGAAAATTTATGAATCTAACAAGTCAGAAATCCTGCTGCAGTAAACTGATTTGCATTACCTACTTGTGTTCTTCATTTTAACAAGTTATTTTCAAAAATATTCAGAAAATATTAAATGCAAATTCACTCAGCCTACACCAACATACAGATCAAGTACTGAAAAATTAATGAGACAATCACACAAAGAACACGCTTATTTTTGGACTAAACGTCTCCAAAAAAACCCAATGCGGGAAAACTGGTGCAATAACTCCGAGGGTTTTCTATTATTAAGCAGTAGTTCTAAAGAAAAACATTGGTTTCCCTCCCAGAAAAACTAATGAAAGAGAAATACAATGGTGGGAAACCTAAGTGATTTTTAGCTCACTCCACTTGGCAGATTCTGAGTGATCCGGTAGCAAAACTGGCTAACCCCAGCTACAACTAGGTTTCCCCTTCGTAGTAATTGCATGGGTCTCCATGGAGCTCTCTGAGGTTCTGCATCAGCTCTTCTACCCACTGCGTTAGCTTCCCCGGTTGTTCCGATAGTTCTTGGCAGTTCCGTCTATCTGCGTGGAAGACAACTTTCTCACTCTACGCTAGCCCTTCTGGCTATGCATCAAGGATGCGTGGGCCCAGACTGGCCCAACATCAACTCTCCTGGCTACTGCATTACCTCCACAAGCTTCTCTCCTCTTGTCTGTCAGTATTCCCAAACTATCCTTTCCCCTCAGTTGTAAGATCTCCCCAATTGATTTCCCTCCTCAGAACTTCTCACCTCAGAAAATTGATTTCCTCAATCTCTTTGTGTGTGTTCTCCACCTGACCCCAAGCCTTCCTTTATACTTTTCTTGTTGAGAAATCAATGGTCGTGATCTAATCTCTAATCAATGGCTAAGATTAAATTAGACTTGATCGTCATCTCTTAGAACCTTCTTACCCATATTTCTATTAATATTTTAATTTTCCTAAGTTTAGACTTAGGAACCCCATTAAAAATATTAACTATTTTAATAAAATACAATCAGGGAGAATTTCACCAAACTATTTCTGGGTCTCAGAGATCTCATGTGTTCTAGCCCCTCCACAAAATTTCAGAGCTAGATCACATCCAATGCTACCCAAAAATCAACACTCCCTCTTAGTGAGGAATGTGCTCTAGCATTAATTCCCAGCAGAAGTATCACATTGATCCATGACATCGATACTTTGCGTTGTTGATGCTCGACCTTCTACCCTTCATTCACTACGCTGCTACAATCTGTAATGCTTCCCATGACAGTGTCACTGTCACTGTTGCATCTGTACTGCAGCTCCCTCTCAATAGGTTGCGTCGAGTTGCCCATAGCACTGCCACTGCTAACTACTGCACTGCAACTCAGTTGCTGAGAAGTAAGCAACTGGAAATCCACCCAAATGTTGACATGCTAGTTAGTCTAGATGCCCCGAGACTCTGAAGCTACCTCTACTACTAATCTTTGTTGACCCTCTCATGCTATTGTGTTGTTGTTATGAATGCTTTGTGCCTCCTACAATGCTACAACATTCCAGTGCATTGCTTCAAACTTTAGCACTCTAACTTTACCATTGTCGCTCCATTATCCCTCGCACCAACTAACTCTCGTCATTCTCCTACTATCATAAGGGGAACCTATAGTCATATTTGATCCAAGAGTTTGGGCACCTAAAGGATCTCGCCCCTTCTATAGCTCTATTGAACTACAGTTCTATATCACCCCACCTCCCCCCTGGAGATGCAACTATCATCTCTACCAAATGAATGTCGAATTGCTTCTCTTGTCCCTCTTTCACTAATTCCCCAACAAAACTCAGATCTGGCTTTCTTTAGTGCTAGAAATCCTCTAAGGAACAAGCTCCCTCTGAATTTCAATTTCCTTCACAGAAATCCTTCAACCAACCACTGTCAAACCACCCCTCGTTGACCTGTATTTATTGTTTCTCAGCACTGTATCTAGATTTCTTAGCAAGAAATCTTCTGAGGAATTGATTCCCTCTACTTTTCTTATGACCCACTATGCACTATTCTGCACCAATAGAATCAGCACCCCACCAGCAACTCCAGATGAAATCTGCACTGCTCCTCTAGTCATGGCAACTGGAAAAATGAAACTCAACCGTCTCTGCGTTGGCCCAGTAACAACAACACTCCCCCATACAGTGACATCGTGACCCAATCAGGTGGACGTAGACTCTGCGTGAGCCTCCCTTGTTGACAGTGTCACCCCTCCTCTACTCTCTTGGAATGAAACTGCGTTGTCTCTCGGGACAACTTCCTGCATGCACATATTTTTCTTTTATCTTTTCACTGATGGCTTCAGTCCTCATTGATCTGCAATTTCTCTAATACCATGTGAAAATTTTTGAATCTAACGAGTCAGAAATCCTACTGCAGTAAACTGATTTGGATTACCTACTTGTGTTCTTCATTTTAACAAGTTATTTTTAGAAATATTCAGAAAATATTAAATGAAAATACATTGCATCCTACACCAACATATAGATCAAGTACTAAAAAATAAATGAGACAATCACACAAAGGACACACTAATTTTAGGACTAAACATCCCCGGAAAAACCCAATCCGGGAAAATCGGTGCAGCAGCTCCGAGGGTTTTCTATTATTAAGCTATAGTTCTGAATACAAATGTTGGTTTCCCTCCTAGAAAAACCAATGAAAGAGAAATACAATGGCAGAAAACCTGAGTGAGTTTTACCTCACTTCACCCAGCAGATTCAAATTGATTCGATAGCAAAACTGGTTGGCCCTGGCTACAACTGCGTTGCCCCTTCGTAGTAAATGTGTGGGCCTACGTGGAGCTCTCTAAGGCTTTGCATCAACTCTTTTTCCCACTATGTTAGCTTCCCTTGTTGTTCTGACAGTTCCCGACAGTTTTGACTCTTTGCATGGAAGGCGTCTTTCTCCCTCTGTGCTGGCCCTTCAGGCTCTGCATTAAGGCTATGTGGGCCTAGACTCGCCCAACATCAGCTCTCCTGGCTACCACACTATCTTCATAAGCTTCTCTCTGCCCCTCAATCAGTGTTCTCGAACTATCCCTGCCCCTTAGCTGCAATATCTCCCCAATCGATTTCCCTCCTGAGAACTTCTCACCTTAGAATATTGATTTCCTCCATCTCTCTGTGTGTGTTCTCCAACTAACTCCAAGCCTTCCTTTATACTTTTCCTGTTGATAAATCAATGACTGTGATGTAATCTCTAATCAACGGCTAAGATTAAATTAGAATTGATCCTCATCTCTTAGAAGTTTCTCGCCTATATTTTCATTAATACCCATTAATATTTTAATTTTCCTAAGTTTGGACTTAGGAACCCCATTAAAATATTAATTATTTTAATAAAATACAATCAAGGTGGATTTTCACCAACCGATTTCTGAGTCTTGGAGATCTCATGTGTTCTAGCCCCTCCAAAAAATTTCTAAGCTAGAGCACATCCGTTTTGTCCATATGTATATATATATATATATATATATATATATATATATATATATATATATCGAAACTAAATGCCTCTTGTAGTGATCAGAAAATACCGCACATACAAAGTACAATAACTAGGTTTCAAGTGGAACCTACTAGCCAAGTGCACAAATATCGAGCAACTCATCTTGAAGGTTCTTCTCACAACTAGGCATGGCTCCTTCGTTGATCTCATAGGGTTTCAATCAATGATCACACTTTGTCACGGTAGGATAACGAAAACTACTAATTTTTCCCTCTAGTTTTGTCGATCATTCACATGAGAAGTGGTTCGAGAGATTTGATGTTGCGCTTTCAAATTGGTTTTGGCGAGGCTTCCATTGTCAAGCTCTCTAAAGGTATTCTTAGTCTAGGGTTTTTTACTTTTAATCTTCCTGTTTTCTAAGCCTTGCATTGCCCAACCCCATAGTTCTTTCAATTCTCAACCGAGCTTTACAAGGTTTCCAGGTATATTAGTCTCTTATTCTGATGGGGTATTTTTTTACTGTTAAGTTGTTGTCATTGCAATCAACCTTTCTCTTATAAGGTTGATTGTGGCAGGAACGAGGCACCGACAAGGGTTTGCAACTTTCTTCACCCAGGGCCTTTCCATAAAATATCAGAGTCTTGTCTGATTCCACAACGACTGTCATTAACCATGCTCGGTTTGCAAGTTTTCCTGAGGTACTAAATTTAATTTGGTTGAGTTCATGGTTGACCCTCTCTGGCATAATTGATTCTTTGTAACAAGGTTTTTATTCTCTGTCAATGGTAATTCTAATACAGGAGCTCAGAGTTTCCTTGTGCAACTAGAGACGGCTTTGGAAATTTACTATATTTCCAAATGATTCTGGCTAGGATAATTTGTAGTAACTTTCAAGACTGAACAATGATAGGTTGTCTCTTCTTGCATGTGCACCTTGCAAGCTAGGGCAATTCTTCCCCAACAACTTCCTTCCATAGGTATTAAAATTCCAGACCCAAAATTAATCTTGTCACCTTACTATTGCAATTTCTACTTGTAGTGTTCTATCTAGGGTACTAGACTAGACCATATTTATTATCGACCAGGATGCGTAAGCTTAGAGGCATGTGTCTAAAGTATATAGACATAAATGATTATTAGCTAAGTGGTTATGATGTAGGTCACAGAACTTCTTTATGGAAGATTGGGGTATGTTACCTATCATCCAAACACTCAGGTCACTCTGCTAATATACCTGATTACAATACTGTCATTAAATTCATTTACCAGATTAAACACTGAAATTAAACACTGTGTATCACTGCAAACCAAGATTTCAATCTCCTTACAGAGACATTATACATAAAACCCTTGTGTAGCAAATACCCAGCATTCACTAATATTCCTACAAGATAAAAATATACAGAGATCATAAACAGATTTTGAAATGAAAACGAAGTTCATGACATTGCTTTAAAAGACAACAAAGGGATCGAATCCCTTACAGGACGCGCTTCACGATCTCAGTGATGACTGTTCAATTATTATCACAAACACAAACCATGTGCATTCGATTGAAATCAACAACCAATCTGAACTATTGAAATTGGAAACCAAGCTTAACTACTGTGAAAACCATGTAATACCCTAAGTGCGAATAAAACGAAAAGGACAGTATACCAGTTTAACGCAGGGCTCGTCCGCGTTCCAGAGGTATACGTGTTCAACCGGTTATCAAATCAATGCAACAAGACAAGGGTCGTGACTGTAACTGGATTCTTGATATTAAGTTCAAAAGACTGTTTCAAATGATACAACGATTAACCATCCGTTCATTACACCGGACTGTATTTACATATGTCTTTTTACAACACATTTCAAAAACGAATGTACATACATGATATGGCTGTTGCCGCTTTTACTATGTCGAGATTTTTGAAATGTTTCCATCTAAACTGATTTCAAAAAAAGAACAAAAACTAAATCAATTTTAGAATGCTCTGCTGTTGCTGCCTTTGTCGCCAGTATGCCATGCTTTGACCTGTGTTGACCGCGCATGTAGGAGGGTCGATTCTGTTGTAGGATAGGTATTCGTCCATGCTTGGACATTCTACTTTTCATCCATACCTTTCGCTCTAGCCTAGCTGTTGTGCCACATGTCAAACAATGAGCCAATTACAGGATTTTGGAACTTCCTATAACCATTTTACCAAAAACTTCTAATTCTTTAACATAAAACTCCTAAATCAATTTCAATGCATTTTAATAACTATAGAACCATTAACTAATCAATTTTCAAGGAATCTAAGAGATATATGATGAAAAGAAGTAGGCAAATGATATGTTTTAGGAGGAAAAAGGAGGTCATAGGATGGTACCAACATCTCTCCCCGACTTAAGGAATTAGTATGTCCTCATGCTAACCCCGAAGTGCTTCCCTTGAACTCTGTCCCTGCCTGGATCTCTGCTGCCTTTAGCAATGTGTCCACGTTCGTTTTCACCTGGGTATCTTTCTGACCCTTGAGCTCCTGCTTTAATCTTTTGTATTTTTCTTTGAGGGTCTTCTTCTGATTGTACCACTTAGTGGCCCAGTTACAAATATCCATTTCCTCAGCCTCTAGTTCACTGATTCTCTCCCTTAACTTTTCATTCTTCTTTTGAGTTTCTTTACTCTGCGCTCGGAGCATTTCATTTTCTTTCTTGATAACTTTTTCTAGCATATTAGCCTCCATGAGCTCTTCCTTTAATTCTTCAATTTGTTTCTCCAATTTCTTTTGTCTCTTAATGGGAGGTGGTGAAAATTTTTCCTGCTTTTTATTGCTTTCTACCTCTATATCAACTCCTGGCCTTGGTAGTGAGTGGTCACCACTCTCAACATCCATTTGTATAGGTGCATTGGATTCAAGCTGGTCTTCTTGTAACTAGGCTTTTGGTGTCCTCCTTGTTCTTCGTGAGTAAGTGGTGAAAATTTTATCTTGTTCTGCCCTCTTAGCATCTTCCTTTCTCATGTTCCTAGTCCTTATGCTGCCCACAGGTAGAGGTGCCTTGCTGGCTTTGGATACTGGGATTTCTTCATCAATATCCTTCATGAACCCTGAGTCCTCCTGCAATTCTTCTTTGTCTTCCTCATCTCTAATTTGGTTAGCAGCTAAGAACTCTTTCCACGGTTTCCCTCTTCTCTGCAATTCATGCTCAATAAGAATTTTAATTAAGCCAAAGTGATATAGGCTCTTGTCTTCATTTCCCTTCTGCTTCTGGATGGTCTTGGACATCTTGGTTAAGCTTTGTAATAGAAAATATGGTAGGCTGATAACGCATTGTTTCTTCAAGTGTAGCAGTAACTTAATATGGTATAGATAGACAATACTGTAACGGCCTTCGCAGGTTATGAATTTTTGAAGGATATAGACCATCTCATCCCAGGGATGCATCAACCAACTTCTTGGAACACCTTTCTTCCAGTTAACTGATGAGACTCTGGATCTAGACATAAACTGCGTCCACGATTTCTCTTTAAATTGCTTTGTTTTAAAGTACTTCTCCCCTTCTGGACTAATCCCTATTGACTGGGCTATAGTATCCTCTGAAACCCTGAATGAGAAGTTACCTATCAGGGCTTTCTCTCCATTGAATGTGAAAGCAAATTGTTTGGTAACCTCTTCATTACTTCCATGAAATTTTTCTAAAAATGGTAACCACTGTATCTCTCTGAGAATTGCAATGCAATCTTCATGATATTGAGAACTGTCGAACACACTCGGCTCGACCCTATTAGTCATAGTGGCAGAGGGTCGTGCTCTAACCCTTCTCTGTTTATGTCTTGCAATTTTAACAAAGAAATTTCAATTTTTTACCTGGTGTGTCGCTCCCTTAATCTTCAGTATGATGCTCGGTCGGTCGACTGTCTTATGACTTTGGTGGGAGTCGAAACCGAGTGGTTATGTTTCCCTTTTTGTGGCGCTCACTGCTTCCAATCCTCACTGTGTAAGTCGAACCCAAATGGTAATATTTCCTTCGGCGCTCACTGCTTCTGATTCTTACTGTGGAAGTCCCGGAAATCAAATGCCAGCGTAAGATAACCGAGAATGATGGTGGGATACCCAGCTGTACTTACTTCATAGCGTATTCATTTTTTAGAACAGAGGAGTGCTGTACCGCTTGTATAGATGTCACCATAAGAGCGCTGAAGGCGTATATGCAATGCTGGGTATGATTTCGGGAAGTCCCTTGAATCATTTGGCTACGTCGGGTGGTGGAGTCATAATTTGGCCGTGTGGAATATAATGAATAGGCCGCTTTACATTTGTTTCTTTCCCTTTTATTTAAAAACACAATCCACCACATGTCCTGTTTTGGTTGGCATTCGGTCAAATGGAAAATGTTGGTATGGCTATAGGATGCATTTAGCATGACAAGGTTGATGTGTTGGAAATGGGTTTAGAGGTATGAATAGGTTGAAGTATGAAGAATGATAAGGATCGGTGGGATAAAGGATGATGGAAAATGTAGGTGTCCTTGAAATCGATCATAACAGTCACAGTCATCAAATTTACATTAAAAATTAATCTAAGAAATTAAATGTTAAGAATAAGAAACATATTACTCTTTTGTTGGTTGTTGTTGTATTGACATGCTGAGTAGGACTAATCCCTTTTGACTGTTCTTTTGCTTGTTGTAACAGGTCCCCTGAGAAAGATTGAATGCAACAGGTCCCTTGAGAAAAATTTGAAGATGTTCATGCAGCTCCTTATATGTATACATGTTCATTGAGCTTGGGCATTTGATGGAATCTTGGTGCCCAAATCCCTGTAGAAACTTGATGAAACTCTTATAGAAACTTAATGAAACTTTGTTGAAGTAGCCCTGGGTGTCAATCTCTTTAACAGGTCCCTTCTAGGTGTCTTAAACAGGTCCCATTATTGCTGGTGTTGGTAGCATAGTCGTCTGGACAGAACAGGTCCCCCTGCATAATGTTTATGACCAGGTCCCTCTGAGATAAAACAATGACAAAACAGCTTATTTATTGAAGTCTGGAATGCTGAAACAAGCTGCTTTGGAAATTTACAGTGAAGAGATAGGATAAGAAATCTTTAAGAATTTACAATGGAGAGATAAAAGAACAAAATGCTGATGCCTCTCTCCCCGACTAAAATTTTGACTTGTCCTCAAGTCATGATTCAGTTGATAAATCAAACAGTGAACAAAAGAAAGAGAATTCTTACCCGCCAACGAATTGGTTTTCAAGTAGGAATTCGGGGTTAGAGTGTGCCAGAGGCTGGTTTTCACATCTAACCCATTATTATTTTTTTTTATATATATTATTTTTAGTTTTTGTTTTATATTATTATTTTTATTTCTTTTTGACTCTGAAATTGAAAGGAAATGAACTAAGGCAGTGATACTGCAGCTGAGGGCTGCAATATCTCAACCTCTCTTTGCTGAGATACTGTATGGAGAAAATCTTGCTTGCTGATGGGCTTGGTGTATAGCTTCAAGCGATGACCATTGACAGCAAAGGAATGACCTTCTCCATCAATATTTTTGAGCTTGACTGAACCATTGTCGTAAGCCTGAACAATTTCGTATGGGCCCATCCAATGGGTGGTGAACTTGGCTTTATGATCTCTGAATTTAGAGTCAAAAAGTAAAGCCCAGTCACCTTCCTTGAACTGCTTCTTCTTAATATGTGCATCATGCCACTGCTTCCTCTGTTTTTGCATGAGGATTGTGGTTTCCTCTGCTTGCTGCCTCATTTCATCCAGCTGGTTCAACTGCTGAATTCTTTCTTTTTGTGCTTGGTCCAAGTCAATTTGCAAATCTGCAGCCAATTTAAAAGTATGTATTTGAAACTCAATAGGAAGCATTACCTCTTTGCCGTACACCAATTGATATCATGTAAATCTGATAGTATCTTTCCACGTAATTCTGTAAGCCCAGAGTGCATCTTTGAGCTTCTATTCCCAATTCTTCCTGTTCATTGCCATAGTTTTAGTAATGATCCCTTCCAAAGTTTTGTTTGTGGATTCCACCTGCCCATTGGCCTGTGGATGGTAAGGGGTACTTTTCCTATGCTTGATTTGGTATTTTTCTGTGATGTCCTTCACTAGCTTTGAGGTGAATTGAGTACCTTGATCAGTCACAATTTCCCTTGGTACTCCATACCTCACAAAAATCTCTTCAAAAAGGAAATTTACTACTGTGTCTTCGGTGGCTCTAACCAGTGCTTTTGCTTCAGCCCACTTTGTGACGTAATCAGTACATACTAAGATGTACTTCTTACCGTTGGAGGTTGGGTTAATGGGTCCTATAAAGTCTAGAGCCCATTTGTCAAATGGCTCTAAGTGAACTTGGGGCTGAAGGGGCATCTCATCGGTAGTTGTTGGCCTGCCCATTCTTTGGCAGTTGTCACAACTCTTTACATACTTCTTGGCATCCTTGAAAATGGATGGCCAGTAGTATCCAAGAGTAAGAACTTTGAATGCTGTCCGCTTAGCTGCAAAATGCCCACCACATGGTTCATCATGGAAAGATTTTAAAATATCAATTACCTCATCATTTCGTACACATCTTCTAATGATCATATCATAACCAGCGTAAAATAAATCACCATTAAGCCATGAATATCTAGCACTTTGTTTGACTAGTCTCTTCCTTTCCTTTGCAGTAAAGTGTGGAGGTGTCCTTCCTGTAGACAAATAATTGGCCAAATCAGCATACCAAGGAGTGACTATGGAAATTGCAAATAAGTTTTCATCTGGAAAAGAATCTTCAACTGGAACAACCTCACCTGGATTTTGTAGTCTAGAAAGAAAATCTGCCACCTGGTTCCCTTTGCCTGGTCTATCTAACACTGTGATGTTAAATTCATGTAACAATAATAACCATCTGGTAACTCTGCCACTAGTTATTGGTTTATTCATTAAATGTCTAATGGCAGAATGATCATTATGTACAAAGACCTCATAACCAGTTATATAATGTCGGAATTTATTCACAACATAAATGATGGCAAGTGTTTCCTTTTCTGTAACTGTGTAGTTTAACTCTGCAGGTGTTAGATTTTTGCTAATGAAATAAATGGCATAAGTACAAGATTCCTCTTTTTGGCCTAATGATGCACCCACTGCAGTGTCAGATGCATCCGTGAAGATATGAAATGGTAGGCTCCAATTAGGCCCTCTCAAGACTGGTGCGGTTGATAACTTCTTTTTGAGTTGTTCAAATGCTTGTTGACAATTCTCATTCCAGTTGAAAAGTACATCTTTGGTTAGAATTTTAAACAAAGGTAAAGCTATTTTACTAAAATGTTCAATGAATCTTCTGTAATAGCTTGCATACCCAAGGAAACTTCTTACCTCTCTCTGATTCTGTGGAATTGGCAAATCAGCAATGATCTGGATCTTTGCTGGGTCAACCTTGATGCCTTGAAAAGAAATATAGTGGCCTAACATTATCCCTTCGTTTAACATCATAAAGCACTTTTCATTGCTGAGGGACAGGTTAGATTCAATACATCTTTTCAAAACTCTCTCAAGGTTTTCTAATGCATGTTCAAATGAATTGCTGTATACTGAAAAATCATCCATGTAAACTTCAACACAATCATTAATTAAATCAGCGAAAATAGCTAACACAGCTCTCTGAAATGTAGCTGGAGCGTTGCAAAGTCCAAATGGCAAAACATTGTAAGCATAAGTGCGCCAAGGACAGGTGAATGTGGTTTTTTCCTGGTCTTCTGAGGCGATCCTGATCTGGTTATAGCCACTGAAACCATCAAGAAAAGAAAATGATGATTTGCCAGCTAGGGTGTCTAACACTTGGTCAATAAATGGTAGTGGGAAATAATCTTTGAGCGTTGCTTTGTTCAGCTGTCTGTAATCAACACAAATGCACCACTTACCATTTTTCTTGGGCACTATAACCAATGGGGATACCCACTGACTGTCAAAAATAGGATATATAAAATTAACTCTCAAAATTATTTGCAATTCTTCTTTGACAATATCTTGGAGCATGGGGTTCATTCTTCTCTGTGGTTGCCTCACTGGTTTAATGGTGCTATCTGTATAGATATGGTGAGTGCATGTGTCGGGGTGAATCCCATGCATATCGGTGTAGTCCCAAGCAAAGGCTTTTTGGTATTTTCTCAAGAGTCTAATCAATTTCTCTTGCTGAGGTGAGTCTAGGTGATTGCCTATGTTCAGAGTTTTCCCTGGACTAATCTCTATGATCTGACTCTGTGTGTTGGTGATGGATTGAACTGGAAAAATGTCGTGAAATGTGGTTTGCAAAGATTGGATGGTGCATGTTTCCTGAAAGTTTTGGGCCAAAAGTACATCTGCAACATGATATTGTTCATTTCTCAGATTTTCGGACATATCAGGTTGAGAAAGGAATAATTCTACCAAATCATTATTGTCTTGTTCTTGGAAATCATAGATTTGGTCAATGCTAAAAACAGATTGTACTTCTTCTTTATCATTAAATTTATCATCAAGCCACAAATTGTGTGTTACTGCTGGTGATTGTGCCGATGGATAAAGGGTGAGTTGTTTTCTTTCGGTCCCTCTTGAAATGATCATGTTGCCCGATCGACATCCGATGAATGCATCAACAGTCGCTAACCATGGTCTACCAAGGATGATAGGGTGTCCTCCTAAATTGGATTTGGGTTGAAGGGCTAAGAAATCCACTGGATACTCCCAAGAGTCCAGTGAGACAATGATGTCCTCCAAGATCCCCTCAAGAATCACTTTAGACCTATCAGCTAGTTCTAGAACAATCGTTGTATGTTGCAAATTTATGAGCTGGAGTGTTCTCATGGTTTCAAGAGTCATGACATTGATTGCGGCCTCGAGATC
Source organism: Pinus tabuliformis (assembly GCA_031772625.1). NCBI lineage: Eukaryota > Viridiplantae > Streptophyta > Pinopsida > Pinales > Pinaceae > Pinus > Pinus tabuliformis. The sequence continues at coordinate 200,577,147 of CM062820.1, read as the reverse complement.
TATCAAAATGTTTGGAATCCGTATGTTGTTAATGATGGTGGTCACTCTGGGGATGCCAGGATCAACATACTTCTCCATGGAGATGGTATTGGTCATAAGGCCTGCTAAATTTCCTAAAACATGAATGGTTTGAGGATCAATCCTTTTTCTAGCAGGCTTCTTGAGGTACATGTCTTTGATGGCTTTGGTATAGATAGGAATGTCTTTTATAGCTTGCAGCAGTGGAAATTTTATGTAGACATTCTTGAGTTCATCTAAGACATCAAACTGTGGTATAGACAGTGGAGGTTTTATTTGGACCAATCGGTCTGGAAAAGGTGGATGCAGTGGTTGCATCTGTTTATCATTGGTATCATTGTTTGGTTTTCTTTGATTTGTCATTTCATTTTCATTTTCTGTGTTTTCTTCTTGCTTATCTGTTATTGGAGAATCTTTTTGGAGTACCCTAGCATACCTCAAGTTAATATTTTGCAAAGGCAGTGTGGAATATGAGGTTCCCTCTTCTACATTGTAGGCTGGCCTCTCTGCTCTATTATTTGGATTTGGGACAGTTTGAGCAGGAATTTGAGTGGGTCTGGGAGGTTGTGAGTTAGCTGGAAATTGCAGTTGTGGTGGATTTATTGGTGGAGGAGCAGGCAGTGCTTGTTGAGGAGGTTGGGGCTGATAAACAACTTGCTGAGGATACTACTGATATGGTTGAGAATGTGATGGATACGGCTGTTGGTATTGTTGATATGGTTGTGAGTATGGTGGGTATGATTGAGGATATGTATGATAAGATTGGGAGTACTGTCGAGATGGTCTCCATTGATGTTGTGATTGGTTTTGGTGCTGCCATGGCATGGGTACATTCCATGAGTTTTGTGCATACATTTGATCATTCATAGGAAATTGCAAATTTTGATTTGGAAACATACCTTGAGGTGCTGGCCTTGGCTGCCATGGTCTCTTTGCACCCATGTAATAAACGTTTTCCATCTCTGCATTGGCTGCCATATTACAGTTCTGCAAAACCTTAACTTTGGGACAGTTAAACATATCATGATGTTCAGTACAGAAAGCACAAACTTGGATGTTTTCTAGAGGGCAGTCTTTTAATGCATGTTTCTTCCGGCACTTTGGGCAGAAGATAGCCATTATCTGATCTTCATCTTCTTGTTTCTTCTTGGCTTTTAAAGTGTCAATTTGGTTCCCTAGAGTGCTTAACAGATCTGTTTTAAACTCTTCTAAAAGATTCCCTATTTCAGCCCTTGTGACACTTGCAGAGGCAGATTTTGTGACTTTGGATGACAGGGTTCTCTTTCCCATTTTACCTTTACTCCTTGAATATTTTTCGCACAACTCAACGATTTCTTCAAAGGGTAAGGCAGAAATGTCACCTTTGCCCATCAAGTTGAGATCATCCATGTATTCCTCTCGGATACCTTTCAAGAATATTGTGCGGATCAGATCAAGAGGCATAGTTCGATGTTTAGATTTTTGTAAGTTGTAGACAAACCGTTCTAAATATTCCTTTAAGGTTTCATCCTCTTGCTGGCTCATTCTAAATATATCATCTTTAGAGTCTTTGGATCTGCAATAAGGCTGATATTTCCTTAGAAATATTCTCCTCATGCCATCCCAATCAACTATAGCATGCTCACCTAGCCTCATGAACCATCTTAAGGTTGATGCCTTTAATGTCGCTGGGAATAATCAAAGCCTATGGGCATCATCTGTATAGCCATATGTTCGACATACAATGTCAAACTCGAACAAGAATGAGTCTGGATCCTCCGAAGCCATACCATAGAAGTTTGGTAGCACGGATGGGGGTATGTTTTTCATTTTGATCTCATCATCTTCCTATGGTTCATGTATAGGAAACTTAAAAGTTGACTCCTCCTCATCTCCTTGACGTGGTACTGATCCAGATCCTTCCTCAGCCATTCTAATAGGTCTCTCTGTGTCTGTGTCACTTGTTTGAAAAAGGAGATTAAAGAAAGATTGTTCGGTCACTGTGCTACTTTCTCCTTGTGTGGAAGGTCTAGGAAAGTGCTTCTTCTGCGATTTATGTGTGAATAAAGTTTTCCTTTCAATAAGAGTAAGTCTTTGTCCTGACTTTTGTTTTTCTTCTAATGCTTGGATAAATTCCTCAGCTGGTGTTGTATTCCCTAGAGGGTCTGCTCCTGATGATGACGGGTTAGTTTTTAGATGGTGGGGGGTTTTTACAAATCTACCTTGACTGTCTCTAAATCTAGGCATAAATGAACATGATTTCTAACTGTGTTTTTGTTTATTTTTGTGTATTGAATTTTTTTTTTTTTAAATCCTTTAAGTACGCCTCCCCGGCAACGGTGCCAAAATGTAGTGTTCTATCTAGGGTACTAGACTAGACCATATTTATTATCGACCAGGATGCGTAAGCTTAGAGGCATGCGTCTAAAGTATATAGACATAAAGGATTATTAGCTAAGTGGTTATGATGTAGGTCACAAAACTTCTTTACGGAAGATTGGGGTATGTTACCTATCATCCAAACACTCAGGTCACTCTGCTAATATACCTGATTACAATACTGTCATTAAATTCATTTACCAAATTAAACACTGAAATTAAACACTGTGTATCACTGCAAACCAAGATTTCAATCTCCTTACAGAGACATTATACATAAAACCCTTGTTTAGCAAATACCCAGCATTCACTAATATTCCTACAAGATAAAAATATACAGAGATCATAAACAGATTTTGAAATGAAAACGAAGTTCATGACATTGCTTTAAAAGACAACACAGGGATCGAATCCCTTACAGGACGCGCTTCACGATCTCAGTGATGACTGTTCAAGTATTATCACAAACACAAACCATGTGCATTCGATTGAAATCAACAACCAATCTGAACTATTGAAATCGGAAACCAATCTTAACTACTGTGCAAACCATGTAATACCCTAAGTGCGAATAAAACGAAAAGGACAGTATACCAGTTTAACGCAGGGCCCGTCCGCGTTCCAGAGGTATACGTGTTCAACCGGTTATCAAATCAATGCAACAAGACAAGGGTCGTGACTGTAACTGGATTCTTGATATTAAGTTCAAAAGACTGTTTCAAATGATACAACGATTAACCATCCGTTCATTACACCGGACTGTATTTACATATGTCTTTTTACAACACATTTCAAAAACGAATGTACATACATGATATGGCTGTTGCCGCTTTTACTATGTTGATATTTTTGAAATGTTTCCATCTAAACTGATTTCAAAAAAAGAACAAAAACTAAATCAATTTTAGAATGCTCTGTTGTTGCTGCCTTTGTCGCCAGTATGCCATGCTTTGACCTGTGTTGACCGCGCATGTAGGAGGGTCGATTCTGCTGTAGGATAGGTATTCGTCCATGCTTGGACATTCTACTTTTCATCCATACCTTTCGCTCTAGCCTAGCTGTTGTGCCACATGTCAAACAATGAGCCAATTACAGGATGTTGGAACTTCCTGTAACCATTTTACCAAAAACTTCTAATTCTTTAACATAAAACTCCTAAATCAATTTCAATGCATTTTAATAACTATAGAACCATTAACTAATCAATTTTCAAGGAATCTAAGAGATATATGATGAAAAGAAGTAGGCAAATGATATGTTTTAGGAGGAAAAAGGAGGTCATAGGATGGTACCAACACTACTTTTGTTGTGTACTTACCCTTTCGTTCTTGGTAGCACAGCTATGTTCTGTAGAATTAAACCAATTAAAGGTTTATCTCTCCAGCAAGATTTAATAATCGATTTATTCTATTCTTCAGGTGTGTTATATTCCTTGATGCGACCCTAGGTATTGGGGGTTCCCTTCTGAATTCTACTGATGTTGGGGTTTCAGTTTCTTTTAGAAAACCTGATTGGGTCCTTCTCACTACATAAGTTATGTTTTCGTTGTTAAATTAGTGATATGGATCACACTGTCAGTTCGGTTACGAACTGCTAACGTTTTTCTTTTCCTATATATATGTGTGTGTGTGTGTGTGTGTGTGTGTGTATTGGTATCTCAACTTAAACAACTAATATTACTATTATACTTAGCTATATTTGGACATTTTTTCAATAACATCAGCATAATGTGTTCCAATTGGCTTACACGTGAACTATAGGCATATTATCATGATTATTAACTTATTTTATCATCCTTCACTCCTTGTTTATATAGGGTCGCTAACTTACAATTGTTAATTTATAAATTCTATTACAGGAGGATTGTTTCCTCTTTTATTTTAAACTTGTTTTATCTATCTGGATTCTTATTTATGTCATGAATACTTTTTTTGTTTTCTATGGTTACATTTTAGTTCTGAATAATTTATTTAAACAGAGAATCCTGGCCTCCATTGGTTACTTGCTTTTAGGTAACAGTTACTTCAAATGCAAAAAGAAACAATGTTCATTCTCTATATATACATTTATATTAATAAAGTAATGGTCATTCACTTTTATGGGTTCTGAAGTGTGGTGGTTATCATTATGTTTTTCGATTACAATAAACAGAATGACTCTTAATCATTGTAGACAAATAATAAATTGTGCAATTTCGAAGAACAATTTTCTTCCCTTCAATTCGCAGTACTTTTGTTACTTTCCTACTCATTATGTAAAAAATTCATGGCCTAGTGTTATTATAATCCTAATGGCTAGTAGAACCCATTTCCCTTAAGACCCATCATACACCAATGGAAACGTATGGCACTATCCATATAGAGCAGGGACTATTTTGGAAATATCTCCTACATGCTAACCATAACTAACCCTAGTTCATACAACTTATCATTATTTCTTTCTATTATTAACACTAATACCTTTTGTATTTTTGCAGCAACTTTCCCATTATTGATAAAATTTCTAAATAATGTTAAAAGGCAGTTAGTTACAGTTTTTGGGCCGATGTGTTTAAAGTTAAAACTTATTATTCCACTAGCTAAATCATTTAATACATTAAATGGTGGACTACAACCATACATAAGATTCAAGGTAAATATAGCAACACAATTAATCTATGTTTTTCTATATATACATTTATATTAATAAAGTAATGGTCATTCACTTTTATGGGTTCTGAAGTGTGGTGGTTATCATTATGTTTTTCGATTACAATAAACTGAATGACTCTTAATCATTGTAGACAAATAATAAATTGTGCAATTTCGAAGAACAATTTTCTTCCCTTCAATTCGCAGTACTTTTGTTACTTTCCTACTCATTATGTAAAAAATTCATGGCCTAGTGTTATTATAATCCTAATGGCTAGTAGAACCCATTTCCCTTAAGACCCATCATACACCAATGGAAACGTATGGCACTATCCATATAGAGCATGGACTATTTTGGAAATATCTCCTACATGCTAACCATAACTAACCCTAGTTCATACAACTTATCATTATTTCTTTCTATTATTAACACTAATACCTTTTGTATTTTTGCAGCAACTTTCCCATTATTGATAAAATTTCTAAATAATGTTAAAAGGCAGTTAGTTACAGTTTTTGGGCCGATGTGTTTAAAGTTAAAACTTATTATTCCACTAGCTAAATCATTTAATACATTAAATGGTGGACTACAACCATACATAAGATTCAAGGTAAATATAGCAACACAATTAATCTATGTTTTTCATATAAGAAGTAATTATAACAAATGAAGAATCTATACTGATCTTTGGTTACTGTCTGACTATCCACAAGCCACCAAGAAAGGGAGTGCTCCACCCAACCTTTGAGAATAGTTATCACGTCCATTCTCCCCTTGAGCCAATTTCTTCCCAAAACAGATATCTGAAAGAGACCACTCAGTTCTGTTCAGGGCATCAAGACTTTGTCTATCCAACCCAAGAAATCAGACTTACAACCTGTCTTAAGGATCCAACTGGCCACCCACCATCTCAAGGATACCCTAAATGGCATCATTCTGCCACCTTCAACGATATCCTGTTTTAGGTTCTGAAGCTTGAAGCTTCTACTCCTCTCTTGGACCTCCTTCCACTGTTACTAAGTCTCCAAGATTTCCTCAGGTTTTCTTCCCTCTCACCCTCTTGGCTCCCTTGTACCAACTGAGATTATTTATCTCTTGGGAGAGGAATAACTCTCTTCTATGAATGAAACTCTCTTTTAGCACTTTTTCCCTTAAGTTTATGGCTTGCTATAGCTTATTTATTTATTCAAAGAAATAAAATAACATTTATATTTTACTATCCATCTTAAGCCTTTACCTGGCCCTATCCAAATCATTTGCAGTAATAGAACATTTACATCTTTGTTGAAAGGTATTACCCAAAACTATTTGGAGAATAATTAAAATTTCTTTGTGCTCCAAGAGTATTTTATAAAAAAATATAAAATAATTATTTTTCACACAAATGAAAACTAATATTTAAAAGATATAAAATTATTATTACATAATTATTTTCTAGATAAATAAATGCACTATTAAAAATCACAATTTTTATTTGATAAAAAAAAATATTTATATTTTTTTCAATTAAAAAACAAACAAACAAAAACATTTTATAATAATAGAAAACAATGTTAAATTTTCCTTTTTAGCCATGTTAGTTAAAAAATAAGAATTATAATAATTTTCATGTAATACAATCTTACCTTTATAAAACTTATGTATGCACATATTGCTTTTTAAGTTCTTCAAAGAGGAGTAGCAATTGCACATTGAATCAATCCTTGTGATTTACAAACCATTATCTTATGTGGCAATAAAGTTTTCTTTTCTCCATAGTAAAGGTTGATATTAGAATATAAATGAAACTTTACTTACTTCCTTTCATAATTATAGTAATTTAATTGATTTCAAGCATGGAGTTTTTTCTATAAAATATATGTTACATGTTGTTTCTTATAGTTGTAAAATACAAATGGAGGCCAGCACTCTCCAAGATTTTTGTAAGGTAAGTAAATTGCAATCCTTACATAAGTTTGTTTAATTTTTAATTTCAATTGGTAAATTATAATTTTTACATAATTTCACTCCTTATTACGATACAAAGTTGTTGATTTACCTATTTTAGAATTAAAATTAATTTATTTTTATATAACATCCTTACACAATTATCTAGTAAACAAATTGAGAGCATGCTTTTTTCATGTTAATTTTATGTGCTTTTTCAAAAATAAAAGACTTGCCAATTTCTATATTTTTAAAAAAATATTTGCTCAAATTTTATTGTATATAATTATTTTACCTTAAAAATTGCCAATATATTTCATGGAGAAACCCTCTACAAACAGAGATTATAGAGAAGATGTATAAATATAATGTAAAAAAAATATGTAAACATTTTTACATGTCATTGCCATATATTAATTTTATATTAATATATTCAATTTATAAAAAGTAAAATATTTATAAACATTCACATATTAACTCAATTAAATAAAAAATAAAACTAGTAAAAAAATTTAGTATATACTACAATTAAAAATTAGTATATACTAAAATTAAATTAAATTTATTATTGTAATTTTATTTTTATTCGTAAAAATATCAAAAAAATATAGATAAAATAAAATCATAATACACATTAAAATATATAATATATGACATTAAAATATATAATGCATAAATAGCCATTATTAGTAAAATGCCCTAAAATGAGTCTATGAGACTTTGAAATTGCCATGGAGGAGAATGGGTATTTAGAAAAATACGAAATCAAATTTTCTAATTCAGTGGTTTTGAACGTAGGAACACATGAACAACACGTAGGAACACAACAACACAGCATGAATGAATGCCATATGAAAGCTTTTGACGGCCTATTTTGCTCGTCAACAATCCATGAATTTCCTTTGGAACGTTTCATCCTACGCCACATTAACAATATTGTCGAATGTTATTGGACGAGTCTCGTATATATATATATATATATATCACATCATTGCCCACCCATTTGTTTTGAATACAGATTTTATTTGTAACTTACGTAAATTATTTTGTTTCCTCTTGAATTTTGAATGTGTCAATTCTCTTGCGTTAACCAAGACACCATGTTCATATATATAAAAGTTCAGGCTAATCAAAATGGGGCATTATGTGCTTAATTCATATCTCTGCAAGAAAACACTGACAATAAAAAATATAAGATATTTACGGATTGTTTTTTCGCTTCACTAACGATGTTTTCAGATTGTACTTCAACCACTTTAAATTTAAATTTACACCAGCTTGAGATCTAACTTGCACTGTAGGTTAAAAAACAATAATTAATGTACGAATAAAAAATGGGGGTATATGGGCAAGAATTTCGTTGCTCTACCATTTCACATCTGAAATTGTCTGCTACACCTATTGTAAGAAGGCTTCACACCAAGTAATTTGATCGAAATCGATATGTCAACTAGGCTTGTGTTGTGGGGGAAAGTATCCAAATCGGAATGACCCTAACCCACTCTAAGGGTGACAGTTCCTTAGCAACAGCTGAAAGCAAAGCTATCTAAAGTTTCTTCTTTATGACATGCAAGAGATAGAAGGAAAAGATCCACTTACCGATGTCTTGCGCAAATGGTCGATCCAATCTCCTTCGTTTGCCGCTTGCTCCCAGATCCAAGTCTTTTCACGGGCCCAGCTACACGAGATCCTGCAAATAAGACAAGAAAAGGAAACTACAAGAGGCATGCATTCATAATCGATTCAAAGATTAGCATAAATCAAAGACGCAAGTAAGACAATACACCATTGAAACACATGCGAATAGAAGAACTTCAAATGCTTTATTAATATATGGAAGTAAGGTTCAGGCGGTGATACAACCATGAGAGGTCCAATCCAGCATCACCTTCCCGACGGAGAGAAATCTCTTCTTCACCTCCCTCAAGCAATCACCCAATACTCACAACGGTAAACCAACAGCAATTCTTTGCACAAAATTCCGGCCTCCAGATCCCATGGGATGAGATCCTTATATAGAGTTTTGGAGTGAAGATAAGTGAGCTTGATGTGTGACTTGTTGTCCTCTTCAACCCCAGTTGTTCTTCAGCTCTTCACTCGGAGTTTCTACCTTCCACTTGGAGTTTTAGAAGCTCTTAACTCATCATTAGGCGAATCTTATGATCAAGTGTCTTTTTGGAAGCTTCCTGGGCACTGGCACATTGAGAAAAAGATTCCTCCACATGTCAAAGTACGCCCAGCGCAGGTAGCCTTTGTTGCACTTGCTATGCAGCGCAGGTACACCATAGAGCTTTTGACATTCAGCGCAGATGCTTAGTGGAGCAGCTGCTTTGATCCAAAACTGACCTGTTTTTGAGTGTTTTTCAGTGGAGAACTGATTTGCAGTGCTGTGGTTTGCTGACCTTGTTCCTCTAAGGGTAATAACAACATGTTTAGGGACTTTGGATCCCTTAGATTATTGACATTTCATGCTCTATGCTGTAAGGCAAAAAAATGTCTATAACAGTTGCCCCCTAAAGTATGAGGTCGTTTATTGGGTGAAATGCTTTATTAGGAGGATCCGAAGTTCATTCAATCGTCGGGAGGTGACCTGTAACAAAATACAATACAATACATTATCTTTTCATACTTTCTTTTCATGATCTAGCTGATGCGGGCATTTCCCATGCTCAGCTTTATAAATACATTTGCTGTACATAAACAGACGATCGTCTGATAATAGACTGATAATTCTCTGCTTTCAATTATCATCCTTTTAGTAGGATGATCATCTGCTGCACATGTCTATGTTTTTATCTCCTGAATATATATCGCAGCCCGGATGGATGAAACTAGATCCGGGGTCTTCAAACTTGTCCGATCTTCACTCTAGTACAAGTCGATCCATGTGAGAATTTCTTGAAGTCGAACATGGAAAGACATCGCTTGATTACCAGTCAATAATGTAAATTGTTAACAAGCGCGAGACGAATCACCGATAATGATGATGACCCTCAAGGTACTGCAGCACAATTCACGTGGTGTGAATATAGGATCTGACGTCGAACACCACGCAAAGTCTCCTGGTCGAAGGTCATTAATGTATACCTATCGCCGGGAGTGAGAAACTTGCCATTGAGGCATGCAAGCTTCAAAGTGCTGAGGGGGTGTTCCTAGATCAACTTCTTGGATAATGAGCTGATGTCGACAAGAAGTGATCCGTCAAAGGAGGGCCTTAATGAATCCCACATCAGTGACACGGAACGGAGCTAGTGATGATGGTGAAAACGATCTGTGAAATATGATTCAGGGTGGCGGTCATGGAAGGATGAAAGATGATGTACGGTAGTGGATGGGACCCGGTTGACACTTTCTGAATGACATCTCTTGAACATATAACGACACTGATGTGATGGATCGGTAGCATTACCCCATGTATGGATGGTATGGAGAGACCATGGTGAAGGGACCGGTGAATGATAATAACCCAACCCGATATTTACGGAGGCAAAAGTGTCATGTTCAAGAGCGACTTGCTACCATTAAGCTTTGAGGTTCTTCCCAATTTTTCCCAGTCATTTCTGACCAGTACCTCTTTATTTTTGTCAAGCTTGAGGAGGATAACATATGCTTGTTCTATAACCTGCCCTTCGGGCAAGCCCATCGCTATGTTTTAACGAGCCTAGCGATAGGGAAACTCATTCTCGTCTAAAGACAAGTTTGTCGCTATCTAATATTTTTAACGAGCCCAGCGACAAAGACAACTCGGTCCTTTTCATTTTTAGAGAGTCTGAAAAGGGTACATAAAGTGGACTCCAGGGGTCCTTTTTCGTCATTTAATCCCTTAAGTCCGAAAAAGTATAAAACAATACAGAAGGGATGAATGTTCGATATCTTTATCGAGCCGAACTAGACAAGTGCTCGATCTTTTTGTGCAATAATCCCTCAGGTCCAAAAAGATTAAAATCTAGAGGAGGGATAGCTCTTCCAGTCCTTTTAACGAGTTGGAAGGCCAAAACTCGGCAAACTTTTCATATTTTACGAGTCAGTGAAAAGAGCTCAAAGAAGACTCGTCTTTTGAGGAACGAGTGATAAACAGGGATAGCAGCAGATTCCAGGTACAGGTTGGAATTTTCCAATCACGGCAGTATTACAAGGATGGCTAGGTGGGATCACTCTTCGCAGTTGTTCCTCAAATGGGTAAACAATCAAGTGGATGTGAATGATCGGCCAAATGAAAAGTGGAGGTGACGGTACAAAAACACGACCAAGGCTTTTATGGCTGATGAATTTACGGTCTCAAATGGTTATTTACCGGTTCATTTTTTTCTGAATGAGCTTGAACTCTGGGGGAAGCCTGCTCACAAGCTTATGTTTATTTTTTAACGAGCATGAATTTCCGCATTAAAACTGCTCGGATCTTGCGTTTATTTTTTAACGAGCATGAACTTTGCCAAAACTGCTCGTTTGATAAGGTCAAATTCATATTTTACCATGACTAGTTTTTCTTTTCCAGGGATAGTACTGTTTTCATCAATTGCTGCAACAAACTTGTTAGAAATGGATAACATGAAGTAAAAATACTAATATTTCACTTTGAACTATGTAAAAGCAATTAAAAGATGTTTTTACCTCTCATTTTACCATTTCATGTGCATTTGGTTTGTTGGAGCTTTGGAGGTGCCTCTTCCTTTCGATTTTTCACCAGCTGATTTCGGGAGATTCTGTGGACGATTTTCAGCGCCGTTTCCACCAGGTAGGAGCTAAACCCTAGCTCTATCTTTTCATGGTCTTATTTCTCAGTTTTATGCTTGTTTTCCTGCCCCCATGAGCCCCTAGGGTTTCCTAGGGCGCCCTGCCATCAGCGCAGGTGCCCTATATCGAAACCTGCGTTGGGGGTTCTCATTTTCAAAGGCAGTTTGTCTCCCAATGCCGGTGAGGCCCTTCCCTACCTGCGTTGGGCGCAGAAAACATCTTGGTTGCACAATTTTTCATGAGATTTTTGCCATTTTCTTTACTCAGTCAGGGATCTTACTCCTCTTGTCGGTTTTGCAGAGTTTATTGGAGCAGAATGACTCTTACGTGGCGAGAACGAGAGCATGAAGAGGAGGACATGATTGCCCTCCATGATCCTATTACCGTGAGCGCGTTGCGGAACTGTGGCTTGCTAAAATTCTTCCGCATATCTAGCATGAGGGCACAGATACGTTTACTGCAGTACCTGCTTGATGCTTGGGATCCTGTTAACCAAGTGTTCCAGATTAGGGGCAAGTCCATCCCTTTGACCATAGTGGATATTTACTTCTTTACTGGGTTGTCAAGGCGGGGTGCCCCCATTTCCTTGTCCAGTTCGGCCCAAGGGAGTGATTCCGTGAAAGATTATATCCGTCAGTATTGCAGGGAGGGATCCCAGCCGAGCAGAGACGGCAAGATTTCTATCTGTGATGTTACTGACAGGTCTCTCAGGTCTATTCTGTACACGATTTGTAGGATGGTCGGTAGTGCATCCCCTCATGTTGCCAACAGGTCATATGTGCAGCACGCCCTAGAGTGTCTTCAGTCGAAAGTTTTTAACTGGTGTGATGCAGTACTGGTTCAGATGAAAAACCAGTTGACCAAAGTAAAGGACAGGAGACTGAAGAATTTTGGCTTTGGTTCAGTTTTGACTGCCTTCGCTTTGGAGAAGATACCCTTGATGCAACCTCAGTACATTGTCCTCGACTTGCCATCTCCTACTGAGCCACGCATGCAGAGGTGGGTTGACCACATGGCTAGACATGCAGGCCAATCTCGGATTACTTTTACTGATGCCTTCTTTAGGTGGTTCGAGCGGCAGGATATGGCTTTTTCCGAGTATCCATATATTGGCATGGATTTCCGGGGTGATCCGGATTTGGTACTACCGGATGGCGAGCAGTGGGGTGATCTTGGTAAATATTTTGACTTTATCACTGTTTACTGTTTTTTATTTATAATGTCCTTGTGCTTTACTCTATCAAGACTCTAATCAAACTCATGTGTGCATGCAAATGTTGGTCCCGTCCGTCCAGCAGTTCGTCCGAGAGCTCCGGCTGCTGCCCCAGCAGGGGAGGCTCCAGGGAGAGCTATTCTCCGTGACCTTGACTTGGCCGAGACTCTTGCAGCTGTGCAGGAACAGGTCGAGGGTCTTACCCTTGGGATTCTGGATGTACGGATCGACGAGTTGCCTCTACGATTGCAGCGACATACTGCTGGTGTTCCTAGACGATGGTCTCGTCTTCTGCGCATGATCGCACAGGCCGTGGCATGTTATCATGAGCATCACTAGGCTAGGGTGCCCCCCAGCCATTTTTGAGTTTTGGGGTCGTATGACCGATTTTGTCTTGGTTACAGAACATTATATGTAAACCGTAAACAGTTATATATATTTTTGATTTTCGGGGTTTATTCCAGTTTTTATGTGATCCATGTATGAAACATCGATGATGCTTCTCTTTTTATCAATTTTGCAAATGTCTATCTAACACATAGTTTGCTAATGAGTCAGTTAATGTGTTTAAGTTTCTGGAAATGTGTTGATATTGGATAAAATTAAACTGTCTTTCCAAGATTTTAACTCTTAGGAACTTGCGATAAATAGCTGGATTTCGGACAGAGTAGGTACCATTGAGCTGTAGTACCACGAGCTGTGAGTCTAGCCTAACGACTAGTCGGCGTATGCCACGTGTGATGGCATCAGAGAGGAGCTCTATCAACGCGCTATACTCAGCGATATTATTTGTTGATTGACCAATACATACCCCCCTGAAACTCATTAACTCGCCGCTTGGGTTAAAAATGGCCCATGCTGCTGAGGATAGGTTCCTCGAACTACGACTCGCTCCGTCAGCATATCCAACCCATGGTTCCAATGGATTTGACATCTGCAATAAGTGTAAAAAGCGGATTACTTAAATCGGAACAAACGCTTTAGCGAAAACAAAAAATGTAACAAAAGCATACAGGTTACTATTAGGCATAGTAACGCTTAAGGTACAACCCGTTGCGGGGTTGCACCAGTGGAAGTCCTTCATAATCTACCAACTCGTAGGCACCTTTTGCTAACACCCTTTTAACAATATAAGGGCCCATCCATAAGGACTTGAATTTCCCAGCTCCCAATTTATCGGATTCTTGGTCATAAAGCAAGACCAAATCACCTTCCGAGAAGACACGGGGTTTGACATTTTTGTCGAACTGCGCTTTGACTCGTTTCTTGTTGGCTTCGTTGGCCAAGGCGGCATCACGACGGGTTTCATCCAACTGGATTAATTCCAAGAAACGAGCTTCTTCTTCCGAGGTTCCGGGGAGGAGATCAATTGCGAGTTTAAGGGACGAAATTTCACACTGGATTGGTAGGATCGCCTCTAGGCCATACACCAGTTGAAACGGTGTGAACCCAGTGGCATTCCTTACCGATGTTCGGTAGGCCCACAAAGCCGAGTACAGGATCAAATGCCATCTTCTTTTGTGAACCCCAACCATCCTTTGCAGCATGCGCTTCAAGACCTTGTTGATCGCTTCAACTTGTCCGTTAGCTTGCGGATAGTACGGGGTAGAGCTGTCGTGAGACAATCCTAGTTTGGCAGTTAATTCAACCATCATGTGATTGCGAAAATGCGATCCATGATCTGTTACTATGGCCTGTGGCACGCCGAATCTGGCGACTACATGATTAAAAAAGAATAGGGTTGTTGTTTCACCAGTGTTATCCAATGTAGGCATCGCCTCGGCCCATTTGGTAAAATAGTCAACTGCGACTATAATATACCCATGCCCCCTGGTCGAGGTGGGGTTACATTGCATGAAATCGATGCCCCACTTGGCGAAAGGCCCCACAGCTATTATTGGCTGTAAAGGAGCGGGGGGTCTTCTGGTTTTGCTATCAAAAATCTGACATGCATGGCAACTTCTAACTGCAGTTATGCAATCTTTGAACATGGTTGGCCAGAAGTATCCTGCTCGTAAGATTCTTTGTGCTGTAGCATATCCAGATTGATGCCCCCCACAGGTGCCTGAATGACATTCATTCAGGGCTTTTTCGGCCTCCTCATGGGTTAGACACCTTCTAAGGACCGTATCGACACCACGACGGTAAAGCATATCACCGACAATCATGTAGTCTTTTGCTTGGTATCGAATGCGTTTTTGTTCTGAGTGAGAGGTGTCTGGCCGAAACTTTTGGGTTTGGAGATAAACTATTATATCTCCATACCACTCATCACTTGCTGATATCAGAAACAAACTTTCGTCCACGATCGATTCTTTGGACGTTTCATCGTTGGATGATGATGGGAGATCGCATAATAATTCTGCGAAAACTAAAGCTTTCTTTGATTTGGATTTCACAAATTCCAGATCAAACTCTTGAAGGATAGCTATCCACTTTGAATATTTTCCCCCAAGCAACTGTCGCGACAGTATATAAGTCATGGGGTTGCAATCTGACAATACGGTGGTCTTCCTAAAGAGGACATAGTGCTGAAATCTTTGTATCGCTTGAACAGCCGCCAATGCTAGCTTTTCAACATGAGAATATTTACTTTCCGTATCATTTAAGTTTTTACTTAAATAATATATAGGGTGTTCAATTCCGCCGACTTCTTGAACTAAAACCATCGCAATGGTCGTATCTGCTGCAGCCAGATACAGGTTAAAATCCCTTAGATAGTCTGGGGTGTACATTAATGATGCTTTGACTAGCGCTTATTTCAAAGCATCAAAGGAAGCTTGTGCAACCTGGTCCCAGACGAAAGGTACATCCTTTTTCAGGAGACGGGTATAACCTTTAGCAAGTTCTGCGTAATTTGGAATGAACCTCCTCAGAAAGTTTGCTTTCCCTTGGAGTTTCTGAATCTGAAGCAAGTTCGAAGGTGGAGGCAAATTAATGATTGCCTGCACCTTGCAAGGGTCGAGACGAATCCCATCCTTGGAGACTATAAAGCCAAGTAAACGACCAGAACCGACGCAAAACACACATTTGTGCGGATTGAGTCTTATCTTGTAGTGTCTGCAATGTAGAAATATCGCTCTTAAATGATGCGGATGATCAGTCCGCTTTTGCGAATGAGCCGGAAGATCGTCGAGATAAGGTTGAACGATGTTCTTGATGTCGTGGAAAGCATAATTCATTGCTCTCTGAAATGTCGCCCCTGCGTTCTTTAAACCAAAGGGTAATTTTCGATAAGCGAATGTGCCCCACGGACAAATAAATGCAGTCTTTGACTGGTCCTGTGGGCGGATATTAATTTGATTATACCCGGAAAATCTGTCCATAAACGAAAAGATTTCACATCCGGCGCATTCATCAATTATCTGGTCGATGAAGGGTGTAGGGTAGTTGTCCTTTGGACAGGCTTGATTTACATCCCTATAATCGACGCACACTCGTATTGTTCCTTGTTTTTTCATAACAGGGACAATATTCGATACCCAATCGGTTAGAGGAACCGGGTAGATGAAACCAGCATGGAGAAGCTTCTCAACTTCCGCTTTAATGGCAGCGGCTTTCTTGGGGTGTACCTGCCGAAGCCGTTGTCTTACTGGTTTGACATCAGGATACATCTTAATTTCATGTTCAACGATACTCGAGTCAATGCCTGGCATTTCATCATATGACCAAGCAAAGACATCTCTAAATTCGCGGAAAAGAGCTTTATATATTTCTTGTTCTGAAGGGGAACAACCTTTGCCGACATAAATATTCTCTACAATGTCTGTTTTGGTCGAGATATTTATGGCTATAGTCTATTCTATACTGGATAGGTTTCTCTCGGAATCCACCGTATTTACAGTATTTGTTAGGAATTCAAATACTGAAGGGTGATACAGGTCGCCTTGAGTATCTTCCTTTGGAAGGGAACGATGGTGGTTATCATCCCATGGTGCCCCTTCAATCATCATTGATTGCAGGATTCCTTCGTCACTTGCATGCACTCGTGACCAAGGATCCAAAGGGGTTCCACATTCTCCTGACCTATCTACCCAAATGCTTGACGAGCATTGATTTGGGCTCGCCTCCCATGCCTGAAACATTGATTGCTACAATATTTCGATTGGGCTCGGGTGCAAAACCCTTGCCCGATCCATGATGACTTTACCTTTTGCGACCTTCGTTGAAGATATCATGTTGCAGGTGGCCACCAATGGTACACTTCCTATGTACATATGATTTGGCAGCGAGAAAGTCCCCATCATTGTGGGGTCTTTCAACAGGCCTACTCCTATATCTTTAATTGAATGGTCGCTTTCATGGATCATGGGAATGCTTCCCGTAACTTGTGAACCATTAAGGAGGAAGTTCTGTTGGTCGACGACCGTAATCCCTCCTTCAAACGGGAATGCGATCTTCCTAAAATAAGTCGACACGACAGCAGCCATGGCATAAATCCATGGTCTTCCTAGTAGGATGTTGTAATCCAGATTTCCATCTATGACCTCAACATCAATCTCTACTGTTTTTCCACCTAGTTCAACTTTTAAGTTACTTAGGATACCGTAAGGGGTATATGTCCTACCGTCGAAAGCCTTTAGTGTTGTCGAAGATCTCGACAAGGTTGGTGACCCTAGCATTTTCCAGCAGCTCATTGACATAATACATGTCGATGCCCCCTCGTCAATAATTGTTCTGTGAACAGTTTTGTTGACGGCCTTTACTTGAATAAGGAAGGCTAGTTGAGCTGGTAACTGAGGGTCATACCCTTTGTGATCAAAGGACACAAGATCGGAATCCTTAGGATCAACCCCCCCTATTGCCGATAACAATGCCTACCTTTGGGATGGACAATTTTGTAGTACTTCTAGAGTCGACATAGCGGATGGCGATTGAGCCAAATCTTCTACTATGTTATAATGCTGCGCCGCTCTGGCACGAGGATTAAACGTCGACTTGTGTACTACACCCTTAGGTGGTTTTATTGTTAATTCTGGCATTATGGGTGGGACAACTTCTGTCGAAGTTGTTGTCGAACTACTAGGTTGATCTTTACCTTTTTCGTTTGACAGTTGCGGATTCCCATAATCTTTGTTCCTTGTCGAAATCAAAGCATCATTTTGCTGCTTAGAGATCGACAACATCAGCACTTGCGACGGGGAAGCATTTCCACTATCAACCATATTTTGACCTGGATTGGGAAATGGATTAGTCAGCACAGCTGGGTTCCTTGGACTTTTAAAGAATCTCTTGAGCTCAGCTTTGTATGGACAATCTGATGTCTTGTGATCTTCGTCACATATCATACAGGGCCATTTCTTTTTCCCTTTCTCAGGAGAGTTCGAAGAAGTTCTTTCAGGTGACGGATCATCCTGTTGCTTCTTCTTCCCTTTGTTTTGCTTCTTCTTGCTTCCTGGTTGATTGGTTTCTTTGCCTTTATCTGCTGATATGGCATTTACTTCCGAAGCAAGAATCTCTTCATGGGTATTTCGATCTGAAGTCTTACGGGCTTTTTGAGGTGAAGCCTTTTTCGACTTCGCGCTTGCAGTGCCAATCACGCCATCTCCGGCATCAGAGTCAATATTCGATTTAGGAGGGGGAGGAATTGAAAATTCAGGTCTGGGGGCATCAGGTATTTTGTCATAGAGCGTGCCAGACTGAGTATATACCAAGTCTAAATATTGAGCACGAGCAATGACTTGCTCCTCTGTTACGACTCCCCCTTTGGCCACATCTTCCGTTATAGCTGGAAGTAATGACTTTATAAACCATTCGGCTAATAGCTGATCAGGAATGTATGTTTTCACCATCCTACGACGGCGACGCCACTCATGTATATGATCTGATATGTGAGTAGCTGTCGTTTGTTTGAAGTTGGTCAGTATTTCGGTTCCTGTTTCATACCTAATTGGTAATTGAAAATGGGTTAAGAAAGTCGTGGCTAAGGAGCTGAAATTGTCGAAAGAGGCTCTTGGCAATTCTATATACCATTTGGCCGCCGGACCTGTCAATGTCCTCTGGAAGAGGTGAAGTCTTATCGAATCATCGTTCAGAGTGTTCGATGAACACCATAGATGAAAGGTCATGACGTGATTCGACGGGTCTTCGCCGGATTTCCATTGAATTTAGGAATGTCGGAGGGAAGTTTGTGAGGAATCGCTGGCCACCAAGGGGCATAAGCAATCGGATCGTTCGTCAACCGATGTAAATCGGGTAACTCTAGAGTTGCCACGAATGGCAGCTGTTGACTCAGATTAGGCGAAGCGTACCCAGGATACGAAGGGATCGCCTGAGCAGTTGGTCTTTGCATACCGGCATAATGTATTTGATGCTGGTATGATTGATATGGTTGGTGGACTACCCCACTGTAAAGTGGTTGGTTTTGACCGTATTGTAGGTACGGTTGTCCATTGTTCGCAAAAATCTGCTGCTCGGTACCTTGGTACACTTGCTGGAACTGTGGTTGTTGATACTGCACCAACCATGGTTGTGATACCATTGGTTGTTGTGCGATGCTTACCACTGGGCCAAGATGAGGGGTAAGGGTACCCGTTTGTGCTTGTGTCACCCCGCCAGTCGGCGATTGCGGTTGGGTTGCAGGGTCAAAGGGTTGTTGCATTACAACCTGAGAAAACTGAGGTTGACATACAACAGGCACCGTTTGAACTTGCGACACGGTTACAATCGCTGGTGTCGTCGGGACGTTCATCACAGGCATTTGTTGTTGCATAGAATACACAACTCTTGCTTGCTGGGGTAGCATAGGTATCCAACCACTTGTAGTTATTCCAGTATAACCTGAATATCGTTGTGAACTCCCGTATGGGTAACCTCCCGGAGGGGGTAACGAAAAAGCATATTGCCCCCCATACGGCGGTGGTCCGAAACCGAGAGGATTTATTACACCTCGAGGACCGGATTGCCCAAACTGATTTCCGAAAGGATCAATTTGTTGAGTTCCAACATAGGAGTTACCGGGTATTATCCCGGGAGAACAAACAGGAACAGACCATACTGTCGTCATGGCCCCCGAAGGGACCCCCTCTAGTTGTTGAGAGTTAGGGACAGATGGTATGCCGGCGAACATTGTCGGAATGACTGCAGGGAGTTTTGCCGTCGCTGTGTCATTTGGCACAGTCCTAGATGTTGACGGTTGTTCAGACATTTTGAGTCTATCCAGCAGATTGCCTAGTGATTCTTCAGGAACTTTTCTGGGTGATAGGCTAGCTTCTGATGCAGTAGGAAGTAGAGTGATCCCTGCTCCAAAATGTGTTGGAGTAGTTGCTTGCGGATCTTCTACAATTTCTTCTATTGCGATCAGACCGGGTGGAAGAGGAAGACCGTCAGGTCCGTAGAATATTTATGGTGCCGAAGAAGGGGTTGTTTCGACAGCGACAGTTGTTTGAGGAGCAAGACTCTCTGAACCGATCACTGATGGAACTGATTCAGTAACACAAGTATTTGCTCTCAGACTAGGATCAGTGTTACTGTCCTTCTGGGGCTGTCGAACTTCTTCAATAGGGGCAGGGTTTCCAGAAATGTTTGGAGTAACCGGAACCTCAGATGTCGTCGGAACACTTGTTCTAACTTTGACAGGAGATTTGGAACCAGTTGAACGAGATCGCTTTGCCCAGGTTGTTTTCGATTCCGGAGACAAAGACGGTTGACTCGTACGCCTCCGCGAACGATGGTTCATCGATTGACTTTCTTCCACGGTTGCGGATTACTTGATCAACCAACAATGCACAGGGTAAAATGTGTTTTCGAATTGAATTAATTTTAGACGCTTTTTAAGACACAACTTGCTTTTTCACTTTTTAAGAGTCGAGAAAAAGCTAAAGATGACTCTAGTCTCCTTCGATGTATTAACGAGCCCGAAGTGACAAATGCTCAGATGGACTTTTTCAGTTATAGAGCTTGAAAAAGGCCAAAAGAAACTACTCTGGAGTTCTAGGCAGAGGGTGTGCCAAACCTTTCGCGAAACCACAGAATACGTTTTACGGTACGAGTGGTCGATCTTCGTGAATGCTGTGTTCACTGCATCGCGATCAGTAGGGCGGCCGACACGGCTTCCTATGGATAAAGGCTTTGTTCCTATAGGGGTCCCCCAATATACGCGACAGTACGCGAGGGCACAAGTCCGTATTAGTGCTATCGTCCCTCAGGAGGAATCACCCACCTTCGTAGAGATCGACAGTCACTATGTTTAATGACGTCGGTTCACATCTCTACCTAGACCTCTACTGTGTTTCGTTATGTTTCAAAGCGTTGTTAGATAAATTCAGTTCTTTTTAGGTTGATCTTGCTTAGCAGTTTGCCTTTATGGATCACCACGTGATGTATGATACAACTCCTAAATGCAGTATAAGAATGATAAGCAAGCTTTTTCAATTCTTTCAACTTATGAAAACCTTAACTACTGGAGGAAAAGAAAAACATCATCTTTTCAAACAGATCATAGAGCACACACTGATGCACTTTTCCTAAATCGACATGCAAACTGTCAAAATGCACATGCACAATGCAAGTATTTCTTTTCTTCTTCCTTAATGTTGATGTATTACAAAAAGAAAGTTGTTGTATAATTTCGAATTCAATTTCAAGCGAAAGCAACAAGTGTTTGTCCAATAATCAAAAGAACACCTTAAGATTCACTCGTTTCAACACAAGAAATACTGAAATTCGAACCATATAACGAAAGCAAATGCTCAAGCAGCTATGAACAGCAACAAACTAACTCTTAGAATCACAACGACACTTTCTCATGGGTCTAGATCCAAGAGGTCATAGCAAGACTAGTTCACTTTCGCTATGGGAAACTGTGAATGACAGCAAGAAATACAATAAGAACAATCACGGTTTCTTCATACAACTGAGGCGGAATGAAGGCAAAGAGAAGTGGTTTCAGCTGGGTATACAGGTTGACAACAGGCTGCAAAAACAATACTGAAAACTGGGCAACAGACAGTGGGGAATCCCAGTTGCACAAGGCAAAACTGGATCAGCGCAGGTGCTGCACTGTCAATCTGAGATGCAGCGCAGATAGCCCCTTCGGGACCTGCGTTGCAGTGCAGGTAGCCTTTGCTACAGCTGCACTGATGAGACAACTCTCGTCTCTCTTAGATTCTGGGTCACAGTTTGCTCAAAAATCAATGGTTTTTGGCCAAACCAGAGGCTATCAGTCAAGTATACACTAGAGGGTGATTAAAGGAAGATGAACACTATCACAAAGAGCTACAAAGAGTCCTTGTGGATCAGCTCTTCAGATCATAAACATGCCCAGCACTGGGCTAGAGTATCTGCCCTCTACTTTGCATTCGAAGGACTCGAATGCAGTTCGATTCGGTACTCCCTTTGTTTAAGAAATGAATAGCAAGAAACACAAGCTACCAACAAGACACGATCCCCAGCGGAGTCGCCAATCTGTTGTGGGGGAAAGTATCCAACTCGGAATGACCCTAACCCACTCTGAGGGTGACAGTTCCTTAGCAACAGCTGAAAGCAAAGCTATCTAAAGTTTCTTCTTTATGACATGCAAGAGATAGAAGGAAGAGATCCACTTACCGATGTCTTGCGCAAATGGTCGATCCAATCTCCTTCGTTTGCCGCTTGCTCCCAGATCCAAGTCTTTTCACAGGCCCAGCTACACGAGATCCTGCAAATAAGACAAGAAAAGGAAACTACAAGAGGCATGCATTCATAATCGATTCAAGGATTAGCATAAATCAAAGACGCAAGTAAGACAATACACCATTGAAACACATGCGAATAGAAGAACCTCAAATGCTTTATTAATATATGGAAGTAAGGTTCAGGCGGTGATACAACCATGAGAGGTCCAATCCAGCAACACCTTCCCGACGGAGAGAAATCTCTTCTTCACCTCCCTCAAGCAATCACCCAATACTCACAACTATAAACCAACAGCAATTCTTTGCACAAAATTCCGGCCTCCAGATCCCATGGGATGAGATCCTTATATAGAGTTTTGGAGTGAAGATAAGTCAGCTTTATGTGTGACTTGTTGTCCTCTTCAACCCTAGTTGTTCTTCAGCTCTTCACTCGGAGTTTCTACCTTCCACTTGGAGTTTTAGAAGCTCTTAACTCATCATTAGGCGAATCTTATGATCAAGTGTCTTTTTGGAAGCTTCCTGGGCACTGGCACATTTAGAAAAAGATTCCTCCACATGTCAAAGTACGCCCAGCGCAGTTAGCCTTTGTTGCACTTGCTATGCAGCGCAGGTACACCATAGAGCTTTTGACATTCAGCGCAGATGCTTAGTGGAGCAGCTGCTTTGATCCAAAACTGACCTGTTTTTGAGTGTTTTTCAGTGGAGAACTGATTTGCAGTGCTGTGGTTCGCTAACCTTGTTCCTCTAAGGGTAATAACAACATGTTTAGGGACTTTGGATCCCTTAGATTATTGACATTTCATGCTCTATGCTGTAAGGCACAAAAATGTCTATAACAGCTTGCGATTCGCTCATAATCAGCAACCTGGATCGAAACTCGAATGTTCATTTTCTGAAATATTCTTCTATATCTGGGACTGGAATTCTAATGAACGAATTCGTTATAAGAGACAGTAAATTGTGAGTCGCAAAACTCGTATGTTTTCTTCGAACTGCGCACTAATATTCTTTATGACGTTCAATATCATCAATTGCTATCTCCATTGCCAGCTCCCGGGCTTGGAGTAGAACCCAGTTTACGTTGGTTGCTTTTTTTCTGTTGGAGGTGATCATCTCCGTTGCTGTGAGGGGATTTGATGATGTTGACGTTTATTGCATCAAAATTATGATGGATTATCTGCATGTGACCGACCCCAGGGCTATTACTGGATTTCGAGAGCCGCTGTTCCATCACCATGGAATTTACGCCTTCGGCTTCGTTCGATGATGCAGAGGATTCCATTTTATCAATCGTCGGGACACTCGGGTTCAGCCTGTAATATAACGACTTCTTGTTGGCAGCACTCTTTGAGGACCAGCAACTTGTGGGGTTTAGGACATCTTGAACACACCCCATCGGATCTTTCACCATATGACCATTGGCAGTTTGCTATAAAAATCTTAATTGACAGCCCAAAGATCATCAATACCAAATATTTCACATACAGAACATGATTTTAAGATGACATACCTTGATTAACAGCAGAAGATGTAATGGCTGCCATCTTATGTCTTCTGTCTCCTGACAGCTGCTACTCTTCTTCTCAGAATTCGGTTTCTCTCCTCTTGCCCACACTTCCTTTATGTGTTTCTTGATGGAGAAGAATACAACTCTTGTGTGTGGGAGAGAGAGGACCCAATCCTTTATATATTATTTAACTCTAATCTGGTACGTCCATCATATACCAATTCAACGCTTAAGATCTAATGCTTTAGATTAGAAACTGCTTTAAGATAAGATCTAAAAGCTTTAAGATTAGATCGGGTCACATTAAGATTAGAAATTGCTTTAACGTTAAAAAGCAATGAGCCTTTTGCTGTTTCTAATAGCAGTTTATAACATTCTCCCACTTGACCCGACTATTCATAATATTAAGTGTTGAACATCATACTATGATAAATTGCTGAGAGTTATGGCGGTTGTGCACTATTAATTCAATACATTCCCTTCCATATACTACAATACCAGCAATCCATCAATTCATACTCATAATTTATATAAAACAGCATAATGGTCCACATAATGTCTTATATCATAATGATTAAACATAATATCTTTATAAGACTCTTTCTTGTTTAAAATTACATAAAATACGTATTACTACATTAAAACAAGAAACACATGATTGTATATCAGAAACACATAAAAGAGCTCAGAATGTCACACATCAATTATTATTAATACAACCAAGACCCATTCTTTGAACATGTTCCTTAAATTGTCTTGGTTGTAACCCTTTCGTCAAAGGGTCTGTAATCATAAGTTCTGTCCTGATGTGCATGATTGACATTCTTTGTTTCTGAACCTCATCTTTCACAACAAGATACTTCAGTTCTATGTGTTTGGCACCTTTAGAGTACTTGTCGTTCTTTGAGAAAAATACTGCTGTAGAGTTATCACAATAAATTTTCAGCGGCTTGCTAATGGTGTCGACAACCGCAAGTCCTGAAATAAAGTTCCGCAACCATAATGCATGAATTGTGGCTTCAAAACATGCCACAAATTCTGCCTCCATGATATGGCACCTTGAGCAAACATAAACAGGTAACCAAAAGTCGATTTTCTAGTATCGATGCATCCAGCAAAATCTGAATCGCTATATCCAATCACTTCCGATTCATTGGATGAGCATGTAATCTTTCGTTGAGAGAAATTCCTTAGTCTCATGCAATATACTTAAATTATTTGCAGCAAGCAAGACGTCATCAACATAAAGGACCAGATAAATAAACTTGCTCCCACTGATCTTTCGGTATATACAGTGATCAACCGTATTTTCCTTAAAACCAAAAGATGTAATAATGGTATTGAACTTAATATACCACTGCCGGGATGCTTGTTTAAGCCCATATATTGACTTCTTAAGTTTACACACCAATTGTTCTTTACTTTCTACAGAAAAACCCTCAGGTTGATCCATATAAACATCCTCATCAAGATCTCCATTCAGAAAAGCTGTTTTCACATCCATTTGATGCAACTCCAAATCATAATGAGCTACTAATGTCATTATTATTCTTAGTGAGTCCTTTTTCGAAACAGGGGAAAATGTCTCCTTGTAATCAACACCATCTTTCTGAGTGTAACCCTTAGCAACAAGTCTAGCTTTATACCGTTCGATATTACCACTAGAGTCGTGTTTGGTTTTAAAAACCCATTGCTTCCGACTCTTTTACAGCCATGTGGTAACTCAACGAGATCCAAAACTTCATTTTGTTGCATGGATTTCAGTTCTTCTTTCATGGCATTAATCCATTCCTTTGACTCTTTACTTTCTACAGCATGTGAAAACGAAACTGGATCCTTATTGATTCCAATATCATAATCTGATTCTTGCATATAAACCACATAATCATTAGAAATAGCTGACCTACGATTTCTTTGAGGTCTTCTTAATGCTACTTGTTGTGGTTCATGCATATCAGCATTATGTAAGTCATTTCCTTCAGGAAGTACTTCTTCATTTATATGTTGTTCATTATCATCATGCTGTTATACAACAGCTGGAACAACATTTGGAGTAATAGTAGATGGAGGAACTATTCTAGGTAATGTAACATTTACCCTTGTTTCTTTATTTCTACTATTTCTCTTCTAGTACTCCCACTGACTTCACCATTCTCATGAATCTTGCATTACCAGTTTCTAATTGCCTCTCAACTTCATTTACAAACGTCTCAAGGACATTCACAGATTGAGATTTTTCATGAAGCAAATAGACATAACCATAACGGGAAAATCGTCAATAAAAGTGATGAAATACTTTTCTCCATTAAAGGCTGGAGTGTCCATAGGTCCGCAAATATCAGTGTGTATTAGTTCAAGAAGCTGGCTGCTTCTAGTGGCTCCTTTCTTATTATGTTATTATGTTTGGTTTGTTTACCTTTAATACCATCCACACATAATTCTAGATCACTAAAGTCCAAATTTGACAAAATTTCATTACTTACTAATCTCATCATTCTTTCTTTGGATATATGACCTAGTCGTTTATGCCACAAGAAAGCAGAATTTTCATTCAACATGCTACGTTTTCATCCAACATTATTTACTACATTCAACAAGGAATTCGCATAAGTGTCATTCAGTTTCAATTTATATAAACCATCAATTAGAATACCAGAACCAACATTATCAGCAAAAACAACCAGATCCATTCATACATCTAAAACCAGAAATATCCAATTTACTTGCGGAAATAAGGTTTCTAGATAATGAAGGTACATAAAGGGTACTGTATAAGTTTAATACATATCCACTTTCTAGAATTAGACGATAAGTCTCTTTTTACAGACACGACATTGAACACCCTTTAGTTCCTTCTTTTCATCATCCTGCCCATTCTTAGTAGGTGCCTTTTCCTTCTTGAAATGACTTGATTTTCCTTTCTTTTCTTTACCAGCTTTATTACTCACAAAACTTACTGAGTGATTCACTTGATTTTTCAAACGTCCTTCTTCCTGAACAAGTCTACTGGCCAATTCATTAACATTCCACTTATCCTTTATAGTGTTATAGTTAATCTGAAAAGGTCCATATTCAGAAGGTAGCGAGTTCAGGAAGAACTGGACAAGAAAGGAATCCTCTACTGTAAGTCCCAGGGAGTTTAACCTCGCTGCAATATTAGTCATCTCTATAATGTGCTTTTGCATAGTTCGCGACCCATCAAACTTGATGGTCGTGAGTCTTGCCATAAGAGTACCAGCGAGTGACTTATCAGCTGAACAAAAACGCTCTTCCACAGACTGCATATATTCCTTAGCACTTTCTGTTTGTGGAATTGTTGACTTGATGTTGTTAGCAACAGCCATCTTAATAAACATAAGGCTCAATAATGAGCTACTAATGAGCTACTAATGAGCTACTATAAAGCTGCTTTCACATCCATTTGATGCAACTCCAAATCATAATGAGCTACTAATGTCATTATTATTCTTAGTGAGTCCTTTTTCGAAACAGGGGAAAATGTCTCCTTGTAATCAACACCATCTTTCTGTGTGTAACCCTTAGCAACAAGTCTAGCTTTATACCGTTCGATATTACCACTAGAGTCGTGTTTGGTTTTAAAAACCCATTTGCTTCCGACTCTTTTACAGCCATGTGGTAACTCAACGAGATCCCAAACTTCATTCTGTTGCATGGATTTCAGTTCTTCTTTCATGGCATTAATCCATTCCTTTGACTCTTTACTTTCTACAGCATGTGAAAACGAAACTGGATCCTTATTGATTCCAATATCATAATCTGATTCTTGCATATAAACCACATAATCATTAGAAATAGCTGACCTACGATTTCTTTGAGGTCTTCTTAATTCTAATTGTTGTGGTTCATGCATATCAGCATTATGTAAGTCATTTCCTTCAGGAAGTACTTCTTCATTTATATGTTGTTCATTATCATCATGCTGTTATACAACAGCTGGAACAACATTTGGAGTAATAGTAGATGGAGGAACTATTCTAGGTAATGTAACCTTTACCCTTGTTTCTTTATTTCTACTATTTCTCTTCTAGTACTCCCACTGACTTCACCATTCTCATGAATCTTGCATTACCAGTTTCTAATTGCCTCTCAACTTCATTTACAAAAGTCTCAAGGACATTCACAGATTGAGATTTTTCATGAAGCAAATAGACATAACCATAACGGGAAAATCGTCAATAAAAGTGATTAAATAGTAATTCATCATTCGTACAAGAAAATATGAGATTCGTAGAAAATCGCGTGGCAGAGTGTTCGGAGTGGCAAAACTTTCATCATTGTCTTTAGAGAGCTTTCCACGAGTATACAAATTTTTTCCATCTAAATGAAAATTAATATAATATAAAAGAACACGTGCGAATATTGAACATTCCTTGATTTGAAAATTAAAAAAAAAGTTCAGATTTTGGAATTGCTATTATTTGTGTAATGTTTTTTAATCATTAATCATATTCAATTAATAAAAAATATTTAAAGTTTTCCTGATTTAATATATTAATGAAAAAAGGAATTATTATATTTTTTTAATATAATCTTATTTTTATGGAGTTCACGTGTGTATATATTGCTTATTTATTAAAGTTATAATTCAATAATGTACATTACTTAATTTAGCATAGGTACATTCTTTTATAGTTGTTAGAGATGAGGAGGAATTGTAAATTGAATTAAATTTTATAAGTTATTTTTTTGCTAGTTAGATTTACCAACCATCATTTGATTTTAGAATGTAGATGTAATTTGTTAACTTAATTCTGTAAGTATAATAATTTACTTGATTTTAAGGATCAACTTTTTTTTTTTATATAAAATATGTTATGTTTTTATACGAGTGAAATACAAATTTAAGCTAGAGATTTTAAAGATTTTTATTGTATTAATTTATTATAATATAGAAATTGTTGATTTACCTATTTTAGACTAAATCAAGAGACACAATACTACTTTACTGCTTTGCAAAAATTAATATTCTCAAACATGTATCAATCACATACACAAGTAAAACATCTAGGGATCCTATGGTTCTCCCTAGAACTAATACTAAAATCATCCTGTGATAAAGCTTTATGGAAAGGAAATATAATTAATAATTCCCCGCTAAAATCATCCTCTCCTAATCTCTTATGGAAAGGAAATGTAATCAATAATCCCCCCCGTCCTCCCACCTTTTATTTATAGCTCAATTTAAATATTATTATATTGAAATGTATATAACATCATATTATATTTTAGTATCATTCGATAAATTTATGTTAGGAATATTATACTGTTAAATTTTATTTGGTGTAAGAACCATGCCTTGTTTCCACCACCTCACCTTTCTCTCTCCTGGAGTCCTAACTCCCCATACTCTTTTTTGTCCTTAGGGGGCTCATGGTCTAGTTTGCAAATATGTTTTAAGGTTGAAGTGCTTATGTGGTTAGGTGAGAAAGCCTTTGTGCTAAGAGGCCAACGAGTTGAACAAATGTGATATATATATATATATATATATATATATATATATATATATATATATATATATATATATATATATATATATGACATTTTTTAGGCTCGATGGCCTCTTAGCACAAAGGCTCTCTGCCCTACCCACATAAGCACTACATCCTTAAAACATACTTGTACTCTTGACCAACATCCAGAGGAATACAAGTCTTAGAAAAACTTGGGTCGCCAACCTAATTAGCATGTCTCAACTCACCAACCTATATGTTTATGTGTATTGCAATTCAGGCTTCCAATTGGAGGTATTATAGGTTCAGTGATGATGAATTAGATGAGGAAGAACTAGTGGAACCAAGAGTCCTAGATGAGGATGAGGATTTAAACTATGAAGGAGGACATTTGAATGTAATGAAAAAGGTGGGCTAAGTTGTGGTGGGAATCAAACTTATTATGTGAGGGATATAACCTGTTCAGTAAAGTAAAAAGGTCAAAGGAATTGCATACTATAAGAGATTCTCCTATGGGAAGCTATGATGTACAGATACAGATATCACCCTAAGGTTAAAGGTTAAAGTTTGCAAATATGTTTTAAGGATAAAGTGCATATGTGATTGGGCTAGAGAACCTATGTTCTAAGAGGTCAACGAGCTTAAAAAATGTAATATATATATATATATATATATATATATATATATATATATATATATATATATATATATATATATATATATATATATATATATATATATATATAACATTTTTAGGCTCGTTGTCCTCTTAGCATAGAGGATTTGACCTAACCACATAATCACTTGATCCTTAAAACGTATTTGTACACTACCCCACCAAGCTAATAAATTTTTACACAAAGGCATAGAGGCTTAAAAAAAACTCAGGTCACCAACCTAATTAGCATATATCAACTCAACATCCTGTGTGTGTGTGTGTATTACACTTCAGGGTTCCAGCTGGAAGTATTATAGGTTCAATGATGACGAACTACATGAAGAAGAAGTAGGGGAACCAAGAGTCATAGATGAGGATGAGGATTTAAACTATGAAGGAGGACATTTGAATGTAATGAAAATGTTTGGATAAGTTGTGGTGGGAATCAAACTTATTAAGTGAGTGGTATAGTGTGTTTAGTAAAGAAAAAATTTCAAAGGCCTTGCACGCTATAAGAGATTCTCCTAAGGGAAGCTATGATGTCTGGATACAAATATCACCCTAAAATGTAAAGAGTTAATTAAAGACTAATGTAACAATGTAGTGAATTACATAAATGAATCCAATGAATAAGTACTATGTGCTTAGGTGGTGCAACAAGTGATTTATGTGTGTCTATATCAACAAGTCTTAGTCTATTGG
The DNA here is from genome assembly GCA_031772625.1 of Pinus tabuliformis. NCBI lineage: Eukaryota > Viridiplantae > Streptophyta > Pinopsida > Pinales > Pinaceae > Pinus > Pinus tabuliformis. The sequence goes on along the minus strand of CM062820.1, from coordinate 200,546,315 downwards.
TAAGGGCCTTCGAATAAAGTAGCAATATGGGGGACAATGCCTCTTGCATAGATGAGTAATAGTACAAAAGAGACAATGAGAACTATGGGACAATGAGTAGTGAAGGTACCATAAGATTGTAGAGTTCTATGTCAAGTTCCCTTACTTCTATAATAGACATGTGGGTAATCACACATTACTAGACTACCTCCTCATAGTAGTATAGTCAGTTAATAGTTTGCCTTCAAGTTGAAATCAATAAGTTAGGGGATCTTAACTAGTAAAAATGAAATTTCTTGCAATCACATCTCTTATCCAAACTTCAACATTACTCACTCTAAAGAGCATGCCCATTACAAATTTGGTTTTGGCTATGTCCAAAAGAAAGGATTTTAAGGAAATATAAATTTCAATCACTATGTCTCAATGTGAAATGACTATGAGGAGTAATTTAGTTTCTTATCCCCAATATCTTATCCTAACTACAAGATTTTTATTCACTCTAGTGCGTAGGTTTCAAGCTTCCAATAATAATTCATGAAAACATATTTTAACTCAAATAGAAAATGGAAAATGGAAAATGCACACATCAACATAGCGATTTTATACTAGAAATCGAAAAACTACGAAACAAATAAGATTTTTTTTCATGTAGATATTATTTCCAATTTTATAATACAATATGCATATGTTGTATCATTCATCAACCCTCAATCCATTAACCCTATATTAGAATACATCTTAGTTTCTTTGAATGAATCCAAAAAACCATGAGAAAACCCACCACGCACTCAAAAAACCACTAAAAACAAAAATCGTGTGATAAAAACCACCAGAAAATGGATGCAAAATACTACTATTTTTATTTTTCATGGCATTTCCCTAAACCCCATATGAGGTGGCTCCTGCCCCCTACCTACCCCTCGAACAACGGGGGTTAGAAGCCCCCTATGACTGCCCATATGCCTATAGTGCATATATGTTGCTCAAAGTAGCACATACCAAAGATTCTCCCACTTGTTGTTTCCTTTAGACATAGGGGGCCACAAGAGTACATAGTCAACATTCGAGGGAAGTCATGCTCATTGATTCTCTACACCAGGAGAACTTCTTAGTTCCCATAGATTTTTTTAGTGCATCTGCAACATTATTCAAATTATCCACCTTTACGAGAAACACCTTCTTGTTTCCTCATACTCAATGTTGTCCTCTCCAAGTACAACATCGATGGTTATCATTAGTCTATGAGTCTACATTCCATGACCAATACCTTAGGAATTGATCCTTGTTAATCTAGTTGCCTTCTTTCTCACATTCCATGAACTACTCCTACACATTGTAGCCCTCATTCCTATTGCAAAATCACTCATTGACATGTATTGTTGTCATAATCACCTAAATATTCATTTGGCATCCTTCCAAGGAACAATACACTTTTTCTACCAATGTTATTGTTTCAATTATGTTTATTACCATTCTCATAACAATCTTTGGACATGGATCCCTAACCAATAACTATAGACATTAATTCTCCCATTCACTACCATTATCATAGACACAAGAGTGATTCTCCATTTTCATGGATTTTCATGTAAGTTGTCATTCTAATATAAAAACCTATGGAAAATTTCACTCCTGACCCTATTGTTGGCACCACCCATGCCTACTCAATAAAAGTGTAATCAACTTACTAATAAATTACATTCTCTCTCCATGTGACTTCCAATATTTGAGCTTAAAAGATTCCTTCAATGCATCTTTGGTCAAAATGTTTCTACTACACACAATGATTTTGATGTAGCCTTTGATGAGTCACATGATCTCTCTCTATTGTCCACTTGTAGTAGCTAGCATTACATAATATAGCTAGACCTTAAAAAGTGGGTCATCCATTTAGCCTGTGTAAGGAGATACTTGCCCACTCTTCCAACCTCTGAACTCCAACTCTAACCTTTCAAATTTATTATAAACTCCACATGCCCCCACAACTCCTCCAACACTTCCAAAAGCCCTAGTGGTAGAATGTCCAATGCCTATTCCATGTCAAGGTTCACCTCCTTGACATTCAATGCCACTTGCACAACATATTACTACTCCCACATGGATTCCATTCTATCTTGATGTTGTCTAAACCTCCTTTCCTTGGAATCAACTTTGACCTACATATAATCCTCTCATACCTTATCCCAACCATTGATTATCTTTCTAGAGGTCAATTTATTAGTGCTTCAATCTATGACCATGTTTGATGGTATTTTCACCTCAATATTGGTTTTGCCTAACCTCTCACTATCCACCAGTACAAAATGGCTAATTTGTTACCAAAAAAAGGACTAAAATTTGCATACAAACGGTCATTTTTCAGTCAATGACTAATAGTGCCTAATTTACAGTGTCTTATAATGTGACCAACTTTTAGTCTTATTTAGCTTAGTCATTAATTGATTGTCTCAATTTTATCTTCTAGTAGTATATTTAGTCATTAATTTGGTCATTAATTTAGTCATTGATTTATTCATTAATTGCCACTATTAATGACCAAATATACAACAAAATATACTACTATATGATCACCCGAGAAAAAAAAATTAATGACCAAAGAAATATGACCAAAATTTTGGTCACGTTATAAGATACTATAAATTAGCTACTAATAGTCATATATATATACAAATTTTAGCCATCTTTTGAAACTAATTAATGAGCAAAGAATTATGACTGAATTTGGGTTATGTTATATGATATTATAAATTAGCTAAGTTAATAGTCATATATATGCAAAATTTAATCCTCATTTGTAATCACAAATTTATCATTTACAATAGTCATTTATCTTTTTTGGTAGTTTCATATTCATTATATAAACGACTAATTTAGTAGTTTATATTCATTTTATTTAATTTCATTATAATCATTATAAAAGATTAATTTAGTCGTTGTATATTCATTTTATTTGTGTTCATAACTAATCAATATAAACTACTAATTTAGTAGTTTTAGATTGATTTTAGGTGTTCATTATTAATCAACATAAATTAATTAGTATGATTTTGTGACTAAATTAGAAAAATGTCATACAGTGTGCATGTTCATCTAATATGAAAATGCAAAATTACATATGTTAATTACAACACTGAATAATATGAAGTACAACTATAAATACATTCAACCACATAAATTAGATTATATGAAATGTCAAGTATTACAATGAATTTCCCACGTAATATTGGTTAGACTACAATTTACACATCAAATATTGTTTCATTGCTTCAAAACATTATCATTGTGTTGCCAATGCATTGCAAGTGAATTCACCAACTTTAAATACTTGACCATCAATTTATATGAGTGTGTCTCATGTGATATATTGACTTTAAGGGTATCACTAGACCAATTATTTTCTCTTTATCTTACTGCATTTATCACTCCAGTGTTATTATTCTCCCCTTTCTTCAATTCATGCTTTTTTCCATCAATATTGAGTTCCTCTTCTGAAATGAAAGAATATACAATGCAAAGTATAAGACATGAAAGATGTTGAACACTAGAATATAAAATAGAATATAAAGGATTTATACAACATATAACTCAACATCAACAATGTCAAGGCCATTTCCCCCCAAAAAAGCAAGAAACTCAAACAAGATTTCTTTAGTTCGACGATAGTGGCCACTATGTGCCCAAATGACCTGTATAAACAAAGAAAATAAAACTTCACCATAGAAAAGAACGACGATAGTGGCCACTATGTGTCAAAATGACCCATATAAACAAAGAAAATAAAACTTCACCATAGAAAAAAACGACGATAGTGGCCACTATGTGTCCAAATGACCTGTATAAACAAAGAAAATAAAACTTCACCATAGAAAAGAACACCTTAGGAACTTAGTATTCAACCTTCAAGAAAAACTTAGGCACAGTCATGCCAACTAAGTTACATTCTAAAAAGCCTAGGTTGTAGATAACATGTGAAAACAAATCGAAAGAAAATAAAACATATAATAAAATGGCATTTGTAACAAGAGGTTCAAGGACACGTTTATAATGTTTTGGGTTTTCTTTACCCTTTGAATATATATACAATAACATTTGAAATAAAAGGGTTTCTAATGTCTCATTGGAAGTCAAGGATCGACTAGTCAAATTCACGATCTACAAACTACATGGCACAATACCATCAAATCTATAATTTTTGAAAGGGACTATGAAAAACCTTGAACATAAAAACATTAAATGCACTCTCGACACATAAAACAAATACCCACCAATATTATCTAGTAAAAAGACTTTAGGATTCATGAATAACCCTTGTGCCAGAGCTATTCGCATATGCCAACTGCCAAAGAAGTCACTTGTATTTTTCACTTGCATTATTTTTATCAAAATCTAAGCCAAATAAAATTTCAGCAGCTCACTTTTCTGTTGTTTCAACATCCAAGGAATCTATATGTTCATATATTCTATCTAATGCCTCTCCACCCCCATCATCCTAGGCTGATAATTAATGAAAATAATATTTTATAATCCATTTCATTTTTCCATAGCAAAAATAAGATTTTATAATCCATTTCATGTGTATATAAAATATCTCAAAACCAATTGGAAGGATGTAAGACATTTTGAAAACCATAGAAAATATTAACCATCCAAAAACATTAAATGCAATTCAATAAAAAGATAAAGGTGATATGTTTCTAAATTTCCAAATTTTGACATACTTGTGTAGCTATAGCCTCAACTTCCTCCTTGGGTTTTAACTTCTCTTCATCATTGTTTATCATAGACTGAAGTGTAGGTATATCAATTGCTTATATTTCCCTGGTCAAATGATAATTGTACATATGATCTGGTACAGGAAGCTACTGACATCCTAAAGCAGTAAGGAGTGTAGATTCACCACATCCATTAAGCCCAAGTAATCAATAATGCCTAATAGCCAAAAAAATTAATTATTAAAGGAAAACCATTCAAATTATGGATAGTAAAAGGAAAAAGTAAAAGTAAATAAACATCAACCCAATAGATAATAATATGTATGTTACCTTCCATAATTCAGTTCAAGATCTAAATCAACAATCAACTCATGACCATGGAATGTAACTGATAGGGACTCTAGCTCCCAAACCAAAATGATCAAAACAAACAAAAATTGACATATCTAAAAATGAATTGAAAAACAAAGAGTAAACTAAGTCATAACGAGCAAATATTTATCAACCCTGGAAAAACATAATATTCCACTATACATTAATCAAAATCATTTCTAAAGTACTATCACTCAAATATTAATGACTAGCAAAACCAAATCTATCCCCTAAGGTGCAAAAAAACAAATTCTTCCAAACAAACAACCAGAAGCTTATACACTCCTACTAGGCCTTCTCCATTCAAGGAATCCAATGTTAGATCCTTGATAATTTTTCAAGATTCCATTTTGGTCATTAAAGAAATGTTAGTGAAATCATCTCCCTTGAATAGAAAGCTTGCAACGTCATTTCTTGTTAGAAAGCAGGCCAACAACCACCTCAAAATTTGAGTTTATCATGTGTTGCGTGCCCTCAACTTGGAAGTCGATCCAAGGCTAAAGAAAGCCACTTCATTAAGCATAGGTGAATTGGAGAAATATGGGGGAGATCTTTTTGTTACTTTCCAAAAGTCTTTAAGCGTTGGTAACAACACGTAGAACCCCAATTAATTCTCACATGAATCTCTATTTAACACATTGAGCATCTCACAAGACAATGGGAATAGCAAGGACATTCTCCCATTATTTCACCATGCATACGCTTACCTTAGTCCTATCCTATTGATTGTGGCTTTAAGCATGATGGGATACTGAATCATTCGTGGTTTGGAGCTTTCATCGTTTACATATATGGAAACATGATGAATTTTGAGTTGTTTGTCTGGGTTTATGATTTGATTATATCATATTGAAGTGACATCTAGTTGTAGCACATTTGGTTATATCAAAGTCAAATAGAATCTGTCAATGTTTATGGTCTAGTGAGATGTGTGTAGTCTTTATATTATAGTCTTTGGTTTCCCTGTATCCAACACCATATTTGAACCCAAGTTATTTATTTGTTGTGTATGTATATTTTCTGGAAATCGTATGTTTGGTTTACTCTCGAGATACTCATGCCAAATAATTTGACACAAATTTTAGATTTTGGTGGAAGTACAAGGTACCTGTAACTTATTTATTATTCATGTAAGATGGAGAACCTCTTCCTATTATTTATTTCTTCATGGGTTCTAAAAAATATGGAAAACAAAGACAGGCATACTGAAATTTAAAAGAGCCCTGAGAAGACATGAGGAATATATCGAGTACATGTTCACCATTCACCTCTTGTGGACTGGAATGTTTATGTAAGCAAGCCATTTAATGCAGATAGGGCCTGGAGTAAGACTTGAGTCACTCTGAAAGGTCAAATACCCCCCACTTCAATGTTGCTTGGCCCACAACTACCCTCATTACATGTGAGACATATCTGCTTCATTGATGTCACGGTCCATATGATGTTATTTGCAAGCATTGATCAGAAGAATTTATATAAAATAATACATATTGATATAAATGTGTGAGATCCAAAATGTCAATTTAAAATATGTTATCAAAAACAAATATGCCGAGGCTCAAAATCACAAAACTTGAACCATGGGATTAGAATTCAAGCGCAAAGGATGAATCAGATTCCAAAATTTCCTTTCTTCTACCCACTACTAGGAAAATAATTCTTCCTCTCAATCATTACCACTATTTCCTCAATAGTTTCCCACAAAAAGTGAGAAATATGAGGCATGGGCCAATTCAAAGCTTCTTGACATCATTGAGAAGAGGAGAGGTTGTAGCATGCATTTGTTGATTTACTCTTTTTTCATAGGTTTGAACAATTGCAGACCATTATGTGCACTTCTAATTTAAGACTGTGTTCTAACCTGCATTTAATTCTACTTTGAAGCATTTGTCAAGGTGACATAGATCACAGACACTTTTGGACTAGATCCTGGGTCCACACCTAGAACAATGTCTAGGTACTTAACACTCGTGGGTAGGATCAGTAACCTTGTTGGATGGCACCCATGCTTATGAATGAAGCATTGCAATATGGTAAAATGTGGCTTATGGTAAATGTACAAACTATGCATTTAACTGCGTACATGTAGTGGGATATACATTAAAGTGAGAGTTTAGGTGATCTAGGTGGCTCTAGACACATGCAGGAACCCAAGGGGGTTTAGAAAGGGTCAAATTCAAAGTGGTCAAATTCCTCCAAAACTAGCACTAGATTGAAGTTCTTGTCACCCTGATTCCAATGGTGTGAATGACACTCAAATCTGAGCTCGTATGGAGGAGATATAGCCAGTCAAAGTTGGGTAGTTGGACAGGTTTAAGTTTCCTACAAACTCATCGTCAACCGGTGTGGAAACTTAGCTCCTAAAAATAGGCAAATTCGTGGCCTCTTTAAATTGCCCAATATCCCTTATTTTCGTGAAAGTTAAGAAGGACCATTATTTTTATATAACGAAAAATAAATAAATAAATAAATATAAATGAGGTGGCAAGCCATAACCCTCGCAAGACTCCAAAACCATATATTAAAAGTTTAATTAAAAAGATGGCTGATGGGCCATGACCCCCGCCGTCCCCAACCATTATGTAACCAAAAAAGATTATTTATGGGCGGTGTGCGGGCCACCTCCGGTGGACCCAACCCACGCCCCCGCCTCCATACAATACTTGTCACATGAATTCTGAGGGTGGCGGGGCTTGAACCCACTCGGCCGGTGTGGCTGACCCACCCCCGGGTGCCCTCACACCAACCCTAAACAACTCACTCCACATTTAAAAAAACATTTGTTATAACCGCGCCACTATTTTCCACAACGGTTATGTATTAATCTGCCAAATAAAACCCTAGGTTTGGCATGGGCACGATTTGATCCCCCGAACCCATGCTTTTCATGCCAAATTTTACCATTGGCCCAATGACCTTTTTGTTGATATCTCAACCCATTTATATTTAAGCCTTCAAATCCATTTGCACGGAGAACAGAGGCACCGAACAAGGAACAGAGAGCAGAATAGAGAAATGGAGGAGCAGTGGAACCATGAAATAGTCCACAGAGGCGGAACCATGATGGCATGCTTTTCGAGACTAATTTTTGTAGAGAATCTTAAGATGCTAAAAAGATTCCATGGGAGGTAAAAATTCATTTTGTCAGAATGTAATCAAGTTTACAGTATTTTTTCTCAGATTTTCACAGGAAATGGAATGGCGAGGTCAGATTCACCATTTGAGTAGCGGATTTTCATATTCCTAGCGGAGGAGAAACTTTGAAAATCTTGAAGGAATCTTCTAGATTCCTTGGAGGCTGAAATTTCCCAGAGTTAGAATGTAGCCAACTTTATACTCATTCTTCTCAGAATTTCAGAAGGATCTCAATGGCAAGATCAATTTTCTGATTTGATTTGCAGATCTCCAGTCAACCTATAGGAGGGAATCTTTGGAGAATCACGGGGGAATATAAAAGATTCCTACACGCCCAAATTTTTTTGGTCTCAGAATTCATAAAATGGATAGTCGATTTTACACCCCTCGATGACAAAAATTCAGTGGTGTAGTTAGTTTATTTAGCCAAGCCTTCTATTTTTTGGCCATTTTCCAGATTGGAGTGATGGTGTCAGATTTCAAAGTGTAGACAGTAGATTCTATGCCATTCGACGCCATGATTTTGATGGTGAAATCAGATCCAACATCTGAGTATTCTATTCTTCATCTAACATCAAAGTTGAGGTACATGAGTGTTTTTTTCATGTACTTCTTTGATCATTTGCTATGAGATGTATTATGTTGTTTTGATTCCTGCTTGATGTATGATGCAAAATCTTTGTGTCTATTTCATGTGAGATGTATTCATCATGGATTGTTATGTATGTTTTGATTGAAATCCCTTTGTCGCCATGATGGTGGGATACTCATTTTCACCATGGGAATTTTGGTTGCGATCCCTTTGATGCCATGTTGGAGGGATTCTCATTGTCACCATGTGTAAGAGTATGTCATGCAGATAAGACGTCTATTGTGAGCGATAGTTCCTGTAGAGGAATGTCTCGTGGAGAGAATTTGCCACTCATTTAGAGGGAACATGGCCTTGTATGACATAAAACCTAGTCCATGTACATATTCACCATTTCCATCACTGAATGAAGCGGCCAACACCATCTTGACATCAGGCCCGAACACGTAGTCGACACTGGACCAACTCCGTTATCAATGTCTCGTGTCTATGATTTGCTGATTGTCATTATTTTTCCATTTTATTAAGAATATATATATCTTCATTTATGCGCTGTTAAAATGAAATTCTAAGTACCTCATGGAAGCAAGATATCTTGATTAAATCCGGGAGTTCAGTCAACTCAGATCAAGTTTGGTATCAGAGTAGTCTTTGCGTGGATGTCAATTGCGAGTGTGAACAATGGAACGTGAAACAATGGAGGATGACAAAGAGATCTATGGGACCATGCTCAGAGTGTCCCAAAAGATGGACATGGATCAAGCTCTACAAGAAGAAACAGAGGAAAGGCTACGATTGTAGCTTTAGTTGCAAGCCATGGAAGAGGCCCTAAAAGAATTGAAGCACAACAACCAAAGTCTTCAAGCAGATAACACTGAATTGAATATGATTCTACAAGAAGAGAAAGAGGAGAAACAAAGTTTTCTATGACAACTGCAAGCTAAGGATGAGGCCTTGTAAAAGCTGCAGCATTACCCCTTTGAGGTAAAAATCAATTCTCCGACTTCATGTACGTTTCCTGATGGTGATTTCGCTATTTTTGAAAATCATACCACATGAATGGGATCCAAACTGCTGAAGAGAATGGGGTATGAAGGAAAAGGCTTGGGCATTAATGGCCAAGGCATTGTAAACCCCATCAAAGTGGAGGAATTACCTCATCAGGAAGGACTTGGGTATGTTGGGAAAGAAGTTAGGGAATGCGACAACATGTCTGGTGAACCAACAACAACAGATGATGAGAAGTCCTCATCAGTTCTTTCCAACTTGACAATGGAGGTAAAACATGTTGATTTCCCTTCATTTTCATCTTCACATAGTATAATTTATATTGGAAATATGGAGATACCAATTACAGGGACAAATCTGAGGCTCCTTACCAGGATGAGGTACAAGGAAGGAGAAGAACTTGGTATTAATATCCAAGGCATAATTTGTTGGAAATATTGAGAGGGGGGAGGGGGGCGAATCATTATTCCTTTCAATTAGTATTATTATTAATCTTTAAGAGCATTAGTTAATCTTCAATTATTATCAGTGTTTGTACAATGATAGCAGTAAACAAAAGGAACACAAATGCACACAGTTTTTAAGGTGTAAACCCCCTTCAGGACAAAAACCACCTAAACACTTTTCTAATAATTCTTTAATCTTCAACTCCAATTGAAAATAAAGCTCTAACTTCCTAGAATCTATAAAATAATTCTTCTGCAGCTCCCACTGGATGGATGCTCCAATGCCCAAGATTCTTCAGTAGTCAAATGAACGGATTCCCCAACACCCAATGAGTTACAATTCATTCTAGCACCACCCTACCACACTGAAGTTTTCAAATGCTTGAACCTATTGGTGACTTCATTCACCAGCCTAGCACCACCTTGATTGCTGATCTTATCATCCTACCCTTTCTCACTCTTCATAACATTACATTATGCATTGAGTCTTCTCTTGATGAATATATAATACGTGCAAAAAGTCTTCAAGGAAATACCCATGACATGATAATAGAAAAAATTACCTCGTCCTGCAGAGCATATGTCAGTTCTAAACAAAAACAACAAATTAGAATACAAAGAACCTAATGAAATTAAGGGATGAAAATGCATATGCAAAATATACTTACCTGGAGCTTACCTATGCTGCATCGTATTGCTGCACCTTGCTCTTTGCTGCCCTAGAAAGTCTGGTCCTTTGCAACCCTTGACAACAATTGATCTAGTTTTTTTTCTTGCCTTCTAGGAGAACGATATTTAATCTAATGTATCTATTTTATTTCTGATCCCCAATATGTGATGTTTGGTCTTCTAGTAGCCCTCTGAGTCTTCTTTCCAATTCCATAGGTCTGACCCGATTTGCATTCTTCAAGGCAAAGTTATACCCAATCTCTCACAATGGCCTAATTATGGACTAGTTCAGTAGAGTGAACTTGTAAGGCGTGCCACGTGTCACTGTTTCCTCCTTCGACTCTAAAATTAATACACAAAAAACTACAGTCCATGCGCTATCTGCCACATTTTACAGAACTCAAATTCGCTTCTTAGAGAGAGAGTTATGACGATTTTCCCGAGGTCACTTCTTTGAGATGAAATTAGGGAGCCTCCTAGAACCCTAAATTCCACAGATCGTATATTAGACAATAGAGAAGCAAGATTTGAAAGTTGGTCATGATGTTCATCAATATTTTGTCTCAAATGGGTTTTAATTTTTGCATCTAAGACTTTGCATAAATAAAGTTATAGCAAAAATTCCACAATCACTAATTTTGGAGGATATATGAGATTTCTTTTTATAGAGTTTAGAGGGGCTTCTATAGAGAATGTTAGAGGGATTTTAGGAGCTTAAAAATTTATTAATTATTGACTATTAAATGACCAAAATTAATGATAAATGCCATGCCACAACCCCATGGGGTTTTAGCCCACTAATTGGGGTTACTAACTTCAATCTTGAATAACATACAAACCATGAGGAATTACAAGGAGAGCTATATACCAATAGAAAGATATTTTTGAGTAGAGTATTCCTATAATCATTATGAGATGAGAAATGATGAATGATGATGCCCAATGTGCCATGGAAGTTGAGGGTGATCCTTGGTGCTTCTTTGGTTGACATCAATGACAACCTCAGATCATCTTTAGGTCAACATAATTCAGCCATTAGAGGTCAAGAAAAGACCTCGATTCAGAGGCTTCGGAGACAACGAAGGAGAATGATCAAAGGTGTCAGATTCTTCCGAGACATCGTTGAAATAATCAAGGAAAGAGAATGATGGGAACACATCACCATCATCCCATGGCAGTGCCCATTGTGGGGAAAGAGCTAAGGCAATCCCTCATCGCCATAATTATGCCAAAGGCAACAAGGAAAGGTATAACAAATCTTAATATTCTAATGTTCATTTCAATTATAATCATGTTGTTGACGATGAAAGTAAAACATGGCATCGAAAAACATGTACTTTTGTTGTTTACATAACAATACATTTGTTGATTGTTGGAAGAGAATGGAAACACGAAAAAGGATGAGGTGTGAAGGAACCATTCCACAAGAGGAAAAGAAAAAGGTAAAGAAGATCTGGAGGAAGAAGACTTATTGTAGTCATTGCAATAGAAGTGGTCATCGAAAGGCCACATGTTGGACGCTCCATCTAGAGCAACGCCTTAAATATAAAGCGTCGATGCATGAATTAGTTGAAAAATATGTTTGACAAAGAAAAACCACCACAGGGGGATGAGCCATTCACATTGATAAGTGAAAAATGGTTTCTATATATGTTAGCTTGTTGATTCAGGAGCATGTGACCTGGAGGGACAAATCTTCAAACTTATTCCAAAAATCCAAAAAACCTACAGGCAAAGGAGTGGGGTACTTTAGCCATCAATTTCCATGCTTTTCTAGTTTAAGATAAGGATGGAATTTAATAATAAAACCATGTTGTAATAATTGCTTATTGATAAGCTATAATAAACTTTATGGATGATTGCTTTAATCGTTATATGTAATTAGCATTCTTTTGTAAGAGATAAAGACTGAATAAGGTTTATCTATTATGTTTTAAAAGGAAATAATGAGACTCTCTGGGGAGTTCGATTCTGGAGACGTTGTGATCTTCGAAAAACTCTCTTTGTGCACTTAAAAACTTACGACTCTTTGTTCACTGGTATTTTTTATGCATGTATCAGTTTCGTATCTGTTATTTTCAGAGTTTTATTAATGGTGATTCAATCTTTGTTTTCCAATTAACACTTAAGTTTAGGCCTGTTGGGGTGTTTTCCTTTCATATTGGCGTGCCTGTTCCTCTTACATGCATTGTTGTGTTCAGCAGTAGAAACTCTATTTACATAGGAAATCCATTAAAATACTTAACCTGGATGAAGTTCTGGAATTGAATTATTATTGAATCTAGTTCATACCTGTATCAGGTTCGAACCATTATCACATCGCAGAACCACTATAGAGTGGGAAGGACCTTTGGAACCGCCGAAGTCCGAAACTCTAATAGCTTGGACCCAAAATGCTATAAAGTAGGGTGAATAAGGTGTTGAGTCCGCGAAGCTGATCGCATCGCAAGATCAGAGTAGGAGGAGCCTAGCATTGGGAGAATTGGAGTCGCCGATTACGATCTCTGATAACACTACGTGTTATCACGTCAAAGGAAGGAACTCTGGAATGGCCGATTGTATCGTTGATAGTGTTATCTATGCCGATAGTGTGATTCTTCAGAAAATACACTATAGTGGGTTTTAAAATGCCGATAGTGTATTTTCATTCCTTTGGAATGAAAACCCTTTGCCTGTGTATGTTGCATTTTAACGCATTTTCACTTGTTTTAAAGCAACGATAGTCTATCTTTATAATTCCTATGGGATTATAATCCCAATAGAGGTCAACAGGCCTATGATATGATTAGTGCCTGATAACAAGGGTTGGGGTGATTAAAGGAAAAACTCATGAAGCAGTCAGGCTAATAATATATGACTGATCCACCTATTGAAACATAAGGAGAAATTCAACCAGAGTTAGAAGAAATTATTTCAGGTTTCGGCTGCTTGTTTATATCACCTGCACCCTTGCCACCATTAGTGGTATCATAGCAACAAGTTAACACTGAATTGAATCTGAGAAGGAGGAGAAGGAAAGTTAATATGGCTTTCGGAGTTGGAAGAGGACAAGGACAGCCTATTGCAAATGTTGAAGTAATGGAAGTTGTGCAACATATGCAAGATATATTGGATGCATTAACAATAGGAAGAAATATAGATGATGGAGATGTTAGTGAGCCTGAGGTTGAAGCTGCAGAGGAGGAAGTTGTAGCAGTTACTCCTGAGATGAGATTCTTCCAGTCAGTGTTGAGATCCATAGCTAGGCCAAAGATCGAGGTTTCAATATATGAAGGAGGACTGAATCCAGAAGAATTGATAGACTGGATTAATGGCATGGAGAAATTCTTCGACTATGAAGAAATAGAAGATGAGAAGAAAGTAAAGTTTGTTGTCACCAAGTTAAAAGGCCATGCAGCGCTTTGGTGGGATGGTGTGCAGGCAAAAAGAAAGAGACTTGGCAAGCAACCTATCAAGAATTGGAGCAGGATGGTAGCAAAGCTAAGAGGTAAGTTTCTACCAAGTAATTATCAGTAAATTTTATTCAGACAGATGAAAAATCTTAGACAGAAATCTATGAAAGTGAAAGAATACACAAAGAAATTTTATAAGGTAAGCATAAGAGCCGGATAAACTCAGGATACAGATGAGAAGGTTGCTAGATATGTGAATGGCCTTAGGATGGACATTCAAGATGAGATAAGTATACTGTCTCCTAAAACAATAGAAGAAGCTTATCAGTTGGCACTGAACACTGAATAAAAACTCGTGAGGAAGCAGTTTACCAGAGGGAGATGTACTTTTCGAGGAAGGGGAAGTCAAGGTGGTAGAGGAATATCTACAACACCTAAAGATGGAGGTAGCAGTAGCTCAACCCAGCATGCACCCACAGGAGGTGATGCAAGAGGCAGAGGGAGTCTTTCTAGAGGAAGAGGAGTCAGACGAAGAGGAAGAGAAATAAGATGTTACAGATGTAACAAACTGGGACACAAAGCTTTTGAGTGCCCATAGAATGCAGGAAAAAGCTAGAGGAATGCAATTGTTGCTCCAGTTGTTGGAGAAGCATTAGCAGTAGTAGTGGCAGAAGAAGAAAATATACCAGAGAGAGGAGAATCTTTGGTAATTAATAAAGTCTTTCTCAAGCCAGCAAAGGAGATAATTGAACCATCACAAAGAAAGACTTTATTCATAATAGTGTGTAAAGTTTAAGGGAAATGATGTCAAATGATCATTGACAGTGGCAGCACTGATAATTTGGTGTCTATAGAAGTGGTAGAGAAATTGAAGTTGAAGGAAATGAAACATCCAACACCTTATAAGGTGTCATGGTTACAAAAGGGACATCAACTGTTAGTGAATGAACAGTGTGAAGTGGAGTTTCAGTTGGGCAAGTATAAAGATAAAATTGTATGTGATGTGATGCCAATGGATGTGTGTCACATATTTCTTGGAAGACCTTGGCAATATGACAGAGGAGTTATGCATGATGGGAAAAGAAACACCTACAAGTTTGGAAAGGATGGTGTCAATCATACGTTGTTGCCTCTGCAAGAGGAAGATGCATCAAGAAAGAAGACTGATCCAAAAATTCTGTTACTAGGAGGAAAGGAATACTTGAAGCAGATTGAAGAGAATGAGGTAATTTTTGCTGTAATTTGCAAGCCCAAGGTAATACTTACTTTTACTATAGTTTCTAATTTACCCATTGAAATTTAGGAAATGTTGGAGAACCATTGTGATATTATTGTTGATGATTTGCCTAATGAGTTACCACCCATTAGAAGAATTAGCCATCATATAGATTTGATTTCTGGGGCAAGTCTACCTAAAAAATCATCTTACAGAATGACTCCTACAGAAAATGAAGAGGTTAGGAAGCGGGTGCAAGAATTGCTTGACAAAGGGATGATCAGAGAAAGCTTGAGTCCTTGTGCAGTACCAACAGTGTTGAGTCCAAAGAAAAATGGAGGCTGGAGAATGTGTACAGATTCAAGAGCCATCAATAAAATCACAATCAGGTACAGATTTCCTTTACCTAGAATTGAAGATTTAATGGATTACTTGAGTGGAGAAAAGTATTTTTCAAAATTAGATCTTAAAAGTGGGTATCATCAGATAAGGATAAGAGAAGGGGATGAATGGAGAACTGCCTTTAAGACAAATGAGGGATTATATGAGTGGAGAGTAATGTATTTTGGGTTGACAAATGCACCAAGCACATTTATGAGACTCATGACTGAAGTTCTTAAAGAGTTTATTGGTAAATTTGTAATAGTATATCTGGACAATATATTAGTTTATAGCAGGTCTAAGGAGGAGCACATGAGACATCTGAATTATGTATTACAAAGGCTACAACAAGAGAAATTATTACTAAGCTTGAAGAAGTGTTCATTCATGAAAGGGGAACTAGTGTACTTGGGTTTTGTTATTTCTGCTAAAGGGTTGAAAATGGATCCAGAGAAGATCAAGGAAATCATGGAGTGGCCTTCACCTAAAAGTGTTTTTGAGGTAATAAATTTTCATGGTCTTGCTAGCTTTTATAGAAAATTCATCAAGAATTTTAGTAAGATCAATACACCTATTATTGAGACCATAAAGAAAGATAAACAACCATTTAGATGGACCGCTGAAGCGGAAAGAAATTTTCAGCTGTTAAAGAAGAAGATCACTGAAAAGCCTATTTTGGTTCTACCTGATTTTAGTAAGCCTTTCCAAGTGAAGTGTGATGCCAGCAGAGAAGCTATTGGAGGTGTATTAAGTCAATAAGATAGACCTATAGCTTATTTTAGTGAAAAGCTAAATGATTCAAAGAAGAAGTATTCTTCTTATGATAAGGAGTTTTATGCAATTGTACAGTCATTAAATAAATGGAGGCATTATCTAATGTCAAAAGAATTTATCCTTTACTCAGATAACCATGCACTATAGTATATTATGCAGCAGCCAAAGCTTAGCCAGAAACATGCTAAATGGGTAGAGTATCTTCAAGGTTTCCATTTTGTTTTGAAACATATAAATGGCCAATCAAATAAAGTTGCAGATGCCTTAAGTAGGAGAAATATATTACTGCAAGAGAGTCAAGTTCAAGTGTTAGGATTTGATTTTCTTAAAGAATTATATGAGATAGATTCAGATTTTAAAGAGGCATTTGAAGCTTGCAAAAATCCTATTTTGATGGATAGGAGTAAATGGTTGGATTATTTCTTACAAGATGGACTGTAGTTTAAAAGAAATCAGCTGTGCATACCAAACTGTTCAATGAGGGAGAATTTAATTAGAGAGAAACATAGTGGAGGACTTGCAGGACATTTTGGCATAGAGAAGACTTTTGAACAATTGAACAGATTTTATTTCTGGCCAAAAATGAGATCTGATGTGGTAAAGTATGTGAGAACTTGTAAAATATGTCAATACACAAAGGGAAGAAGCCAAAACACAAGTTTGTATGTTCCATTACCAATTCCTGATAGGCCTTGGGATATGGTAAGTATGGATTTTGTTTCAGGCTTACGAAAGACTCAAAGAGGTAATGATTCAATTTTTATTGTAGTGGATAGATTTTCGAAAATGGCACACTTTATTCCATGTTATAAAAATAGTGACGCTTCTCACATTGCTAATTTGTTTTTTAAGGAGGTTGTAAGATTGCATGGATTGCCTAAGAGTATTGTCTCAGAAAAGGATTCCAATTTTTTTGGACATTTTTGGAGGACATTATGGAAGAAGCTAGGAACTAAACTAAGTTTCAGCTCTGCCTATCATCCACAAATTGATGGACAGACTGAAGTTGTGAACAGAAGTTTGGGCAATCTTTTAAGGAGTCTTACTGCAGAACATCCAAAGCAATGGGATCAAGTGTTGGCACAAGCTGAATATGCATATAATCACTCACCTAACAGGAGTACATGACATATTCCATTTCATATTTTTTATGGAATCCATCCTAGAGGAATATATGAATTGAGAAACTTGGGAAAAGAAGATATGGGAAGTGCAGAGGGAGAAGATTTTGCTTCAGAAATGCAAGCAATACATGAACAAGTGAAACAATAGCTGCAAGATAGCAACATCAAGTACAAGACCAGAGCAGACATGAGAAGAAGAGAGGTGAACTTTGAAGTTGGAGATTTGGTATTGGCACACCTCAAAAGAGAAAGATTTCCAAAGAGGGAGTATAAAAAATTGAAGTTCAAGAAAATTGGACCGTGCAGAGTATTGAGGAAGTTTTCTGTAAATGCCTATGAGATTGACTTACTCCCTAATGTTGGAATATCTCAAGTTTTTAATGTTGCAGACCTATACAAGTATGAAGGTGAAATTGACTGGGTAAAACAGTTACCCACATCAAAGGAATTGCGGCCAGAAATAATTCTGGACAAGAAGGTGTTTTAGAAAACAAGGGGACAAGAATACTTCCAGTATTTGGTAAAATGGAAGGATCAGCCAACCGCTGAAGCTACTTGGGTTACAGAAAACATGCTATAGAAATTGATCAATTCTGTAGATGAGCTCATGGATAGGAGCCCATGAAGAATTTTGTCCTCAGGAGTCTGATGTAGGATCACGTGACATGGAGGGAAAAATATTCAAACTTATTCCAAAAATAAAAAAAAATCTACAAGCAAAGGAGTGGGGTACTTTAGCCATCAATTTCCATGCTTTTCTAGTTTAAGATAAGGATAGAATTTAAGAATAAAACCATGTTGTAATGATCGCTTATGGATAAGCTGTAATAAGCTTTATGGATGATTGCTTTAATCATTTTATGTAATTAGCATGCTTTTGTAAGAGATAAATATTGAATAAGCTATATCTATTATGTTTTAAAAGGAAATAACGAGACTCTTTGGGGAGGTCGATTCTAGAGACATTGTGATCTTCAAAAAACTCCCTCTGTGCACTTAAAAACTTATGTCTCTCTATTCACTGGTATTTTTTATGCGTGCATCAGTTTCGGTTCTGTTCTTTTCTGAGTTTTATTAATGGTGATTCAATCTTTTTTTTCCAATTAACACTTAAGTTTAGGCCTGTTGGGGAGTTTTCCTTTCATATCGACGTTCCTGTTGCTCTTACATGCATTGTTGTGTTCCGCAGTAGAAACTCTGTTTACACAGGAAATCCATGAAAAGACTTAACCTGGATGAAGTTCTGGACTTGAATTATTATTGAATCTAGTTCATACCCGTATCAGGTCCGAACCATTATGACATCGCAGAACCACTGTAGGGTGGGAAGGACCATTCGACCCGCCGATGTTCGAAACTCTGATAGCTCGGGCCCGAAATGCTATAGAGCAGGGTGAATAAGGTGTCAAGTACACGAAGTTGGTCGCATCGCAAGATCGGAGTGGGAGGAGCCTAGCATTGGGAGCATTGGAGTCGCCGATTGCGATCTCCGATAACACTGCATGTTATCATGTAGGAGGAAGGAACTCTAGAAGGGCCGATTGTATTGCTGATAATGTTATCTGCACCGATAGTGTGATTCTTTGGAAAATACACTATACTAGGTTAAAAAACACCGATAGTGTATTTTCATTCCTTTGGAACGAAAGCCCTCCACCTATGTATGTTGCATTTTAAACGCATTTTCACTTGTTTTAAAGCAACAATAGTCTATCTTTATAATTCCTATGGGATTATAATCCCGACAAAGGTAAACAGGCCTATGATATGATTAGTGCCCAATAACAAGGGTTGGGGTGATTAGAGGAAAAACTCATGAAGCAGTCAGGCTAATAATAGATGACTGGTCCAACAGTTGAAACAAAAGGAGAAATTAAACTAGAGTTAGAAGAAATTATTTCAGGTTTTGGCCGCTTGTCTATATCACCTGCACCCAGACAACCACTTGTCATGGCCATGCTTTTGTAAATCATGTGTTGCATTTAAAACTGTAAAAGTGATGATGTATATTCCATCACTTGTTGCAACAACAATGATGTCTGGCATTATTTGTGTGTCATTTTAAACTTTGAAAGTGATGTTGTGTTTCCATCACTGTTATAGACATTTTTGTGCCTTACAGCATGAAGCATGAAATGTCAATAATCTAAGGGATCCAAAGTCCCTAAACATGTTGTTCCTACCCCTAGAGGAACAAGGTCAGCGAACCACAGAACTAAATATCAGTTCTCCACCTGAAAACACTCAAAAACAAGCTAATTCTGGATCATGTCAACTGCTCCACTGAGCATCTGCGCTGAATGTCAAGTGCTCCACTGTGTACCTGCGCTGAATGTCAACTGCAAAGAAGGCTACCTGCACTGGGCGAGTTTGGACAAGTGGCACAGTCATTCCTCAAGGTGTCAATGCCCAGGAAGCTTCCAAAATGACACTTGGATCAAGGAATTCGACTGGTGATGAGTAAGAGGGTCTAGATCTCCAAGTGGAAGAAAGAACCTCCAAGTGGACTCAAGAACTGAAGAATAACTGAAGTGGGAGAGGACACTAGTCAGCTTCATACCAAGCTCAAGCTGACTCATCCTTTCTCCAAAACTCCTATATATAGAGCTCTCTCATGAGGTCTAGGGAGGCTGGAATCTTGTGAATGTAAGGAAGTGTTGTTGGTTTGAGGATAGAACTATTGGGTGATTTGCTTGAAGGAGGTGAAGAGGAGATTTCTTTCTGCTGGGAGGTGATGCTGGATTGGGCCTTTTATGGTTGTATCACTTCCTGAACTTTACTTCTTCCATTAATAAAGCATTTGAGGTTCTTCTATATGGATGTGTCTCAATGGTGTATTGTTATGCTTGTATATTTGATTTATTCTAATCCTTGAATCAATTATGAATGTATGCTTCTTGTAGTTTCCCTCTCTTGCCATTTTGCAGGATCTTGGTGTAGCTGGGCCAGTGAAAGAGCAAGGAACTGGGAGCAAGCAGCAAAGAGAGAAGATTGGATCAATCATTAGCGGAAGACATCGGTTAGTGGATCTCTTTCTCCCCTCTCTTACATCTCATAAAGAAGTAATCTCGAATAGCTTTGCTTTGATTGTTGCTGAGGTACTATCACCCTTAGAGTGGGATAGGGTCATTCCGTATTGGATACTTTTCCCAACAACAAATTGGCAACTCCACTGGGGATCGTATCTTTTTGGTTGTTTGTGTTTTTGCTATTCATTTCATAAACACAGGGAGTACCGAATCGAACTGCATTTGGATCTTTCAAATGCAAAGTAGAGGGCAGCTACTCTAGCTCAGTTTCTGGGCATGTTTATGATTTGAAGAGCTGATCCACAAGGACTCTGAACAACTCTTAGTGATAGCTTTTCATCCTCCTTTTCATCCCTTAGTGTGTACTTGATTGATAGCTTCTGATTTGGCCAAAAACTGTGAATTTTTGAGCAATCTGTGACCCGGAAACTTAGAAAAACCCAAGTTTATCTCTTCAGTGCAGGCACTGTGAAGGCAGTCTGCATTTCAGCGCAGTTCCCGAAGGGGCTACCTGCGCTGAACCAGTTTTACCTAGTGCTACTGGGGTTCCCTCCTGTTTATTGCCCTGTTTTCACCCTTGTTTTTGCAGCCTGTTATCAGTCAATGTGCCTATCTGAAACCAACTTTCCTTGCCACTATTCCGCCTCGGTTGTATAAAGAAACTGTATTTGTTCTTTGTGTATTTCTTATATCATTTGCAGTTTCCCATAACGAAAGTGAACTAGTCTTGCTGTGGCCTCTTAGATCTAGACCTGTGATAAGTGTCGTTTTGATCTTAAGAGTTAGTTTGTTTGCTATTCATAGCTGATTGAGATTTTGCTTTCGTCATATGGTTTGAATTTATATATTTCTAGTGTCGAAACAAGTAAATCTTAAGGTGTCTTTTGATTTTGGACAAGCTTGTTTGCTTTCACTTGAAATTGAATTCAAAGTTATACAACAGCTTTCTTTTTGTATTACATCAACATTAAGAAAGGGAAAAGAAATACCTGCATTGTGCATGTGCATTTTGACAGCTTGCATGTTGATTTAGGGAAAAGTGCATTAGTGTGTGCTCTATGATCTGTGTGAAAAGATGATGTCTTTCTTTTCCCTCAGTAGTTAAGATTTTCAAAGTTGAAAGATTGAAAAGCTTGCTTATCATCTTAGACTGCATTTAGGAGTGTTACTATACATCTCGTGGTGATCCATAAAGGCAAACTGCTAAACAAGATCAACCTTAAAATAAATTGAATTTACATAACAACGCATTGAAACATAATGAAAACACATAGAGGTCTAAGCTATAGACGTGTTTCGGCGTCGTTAAACGTGATATCTTAGCGTTGAGTGGTTGGGTGATTCCTCCACGGTGAAGCGATAAGTATCAATACGGACTTGTGCTCCCACTTACCGTCGCGTATATATTGGGAGACCCCTATAGGAACAAATCCTTTATCCATAGGAAGCCGTGTCGGCCGCCCTATTGATCGCAATGCAGTGAACACAGCATTCACGAAGATCGACCACCCGTACCGTAAAACGTATTCTGTGGTTTTGCGAAAAGTTTGGCACACCCTCTGCCTAGATCTCCAGAGAAGTTTCTTTTGGCCTTTTTCAAACTCTATAACTGAAAAAGTCCATCCGAGTATTTGTCACTTCGGGCTCGTTAAAACATCGAAGGAGACTAGAGTCATCTTTAGCTTTTTCTCGACTCTTAAAAAGTGAAAAAGCAAGTTGTGTCTAAAGCGTCGTTATAAAATTTATTTTAAACGGAACATAATCACCTCCTATTCCTGCGTTGATCTGTAGGTTGAGAACATGGAACGCCCCAACCAAGGAATTCCACATGATGGAAATCCTAGTCCTTTCTCCTCTTGGGGAGAAGTTGGTGCGCCCCACATGGCCACATTGTCGCTTCCAGGACTGACAATTGGCCTGCCTATTTGGCTATTCTCAACCAATATAGTTCAGAACACCATGGTTCCTGAACAGTCGAGTCAACAGTTAGATCAGTCTAGAGCTGCCCACCAGCCTTCAACTTCCTATAACTCCTCCTCCAATCCTTCATCTTCGCAAGGTAGAGCCGGCAAAAGCCAACCTCCCATGGAGAAGAAGGAGAAGAAGAAGAGAGAGAAGAAGAAGAAGGAGCCTAAGGCGACTGGGGGCAAGCAAAAGACATCTGACAAAAATCCACACACAGCACAGACCGGGCCTAAATCGCCATGTGTCATATGTAGAGGAGACCACTTCCATAGAGATTGTCCCTGTATTCCCCGGATACTAAGGGACTGGTCCCCTTGGTTGCACAATTCGGGAGCATCAACCTTTGATAGCCATGTTGAATGCTTACCGTCAACCAGCGAAAGTGAAGGTTCAAGACAAAGAGGGGGAGCAAGATCCCCCTGCAGACTGTGTGAAGGCGATCACGCCATCCACCGTTGTCCCTTCTTAGACGAAGCAAAGAGA
Organism: Pinus tabuliformis; assembly: GCA_031772625.1. NCBI lineage: Eukaryota > Viridiplantae > Streptophyta > Pinopsida > Pinales > Pinaceae > Pinus > Pinus tabuliformis. Next base: position 200,523,038 of record CM062820.1, on the reverse strand, counting down.
GTTTTGGAAGATCGCCCGGTTTCACCGTTGAGACTTCCTCCTGGATACAAAAAACTCGTGCCAAGTCCTTCGTTGGTTGAGAATACAGCTGGCCCGCTCAAGTGGTCAACTGAAGTGTCAGTCATTGAAAATGAACCTACTGAATCCAGACCAGACGAAAGTCCAAAGGTCGAAACGACAGTTGACCCGGTTCCGCCTTCAGAGGTTTCATCTTCAAATGACACCGTCATTGAAGATTCATCTTCAAATGACACCCTCACTGAAGAGAATAAGGATGACACCATCCAGATTCTTTTCATCAACACAGACTCTGATGAGAATCAGGGCAATGCGCCCATTCCTTTATCGCAGGAAGGAACATCGTCAGGGTCATATCCGGCCGTGTATTCGGTCCCACCACCAAGCAACCTGGTTGTGTCCTTTGATTGGAACCAACTAGGCAGACCCCGGTTGCCAGCCAGTGTACCATTCAGAATCATAGTCCAAATTTATAGAATGGTAATGGCTGGCACTATCATTGATGAAGGGGCATCTATGAGTATCCTTTCCTCTATTGCTTGGAAAGCACTGGGTTCCCTGGCGCTTTTACCTGAGATAAGAAATCTCTTAGGTTTTGATAAAGGAACCAGTCGACCATTAGGGATCCTCCCCAATGTGCCTGTTACATTGAAAGGGAAGACCGTTCAAATGAACGTGATGGTCGTTCAAGGACCCTTGGATTATAACCTACTCCTTGGACGAGACTATATATATTGCATGGGAGCTATAGTCTCCTCACTCTTTAGAGTAATGTGTTTTCCACACGAAGGAAGAATGGCCAAGCTCGTAGACCAACTTTCATTTCTGGGATCACGCGTCGCAAATAGTCATATACCAACCCTGAATGGTCTATTCAATCAAGAAATGTCTCCACCCCCAGTCCTCCTTCCCGATGAGTGCGAGTGATTCGGAAAGATGGGACTGGAACCCAAGGGGCATGCATCCTGGTCTTCTTCGGGCAGAAAAAACCCTGGGTATAAGGTAGAATTTCCGCGGGAGAATATGACTAGTTCGTACCCCGTCTGAAAGAAGGAAGAGGGGTTGTTCTGGAACAGGATTCTTTTGTCAAGGTTACTTGTTTGACAAAGGTCATTCACCATTGTCTACTTCGGTAGACAGTGCCGAGGAAATGTTTTGTTTGAAAGATTAACGAAACAATCTTTGGGTAGCTAGAAAGAGGCAAGCCTCCCTCAATAACACCAATGTTTTATCTTTGAGTAGTGTTCTTCTCTTGCCGCAAGTAGCTGCTCTCTTGTCGCAAGTAGTTGTTCTCTTGCGATCTTGCAAAAGAGCTGTCAAAAGTTGGGCTGACGGGAAGACAAGTACCGCATAAGACCCGTTAAAAATAATGAGAAGACAAGTATCGTTAGCATTAGACTGGCAAGACGACAAGTAGCTGTGAACACCCAAAGAAAAGCAGAGGTGGGGGAGAGGAGGGGCAGCCTTGAAATTGTATTTTATACCTGGGGGCATGCAAACCTTTTGGAGTGCAAGCTAAGAGCGGTTATTTATCTGTTTTTTGGATTAGCCGTTTCCGAACTTGCATAAAGAAAGGATGAGAAGGAGCATAGCTTCGTGAGATAAAGCTCCATAAAAAATAGCTATCTCACAGGAGACATTCTTATCTTATGACTGGTATATCGAGCAGTTTTACCGCGGAATTTATGCTCGTTAAAAAATAGAAAAGCGAGATCCGAGCAGTTTTAGTACATAGTTCATGCTCGTTAAAAAATAAACATAAGATTGAGCAGTGTTTTGGTGCATTCAAGCTCGTTAAATAAAAAATGAACCTATCCCGGTAAATAACCATTGTGATCGTAAATTTATTAGCCATAAAAAGCCTTGGTCGTGTTTTGCACCTGCCACCTCCATTCCATTTGGCCGATCGTTCACCTCCATATGATTGTTTACCCATTTTGAGGAACAGCTGCGAAGAGTGATTTCACCTAGCCATCCTTGTGACACTGCCGTGATTGGAAAATTCCAACCTGTACCTGGAATCTGCTGCTATCCCTGTTTATCACTCGTTCCTCAAAAGACGAGTCTTCTTTGAGCTCTTTTCATCTGACTCGTAAAATATGAAAAGTTTGCCGAGTTTTGGCCTTCCAGCTCGTTAAAGTGACAGGAAGAGCTATCCCTCCTCTAGATTTTAATCTTTTTGGACCTGAGGGATTATTACACAAAAAGGTCGAGCGCTTGTTTTATTCGGCTGGTTAAAGTTATCGAAAATTCATCCCTTCTGTATTGTTTTATACTTTTTCAAACTTAAGGGATTAGATGACGAAAAAGGAATTTTGGAGTTAACTTTCTATACCTTTTCAGACTCTCTAAAAATGAAAAGGACCGAGTTTTCCTTGTCATTAGACTCGTTAAAATGATTAAATAGCGACAAACTTGTCTTTAGACGAGAACGAGTTTCCCTATCGCTAGGCTCGTTAAAACATATCGATGGGCTTGCCCGAAGGGCAGGTTATAGAACAAGCATATGTTATCCTCCTCAAGCTTGACAAAAACAAAGAGGTACTGGTCAGAAATGACTGGGGAAAAGTTGGGAGAACCTCAAAGCTTTAATGGTAGCAAGTCGCTCTTGAACATGACACTTTTCCTCCGTATCACATCGGGTTGGGTTGTTTCATTCACCGGTCTCATCACCATGGTCCTCGCCAAACCATCCACATTTGGGGTAATGTTACCGATCCATCGCATCAGTGTCGTTATATGTTCAAGAGATGTTGTTCAGAAAAGAGTCAACCGTGTCCCATCCACTGCCATACATTATCCTTCATCCACCCATGATCGCCACCCTGAATCATATTTCACAGTTTGTTTTCACCTCCACTAAAATCATTAGCTCCGTTCCGTGTCACTGATGTGGGATTCATTAAGGCCCTCCTTTGACGGATCGCTTCTTGTCGATTTCAGCTCATTATCCAAGAAGTTGATCTAGGAACAACCCCTTTCAGTACTTTGAAGCTTGCATGCCTCAATGGCAAGTTTCTCACTTCCGGCGACAGGTATACCTCAATGACCTTCGACCAGAAGATTTTGCGTGGTGTTCGACGCCAAGTCCTATATTCACACCACGTGAATTGTACTGCAGTACCTTGAGGGTCATCATCATTATCGGTGATTCCTCTCGCGCTTGTTAACGGTTTACATCATTGACCGGTAATCAAGCGATGTCTTTCCATGTTTGACTTCAGCGCAATTCTCACATGGATCGACTTGTACTTAGAGTGAAGATCGAACGAGTTTGAAGACCCCGGATCTAGTTTCATCCATCCGGGCTGCGATATATATTCAGGAAATGTAAAGACATTTGACATGTACATCATTGCAGCAGATGATCATCCTACTCAAAGGATGATAATTTCAGCAGAGAATTATCAGTCTACCATCAGACGATCGTCTGTTCTATGTAACAAAATGAATTTATAAAGCTGAGCATGGGAATGCCCGCCTCAGCTAGATCATGAAAGCAGAATGAAAAATAATGTATTGCATTGTATTTTATTACAGGTCACCTCTCAGCGATTGAATGAACTTCGGATCCTCCTGATAAAGCATTTCACCCGATAAACGACCTCATACTTTAGGGGGCAACTGTTATAGACATTTTTGTGCCTTACAGCATGAAGCATGAAATGTCAATAATCTAAGGGATCCAAAGTCCCTAAACATGTTGTTCCTACCCCTAGAGGAACAAGGTCAGCAAACCACAGCACTAAATATCAGTTCTCCACCTGAAAACACTCAAAAACAAGCTAATTCGGGATCATGTCAACTGCTCCACTGAGCATCTGTGCTGAATGTCAAGTGCTCCACTGTGTACCTGCGCTGAATGTCAACTGCAAAGAAGGCTACCTACCCTGGGTGAGTTTGGACAAGTGGCACAGTCATTCCTCAAGGTGTCAATGCCCAGGAAGCTTCCAAAATGACACTTGGATCAAGGAATTCGACTGGTGATGAGTAAGAGGGTCTAGATCTCCAAGTGGAAGCAAGAACCTCCAAGTGGACTCAAGAACTGAAGAATAACTGAAGTGGGAGAGGACACTAGTCAGCTTGATACCAAGCTCAAGCTGACTCATCCTTTCTCCAAAACTCCTATATATAGAGCTCTCTCATGAGGTCTAGGGAGGCTGGAATCTTGTGAATGTAAGGAAGTGCTGTTGGTTTGAGGATAGAACTATTGGGTGATTTGCTTGAAGGAGGTGAAGAGGAGATTTCTTTCTGCTGGGAGGTGATGCTGGATTGGGCCTTTTATGGTTGTATCACTTCCTAAACTTTACTTCTTCCATTAATAAAGCATTTGAGGTTCTTCTATATGCATGTGTCTCAATGGTGTATTGTTATGCTTGTATATTTGATTTATTCTAATCCTTGAATCAATTATGAATGTATGCTTCTTGTAGTTTCCCTCTCTTGCCATTTTGCAGGATCTTGGTGTAGCTGGGCCAGTGAAAGAGCAAGGAACTGGGAGCAAGCAGCAAAGAGAGAAGATTGGATCAATCATTAGCGGAAGACATCGGTTAGTGGATCTCTTTCTCCCCTCTCTTACATCTCATAAAGAAGTAATCTCGAATAGCTTTGCTTTGATTGTTGCTGAAGTACTATCACCCTTAGAGTGGGATAGGGTCATTCCGTATTGGATACTTTTCCCAACAACAATCACTTGTTAAAGAAACAATAATGTTTGGCCTTATTTTTTGTAAATCATGTGTTGCAGTGATGATGTGTTTTCCATCACTTGTTCAAGCAACAATGATATTTTGGCCTTGTTTTGATAGCTGAGGTATTGTTTCCTTTTTGATGTAAACTTGACCACAGAGTATGTATTATAAACTCGTGGCGAGTATGAGATGCTTGGGTCATTAGTTGGCTTGTAAATCAAGCATGTAATTTGAAAAAAAACAATGTACTGTAGGTTTGCAGAGGTTGCAGGTGTCAGCTCATCGCTTATGGCTCCAAAGGACAAAGGTGAAGGAGAAGGAAGGGTGACTTATCAGACACTTGTAAGTGCAGACAAGGTACAAAGAAGTTGTAGATTATTGTTCATTCCTTTAGAGGACCAAAAGATCCTCAGTGGGGAGGAATGATCCAGGTGTCTCTAGACACAAGCAGAAACTCAAGGGGGCTCAGAAATGGTCAAAAGTCAAAGTGGCTAGATTCCTCCCAAACCATCACTAGATCGAAGTGCTCGTCACCCTGATTCCAATGCTGTGAACGACACTCAAATCCGAGCTTGTATGAAGGAGATAGAGCCAGTCAAAGTTGTTGTCAAAGTTGGGCATTGGGACAGGTTTGAGTGTCCTACAAATACATCGTCAACCGGCGTGGAAACTTAGCTCCCAAAAATGGATGAACTCATGGCCCCTTTAAATTGCCCAATATTCCTTATTTTCGTGAAAGTTAAAAAGGATCATTTTTTATACAACGAAAAAAATAAAAAAAATATAAAGGAGGTGGCAGGCCATGGCCCTCGTTGCCCACCAAAACCATATATTAAAATTTTAATTAAAAAAATGGCCGATGGGCCATGAACCCCCCCAGCCCCAACCATTATGTAACAAAAACACATTATTTATGGGCAGTGGGCAGGCCACCTCTGGTGGACCCGACCCACACCCCTGCCTCCGTACAACACTTGTCACATGAATTCTGAGGGCGGTGGGGCTTGAACCTACTTGGCTGATGTGGTCAGCCCACCGCCTGGGCACCCTCACACCAACCCCAAACAACTCCACTCCACATTTAAATAGAAAAATATTTTTTATAACCACGCGAATATTTTACACAATGGTTATGTATTAATGCATCAAAACAAACCCCAGGTTTGGCATGGGTGCGATTTGATCCCCCAACTCCATGCTTTTCATGCCAAATTTTACCATTGGCCCAACGAACTTTTTGTTGATATCTCTGCCCATTTATATTTAAACCTTCAAGTTCATTTGCACGGAGAACAAAGGCATCCAACGGGGAACAGAGAGCATTACGGAGAAACAGAGGAGCAGTGGAACCATGACACAATCCATAGAGGAGGAACCATGATGGCACGATTTTCGAGACAATTTTTTTGCAGAGAATCTTAAGATGCTAAAAATATTCCCTCGGAGGTAAAAATTTATTTTTTCATAATGTAATCAAGTTTACAGTCATCTTTTTCAGATTTTCACGAGGAACGCAATGGCGAGGCGAGATTCACCTTTTGAGCAGTGGATTTGTAGATTCCCAATGGAGGAGAATCTTTGAAATTCTTGAGGGATTTTTGAGATTCCTTGGAGGCTGAAATTTCCCAAAGTCAGAATGTAGCCAACTTTATACTCATTCTTCGCAGAATTTTGCAAGGATCTCAATGGTGAGATTAGTTTTCTGATTTTAGTTGCAGATCACCAGTCAACCTAGAGGAGGGAATCTTTAGAGAATAGTGGGTTACAGGCCCAAATTTTGTCAGTGTCAGAATTCAGTAAATGGATAGTCGAGTTTACACCTCTCGACAATGGTTTAATCAATTTCTATAGCGGAGCCTTCTATTTTTAGGCCACTTTCCAGATTGGAGTGACGGTGTCAGATTTCAAAGTATGGACAGACGATTCTATATCATTCGATGCCTCTATTTGGATGGTGCATTCAGATCCAACATCTGACTATTCTATTCTTTAGCCAACATCAAAGTTGAGGTACATGAAGTGTTTTTGTCATGTACTTCTTTGATAATTTGTTGTGAGATGTATTATGTTGTTTTGATTCTTCCTTGATGTATGATGCATAATATTTGTGTTTATTTCATGTGAGATGTATTCATCATGGATTGTTATGTATGTTTTTATTGAGATCCCTTTATTTCCATGTTGGTGGGATACTCATTACCACCATGTGTGTTTTGGTTGTGATCCCTTTGATGCCATGTTGGCATGATTCTTATTGTCACCATGTGTAAGAGTATGTCATGCTGATAGGAGGTTTATTGTGAGTGATAGTTCCTATAGAGTAATGTCTCGTATGAGGGCACATGTCCTTGTATGATAGAAAACCTATTCCATTTACATCTTCACCATTTCCAACACTGAATGAAGCGACCAACACCATCCTGACACCGGGCCTAGAGACGTAGTCCACACTGGACCAACTCCATTATAGATGTCTCATGTCTATGATCTGCTGATTGTCATTATGTTTCCATTTTCTTAGGCATGCATGTATGTTCATTTATGCTATGTTAAAATTCAATTCTAACTACCTCACGTAAGCAAAAGATCTTGTTTATATCCAGGAGTTGACTCAACTCGGATCATTAGGATTCAAAAGACAAGTTTTGAGGAGTTAACCACCTACATATTAAACACATTTAAAGGATTGATAGACCCAAGGACCAATATTTGTATCCTGTAGAGGATCATGACCCATGAGTAGTAGTACAATTGGCTGCTCACAAAGCATCACTATTCAGAAATAGTCATATATGTTCAACTTCATTGAATTCTTCTTCATGAACACCTATGATTAATGGACAACAAAAAATTAATGTTCTTGAAACCGTTATCGATTGGTTAAAGCCTCTGTGTACATTTTAATGTTGAATACTTGACTTAAACATAAAAAATTTAGAACTCCTCTAAAGTAATTTCTATCGCACCATAAGACTTTTCAAAAGATTATTCCAACTTCATTGTGTTATGGCTTTGTTTCTTGTCTCCTTCATGGTAGTCAACCTTTGTGTAACTTATCCATGTACACATAAACTGAATGATCAACATACATATAAATAATGCTTCCATACATTTTATATTTGTGATTAAGTACTACCTAATAATTACATATCTCAATACAAATTCACTATATTATATTAATTTCATTTGTATAACTAATTTTTTACCTGGTAAACATTTTATTAACCCATAAAGTAAAAGAATAAAATTTTCAGCAAGTTAATTAATTCCAAATCCTACTATTAGGAAATTTCTTAAATTATTACTAATATAATTACCAACATTAAAAATATAAAACATTATATCTACAAGATATTGGAACAACATAACAAACATCTGTCGGAAACTCGAACTAGTTGAGCATACATGTCTACAGCGAGTGCAACCCTTCCTTGTATACACTTGTCACAAAAATACATCATCATAGTTTGTACAATGATGCTACAAAAGACCAGCAACCAGTTCAACTGATGGAGACACATCTACCTTTAACTCAAAGTGCAAAAACTCCAAGAAATCAATGACATAATTAATGATAGCTAGTTTACCCTCTGGAAAAATGCTCCACAATTTGTCCCACGTCCTTTACAACTTGTCAAAGTTTTGTTAGGCACCAGAAATCATAAAGAAAAAAATGAGGAATACTAAATATTAAACAAAATGATACAAATATACCAACCTTGAGACACATACATCACTCATTATAAGGTTTTTTTTCTTATCCCATTGTACCGTCAAAATATGAACACAATATCACTTCTAATGTGACATTGGCAGACAAAGAAATATTATATGTGGTGAAGAAAAAAAGTAAAACCACCAAAATAAACCTATAATCAATTTAAAATGTAATAAGATCTGCTAGTTTAAACTTGATATATTCTATCATGATAAATATATATATTCTCCATGTCCTGGAAAAACAATTATGCAACAAGAATTAAAGAGAAACAACAAAAACTGGGAAGTAAACTGATTGTTGCATATATTCCTTCTTGGTGAATAAAGCATGCCCCTGATGTTAGGGGACTTGTGTAAATGCATAACTCAAAATTAAGAAAATCCATGGTGACTGGACCAATGATTTACGATCAGGAAGGAAAGTGCAACACAATGCTCATGATAGTAAAACATATTTCTCAAACTAGGGAAATAAATTATTAAAAAACATAAAGCATTCAACTAGGTATAAAGTATTGAAGCCAAAATGATAAGCCCATCAAAATGCCTTTTCATTGTAAGGTTACAACTGCAGTGATTTTTCAGTTATTTATAATCACAGTTAAAACTCAGTATAGAGAATAAAAAGCAAGTGTAGTAAGTTATGAACCTAAAACACTGTACATAATTTAGAGAATTTGATTTAAAACATATCCAATGTTGTTTCTCTTCCACAGATGTCTTCACTGTCACGATTCACCAAATCTGTAAGTGAAATTATCCTTTTCTGTGTGAGTTGGTCAAATGTTTTGTTTGTGTCACCATTATTTCCTCTAGCTTTTCCATCAACCATCTCATTTTTATTTTATGTGCCCACTGCATAATGAAGAAAAAACTAAATTAAAAAGTACATATAAATAGTCTTGAGAAAATGACTTCAAAGTGGTGGGAATCAGGTTTTATTTTGATTTCCTAAAGAATTTCTTACTATTATTTTCATTGTTTATCAAATTAAATGTGTTTTTTTTCTCTTCTCTTTACACAAGTTTTTATTTTTATACAAGTACTCAAATTCTCTTCCCTTTTCATTTTCGGTAGTCCTATTTTGTGGCTTTTGGTCCTAATATCTCTACTTGATGTTTATGGTAAATTCCACATTCTCATTCAAGCTACATATTTATTTTAGGAAACTTGGGGTGGAATCATCAAGCTATTTGCCATTCTCTATGCCATTAAAAACAAAGAAAAAAACTTCAGAAAAGGGAAGCAAAAGCATAGTCACAATGATAAACATCTATTGATTATCTAGTTACAAAACACTCATTTGGATGTTAGTGTGAAAGAAATTTGTGTTGCATTATAGTACCAGTTTTCAGTTTTACTTGACTGGAAAATTTACGGTCCTTCTAAAAAGAGTCATTTATGATTTGTGGCATCAAGCTCATAGGTTAAATTATGCTTGAACCTTGCACTCACTATGTTTTTTAGTTTTAACATACTTACCTGGGTTATCTTTTTGTTCGATTAGAATGACCATATATGGCACTCGCAATACATGATGTAATATAGGCATTAAAGTTCGAAAACATGGTACCTATGTTTTGAGGATATCATGATCAACCCCTAATGTTTGAGTTTCAATATGATCCTTTGAGAGAAGCATAGGCTTAGTTGCAATAACATGCATTGCAATATTTGAGTCCACCCTTTGAAGCACTTTTGTTGATGCACCCCCATTTTTAGATTCCAATGTCAACAAGCCAGTTATGCAATCAAGCCCTGCATCCACAGACAAAATGATTATTGGACGAAAATATTTGAACAAATAATCTAGTCCAAGTTGTGCTAGTACTCCAAATTTATTTAGAAATGTATTTACAGGGAGTGCCAACAATAACTTATGAAGTTCCATATTGCATGAAAGTGAATCATAACTTAGTTTAACCATTTTGTTTGCTCTAGTTTACCTTCTATGGCCAATTTTTCATTTATTTTATTAATTTAAAGGGGATGATGATGTGCATACTCACATGAAGACCAAAATTGTTTGCAAATTATATATTTCTCTAATATATGTAGAAATTCAAACATGTGGGATTCTGGAGGGAACTATAGTGTAATTGTAAAAATTCAAATGTTTGAAAAGCAGATTAAGATGTCAGATAATGCTTAGTGATGTAGACGGTTATAAAAAGAAACATTTTTGATTGAATGGCCTCGTTTCTCTATCATCCTTAAACTTTTATATTGATATTGCACATGATAATCAACATATGTATCAGCTCTGTGTAAGATACATAATCAAACCACTCTTATTCAAATAGCTAGAATTCACTGTATCACTAGTAGAAAGTGAAGTATGACAAAATCCAAGATGACAATCCAATCCCTAATTTTGAGCACTAATATCTAAAACATTCCAATCATACATGTGATAGTTGCAACAATAAATTCATCTTGAAAAGAGACATCAACCATTTTGATTTTAATGAGTATCAAAAATCATAAACATATGAGGCAGATGAAATCCCATTTCTTCAATGTGTCAATATTCCCTCATCCACCACAATAGAAGGCATCCAATAATGTATTATTAGAAATAGTACAAACTTGGTTGGGGAGAAGTATGAAAATATGAGGAGACAACATCATTTGTAGAGGACAAGGGAAAACCTCCTTGAAGTTTCACATTCTTTCCCATGATAGCAGCCACTTCCATAATTGCATCTTGAATAAATATCTCCCTTCTTACTTTAGGACGGTCTAAGATAATGTTCATTTCCTGAAATATCATGTAGCCATGTTACCAAAAACAAAAAAATCTACATTTACCTTATAAAAAATAGTGCAAACTTGGTTGGGGAGAAGGAAGATATGAGGAGACAACGCAATTTGCGAAGGACAAGGAAAAACCTCATCAAAGCTTCACATTCTCTCCCATGATAGCAACCACTTCCATAATTGCATCTTTAATATTTATCTCCCTTGTTAGTTTAGGATGGTCTAATATAATGTTAATTTCTTGAAATACCACGTAGCCATGTTACAAAAAACAACAAAAGATACATTTACACCCCTTGGTTATTAAATGTTAACATCCCAAACCTTTTTCCTTTTTGTTTTAATTGCTTCTGATTAACTTAGTAGTAATCATGCCCTTTCCCAATGTAGGAATTTTACAATGGGATGTAGCGAGCTCATAACCCAGAAAAGAATCCCTTGTCTAACAAGCCATAGTGAGGGGGAATCTAATTAGTCGAATATGCCCAAGGCCTGCACCTAGTCACATGATCCATCTGCAGAGAGACCTGCTTATATAGGAAAGACATAATTTTGCATGGGTTAAACAACCCATAAGGGGTGAAACATGTCATAAGGGCATTAAAAATTGGTGGGGATTATGATATACCACCACTTCACCATGAAAGAAATAGCCCATAACAACATCATAAAATTTTTGACTTGATTGTTAAACTAGTTTCTCAATATGCTTATTAACTTTTTTCCTTTTTTACATGTAACTATTTTTGCCACCCTCCAATACATAGGCAAGAACAAGATTGTTGGTACCTTCGCAGACCCAATTTTATTATTGGCTTATGAAGAGCCTTAATGAATAATCGACTCACAAAGAAGAAACATGTCACAAATGGCATTTGAAAATAGGTGAGGATGATAACATCTCCTTTCAAAATCCCAAGCTAGACCCAATTGATTGTTATGCCCACTAGATTTGTGAAATGCATTTTGGATTTAACTCCCATTTTTTGAATGACTCAAATTCCAATCTTACACTTGTTGTTCCTTCTCATATTTTCCAACCTAACAAGTCTGATCCATAACCTTTTACATTATTTTACCCCACATCATGTCTGAATTGAATATATATATATATATATATATATATATATATATATATATATATATATATAGCACATGGAACCAAGAAAGATAGCTGAAAAAACTAGCTGTATTAAAGAAACAGAGAGAATGACTCCTATTCTCTAATTAATTTTTCGTCTAAAAGATCCAAAACTAATTTAATTTCTTTAGACTAAATAGTCCAAAATAAATTTCAGCCCCACTTTCTTTTACAAAAAAAACCATGATCAAGTTTCATATGGTAGAGCCTTATCCCTAGGAGATTTAGATCTACTGTGAAATATTTTGATAGAAGCTTAGGTAAGTCCCCCATTGTCAATGTTGATGTTGTCATCGAAGTTCCTGTAATCTAGAAAAATTCAAAACCAATATAAACTGAAGGCCTGAAATGACAAATTAGAGAGCAGGAGAGGATCTAGTAATAATAAATAATCCATAATTATACATCTTAATAATTATATGGAAAATGTAAATTTCATTTGCCATGAAAATTTTTAAGCTATGAACATTTATCTCAATGGAGATAAAAAATTGACTAAGATATATGTACAAGAAAACACACAAAAAAATCGATAATTTAACATAAACTTTTGGCTTAATATCTTGCCTTAACTCAAATGAGCACTTTATGAAGGAGAATATTAATAGACCCTAGTTTACTTTCTTCACTATGTAAAAGAAGCTTGATTGATATTGCAAGAACGTTTTAATCTCTAATTAAATAATAATGTTGTATATATGTAGTACCAGAGCAACAATCTTGTCAAGTAATAAGCTCAAAAACATTAAAATCTAAAATCATGACAAATTTTAGATGTGTATATATAAATTCTAAATTCATGCTCTAGTTTTGCTCACGAGTGTTGTCAACATATGCATTGGGATAAAATCAACAAGGGTGTAGAAAAGAAAAAAATGGGGAAATCTCGGTAAAAATCAAACATCAGCAAAATTAAAAAAATACAACAGTGTCCACGACAGTGTGATTTTTTCCATAAATGTGATTTTTTTCCCTTGAAAAAATAGCCCAGGCTAGAAAATCGTTATTTCCCAATTTTTTGGCAATAAAATCACGATGTTTGCAACACTATTGTTGATTATTCACAATGTTTTTATTATTCCAGACACATGTACTGGATAATGTGAAATTATTATATCTAAACTCTAGTGTAAGGAGGTGGTCTAGAGTCCAAACATAAGATGATTTTATCAACGTTCATGAGATACCAAAAAACTAGGCTAGTGGGACTCAAATGTACCATCCATTAAAGACATACTATGTGAGTATCAAAGTTACAAGTATGTATAAAAGTATATATATATATATATATATATATATATATATATATATATATATATATATATATATATATATATATATATATATATATATATATATCTATATATATATATATATATATATATAAATTACTATTGATTATTAGGTATAGATGTGGAAGTATAGGGAGAAGAATCATCTCAGCTACATCAATCATTGCAAAGGTACCAATTCACCGCAAGATAATATCATCAGGGAAGTGCCCAAGGCTAAGAGGGACAGAATGGTGATTCTAGGAGAAAACTGGAAGCAGCCAATAGAAGCCCCATAACACTCAAGGACATTGAAAAGAGTCTCGTAAAGGGTGTTTGAGGATCAGATGAGTGCTAGGAAGGGGTACTCTTGTGTGACCTTGTGGAAGCAAGTCTTCTGACCATCATAAAGGAGAAAGTGCATGGTTCCATTAATCAGGTACAATATTTATTCATGGTGGTAGAGTCTGTGTAGAACTTGCATCCTTTTGTAGACAAGATAAGTGGAAAGGAGGTAATTCACCCATTCAGGCTGGGTTTAGCTAGAACTCCTAAATCTATTATCTATTACTGATCACTTGACACATGAAAAGTGAAGAAAGAGAAGCACATTTGATCTGGATAGCCCAAGGATGTAGTAAGAGAGACTCCCAAGTCACTATAAAAATAATGAAATGTCCATTGGATATCATAGGAATGCATGAAATGACATTTCTATCATTAAAACAATGAAATTCCACCTTATGGAAATTAGCAAGTTGGCATCCATTCAAATATCAATTCAATAATTATGTTGAAAATTTGAAAAGTGTTGAATCCCCCTATTTAGCTCCTTCCTTACAATTGCTTCTAGTTGGCCTAGAAGGCTACTATAAGCATATCACTAAGCACAAAACTATCTCTTGACATAGTATTTACACTGCCTATTTATGATTTATCTTTATGCCTGTCTCTTTCTCAAAGCTAGATTCTATTTAGTAATTTGTATTTTCTTCGTATATGGTTTTACTCATGATCTTGTGATTAACTTCTTATCATCCGGTGGTGTATATAAAATTCAACTCGAGAATTAGTATAGTTGTTTACATATTTAGTGTAGAATAAAAATAACCTCAAACAAGTCTTCTAAACTGTAACAACAGGATTAGAGTTGAAGAGCAAGCTTCTGAAATTTTCTAAAATCCATCATCGCCAGCCTTCATGTATGGTCTACCCATGTTGTTTTTTAAAAGTTTTCACATATTTGAAATCGCTCAGACATAAATTGTAGTAATATTATGATAATAATCTTGCCACCATAGGTGAACAAAAAAGAATTTGAGAAAGAAGCAATGAGCTCTACCAAAGTCATAATATGTTCAATCTATCAATCAAACTACTAAAGATGAAATTGCTAGAGCATGCAACCCAACAGAAAGATGAGAAAGGGATATGAGAGATGAAGAGATGAATGAGACAAATAAAGACACACACACACACAACAGGTGGATCAACCATAAGCACCATGAAGATTCACCAAAAAATAAAGTACTAGACTAAAGAATATCCCTAATTGTGTGTTTACCTTTTCCCATTTTGAGCTTTTGGTGGATTAAAATATAACAAAAATTTTTCTGTGGACAATGAGTCTAGTCCTCATTGTAAATGTGGATGTAAATCATAAATGAAATGTATTTGCATATAGGGGAACAATTAGTACTTTGTGTCCTCTTGTCATGTGACATATCCACATGTATAATAATATAGAGGGTTGAGGTAGAGCCATGCTACATGAATTAGACAATAGAAAGTATTGTTGCATCACTCATCGATCACACTCCATATCTAGGCTCATCTAGTAAATCCCTCCTCCCCCTTGTCCTCATAGTACTAATGGATAACTTCTTTCGCCCTTACCCATGGAAAAATATGAGTAAATTTGTCACCATCAACCAAGAAAACAACGTTTACCAAAGGTTCACTAATGACACACAACTCCTACACTCCCAACCAAAAACTATGATTGTGTCTTAAGAGTTGGGTTATGTCTTTCCCATCCTTTAGTGCTCTAGACACAAGCATTCCACTTATATGAAAAATATATCCTCTACAATTCTAACATAGAATTATGGAGAGACTAAAGAGAAATGAAGCTAGTGTAAAATACATAATTGGGAGACTTGGGAAACATAATCAACCTTCCAACAACAACATACTTAAGCACATTCTCCATAATAACTTGGAAAACATATTGCAAATCTATCTCCCAAATAAAGCCACCATAATAATAATTCCTTTAGAAGTATCCAATGGCATAGTTGAAGAGGCAATTTTGTATTTCCATTGGATCTGTTGTCATTCTATACTAGCTAATTTCTCCCAGGTGCTCACTGTCAGGGATTTATAAGGGTTTCTCTGGATAAAATCTTGGATGACCAATCTATTTAGACTAGCAGTAAGATCACTCTTATTTTCACCTCTTATATTGCAGCATTTAACATCATGATTCATGGCTTATTGGAAATACCTACACATGATATATTATATTTGAACAATGGAAAGCTATGCCCTCTTTTATGTGAAGAAAGTAGGAATTGGACTTAAAGCTTGGCATGCATTTAAATTGGTTTTTAGTATTCGCCCCTGAGATTCATTTTGGTAGACATTTAGCATCAGATCCAGTCAAAGAAAGAAGTTTTTGATTTGTTAAAGAGACCGTAAGTTGTGGATTTGGAAAACAACCATAATATTTTATGATTAATCCATGAGAATAACAACTAAAGAACATTGGAGATGACCTATTACCAACATTCATTTCATTTGGGCATACATATGTTTTGAATCTTTGTGTAAAGGGGAGTTGTAATGATGGCACTAGATTGGGCTATAATGTGCAAATTTCTGACAGGGGCTGACCTTTAAAAATAAAAAGGTAGGACCAACCCATGTTTATTTTTCATTATTGGGAAAATAAAATATGCATTAATACACATGAACATTTGTGACAGTTATATTTCTCTATCATACCCAACAAGTCCAAGGCATAATTCATTGTCAGGAAAGATTTCCCACAATGAAAGAAAAACAAAATATTCAACTAGTAGGAGGATTGATGGTATTGTACTTTTATTGCATTTTTTCTTACTATTATGTTATTTTAATGAGGATACATTATGGGAAGATATGTGATATCAAAAACAATTCACATCATAAGAAGATAACTTACAAACTCAATATAAATTCTTAGAGGATCATTCTTAGAGAAAATTGTCATGTATGTAATTCTTATGCAAAAACAATGCTGGATTGAGTTTTGAGGTTTTTCGGGTGTTAATTAGAAGGTATCTTCATGAGAAAAATCAATCTTGGAAGAGACTGTCACATATACAACTCTTCACAATATTTATAGTGACCATATTTGCATACTACACGTTGCCTAGATGCATGTTCACAATAATGAAAATTTTCCTCATGAGTTATTGGATATGGCCTTATAATATCTCTGTTAATTAGGTTGTTTTGAATAAAATGGATTAAGCCTCAAAGTCTCTTTTGATAGTATCGAATTTCAATATGCCATGGAAGTCCTATCAACTTTTTCCATTCATCCTTGAAACTCTCATTCAAAATTCTATGAACTTCAATCCCTTCATCAAAGGTTCCTACCTTTTCATTTGTGTTTGTTTCCTCTTCATCTATGTTTGGTGCCTCTACATCTCTCGTGCTATACAATTCTATCCTATATGGATAGCAATTTTGAGGGAAAGGGCTTATATCGCTATGCCCATATTTTAGCATATGTTGAAAAATCACACTTCTTTTTCTCGTCTTCCCACAAAGAAAATCATTACATAGACATGCATATTTAAGCAATCTTTCTCATCGCCTATTCCCTCATCATGTGCATGGTATTTATCTATTGTCAAAATTGGGCATTGAATCATCTTCAATTTTCTGCATTCAAAGATGAAACTGATATGTTAACTCTTTCCTTTCAACTCTTTTCACAGCTTTGTTTGTAAAAGAGAAGTTTCACCTCCCGTTAAGGAAGCTATTGTTGATGATGTCATTCTTTATCCATGATGATGACTCCTAGTTAATAAAATATCCCTTCTTAAATGAATCGGATTGATATCTATACCTAGGGTTTAGAAGCAAGTCTTGATACATTTCTAGGGTTCTGAGTGTTTTAGGTTTGTAACCCTGACAAGGGCCTAAAGGATTTAGGGATTGAACCATAGGACTGAGAAAGTTGTGCAAGATTGAGCATTATCATGGTTTGGAACCCTAGAGATGAGTGATGTAAGTCTAGTGTTTGGAATAAAACCCCTAAGCAACCTATTTCAAACCCTAACCAATCTAAATGTTTGAAGAAAATTCTAAGTTTTATATACTAAATCCTAGGGTTGAGGAAGAAAGCCGATAGTGAATATTTCTACTATCTAGGGTTTATAGTCATTAGATGAACTTGAAGATGCTAGGTTCCACTTGATTTTTTATCTTTTAGGTAAAATGATCAAGGAACTATTATTTCTATTACAATAATGAAAGAACCACTAGTATCAAACTCCTTGGCATATTCATGTTGTTCTTGTAATGACTGTGCAAGATTGTTTTCCTAACTTATGCTCTTATTAGTACAACTTGTTTTGACATTTGAACTCTTGATTGATGTAATTCACATGATAAATTTGCAGTAAAGAGTTCATGTGTTGGAAAATCCCTAGGGTTTTGGGTAATCAAGATTGAATACCTAGGTTGAATATCTACGATTTGTAATTTTAGGGTTTATAAACCCTAAATGTGACAGAGCAAGAAAAATCTAGGGTTTATGGATAAAATCCTAGGACTATCATTTTAGGGATTGTATGGATCTAGGGTTTGGGTATAAAACGCTAGTTCATGAGCATAAATCCTAAGGATTAGGGTTAGGTCTTATCGGTTAGGCCCTACATTTTTTTTACTATTTATTAATACTTTTCTCATCTTCCTTTTAATGATTTGATGAAATTATTGGTTAGCATACAGAGAGAATTTTGGCCATAAGCCAAGGAAATTATTGCACAAGTAGATGATACCACAAGCCTCAAAGGAGCAAACTTTAGCTGATACCAACTATAAGGAACCTCCTTACTGATTCATGCACGATGGTAGAGTAAAGACATCCATAATGGTGTAAATAATTCATAATGAATATAAGTGATGATGAAATAGAGTACAACTCAAATGTTATATATTAATAAGTGAGAAGGGATATCACTACTAAGGGTTTTCATTCCCAAGTCACAAATAACCATAATCAACGAGTATATTACAACCTCCCAAGCCTAACTTCACACAAATTACATTGAGGTCCAAGTCTGAATCCAAGTAGAAGAGATGAGGAAATAATGGGAGCCACCACAAGAAAAGGGACCCCAACTCATCGAAATTTGGCAAAGTCCCCTATATAACCAACAACAAAGTGGCTTCTTCATGAGTAGTGGAGGAAGGAAAAAATAATGACGAATAGAACAATGGGAGAAATCCATCCACTAAATCAAAAATTCACATACCTTAGCCTAGCTAAAGAAGGATGATCATTAAACGCTACTCTAGTTAAATGCACGACAATAAATATAACCAGTAAAGAACCATATATTATTAACAAAAAAGTGGCATCTCCACAAGTAGTGGAGGAAGGACAAAATAAATATGGATAGAAAAAAAATGGGGGGGATAAATCCACTAAAGAAAACCCACATATGCAAGCATAGCTAGAGAAGAATGATTATAAAAAATTACCTCTCATGGGGAATGCAACAATATCTATCCTAATGGGCTTGATTTTAATATTTTTCATTCTGAGCATATCCCTTTAAATAGGTATATTTATATCATTCTCTAAATTAATGCAGATAGTTGCGGATAATCATTGCGATTATTATCCATGTCACCTAAAGAAGTACATCATAAACAAAAAAAAAAAAATTGAACATAAAGCCTATAACATTTTCAGAGAGACGGAACTAGAGTCTCATAAATAACATATAGATAGATATTACCATAATATACCTTTATATTTTTGAAGCATCAATTATACTTAATCTACAAAAGATAATATGCCAACATCATTGATTCTCTAGCATATATGTAGTTAACTTGCAAGCTACAAAACATTTGACTTTATGACACTTGCTAGTGCGCTACATGAAAAGATGCTCTTGCATCATCATTTTATATAGAAGTCATTTCATTTAACTTAGAGAATGATTCTATATACTACATGCTCAAGAAGTGGGAAGATTATACTTCAAAATCCATATATAGGCCACAAGGGCTCCAATGACACAATCAATTTGACCTATCCATAGATCATAACCATCATAACTAATCAACACTAAAGAAAAGTGCATGAACCTGACAAAGGAGAAATTCAATAAGTTTTATAAAAAAAATGAAATAGAAACAACAAACATCTTAGTATCAGGAATTTGGTATTGTAAATTTCTAGTTTTATATGTTTCATAGAGTATCATTTCAAGTTGACAAATCCAAAAAATAAAGATTGTTGATTCATGTAAACCTTAAAAAAGAAATATTATAGGGGGAAAGAATGAATGAAATTAGAATTTCACCAAACCTTGGTTGTAACTATGGTCTCACCTAGCCACCACATGCCCCTCACCTCTCACCATATCGCATTGAATCTCAACTCTCGCCCATGATCGATCATGGATGCATTTTGTTGTCTGGAATCAACAAAAATTGAAGGAGAAATGGATTCTGCAAATTTTCCTCATTTGACACTGATACTACCTTCATTCAATTGGTAGCTCCTTCCATCAAGAAACCCAAATCATTGAATAAACTAGCAATGTTTGTTAAGAATCTCTCTCATCCAATGGTCCATTCTCCAAAGAGGAAATCCTCGTTGTTTATCAATAAATTCATGGTAGGAAAATTCATGGGGATGTGGTCAAATCATAAAACCCAGGACTCTTGGATCCATGAACAATGGGCACCCAGACTATAATGCTTTTTTGTGATAAAGTTTCTTTTTTCTTCCATTTTCAGCTTAAGGAGGATAAATAATTTGTTTTTATTATCAAGCCCTGGTTTTAAGGGACTAGAAAGCTATATCTAAGATAAGATAATATATTTTATCAATGTCCAACAAAATACCACAAGTGTAGGCCAACGAGACTAAGATAGTACATCCAGTGTTAGCAATTACCAATGGAGAAATGGCTTCAACAAATTAGCCTTCCCTGAACATCGAGGCTACCATCAAGCACTTGGTAGTTTGTTTTGTCAAGCAAGATAAATCATCAAATAAGAAAAAAAAGGTTTTTCATGAGTTGGATGGGATCTAGAAGCTTTACCAGTCATCCAAATGGTCCAAAGAAGGCAGTATTGTTGTTCATTAAACAAATCGTGGTAGAAAATTTTATGAGGGTGTGGCCAAATCACTTCTTGACTCTTGGCCCAAACATAATGGGCACTCAGAATGAAAGGTAGACCACAATATTATTTTCATGGTAAGGTTTCTTTTGAATTCCATTTCCACATTAAGAAAAATATATATTTAATCACTTTTCATCAGGTACCAGTTTTTAGAAAGCAACATGCTATATCTAAGTGAGATAATTTTATTAATGTCCAACAGAAAGAAACATGCTATATCTAAGTGAGATAATTTTATGAATGTCCAACAAAATACCACTAAATTAGGTCAATAGGACTAAGTACATCCATTTTTAGCAACCGCTAATAGAGAAATGTCTTCTGCAAGTTCACCTACTCTAGAAATTAAAGCTACTTTAAGTACTTGGTAGTTTCTTTCGTTAAGCAAGCTAAACCCTCAAAAAATCTGGGGAGAAAAATTCACAGGGGTGCCCCTAAATCACAAAGCCCTTGAATCTTGGATGCAAAAACAACAAGAACCCAAACTGAAAGGTAGACCACAATATTATTTTCATGGTAACGGTTCTTTTTTCTTCCATTCTATCTCAAAAAAGATATAGGCTTGATTTTCCTAATCAAGTCCTGGGTTTTAAGGGCCAACTGGCTATATCTAAGATACTTTCATTAATTTCCAACAAAAGACCACGAAATTAGACAAATATGACTAATATAGTACATCTAGCTTCAATACAGAAAGGGAGTGCTAGGGAATTCCATAAAACAATACCCTAAATATCTAGCTAAAGAAAGCTAGCAACAACTAATAGAGAGAATATAAGATAAGGTGTTGATAAAATAAAAGTCCTAGAAATTGAAGGCTCTCAAAAATATCGATACCAAGTAGAAGAGAGGAGGGATGTCATGACTTGTTGGTATTGGTGGCCAAGGATGAGTCAGGAGGCCAAGAGGTGGGCCCATCATCAAATTCCTCAATCAATATAAAAGGATTGATGCACTGGAAGAAGATATCCTCCATGGAGTGGCCTAAACTAATAGGACCTAGCTATATGATCTCAAGCAATGCACTAGAATGAGCGAGTCCCAGACTGCAAACATCCAAGGTCAAAGGGAATAATTTCCTAATGGAAGCACACCTACATTGTTGAACTTGATGAATAGTATAGTAAGGTGGGAAACGGTAGGGGATTAACTTTGGAGTTGCCTAAAGTTGGTCTATCTACTTTTTTGGTGATGTACGATCTGTGACCTAGAATGGAAGCTCCAAAAAGCATGACTTAGTGACATGAATATGGAATACATGTCTCAAAAAACTCAATTTGTGTTTTATTTTCTCCATTCCTTATTTAAAATATTTCATACAATGTGTCAATAGCTTTATATTTCCAATCATTATAAACAATTTAATAACCAGTAAATATTACAAAAAAAATCCACCCTCAACTAATGGAAACTCGTTCAGCCTCAAAAAATAATATATCTCCCAGCTAATGGAAACTTGTTTAGCCAAGAAATAAATACCATAGGAAATACCAATAATACACCTTCAATGCACAATGTCTTATCAGTGGAAACCCCAAAACTTTGTGCAATCCATGTAAACATCCTCTAGAATGACTAAATGAATGTAAAGAGTTTAAATTTCATGATACAACAAAGGGAACTAGACCAACATGTCATTTGAAAGGATCAAATGTGGCAAATAGATATTCTTGGTACAAATTATTTTATGATGCCCCAAAAGAAGTAAAAATACTACTTGAAATTTTATTTATAAAAAATAATGTGCTAATACAATCAAAGATTGTTTGGCATACCCCAACAAATAAAACACAAATTCAACAGTTATTGTTATATAATCAAAAAAGAATCCAAACAGATGAAATGAAAGAGATATCCATGTAGTTAATGACTAAATTGTCATTGGTAACTAAGGATACGGTTTTATAATTTTTCTCAACCAATTTATGTGGATAATAAATACAACTCCTTTGCAAATACCTAAAACGGGGAATTATAAGCTCATATTTCTATATCATTATGATTCACATTCTGCATTGGAGTGTCTTCTTCTATTTTAGCACTTTTCTATATGGCTTGAGAAATGAGAACATTGTAAATTAAATGGGATAATTCCTAAAGAAAGTGATGAATGAAAGAAATGCTAAGAAATGATGTGCAATTGTCATGGAACAATGTCTCAAGTTCATTGTACTGAATAATATTGATGAGTTTGTAATAGGAAAT
The DNA here is from genome assembly GCA_031772625.1 of Pinus tabuliformis. Taxonomy (NCBI): domain Eukaryota; kingdom Viridiplantae; phylum Streptophyta; class Pinopsida; order Pinales; family Pinaceae; genus Pinus; species Pinus tabuliformis. The sequence continues at coordinate 200,499,807 of CM062820.1, read as the reverse complement.
CCTATCAATTCTCCACATATCCCCCCATCCCCCCTTAAAGTAGTGAGTGTAAGATCCTCTGGATGATGTAAAATAGCTGTATTTCTTGAAGGTGAAGCCTACTAGAGGAAGTTTTCAAGGTTGATAAGATAACAAGCCATCCAACTAAACTGAAGGGCTGGAATATCCAAGCAAACAAGCAAGTCTTTCATGTTTCAATTTCATGAAAAAGTTGAAACATTTTGGGAATAAAGAAGGGAGTGATGAGTGGGTGGGGATGGCGAACTACTTTGAGCACTCATCCTGAAAATAAGGCCAACATATGGCCTTATCCCTGATAGCCCCAAAAAAATCAATTGTAGGATAGTAGAAAAGTTTCAAATTGTAGGATAGTAGAAAAGTTTGAGAAATTGTAATATTCTAACTCAGATATGGGATCATTCCTTAAGGAAGTAATGCATGAAAGAAATGTTAAGAAATGATGTGCAATTTTCATGGACCAACAACCTATTTTCATCATGTTGAAAAATGTAAACAATTTTGTAATAGCCAATCCTATCAATTCTCCAAACCTCCCATAAATTTTTCGGTGTGAGATCCTCGAGACATTATAGAATAGCTACATGTACTGAAGGTGAAGTTTGCTAGAGGAATTTTTCAGGGTTGATAGGATAGCAATCCATCCAATTTAACTAAAGAACAAGAATATGAAAAACCAAAAAGTAAGTACCCAAGTCTTGATTTCATGTAAAAGGTTGTGAAGCATTTTGGATAAAGCAAGGGGGGAGGCACACTGCTGTGAAGCTTGGTCCTATAAAAATGGTCAAAATATGGCCTCAGTCCTAATAGCCCCAACACAATCAATTATTTTCCAATGGTATTTTTTTATCTTTTTGTGCTTAAACAAAAGCTCCAAGTTGTGGGATAGAAAAAAAGACAACAACTTGTTCAGACCAATGTAAAATTGACTTAGTTTACTTGTTATAAAAAGGGTAATGAACCCTTGCTATTTGACTTGATAGGATGATGGAAAGGAAAAGTTGTTCTATGTTGGGAGTGTCAATCCAAAACTGAACATACTGTAGCCAATCATTAAAAGGGCATGTAGCTCAGTTGTAAAGTAGCCCACTGGCTGGGGACTAGTGTTGGGTTTGATCCTCATCATGTCCAATGGATTTACATGGTATTAGTGCTGCAATTGTGGCTAGGAATTTCATATCCTTAGGTATAAATGTCGGATTTGGCTTGAGAAGCATGTTGGATCAACCCACACCTGAACACATAATTTCCCATCATTGGAAGGGCATGGAGCTAGGTGGTAGAGTAGCCCAAATGCTAGGGGTGAGCTCTGGGTTCAATTCCTAGTTTGTGCAATGTTTTATGTGCTAAGATTAGGGTATTTATTAATTATCTGTAAAGGTAAAAATCCTACTTGAGGATTTTGGTCCAATATTTAAACTCGAACATGTAAGAACTCTAGATATTTAAATGAGAATATGTTCTTTTATATTACAACAACCTTACACATCTTTTGTGGGTTTCAATTATTGCCACGATTTGATAGATTTCACGTTGACATTTAAGCTAAATGCATCACTGATTAACATTTCATGGTCAAAGCATGATTTTTATTTACTAAACATTCATTACATGAAATAAAAGACATATTATGTTTCATTAACACCATACAAAATATTTCATTACTAATCGCAACTTGGGATGGAAATAGGTGGGCATAATCAAAGCATATGAATTGTGGGGGCACAAATTACAACTAAAATAAGGAAAAAGAAAAATGGAAAACTTAAAAAACTTGGAGACGAAAGAGCATGACCATCACAATGGAGAAAATGAGTGTAATGACACCATCATATAAAGTCCTCATGTAGAAATTCTAATTGATATTTGGAAACACGTCCAGTTGCAGGAGTGTTACAGGTCTATTTGGGCATGTCACTCCCGACATTCAGATCGGTACTTTTAGGGCTCATCAAACCCTAATTCAGTTGTTACATGCCCTATAGAAGTCAACTCATTGAATGCCTCCTTATATGAAAGTTTCATGGCTTGAAGCCTTCCTGAAATGCTTCCTTGGGACACCAGCGCAGCTCAAGCCTTGAGACAGTGCACTGCAGAGCAGGTAGGCCTACTGTGACCTGCATTGCAGTGCACTTAGGCCCTCTTTAGCCTACACTGGGTGAGATTGAATGAAATGTTCATAGGGTTCTCGGAATATTCCTTCATTCTAGATGACTCTAGAAGGTTCCCATCTCTTATCCCCTCCTATGAGCTCAAAATTGGATAGGCTAAGCATCCACTAACCTCTTATCCTCTCATCCCTTGCTCCATGGAAACTAACTCCAAGATTAGAAAGCCATTTAATACCCTCATTTATGACAAAACCACCTCCATTTCCTATAAATTGAGCACTCATCATAGTGATAAGGGGGCTAGAATATGAGGTTTGTAAAGAAATTGTGTTGGTTTGAGGATTGATTTTATGTCAAGCAATGTTATGTTTCTAGAGTGTTGAGATTCTGATGTGGCGAGGGTTGGACTGAAGCTGGAGGAGTGTGTCATGAATCCAGCTCACAAAAAGATAGAAAAGATTGATCAACACCTTAGAAATAAGCCTCTTCGAGGGGGCAACCTCCTTTACATTACACAAATGAACAATTCTTAGATGATTCAAATGAAAAAACCTCCTTTCTATATATAGGAGTCTACGAGGTCACAATATAACCAAGCTGACCTAACAATAATAATATAAAGGCACAAAAATAACAATAGAGGGATTCTATGGGGCACAATAATAACAATATGGGGACAATAGGGGCACAATAATAACAATAAGGGATACAATGACAATAGTAATGGGAGGATCACTAATATTATAGGGACCTAACATGCCCCTCTCCTTCAAAAAATTGTTGTCCTCAACACTTGAGTAGTTCTGAATGCTTCTATATAAAATTATCATCCTCCCATGTGGAATCTTCAACGAGTAAGTTCTTCCACTTGATGAGATACTCTGAAATTGATCTATTTCATAGCTGTCGAGTTCTTGTTTCTTTGACTGCTTCAAGTTCCAATATGATTTTTCCTTCCTCATAAAGTTCTGGAAATATTGTTTGAACTAGAAGCTTATCACCTATAACCTTCTTTAAGCATGAAACATGGAAAACTGGGTGCACTTGAGAAGCTGCAGGAAGCTCCAATTTGTATACCATAGTACCTATATTTTGCAACACCTTGTACGGACCATAATACTTTGGTGATAATTTGCTATCCTTCTTAGCTTGCTTGATGGAAATTTGTTTATATGGATGTAGTTGTAGAAATACCAAATCACCTACATCAAAACTTCTTTCGATGCGATGTTGATCTACCTGCTATTTCATTCTATTATGTGCCAAGGTGAGGTTATCCTTTAAGAGTTGGAGAACTTGTTTTTGATGCTCGATGTGATCTTCCATTGCTTTAACCTTATAATTTTCTCTTAAATATGATGTGATGGATGGTGGATGATATCCATAAAGTTCCATAAATGGGGTCATTTTTGTTGCAGTATGGAAGGAAGTGTTATAGCACCATTCAGCCAGAGGTAACCATTTGACCCATTGTGTATGTTTATCAAATACAAAGCAACGAAGATATCCTTCCAAACATTTGTTTACTATCTCAGTTTTCCCATCAGATTGAGGATGATAAGATGAGCTATGAGGTAACTGAGTACCAAGACAAGAAAATAATTTTGTCCAAAAATTTCCAGTGAAAATGGGATCTCTGTCACTTACAATAATCTTTGGGTTTCCATGTAGTTTTTCAATTGTTTCTATGAATGCAGTAGAGACTGCACTCGCTTTAAATGGATGAGATAATGCACAAAAGTGTGCATACATGTTAAGTCTTCCCACTACCACCATGATAACACTATTTCCTTCAGACTTGTGTAAACCTGTGATAAAATCCGTGGAAACCTCCTGCCAACATTGGCTTGGAATGGATAAAGGTTGTAATAGTATTGGGGTCTTAATTGTTTCAACTTTATTTTGTTGGAAAACCAAACATTCTGCCACAAACTTTTGAATATCCGATTTAAGGCCATCCCAAAAAAAATTCTTCTTAACCCTGTGGTAGGTTTTTAGAAATCTTGAGTGCCCTCCTAAGGGAGAGGTGTGCAATTCCCTCAGAATATTTTTTTTGAGTTGGGAATTCTTACATAGGTATGCCCGATCCTTATACCATAATGAATCATTTTTCCAGATAAATGTATCAGATGTATTGGGATCTTGTTGTATCTTTTGAATGAGTGCCCACACTTCCTCATCATTCTTCCATTCATCCCTTGCTTCGTTTATCCAATCTGGTTGGATAATAGAAATAGCGCAAAGAAATGCTTCCACATCCTCATCCTTTCTTGAGAGTGCATCTGCCACAACATTTTGCTTCCCTTTTTTGTATATGATTTCAAAGTCATAACCCAACATCTTTGTGACCCATTTTTGTTGTTCTTCTGAAGATAATCTTTGTTCTAAAAAGTATTTAAGACTATCATGATATGTTTTTACCTTGAAGTGTCTTCCCATTAGGTAGGGTCGCCATTTCTTAAGTGCATGTAGTATTGCCAACATTTCCTTCTCATAAATAGCTTTGTGTAAATACTTTCCTTTGATTGGATGACATTCGAAAGCAATGGGTTTTTCTTCTTGCATTAAAACCACTCCGATTCCATTTCCTGAGGCATCACATTCCACAATAAAGGTTTTTGTGAAGTCTGGTGTAGCTAAGTCTGGTGCTTGGAACATTGCCTCTTTAAGATGTTCAAAGGCTTTCGTTGCTTCTGGAGTCCATGAAAATGCATCTTTCTTCAATAATGTTGTTAGAGGTGCTGCTATTCTCCCATAATTCTTAACAAACTTGCGATAATACCCTATCAACTTGAGAAATCCTTGTAGATGCTTTATGGATGTGGGGATTTTCCATTCCTTAATGGTTTTAATTTTTCTAGGGTCTACCTTAACAACTTCATGAGATACAATATGACCCAGATATTCCACCTCTTGTACTCCAAAGAAACATTTGGAGATTATTGCATATAATTGTCTCTCCTCCAATAGTTTGAGCACCATGTCAACATGTTGGACATGATCCTTCCAAGACTTGATGTAGATTAGTATATCATCAAAAAATAGTAACACAAATTTTCTAAGGAAGGGTTTGAAAATGGAATTCATCAAACCTTGAAATGTAGAAGGTGCATTAGTTAGGCCAAAAGTCATGACCAAAAATTAATAATGACCCTCATGACTTCTAAATGCTATTTTTGGAATGTATTCAGTCTTCATTCTAATTTGATGATATCTTGAACAAAGATCCAACTTGGTAAAGTAAATTGATCCATGCAATTCATCTAATAATTCATCAATGACAGGAATGGGAAATTTATCTTTAATAGTGAGCTTGTTAAGCTCCCTATAATCTGGACACATGCGCCATGATCCATCCTTCTTGTGAACTAATACTACTGGAGCAGAGTAAGAACTTTGACTAGGTTGAATTATACTAGCCTCTAGCATTTCTGCAACCATACATTCAATTTCACTCTTTTGGGCATAGGGATATCTGTACGGCCTGATGTTTGGAGGAACACTTCCTAGAATCAAATGAATAGCATGATCATGATCACGAATAGGTGGGAGACCTTTGGGAGTCTCAAATACCCTAGAATGATTGTCCAATACTTTTTGGAGATATGGAGAAATAAATGATTTCGATGTGGGAACCTCTAGTGAACATAATTGTGAAATTACAACTCGTTGTTCCTCCTTTAGAAGCTTTCTCATACCGTTAGAGTTGATTATATTTCCTGGTTTCCCTGCAATACCCCTTAATTCAACTTTCTTTCCTTCCGCAGAAATTTTCATGAAAAGTTCTTGAAAATTAAAAGCTATTGTACCCAAGGATTGTATCCATTAGACTTCTAGTACAACCTCAGCACCACCCATTGGAATGGAAAGCATTGGGCTATTCAATACATATTCGACCATGGATAACTTGATATTATGGCACTTTCCAGAGCAATTTATGGTTCCTCCACTTGCAACCATCACTTGAAACTCCGGTGCTGGATATAGGAAGCAATTCAATTCCTTTGCTATCTTACAATGAATAAAATTATGGGTACTTCCCGAATCAATCAACACTATTACCTTTTTCTTCTTAATATGTCCTTCTATATTGATAGTTTGAGGAGTGGTAATTTATTCCAATGCATTACAATAAATGGTCAGATTCATTTCTTCTTTATCTAAGGTTTGTTCCTTGAGTATATCATCTTATTTTGACATTTCTTGTTCCTTTTCTTCCTCCTCTTCACAATCTATATAGAATAATTTCTTCTCAGCACACTTATGACCTTTATTGTATTTGATATCACAACTATAACAAAGCCCTATTCTCTTTTTTCTTCCAGTTGTTGTGGTGTCAACCTTGTAGGTTGTGGAAGGCTATGGGCAACAACACTTCCATCTTTATAGTTGTGAGTGGTAGGCTTCCTGGTTGCCATAATTTTGCTTTCCATTTTTCTTGCTAACCTAAATGCCTTCTCCAATGAATCAAGTTCCCAAAGGTGCACCTCAAGTTGGATATTATCCTTTAAAGTCCCCATAAACACATCAATCCTATGCTCCTCTGGAATATCTTTTACCCTTATGTTCAATTTTTGGAAGTCCTCAATGTGCTCCATCATTGAACCCTTTTGTTTAAGATTTATCAATTGGCTAAAAAAGGTTTTTCTTTTTGTATCCTCATAATGTGATATCATTTCTTCCGTAAAAATTTCCCAAGTGACAATTTGTTTACGAGAGAAAAGCCATCGATACCATACAAATTGTTTTGGTTCCAAAGATAAAGTTGCAATACATACCTTTTGTGTGTTTTGCACATTATGGAGATCGAAAAATTGCTCCATCTGTAGTATCCATGTTCCAGGGTCCTTGCCATCAAACTTCCTCATATCGATTTTTGGAACATGGTGGGTCTTCAATCCAACATTAGAGTCTATGAAATCATGATTAACATTTATTTTGTTCTCATCATGAGTTTCCTTTACTACCCTTTCACCATTAGTGACCATATCTTGTAGCAACTTTTTCAAATTTATCTTCAATTCTTCCATCTTATTGTCCATGCCATTCATCTTAGCTTCCATCTTAGCATCCATGCCATTCATCTTAGCATCCATGCCATCCATCTTAGCTTCCATGTCATCCATATTAGTTTCCACTCCATCCATCTTAGCTTCCAAGTCATTCATCCTAGCTTCTACGCATTTCTTTAAACCATCCATCTTAGCTTCTACATCTTTCTTTAAATCATCCATCTTCTTTTCTATTACCTTTTGTGCGAGTGAAATTTGTTGCACTTGGTTTCCTAATATTGATATATCATGTTGCATTTCTTCCCCTTCTTCATGAGTCATGCTAAAGCTTTCAGGTTGCTTACTAGGTGTTTCCATTTTCTTTCTTCGGGACATCAATTACCGATAATAATGCTTCACTATGCCCTTTGAATTCCTTCAAACTAATTTTTCAAACCAAGCTTATGCAAAAATTTAAAAAATACACACATTTTTTCACTTGTAGGAGCTGGATATTGAATCTGATGTACCTCTATAATTTTGGATCTTCCAATTCTAAAGTCGTGACCGGTAGTAGCCCTCTATGTCCTCTTTCCAATGCCACCAATCTGATCAAAATTGAATTCTTCAAGGAAGAGTTAAGACAAATCTCCCACGATGACCTGATTATAGACTAGTTCAGTAGAGTGAACTTGTACGACGTTCCACATGTCACTGTTTCGACCTTAGTACCTGAAACTGATATACAGAAAACTAGGGGCAGTCCTCTTTGTTAGCTACCTATACCAATAGGTTTCATATTTCATGATGGGCAAATAAAAGTTACAAATATGCTCTGCTTTGGTGATGCAAAGATCCCATATTTCCAACAGAAGACAATGTGTGTACATAAGCTTGATGTTGACTCAATTTTGATGGATGGTCCAACAGCCTAATCTGGATCATGCCATGCTTCAATTTTCTGTTATAGAATAGAGAAAGAAGTCTGTCCAAATTGTCTAATCTTGGCAGACCACTAGTTAGGTAGAGAATTAAGGTTCCCAACTGCTTAATCTGGGGCCTTGGAAGCAATAAGGGTAGTTCTAGATAGAAAATCAAAAGAAAAAGCCAAAGGAAAAGAAAAGGCACATGAGGGTCTGCAAGTCTAAGTGCACCCTCCATGAAGAAACAAAAAATGCTAGGCAAGTAGATGGGTAGGTAGATGGGGTTGCAGAAATGTCATTCCTTTCAACTGAATTTTGCTAGTCTAGCATGAAGGAAGAATCAGTGGATAGAGAGGGTCCTCTTCTCCATCATTTTGCAGCAAACAAAAGAGCATGTCTGACTTCTTGTTTCCCCCCTTTCCACATTCATTGCTAACATCCCATTGCCAGCTATGATTCATGAAAGTAACCAAGGTCTTATGGTGGTTCTTGTTTCTTTAAAAAGCCACATTTCTTGTCTAAAATTCTTTTCATTTTGATCTACTCCCTAAAATAAGTTGATTCCATACAAAACTTAGTGTTTCCCCTCCTCATCCACCTCTTCCACTCATATTAACCCCTAACTTCTACTATTTAACTCCCTATACCCCCTATTCCCCCTATTACTATGTAAATCATGCAAAAAACCCAAAAATACCTACATATCCCCTTCCCGAGCATTATAGCTCTATTATTGGTTTGAAATGTTTTGAGCGCTAAAACATTATAGCGCGACCCAAAAGCGCTGATATATTAATCCGGGGATTAATCCAAAATCAGTTTGGATTAATAACCTTAAACCCGGTTTTGTAAATAAGCCCGCGCATAATCCACTTTGCCCATAACGCAGCTTGAAACCCACTTTTATAATGTTTCCGCCGGGCACGAATTTCACAAAAAACATTATTTTATTCCCCGCCTGCTGCCGTATCGTCCGGACAACTTTATGACCCGTCGACCGTCGGATCTGGGCTTTCCCATCCGACGGCCCAGATCCATATCGGGTCGGCCCCGATGACCGTAATTTATCGCCCGAGAAACTGTCAGAGGGTGACGTCAGGCCTCTGCCACGCGTCACCCCCATATTCTCTCGGGTCGCCCTCTGACAAAACCACGACCGTATCTAAGGCGGTCCGAGAAAATCCGCTTACCGCTTATGGTTTTCCGCTGCTCACGTCACTTCCCCGTCACCGCCACGTCGTGCTCGCGTCATGCCACGTCGCCGCCGCATCAGCGCCCCTGTCCGCCACTGCTCTGACCTGTCCGCCACCTCACCATCCCCGTGGACCACTCACAAGCCGCCACGTCAGCCGATGACGTCATGCTGACATCACCCGACCTTGACCCCACCTGATGACGTCATGCTGACGTCATCCAAAAAAAGCGCCAATGACCCAAAAGTCCATATTTTGGTCGAAAAACGCGGTTTTTCTCACTTTTTGCAAAAAACAAAGAACTATTCTGCTCTTCATGCATATCACGACCTCATCCGCCAACCTGCTGAAATCAACACAGAGACTGTGGGCGCTTCCATTCCACCTGCACTTGTAGCCATTGCCGACAGTTTACCAGGTATTTATCCAAAGCATTCCTCTGCGCCTGGTTTTGTGTCCATAATTGTCCGCAGCTAGCTTAAAAGAGTGAAAAACATAATACCTACCAGCAAATCCCGGTGGCTAGCCTCCATTTTCAATTGTTAAGTCGCAATTCCTCTGCGGAGCCTGTATTTAGCAAAATTTACCTAAATTCACAGTTAGTTCGCGCATTCGTGAACTAAGAACCTCAACTGCACTAATTCACCATGGAGACAATCTTATCAGTCCTGGTATTGGCTTTATTAGTCCTCTGCGCAGTATTTCAATTGCTGCTACTGCCATTTATCCTCTGTTCCTTTGCAATTCACCTCTCTGTTGCAAAAGTACCCCCCTGCGTTGTTCTACTCACTCAAACCAGTTCACATACAAATCAGAGGCCTTATTAGCCATGGAAACACCAGTAGCCCTGAATATTCAACCTCTAAATGCCCCACAAAGAGAATTAGAATGGAAGGCCCTGGGGGATAAGGATTATCAGATGGTAGACTCATTTTCAATGAATTCCAAATTTAACATCCATCTGCTGAATGAGTTAAAGGCCCAACACCTCAGTGGAGCTGATATTTTAGGGATTTGGGGCTCCAACTTGCCCATTTACAACCTCCCTCAAGTCAATGCCCTTCCAGACTTAATCCATAGATGCTGTGAATGCTATGATCCATGTCAGAGAGCTGTTCTCAATCCCTCAGGTGCAGTCTTGTTCCATATCACCCCTGAGGCCATAAATCAAATGCTCAACTTTCATTCTGCAAGACCATTGACTCCTCTCTCCATGCTAGATTTACTAAAGAAAGGGGGAAACCTGTCCAGTGCCCAGATCATCAAAATCAATCAGTTATTCATACAGCCAAGCTCTGAAACTGTGAGGACGCCTCCTATTGGAAATCCATACCTCAATGACTTTGGTAAAATGCTTGTAGATTTGATCAGCTATGTCTTGGGCTACTGTTACACTAAAAAATGTCACCATGACTATTTACAGTTAGTATGGCTCAATCAACAGTCATGCTACCCTCTTAGGCAAGTCTTATGCCTCTGCTCTCCATGTCAAACTCCAAAAAAGAGAGAAAGTCTTTCTAAATGTATTTATCTCTGGGGACGCAGGTTCTCTCAACCTTACCTGCGGGGACGCACCCAATGTTCACAAAAGCTGCGTCTTTGGACGCTCTGTATGTAAAGGTGCAGGTGCGTCCCCCTGTAAAGGTTAAAATGCGCAAGTTTCATCTTTAAAAAGTCACTTGTGGTCATTTCTAGAGCATTCTAGAAGGTTGTTCGACGTGTATTGAGCGCCTCCAGATGGTTCATGCACTCCTACCAAAGAGGAACTTATCCCATCAATAGGGGAGCTATCCCATCCAAAGAGGGGATTATCCCATTGATGGTGGACCTGATTAACTTCCTCTTAAGCACTATAAATACAGGCATTGGGCCAGAAGGAGAGGAGGTTGAAAGCTATACATTTCTAAGGGTAAATGCTGCAGGAATTAGGACTCCCATTTAGAAGCTTGTGAGGAGAGATTGCCATCTTTGCTTGTTCTATTTGGAAGTGGGTGAGCTTTGTCAAAGTAAAGGAGAACTCTTGATGGACCCTGGGAGGGACTTGCACAACACCAAGGCTCAGGTTGTATTTGTTCCTTTTGTTACCTATTAATGCAAATGAGTCCATTCTTCTCAATAACTTGTTATTTATGAGTTGTTTCATGTACTCCTTGGTCTATGTGTTAAATATGTTTTATTTATGAGATTATCAAGTGCTATTTAATCGTTTGATTGTTAGTGTATGCAGGTTTCAAAGTGAAGGAGGAGCTCATCCGGATCAGAGGAGCTGGACTGCTACAACAACGTTGGATTACAGGTAGGATCTAAACACTTGATTTCCCATATAGTAAATGCATGTTTAGAGAAGGATTGCTCTTGTTTGTCTTGTTTGTCACTAGAGAGTCTTAGGCTCCTAGGGAGGTTGGTTGTGTCCGCACAATCGACTCTTTCCGCCTGACAAATTGGCGACTCCACTGGGGATTCCATTGATGTGAAAAGTCTTTTCCTTTGTGTGAACTTTGCTCTGAGAAAATTGGTTTATTTTTCTGGTTTTGGCTCTGTGACTTTGTCTGTGGGTGGGTTAGCTTAGGATTAGATTCTTTTTGGTTTTTCTTGAGTTTTTCAGTAGGACGCACCCTCTGAGTGTTGCACAGTGCGTCCCTGGACGCACTGTCGCTGTGTGCACAGAGCGGGCCCGCACCTGTGCTAACGGGTCGCCTGCGTCCCCTGCTAAAATTTGAGAAAATTCCATTTTTTGCATTTTTGCTCTTAGATTTAGTTTTTTCTTAGTTTTTACTGCCCAGATTCATTAGTCCTTTGTCAGAGATCTTCACCTAAACTTGTTTCGATAGCATTGAGTGTTTTAGTGGATTTCATCGAAGTGTAAGCCCTAGGGTTTGATTTTTGAGTAGGTCTTGTAGTGACTTTGGCGGTAGAAGTTGTCAAGCCTTAGATCTCTTGGTTTTGTCAGCATTCTAAGAAGTCAGACCTGTCGTAAAGTCTACCTGTGTGAGCAACTTACCATTGAGTTGTCTCTTTGGGCAAATTTTGAAGTGCTTGTTGTTTAAGTCTTGAATTCCATTTTACAAAAAGAACAAAAAGATTTGAGTTTTGTTTTGACTAGTCTTTTGATTCTGCATTAGCTGGTCCTTGATTTGATTTTGGTCAAGTAAAACAACCTAGAATCATCTTTGTGAGCTTTTGCCTTGTTAGGTTTGCTTAGAGTAATTTCCTTTTGATTTGCTTGTGAGTCAAGTTTTCATAGTTTTTATAGCTTTTAAGATTGATTTTCGTTACAATAGATTTATATGCTTTATTAAAAAGAGAAAATACAAAAACATCTCCTTTGAAAATTTTTGTTTCAAGTAGCTTTGAAAAGTTTTGAAAGAAAAAGAGTTTTTCGTGCACGTAAGGAGTGGTCATGTTTGTATGCTTGAAAAGATAAAGAGAATTGTTTCTTTGATTGTCTTTATTAAGAAAGTTGTTTTCTTTAAAATTTGCATTCTCTCAACTCTCTTAGTTAAGAATTTCATTGAAAAAGGAAAAGTAGCGTAAATCATCTTAGGTGCATCTTTGTAGTGGTTTGAGTCGAGTCTACACACCATTGGTTTCACTTCCGCTACCTTTTGTCTTTAAGAAAAAACCATAAAATTAACGCTTAAAGTAAAATCGACGTAGTAACTTTTATTTACTAGGGCTCTGAAACACCAATTTAGATCAGGCTAGTGTCTTGGAGTAGGTGAGTAATTAACTCTCCAAGACAACAAAACCAAACAAGTAGCTTATCTTGTGATAGAATAAATCCAATTGTCTCATTTGTACTCTGGGAAAGCTCCTCTTAAAGGAGAAGCACGAGCTCGTGTCCGAACCAGTGAGGGGATCAATCCCCCCTCGTTGGGAACGACGCCAGACACGCACGTATTACAAACGGTAAACCTCGGATTAACCATTGTCGAGGAGCCAGGGGTCACTTGTCGGTAAACCTTGGATTATTGTCAAGGAGCCGGCAAGGGGATTGAGCTTGATACTCTGCCCTTGCGTGCTGTCGGAGTTTAGACTGTTCCCCCAGGTGCATTTGTTGTGGTTGGTAACCTTAGTGACCATTATCTTTAGGATTCTACCGAGGTGACGGTGGAGGGAAGATCCCACTGTACCTGGAGCAGACGTCGGCTAGACTCACTTGGATTTTCTGGGGGGTTCACTTCACTCGAGACGGTTAAAGTGGAGGAACTTGGTCCAGTCTATTCATTAAGCAGGTTGCCGGGGTAACTGTTCCACCCGCCACTTCTGTACTGAATCCGGCGATGTTGGGCTTCATCACCAACTAGCGCTTTCGGTCTGGAAGGCTACTGTTTGTGCTTGGTTTGACGCCCTAGATTCTTTAGGCGTGTGATTCAAATTTGTTTGGTTCTTTAGAGACTTTAGGTGGTTTGATTTGAAATTTTATTTTGTTTTCGTGTGTAGTAGTTAAAAGTTTTTAGCTGTGGCGGAATTACCGAGACAGTCCCGTAGACTTCGGGGCAAGTCACCTGAAATTGTTATCGGAACAGATTTGTTAAGAAAACTCCGTAGATCGCGGGGTGGATCTCCTGAAAACGTTCCGGGTCAGTACGAAGGGTTGAAGGTCCTTGTAACTCCTCCTAGTGGCAGTAGAGTAGGTTCACCTGAAGAAGGAGAATCTTCCTTGGTAGTCCATCCAGATTACCAAAGTTTAGAGACAGGTTATAATCCCGAAGCTGTTACAGTTTCTGAGCTTGTTGGTAGTTTTTCGTCTGCTAGTGATACAGGCGAAGAACCAGAAATATCTGAACCTGTTACTCCGACTTCTAGTGTTCCTGATTCACCGAGAATAGAAAGAATTATCACCGAAAATCTTCCTACTGGTTTGATTGCTATTGAAGAACTTGCTCCAGAGGAAGAAATAGGCGTCTCTAACCTTGAAGATCAACTTACTATTGATCTAAGGGAGCGTGAATCTATCTTTTACAGTCCTCCTAGAAGTACTACTTGGTACCTTTCGTTAACCAATTATTTAGACAACTTTGGGCTAGGTTTTTCTACACCTCGTACTCCTTTTCCACCTGGAGGTATTCATACTCCTGTAAATATGTCTGGTCAGTCGTCCGTGTTTACTCAAAGTCCTGAATCTTTCTTACACGGCGGTCCTTCTGTTCCCACCGGGTATCAATCTCTTTCTGGTACTTTTGCGGGGGCATCTCCTCAACCCGTTGATCATGGGTTATTAGTTGGAAACAGTGGTAATATACCATTGGGTGTAGGAGACATTTACATGATGTCAGGTTCAGTTCCCGTTTCCCAACCTCAAGGTGGCCAATTACCGCCTGGGGGGCAGCCTCAGTTAACGCCTGGGGGGCAACCTCAAGGTACATCATTTGTGTCTGGGGGGCAACCTCAAGGTCAGTACGCACCTATGGTGCAATACATACCTCAAGGTCAACCCCAGCCTCAATATGTACCCCAGGGTCAACCTCAGTATCAATATCAACCTCAAGGATGGCAACCTCAAGGGTATCAACCCCAAGGGTATCAACCTCAAGGGTACCAACCTCAAGGTCAAGGTCAACCCCAGTATCCGTATTTACCTCAAGGTTATCAACCTCAAGGTCAATACTCAGGTCAAGGTTATCAACCACCTCAAGGTCAATCATATGTTCCAAGTATAGGAACTGCACCTTACAATTATCAATCCTATCCTCAATCCGGTTATGGATCTCAGTATCCTCAACCTGTTACGGGTCAATACCCTGGAATGTTAGTGTGGGATCCATCACAGGGTCAACAGGTGTTGCAGCCAAGTATACAGTTGGTACCTCAAGCTGGACAACCCGTAGTTTCTGGTCCACCCCAGCAACCGCAACCTGTCCAGTCAAATGTTCAAACTTCTGTAACTTCGGTAGTTACTCAGCCGCCAATTGCACCTAGTACTCCATCTCAAACGGCTGCTGCAACTACCGCCACATCTACCATACTTACTTCTGGAGTATCGACGGCTCCGGTTTCTACTGTCTCTGTAACCACTCCTCAGACATCTTTACCGTTGTCTGGATCTACGATTCAAACCACGGTCCAGATGCCTGTAGGTCAGCCTGGTATAAGTACGGTTGTCACTACTCAACCTCAATTTGTTCACCAACCGTACCAGGGACAGTACCAACCTGGGCAAGCTGTCCAACAACCGGTTTACCAGTATCAACCGTATCCTGGGTACACTTATCAACAACCTCAACAACCCCAGTACGGTCCGGTTAATCCTGGTTTTCCAGGAGGATATAATATCCCAAATGCGACTCCTGTTCCTAGTTATCCTGGATATCCTCCTCCTGGGGCCGGTATTGTGACCCAGAGTTTTAGAGATCCTAACCGGCAGTTACCGTTTATCGCAACTTTGGATTTACCAGACTTGACGCGCCTAACGAACGATCCAATTCAATATCTTCAGTTCTGGCCGCCAATGCCAAATAAGTTGCCCAGTGATATACCCAAGTTCGAAGGTAAGTCTGGAGAGGATCCGTCCAATCACGTGATGACTTACCACCTCTGGTGTGCTTCAAATTCTATCTCGGATGATTCGATCCGCTTACGTCTTTTCCAGCGTACACTCATTGGTCTCGCGGCCAAGTGGTACATTGAGTTACCACGGGCCTCTTTTTACAATTTTAGCCAGTTAGCTACCTCGTTCTTAACTCACTTTCAGTTGCCGGTCAGATACGATAACGGCACGGAGTTATTAACTTCACTAAAACAATCAACGTCCACGTATATTTCTGATCACATTCATGAGTGGAGACGTCGAAGAAGGCTAGTGAAAGTTTTTATCCCGGACCAAATCTTAGCTGAATGGTTTGTTAAATCATTATTACCGAAGATTACTGAAGATGTAGCTAAGGCCGGAGTAGTTACTGAGGAGCAAGTCATTGCTCAGGCGCAATACCTTGACTTAGTTTACACTCAGTCGGGTACGTTACACGAGAAGATTCCGGATCTTCCAAAGTCGAATCAAATCGCTGCTGCTCCTTCGGGATCTCATGCCGCTGATGGTATGATTGGTATCGTGAATACAAAGAGCAAGAAGAAGTCTTCCAAGGCTTCAACTACTCCTATTATCACTTTGCCTGATTCCCCGACAGGAGAGTCTTCTCCTGAACTTACCGCCGATATTCACGCTGTAGAGTCATCTACGGCCAAATCAAAAAACGGTGGAAAGAAGAAAGGAAAGAAGAAGGCTAAAGCAGACAAGGCTCCGAAGGAGAAAACGGAAAAGTCGGAAACCAATGACGAAAAGCGCAAACCTCGATATCCTTGTCTTATTTGTGAAGAGGATCATTTTACGAGAGATTGCCCTCATCGGGCCGAGGTTGTGAAAATAGTCAAAGGTTCTCCCACTCCTGCTGTGTTAAAAAATCCATTTCCGGAGCAGGAGAATAAGATGATAGGTTCTTCCTCGAATGCCAGTGAAGAACCCATTTTGATGATGTCTCATGTGAGGATTGCGACTCGATCGCAAGATTATGGTAGTAAGGCTCCTGTTGATGGTAAGGAAGCAGAATCTTCTCATTCTAACCCATCAACCTCAGCTCCTGGTTCCGATCCACTACAGATCGAAAAACCTAACCCAGACTTAGTAATTAAACCGCCCGCCAAGGGTGTACTTCGAAGGTCTGCTTTCAATCCACATGCGAGAGCAGCCCAGAATTACAACATTGTTGAGGACTTAGCTGTTTCACCCTCAGCAATGTCGGCGTTAGAAGTGCTGCAATCATGCCCAGCACAACGAAAATTACTTTTGTCGGCTATCGGAGCTGTTGATGTTCAGGACCCGAACCTGATAATCTTCGATCTAGAAAATAGTACACCACGTCTCCCCCATCAAATGGCTTTCCAAATTCCAGTGATAGTCAAAAACAGGCCTATTCATCGGACTGTGATTGATGAGGGAGCTTCTACGTGTATTATGTCGATTCAATGTTGGAGATCTCTTGGTTCTCCTTCGTTGAACCAATCCCCCACCATCCTTAAGGCCTTTGATGGCCGTGGGTTCCGTCCGTTTGGTATTCTACAGGAATTGCCTATAGGGGTAGAAGGTAAAACCGTTAGTCTGGATGTGGAGGTGGTTGATGCCCCTCTAGACTACAACCTTCTTTTGGGTCGAAGTTGGTCATATGCTATGACAGCGGTCGTTTCATCGGTCTTCAGAGTAATTAAATTTCCACATAACGGTAAGATCGTGACTATTGATCAGCTGACATACTTTTCATCCGACCCAGCCTCTTCAGAGAGTATCCAGCATGTCGGTAAGACGACAATCCCTTATAGGGACGTTGGTGTAGGTTTAGTTAAAGATTCCGGTTTACTGGGAACTTTTCCTCTCCCTCCACTCAGCGTAGATCCTTCATTTGCAACAATTCATATGATTACATCAGAAAACATTATTTATGATGATCCTTGGATTGTCCCATCTGAATCTGAGATAGACTCATTCGGTGATGCTATGCCTTTGAGTCCATATGAAATTGCTTATGAAGCTGTCATGTCTTTTACCGACTCGCGTTCAACCGAAATCGACCAAATGAATGTGGTCAGTGAAGAATCACTTTTCACCTCAACCTTAGAACGGATAGCGTTTCCCGAAGTCGTGTCATCTGACGAACAACTTCGCGAAATCCTAAGTGTAGACGATCTACCATGGGAAGATCTCCATCACAGATCTTCGTTTTTACCTAAGGATGATGCTTTTGAAAATGATTTTTCATCTATCTTTACCGCTGAATATGTCAAAGACGCTCAGGATCCAACGAAACATTCTGATTCAGAGTTGAATTTAGGGAATATTTCTCGTACTATTCCCATTGATATTTCAGTGAAGCCCGGAATTGAGGAAAACATTCATATAGGTGCCGCATGTACAGAAAATGAAATCCAAACTTACAAGGCCCTATTCCAAGAATTCCGCGATGTGTTTGCCTGGTCTTACGAGGAAATGCCGGGAATCGATCCTGCCATTGTTGTTCATGAAATAAAGACCTACCCGGATGCTAAACCCGTCCGGCAACGGTTGCGTCAGATTCACCCTCGAAAAGCGGCTGCGATTAAAGCAGAAGTCGAAAAGCTGTTGAAAGCAGGTTTCATTTATCCGATCCCGTTAACGGATTGGGTATCGAATATTGTTCCGGTCAACAAGAAACAAGGAACAATAAGAATCTGTATCGACTATAGGGATATAAATCGAGCTTGTCCAAAAGACAACTATCCTACGCCTTATATCGATCAAATTATTGATGATTGTGCCGGAAGTGAAATGTTTTCCTTTATGGATGGTTTTTCGGGCTATAATCAAATCAATATTCTACCTGCCGACCAACCAAAAACGGCATTCATTTGTCCATGGGGGACATTTGCTTATTGCAAATTACCTTTTGGGCTTAAGAATGCCGGGCCACTTTTCAACGGGCGATGTCTTACGCATTTCATGACATCAAGCACATTGTGCAACCGTACCTCGATGATTTGCCTGCTCATTCTTTACATCGAGCTGATCACCTTGTCCACTTACGAGCAATCTTTATGAGGTGTAGGCATTATCGAATTCGGTTGAATCCCCACAAGTGTGTTTTCTGTATAGAAACAGGTCGATTGCTGGGATTTGTTGTTTCAAAAGCCGGCATTCGCGTCGATCCCTCGAAGGTCGAAGCTATCATCAAATTGCCTCCTCCTTCGAGTTTGCGCCAACTCCAAAGTTTGCAAGGGAAAGCGAACTTTTTACGCCGATTCATCCCAAACTACGCCGAGGTCACTAAAGGTTTTACACGGTTGTTGAAACAGAACGCTCAATTCTTTTGGGACGAGATTGCCCAACAATCTTTTGATGCACTTAAACACGCGTTGACCCATGCACCGTTGTTGCATCCTCCCAACTACAACCAGGACTACTTCTTATACCTCGCAGCTTCGCATTCCACCATTGGAATGGTGTTAGTTCAAGAAGATGAATTCGGAGCGGAACATGTGATATATTATCTTAGTAGGACCTTAAATCCCACTGAGTTAAAATATTCGCATGTGGAGAAATTGGCCCTGGCAGCCGTTCAAGCTGTCCAGCGTTTTCGTCACTACATTCTTCTCCGTAAAACTACAGTTATTTCGGATTGCAACCCTATGATTTATATTTTGACAAAACAACTGCTAGGGGGCAAGTACTCTAAATGGATTGTTATCCTGCAAGAGTTCGACTTGGAGTTCGAGAAGTCCAAGTCTAAGAAATCCTTAGTTTTTGCGAAATTGATGTGTGATTTCCCGTGTGCTGACACAGAGACTGTGGCAGAGGAGTCCATTGCGGACGAATCTTTGTTTCTTATCAGTACTGTAGATCTGTGGTACGGGGATATAATCATCTATCTCCAAACCCAAACCTTTCGGCCTGAAGCTTCCAAGACGGAACGTCGAAAAATTTGGTTTCAATCCCAGCAATACAAAATTATTGGAGATACACTTTATCGCCGGGGGGCAGACTTAGTTTTTCGACGTTGTTTAACTCACGAAGAGGCTGAGAAGGTTTTGAATGATTGTCACTCTGGAGCATGTGGCGGTCATATGTCTGGGTATGCCACAGCTCAGAAGGTGTTGCGCGCTGGTTACTTCTGGCCGTCTATGTTTAAAGATTGTATCATTGCAGTCCGGAAGTGCCACAACTGCCAAGTGTTTGATCGAAAGATGCGCGCACCACCTGCTCCTCTCCACCCTATAATTGTCGTTGGTCCATTCGCCAAATGGGGTATCGACTTTATTACTTGTAACCCTCACTCGGCCGGGGGGCATGCGTATATCATCCTCGCGGTTGATTATTTTACTAAATGGGCCGAGGCGATGCCTACATTCGACGCAAGCGGCAAAACAGCTGCAGTTTTCGTATTCAATCATATTATAACTAGGTTTGGTGTCCCACAAGCAATCATTACTGACCATGGGAGCCATTTTCGAAACATCATGATGACTGAGCTTACAAGCCAGCTTGGTTTGCGCCACGATAGCTCTACTCCTTATTATCCGCAAGCCAACGGTTTGGTTGAGTCTATCAAAAAAGTTATGGTTATCATGATCCGACGAACCATTGGTATTCATCGGTCGAATTGGCACAACATGTTATTTTCAGCGCTATGGGCATACCGAACCTCAGTGAAAAATTCAACAGGGTTCACTCCTTTCCAGCTAGTTTATGGCTTGGAAGCTGTGTTACCCATTGAATGCGAAATCCCATCACTTCAAATGGCTGTCGAATTACTCCCAGCTACTTCCGAAGAGGAGAAACGTTTATTACACTTAGCTAAATTAGATGAGACTCGACGTGACGCTACATTGGCAATCGAGACTCACGCGAAGCGAATGAAAGCTCAGTATGATAGAAATGTGACCCCTCGAAGTTTTTCGGAGGGAGACCTAGTGCTATTATATGATCAAGCTAACGATAAGCTAGGTGCTGGAAAATTCGTTCCTATGTGGCATGGACCCTACATTGTAAAGCGAAAGCTAGCAAAAGGGGCTTATGAGCTAGTTGATTTTGATGGGGACTCTTTGGGTAAACCCAGAAATGGACTTTACCTAAAGAGGTATTATGCTTAAATGGTGGGTATGGAGAATTTTTTAGTTAGGTTAGGTTTTCTTTCTAGCTAGTATGCTTGTTAGTTAGTCAATGTGTTTAGCTTAGAGAGTGTGTTTTTCGTCGTTATTCTGGCTTATCTTGGTTTTACTCTTGATATTGCAGATGTCGACGCCTCTCCAAACATACATTGGATTTGCTGATGGTGCTTGTCGTAGTACACGGAATATCTCTTCCGCAGCTTGGGTTATCTATTTGCCCTCTGACGAGTTAGTTTCTATGCATGGGGTAAGCCTCGGTCAAACAACGAAAAACATTGCAGAATACAGTGCAGTGGTTGAATTATTATCCGAATCTATTTCATTTGGAATTCGACGTTTGATAGTGAGGTTAGATTCTGAGCTTGTTGTATTACAGCTTAATAGAGTTTATGCCATTAGAAATCCTGTGTTATTAAGGTTGTTTTTGAGAGTGCGTCTCTTGGAACGTGAATTTGATTACATTGAATATCAGCATATTCCAAGGTCTTTAAATACATTAGCAGATGCAATTGCTTCTCGAATGTTGGACAGACATTTACGATAATCATGCAAGTAAATTTAAAAACATTTCATCACATATGTTAAACAAGATAAGTCGGTAATAGTGATATATATATAGATAGGAGTGTGTCAAAAAATATACATCGTCTTCGATCATAGGTTGAAAAACACCTTATGATCGGCAAAAATGATAGAGTACAAAAAGTCAAAAATGTCACATGTGTCTACAAAGTGACTAGCCAATCACTGGTGGTGCTCCCTATACGACACCACTGCACGGGCTACCTTGCGCAAAAATCTCCTAAACGGTCCAGGGACCACGACTACATAGCGCTGAAGCCTGATAGGAATATCATCCATGGTAGTCTCAGGCATATCCACCGTCAGACGCTCTAGATCATGCTCCAACTCAGTCAGTACCTCTGCAGCCGCCGCGTCCTGTGGGGCTGGTACCGGTGCAACTGGATGTCTCCTCTCAAAAGGCCGGAGGTTGGCTGGGCGCTGTGGACCAACATCTGCATTTTGAAAATTTTTACTGTCAGTTTTGAGACGATATATATAAAAACAAAAAAAAAAAACATAATTTGAAAATTTGTGAAAAATAAAGTACCTCTGTCATCCCATTGTTCTCCCTGTGGAAGAACCATGTCCGGGTCATGTCGAAAATCTACTCCGGCATACGGAAAGTCCTGGATCGAGAAAACCTGGTCCTCCAACCAGTGAAAGTAACTATCGGAAAATCGAACAACTGTCGCGCCCTCGTCAGGAGGCCAGGCCATCACCGCAACCCATCGTACCAGCTTTGGCTCCCGAGGACCCAAGATATCAACAGTGAGTTGCTGAGGGATCAGCATCGGAACCCTCTCTAAGGCAAAGCTCACGACTAAAGGCCCATATCCAAAAGTTTTCAGTCGTTCGTTCTTTGCCTTAGTCAGTTGGCTCTTCACATTAGCCGACACAGCATCACACCAGTTGAAAATGGTGCCTTGGTAACAGTCAATTTCCATCCGCATTTGGGACCCGGAAGCAATGTGTAAAGCGGCTGCGCCACAAATTCTGGTAACCGTGAACGCTATAATTTTGAGCTCACACAGAGAGATGTGTTTGATCTCCACGCCTTTCGAATGGTGTGCACCAATCTTCCCGGAGACTAACAAGGGATTGGCCACCCGGCCTAGTCCCGGCTAGATTGAGTTGCTCACCTCTATTTGGCAAGCCAGTGAGAAAGTATATATCAGAGGGCTCTATCTCGAGTTGGTGCCCTCCGATGTAAAAGCATTGTTCTTGAACGTTCCATCTCTCAACCACCCATTCCAAGAATCTTACCTGAGCCCTCATGCCCGGTATGGCCCAGTATTTATATAACCCGCACGCTTTCAGGGCATCCAGGAAGGTTGATGTTCGATTGCAGCTTCATCAACCTCCTCGTGCTCTCTTTCTCTCCAATCCAGCAAGGTAAGTGCCCTACACATGAATAAATAGGCATTAGAATTAATTTTGGGAAATTTGAATGGTTGATTTTGGAGTTTGGGGTTTCAAAATCCGCGTTTTGCGGAGGACGCACCCCGCGTTTAGAACATAGGGCGTCGGGATGCAGCTGGCCTGAAGGTGGGCTACGTCCCCCGACCTTTTTTCTGTATAGAAAAAAGTCGGGGGACACAGGTCACCCGAAGGGCACCTGCGTCCACCGCAAAGCTCATTTTGAAACCTAAAACCCCCCAAAAATCAAAACTAAAACTTAAAATACAATTTTAATTGGATGAAATTGAAGAGTAGGATGTTGTAAAATACCTGGAAGAGACGGCGTTCGATTCTGACGATCGGATTTTTCGCAGCAACCACGGGAAGTTTCTTGCCAAAAGCCCTTTTTTCAACCTCAACAGTGAAATGGTAAAAATGACATGGTAAAAAGTCTTTTTATAGGTTTTTTGGATGAATTTGTTCATTTTTCACCACGGAAAGATGTTTTTCAATGTATTTTTGCCTATCTTAAACAGGTATGAGTAATGTGTTGCTTTTGTGCAGGACAAAGGAACTTAGAGGGAAAATTGTCATTTTTCACGAACCAAAATATCAGAGTCACCTTTTAAGCCCTTTTCTGACTCCTAAAAAATGAAAAGATTGCCGAGCGTTTCTTTTACACTCGTTAAAACGAAATTAAAAGACGGTCCCCTTACAGCTCTTTTCTGACCGTAAAATCAGGAAAAGATTGCCGGGTTTTTGTCGTTTCAAACTCGATAAGGAAATAAAACGACGTGTCCTTGATCGCTTTTTACTTTTCAGGTCAGTGGCACTAATTATGAAAGTACTCCTTGGTCGCAAGATCAAGCGGTTCCCCCAGGTATTATTTTATACTTTTTCGGGCTTGAGGGACACAAATCTACGAAAAAGTTCAACTTGGAGTCTTCTTAAGTTTTTCAGACTCTCTAAAATTGAAAAACACTGAGTTTCTCCTATACTGGGCTCATTAAACATTTCACAGTAAAGGACCTGTTCAATTACAAACAGGAACGAACCACTCCTTCCTAGGGTTCGAATCAAAACTAGGTTGGACTCATCCGAAGGATGAGCTTATAATCAAGCATATGTTATCCTCCTCAAGCTTGTTAAAAATAAAGAGGTACTTGCCAGAAATGGTGGGGGAAAAGAGAGAAGAATGAGCCTATTTGTTACCTTTTGTCTCAGAAGAAACTTTATTACCACTCTTGAACACGACACTTTTTCATTCACCTGGGTTGGGAAATCCTTACCTCACAGTTGATCAAACCACTTTGAAAGTCTTTAACCGGGTTCCGGGGATTAACTTTGAATTATTCATCACCAAGCCATCTGTCGTGTCGTTATGTGTTCAAGAGGTCTGCAAGTAAAACTTTCATCTGCAAAATACTTGTCATCCGTTTGACCATCCCTGAGTCAGTCCTTACAACAACATTTCTTCAACTTGAACAATGATTTCGTGTTGCAGGCTTGCCTGCAACGAGTCGCTTTCTATCGACATCAGCACATTATCTAGAGAGATGACTTAGAGATCGTCAGTACCTTGAAGTCTGCATGCATCAATGGCAGGTTTCTCGCCTTTGACGTCAGTTTACATCATTGACTTTCGATCAAAGGATTCCGTGGAATGTTCGACATCAACTCATTCATTCACATCTCATGGATTGTACTGGGTACTTTGAGAACCATTGACATTACTGGTGGTCTCTCTCACGCTTGTTAACAGTTTACATCATCGACTGGTAATCAAGTGGTTTCTACCATGTTCGACATCAACTCATTTATTCGCATGGCTAGAATCGTACCAATTCGAGAAGTAGAAATGAAGACCCTGGATCTAGTTTCTACCATCCAAGCTGCGAGGAGTTTTGTATTCATTATCTAAGTAGACTAATCACAAACAGATGGCTGCGCCCATATTGTGTCTACAAAAGTCTATGATTATGATGTACTGCAAGATCATTCCTGTATCAGAGTAGTTAGTCTGTTAGTTAAAGTTTTAATCTGAGTATGGGAATGCCTACCTCAGTGATGATATAATCTTACACATATATTTTGTGTTGAAAATTGCAGGTTCTGACCAGGCTCTCCACGAGATAATCCTTGAAATGATAAAGCGCTTCACCCTTCCTAGATAATACAAAACCCTAATCTATTACAGGCTTCGCACTTTAGGGGGCAATCTGTTACACTAAAAAATGTCACCATGACTATTTACAGTTAGTATGGCTCAATCAACAGTCATGCTACCCTCTTAGGCAAGTCTTATGCCTCTGCTCTCCATGTCAAACTCCAAAAAAGAGAGAAAGTCTTTCTAAATGTATTTATCTCTGGGGACGCAGGTTCTCTCAACCTTACCTGCGGGGACGCACCCAATGTTCACAAAAGCTGCGTCTTTGGACGCTCTGTATGTAAAGGTGCAAGTGCGTCCCCCTGTAAAGGTTAAAATGCGCAAGTTTCATCTTTAAAAAGTCACTTGTGGTCATTTCTAGAGCATTCTAGAAGGTTGTTCGACGTGTATTGAGCGCCTCCAGATGGTTCATGCACTCCTACCAAAGAGGAACTTATCCCATCAATAGGGGAGCTATCCCATCCAAAGAGGGGATTATCCCATTGATGGTGGAACTGATTAACTTCCTCTTAAGCACTATAAATACAGGCATTGGGCCAGAAGGAGAGGAGGTTGAAAGCTATACATTTCTAAGGGTAAATGCTGCAGGAATTAGGACTCCCATTTAGAAGCTTGTGAGGAGAGATTGCCATCTTTGCTTGTTCTATTTGGAAGTGGGTGAGATTTGTCAAAGTAAAGGAGAACTCTTGATGGACCCTGGGAGGGACTTGCACAACACCAAGGCTCAGGTTGTATTTGTTCCTTTTGTTACCTATTAATGCAAATGAGTCCATTCTTCTCAATAACTTGTTATTTATGAGGTGTTTCATGTACTCCTTGGTCTATGTGTTAAATATGTTTTATTTTATGAGATTATCAAGTGCTATTTAATCGTTTGATTGTTAGTGTATGCAGGTTTCAAAGTGAAGGAGGAGCTCATCTGGATCAGAGGAGCTGGACTGCTACAACAGCATTGGATTACAGGTAGGATCTAAACACTTGATTTCCCATATAGTAAATGCATGTTTAGAGAAGGATTGCTCTTGTTTGTCTTGTTTGTCACTAGAGAGTCTTAGGCTCCTAGGGAGGTTGGTTGTGTCCGCACAATCGACTCTTTCCGCCTGACAGCTACAAGGGAACTGAGGATGTTGATGACACCATTATGGCTATGTTGTCCATATTTTCTCCTGGGAAGCCTCCTGCTGTGCACTATGATTATGCTACATATATTGCAAACAAGATTCATGAGCAACTGATGAATCTAGAAAGGGAGAAGGTGTTTAGATACACCAGATACATATATCATCTGTTCTTATTTTATCAACCTGACAGTTTCCCTATTCCTCTCAAGAAACTTGATGCCCAGGGAAATCCAAGGTCAGTTGTGTTTTGGAATTCAGTTTTCCATCACACCTCTTGCTCACCATACACATACTGTGAATTCATAGACCTTTTCATTCATCCAGCTTTGACCTTGTTGTATGGTGTTCCTCCTCCAAGATTGACTGATGAAATGCAAAGAATTCTTCATCTCTCTAAGGCCTACAACATTGGTGATTGGTACTTTTACCAGTACCACATAGTAATCAGAATATATGGCTGTGAGTTGGACCCTTATAGGCTGCCAAGATATGTCCCTATGAGACTATTTGCCTTGGAGTATTTCAGGCAGTTTGGAAATGCAGACATGATCCATTTCCATAGTAAAAACAAGAAAGTGCAATTGAAGGTCAGGAACCAACTAGGCCCTTTTCTTTACAACATAAGGGAGGAGGGATGGAAGGAAGCAGATGGCATGCTAGAGGCCCTCAGATTGGAAACCAGTTTTCGCTGGGTACCTTATGACCCTAATCATTTCATTTCTCTCAGGAGGGTAAAACATAAACTGGGTGGCTATCCTCATGTCAGATTGCCTCACATTGAGAAGTATGCCAACTCGTTGAGTTGGAAAGAGGGCACCTTAGAAGAGGCAACTACTAGAGAGAAAATGATACAAAGAAATGCAAAGAATATTGAAAAAGAGGCTGACTTGGAAACTTGTGGATAGGTTTCCTCTTCATATCAAAGGCAACTAGGAGCAGCTGCCTCATCTTCCACAACACATCAGCAAGCAGCCAAAACTACTCATCAAACTTCCAGCAAAGGCAAAGAGAAACAGATGGAGCCAGAACAGCTAGCTTCTACAGAACAGTAGCAGGAAGTACAACAGCAAGAGGTACAGCAGAAAAAACAGCAAGAACAAGAGCAACCAGGGCAGCAAGAGCAAACATCTGAAGCTCCAATATCCACTGGGCAACAGGCTCAAGAGAATGTGCCCCCTAGGCAAGAAAAGACAGTGGAGGCCTCAGTGCTACAAACTCCACAACAAGAAGAAAAGGGAAAAAAGAGGGATAGAGAGCAGGAGACTCCCCTCACCACATCTATAAGTCATGTGGAGAAAAGGCACAGAATGAATCCCCTCTCTGAGGAGGAAATGCCTATTGGGCAATCTTTGGGCATGGGCCCACCAAGTATGGAGGCATCTGCAAGTTCCTTTCAGCAGGAACAGGAAAGGACAGTTGGAGGAGAAGTCAGCTCCTCAAGCCACCAAAAGGGAGCTGAAGTAGGCATCAAACAGCAATTTATTGATATCAAAAAGAGGAACGAGCCAATCAAGATACAGCTCTACAATCACTTGTTAAAGATGGCTCCTACAAATCAGCAAAGATTGATGTCTGCCTATGATGTACATGAGGGAAAATTGGTAATGAGTTATTTCATGCCAACCATGCTGCAGCCACAGTTAGCTGCAGACTACATAAGGACCAACCTTGAGGTCCTTGCAAAGGACATCCACCCCATGGATCAGATTGAATTGCTCAAACAAACGGGTGAGATGGTATATGCCACCCTTGCAGACAAAACATTGGTAAATCTTAGGCTGGAAAATAGCCTAAACAATACAGCTGCCCAACTTGAGTTGGAAAAAGCATCCTCCCAAGCAAAGGACAACCGAATCAAAGCTTTAAAGGATATAATCATAGAGCTTGGGCATGATCCCAAGGACATCAAGGCTGTACAAGCGCTGCTGAAGCTAAGAGATGCAGATATGGCAGCACTAAGAAAAATGGTTAAGATCCCAACAACTATTCACGCACAAACAGAAGAGGTTGCTCAGCTGAGACATGACCAAGATGCAGCGGCTATGCTGGTATCGTTATACAAATAACTAATCCAGACACAGGAGAAATTGGGAGAGTCAGAGGCTGCGCTGCAAGCAGCCCTACAACAGAGGGAAATAGGCCAAACATCTCAGCCCCCTCCAGAAATAATCAACCTTGAGGAACCCCCTCAAACTAGTGCTCCTCCTACAGAACAGACAGCTCAGGCAGCACCATCTACATCAACACCAGCACCAACAACAGAGCAGGCTCCAAGCCTTGATATGCAAAAGCTGAAGAATGAAATTCAGGCTCTAGAAGCCCAAATGTCAGAGTTAAATGAAGCCAGGGAAAATTTGGCTAAGCTCAATGAAAAATATGACAAGTCAAAACAAAATGTGGCAAAAAAAGGGAGGGAAATAAAGGCCCTTAAGGAGAAGATAAAGGAGCTGGAGAAGGAGCTCACCCTTGACAAAGTGGTGGTTGAGCTTAAGACAGTTTTATGGGCCAACATTGGCCAATCAATCACAGACCAATGGCAGTACATTGAGACTATTCATGAGCAAATGGAGCTCATAGGAAAAGCACATAGAGAAATCCAGAGAGCAAGGGCATCTCTAGGCAACATGCCTGAGATAGCCAATAGAATGATTAATGTGCTCAACAACCGTACAGGTCCTCAGCTGGGAGCAATGGGAATTCCCAGCAAAACTGAAACCATTTTGCTAATAAAGAGGGTCCTTACATTAAGAAGCCTGGTACAAACACTGGAAAGAAGAAGCCAGGACATGTAGACAGAAGTAAACATGTTCATGGACAAATTTGCAGTACTACAAGGCAGAGGTCTTCCTGGCTTACTGAACAGCGCAGGGAGGCTACTTTCGCATGAGAACTATGCAAAGAGGGTCAACACATTTGCTTCAAATCAGATCATTGTAATACCAAGTACTTCAGAAGAAACAGGGCCAGCATCTGGGCAAAATCTCTATGATAGAGTAGAGAATTTATTTTTTATTACGAATGAGATCAAGCATTTGTTTGAAGTGCCTCCAAACTTCTACAAATATACAGAGGCAGATGAGACCTTGGATGCAATTTTGAGACATCAATTGCCCTCACAAGAATGGTGGACCAAAATGATACAGTTGATACTGTAATCAAAAGCCTTTCATCAAATTTTTTCATCAAAAACATAAGTCATCATGTACAGGAAAATTTGATACAGTCAGTATGATTGAAGAAAGATGGACTGAGCCAACTCAGCAGAAAGATTCGGCCACTACAGCAGCACTGACAGTTACAGATGACAGGGCCGAGAAAGCTACAGCATGACAGAGCATAAAGACACATCATTCAGCATTTATGCAGAATGCTCAACCGACTCAGTGGCCTCCAAAGGTCAAAAAGGACTTCTGACAGAATTAAAGAGCATTCATTTTGTATTTAAGAGCAGTAATAACTTCTTTATCTGCTATTTTGTAAAGTTGGTGAGCGTATTTAATTATCAAAATGACTCAGTGGTTCAGATATTTGTAGAACCGATTGTATATATTCCCCCTCGCATAAGCTTGCAGGGGTTGTTGTTACTTGTTCAGAAAGAGAACTCGACTGTATTTTTGGAGAGATAATACAAAGGAGCTTTTGGAATTTCAGAGATTGTCTTTTCTGGTGTATACTGTGTTGGAACCATTGAATGCTGCAGAATTCTAGTGCTATAGCTTGATACAATAAGTTTCTCTATCTTTGTCTATGTGTTATTTTTGTATTTCATTTCCCATGTATGTGATCTAATCTTAACAAGAAAGTAGAAGAATAACTCAGGATTTGTCCACGGAGGCACCCTGAATTCAATCTTTCATTGTTACAAATGTTTTCTTCAGGTTTATCTGTTAAATTGGAATTCTTAAATGCTCCAAATTACTATAAATCTTTGACAGTATATGTGCAGTAATTCTTAGATGCTACTGAACACATTCTGCCCTTCCTCAACGTACAGTCACACTATATATAAGTTTCCATTTCACTCTGTTTCATTTATCAACCAAAATTTGTATCATGAATAGCTGTCTAGCTCTACAGTAAATCCTTCTCCATCACAGACATCAGGACCTACTCAATTTCTGACTCCATAAGCCCAATGGACTAGAAATCCCTCAAACATTTCATGCCCTTCTCAATCAACAGTTCACAACCAAAACCTCAAACAAAAACTGAACTCATAACTAGCCTAAAATCTTCACAAAATAGAGATAAATCTTAAAGAGAGAGCCCGCTCTGATTACAGTTTGGCTAGGATCTGTAATCCAAAGCTTGGTTAGTGGTTACCCCGGCCGTATTCCCTTGGGAGTCAAAGGGAACAACCTGGGTGTTAACACTCTTTTTGAAACTTCTTATGAACTTTCAATCTGATGCTTAGAACAAAATTTATGATGATTTTCCCAAGGTGACATGTTTGGAATGTAATTCGGGGGTCTGCAAAAACCCTAACTTCCTTAGATTATATCTCCAAACATATAACGATACAGGATCTAAAATTCAGAGCCGAGGTTCATACCGATTTCATCTCAAATGGGTTTTTTTTTACCTTCTAAAACATCATAGCAAAAGAGTTATAGCAACAAATCCACGATGACCTATTTTAGATGAAATTCTGGACCTTACAAAAACCTTAACTTCCTCAGATAATATCTCTAAGAATGTAGCACGAAAACATCTGAAATTTGGATGCGAGGTTCAAATCAATTTCTTCTCAAATGGGTTTTTTTGTAGATTCTAAAACTTTGTAGCAAAAAGGTTATAGCGAGAATTCCACGATGACTTGTTTGGGGCAGCGAAACCCTAGAATCCATAGCTCTGATACCAAATGTTATGAAACCAACTCACAAAAAGATATAAAAATAGATTAACGCCTTAGAAATAAGCCTCTTCGAGGGGGAAACCTCCTTTACATTACACAAATGAACAATTCTTAGATGATTCAAATGACAAAACCTCCTTTCTATATATAGGAGTTTACGGGGTCACAATATAACCAAGCCAACCTAACAATAATAATATAAAGGCACAAAAATAACAATAGAGGGATTTTATGGGGCACAATAATAACAATACGGGGACAATAGGGGCACAATAATAACAATAAGGGATACAACGACAATAGTAATGGGGGGATCACTAATATTATGGGGACCTAACAGAGTGGCACAGAATCGAACTGTCTTGGGTGATATTCTTCCTTCTACATTAATACAGAGCTTATTCCTTTTCTCATATGATTGTTCATATATGTGATGATTATGTGTTATGTATTCGATTCCATTGTTTTATAGTCGATAGTTCATGTATGCTTTGATTGTTTCTTGTTTCTGTTTCTCTTGATGCAGATACCTTTTGAGTGGATTTAGTTCAAGTGGGAGTGACGGGATCGATTCAAAAGAGATTTAGGAAGCGAAAGGCAACAAGTAAGTTCCTCCATCTCATCTATCTTCTATAAGAAAAGGTTAAACTACTTTCATTCTGTTGTTCTAGGTGTAGTCACCCACCTAGGGAAGATGTGTTTATCCATAGATGCAAATTCCATGCAACAAATTGGCGACCATATTGGGGAACGAGTGTCATTCTTGGTGGCTTACCCTCATCATATGAAACCCTAGTAGACTTTTCTTAGATTTATTGATCTTATTTCAGTCTTCTTGAAGTGTTTTTAGTAAAAACAAATTCTTGAATGTCCCTTGAATTGACTCTTTGGCACCAGCGCAATGTTTTTCTTGACACAGTGCACACCAAAGCAGCCCCTGCCTTAGAGATAGTGCATTGCAGTGCACTGTCTCCCTCACTGGCCTGCGCTAATTCCTCTTAGGCTAAAAAAACCAGCTTCGGTTTGATTTTTCCAAAGTTTCTTCTCTTGTTGTTTGCTGAAAGATCAATGATGTTTGTGGTTCTGAAATCAACTTGTATTTCTCTTCCTAGCCCTATTTTGGCCTTGATTGTTTGTGTTTCTTAAATGATTTCTTTATCATTATCAAAATTAGCTTATAGTCGATTAATCTTTGCTGAAAAGAAAGTGTCCTAAAATTCTTCATTTCTTTCGAAAAGTAACTGTCGTAAAGTCTTCGTTTCTTGCAAAAGATTGATTGATTGTATGTGCATCTAGTTCCTTTTTGTTCATCTAAACACTAAAGGGACTGAAAAGAGAAAATTGCATTGTGCATATTGTAGTTTGTGAATGCTTGATAGGAATAGCTAGGGAAATTCCATTAGGTGTGCTCTTTACTCTTTGCCAAAGATCTGATTGCTCTATCACTTACTAGCTATAGTTTTCATTGTTAATTGAATGAAAGAATGTTTTTCATGCTAGTTGCATTCTAGGAATTGCAAACATACATCACGTGGTGAACCTTGAAAGGAAAATTCTTAAGAAGATCAACTTAAAAGTTATCTCAATTAACCTAATGGAGAATTGTAACTTAACGCATAACATTTAGATATTCTAGGCTAGAGACGTGTTCTGGCGTCATAAAACATAGCAACTATGGTTAATTGTCTGTGATACATTCCGAGTGTGATACCTCAATCCACATACGTAAGTATATCGTAGCTCGTCCACATACCATTGGGTATATAGGGCGGTGTTATACTACAAAAAGTATAAAGGAATGCTCTCACTGTGCGGTTTCGCATTAGACAATGCTAAAACAGATTGGGCCTCCACGTAATTTCGGGTATATATGAGAGGACTACATTAGATTTCTATCTATCCACAGGTAATCGAGTCGGCCACCTTGTACACTGTGATACACCGAACACAGCATTCGGGGAGATTGCAAGTCCTTGGTTTACTAAGGCAGTGTATTGCAATTCACAGTCACTTGGTAATCCTTTTGCCTAGATTATCCCTCTTTTGTTTTGTTATGTTATTTTGATTTAAATAAGTTAATTGACCGTGGATAACATCCTCCATGTCACTCCTTAGTTGATCTTAGGTTGAGACATATGGCAACAACTTCAGAGTCCACCTATCAAGGAATTATTTTTTATGGGAATCCTAGTCCTTTTCCTCCTTTCAAAAATATTAGTGCTCCATATATGGCTACATTATCCCTTCCGAGATTTACCATTGGCTTTCCAGTATGGTTGTTTTCGACCTTATTGGTTCAAAATGTCGTGAATTATCTGCAATCGAGTACTCCTCCACCCGGACAAAATAAACCTCCAATGAATCCTAAAGTTGACCCTTTACCTTCTTCGTCGATTGTTTCTTCCTCCCCTTCTTCCTCTTCGCGTGGTGAAAGTATTGACACTAGTAACCAAGTGGATAAGAAGAAGAAGAAATGGAAGAAGAAGAAGAAGAAGAAGAAGAAAATTTAGCAAAGGGGAAACCAAGCAACCATTGCTTCGAATGCGACTTCTAATGAGAAACCGTCCGATAAGACTCACAAACTTCGATATCCTTTAAAACTTTGTACAAGAGACCATATTCTTTGAAATTTTTCTGGTATTCCTCAGATCTTAGAAGAATGGTCTTCTCGTTCACATCGTCCTGTGTCATCAACTTCTGGAGATCATGTTGGTGACACACCATCAACTAGTGGTAGTAGAGTTCATGGAAAGAAGGGTAAAGTTAAGTTTCCCTGTAGGTTATGCAAAGGGAATCACCCCATTCACCTTTTTCCCTATCTGGATGAAGCCCAAAAATTGTTGGATAATCGTTGTTCTTCTCTGCAGTGACTTCCATCTGGTTACAGGAGACTCTCCCTTAATCCTTCACTAGTTGATGAAGTGACTGACCCAGATCAACCGTTGGTCAAACCCACTCTCTCTAAATGTAAATCTCATGAGTCTATACCTGACCAATCACAGGTAGAGGAAACAGTTTACCTGATTTCACCTTCAGTTAATCGTACCTTTCCCATAGAGAGTGAGTATGATACCACTCGGGTTCTTTTCTTTTCTTCAGATTCCAATGAGCTTGGAGGTGACCCTCCTTTTCCATCAAGACAGGAGGAAAATCCTCCCATTCCTGTAACTCAAGGTGGTATTTCTCCCATTATTACCGTACCCCCTCCAAGTAGTCTGGTCACTTCCTTTGATTGGAATCGACTAGCAATATGTCATCTTCCTTCTTATGTGCCTTTCTAGATCATAATACAGGTTTGTAATATGATTGCACCTGGTACTATTATAGATGAAGATGCATTAGTGAGTATCCATTCCTCCACTACTTGGCAAGTGCTCAGTTCGCCACCACTTATGCCTGTTACCCAGAATCTATTGGCTTTTAATAGGGGAATGAGTCAACCATTAGGGATCCTTCCTCAATTGCCTATAACTTTGGGAGGAAAAATTGTTTATCTCAATGTGATGGTAGTCCCAGGCCCTTTAGATTATAATTTACTTCTTGGGCGTGACTATGTTTATGACATGGGAGCTATTGTTTCAACACTCTTTCGAGTGATGTGTTTCCCGCATGAAGGTAGAATTGTCACCATTGACCAGCTTTCATTTCCCGGCCCAAATATGGCTTCCAATCAACCATCTTCCCTAAATGGTCCTTTTGTCCCAATGGTATCTTCCCTGCCACGGGTCAATTATGTGGCAAACCATTCCATGCCTACATCAATTGACGATCAATTCCATGATGTTGTGAATTATGTACTAGGGGAATTCGAACCAGATCTCTTTAATGAATTCCTTGCTACGTATCCCTTCTAGAGCATTGTTCTCCCATCTGATGAGAACCTCTTGGAAGTCATGACCACTTATGGATCATGAACAAGAAATATGAGTATAATTCTTTTACTGTGTCAACCTCATTAAAAAATGAAACAGGTCCAGAGCATAGTTCCTTGTCTTGTGTCAAGCTCATTAAAAAATGAAACAAGGAATATGAGCATAGTTCCTTGTCTTGTGTCAAGCTCGTTAAAAAATGAAACAAGGAATGTGATCATAGTTCCTTGTCTTGTGTCAAGCTTGTTAAAAAATGAAACAAGAAATATGAGGATAATTCTTTTACTGTGTCAACCTCATTAAAAATTGAAATAAGTCCTAGAGCATAATTCCTTGCCTTGTATCAAGCTTGTTAAAAAATGAAACAAGGAATCTAAGCATAGTTCCTTGTCTTGTGTCAAGATCAATAAAAAATGAAACAAGAAATATGAGGATAATTATTTTATTGTGCCAACCTCACTAAAAAATGGAACAGGTCCCAGATCTTAGTTCCTTGTCCTGTGTCAAGCTCGATAAAAAATGAAACAAGGAATCTGAGCAGAGTTCCTTGTCTTGTGTCAAGCTCATTAAAAAATGAAACAAGGTCCCCTGGAGCAAAGTTCCAATTCAAGTATTTGATTAGATCTAATAAAATCCCCATCGAGTATTTCATTTGATCTCATAAATGAACCTTCATTCCATCAACTTGATAGACACAAGTAGTCTACTTAGGTGAATGCAATGAAGCTTGGGGGGCATGCAACTAGAATCGAGTAATCATGCTACATGCATGTAAACCAATCTCAAGCATAGTTTTTTCTTGTTTCAAGCTTGTGTAAAAATGAAACTGAATCCAAGCATAGTTTTTCGTTTCAAGCTTGTGTAAACATGAAACTAAATCCAAGCATATTTTTTCGTTTCATGCTTGTGTAAACATGAAACTAAATCCAAGCATAGTTCCCTATGGTTCAAGCTTGTGTAAAAATGAACCCATCTCCATTTTCACCATCGTGATTGCCATTCTATCAGCCTCTTCCATCAGATGAGCCTTGGTTTTTATCCTTCCATCGTCATTATCTGCTTGGCTGATCATATCATTTCACTTGGTTGTTTTACCATTTTTTAGGAACAATTGCAATGAGTGGTTTTATTAGCCAGCATATTCACATAAATCAACATGTTTTGAGAAGTTCCAACATCACCAGAACCATTCGCTATCCTAGACACTACTCGTTCCTCTAAGTGGAGTCCTCTTCAAGCTCTTTTTAGACTCTCGAAATATGAAAAGATTGTCGAGCGCTTGTCCTTCTTGGCTCATAAACGGATTGGAAATGACATCTACTTAGTATAATTTTAACCCTTTTTCGGACTGATATAGATTACTTATGAAAAATGAATACATTGATCGAGCATGGTCAATAGGTTCTCTCTTGTATTATTTTACGCTTTTTCAGACTTGAGAGACAAATTTACAAAAAAGAACTTGTGGATTTTTATTTTTATCCCTTTTCAGACTCTCTAAACATGAAAAGGATAGATTTCGCATTGTGATTAAACTCTTTAAAACATCAAATAGCGACAAACTTGTCCATCATGACAAGACCGAGTTTCACCTTCACTATGCTCATTAAAACATCACATAGCGATGGATTCACTCGAAGGGTGGAATTATACTACAAGCATATGTTATCTTCCTTAAGCTTGTTAAAAAATAAAGAGGTACTGGTCGGCAATGAGTGGGGAAAATGGGAAAAGGGATAAATAACTTTATGGTAGCATGTCGCTCTTGAACATGACACTTTCACTTCATCTCCATGACTATTTGGGTTGGGTTATCTTCTTGGTGATTATCATACCTATGGTCTATCACACTATCCATCACTTTGGTTTTGGTTCAATGTTTCCAATTCATTCAGTGTCGTCGACATGTTCAAGAGAAGTCATTCAATAAAAATCATCCTTTGCAATACTCACAAACCTTCATTTTCATGACCTCCATTCCTGAGCCTTGTGTCATCAGTCACATTCTGTCTCCAAAATCATTACACTCATTTTGTATTGTTGATGTGGGATACATCAACGCCCTCTTGCGACGAGTCACTTCTTGTCGACATCAATAGATTATCCAAGAAGTTGACTTAGAAACACCCTTTCAGTACCTTGGGTCTTTCATACATCAATGGAAAGTTTCTCACTTCCGATGATAGGTTGAAATCATTGTCCTTCGACCGAAAGACTTTGTATGGTGTTCGACATCAGAACATCTATTCACACCATGCATAATGTACTAGAGTACCTTGAGAATCATTATCATTATCGGTGATCTCTCTCGCATCTATTAACGGATTACATCATTGGCTGGTAATTAGACGATGCCTTCCCATGTTCAACTTCAGATCACATATTCACATGGTAGACTCATACTTTAGCGAACAATTGAATGAGATAGAAGACCCCAGATCTATTTTCATCCATCTGGGCTGCGATTTCAGGAGAGTACTAAATCATATGTACTATGGCTTTACACTGATGGTCATCATATCATGGGTCTATATCTGTAGACGACTATCTATGTATATGTAATGAAAAGTTTATATGCTGAGTATGGGTATGCCTTCCCTCAGTAATTCATGAAAAATTCAAAATATCATGATATTATGTATTGTAATCGATGCAGGTCACCGTCCATTTCAGTTCCTCTCTGTCACATCATAAAGCATATCACTCGACATTATCATTTTTGACTTCATGCTTTAGGAGGCAACTGTTACAGGTCTATTTGGGCACATCACTCCTGACATTCAGATCAGTACTTTTAGGGCTCATCAAACCCTAATTCAGTTGTTACATTCCCTAGAGAAATCAACCCATTGAATGCCTCCTTCTATGAAAGTTGCATGGCCTGAAGCCTTCCTGAAATGCATCCTTGGGACACCATCATAGCTCAAGCCTTGAGACAGTGCATTGTAGAGTAGGCAGGCCCATTGTGGCCTACACTGCAGTGCACTTAGGCCCTCTTTATCCTGCACTAGGCGAGATTGAGAAAAAATTGCATAAGGTTTTGGGAATATTCCTTCATCCTAGATGAGTCTAGAAGGTTCCCATCTCTTATCTCCTCATATGAGCTTGAAATTGGATCGGCTAAGTATCCATTAACCTCCTATCCTCTCATCCGTTGCTCCATGGAAACTAACTCCAAGATTAGAAAGCCATTCAATACCCTCATTTATGACAAAACCACCTCCATTCCCTATAAATTGAGCACTCAGCATAGTGATCAGGGGGCTAGATTGTGAAGTTTGTAAGGAAATTCTATTGGTTTGAGGATTGAGTTTATGTCAAGCAATGTTTCGCTACTGGAGTGTTTAGCTTTTGATGTGGTGAGGGTTGGACTGAAGCTGGAGGAGTGGCACAGAATCGAATTTTATTGGGTGATATTATTCCTTCTACATTAATAAAGAGCTTATTCCTTTTCTCATATGATTTTTCATATTCGTGATGATTATGTGTTTCAACGTATTCGATTCCATTGTTTTATAGTCGATAGTTAATGTATGCTTTGATCCTTTCTTGTTTTTGTTTCTCTTGATACAGGTACCTTTTGAGCAGATTTAGTTCAAGTGGGAGCGATGGGAGCGATTCAAAAGAGATTTAGAAAGTGAAAGGCAACAACTAAGTTCCTCCATCTCATCTATATTATATAAGAAAAGGTTAAACTACTTTCATTCTACTGTTCTATGTGTAGTCACCCACCTAGGAAAGATGTGTTTATCCATAGATGCAAATTCCATGTAACAAGGAGCCTATTGATTACTGTCATTTTACCTCCTAAATTCCTTCCATTTATATTATAAATATGACCAAAAGATCTTAGAATTTGAGGATTCCAAAAAATATTAAAAGCCTCCCTCCATTTCAAAGAACTTGGCTTAAAATCATTGTAAACATGAATGTCGTGTAAACCGAAAACAAATTTTTCTCGACATGACTCTTTGACTAACCCTTTGACCAAAATAGCAAGTTTAGAAATTGCAAGGTGTTTATGGATGAATTTTATTTCATTTTTACTTCTATGCATATATTTTTTATTTGTATTTATACACATATATGTTGTCCACATATACTTTAATTTGGGTAATTAGGATAAGTGAAAATTTGAAATTGTTTTATTATTTGGATTTTGATCTTGTGATAAAGTCTTTTAGCGTTATTTATGGCTAATTGGTAATTTAAGGATATATTTGTTAATTTATTTGTTCCTAAAGGTGAGTGAAATCTCAATGTATGATTATCATGTTTATAATTCTTTATAATGTTCTCATTATTAAAGGAAATGTGTCCTCTCCTAATTAACCAACACTCTTCCTTGTAAGTATTCTTCATATAAATGTATTTGACCAAACTATAAGCCTACTCCCATTTGGATAAGATATTATCCTTTTAATTTAATTCCCTATGAATGTGATCAAAGGATATAACTCTGAAGATTATCATTAGCTCTGTAACTATAATCTTTAATTGATCCAATAAAAAAGTGTCTAAGTGTAACCTTTCAGTTAATCTATAACAACCTTTAAATCCCCTATCACTTGTAAGTTTAAATTGTTGAAGTGATATAATTAAAATGACTAACATAAAAAAATAGATTCATATTATTATAGTACTTGTTAGATAATCATACTTTTGTTCCTAGACTAAATCAGTCAGTCATGCTAGTCATTTTTAGTCCTATTAACTATTATCTAGTCGTATATTTTAACCCAGGTCTAAATTAGTTGTTTATGTTAGTCATTTATAGTTGGTTCAATTAAGATTGCTCAATTTTTGTAGTATTTCACTTAAAAAGGTTGTGGTGACTAATGTTTTTAGTCACATAGTCACTAATTTCTCATTTTCTAATAGTGATCACTTCCTACTTGCACCTTCCCTTAGCTACATGAGGCTTTTATATTGTCAATATTTCAATGAAATGAAAGTTTTATGCTTCCTTCTTAGTGTGGTTCTTTTCATTTGCACAACCTACAACATCAAAAAAAATAAAATGAAAATCCCCTCGATCTCATCCTAGTTCAACATGGTGATGGAAATATACTCTCATCATTTTTCACAATTTTTCTCACCAAGAAAAATAAACACTTAGAAATAGAAGCACCCCCCTGAAGCTAATACTTGGCTTTGATGCCATGTTAAAATTAACTAGAGAGAAGGAAAATTTACTAAGAGAAAGAAAATATAAACATAGAGACACCATACACATAAAGTTTACCTAGGGAAACCCCAATCTAGGGAAGAACTAACTAATAGAATTACATTGGTCCCTTGGCCTAAACCTGACCAAGCCGGGGGGGATCTTCCCTTTTACCTAACATAGTGCACTTATTTGTTTTAGTTTAGGTGACTAATTTTATATGGAAACATGAACCAAGAATATGCTTTAGGTGTGTAGTAAGTGCACATGAGGTGTTAGAAAACTATATTTTACAAAGCAATGGAGCATATAAAATATTTTGGAAACACAAATACAAAACGCATAAAACAAGGGAGACACAGATATAAGTGGTTCAACTA
The DNA here is from genome assembly GCA_031772625.1 of Pinus tabuliformis. NCBI lineage: Eukaryota > Viridiplantae > Streptophyta > Pinopsida > Pinales > Pinaceae > Pinus > Pinus tabuliformis. The sequence continues at coordinate 200,459,419 of CM062820.1, read as the reverse complement.
ATTTGGGCTACATCCATGAATAAGAAACTAGTCATTCCTTTTATATTATCTAGCAAAATGAAGAGATACGACCTGCAGCAAATCCGTTGTAATTTCCTCTTCGCTCTCACACATCCTCCTCTCTCTCTCTTGCTCAAATAATAATCCACATCCACAATACTATTCCCTCATAGAAGCTAAAGGTTGCCTTATAGGTAAAAAAACCAATAGAACAACATAACTTCCACCATCATATCATCCACCTAATGAACGACCTAGATTGACTACGAAATTACAATACCTTACAAGAATTTTTTTAATCTATTTTTAGCTGCAAGGTCACTTCCCGTGAACCCTCATTGGGGGCCCGCTAGCCCTCGTACTCCCCAGTCGGGGGGATGGTCCCCCTCGGACACTCAGGTGGGGGGACAAGTCCCCCCAAACCACCCCCCCCAAGTGGAGGGATGTACAACCTTCCTGTGATATACATCAAGATAAAACAAAGACCTTTAAAGCATGAAGATAATCAACCTCCACACCCAACAATATCGCACTTTGAGACTGATTATAGCAACTCCACCGCTGCTTCACTTACTGGACCTGGTTATTTCTCATCTTCATGATCATACTTTAAGATCAATTTAAACTTAGCAAAATATTAGTTTCTCCCTGGTTATAAATTTTGTTAACATATCTACAGGATTCTAGCTAGCCTGTATCTTTTCCAGCTTCAACTATCCATCCTTCAACATTGATCGTATGAAATGGTACTTGAGATTTATATGTTTAGTCTTGGAATGAAATGATTAGTTCTTTGCAAGATGAATGGCACTTTGTCTTTCACTGTATAACCTTCCTATATTCTTCTTCTTGCCTAATTCTTCTATAAATCTTTGTAACCAAATCATTTCTTTACTGGCCTCTGTAGCAGCAACATACTTCACTTCCTTCGTTGAAAGTGAAACAACACTTTGCATTTTTGCAACCCAACTGACAGTTGTTCCACCTAGAGTAAACACATACCCTACGGTGCTCCTCTTGTTATCTCTATCACCTACCATATCTACACCAACATATCCCTATAGACAAATGTTTGAACCACCAAAGCATAATGCTTGATTTTTGGAACCTCTCAAATACTTGAGAATCCATTTCATTGCCATCTAATGTTCTTTTCCTAGATTTTTCATGTACCTTCTTACAACTCCCACTCCATGTGAAATATCAGGCCTTGTGCTAACTATTACATACATTAAGCTTCTAATTGTTGATGCGTATGGAACTTTAGATATATAATCCATCTCTTCCGGGGTCTTGGGAAACATCTCCTTACTTATTTTAAAATGGCTAGCCAAAGGTGTACTAACTGATTTTTCATTTTGCATATTAAATGTTTCCAAACACCTTTTGTATGTACTCACTTTGAGACAACATTAATTTATGATTTTTCCTGTCTCTAGTAATTCTCATACCAAGGCTTTGTTTTGTAGCACATAAATCCTTAATTGTAAATGAATTCGCCAATTTTCTTTTCCACATTTATTTCCTCATGTTAGACCCTGCAACAAGCATGTCATCTACATAAAATAGCAATATAATATAGTTTCCATCATGTTTCTTTTTATGATAAACACAATGGTCAGAGAGACATCTAGTATAACCTTGTTCAGACATAAACCTGTCAAATTTTCGATACGACTACCTTGGAGCATGTTTTAGGCCATACAAGATCTTTTTCAACCTGCACATTAATTTATCCTTCCCTTTGACCTCAAACCATTGTGCCTACTTCATTTAGATCTCTTCCTCCAAATCCCCATGGAGAAAGATTTTCTTTAGATCTAACTTCTCAAGATGCAAATCTTTTGCTGCCAAAATACTTAAAATAGTTCTAATTGAAGTCACTTTAACAACAAAAGAAAATGTTTTATCAAAATATATAACTTTCTTTTGTGCAAACCCCTTCAAAACAAGTATAGCCTTTTCCCTCTATTTACCTCCATCTTCTTCCTTCAACCTGTAAACCCATTTATTCTATAAGGTTGTTTTACTTGTAGGAAACCTTACTAGGCGGCAAGTTTGGTTATGTATCAAGGATTCCCTCTCTTCTTTCATGGATAGCTCTAGCTTCTTCCTAGTTTCTACTTGCATTGCTTCTTCATAACATTCTGGTTCACCATAATTAGTCAACAATACATAATAATGAAGGAGAGTATCGTTCAGGGGGTCTACTTATCCCGATAGATCTTCTAACACCACTTTCAAGTGTTTGAGGTGCCTGTTGCTGTTGTGGTTATTTATCATTATGATTCTCATGCACCTTTACCTTTTATGTAATCTCATCAACAATTGTGTATTCTTTGTTTTCCTTTTCCTTTATCTTTCCTTGCATCTAATCCTTATACATGACCTTTTCATTTAATATTTCATCTCTGTTGCTAATGATTTTGTGGTTTTCATAACCATATAAATGATAACCAAAATCATTAGCACCACATCCAATAAAGGTATATTTCTTTTATTTTTCCTCAAGATTTGTTCTATTTTCTTTATTAATGTGGACAAAGCCTTCACAATCGAAAGTCTTTAAAATGAGTAGTTTACCTCTTTACCTATCCATGCCTCCTCTAGAATACTGTCATCCAAGGAACTTGAAGGCCCTCTATTTATTAGATAAACAACAATATCTACAACATCTGCCCAAAATTGTAAAGGAAATCCTACTTGCAATCTCATGCACCTTGCATGCTCCATGATTATCATGTTCGTCCTTTCTAACACACTATTTTCTTGTTGTTTCCCAGGAAATATCTTCTCTCAGTCAATTCCATGCTATGAATAATACTTATCATACTCTTTTCTGCAGTATTCACCTCCATTATTCGATATGAGACACTTCAACTTATTTCTTGTGTCATTTTCAACCAAAGCTTTCCATTTCTTGAAAGTATCAATACATCAAATTTATTTTAGATACAATAAATCCAAGTTTTCCTAATTGCATCATCAATAAAACTAACATAATAGTGAAAGCCATGAAGATATTATATCTGAGTAAGTCTGCATAAATATATATGCACAAGTTATAATTTCTCACTCTTCTTTTCCTAGCCAACTCTGATAAATTTGACTCTCTTATATTTTCCATAAACATGATTTTCACAGAAATCCAAATCAACATGCTTCAAACCTGGCAAACAAATTCTCAAGTGAAGAATATGCATCCCTTTCTCACTCATGTGCCCAAGCATATGATGCCACAATGTCATATCTCCTCCTATGGACATTAAAAACTTAACTGAATTAGAAATATCATTGCATAAATACAATGTACCAATCTTTTCTCCTTTTTTTATTACTAGGGCTCCTTTAGTGACCTTCCAAGTTTTGTCTGTAAATGTAGCTACACAATCTTCACCTCCCAACTACCCTATTTAAATTAGGTTTTCCCTTAGACTTGGAACATACCTTACCTCCTTTAATAGCCATTATTTTCCAATATGTTGTTTTATAAAAACCTTACCCATTCCAATGATTTTATAGGGTTTATCATCACCCTGAAAAATCTGTCCAAAATCACCTTGAAAATAGTCATGAAAATTTTTCCTATTATGTGTGGCATGGAATGAGGCCCTTGAATCTACCACCTAGGCATCAATAATATTTTTTAAAGAAAGAATCAAAGAATCTTGCAACACATCACCTGCCACATTCACTTCATGATTGTTCTATTGTTGTCCATCTCCTTCTTTTCCCTTCAGTGCCTTATATTATTTATTTAGGTGTTCTTTATTCCCACATTTCCAGCACACTATCCCCGATCTGGACTTGGATATGCCTTTTCATGACTTACTGTGATTTCCTGGGCTCTTTCCTCTTTCTATTTTTCTTCCCCTAGTATTAGCAGTCAATACATTACCTGATGTCTCATGAGAGCTTTTCTGTCGCATTTCATCACTAAGGATTACACCAATGACATCATCAAACTTTAAAGTACTAGATCCGAAGACAGAGTTACTAATGGACATAAATAAACCATTCCAACTTTTTGGCAATGAGCATAGAAATAATTGTGCCCTAATTTCATCATCAAAATTTACCCCTACAGAACTTAACTGACTGGTAACTATATTAAATTAATTTAAATCATCAATGATAGATCCACCTTCTAACATCTTCATATTAAATAGATGCTTCAAAAGAAATACCTTATTTGACGCTAAGGGTTTTAAATATAGTTTGGACAATGTCATCGTTTAACTTTTTATTGTCATTTCCTTTGAAATGTTGAATGTCACTGACGTTTCCAAATACAACCGTATTGTTCCAAGTGCCTTTCTGTTGAGAATATCCTATTCTGCCTTTTTCATACTCATTGGCTTCTTTGATTTTTTTCTTAATGGTAGGTACAGATATTTCTGATACAGATAATCTTCCTTCTGCATCTTCCATAGCTGGTAGTTTTGGCAGTTAAATTTCTGGACCCTAAATCCACCATCTTCTTCCATTGCTCTCACTCGAACCAAGAACCCTTATTTCGTGCGAGTTTATCAACCAAATAGACCTTCGGCTTTGATACCACTTGTTATAAAATTATATATTACAGAGAAATGGAACACATAAAATATTGTTAAAGCACAAATACAAAAATCCATAAAACAAGAGAGACATAGATATACATGGTCCACACAATTTGTGCTACGTCCACGGAGAAGCAACTAGTCCTTCCTTTTATATTATCCATCAAAATGAAGGGATACAACCTACAACATATCCGTTGTAATTTCTCTTTTCTCTCATATAACCTCCTCTCTCTCTCTCTCTCTCGCTCAGAATAATAATCCACAACCACAATACCATTCCATCATATAAACTGAGGGTTTCCTTCTAGGGAAAAACACCCTAAATTAAAATAACTTCTACCATCAGATCATCTACTTAATGAATGGCTCAGATTGACTATGAAATTATCTTATTTTACAAGGTAATTTTTCATCTTGTTTTAGCTTCAGGGGAGCTGCCCTCGAACCCAGGTGGGGGCGACAAGTCCCCCCCATGTGGAGGGGTGTATATTATTCCTGCGGTATACATCCAGTTGAAACAAATACCTTTGAATCAGGAAGATAATCAAGCTCCACACCTAACATGAGGTTTGTATTACCTCAAAATAAAATGAATTTAAAGTAAAGTAAAGTAAATTGCATGAAAATGATATCTAAACTAGGAAGCAAGTTAACAACAAAGACAAGTACCTAAAGATAAAAAATGGATATTTCTTCATCTAAGCCTATTTAAAAATTAATTTAATCAACCTACTAAATTTAGATATAAAAATAAAGACAATATACTTTGAATTAGTGTTTCATAAGCTAACAATTTCTTCCAAAGACAACTATAGGCCCTAAAAAAGAATTAAAAATCTAGAACAAAATCCTAAAAACATAGTATTTTGAATTATATACCTAGTTCAAAAACATAACATACTTCTTGCATTGGACCCTATAGAAACCATTTCCTAAGGCTATATTTACAATGTTTATACTACCCAAAAAACTTTATGGGACATCAAGTTTAACAAAAGTTTGAAAGTTTCCCCCTCTATAAATCTAAAGACCTTTAATCGACTATCTCCTATGCACACAACCCAAAATGTAGCAAGTAAAGTATGCCCTAAAACTTAAATATTAAAAGCTGCAGGGGTATTAAAACACACATCTATAATCAATAAATTAACCTAACCCCTTTTGGAGTCAACAATCTATTGGGTGGGGAGTTTATAGAAAGGGAGCACGAATTTGTAGATTTAAGATAGATTTTTTTCTAACATACAAAACAAATCGAGGGTTAAATAATAAAAACTACACTTTAAAGGTAGATCCAAATCATATAAACTACGTTCTAAAACACACAAAGAAAGGAAACTATAGCCACAAAATGAAGTACACAGATTTAAAAAATGTTTTTAAACTCATTATCTAGTGGAAGAAAATATGATACACCTATGAAGAAGATTTATAAAGAAGTTGGTCTCTAATAAGCTCTTCCTTGGGAAGGTTCTTTTACTTCCAAAATTTGTGGTTTATCCCTTTTTCTATGACTATAAGTGGCCAAGCCATCTTGACATGGTCATAATAAGTAATTAGTTGATCACATCATGTTTAGAAACCACTTTTAGCATTTAGATGTGTTCACTTTAGGTACTTTTTTGGAAAATTTTGAGTGGAAATAATAAATAGGGCACTTGTATAGTTTGTTGGTGATTTCTATAGTGGAAACATAGATATTTCTAGTGAATTTTCTAATGGAAATTTAGAAATAAGGGGTAAGAACTATAATGACATTTTTTGAGGATGAGTCTTTGACATATATTTCTTATGCTCAAGTGAAGGTGGAATGAATTGGGGTGAGAGGAGTGAATAGAAATGCCATTGTAAGATGGGGTATCTTAGTGGGTCTTGTATATTTGTGTAGATAAAGGAATTATCAGTGATAAAACAATAACAAAACCCTAATCCTTTTATGATTTTCCAATTCTACATGCTTGAAACTACCATAAAGTAGCTTGCTAACTACTACTTCATAACATTAAATTCTTATTCATGATATTCATTTATTCCTTGTTGTTATTCAACATTCATTCTTCAATGTTGCTCAACATTTATTCCATATTGTTGATATATATTTGTTCCTCACGAGTACTTAGCAATCACTACCAACTCTGATATAGGACACCAAGGTGTATGACATATCAATTGCAACACAATGTTCATGGTTGTACATTAATTGATGAGTGAAAGTTTAATAAGTAGTTATCATATGCTCACAAATATTTTAGTTATAGCTTTCTAAGCTCGGAGTAGTTATTAGAATATAAAATATAAGAACCAAGTTAATAATATGAATATATCAAGTTTCATATTTTATAGACTTAAAATTCATATTGAATGTATGATGAAATTATTAGGAATAATAAATTGAAATTGTGCGAGGGTGTTATGTAAGGTCGATTATACTTCGTCCTTAGGGAAAATAAGAATTTCATTAAGTGGGTTTAAGGACATCAATTAATAACTAGCTTGAGGAATATGTGCTCCTTCAAGAGCTAATATGATTAAATTTAGAAATAGACTATAGTATATGTGTTGATTGACATTGTGACTCAAGTATAATCATTAGCCTAATGATATCTAAGAAAAAAGTTTCTGATGGAAAGTTATTATCTCTCATTGTAAAGATTCAAATAGATCACTAGATCCAAAAAGCATTTCTTTATTTTGGACCTAAGGGAATTCAATTTACAAGAAAATCCTCTTGCAAAGGAAGCAACCAAGGTAAATTTTGAGGTCCTTCAACGAAATGAGAGCCAATAAATTGAAGCCGTTACCTAACCTAATTTACATTTCATTAACCATGGTGTCACGTCATCACATTCATAATTGGCACTTGTCACCATATAAAAATCATCACTTGATATTAAGAAAAGGAATTGGATCTTAGGGGACTTGTTCATTAGTGCTATACATGCTAGAGCTAATTCATAGCTAACATTTTAAATCCCTTTATATATCTTATAAGTACTCATGTGAGATAAATATTCAATTCAAGATTGGATTGAATAATATTTTCTAGTGGTGGATGCTTTTATACTTGCATGAATTCCTCAGAAGGTCTTCTATATATATGTATAATATGGTCTGGAGATTTTAATTGGTGCAGAGGATTTCAATGGTCATTTTCTTTATTATTTTTGTATTATAGATTTTTTTTGTTTTTGTTTTAATAGTGTCTCAAATTCTGGGTGTTTGTGACCTTGGGTTGGTTATGTTGCATAACACATGGTTGTTCGAACTATGTCCCTTCCCCACCTTGCTTTTCCCCTTTTGTTTCAATTCTTGGTGGTGATGATAGCTTAGAAGGAATTTAAATGTTGTATTATGGGACTTCTAGTTTCTTGCTTTTCTAGTGCAGTATTAGTCCTTAAAAATGGATTACATAGACGCATAATACTGTCATATAATGCTTGATTAATAGATCAAATTGTTGATTCAAATCTAAATACTTCATCTTGTGGAAGATGGTTTGAAATCTAGTAAAGGTTCACACTTAGGTGCCTCTAATTATAGAACGCCAAACAACTTAACTCAAGAAGGTCTCAAAGAATAATGCATTTTGTATCAAAATTTGAAAGACATATTTTGGCAATCACGATTAACAAACTACCAATATTGCATAAGTTGAAGCCATAAATAAATGTGTTTTCATTCATTTCATTTTTTTACAAAATAATACTTATATTATATTTATCTTAAATTACATATTAACACAATTTATCAAAAAATTCTAAATAAGAATATTTTAGAAACTAGTTTTTACCTACTCTCAATTTTTTTTCTTATTTCAAGACAATATATTATTTGATACCTTGTAGATATTTAGCTTAATTAAACAAGTTCGATAACACATAGCAACATAGTCCATGTCTCTTTGGTAATTATATTTCTTAAATGAATGCCATTTTGAGATCAAGTATAACAAAACAAGCACAATAAAGAAGATTGTTATCATGAAATAAAGCATACAAGTGACCTCCAAGCGATGGTGCTAATTGGTGCATTGATTCCCCTTGGAATATCTTTACTACAATAAGATTATTTCAATCTCATTGAAAAAAAATTGGTGAGAGTGAGAATAAAGCTAACGTCATGAAGTGGAATTCCTCATGACCTACTCCTTGTTATGAATATAAATCCCCTCTGTGGACAGATGTGATCTCTCTAGCCCAATGAGTGGGTTTAGCAATAAATTGAACAAACTAATGCAGAATTTCCTAACTTATGTTTAAAAATACACAGAGAGAGAGAGAGAGAGAGAGAAACCTACCTTGCTATGATGCTAAATGCTCAATCCTTTGCTGATGAATTCGATCCCTTAGCTTCCAGGCTCACTCCTTGCTTGTTCTTACATCTGAGTACCTGTAAGAGAGATCAAAAGATAATAAAAGATACAATATAATACATAGTATATATGAAACATAAACTACTTTATATATCAAGGAGTATTGAGATAAATGCATAAATACTTAGACATTTATGGAAAGTGAAAATCAAATGTATATATTAATGAATTAAAAAGGAAGCATATAACCAATGCCTTGATATTGGAGTCCTCCTTTTGGTGGATTTTCAAGTCCAAGCCAAGCCTCTTGAAGAACTCCTTCTCCAAGTTAGGTGGGCAACATTTAGGCATAATCTCAGCATAGGGATGCAAGCAATCAATGACCAACTATTTGGTGATGGAAATGATTTGATTTATAGGAAGGGAGAGGGAGTTAGGGATCCACAAAAGAGGGAGGAAGGTCCACATCTCAAGGGGAAGGACCTTAAAGGTAGGATCAAGAGCTCCAAGAGGGAGAGGTTGACCATATCTCTACCCAACAACATTCATGTTGTTGTTTCTTGAATTTTCCAGCATGCGAAGCTTCTCCTCCATTTTTAGAAAACCTGCCAGAAGAGGTTCATAATGATATTTCATATCAAAACACGCACTGGCAGAGCTAGGTCAAAGAATTATAGCCTGCCATCAACATGGTCAAGTAATGGAGAAAAGAGCGTTGGTCCTGAAATTTATGGTTTCAGTCAACCTTCTCCATAATTGACTCAGGGTAGGTTTTCTTCCATTCTTCAGGGATGTTTCAATATGTGTTTCATGATGAGCAAACTTCATAGTTGTCAACATTTTGGCACTTTGGAATGTGGAACAGGAAGTGAACAGGAGATGTGAAAAAATAATGTGTAACACTCCCCAATCAATCAATTGAGACAATGATCCACTTGTCATGATCCATATTGAAAAAACACGCTTTACAATCTCCCCATGGTTCAACGAAAACTTTCCCAAAAGATCACATAAAAATTACCATCTCGTGTCACCGTCTACCATGCCAAGAATCTGCATAACACCATTTATGAAACCTTTACAATGTGACGTAAAAAATATTCATTAAATTCCATAAACATTTTCATCTCTTGCCTCCCATCAGCCATAATTTGCACATTCATTAGTAAATTTTAAAGTTTACACATGACGCCATAGTAGAATGTGAATCTTCCTATCATCTAACATCAAATTCCCCATCCCGAAGCTTCTGTTAAGTCACGAATCTCCCGTCATGCTCACATTTGAACGTAACACTTTGAAATAACATCGAGGAATAATTCTTGTGGTAACGTGGCACCAATCTACATATTGGCACCACATTTCACTCTATAACCGAATCAAAATTCTAAGACCACATTTTTACTTGCAATGGGACAGAATGTTAGCATGTCGTACATATCGATTGACCCAATGGTGAGTGCCAACTCAACTTAACAAAAAGTTTTGAAAATGTTAATTTTCTAGTCTATAAACTAACACATTTCATGGGAGTAGTATATAATGCGACCTTTTGGAAATGGATGGGATGTTGGCATCGATGATGGTCATACATAACATGGAAACTATTATGGGGTATTTTGATTTACCAAAAACTATTTTTCCCTATGACACCTATTTGTATCTCCCGAAGGCATGACAATGAACAGGAGACGCCCCCATTGTTCTGCGAGAATGACTCAATTAATACATGCCTGTGGCACAATCCTTTATTTGAAATTCAAAATTTGAAATTTGAGCACGCTACATGAATTCCCATGCCTGCTCATGCTTGGGGTGAATGCATGAACATCTTTGGGGTGGAGAGGGTCGAAGTGGGGATGTCGAGCGATTCTCTAGTAGAAGATGGCTTCACAAAGAATTTATGCCTTCCCCGCTGCTACTACAACTATGCCAACATCATCGACCTCTAATTCAATATTGTCATTGGGGAAGGTACTTATTACTCTTCATTATGTGTTTTGGTGGATTTCAAACTAGCTCTGGAGCATCAACTAATATTCATGTACCTTATATTGTGTTAGATGTAAAATTTTATAATTATTGGATATTCTAAATGATACATTACCTAAAACTATGAATATATGTATGGATTTTATACCTGACGTTAGCCCTTGATTGATTTATATAAATATATAACTTTTGTAGGTTCCTAATTTCCCCACCTGTGTGAAGCTCACAGAACAGGAGATCGTCGGATGATAAACAAGGTGTTATAACTTTTGTTTCTCCTACAACAATTGGTTTTCGCGATATAACAATTTCTCCCACTTCGGATTTCATTTTTTGCGATACAAGCAAACTATAACAACCATGGCGATGTCATATACAAGACATCCATGATTTTTTTTGGGTATCGAGGGAGCTCTTTTCGTTGCCATATTTTCTTGTGCGTGTTGAACCAAGGAGTCAATAACTGGTTTAATGTCTGGTGGAATATGCTCATTCTGTCCACCATTGCTTTCCTGACCATTATTTTCGCAACAATGATCATAGTTGTCATCCTTCACAATTTCGTGGAGTAATTCATGCTACTAGAACTTGAAAGACAACATCAACAAGAATGCAATCACTACTAGACAATTGTCTTCAAGGTGGAATATTGACGAGGAGTTGGCCTCATCCATTGTTGAACTACATAAGAGGGTTCATTGTATATAGAGATCATGGGGACTCTTTTTGGTGGCTACTAAGATGTGCAATTATTGTCATTTTAATCGTTTTCTCAACCTGCATCTTGTTCTCCTAGTCCCATCTCATTTTCCCATGGGACAATGCCTTGAGATTTCCAGTTTTATTAGTTTTGTAGAGTCAATGTGATTCCTAGTTTGTCCATTTTACGGAGATAATGTATACCTCTTGTCATTTTTCGTTCTAGTTGTTATTAGAGTTTACTTGAATAAATGTGTGGCTACTAAGATGTGCATGTCTTGCGATTTTAGTCACTTTCTGAGCATGCCTCTTCTCTGCCTAGACCCCTTTTTTCCAATGAGAATGAACATAATGTTCTGGTTTTATTTGGTTTCGTGTTTTCCTTAATTACAAAGAAACAATGGTCTCGTTTGTTCATGTGTAGGTGAAATGGTGCCTATTTTAGGATTAACTTATGTCAAATATGTAGGTTGTATGCATTTTTAAATCATAAATACAATTCTATTCTCCATATTTTAGGGTTCATGTGCCTTTTATGTATTTATGAATTATAATCAAAATTGTATTCAATATGTTTCAAGATTTTTTGGGATTTATTTCTTTAATAAGTATTATAAATTTATTTAGTTTTTTAAATAATAATTAAAAATAATAAAATGGAAAATTCTAATCCCTTTTTCTTGTCCAATAAAATATTTTAACTAATATATTTTCTTTAATAAAAAATAATTTATATAAATTTTAGAAAATATTTTCTTTAATAAAAAATAATATTTATAGCTTTTTGTTTTTTAAAATGTGTTTTTAAATAAATAAATCTTTAATTTTTTTTTGAATAATTAAACTTTCCAATTAAAATTTACAATTCTAAAATAAATCCTACTAAAATCTGTACAAAATTAATTAGAAAAAATAAAAAATAAAAAGGCCTAGTCTAAAGAGGTGATGATTTTTGTAGGGAAGTAGAAATCAAGAGGAATCAAGAAAGGGCTAACAATTCCATATAATTTTCAATAAAGTGGAGTGACATAGAAGAATGTGAGTATAGCTGGAGCATCCAAGGGCATGATCCATGATTAGGATCTGCGAGGAGGCTTGCAACACAACAATGTACCTATAAAACATGAGTCCTCACAAGCCAGTGGAGGACAAGATTCGTGAGGAGGCTTTAAAGGAGTGAAATCAAAGGTGAGAAACCTTCATATATTTGGAGGTCCAATGTATGTTCATATTCCTTCTAAGAAGAGGATTAAATTAGAGCCCTCATTTGAGAGAGGGATTTTTGTTGGATATAATGAGATATCAAAGGACTACAAGGTATACACTCTAGGGCAGAGGAAGACAATAGTTAGCTGAGATGTTAGATTTCAAGAGGGTAATACCTTTAGAAGGCCATATGAGACATGTTTAATAGTGGAAAATGATTGGGAGTGAGAGGCTTCGAAGGTTGGGGAGGGACCAACAACACGAACAACATGGACATAGTCTTTTGATCAAGAGGAGGAGTGAGATGTTCCTTCGATCTTTGCCATGAGGAGTCTAATACGGGATAAGTAGACATTGCGAGATGATGAGGAGGACCACGTAGATGCTCCTAGCAACATTTATCTTCCAATTATATGGCCTTAGTGACCAACTGTTGGCATAGTGGGTCCCCATCTAGGTTCAGAGTTAGTTGCGCCAAACAAATCCCTAAACTGCTAGCCCTTTCGGCATCAATCCGTGGAGTGCAGAGTGAAGTCTCACTCGAAGCAGTATGGGGGATGCTGGAACCAAGTTTCTGCACCCAGAGATTAGTGTGATGTCGTTTGTGCCCTAGATATGCCTTCACACAGATCAATAAGCCTTTTATGGATTATCGATATAACTCCTTTAGTTAGCCTCTACACCTCCGTGAAGGTCTACAACTGTCTTTCGCGAACCCTCAATAGACGAGTCAACTACTTACGCGCACCAAAGTTCATTCTTAACCCAATAATTACCCCGATTGGCTTAAATGTTCGATAACTTTAACATACAACAAGATAATCTTCGTGTAAATAGTTAACAGTAATTGCGTTCATATAATAGTATAAATCGTGTAAAATCACGTATCAATACATCATTATTTCATAAGCCTAACATTCATCACAACATAAAGCGCATTTGTTCATAACAGAAATAAATAGGCAAAATACAGGAATTTCAACAATAATCTTCTTTATTAATACTCAGTTCAACTTACAGACTCAAGACTTCCCTGCACACTCAACTACAGACTCTACTCTAGGCTTCTGCGTACACCGTTGTAGAGCCTTTCTTCCTACTCTTCTGTGCTAACTCTCTAGACTTTTCTCATAGACAACTTCTTTTCTCTATCATGATCATGCCTTAGACTCTCTAAGACACACCTATTTATACATTCCCATGGTTTGCAGGCCATGGGTAGATCTTCAAAAGGTCGACTCAACTTACATAAATAAGGGTAAAACCCTTTTTGAATCTTTAAGTATCTACCTACTCTGCGACCACAACTTCCAAAGACTTTACATATTTATGCAACAAAACTTGACCCAAAATTGACCCTAGGGGACCCCATCCCAACAGGCCCCCAACATAAAGATTGTGACTCACCCTCGAGTCACTCTGCTAGTGCAGAGATCTTACTGTGAAGACCCCCCAGCTCTACTTGTGCAAGTGCTACTGCAGTCACGCTTTGCATGGTTACATGTTTGATCTACTCTATCAGCTGCTCTGTGGCTTGTACTGCACTATCCTCCTTGATTTTCTATTGTGTACTCTACAAGTTCACCAATTTCTCCTGAATGTTGGCAGAGACGATGTAGGCCTCATCCAACCAAGGCCCCAATCTGGCCTTGATGATTTCCTCTTTCTTCTGCGCTGTTGCCACCTGTGTAGGCAACTACTTCTCCTCCTGCAACCTAGCTAGGCATTGTGCTATACCAACGGTGCGTGTCATTGCCCTTACTTCATCATATTGTGTCTGGATCTCGCACACTGTTTTATTCAAGAGTTATAGGGTGGGATCCTCCTGTAGCGATGTGACTACCTCCATAGCCTACTCAAAAATCGCGCTACATTCTACCACCGCAGCATCCACTGTCGCAACTCCATCCTCCACATGGGCTTCGCACTGTTCACTTACCTCTGGTGGAGTTATAGGCTGTGACTTCAACTCCAACTCTATTATCTCCAGGTTCAGCTCGATTTGAACTCTAGTCAATTCTGTCTTGGCATCGTGCACACCTGCAACCAGCTTTCTGATCTTCACGTCCAATGACGCATCCTCCAGTATATGAAGTGTAGGTAATGTTCTGTAGGCTTTTGTCGCCACGACTGCAATCTGGGTGCTCTGCACCTAAATTTTCTTTTTTGCCTCCAACGCCTCCAACTTCTCAGTGAACATATGTTTGTTGTTTACTTGATACTCACTTATGAGCCTTAGTATAGGTTGCTCCCACGCCCGGAACTTCGTTGTCACACCTTTTGTAGCGTGTGAAGATACTCATTTGGGAGCGCAGCCAGGTTGAGGTCGATGTTCTTCAAATAACTCACTATGGCCTTGTCATCAGTCGCCTCTATGCTCAAGGAGCCATCTGGCAACGTGACTACCCGAAGATCCAGCGATCGAACCATCTCTGCTACCTGAGTGGTCCTCACTGCCAAACTTGTTGGTGTAGCAATGATCTGCCCTGCTCCTACCTAGATCCTATTTGTTTGAATCTATAGCTTGCACAAATCCTTCTGAATGGTGTGAAACAACTGTTGTTGATGCTTCTCAAACTACTACAGTAGTTCTGCTACGGTATCTCGCACCTTGTCTGCTATCTCGTCCAAATCACCGTCTGTCAGAGTAATTGGATCCAGTGACGGCTTGGTCACCTTTGATTTCTTTTGTGGCCCTTCCTTTCCTTGTTCCCTGTACCTTTTAACCTAGAAGGGAGTGCTCTCCTGCTCCTCCTGACCACTGTTGCCCTGCTCTGAATGCTCCTCCTCCTCTGTTTGGGGCGACAGAGAATTTTCACTGCACTTGGAGCCACGTTCTTCTTGTTCGGCTTGCTGCTTCGTGGCGCACTCCACTTCCACTCGAGCCTTCTCCTCGGCCTCTTTGTTCCTCTTCTTAGCCAATTGCGCGACCTTCTTCTTGGTTGCTTCCTTATTCTTCTTCTCTACGAACTTGCTAGTAACTACGAAAAGATCAAATGGAGAATGCCAAACTATCAGTCAATGCTTAATGACCTTCTTAATAACATTATCTAGAGTGAGATAAGGTAGATCAAACCATTTTTGATATGGATCCTTCCACACCTAGATGTTTACATGGTGAAAGTCGGCTTTGAACTCTGCATACCCCGAAATTTGTTCAAACACGGTAGGTGATAAGCGTGGCTTCTGGTTGATGGCCATGCGAATGATTGCCTCCATCAGCACCCAAAATACTCTAGTCTCTATGACGCCCAGGACATCCTTTGTTGCCCAGAGGGATGCAAACTATGCAGCCTTTGACAAATCCTTCTCCACGGGAGGAAACTGACTATCCTCTGGTATATCCCATGCGACGAGAACAATTCAGAGCAACAACCATGAATAGTGGAATGTTTTACTCTCATCCTACACCTCTCGACAGTTCATGAGGAACTCACTACAAAGGTAGCACGCCAAGTTGAATTGTACACCCTCCATGCACTCGGCAGCCAAAGAAACCACTGGTACTGGAACCTCGTCCACGCAACATTTTCTCATAACTTTTCCCGCAAGGATCTGTGTGGCAATCTTTACCACGGGTTAGTGATATAGGTAATAGATTACTTGCATGGCTTCTTCTCGAGCTTGAATTTGTCCTTCATTTTCCCTATGAGGTCATGCTCGCTCGTCTTTCCACCAAACTCCTTGGCCAGATTCAACCCTGAGTGCGGCAACATTGTGATCTAATGGATCAGCATGTTAGTGATAGGGATTGACGTGCTCAACCACAAACAATCATAATGCACCAGGGTGAGAAACTGCTTGATCACAATTAAGTTGATGTTGGAGCGGTGGTAGTGGGGAACCCATAATAGGTTCAACAACCTTGGCTGATTCACTCCATGAATCTTCTCCGCCATCTCTAGCGCAGTGACACTTAATTCTTTGTAGAACACCCTCTTCATGTAGTTTTTTGTTTCCATGTGGGGGAACCTCTTGTGGTCCGCCAGATCCCAGTCTTCGAGCTTGAGGTGGGGAATCTGCACCAAGTGCGGTCTTTCAAAAGTGATGTTCCCCGATAGTAGGGGTGTCTTGAGGAGGAATTTTCCTCCATCTGGGTCCTTAGGGACCTTCAGTTTTACTTTGCACGTAGGGATATAATCCGAGAACATGGATATAGGATCCACCCCCTTGGAGTCTATATCCTCCATGCCTTCTTTAGCCTCCAAGTCCACCACTTTCCCCTTAGCGCTTGATTTTT
Source organism: Pinus tabuliformis (assembly GCA_031772625.1). Lineage (NCBI taxonomy): Eukaryota > Viridiplantae > Streptophyta > Pinopsida > Pinales > Pinaceae > Pinus > Pinus tabuliformis. The sequence continues at coordinate 200,442,408 of CM062820.1, read as the reverse complement.
CCTTCTTCTTAGCCTAGGTGGTTGCATGCTTCCTCGGTGACTCATGCACTGGCATGGGCTTCTTTTACATGTCCTTCTTAGGTCTGGGGACTTCCCTCATCGGTGTAGGCTTTCACCTAAGTGACCTCGACACCGTAGGTACTGCAGCTGGAGTCTCCATGTTCATCACCTTTGGAGCAGCTCCCTCAGAGGCAACAACTCCTCTAGTACTAGCAATCTCTCCTGGTCCAGACATCATGCTGAGAATAAACCACTGGGCTTCATCGGGTAACTTATCAAATATAGAACTACTGACCAAATCAATGTAAACTTGAGGATTCATAAACAAACGACAGCTAAACAATGAAATTCTAAGGATGCAAAGTGTTTTTTGTTGGAAAACCACATGTAATTTATGGGAAAATTTGAATTCAATTTCGATCGTTCCCCCAGAATCCATCCATAAATTTTGAATTAGCAGCAAATTTCCAAATATTTCACTCTTTAAATTCAGTCTTAAATGTTGCCCCCTTCTCCTCTTAATTGTCCCCTCATTGTCAAATCATGAACAGTTATTGTAACGGTCACCTTCTATCTATGTTGTACGATCTCTCCCCCTATAGCGCATCTCCCTTCGCACTTCTTCTGGTACTCTGACATCATTCATTTTCGCGCAGCCCACTTGTCGCATAGCTCTATAAACCGAGTAGTGTAGTTTATAGTCCTGCACCTCCTTACAGTTGCCTTGAGCGCTAAGACATTCCTACCATCATGTAGTCATTGGGTCAGATCCCCGATGTATGGCTTCAATAGGCTTCCATTTACCCTTCCTGGGAATGGGTCTCCATTCAATTTCGTGAGCTGAACTGCTCCACCATCTGTAATCTCTTTGATAACATATGGCCCTAGCCAGTGCATCTGAAATTTTCCTGGAAACTTATCAAACTTACTATCATATAATGAAACCAAATCATTTACCTTGAAGGTGCATAGTTTGATGTGCTGATCGTGACAAGATTTTTCACATTCCTTCTGAACCTGTTGATGGAATCTAGCCAAAAACTATCTTCCTCGAGCTCTGTTAGTTGTGTAAGCCTTTGTTCTAAGGCTCGCGGTCTGCCATTCCTGTGAAAGTCCTATGTGCAGACTAGGCATAATGTATTCCATAGGCATTACAACTTCTACCCAGAGACCAACCTAAAAGGTGTCTGACTAGTAAGCTTTTTACAAGTAGTTTTGTAGGCCCATAACACTGCTGGTACATGCACGTCCCAATAATTCCGTTGCACATTAAAGACCATTTTCAACGCATTCTGCAATATCTTATTAAAAGCCTCAACCGTTCCATTGGACTAAGGATGGTATGGCGTACTCTTATGATGGTAAAGCTAGAACTCTTCTATTAGTGAGCTAATCGTTTCATTGAGAAAATGAGTACCGTGATCGCTCATCAAAACCTTTGGGCAACCAAACCTGGCCAACATATATTCAAATAGAAATTTTGCTGCTGTTGCCCCTGTACAGTCCTTCACAGGTTGTGCCTCTGCCCATCTAGTCAAATATTTGGTCACGGTGATGATATACTGCACACCTGTTTTCTTGACTAGAGGTTGAATCGGTCCTACAAAATCAATTACCCATTTCTCAAATGGCTGCAATGACACCTACAGACGCAAACATAACTCATCCCTTTGCGATGGCCTCCCTATCCTCTAACATGCATCCCATGCCCTACAATATACTTCAGAATTCTAATGCAACGTCGACCACCACAACCCAGCATGAAAAATCTTCAGCGTTGTCGCTTTTCCTGCATAATGTCCTCCCACGGCTCCTCCGTGAGCTTCAGTGAGGATACTGTTTCTTTCAAAGTCAGGAACATAATGTCAAAGTATTTCGTCTAATCCCATATTATACAAATGACTTGTAATAACTAAAAAGTCTGTCGCGCCCACCACCAATTCTTTCTTTTGTTGACTGGTGTATCCCTCTAGAGCCATCCCTATGGTCAGAAAGTGGATAATGTCCACAAGGTGATTATCCACTATGCGCACCGTGAAGATCTGCGTGTTAGGCATCCATTCCTCAAAATTGGTAGGGTCCTCCCCTGTTTCAATGCATGACATATGGTCTGGCCCTGCATTCAACTTTCCCGGCTTCACAATCACCTCGAAATCATACTCCTGAAACAACAACAACCGTCTCCTTATTCCCCCCCCCCCCCCCCCCCCCCCCAACACAGACTTATTAACTAGATATTTCAATGCAGAATGGTCTGTGTACATGCTAAAATGTCGTCCTAGCAGGTAATGTCTGAACTTCTGGAGCTTACACAATAGACAAACCTTCACGCTCTGTTTTTGAATAATTCTTTTCAGCCTTAGACAACTTCATGCTCGCAAACGCTATAGGGTGATCCAGTTCTCCTTCGCCAGCCTGGGTCAGCACTGCTCCTAGCGCAATACATGAGGCATCTACATGCACATGGAACTCCTTCCTCCAATCTAGGAAGATTAGGATTAATGCGGTGACCATTTTATCCTTCAGTACATCCAGGCTACACTGACATTCCTCATCCCAGCAGAATGTAGCATCCTTGTTCAGTAGCTTTTCCATAGGCGCGGTAATCTGAGCATAACATGTGATGAGCTTTTGATAGTATCAAGTATGGCCCAGCATTGTGCAAAACTATTTAACACTTCTTGGCACTTTCAAATTAACTATTAATGTGATCTTAGTAGGGTCCACCATAAGCCCTTGCCTGCATACCACAAGACCCAGCAAGATCCCAAAAGGGACAAAAAACAAACATTTCTTCAAGTTTAGTGCAATCTGATACCTTTGGCACGTATCCAACATTAAGCGCAGATTGTCTACAAGGCACTTGACTAACCCAAATATTGTCCAGTCGTCAAACTAGGCCCCCAAGAATTTGTGAATAAACTTTTTGAATGTCACGATGACTACACGTGAGAAGATTGTTGGTGCATTCTTAAGTCCAAAAGGCATCATTTTATACTGGAAACATCCCCACTCTATAACGAAGGTGATCTTACTCCTGTCTTCTGGCGCGATCTTTATCTGATGGTATCGAGAGAACCCATCAATGAATGAATAGGCCTCTTGCCTGCCAACATTATCCAGTACTTCATCTGTGAAAGGAGTTGGAAAAGGATCGTGAACTCAAGCATCATTAAGCTTCCTAAGATCTATGCAAATCCTTATTTCATCCATCTGCTTCTTTTCCTGAATGACCATGAGAATCACCCAATCAGATTCCTTCACCAGTTCAATAATACCCGCCACAAGCATCTTATCCAACTCCAAGCGGACATTTTCCTTGTATTTGGAATTAAGGTGATATGGCCTCATCTTAACGGGCTTTGCATCTGGTTTCAAAGTTATTTTCATCACTCCCAAATCACCTAGGATGCCTTTCAAGTCCAAAAATTTGGTAGGGAATAAATCCTAATATACGCAGAGCAACTCAGTGACTTTTTCCACTGCAGCATCATCCCAGTAATCCCCTATCTTCGCAAACTTCGGTTCCCCTTCTGTACTAATGTTTACTTACTTATTTTTCAGTGGCGCAGTGACGTCAGGGTTCTCTATCTGTGGTCCCTCTACTTTGCGATGGCCTTTTGCTTTAGGGACGTTTATATTCCTTACATCCTCATCCTCTCCTTCAGCATTCATATTATAGAATTCCAATGTATAGTGCAACTGGGTGCTCCAATCTGACTGAACCAATTCCAAGGGATCCTACATAATTCTGAAGATTGTTGCCTTAACCTCCTACAATGCTTAATCAATACTTTCAAATCCATTTTCAAAGCAGAATGTCCTCATGAACCCCTCTCTTAAGTTATCCCATTCCGCGGTTCTGCGACGGAGCTTTATTTCCAAATACCAATTCATAGGGATGATGTCCAAAGTGTGACAGAAAATATGCAACCACTCTAGCTGCAGCTCCAGTCCATAAACCTTAGTCCACTTTTCCAAATGATCCCACAGATCATTTCTCCCATCATATTTTTTAGTTAGCTGAAATTTCAAGTGACCGAACCACAATCTCATCATGCTCCTATAGTCATGGCATTCTTCAAAACTGTCTTTATGTGTATCCCCCCACCATGCAGGCATAGCGCACAGCGCCAAATCCATCCCTTGGAAGCGATTCTTCTTAGGCACTTCCCTGTCAAATGCATCCATAAATTTATCTACATAAGTTATACCATCATAATAAGGAAAACTTCTTACCTTGGATGATACACAACGCAAAAATTTAGTCATCAAATTACAGCGCAGTATAGATACTTCATGCAACCTATTTTGCCAGTGCTCCAAGTCTTCATCCAAATCTAATGTACAGGAGCTTTCGCGATCCCATGTGATTCTTCCATCAGTTTTCGGATTAACCCAATCTTGGTCTCACGCTGTTATTTTATAGATCTGGTCCAAATCATCATCACTCTCCTCATAGTCGTGGAATGGTTCAGTATAGCGTAGTCCTTTTGTAGGGTCCAATGGTACTACCGCGCGAAGAATTTTCCTTTCAAACGACATTGTCTACTTCTTCAAATTGATGACCCCATTCATGTCGATAGCCTAATCAATTCCAAGGATCGTGGGATATTGATTGTTGTCATCAACAATCTCTATTACTTCAAAGTCATCCAACTCACTTGCACCTTCTATATCTACAATCACCCCATAGGGATAATCTTTTGTTGATTTTCCATTCTTAATTGAATCGGAGACCACTACAGTGCAGGCCTCCCCATTATTTCCTAAGTATGTTTAGGCAAAACATTCACATGCAACCCCAGATCCAAAATAACTTGATCCATCTCGTATTCTCCTATTTCTATGGTGAGCCTCATCTCGCGCCCTGTTCTTGCCTTATGTCTATTGATCTTTCTAACCATATGGTGACCATCAAAAGAATTATCCCTACCAGCACATTTGTTTATCAACTCATGTAATCCTTTCACAACCCTGTTGTCGCAAAAGAGTTTCATGCAAGTCTCCAAGAAAGTAGTAAGCATGGAGGGGTAAACTTCTTCAGATAGCCTATCCTGACTTCCTGAGTTAGAGGCTTCAGCGAAGATTTTTTTCTTCCATGAAAATTTCCTTTGCATGCTCCAGATCATACCCAACTTATTTTTCTAGAGCCTTGCGGAGCCATCCACCTTCTTCAAGTTGTTTTCCCTTATCGTCACCAGTCTTCATACCACTTTGCAACATGATATTCACAATGTCATCCTCTTTGCGAGGCTCGACTCTCATCATTTACAATTTCTGGGTAGGTTGTTGAGGTTGCGTCTTCTTATCCTACATTTTAGCTATAAATATAGGGCATTCTTCTATTGCGTGGTCAAACAAAGTACAATACCGGCATGACGGGTGTGTCTAGCTCGTACACTCCCACATGTAATATCCTTGCACTCCGCAATTATAGAAAATAACTTGCCCTCAACCTCTCCCAGGTCCTCCTCCTCCTCGGCCTCGTCTGCGCCCCTGATATCCTCCACACGCTCCCTCAGCACCTTGATCTAGAGGCTGAGTTTCTTTTTGCATTTGATACGCAGGCATTCTTTCCATCATCAATTCATAGCTATGATAGTTACGTTCATCGTGGCCCATTGATTTACAAAAATTACAGAATATTTGTTGCGGTGTCTGTACAAACTTTTGTAGCAAGTGACAATTGTATGTTACATGTTTTCCTGCTACTTGATAGATAACGCACCATAGCGCGGGCCCTGTTCTTGGTCTACCTTTAGCTTCCTGCCTTAAGCGAATTTGCGCTCCTCTTGCCATATAATTTGTGAAAACAGAGTACTGATCCTTATCATGCCCTTGGCTTTTACACTTGAGGCAACAAACTTCTTCACACATTTCTGGTCAAGCCACTTATTCCTTCTTCAAGCTCTGAAACTCCAGGAAAAGGTTCTACAACTCCACATGATTCTGTTGAACTCCCAACATAGCATCCTGGATAGGTGTCTCATGTAATCTCATTGTGATCTCCAGCGCTTCCACTTGAGTCCCTATATTTTGTTGTGAAAAAGCAATCCTTAAATGACATAGGAGTGTGGCTATAAACCAATCACGGTGCTGACTGTATATGAGGTTCATATTGGCTTCACGAATTTTACATTTCAGTCCCTGATCCAGCTCCCAGGGTGTTTCGTTGATCCTCATTGTAATTTCCTTGAACCCCACTACTGATTGCGTTTTGAACTTTGGCCTACCAAATTCCTTATTCAAAGCAGTCTGAGTGTCTACTAATGATGCCAACAGATTATCAGTGCAGTACATAATGTACCATGTCAACGTGCGATCTTGTAGAGAAGTAACCAACTGCAATTTCTTCATATGATCATTTCTAATATTCTACGATTTCCACAAAACCTTTGCAATGAACCAAAACTGGTCCAGGTCCTCATTTCCCAAGCCCTTGAAAATAGGAAACTTCATCATATTCGACATGTTGAACTATGGCAGAGGTGGTGGTGGTGTGGGTGAAGGTGTATGCTGTGGGGGTGAAGGTGGATGTGGTGTGGGAAGATGAGGTATTCGCAGAAAGACTTGTCTTATCAACTATACAACGCTTCGCGGTGAGGCCTGTACTACTCCCTCATCATCGCTCGAAGGAGGTTCTATCAATGGGTTGTATTTGGGACCTGCTCTTTCTTGATTTCTAAAGAATCGTCCACTTTATTTAGATCCCAACATCAAGGCAATGGCATAACTCACTTTTCACGCAAGATCATTTAAATCCAAGTATTCAAAGATTTCAAATACTTACCTCGTGGTCCTTTGAAAAAGCGTCGCTCTACTTCACTATAGTTGACTCAGGTATTGACTCTGAATTCTGTCACAAATCCTCCTATGACTCGATCAAGCCAGTGATTGATAGTGCGCACGATCTTATCTTCAGGGGCTTCCAACCTCCACACTACCTCTGGGGTCCACACTATTGGACTTTCAAGCCTCCACCTTCCTTGGCCATCTGCCAATTTAGAGATTGACTCGTATAGTTCGATCGTGAAGGTGCAGAAGAAGATCTCGTGTATCTCTGTTTACAGATATCTTTCCAACCACTATTATTTTGTCAGAAATGGATTTCTGTTTTCTTGCACCACGAATCCGTGGATATTTCTATCCAACCACTCCTCAATTTCTTTCTTGGTCAGACTCTAGTGATGCGACATCACACATATCTTTCTGCATATCCCTGTCCTGGAAACAGAACAATTTGTTGGCTTAGTGGGTCCTGACCCAAGTTCAGAGTTAGTTGTGCAAAATAAATCCCTACACTACTAGCCCTTTCGGCATCAATCCGTGGAGCGCGGACTGAAGTCTCACCCGAAGTAGTATGGGGGGATGCTAGAACCAAGTTTCCGCATCCAGAGTTCAGTGTGATGTCGTTTGTGCCCTAAATATACCATCGTATAGATTGATAATCCTTTATGTCTTATCAATATAACTCCTTTTGTCAGCCTCTAGACCTCTATGAAGGTCTAAAACTATCTTTCGCAGACCCTGAATAGACGAGTCAACTACTTACGCGCACCAAAGATCGTTCTTAACACAGTAACTACCCCAATCATCTTAAGTGTTCGATAACTTCAACATACAACAAGATAATCTTCGCGTAAATAGTTAACAGTAATTGTGTTCATATAATAGTACAAATCATCTAAAATTGTGCATCAATAGATCATTATTTCATAATCCCAAAATTCATCACAACATAAAGCGCATTCGTTCATAACAGAAGTAAATATACAAAACACAAGAATTTCTGCAATAATCTTCTTTATTAATACTCGGTTCATCTTACAGACTCAAGACTTCCCTACGCACTCAGCTACATGGGTCTGCACACTCAGTTGCGGACCCTACTCTAGGCCTTTGCGCACACAGCTGCAAAGCCTTTCTTCCTACTCTTCTGCACTAACTCTCTAGAATTCTCTCATAGACAACTTATTTTCTCTATCATGATCATGCCTTAGACTCTCTAAGACACACCCATTTATACATTCCCATGGTCCGCTAACCATGGGTAGATCGTCAAAAAGCCGGCTCAAATCACATAAAGAAGGGTAAAACCCTTTATGAATCTTTAATTATCTACGCACTCCGTGACCACAACTGGTGGAGACTTTACATCTTTATACAACAAAACTTGGGCTTTTTCCCCAAAATTGACCCTAGGGGACCCCATCCCAACACCAACATCAGTGAGTTTGAGCCTTTTACCTTTGAAGAGGGAGCATACCTTTGAAGGTGTATATTTTCTAGTGAGTGCCAGTATTGCAGCAAGAATACTGCAACTCCTGGGCTACCAACTTTACTTTTATCAACCCAGTAGTTCGTAACAAACTTGGAAGCGTCGATGCTATATGCACAAGTACTAGTTCTCACTGTAGGTTGTCACTTGGTTAACTGACGCGAGATCACTAGGAGATCAAGCCAACTTCTATATATTTTAGAAGAAGCTCTATGTGTGATGAAAGGAAATAAATATTACTCTATAGATGCTATTCTAACTACAGAAAGGAGAAAGACTGGAATGTAAAGCAAAACCTAGTAAACCCTAATTAACAAACTAGTTATACTTTTGCCAAAAACACTATGAAAAACATGAAAAAAATGCCATTACCTCCTCAAGGAAGTAAACAGAATCTAACCATGCTATTTCTGGAAGTAAATAAGCAAAAAACATATTTTTGGATTTTTATGTGTTTTATGTGAATTTAACATGCATCTAATTTATCATGTGTAAGTGTGGCAGTGAACAGGTGGTGTTAGAGGGTGGTTTTGGAGCTTGGCAGGATGTAGGATGGTGTGGATGGGTCCTAGGAGGTCTTAGGTGGCCTTCTGGAGGATTTTCCCATACTCAACCTTCAAAAGAAAGCCTACAGGAAAAACTACAGGAGGTCAAAGGAAAACTACAGGAGGAAAACAGGGAAACTACAGGAGGCCTACAAGAGGAGGCCGAGAGCAATTTTCGTTGTTTTGAGGGTGTGAGAGGGGGTGGAAAAGGTGGATGAAGTTTGGAATGAGGTGTTAGGGTGCCTAAGGTCTACCATGAATCACCGGGAGAGAGAAAGATGATTGGGTTTGCTCAAGGAGAGCGGAAGAAGTTCTATGAAAAATGAAGAAAACTAGGGCAGAATTGAGGTTAGGTTTGGGAGACCTATAGGGCATGGATCAGATGGAGGGTGTGATTTCTGGTAAGTTGGCCTACTATTAGAAGATATTTGCTGCATAGAAACTAACAGTCAACCAAGAAAATTAAGCAACCAATGGAATGAGTACATCCTAGGAAAAATAGAGTTTTTCATTAAAATGGCCTAAATCATGATGTATAGAAGGAAATTCTGGGAAATGTTGCGAGAAAGGAAAGCATGCAAAAGGACTATTGTAAATCAGGAAGTGAACATGATAAAGAAGATCTAACGCACAACAAAGCTGAACTATCAACCTACTAGAGAGCTGCAAACACTAGAAGTCCTAGGAATGAGGAAAATATGTGGTTTTGGGGCAACAAGAGAGTATTTGCCTCAAATCATGGTCCTAGAGGGAGGAAGAGAGGCCAAGGCATTGTTGCTAGCCTTTTAAGTCTTCTCTGATCACTGCTTAACCTACTATAGAAATCACAGATGGAAGCAAGCTACTAAATCATCAAAAGCAACCTATTCTTAACCATAATAGAAATACATCTAACAACAAACTAATATACAAACCTAAGTAAAGAATACAAATACAAGTAAAGAGAAGCTTGGCTGCTTGGATTGGGCCCTAACCCAAGAGCTTCAGCCCTCTGAGGTAACTCAGTGCTAGCTCAAAAAGGATTCCATCTTCATTATCAAAAAATAGCAAGATTACATAAAACTGTCATAAAATAGTAAGCTCGAAATTTGAGCAGAGTTTACATGAGCCAAAAAAAATTCAACCCTATTGAGGCCCTAGGCCTCTCTACTTATACATCTAAAGCTACCAACATCTTCCTTAAAATCAGGGAGGCTTGGCTCCCAAAACTCGAGATAACTATCAATCATCTTCCACTTGCTCGGTTGCCTTCTAGTGCATGATTCGGCTACTTGTACTCTAAGCTGAATGAAGGGGAATTCGATGTGAGGAGCAATAAATGAGGGGGATTCCCTCCTATAAGTCCTCTCCTCTATCTACTTCAAGTTATTGTTGTAGTTTGACCACTAGATCCTTGACTTTGACCTCGAAATCCATCAATAATCTGCATTAAATACATGTTAGACCACATGGCTTAATAACTAACTCAACTCACCCTATAAGCATACATATAATCTAAAAATAATACAATAAGCTAAGAGAATGGTTGATTTGACTAGGTTAGGAGGTAAAATGAGCCCATATAATTACCCATTTATGAGGCTCATCATTTTTATCCACCAAAAGGCTATATATGGTCAATGTATTATAAATACTCCCTACACCCACATCTAAATGTGTACAAGTATGAAGAGTGAAAAGTGAAAAATGCATACAACACAACATACCTATTAGTGTCATTTAGGAGCACTACAAGTAATGACTCCATATCCATGTTTACCAAGTCTACCACCTATATACTCAATGAAGTAATATGAAACCAAATCATTTAATATACATTTCATCGACCAAATATCCAACGAATAATAATAGTGCATGATGAGAAATGTTGTGAAAATATTGTCCAATATCATTTTGTAAGGTATCATGCTCTTCTTCATTCTCTAATTCACAATTTTAAATATGAAGAGAATTGCTCACAAAATTGCATCAACAAAAAAACAAAATTTTAATTATAAAGCGATGAATATTCTTATCTAAATAATGAAGTATTCCTTCATTAATCCATTGTGAATCTTTTAAAATCAAAAATAACAATTCCTAGAATTCACTACCACAATTTCTCTAATTACACAAAAAGTCCATCTTACTTTCATGATCCTAGTATATTTAATTAATCAAAATCTCATTAAGTTTTTTTAAAATATAGTAAGTAGAAATTTTCATTTTGTCCCGTTCAATATTTTAAGCATATTTAATAATTTTAAAATCATTTACTTTCTATATAAAAATTTAAATATTCTTCAAATTACTTAATTTTCATACAAAATCTTTACTATTTTAATTTTCAAATCTTTAATATTTCTAATTTTCTTTATAAACATTATAAAATATATTATTTTAAAGTACATAGTTAAAATATTTATTCCATCTGATATACTTACCTCTTTTCTACTTTTATATATGCATTAAGTGTCATTGTTAAATAACACCTTTTTGATAACCTTTGTAAATGTATGTTATTATTATTTTAATTTTAAATTATTTTATTTTAATTAAAAATAAATACTTTAAAATTCTTGACCCTTTAAAATTGTGTTCTCAACTAAGTTGGACAACAATAGAAACATTGAAACTATGATAAACTAACAATATCATTCACACCACAAAAATTTGCAGGAAAATAATAGCGTGATGGAAACAATCAATTTGATAAACCAAATGCACACTAAAACTTATGTTACATTAATTAGTCACACTATAAATAAATCAATCATTGGTTGAAGATAAAATTCTATCTTAACCACACAATCAGTTAGTTGCGTAAATATCTCAACCAAACACTAAAGTAGGAATCATCTAAACAACTCCTGAAGAATAGGAACAAGCTCCAAACCATCACAACTAAGACAAGTAGGAATTATATTTTCCAAATCCCCCCCTTAATGACTATTTATCTCAATCTAAATCAACAAATTTTAGTGTGGTGTTGTTTACAAACATAAAGAAGAATATGTCAACAGCCATATAAAGGAACAACCATCCACCGAAATGCATGGGTGCCCAACCACTGTAACCATCAGTCTACTAGGATGTCCTTCACAAACATGGTTCTGCCAACCGTTATAACTGCATACCTATCCATCATTATCAAATTTGAAATCTTCTGTTACGAAACCAGCTCACAAAAAGATAGAAAAGATAGTTGAACGCCTTCGAATTCAGCCTCTTTGAGGGGGAAACCTCCTTTACATTACACAAATGAAAAATTCTTAGATGATACAAATGACAAGACCTCCTTTCTATATATAGGAGTCTAAGGGGTCATAATATAATCAGAGTCGACATAACAATAATAATGTAAGGGCACAATAATAACAATAGTGGGTTTCTATGGGGCACACTAATAACAATAGGGGGCTTCTATGGGACTACCTGGGTACAACAATATAATAAGGGGGTTTTACTAATAACAATAAGGGGTTACACTAGTAGTATAGGGGCCTAACATGCCCCTCTCCTTCAAAAAGTGTTGTCCTCAACGCTTGACTAGTTCTTGATGCTTCTGTATAAAATTCTTGTCCTTCCATGTGAAACCTTCAACAGGTAAGTTCTTCCACTTGATGAGATACTCTGAAATTGATCGATTTCGTAGCTGCCTGGTTCTTATTTCTGTGACTGCTCCAGGTTCTAATATGATTTTTGCTTCCTCATCAAGTTCTAAGAATATTGTTTGAACAAGGATATTCTGCAACTTTTGAATGAGTGGCCACACTTCTTTGTCATTCTTCCATTCATCCCTTGCTTCATTTACCCAATCTGGTTGGATAATTGAAATAGCACAAAACAATGCTTCCACATCCTCATCCTTTCTTGAGAGTGCATCTGCAACAAAAAATTTATTCCCTTTTCTGTAGATGATGTCAAAGTCATAACCCAACATATTTGTGACCCATTTTTTATGTTCTTCTAAAGATAATATTTGCTCTAAGATGTATTTAAGACTATCATGATCCATTTTTACCTTGAAGTGTCTTCCCACTGGGTAAGGTCACCATTTCTTAAGTGCATGTAGTATTTCCAACATTTTCTTCTCATAAATAGCTTGCTTGAGATGTAACTGTAAAAATACCCAATCACCTACATCAAAACACTTTTCACTGCGATGTTGATCTACCTGTTTTTTCATTTGATTTTGCTCCAAAGTGGCATTATCCTTTCAAAGTTGGAGAACTTGTTGTTGATGCTCGATGTGATCTTTCACTACTTGAACCTTTTTCTTCTTGATATTTCCTTCTATCTTGAGACTTTGATGAGTGGTGATTTCTTCCAATGCTTTACAAGATATGGTCGGACTCATTTCTTGATGCTCGATGTGATCTTTCACTTCTTGAACATTTTTCTTCTTGATATGTCCTTCTATTTTGATAGTTTGAGGAGTAGTAATTCTGGCCAATGCATTACAAGATATGGTTGGATTCATTTCTTCTTTCTCGATGTGATATTTCACTTCTTGAACCTTTTTCTTCTTGATATGTCCTTCTATCTTGAGAGTTTGAGTGGTAATTCTTGTCAATGCTTTACAAGATATGGTCGGATTCATTTCTTCTTTCTTTGGGGTTGGGTCCTGGTGTATATCCTCTTCTTTTGATGTTTCTTAATCCTTTTCTTCCTCCTCTTCATACTCTATGTAAAATAATTTCTTCTCAGCACACTCATGACCTTTAGTGCATTTTCTATCACAATTGTAACAAAGCCTGTTTACTCTTTTTTCTTCCAATTGTTGTGGTTTAAGCCTTGTAGGTTGTGGTGGCTAGGAGAGGAAACACTTCCATAATTATAGTCATGAGTGGTGGGATTCCTTGTTTCCATAATTTCACTTTCAATTTTTCTTGCCAACTTGAATGCCTCCTCCAATGAATCAGGTTCCCAAAAACGAACCTCATGTTGAACATTATCCTTTAAAGTCCCTATGAAGACATCAATCCTTTTCTACTCTGGAATATAATTTACCCTTCTATTCAATTTTTGAAATTCCTCAATGTGCTCTTCCATTGAACCCTTTTGTTTGAGATTTATCAATTGGCTAAAGAAGGAGTTTCTCTTTGTATCCTCATAATGTGCTATCATTTCCTCCGTGAAAATTGACCACGTGACAAGTGGTTTACGAGAACAAAGCCCTTTATAACATAAAAATTTATTCTGTTCTAAATAATTAGATGCAATACATACCTTTTGTAATAGTGGTACACCATGTAGATCAAAATATTTGTCCATCTGTAGTATCCAATTTACTGGATCCTTGCCATCAAACTTTCTATTATTGCTTTTTCTTGATTTTAGGAGCTCGATCTTGAAACGACTGTAACTTTGTAATTTCAGATCTTCCAGTTCTGAAATCGTGACTTGCAGTAGCCCTTTGCGTCCTCTTTCCAATGCCACCAGTCTAATCCAAATTTGATTCTCCAAGGAAGAGTTATGCCAAATCTCCCATGGTGACCTGATTATAGACTAGTTCAGTAGAGAAAACTTGTATGATGTTCCACGTGTCACTGTTTCAACCTTTGGATCTGAAAAATGTACACAAGAAACTATAGTCCGTCCTCTTTCTGTAACTTCTAACGAAATTTCAATCTGATGCTCAGAGAGAAAGTTATGATGAGTTTCCCTAGGTCACCTGTTTGGAATGTAATTCAGGAGTCTGCAAAAAGACCAACTTCCTCAGATCATATCTCCAAAAATTTGTGCAAAAAGCTCTAAAATTTGGACCCGAGGTTCAGCGCAATTTCGTCTCAAATGGGTTTTTTTTTTTGCTTCTGAAATGTTGCAGAAAAAAATTTATAGCGAAAATGCCACAATGACCTATTTGGAGCAGCAAAACCCTAGAATCCAAAGCTCTGATACCAATTGTTATGAAACCAGCTCACAAAAAGACAGAAAACATAGTTGAATGCCTTAGAATTCAACCTCTTCGAGGGGGCAACCTCCTTTACATTACAGAAATGAACAATTCTTAGATGATACAAATGACAAGACCTCCTTTCTATATATAGGAGTCTAAGGGGTCATAATATAATCAGAGCCGACATAACAATAATAATGTAAGGGCACAATAATAACAATAGTGGGCTTCTATGGGGCACACTAATAACAATAGGGGGCTTCTATGGGGACTACATGGGTACAACAATATAATAAGGGGGTTGTACTAATAACAATAAGGGGTTACACTAGTAGTATAGGGGCCTAACATCTTCTAGGCTAATAAATCCATCAAGTTGTCTCATAACCCTCGTAAGGGTGTAGTTGTCAAGTGGATTCACTAGTTCTACTTTTGAACTCCCGAATCACAGATCTCCAGAATTCAATTACTAAACAACATTGCAACTTGTCGCATAACCTCACCAAAAGGGAACTACCACATCTTCAACAAATGATGGATCCATACCTATATCGACAACTTCCAAACTAACTCGACAACCATTCATACTGAGCTTTTACCTACGCTTGATTCTCTATAGAGAGGTTTCCATGCTTCACGATCACTTCTAGCATAACGATTGTTCACAACAAGGATAAACATTAAAATTGTCATTGTTTTTTACATCCAATAGGTCAGACCTCCTGTTAATTAATGGAAGATCGATGATGCCATGATTGACAACATATTAATGAAATACTTGCATCAAATTTTGCACGAATATCTACATTGAAACATTCGTTCCTAGTCCAGTATATACTCGCATTTGGGAGCAATTAGTATAGAATCTAGCATCTTCTTAGCATAGAACCTAAAATTAGGAAATGAAAACATGAATCATGTGTTGTTTTCCATGAAGCATAACAATTTAACTTTAATTAAAATTGTTTTAATTTTATTTCATTTCATAGAACATGTAAACATCCATGCCTCAATAAAGTTAATTTCATGTGTAGACAGGGGAAGCACACTACAAACCAGGAAAAAATAGGTTGTACACTTGACCAGATTTTCTCTCTAACCAGTTTTTGTATACCAGTATAAGCATATCCACACATAATTGATGATACTGAACTCTATATACAACATAAGTGCCATAACGAACAACAGAGGCTTCTTGTAGTGCATGGTTTCCATGAGAGTCAAATCGAGGCTCTTGGAGCACATTCTTGGGCTAAGAAAATTTCTAGCATGTTGTAAAAGGCCGCCATATTGGTCAGATCTATAATTGCATCAACATTTTCGTACGCCCTTTGCATCCATAGTGAGGTATTCCTAGTTTTTGCGCCTCCTTCAGTTAACAAAAAATTTCTTCATCGCTCCTTCCAGTAACACCTAGCGAGACATGAAAAAATAATATCAACACTGCAATAATCCAAAAGTAAACACTCTCACACTCTACCTATCTATGTACATAAAAAATAACCTCATATTTCTTGCATCTTCATGGGCCCTCCATTGAGGAAGTGAGGCCCATACAGGCTCTGATACCAATTTGAAAAACCAATTGCACACTAAAACTTATGTTACATTAGATTAATCACACTATAAATACATCAATCATTGGTTGAATATAGAAATTTTATCCTAACCACACAATCACTTAGTTAAGAAAATATCTCAACCAAACACTAAAGTAGGAATCATCTAAACAACTCCTGAAGAATAGGAACAAGCTCCAAACCATCACAACTAAGACAAGTAGGAATTATACTTTCCAAGTATATCACATCTCATATAAAGGATATCACTTAAACATACCTTCATCATCGCCTCTATTAGAAGACAATCGTTAGTAATTATTTATGTCTCCACCACATTTTCAATGTAATTTCTTCTCATTTATTTATTTTTTATTTAAAGGTGGTAAATATAACAAACAAAGATTAACACTACTACTCCTTTCATATTTACACTCCAAAACAAACCAAATACTTCCAACAAAGAGGTTAATTAATTAACACGACAAACCAATTCATCTTCAAGTCCCTAACGTTGTAGTAAAAAAGGAAAGTAGTTTTTCTTCATGTCCCTAAGACTGTAGTCAAAACTAAAAGGTAGGACATCCCCTACAAAGCTTCCATCTCCTCTTCCTCCTCGCGGTTGTAAGTGTCACCAGAGGTGAAAAAACATGTGGAATTCATGACATGTGGTACCTCCACCATTGATATATTATAACACCCTTGCATGTCTACCTCTAAAGGTTTTTCCAACCCAAAAATCCCTTCTATTTTTCCCAACGCATAGAAAACCTTCAAAATCAGATGCTCTACAGTTGTTGACAATGAACCAACGTTTACCAAGTCATTACAACACATGATGCAGAGGATTTGAAGGCTGATTCACACACCTTCAGGAAACCCCCCGATAGGTGGGGCTGCCACCCCTCCTATGACCCCCCTGTTGCACTTGACGCAATGAACATGGGGGTTATCCCCCCGTGTAACCTCCCCACACGTAGGGCTAGTCATGCAAAGAATATAATACACACCCAACATTCTCCCACTTGTTTATTTCTTTCCACATCGGGTCTCAATAGAGCTTAGTCATTGGTCTAGCCCTACCATGCCCATTGCTTCTCTACACCAGGATAACTTCTCAATGCTCATAGTCTTTGTCAATGCATCTGCAGTATTCTTCAAAGTGTCCACCTTTACGAGCAACACATCTTTGCCCTCAACCATATCCCTCACAAAGTGATACTAAACATCAATGTGCATTGTCTTTGAATGATAAGAAGGGTTATTTGCCAAGAAAATTACACTTTGGATGTCACAGTATATCCTTATATCTTGTTGTACTAACCCCATACTTGAACACAATATTTGTAGCCAAACTATTTCCTTGCTTACATGAGTGGCTACCATGTATTCTTCCTTTGTAGCTAAAAGTGCCACTACATACTGTCTCTTACTCATCCAACTGATTGCACCTCCAAAAAGGTTAAAAACATACCCACTTGTAGATCTTCTTTGATCCAGATCTCCAACCCAGTCAACATCAACAAAGCCACGGATGTCAAAAAATTTGTCCAATCCTAGTCTTCCTTGGTAGCATAGACCATAATCACTAGTTCCATGCAAATACCTGAAAACTCGCTTCACTATTGTCCAACACTCCTTCCCTCATTTTGACATAAACCTCCTCAATACTCTGATTGCATGTGAAATAGTTGAATTGAGGCTTCTGTGATCCATAATAGTTGAAAGAATAACTTCGGCGTAAATCACATGTAGACAGGCATTTGTCGACGCGTTTCGAACCAACTAGTGTGGTTCATCGTCACGACAAGTTGAAGAAACAGATCCAGCTTAGCAAGATAAATAGTCTGAGCAAAGTCTCCAATGGCTAAATTGACTAACGGCTAATTTTGACCTAATTAATATTTATTAATTTAATATTATTATTATTATTATTATTTATCTTGATATTATTTATTAAATTAGGTAAAAATACATAAATAAATTAATATTAATGGTTGGTTTAAAAAGAAATTTAATTATATATATATATATATATATATATATATAAATTAAAGTTATAATATTAGGTTAATAAGATAAAAGTTAGGATTAATAAGTAAAATAATTTCAATTAAAAAAAAAAATAATAATAATAATAATAATAATAATAATATTAATAATAATTTATTTATTTATTTAAATTAATTCATAATTATTATATATATATATATATATATATATATATATATATATATATATATATATATAATTAAAATCATAATATTAGGTTGTTAAGTGACGAGTATTATAATGGTTAGTTTATTTTTAATTATTATTATTATTTATGGAAATTAGTTTAAAATATATAAAATAATTTTAATGGTTGGTTAAAGAAGTAATTTATTTTATTTAAATTATATATCTATATATATATATATTCTAATTAAAGTTATAATATTAGATTATTAAGATGAAAGTTAGGATTAATACAATAATTTTAATGGTTAGATTAAAAAGATTATTTATTTATTTACTTAAATTATTTAATAATAATAATTATTATTATATATATATATATATATATATATATATATATATATATATATATATAATTTATAAAGTTAGGATAAAATACTATATAAATAAATAGAATAATTCAAAGGTTAGTTTAAAAAGGTAATTTATTTATTTAATTAAATTATTTATTAAATATTGTTAATGTTGCATATATACATATATATTCTAAAAAAAAAAGAAAAAAAAAAAGGAGGGGGCAGAAAAACCGACTAAGAAGAGAGTGTTGGCATCCAGCACCTACTGATTTTCCAGCCATCATCTCTATTGAGATTGCTCGGCTTCTTTTCAATCTCAATAGCTTCCCTCAATTTACGATGGTGGAACTCAGCAACTTTGGCAACAACCTTGGCCTCCTCAATACACACCTGATGCTTGGTCTTTTCCACATGCTCAGCTAATGCTGAAGACTTGGATCTCCCATGTTTTAGGTCGGCCACATGTTCGCAGATCCTTTGACGGATGGAGTGCCCTATTTCCCCAATATAGGGGGTCCCACAAGAACAAGGGATCAAGTAGACACCCTTCATGTCTTTAGGGTTAACAGGATCTTTCACCGATCGGAGGGATCTTTCACCCTGCATGTGAAATGTCTGGTCTAGTACAGACCATTGCATACATTAAGCTACTGACGACACTTGCATATGGAACTCGCGACATGACCTCTTCATCTTCTTGTGTCTTGGGACGTCGTTCAAAAAATAACTTTACACCTACAGGAATAGGAACCTTAACTGGTTTACTATCCTACATATTAAATATCTACAGTATTCTCTTGACATACTTCCTCTGGTTTAACCAAAGCTTCCTCTTTGCCCAATCTTGTTTAGTTTCCATGCCCAAAATATATTTTGCAGCACCAATATATTTCATGTCGAATTTGAAGGAAAATTGGGTCTTCAATTCCTAGATAATTTATTTGTTATTTCCAATGAAAAACATATCATCCACATACAAGACCAAATAAATAACACGATCACCAATTAATTTAAAATACACACAATGATATGCTTTGTTTCTGGTGAAGCCAAGTCCCTGTATATATGTATCAAATTTCTAATACCACATCCTTGGTGACTTTTTTAACCCATACAAAGACTCTTTTAACATGCATACTAGTTCTTTCTGACCGTTCACCGCAAAGCCTTCAGGTTGCTTCATGTAGATCTCTTCTTCCAGATACCCGTGAGGAAATTTTGTCTTCACATCCATCTGTTCTACCTCAAAATCAAAAGACGTAGCAACAAATAAAAGTAATCTAATAGAAGCTACCTTGTCAACAAGAGAAAACAATCACCAAAATCAATTCCCAGCACCTAAGAATAACCTTTTTCTACCAACTGAGCTTTGTATTTCTCCACCTCTCCTTCTACATTCATCTTCTTCTTAACACCCATTTGCTACCAATGGGTTTCCTTCGAGCTAATAACTCCACCAGATCCCGAGCCTCAGTTTTGTGCAAAGATGCCATTTCATCAGCCATGGCCTCTTTCTAGAGTTTTCCATCCTATGAATCTACTGCTTCCCTCACAGTTCCAGGATTATCATCAGTAATAGACAAAATTTGAATAGAAAGCAGTTCGACTATACCTTTCTGGCCGCCTTCTTTCTCGAACTGATCTTCTCATAGCTGGAGTTTGTGGCTTTTCATCTTCTGATTCCTCTTTTGTTATAGAGATTGATTCTTCCTTCTTTAGCTCAAAATCTATCTTCTCAGGTTCCTTTGGTAGGACTTCATGTTTAATAACATCTTTTACCTCTCTAAACACCACATCGCGGCTATACAGAACCTTCCTTGTTTCTGGGTTCCAAATATTATAACCTTTTAGTCCGTCCTTATACCCAATAGAGATGCACATTTCAGATTTAGTATCCAGCTTGGTTATTTTATCCTTTGGAACATGTACATATGCATCACATCCAAATACCCTTAGATGTGAAAGAGAGGATTTCTTACCAGTCCATACCTCTTGTGGAGTATTATCATCCAATGCTGATGAAGGTGATCGGTTGACCAGGTATCATGCAGTCTCCACCGCCTCTGTCCATAATTCTTGTTGTAACCCGACACCACTCAGCATGCTTCTTACCATTTCTAACAATGCCCTATTCATTCTTTCTACAAATCCATTTTGGTGAGGTGTGTTGGAGTATTCTTCTGCCATGCTATACCACACTTCTTACAAAACTCTTCAAATTCCTTCTTGCAAAAGTCTCCACAGTTATCTAGCCTCAATACCTTTATCTTCTCCTCTGTTTGGTTTTCCATAATAGCCTTAAATTCTTTAAACATGTCAAAGACTTTAGATTTATTCCAGAGGAAATGTTTCCATGTATTCCTTGAGAAGTCATCTATAAATGATACATAGTACACAGACTTACCCAGTGATGGAACTGACACAGGTCCAAACACATCACAGTGCATAAGCTCTAATATCCATTTTTCCCTCTTAGCACCAGAGGGGAAACTCACCTGATTCTGCATCCCATATACACAATTTTCATAGAAATCAAAATCCAGAGAGAAATTAGACATACCTTCTACCACACCATTACCTTGAAGTATTCAAAGGCCCTTCTCTCCAATATGTCCAAGCCTTTGATGGCATAGCATGGTATTTTCTCCAGAGACTAATAGATTTTCTACTTCAATTTGATGAACCACTTAACTATTGCACCCATCAATAACAGTGCTACCCTAAAGCTTGTACGGAGTTCCAATCTGAACTCCCAGCATCAATAATAGTGCTCCCTCAACTATCTTGCAGGTATCTTTCTCGAACACTATTTTTACACCTACATCATCGAGCTTGCTTATAGAAATCAAAATTCTGGCCAATGCAAGAATATAGAAAACACCTGGAAGTGTTCTACTCCTTCCACCTTGCAACTTCAACATGACTTTTCTGATTCTAGCCTTCCTGTCATCCCCTAAGAATATATCACCACCATCATATTTATCATACTCGCAAAACCACTCCCCATAGTGAAAGGATGAACATGAGTCAATCAATCATGCCTCATGATCTACATGTGTAATTGAAGAAGAACCCAAGTACACATCCCCACCTTCATCTGAAGTGGTTTTTGCCTCGTCAAAAGGAGCATCATCAGATCCCTTTCCTTTCTCAAGAGATTTAGATCTACAATCCTTTTTGAAGTGCCCTTCCTTTCTGAATTTCCAGCACACCTTTACAGGTTTTGCAGGAGATTTAGATCTCCCTCTAGATTTAGATCTCCCAATCAAGGATTTATTTTTGTTTCTGTTATGGGAATGTCCTCGTACAGACAAGGAATCACCATTTTGGCCCTTCGTATTTTTCTTTCTCATCTCCTCCCACTGCAAGGATGAGACTATTTCATCAAACTGCAAGGTAGTCACATTGCTACCTATTGCAACAACCAGACTATCCCACGAATTTCGTAGAGAACACAAAAAATTGATGCACTTATCTTAATATGAAATTTTTATATCAACAGATAACAACTTATTTACCACAGTATTAAAGGCATTGAGATGCTCTGTCACTGAGTCTCCATCCTTCACCCTTAGGTTATATAGATTTTTCTTTAGGAACAATTTATTCACCAGAGACTTAGATTGGTACAATGTTGCTAACTTGTCCCACAAAGCCTCTATCGAAGCTTCCCCTAATACATTCAACAATACTGAATCTGAGATACGCAACCGTATTGTGCTCTTTGCCTTTCGATCCAACTTTACCCAATCTTCAGCTAACATTTTTGTTGGTTTAGTACCCAAATCTATCATGATCCATTGATATTTATCCACTAGCAGATCCTCCATCCTGAGTTTCTACAACTTAAAACTCTGACAATTAAGTTTCTCAATCTTTATCTTTCCACTGCTTGCCATCTTCTTTCACCACAAGAATCGATCCCGTAGATCTCCCACTGAACGAGGTATACCACAGGGCCGAACAAAACCCATCTCCAACAAAGGCATCTCCTTGAAGCCAAAACAACTCTAATACCAAATGTAGGTTTTAAACCCGTATAGAAATTACCTGCATACATATTCTAAAGACAAAATAAACAATGGTGAGAGCATAAAACATAAAATAGATATACACAAAGATTTTCCCCTGGATCCCAAAACTGAGACTACCATATTGATTTTTCAGTATATTCCTTTCAATGGCACAATACATATATATACATGCTGAAGCATACATAAACACCAATCCATTAACCCTGGATTAGAACATAACCGTAGTTCCCTTGACCGGATCTACAAAAATTACCATGGACAAAAAAAAACCGTGTGAAAACCATGCACAAAACCATAGGTAGGTTTTCCCACTTAATATAGGGTCCAAAAAGAATTTCCTCGGTGCACTACCCCGAACACCATAGAGGGGGGTTACCACCCCCCTAAAAACCCTCGATAGCAGTGGTTGTCACCCCTTGTGTGACTCCCTTGCTGCGCCTCACGCAACGAATAGGGTGGCCTAATGCCACCCACGCGTGGGGCTAGTCATGGAAAGAATATAACACAGACCAACAATCCTTCTCCCAGAAGTCATCTGGTAGGGAGTAGAGGCATAGCCAAATTGGAGCTACTCTAAATTCTTCCTTGTCATGGTTGTAGCATTCCTCCCAGTATCTGATGAACAACCCCACACTTCCCATAAAATATGGCCCGTTTTTGAAGATGTGTTGCATGTCTTCCACATGTGAAAAGATGATTGTAAAGAACACTTTAGCTCAGTGTCAAAGCTAAAACTAACTTCACAGTGCCCATTTATGTTCGATCCACATTAAGATGTATTTCTCCTTTGGCCAGATGCCCAGGAATTTGCAGATCATAGCATTATATTTCATGTACTAGCAGCCTTTATCTAGTCGACTATTAAGGATTACAAACTTATTGTTGGTTGTTTATCTTGGCAGACATCGATTTTTCCCCTCTCTCGCTTGCCACTGCTCTCCCATGGTAGGGGATTCGTCATCATTTTGTGAGGTGGTAGCCTTTTCCGGGTTCGATCCTCCTTGCACGAACAAGGTCTAATTCACCGCGTCCTTGAAGGAGTGTGATTCCTCACCCCAAAGTGGGGGGTCGGTCATGATTGCTCCTCTTAGCTTCCAATGTGATCTAGTTGAACTGGTGAATAGAAACTCGTTCAAAGAGTTGATCCGATCTTTTAGGGGATCTGATTCATCTGGAGATGGAGCTATCATCTCATTGCACAAACCCTGGAAGAGGCAACGTTGCAATAATTTCATATATAATTAGTTAGTTATGTGTAATAATTGTGTTGCTTGACTGATGAGTAATTTATAGATTTTTAATTTATAGTAAACACATAACTTTTTTCATGTTAACTCGTTTCTAACCATCAGTATAGTTCATCATCAACACATAAATGAAAACTAATATTAAAGAACATATAAAATATTTTTTTAATATTAAAAAATGCTTGTAAATATTATAAATAAATATATTAAAAAATTTACATTTATTAATTATTTTTATTTAATAATGAAAATAATGTTTATATTTTCTTACCATTAAGAAATAATATTTACATTTTATTATAATAGAAAACCATCTTAAATTTTTGACTTTGAACCATGTTAATTAAAAAATAAGAATTATTATAATTATCATGTAATACAATCCTATTTTTATAGAACTTATGTATGCATATATTGTTTATTTTTTCAACCTCAAATTATCAATGGGAATTAGCGAATTTGACGTAGGTGATTTCTTTTTTAGATGCTCAAAGAGGAATAGTAAGTGTAAATTGAATCAATCTTTGTGCTTCATTTTTTTCCTATTTGGATTTACAAACCATCATTTGTGGAGCTATAAAGTTTTCTCCTCCATAGTAAAAGTTGATAAAGTTGATATTAGAATATCAATGAAGATTTATTTATTTCGTTTCATAATTATAATAATTTTATTGATTTCAAGCATGAGGTTTTTTTTATAGGTGTGAAATACAAATCTAGATCAACATTTTCAACGATTTTTTTAAAGTAAGTAAATTACAATCCTAACCTAACATAAGTTCAATTAATTTTTACATAATTTCTCTCCTTAATACAATACAAAGTTGTTAATTTACTTATTAGTCCCTGCCTGGACTATAGCGATCGATTGATCGTTGACTCTGCATTAATTCATCTTTTGACCGATTTTTTTTTCCGCCTAAACATATTTTAACCAAAGTTTAATGCTGACAATGTGATTCACTGAAATTTTAACCAAAGTTTTCCTTTGAAAAATATTGTACCTCTTATTGCGGCCTTCACGTGGCCCGAGACAAAAATATTGTGATAACTTTGTTTTATACAAAGTTTTCTGGCACCCTGCAGCAGTGCTTTTTTCATGCCTTCATTTTGCAAGAAGCAATACCATTTTATCCAAAGTTCTATCATTTTATATACTGTTGCCAATTTCTTTACATCAAAGTTTTTGCAATTTATTTATATCGCAGCGTTTGAAATCTTTTATGCAAATTTTTTAAGTCTCCACTGGCTGCATGCCGGCCACCTGCATGTTCTTCGGGCCACTTGTCACCTCCTATATCTCCTGTCCTGTATTCGTTCCACGCAATAAACAATACATGCTCATTCCTCTTGCCCCTCCATGCTCATGTTAGCCCATTGTTCTCTGCAATAGTTGAGCCAGTCGTTGCCTGTCCAGAGAAATAAATGGCGAGATAAACAATGAGATAAACGCATGGTTCAATAATAATTCGCTCTCGCAGAAGGAACCTGGAACCTTACACTATCTCCCGGAGTCAAATTATTATGTGAAATGATGGCTGCAGATGGCTTCTTTCTTCTGCAATTCTTAAGGTATGGTTTCCTTTTCAGTAGAAAGTACTTATTTCTTCCGTAATTCTTGAGGTATGTTCTTCTTTTCAGTAGAAATTTCACTGGAATTTTAAAGTTAGGCCAAACAAGCCCCCTTTTAAAAATTACAAGTAACATATATCCATTATATCTCTGATTTCTGATTTAGTGTTACAAGGATAGGATTGCTGTAGCTACATATTCAATGTATACTTTTCTATTTTTTTCAACCATGAAGATCTACTTGTAATTGTTTTTTTAAAGCATAACTCTTTTAACACCAGAACTTTATTTTTTTTTTGGTTCATTTTAAGGGAATTCTCCAGGGCGTATGGCTCTCGCTTGACGTTCTTGGCTATCAGGTATACAGATCCAAAATATGTGCAATTGCAAGAGTTATTTGCATTTGCAGTTCGGGAAGATATTATTAAGCTAGAAAATCAAATACCTGTATTTGCGCTATGGAGGATCCTTCAATGGGAGCTAGCTATACTTTCAGATTTATATTAAGAAATCATAAAAGATCTTGAAAGCCAGACCTTTAATAGTCGATATCTAGTCATCAAGATCAATCGATGCTATCTCCTGCAATGGGTTTTAGGTGCAGGTCAAGACCTCAACTCAACTCTAAGACTGGCTTGGCACAATCTCTGCCCTTTTCCGAATATGAATGACAGCCCTGATTCGCATGTATCAGCCGGGGGAACATTGAAAAAGAATTCACATCTATTGGAATTTCTGTATGAAAATATCATCTGCTCTTTTCATTCCACAGATCGTACTAAATGCGATCGAAGGAAGAAGAAGATGAATTGTAGCATCACTCTCCCATCGGCGGGAGAACTCAAAAAGAAAGGAGTGACGTTCGTTGCAGACGTAAAGCTTCTCAACAGAATTCGTTTTGATAGCAGAACTGGCACGTTTCACTTGCCCAAAGCTGAAATAAACAAGAGAACAATGGTTTTAATGGAGAATCTGGTGGCTTTCGAGGCACTGGCCCGGAAAGAGGAAACAAAACCGCTAAAGACTTATATGGACCTGATGGAATGCTTGATAACCACATCTGCGGACGTTGATGTGCTCATAGATAGTGATCATCGACGAAGGCTCGTGCCCCTACGAAGTGGCGAGTGTCTGGAAAGGAATTGGGGAAGGACTGGACAGAGGTGAATATGAAGCAATCCACAACGTTATTGACGAGGTTGCAACCTTCTACGTCAGTTACGATTACAGAATAATGTATGGTGTTGTCAAGGAAAAGTATTTGCCCAGGAGATGGCTAGACTTGACTTTGATCATAGGATGTATCCTATTAATTTTGAGTGTATTCCAAACTATTTTCGCCTGGAAGCAACTCCGCCTTCAACAACTGAGTATGAAAATGGTATAATCATACTCAGCTCCCCAGGGATTCCTTGTACGATAACCCCAAAGAATCCAAAATAGCAGTGACTTCTGTTGTCACAAGTTAGTTATTATGTCCTATCGTATCAGAATTATCTCTGAGAGTTTTATTTTCAATAATCTCTTTAGCAGTGGCTCTTTTTTATTGCTACCAGGATTTATTAATTCAAGTTTTGGTTTTCAGTATGTATGTTTACTTTTCCATTAGTATAAACACAGGCCTGGTGCTTTCAGCGAGTTGACTGCAATGAGCTACATGTTGTAGATTGGGCAATAAAATCCATGGTTTACAATTAACCATAGAATATACATAGAAATTTTTAATTAAATCACATTATTTTTTTGGCTAAATGACTAAAACTCTCGTGCAGAGAAGCTCAAAATTCCCTGTCATTTTTAGATTTCAGATTATGGAATATTTAGGAAATCTGGGTTAATAGAATTTGATTCATTTTCTTCAATTTTATAAAATATTTTAGAATATACAATAAAATTACACTCAGATTACTTTCCCTTTATTTTTATAAAACTTATGAACAAAATTCCCTGTCATTTTTAGATTTCAGATTATGGAATATTTAGGAAATCTGGGTTAATAGAATTTGATTCATTTTCTTCAATTTTATAAAATATTTTAGAATATACAATAAAATTACACTCAGATTACTTTCCCTTTATTTTTATAAAACTTATGAACAGATTCATCGACTCTTTCATAGTATTCGGAAATTCATGTTCTTAATTGATGGGTTTTAGTTCGTGGTTTGGTTGCCTGGACTGCACTTAATCCAGGTTAAAAAATAAAAATAATTCTCATGTTTTATGCTTTCACAAATTGATTGTTAGACTTATCTCAACGCGCAATAAATACAGAAAAACATATTTATTATCCGCTAAATGCTTTTGGTGGGTATGATATGCACAGAACATCTAGTTCATATTATGCATTATGATGACAGTGTGAAAGCGCAATGAATGACAGCATGACAATCCCATTAGTTTCTTCATTGCTCTCCATCTTATTATGGTGATACTTTTCAAAAAAATATTAAACTTGAAAATATTAAACTCTTTTTTAAATGTGTTTGAATTTCATCTTATCACCTAATTTATACATAATACTTTTCCTAATCTTATAAAACAACTTTAATCTTTATTAACCATTATTATGTAAATTAAATATTAAAAATAAAAAATCATTATTATTTCATCTTATCACCTAATTTATACATAATACTTTTCCTAATACAAATTCTGCAATTCAGTCCAGCTCCTACTTCATGCAATCCATTTGCTGTTACCTAACTTGCAGTTGTCCCTCCAGACCCCGGCAGGGACTCCTGCCACGGCAGTGGCTCCTTGTTCTACAATCAAAACTAATTCATTTTTACATCACATCCCTACACAATTACCAAGTAAACAACTTGTTTGAGAACCCATGCCAATTTCCATTTTCTTGTATATAATTATTTTTATTTTGAAAATTGCTAATATTTTTGCATGGAGAAATCTTCTATAGAGAAAATGTAAAAAAGTAATGTAAAAATGCATATAAACATTTTTATATGTCATTATTATAGGTTGAATTTATAAAATTTATAAACAATTATATATTGGCTCAATTAAATAAAAAATGAAATGTTAAAATTAATACAGAATTAAGTATAAGGAAAATTTACTATGGTTAAAAAAAATTAGAGTAATAAATTCAATTTATTATATGATAAATTTATTTTTATTACTAAAAATAATGACAACTTTTTAGATAAAACAAAATCATAATACAAACTTTTTAGATAAAACAAAATCATAATACACCTATCAGAGTTATTAGTAAAATTAACTAAAATGAGTCTATGATTCTTTGAAATTGACCATGGAAGAGGATATAATGTAGTGATTAGTAAAATTAACTAAAATGAGTCTATGATTCTTTGAAATTGACAATGGAAGATGTAAGAGGATGGGTATTTAGAAAAATTCGAAGTCAAATTTTGTAATTCAGTGATTTTGAACGTAAGAACAGAAGAAGAACATAACCTGAATAATGTCGTATGGAAGTTTTTGACTGCCTATTTTGCTCCTCAACAAATCCATGAATTTCCTTTGGAACGTTTCATCCTACGCCAAACTAACAATATTGTGTAATGTAATTCGAATATATATTGGCAACGCATGTGTAAAAACTTTATTTGTAACTTAGGTAAATTATTTCGTTTCCTATAAATTTTGAATGTGTCAATCTCTCCTGTTACGCCAGACACCAGGTATATATAAAAGTTCAGGCTAATCAAAATGGGGTCATTATGTGCTTAACTCATATCTCTTCGAGGAAACAATGACAATCAGAAATATAGGATATTTACGGATTGCTTTTTCGCTTCTAAAAATCACAAAGCTTCCCTTCACTAACGATGTTTTCAGATTGTTCTTCAACCACTTTAAATTTAAATTTACACCAGCTTGAGATGTAACTTGCACTGTAGGTTAAAAAACAATTATTAATGTACGCATAAAAAATGGGGGTATCTGGGCAAGAATTTCGTTGCTCTACCATTTCACATCTGAAATGGTCTGCTACACCTATTGTAAGAAGGCTTCACCCCAAGTAATTTGATCAAAATCGATATGTCAACTAGGCTTGCGATTCAGCTTCTGAAATATTCTTCTATACCTGGGATTGGAATTGTCATGAACGAATTCGTTATAAGGGACAGTAAATCGTGAGTCGCGAGACTCGTATATTTGCTTCGAACTGCGCACTAATATTCTTTATGACGTTAAATATCATCAATTGCCGTCTCCATTGCCGGCTCCCGGGCTTGGAGTAGAACCCAGTTTGCGTTTGCTGCTTCTTATCTGCAGGAGGTGATCATCTCCGTTGATGTGATGGGATTTGATGATGTTGACGTTTCTTGCATGAAAATTAGGATGGATTATCGGCATGTAACCGACCACGGGCTATTACTGGATGTGGAGAGCTGCTGTTCCGTCACCATAGAATTTACGCCTTCGGCTTTGTTCGATGATGCAGACGATTCCATTTTATCAGTCGTTTGGATGCTGGTGTTGAGCCTGAAAGATAACGACTTCTTGTTGGCAGCACTCTTTGAGGACCAGCCGCTTCTGGGGTTTAGGATCTATTGAACACACCCCAACGGATCTTTCACCATATGACCATTGGCAATTTGCAAGCTAGATTCCTCGTCGAAAAGGGAATTGGGGCTGGGATCAACGGCCGAAAGACTGTGGGGGCTGGGATCCGTTATCTTCTTCAGAAACCTGGCGTTGGTATGGCCAACAACGAGCAGGAAGGAGATGATAATCAGGAGCGCCATTATATTGCTCTTCATCATAAAGCTCGGTGTTAGCAGACAACCGATATGATATCGGAGAGAGGTACAGAGATAGCAGATGAACGTATGATATCAGATGAGTTTAAAGGTAGACAATACGATATTTGACGGATTTGCGGGAGAAGAAGATATGTGAGGCAGTAAGAGAAAACGGGAACACAGAGAGTTGGAAGACTTGGATGGGGAAACAAGGGAAATAATGCGAATATTTTATAGACAGTGATATTGTGAGAGACGCAACTGCCTGGCCGCCTTCTCTGACGTGCGTGCGTATGTCATCACGCAAGGTTGACGAAATTCTTCAGGCTCTTTTTCGTCCGGTGGGCACTGGGTAGTAACGGTAGACCGGTCACCGAACAGTTGAATTTCAGGAATAACCAGTGTAACCGGATGCCGTCGCCAGCGCTGGACGAGAGGCAAAGCGACAGGACGGGTTCGATAAGGCAGATAATGCCCCCTTGGATCGGTGACTGTCATATAATGTCGCCGTCCGAAATGACTACACAGGACAGTTGGAAAGGGAAGTTTCGACGAATTTCAGTTGTATTGACCCGCCTGGAACTATTCGTTTTCTGGGCTAATACGTCATGTGCTAGTAAAGGAACTACTCTCGAGCTGCGGGCGCCACGGTGGACGCTAAAGCGTTAGTGTTCAATGAATCATACTTTCACACAATGATCAAATCTGAATGGCGGGTCTTATTTTCATTTGGAAGGGTATACATTCACCTACCTCGGAACTCCGGAAAGATGAAATGTTATAAACAAAATGTATTTTTATGTACAATTGAATTTTAAATTAATTTTTAAATAAAAAATTTGTAAAAATATTAAAATATTAGTGAAAATGGTAGCGTTATATTAATATAAATATTAGTCAAAATATTAGTTTTATATGAGTGAAAATACTAAGAAATTTTTAAAATGTATTTAACTAAACACAAGTATAAATAGCAATCAATAAGGCATTGATTCATTTGGATGTATAAAAGATCCACATTTGTTTTCTACAATTATGTGATATTTTTTGTTTAGTTTAGGTCAAACATGGCAATTCTGGATTATTTGTGGGCCTATGAATATCATCGCAGTCATCTCAATATTTATAATTATATGAAGAATGTATATGATCAACGCTATGTTAAAAATGGTGAACAAATAATGTTTATAAATGGTGAACAAGTAATGTTTATAGATGTAATCATATTTATAATCTACTCATGAATCTATGAAAGGTTTTGAAAATGTGTAACATGAGTTAAGGAAAAAAAACTTTTTATCCATGAAGACCATCAAGATTTATTATATTAATAAACAAACTAAACAAATTATATTAATAATTGCAAAAGAAAAAATATTCCATCACTTTTTTTTAATTCCATTTAGATTAAAAAAAAAAAACGTGCCTATCTAAATAATTAAATAAAAATTATAAATTTTTTATCAAAATTTAATTATAAAATTTCATACTAAAATTAAAAAGGAGGATGATGAACTTACAAAAACCAAAGACATGGAAGATAGGTGGTTCATTATTGAATTAACTATCTCTTTCGAGACAATCTCTTGATAATAAGAGCGACTAGACACACGTTTACATAACAAATTTCAATGATCGAAAAATATTAGTTATTATAAGTTTGTTCGTGCAAAACAAGACAATGAGCTATAAAATTGGACCTAGATTGTTATGGAATAATATAAAGGATTATTTGATTCACTATTCACAGATTATAGCTACAACAAATCATTAAAGGAATTCTCGTTACAACAATAAAGACAAGCACCGATGAGGTGGTCATGCATATGTATCTTCAGAACTTACCAAGTCCCTCAAGTGGTCATGCATATGTTCATAACTTGGGGAGGATGACACAAAAATAACCTCTTCCAATTTTGTTCCTCCACCTCTTTTACCACACATCTCTTTTGTACATTTTCAAACCTCATATGTGGCTTAGACAATGGCCACATGGACCGTGGTTGTTTGAATAACCCTTTCTATTTGAGGGTTTAGATAGTCTCCTTGTTCCAACTCTTACTGATCGAAAAAGACCTTCAATCCACATACAATAAATTGATGGTAGAGTAAACTTGCAAAGGTTTTCTTGACATTGGGACACCTATGATTTATAAAGACATTATAGGAGGAATTGTTGGAAGTGTTTGGGATGAGTAGAGGTGGAATTTGGAGGTGGAGGCAGAGGAATCGCTTTAGTTGTTGGGATAAGCATAGGTGGAGCATGGAGGCGAAGGCAACAACAAAAGAGGATGCAACCATGCCCAATTGGAAATAGACACAAACGAAGCATGAGTTAGATTGAGATTGAGATTGCAAGGGAGGAATTGCTGCATTGACGGAGAAATTATGACAAATTATAATGTAAAACACGTAGATGATATATATATATATATATATGCTTATTTTCATATTGACCGACCATCAACTGCGCAAAGTGCATGTCGCATAAAAGGAAATGTACCCACTACCGACACATGCAAAGTTTCATCCCTCTTAATTATAAATAAAATATGTTAATAACAATATCAAATAATATAATTTCAATTAAAAGTAAAATAATATTTCCGTCAGTGATGACAAAGAATTCATAGACGGAGGCGTGGTTTTTTTGAATGGTGAATTCAAAATAATGAAGCAACAAGGAAGATAAATCTGGACAACTACAGTTGGAAACTTTTCCACTGTAGAAAACAAAGAATTAAAACTGGAATATACTTTTCATCCCACAACAAATACCTTAATTAATGTCGTGGAATCAACTAGAATATTTATAGCATAATTAATGTCGTGTAATCAACCATAATCTTTATATATAATAGTGCCATATGTCTGGACTTGTGTATAAATTGTCTTTATGTTTCTTTGTTACTATGTAAAACATGGCAATTTTGTTTGATGAAGATAGTAAAGGAATGTGAGAAATAATATATAGTTATTAATATATTTTAATTTTATTTTTTGTTAAAGGAAAAATATTAGACTGGGTAATGGAAAGAGAGGAAAAGACTCCAAGAAAAGAGAATTTTTGATTTCCAAATAGTTAGCCAGTTATCCCACTCCCCCAAAGAGATTAAAAAGAGAATCTCAAATGGGAAAAGTCAGGTAGCCTTCTTGAGCTCATGGTAACCAGTGGAAGCATTGGCAAGAACACTATTTCTAGGATGGACAGGGGGTCTTAGAATTTTGTATTCTACTATAAGGTCTTCTCAAGCTCATGGTAACCAGTGGAAGCATTGGCAAGAACACTATTTCTAGGCTAGATAGGGGGTCTTGACGGTCTAGAAGGAAACTGGTTGAACTGTTTTGGAAACCGAAAGGCTCAAGGGGATCTCTGGACGTTATTGTTAGTCTCATAGGTCGGGAGGTTTAAAAAGTCTTTTAAGTCTTAATATCTCACAAATCTATAACAATAACAGTATTGTATATTTAATATAGAAATGTTATTTGTGAAAAAATGATAAACCCTGAGAAACCTATCAGGTATTGGTTGTTCTTATTTTCTTAAAAAGGATTGAATTTAGTTATGAACTAATCAGAACAGATGAAGGACACTAGACAAGGAACACTATAAATAGTATTATCAATAAAATTATTGTAGTATGTATTTCGTAACTAGTTTTAGGAGATTATAGAGCCCATAAATAGTAAACAATGCAAAGACTAATTGTAATCATATATCATCAAGTAAAGAACCAGTGTGAATATAGTTGAATAATACAGAGTTGGTAACCCAACAAAAAGGACGTGACTAGAAGTTAAGGGTAAAGAACCAGTGTGAATATAGTTGAATAATACAAAGTTGGTAACCCAACAGGAAGGATGTGACTAGAAGTTAAGGATGACTGCATGAAACCCCGTGGGTTCAATTAAAATTGCTAGTGAGAAGAAGACTATAATACAACAGGATAGGTTAGCATCCCTATAATACAACAGGATAGGTTAGCATCCCTATAACCGGAGGCCACTAGGACACAATCCTTATCCCAAAAGAAAACAAGAAAACATTGTGGACGAAAGCTGAGCCATAGGTAATTTTACATAAAATAAAAAAATCTGTTCCATAAAATGTACAATCTATAATAGTTAAAGTTACTTAACAATGGTATTGTTCATTAAGAGAAAGAACTATAGATAAATTCAGAACATGGCATCGCATATATACATTGGTTGAGCCAAGCAATAATGGATACAAACGTTCAAAACCCATAGTATGAAATTCGAAAGAAATAGTTATTGAACCTAATAAAGATGCCAATAGGGTAATAGAATAAATAAAATGTGCAACTTATGCCATAATAGGAAATACTCGAAAAACAGTAGTGGGAAATTGTAAATATATATAACCAGTTGCAATTAAATACAAGTTTTAGGCATAATTTCTACCAAACCATTCCAAGTCCAAACCTATGCGACACTACCAAGAAGGACCCTAAAACTTGAAAGTTGATTGTTCATTTGAGAAACAATATCACTACTTGAAATAAACCCTAAGTTTAAAGTCAAGGCTAACAGGTATGATATGTCAAACTTCAGTCCTACTCCATTTAAGAACTACCAGAGGATTGATAATAACTTGGAGAAGGGCAGTCCTACTCCATTTAAGAACTACCAGAGGATTGATAATAACTTGGAGAAGGGCATCTAAGAGGGAAGCTGTATTAGACTCATGTAGGAAGAAATCCTGAGTTGCAGGTGAAAAAAAATGGATTACGATTAGAACCTAAGTCCATACCTGCCAGAA
Organism: Pinus tabuliformis; assembly: GCA_031772625.1. Lineage (NCBI taxonomy): Eukaryota > Viridiplantae > Streptophyta > Pinopsida > Pinales > Pinaceae > Pinus > Pinus tabuliformis. The sequence continues at coordinate 200,407,236 of CM062820.1, read as the reverse complement.
AGCCCAGAAAAGCGAAAATTAGTGTTCATAAACCCTTGACGATCAACAAAAAATCTAGGATATTAATCTATGTCAACTAGGTGCATTTCTATTCAAACTAAACCAGTCAGAATCATTACTTGACTCATTGCCAAATTTTGGGTAACAGAGAAAGACCTGGCACATAGCCATCAACATGGGTTAAAAGGCCCAAATCATACAATAACTTTAAAGAAACTATACCATAATCGTTGTAATGAACACAAGACTTACCTAGAGAAAGGAGTTGGCACTGTTGTTGAGAATCTAGGACCCATCTATAACAATTTTATATCGAACACCTATGTAAATCATGGGAAGTTGGATGAGAAATATAAAAACGAGAAATGCAAGACGAAAGCTGTGTGAATTAACCGATCAAGCGAACCACCTGAGGAGCAACAAGGTAGGAAAACCAAAGAACTTGCAGAGCCAAGCCTCGATGTGCAGAATGGCGGTACTGGGAGGAGCCGAGAGGGAGATAGTTTCCATCAACCATTCTTCCACAAGCTAAACCATTGGATGCAAACTCTAATATGTGAACGATGTGGAAGATTCCACCTAGAGCATACTCCATACCTCGAAAATGTTGAACGAGGTTATTCTGGAGAGTTCTTAACACCACCAGGGTTAACCAAGTTTGAGGCTATGTAAGTAGAGTTACCATGTTGAGGTATGTCGAGTGTAGGGAGGTAGGTTCACTGGTTCTGAACACTTGTATAAAGGCCAACATACATTACAAATAAATAACCCATGAAAGTTTGGGGGTATCGAAATGTTTGATTTATGCTGATGCAATGTATCATGCAAACCCATATTCACTAACAATGTTTGCTTCATTCACAACATTATTATTGTTATTTTGTTCCAATCAATGTATATCTACTTTATGAAAAGAGTTATATGTAAAATACATAATCATGTTTATGATTTAGAAACAACTTTTTGTGTTTATAAAAAAAAATAAACGAATATTTTAGTAGTGCAATTCTTAGTCATTATTCCATGTTCTTTGTCTTATGGTGTCATCTGTGGAGGAGCGTTATAAGTGGTATAAGAGCAAGGCTTCAATACTGAGAACTATTTGGGCATCTAATTAATAATTATATATATATATATATATATATATATGTGTGTGTGTGTGTGTGTGTGTGTGTGTGTGTGTGTGTGTGTGTGTGTGTGTTGCGGACATAGAGAGGGAAAGAGAGAGTGGAGGAAAAAAATGTGAAGAGGAGTTGGAGCTACACCTACCCCACGGGCATTTCCTGATATGTGGGTATAATTGGATGCAGAACAGCAAAACTACATTGTCATGCTATTGGAAACTATTCAACAGTTAAGGATTGAAATGGCCAATTTGCGGGAAGATAATGAAAGATTGATGCGTGATCGGGAGAGGATCTTAAAGAGCCTTTTTGATCGCCAGAATCATCGAAACCCTGTACCAGCTCTGAGGATGATGGTAGAGATGAGGAATAGAGACAGAGGAGTGAAAATGCTCCTGAAGGAAGTCATACTCAACACCTGGAAGGAGACAAGGGGGGGAATGAGGAAGGAACTGACAATGCGACTAATTACTAGAAAAATAAGAAACATAAAACTGAGCTGAAATGAGAATCTAAAAATATTAAGCCCCCAGTTTTTGCGATGAAATGAAGGAAGTTTAGACGTGGCTAATCAATATTAATAGATATTTCGAAATTTACAAATATAGTGACAATATAAAAGAAATATTAACCATTTATTAGCTTCAAGGGAAGGCTACGCTACGGTGGGAAGAGGTTAAGGCAATTCATACAATTACTGAACAAGAGGTGACTTGGGGAGACTTCCAGAAATATTTCAAGGAGAAGTATTTGACTGAGCAATTGTATGATGATAAAGAAAAATAATTTTATCATCTTCGGTTGGGACAAATCATGATAGATGAGTTTGTAACCAAATTCTCTTCCCTGTTAAGGTACGAACCTTACATTTGGGAGGAAAAACCCAAAGTTCAACATTTTATGAGTAGTCTACCAACATTCATGAAAGAATGACTAGAATTTGACAATCCCAAAATAATGGATGAGGCTATCTGAAAATCACAAATCTGTTATCAACAGATGAAATCAAAAGGAGAGGGTAGTAAGAGTTGGTCTAGTAAAAAGACACATAAAAGTTTCCAGAATATGAACATACAAAAACTGGAAATACTAAGGCTTTGCGTAGGAATCAATACAATGAATTTACTGGAAGGAATCAATAGAAAACAAAATCACAAAGGGAAAGAAGGAAAATGGAAGTTTCCTGTAAACTTGAATTCAATAAACAACAAAATCCACCATTGTAGTGTTGGGGCTGCAGAGAGCCTCATTACTATTACAACTACCCCCACTGTGTTACAGCCCTGGTGAGATTCTATGTAATAATGCAAATAAAGGCAAAATAAGACCACGGTTAAGGGACACATATTCTAAGCTAAATGTTGGGCAAATATATCCTAGTGGGCATCACTTGATGTGAGTGTTGGCTAAGGAAATTGGCAAAGGCTAAGGCAAAGGCATTAAAAGGAAAATGGAATTTTTGGCACATTTATTTATGAAAATAAAGGAAATAGGAGAAAATGAAGGTTAAAGGTCATAGGTTGCATGTGAGGAGGAAATTGAAGGAAAATAATTGAAAATGAAGAAATTAGATGCCTCATTCATAAAAAGGCTTATCAGGATTAGTTGGCAAGTTTCTTAGTTAGTGTTAAGCTCTTGGTCAGTTCAAGTTTTGAGCTCTCTCATTATTCTATCTCTCTCACTCTTGGTCACTTAGAGTTTTCTTAGAGAACTCTAGCTTTGGATCAGGGAAGGAAAGCAAGGATCAAGGAAGAAGATCAGGATCAGGTAGCTTTAGTAATAATACTTGTAGGTAACCTTTTGCATGTGTGATTTCCTAGTTAGTATGGACATGCATGGGTTTTCATGTTGGTGTATGAATCTCTTGCTGTCGGTGGCATGGTTTTGTCGGGTTATGACAGTGGTTTTCAGCCTAGCCTTTCCTTTTTTCGGATGCCATGGTGTTGGGATGTTTATTTCGGTTTTGAGCTTTGTTTTGCTAGATGGATTTCGGAATTCGGGGCAGAGGTGGTCTCAAGTTTCATTCCCAAAGGCCTAGGAATACCTTGATCATTTTTGGCAAGATACACAGTAAAGCCTGAGCAATAAGTTTCAGTTTAGGGCCTAGTGATCCAGGTTCAGATTGTGGTAAAGCTTGAGAGACTAGTCTTGGTTTAGGGCCTAGTGATTCGGGTTTGGATTATAGTAAAGCCTGAGAGATAAGGAGATGGAAAATTCCTCAAGGATAGTGATGGATTCCAGATGGAATTCCAAGTTTATTTCAGTTGTGATTGGAGCACCGACTTTAGTGTGATCATGGTTTGGTGAGGGTGGAGGTGGTTTAACCTTTGTATTCCCTTGGTTTTTCTATGAAATCCCATATTCATGCTTGTAATATGGCACGGGGGTGACTAGCTCAAAGAGAGATTTGGTTCAACCATGTATATGGTCGGGTGGTACGTGGAAGCCTGAACTTGGTTGAATTTTCCTATGATTAATGAAAGCTAAGTTATCTTATTTTTGCACTGGTTTATATGCAGATTTAGTGGTTGTCGTATCTCTAATATTTATATGGTTTTATGCTGGTTATAAGCATGGTTAATGATTGGTTCATGTCATGTTTATTTCATTTATTTACTTGTAATTGTTAAATGGATGGATGCAATATCTAATTGAAGATATAATAGTTCAACGGAGAAGGTGGTGATCCTTCTAGTTATGTTTCATAAGTTCTTCCAGTCATTCATGCTCTGTCTTATATCCTAGACCTGTAGGTTGCATTGATGCCAAGTGTTTGACAGAATTTCAGTCCTCGTTGGGGATGCCTAGGCCTAGTCCTGAAGTTGATTTGGATTTATCAATATTGTTATCATGTCTTTAAGGGATTCTAAAGGTTGTAGCAATTTTTGGGCAGAGGCCAGGATTCTGGGCCAGAAAAGTGGCTCAAATCTCAGGGTTGCTGGCACAGTTCTACTGAGGAAAGTCCATAGTCGTTGGCACAAAGGCCTATGAGAGAGACTTTTGGTTGCTGGACACTATCATGCCTATATTATGAGAGTGACCAGGGGTTAAAAGGCTTAAAACATCAGTGGGACCTAGGGGAAAGATGTCTAAGTGGCTGACATGTCTCTTGGGGGTGTTATTGTTGATGTGGATGGGTTTGTTTGATGTGTTCCATCGATTCAATTTCCTTAAGGTTATATCAAGGAGATTGAATCCCTTATAGTGACCTCTCTCATCACATGTTTTCCCTGGCTGGCCGGTTGCTTGGGTGGACCTAGGAGGAAGGGGTGTTACAAATTGGTATTAGAGCATGGTTGCACTCTCCTTGGGTGAAGGTTCTTGGTCATGCATGCATGTTAGTTGCAGGTTTGTCTCTTACACTTGCATTCCATGTTCTTGTTGCATTTCATCATGTTGATCATGGTTGTAGTAAGGTTATCATGAAGAGCTTGATGTTGATTTTGTGGAATGTATTTTTGGCAGTATATAATTGGTTACATGGTTATATGTGACTTGATTACATCCTTATTTGTTAGGTTGCATTCTTGGTATGTTTTATTTCATGTAGTAGTCTTGTAGGTTGGTTACAAGAGTGGATAATTTATGCTCGACTACATTTGTTCATGCGTATGTGTAATTGATTAGGAATTTCTTATGCATGTTGATGGTTGCATGTGGAAATGAGTATAATGGAGAAATGATTGTTGTCATGCATGAGGTCATGGTTGTGTAGTTGATATGACCATGCATTGATGACTGGACTCTAACTAGAATGATGTGTATATGGTTTTGTACTCATGAGTTATATGTCTATATGTAGTTTTTAGGCATGTATGGTCTTGGTTATAGTTATGCATGGATATTAGGTCAAACATGCCTTATGAAGTCATGGTATGCAATTTACATCATGAGTGTGACATTGGTATATTATCATGTTAATGTGCTAGCCAAGATACAACAAGAGATGCAGATCATCAAAGTGAAGTTGCAGCATTAGACCTCAAGTCAAGAACATGTCGTCATATAGGTATTGTATGTTTGGCATGCAGGTGTTACACAACATTTTGTCATTGTCCCTATACTTCCTATTCCTTGATCCTAGAGGACCTCAAGTCAAGAACATGTCATCATATAAGTATTGTATGCTTGGCATGTAGGTGTTACACAACATTTTGTCATTGTCCCTATACTTCCTATTCCTTGATCCTAGAGGACCTCTACAGTGAACCGCACATCCTTTGCCTTCATGAAGGAACTCCCATTGTGTCCCTCTTCATGAGTAGATCAATTCCCTTTTGCAACATTTCCTTGAAACTTCTGTTTTGCCCAGTTTACAAGACTAGTGCTAATGACCTTTGTCTACCCCGCACTGATGTGCAAAGATTAGCACTATCCCTAGTGCCAACTAAAGCGACTGAGTTGTGTTCTAGTCGCACCAGTCCTGTTACAAAAAGTTTCTTAATTTAAGACCCGAAGCTTCTAACTCTAGAAGCTTCATAACGAAAGTCTGGTAAATGGTTTGGCCGGATGGGGTCGAGGATGTCAGTTTTGGCTCCTTTCCCCTATAATAATGGAACTACCTCAAGGGGTAAGACCTTCTCCCATGAGAAGAGGATCCAACTCCCATCCATTCATCCTATATAAACCTCCCTTCTTCCCAAGAATAGTTTGAAGTGTTAATGTTGGTGTGCTAGTGCTATTTTGGTTTGGAGTAAACACCAAGCTATTCATAGTTGTAGCTATCTAGTTGTGTGAGGGAGAAGTGTGATTTGGTTTGGAGTGAATCCTAAAGGGAAGAACCTTAAAACTATTGTTGATTGAGGCCATCATGGAAGGCTAGCAAGTGTGTGGGAACCTGGTCTTGTCAGAGGAGAACCACAACGTCAAGACAATGGTTGTAATCTCTTCTTGATATCAATATATATGCAACTATCGATTGATTTCCTACATGATTTGTCATCTTACATATTCATGGCTTAATGTTTCTTGACTTGTTAAGTAGGTTGAATTACAATTTGTCTATTATCACAATTGTTGTTTGTTATTGTTTACTTGTTTCAGGTGTTAGAAGAAGGAAGCGATAGATAGCTGGAGCGAGCAAGCAAGGACATCATCAAATGGGATAAGCGTGCTAAGAGGTAGGCCCTCTTAATTAGTTTTAATCTAAGGAAATCTTCCATTGAATGTATCTGTTGTGGCTAGACCCATTATCAGGCTAGAGGAATTTGTTTGTGTCTGCAATTATAATTTTACTTCACCACAGCAGGTATGTTAGTTAAGGATTGTTATATGCATTAGTTTTATAAACATTAGGCTTATGTACATGTATTTTGATGTTATGGTTGCATACATGATAGATTCTAGTTGATTGTTGTAGTTATATGCTCATGTGTCGAATAGGCATGCATGATAGTAAGATGTGGTTGTATGCATTGCTTTTGTTGTTTATGTTATATAACATGATGATTATGTTATATGTTATTGATGAAGTATCTTATAGGTTAACTTGTTGTTGTTAAATGATAGTTAGCTTGATTACTAGGGTTATTACATTAAGGTCTTGAAGTTTTATGTATCCTTCTAAATTGGATTGGCCTATGCAGATGGTTATGGGTTACAACATTTAGGTATGAGCCAACATAATTGTGATATGGTGTTGTAATAATGTAGATTTACTTTGTATATGTGTGAATGATAATTGTGTATGAGCTATGATGTAAACATGCTAGCTACTGATTATTTGCATATCATGATCTTATTCATATTTGGGTTAATGTATTGTGAAGATATATCGTGCTAATATGGAATGATTATGAAGACAACATTGCCTCCCATGAGATACATTAAGGTATGAGTTTGTTTATGTCATATATTTGGCGCTTGACTGTTTGATTATGTCATCTAGTTAATTTATTTAACATGGTATGGTTGCAAGTTGGTTGAATGTTTGATGAATTGCATAATATGAGTATGTGTTCAAATGATTTTGTTTTAAGATGGTTGTACTAACACATATATGCCAAGACAGTTGATATGTACTTGAGTATAGTAGGTGATAGTTGTAGCATTGTGTCTAAGGACTATGAGTTTACTATGGATTATGACATGATTGTTAGTCTTGGTAAAGGTTGACACATATATGTTGAGACAGTTGATATGTACTTGAGTATAATAGGTGATAGTTGTAGCATTGTGTCTAAGGACTATGAGTTGATTATGGATTATGACATGATTGTTAGTCTTGGTAAAGGTTGATTTCAAATTGTTATATATGATTGTTTTGGTACTTATAACATGAGACTCACATGTGTGAGCAAGTTGCAGGGAAACATGCTTGTTATTAGCGTGACAAGGTAACAATTGATTGCTTATATAACTAATAGTTGGGTGATGTGATAGTACTAGTAAGCCTAAATTGCAACAAGGTAAAAAGGGAAAAGGAAAGGAGTTGGACAAGAATTCATTTGGTGATGTTTGGAAAACCCTAATTCCAAAGAAATGAGTGTTTTTCATACATGAAGTCTTATTAACCATGATTTGTCTGAAATTATGTGGATATGTGCTATATTCATGGGCATGTAATTGACAAATATATTAGCTAGTCTCTAGTTACATGTGGATATGTCGAGGTAATTGGAGTCCATTGAGAGATGGTGTGGATGTGTTCAGTTACAAGGAAACATTCTTGGCACAAAAAGTTAAGCTAATTGGTGAATTTCTATGTTTATTTATGCACTAATAGTTATGTGTTTATGGAAGTATACATTCACTACATAGTTGGTTATACAGACCTTATACTCTTGTAAAGACCAAATTTGGTCATAGTGATAATTTTTCCTAAGAATGAGAACATATGAATAAGATAGACAATACCTAATAGTGCTAACACTGCTTCAAAAATATTTGCCAATAATACATTAACCCTGGTGGGCAAATATCCTTAACATGTCAAGCTAATACATGTATTGGAGTTCTATTTGTCATAACCAATTAATGAGACCCAATGGGACTAGAAGAGTGCACAGTTGGACTACTAACTCACTGTGGCCAATATAAGGTTAATAAAATGTTTAGCTCACCATGATGCTTAACTGCACATCATGTGTTATCAAAATTGTGAGAATAAGTGAGAATGTAATGGGATGGGACATACACTATGGACTCTATCCAATAAGGAATCAATAACCCAAGTCTCCATGAAAACAAATAATAATCATGTTAGTCGTTGTTAGAAATTGGTCTTCTACTTATATCATCCTAGATTAGAATCCCTATCAATATCACGATCAATTATCATAGACTATAACAAAGGTCACTAGATGTGAAAACATTTTTTCTCCTTGTCTCGATATTTGTAAATTGTTCCTTTGATCAATATCCCATTGAGTTTCTAGTTCTTGTAAAATTTCATTTGTCTTCCTATGGTACAGGTGTAAGGCACTATCTGTTACAATGAGATACATATATTTACATATCAGGCTACTATACTAAAAAGTATGACATGACAACTTAATTTCCCTCGTTAGATATAAATTTTATAATAAACAATATGTAAATATGCATATTTAATTACATACAATGAAAAAAAGTACATTGAAAAGAACTATTACAGATTCTTCTGTGATATTTCATGTAAATATATTTACATAGTAGGCTATGCGATACATTTCAAACACATCATTCTTTCTGTCTTTTTTTCAATATACTAGATTCTTAATAGAGATTTCTTCCAAAATTTGTCCAATAATGTTGTTGCTTCATAAATAAGTAATAATACTAAGAATAATGATGAACCGGCCTCACTTCACGTACCTCAATGTTGCATCAGGCACATATAACACCTGCACCAAATTGTTTAGTGCAAAGATAGTCAATGAACTTAGTAATCAATCATATGAAACTTAATGACAATGAAATAAGAGTTTCAAGATCTTTTTGAATTGTTGGTATATTCTAAGAATCTACCTTAAGTATCCAATCCTAATCTTCCATCAGATTGACGCAATCTTTAACAAGTTATATTTTGATGAATGAATTGTTATCCACATAATTATCTTTTCGTAGATTTATAAAGTGGAGACAACAATTTTAGCCATAAAAGATGTTGAAATGTCCCCATATCTAGGGTTTCACATATTTATTGTTTGTATTTATGAAATATAGTATTTATAAGCATCCTTTGCCTAAAAATATAAGGTGGAGATAATACTTTTAGCAATAAAAGAAATTTGAGTGACCCCACAGCTAGGATGTAACATGTCTCTAGTTTCTATCTATCAAATACAATATTCATAAGCTTCCTAGGGAGTTGGTTCAAGGCTCTCTGAGAAGAAACTTCACATCCAACCAAAAAGTGATTATTGCATTAGGGACCACCTTCACCCTAGAGAATCATTAATCTCCTTGGAAGTGGTCATTATTATTCTCACTCCCTTGTGGGATATTGGAAACATCGAGAATTAGACTGAATGAATAGCGAGTATGAACCTGCAATGAAGTGCTTAAAAGTGATTTTGACATAACAAATTCCCTTTAGGTGTCCCATGACTTGGGATGAAAAATATTACCCAATGATAAGAATCAATAATAAAAAGGTTACCTAGTGCTTTGGAGGACTTTCAAGAGTGTTATACATTTGACCATTGATATTTTTATACAATCTCTACAAAATTTTCAAACTTTGGTGAAAATATGAGTGCTTAAGCTCCTTTCGAACCTACTTTAAAAGCAAAGTCTGCCAATTCTTAAAATCTTTGTCATATAAATATAATTTCTCAACACACTTGTGACGTAATGATTAAGGTATTCATTGAAATATAGCATGTATTTGAGAGGATTTCATAGAGAAGGGCCTTACAGAGGTATTGCAATCCACATTCCCAGTAAGCGCAGAGGGAAGCAGTTTCCATAGACTTCATAACTTCATGTGTCTGTATAAATAGAAGGAGATCAATCCTTTAATCATCCATGGAATCTCTAGTATAGTGCTTGAAAGAATAAAGTATGGTTGGTCTCTATACAAACCACACCACAGGATGGTATCTGTATCCAGACAAAATGAATCAGAATAAGAAGAATGCCGCTATTTTTTTATCAATCCATCAACAAGATTCTCTAGTAAGTTTCACACATTAAAAACACCATAATGTACATACAAAGTGTAAAATAAGAGAGATAACCTCACACCGATGTACTTTGGCCATTAAAAATCTCTTAGAATAACAAGGTCATGTTTTGTTGGATTCTTTTTAGAGTTGGGCCAAACTTTCTATCAACATCCTTTATCCTCTCAATTCCTGATTGTATCTCCATTGTCAGAACTTTCTTTTGTTCCTGTGATTGATTAAAGACCTGTTGGAAGGTTCTCAAAGCTACATCAAACCTCCTGTTTTGGGTTGCCTCTTCATGCAGTTTTATTCTAAGACTTTGTTCCTAATTATGTATAGAAGTTAGTTCTTCCATTAGCAAGCACATCTACTTGATTAAATGTTCCCTCTCCTATTTAAGGGAATTCTTGTCCCTTTCTAAGTGGTGTGCTTTCTCTTCTATAACTTTCAAATTTAGAGCTCCATATGATAACTCATATTTAATCTTCTTATTTTCCTCTTGTGCAAGAGTCAACCTTACCTGAAAATCCCTGGCCCTATTTTCAGAAGTCTAACAAAGATTGAGGACATGTTGATATTGAAGGATTATTGCCTCCTCTTTTGCATGTGACTTTGAAAGAGCTTTATGAGTTTCTTTTTCATATTTTCCCAAGTGTCGAGTCCCTGTCCTAACTTTCCCATCTTGCATACTTACTGTTTTATCATATTTAGGTTTATATTTGGGACTCACATATTAATAGTAATTATGTGATGCATGTGGTAGTAATACATACATTTGATTTGATTACCCTACAAAGAATGTACATGAATCAATTGATTTGATTTTCAAGAGCATGCTCATGAGCTTAAAATTTGAATAATGTGTATAATTTAAATTTTGAAGCAACAAACAATTTTACCCTAGAATGTTGTTGGTTATAAACTTTTATTTTATTTTTATTTATGGAATTGACATAGAATATTGTTTCTTATGATTATTTGAATAGTGATTTTGTAGAAAAGAAAATTGAATAATCATTTTCAAAGGCTTATGCTTAAATTTGCATCCCTTATTTCCTATCATAATGTTGATTGTTATGCTTACACATGAAGCTGGGTTCCTTCCTTCATTTGATATCTTACCTCTATACCAGAGGTTGCATCCAAATTGTGCATTCTATTCAGTTATGGTAAGCTTTGTTATATAACATTACTTATAAAGATGCATGTGTACACATGGTTTTCTCTTAGAATTAAATTGCAAATGTTGAAGTTGGTTTAACATATCATTTTTCTCTCTGCATTATAAACATCATAACCTACAAAATGTATCTTAACAAGCATTTGTTAACACACCAAGAGACATAACATAGATGTAATAGACAATAAAAAATCACCTGGAAACCTAAAGTACTTAAACAAGTGATTATTAAGGTGTCAATTAGAATACAACACAAGTACACAAACTAGGGCTTCTAGATTGGAAAATAATGACACAAGTTGGCATCCACTGTTGGCATGAGAACCCTTTTAACTGTTATAAGTTATGTTGTCTCTAGGAAAAAAATCTCAAAGGAAACCATAGAATGCAACTTTCATGTAGGTAGACTAAATCCCATATAACTACATGCAAGAGTCCAAGTCATATACAATATCTTTAACTAGGTTATTCCTTACAACTAAAAGAAACCTTTGCATGCCTACATTTTTTGAAGATTTGTTACTCACATGGTTGGTTGAAAAAAAAAACTGTCCCTAATGATTTACCTATGCTTTTGTTGAGATTAATGTATTATTGTTTGAAGGCCCCACAAGGATTTCTACCTAATTTTCATTGGACTTATCCAATATTTCCCATTTGACATAAATTGCATGAATATATTGCGTTGATAATTAGGTGATGCCTATGGTAGTAATACATACATTTCCCAATGGGATTTAGTTGATCCTATAGAAATTTGATCCTACCATACTCCATCATGGTATATTTAGAGTTAAGGTCCATGATTCCATGTTATTGTTTCCCAAGATGTGATTCCAACAAAGTCCACATTCACCTCGTGACTAGTTTGGCAATACCTGTGACCATGTTGCTCAACCTTGCCAAGTTCCTTGCACCAAGATGTTGGCATCATGACAGTTACTTCAATGAATTTTTGATTCAAAACAATATCATAAATTCATAGGATTTCCAACGTTAATTGAATGCACATCCAGCCTCAATATTTGACTTGGAATTCTAATGACTAGTTCATTATTCGCTAAGAGTCAACTTTCCCTCAAATCATTGGTGTAATTGTGTGGAAATTTCAAACCATTTTCATTGGTGACAATCATCCACATTGGGCTTTAACTCATTGTTTTTTTCTTGGTGTAATGCCCTCACACTTCTAGTGTTTCATCCATTTGTGGTATGCTGGTTATGGTATATTCATCTAGGTAATTTTTGTAAACTATATTATGACACTAAAATCATTTGGATGGTTTGCTGACTAGTGCAAACATTGTTTTAGTGATCTCCTACTTATAAATTTTCTTAAATATTAAATGTACAACTCATAAATATTCTCTTAGGATTTACTATTGTGTAAAAAGCTTGTTCTATATTTCCCAACCTAATAATCACTTGTGGGAAAAGCTTGTGCTCTGTTTCCCAAGATAATAATCAGTTTACTATGCTTCCCAAGCTAATAATCACTACACCATTGTGTATTTTTGGTATTAAATACCAAGGCATGTGAATGGGGACTCATGAACAACCATTCATATTTGAATATGGAGTTAAATTCGTAAATTATCACAGTTCTTTGTGTTGTCACAATGGATTTTGGGAGCTGCAAATTCGTAAGTGGAGGCTTGTTTATCTAGTTGGCATTGTAAGCACTCAAATATTGAACCCAAATTGGAAGGTATATTTCTCATTCAGTTTTCATATGGAATTAGAGTGTATTGGCATTGGTGGTTAGCATTAGTCTTGGCTTTCCACAGTAAGAAAAACAAGCCTTGAAAAAAATAACAAAACATTTCTTTACAATAGGTAGGTTTGGTAGTTTACAAATATGAGATGGCCAAACATGTCTCTGGTAAATTGATTCTATGCAAAATTCTAGAATTTTTATAACATGGGTATGTTGACCACAAGACCTGTAATGATTATGAGACCACAAGACCTGTAACGATTATGAAACCCACATTACTAGTTAGAGGTGAAAATGTCTTTGTTAGTTCTTGCTATATGTTGTACATTTTCTTGATTATAACCTTTGAGAATTTTGATCCCTTTATTAGTGCTATCGAGTTGAGGACCCTCCAGAGTGGCACGTATCAACAAGCTAAGCCAGGAAAAATGTTGAGTTTACCTTCGAGAGATGATGTTGGTACAAATTCATTAGTCAGGTAATGGTTTAGAAGATGATATGATTCACTACCGAAATCTAAGCTTCATACACGAAGAAGTATATTTTTTTAATATCGATTAGGACAATGCAAAGATGCTTCCTATGTGCAGAACAATTTTTGTAGGTTGAATATCTTTTCTTGGTGATTTGATCAGGTATCCACTTGATAATCTTGACCATCTCTAGATGCCAAATGTGGGTTTAAAATAGGTAATGAATTTAGATAATATACAATATATACACTATGTAAAATCTGAAGAGCCCATTTTGACAAACAATTACCAGGGCCTTCCTCCATTTATTGTGATGAAAACAATGTGGGTTATGGCTAGCCGTTCGTCACCATTATTAAATCTAAATACATTAGGGGGGACCAATTCAATACTGCTCTTATATTTTACAGATATTCAACTGCTTAATATGGGTGAAATGAGATCATTTTCCCTTGAAATAAATGGTCAACCGTATGGTAAACTCATTACTCTGGTGCCAAATTCTTTTGCAGTAGAGATACCAATCCCATTAGACATGGTACAATACCAAATGAGATTTAACACGACCTTGAGCTCAAGTAATAGTATTATAATCAATGCTTTCGAATATTACATGATATTTGACACGAAACGGGAAACAACTTTAGAAGACAGTAAGTGTTATTTAACTATTACACTCCGCATCATTCTGAAATTGAAGGGTTAGGTGTAACCAGGTAGTGTTTAACCTGCAGTTGAATCTCTTAACGCTATCAAAAGAAGGTTCAACATAAAAAAATTGCATTGTTGATCCTTGTTACATTATCGAGTGGGACATAATCCGCTGTAGTAATATCTCTTCTATTAAAAGGATTTAGGAAATGTAAGATCCATTTTCATTTTTAGGTTTTTTTATTTGTGGCAAAAATTACAAGAACTTACCAATTCATCTTGTTTCCAACAATTTGGCGAGAATGAATCTTAGAGGATCAGTTACTCAGAGTACTAGACAATTGACTACATTAGTTAACATGTAAGTAGAATTCTCTGTGTATATACGTTGCGTAAATTTTTGTATTAGAAAATACGCAAATGATTTTGAATTATCTTCAAAGTCCAAATATTTTACTTTATTAGAGACATGAAATTCTCCCTTTTGGTTGAGACTAATCTATGAATTTTGTTTAGAGTTCCAGCAGCGTTCTTTGGAATTATTCAAATGTAAAGTAAAACAACAGTAAGCAGGCTTTGATGAACTACAATCTTTCATGTCGAAGAGCTTATGAAGGCAGCATAGCTTATATTCAAATATCATATGTTTGTATTGAAATTACCAAGTCACTTGTGAATAAACATCTAACAGGACCATTGCCAAATGTCTCAAATTTAACCATGTTGGAGAGAGTGTAAGTGCCTTGTTCTCACTGTAAACCCTACGCTCTGACGAAACCATGATAGATCATCATTTTTATAAAGCATCCACTCAATTTGCTTATCATTTAAATACCTACAAAACAAAGTAAACCCTATGCTTTGACAAACTATTATTCATTATCATTTTAATGAAGCATCCATTTTATTGGCTTGTTATGCAGACATCTACAAAACAACAACTTAAACGACAGTGTTGCAAACTGGCTCTTTGAACTTAAATACCTGAAGAAGTTGTACGCCTCTCTCCAATCTTGTTATTGTAAAATATTGCTTCATTTTTTGTCTTTCCTTTCACTTTTATGGCCATAGTTTTATAGATAGCTCAATAACTTCATAGGTTTACAGAAAACAATAGCTTCAATGGTGTAATTCCTACCCAACTTCTATCCAACCCTTCATTGGACTTCAAGTAATCTAAATTTTTATTGCCTGTATTACTTTTGCTCAATGATGGATTCTCTTTCTCTTATTTTTAGGTTCAAAATTCAGTAGACAGAAATGCAACTGAATTATCTTGACCTTAGGTGTTCTTCATTTGATTTGTTGCAGATACTCTAGGAATCATAACCTACATGTCCGGGAAAAACATAGACTGGGTCTTATCCTCAGAATAACAAAACTTGGAGGTATAGTCATTTTTTAGTATTTCTAGTGGGATTATTCTTGCATCACTAGAAACAAAGGAGAATAGAGAGTAGCATGCTAGAAAAGGAATCAAAACATGGCGTAGACAAAGGTAGGGAGATATCTTGAATTTTACAATTTTGAATAGTGGGAGTGCTCCCATGAGTAAGTATCATTTGTTTCAATCTTAGGATCATGAAAGAGTAATTATGTCCTTAACATTTTGGATTTTTATTTGTTGGATTGATCAAAAGCCTCCAACAATACAATTTACACAATGTGATTTTAACTACATATAAATTTATGTTAAGATCCATTATCTATCTTAAGGTACCTACCTACGTATTAGGAATATATTAGGATTGGAGGGTAAGGTATAAGCCATTTCTAATGAACTACATGCACAAGTGACCTGCCTATTTTAGGTTGGCTTTTGAGATTGCGAAACTAATGGTTCACTCCTTACTTGTTAGTTCCTCATCTTTTTACTATGGGTTGGGAGGTCCTTTCTTGAAGCTTACAAATATTTGATATCATGGTTTGTCTACCTTTGAATTTTCTTATATCTGTCTGGGTGACTTGGGGTGCTCCAAAAACAATGCAACAAAGTTGTAGGAGAGAGGGGTCTTCTTGCCCAATCATCTATGTCTTACCTGAAGTATAAGGTAAGATTATCCCAACCCTCCTAATTTTATTCCTAGTCACCTAGACACTCCAGAAGGAAGCAACAAAGTTGTAGGAAAGAGGGTTATGGTTGTGTGCTTGTCTGAAAGGTCTTAACTAAGCTAAAGGATAAAATTTTTCCAAACCTTGTAATGAAGGTAAGATACCTCACGTGCTTGGTTTTGAATAAGTCTTTCCAGTTTTTCCTCAAATGTCAACCCTTCTAAACTTAAGGTAAGTAAAATCTCCTTGATCTCTTAACTGAGCATAGCAATTTGTTTGTCTTATGTTGTAAGAATGTTGATTCTGATCGATAAACTATTTTTGGAGAAGAATTATGAAAGTATTTTGCTATAACCATTGTGTTTTGCTTATTGATATCAGTTTGGTGATGCTTGTCTCTATTTTAATGACCCAAATATGTTTGGGCAAACATTTTGACAGAACCTTTATTTTGACAAACCTAGTATTTGCTACTAGTTTTTTCTATCTAGGAATATTAATCCTTTAAGACTTTTCCTTTTTTGCAGGAATATAATGTTGAGTTGGAAGCTAGAGTAACATAACTCAAAGAAGAGAACAAGGAATTGCGAAAAAATAGGTATTGTGGACAAACCTATAATTGATATAAAGATCCACAGGATGTAATGCTTTCTTCAGGCAATTAGTTGTTTTATTATCATAAAATCTATGTACTAATTATTCATGGTTCATTTTGTCTAGAAAAACACGTAGAAATGGTTGAAATGTTAAAAACACACATAGAAATGGTTGAATTGCTAAAGCAACTGGTATATGAACCTAGAAATCTAGCTTTGCAACCTACTTGGATTAATATTTATCTATGCACATGATTTAAATGTGGGGATTAATATTATTGTCATATCATGTTACAATAATCTAGATATAAGTTTTGAGGGGGGTGTAACATGGCCTTGAACTTTTGTTGTTGACCCATGAACCCATTCATCACCATTTTTCCTTAATTTCAATTAGTTTATATATATTCCGCTAAGGTGTTTTGAGAGGATAAAAGCTTTATCACTTTGTTTGGTAAATGTGATTGGTATTCATTGATTTGATTCTTTTAATTCTTGGTTGGTTCACATATTTTAATTTTTAATTTATTATTATTCACATTCACAAATGAAAACCTATTTGTGAGGGTTGAAGACACAAATAATTCATCTTGAGGATATTGGATGTGAGGGTGTGGGTGAGTTCACTTCTTCTGGGGTGAATTTAGTATATATATATTTTTTATTGAGCAAAAGATACACCGAAATTATGGGATTTAAAATCTCTCAAATTTGCAAACTTATTGACATATTCGTGTTGCAAGAGTTTTTATTGTTTAATTAGTTTGCGTCTGAATTTAATGTAAATCTAGCTATTGTGTTTTCAACCATTCCATTCAAAAGAATCATTTTCAATTTACTGATATTTGTGACTGCTTTTATTAAATTTATTTTGAGAGTGATTTTGATATAATTTCAGTCATTGTGATTTTAATTTGGATGTACTTTTATTTTAAGTATTTAATTCAAAATTCTATTGTAATTATAAATGAAATAAAATTAATCAAAATTTCGAGTTATTGAGATTTTATTTTTATTTTAATTGTTTTATTATATTGTTTAACGAAATTATTTTTATTGCCATTTTTCTTGTGAATCTTAAAAAAAAAAGGTTTCATTAACAGTGAAAATAGAATTAGTTTTAAAACTGATTGTGCAGTTAGTCTTGGAAAGAAAATAAAAGACAACCTCTTTGATTGCAAGGACTGGAGTGGTTCCTAACGCTTAACGATGAAAATTTTTGTTTTCTTCAAATTTCTTTCCACATTCCCCTAATACTTCTATCTATGTTACTTTGCACCTCTTGGTGCAATTGATTTTTAGCTTGTTACATGAGTCATGCTACATGAGTGTGACATTGAGCTAACTCCATTGAGTTATTTTTATCAAGTTAAAAAATTGGGATGCATGATTTTTTATTTTACAAAGATTACCCATTATGTGTCAATATTTTTTTAAAATCAGTGCCTATATATGGAATTCCAATGACTACCATACTCTCACATAATTCTTTAAAGGGTGTTAGCTCAATGGAAGAGAACCTACTTATAAATCAGGGGGTTGGTTGATCGATTCCACTGCATCCTAATATGAACTAATCAATGATATTGTAGTTAATTTTTAATTAAATACTTCTAATTTCGGTTTATTTCAATGGTGAAATATTTTTCTAGATTCATTATTTTATATTGTCTCTAAATAGACAAAAGTGATGTTGTATTATCTTTGAATGTAATTTTTTGTTGTCTCTAAAGAGACAATAGTTAGGATCAAAGACATTGTCTCTTTAAAGACTATGTCTTTAATCCCAACTATTGTTTCTAGAGAGACAAAAATGAAATTGTCTTTGGAGAGACAAAAATGATTGTGTTATATGTTGTCTTTATAGAGATAATATTTTAAGACAATTTAATTTGAGACACTGGTTTAAAGAAAATATTTAAGACAATACACAAGTTTTCTTTTGTGTCAAGTTAAGACAATTTACCCAAAAATTGTCTCAAAACCCCCTTTTGTGTTGTAGTGTCTGTATGCAACTTATGTAAATTATTTTGTTTCCTTTTGAATTTTTAAAGTGTCATTTTTCTCCTATTAGCTTGAGACACCATATATACATATACATATATTAAATTTCAGGTTAATCAAAGTGGGAAATTTTGTGCTTAATTCATATCTATGCTAGTAAACAATCACAATCGAAAATATAGGTAATTTACGGATTCGGTTTTCACTTCTAAAATTTACAATGCTTCCCTTCGCCAACGTTGTTTTCAGATTGTACATCAACAAATTTAAATTTACATTTACACCAAATTAAATCTAAATTTCCATTGTAGATTAAAAAAATTTAGTCAATGTATGAATACTAAATGGTGTGTGTGGGCAACAAGGAGTTATATGCTCTACCGTTTCCTAGCTGAAATGGTCTACTATACATATTGTAAGAAGGTTTCACACCATGTGATTCCGTTCAAAATTGATACGTCAACCAGATTTACGATTCACTCATAATCAGTAACTTGGATCGGAACATGAATGCTCATATTCTGAAATTTTCTTCTTTACTTTGGATTGGAATTGCAATGAATGAATTCATTGTAAAAGATAGTAAATCGTGACTTGCAAGACTTGTATACTTTCTTTGGACTTCGCACCAATATTCTTTATGACATTTGAAAACTGTCAATTACTACCTCTCGGTCTTGGAGTAGAACCTAGCTTGTGTTTATTGCTCTTTTTCTTTTGGAGGTGATAATTGTTGTTGCTATGATGGGATTTGATGATGTTGATGTTCCTTGATTGAAAATTATCATGGATTATTTTCATATGACTGACCCTAGGGCTATTACTGGATGTGGAGAGTTATTGTTCCATCACCATGGAATTTATTCCTTTGGATTTCTTTGTTGATGTAGAGGTTTCCATTTTATTAACCATCAGGACACTCGGTTTCATCCTGTAAGATAAAGACTTCTTATTGGAACCACTCTTTGCGGACCAACCACTTTTGGGATTTAGGATCTCTTGAACACATCCCAATGGATCTTTCTCCATATCACCCTTGGTAGCTTGGAAGCTAGATTCATTGTCGACAAGGGAATTGAGGTTGATACCAATGGCTAAAAGACTATGGAGGGCGATAAAATGTTATTATTCTTCAGAAACCTAGTGTTGGTATGGCCAGCGAGGAGAAATAAGGGGATCATAATCAGAAGTGGAATTATACTGCTCTTCATCATAAATATCGGTGTTAGCAGACAACCAATATGATATCAGATAGAGGTAGACGGATAACAGATGAATGTACGATATCAGATGAATTTTAACACAGACAATACGATATTTGATGGATTTGAGGGACAAGAAGATGTTAGGAAGTAAGAGAAAAAGGGAACACAGAGAGTTGGAAGACTTGGGTAGGGAAACATGGCAAATAATGCGAATATTTTATAGATAATGATATTGTGAGAGAGGGAACTCCATCGCCGCCTCCTCTGACATGCGTGCATATTCACGATCATCACGCAAGTGCAAAATCATTGACAAAATGGTTCAGGTTTTCTTTCATCTGGTGGGTAGTAGCAATGGGCTGGTCACTGGGCAGTTGAAATTTCAAGTATAACCTGGTGTAAGCAGACGCCATCCCCAGCGTTGGATAGGAGGCAAAGGGAGAAGAGGGATGGAATTTGACGGTCAAATTGTTCCTTAAATATAGTTTAAAAAGTTGCAAATTTCAAATACAAAACTATCAACATCTTTTTTATACTTGCTTTCGGCAGGTTATTTTAGCGAGTTATAGTATTTTTGGTTTTAGTAAAAAAGACTTGATTTTCAATTTAAATAGATTTTATAAAATTTGGTTTTAGTAGAAAATACTTGATTTTCAATCTAAATAGATTTTATCAAGTTTATTAAAATCTTAAATTAATTATAATATATATATATATATATATATATATAAACTAAATATTTTGAAAATCAAAAATAAATTTTGAATTTTTTTAAATTTGATTTTTTTTTTTTCATTGGTTCATTTACATGAAATGACTAATTTCATGGAGTTTAAAAGTGAATTGTAAGAGAAAAATAAATAAATAAATAAATAAAAATAAAAAAATATTTAAAAAATAAAAAATAAATCTTGTATGCAACCAAGTGTCATAACGTTTAATAAAGAGTACACCTATCAAATCTAAATATTTACGAAAATGAATTGTCAATGTATGAAGTACCAAACCAAGTGTTATAACATTTATTAAAGAGTACATCTATCAAACTATTTTAATATTTATTTTTACTATATAGTTTTACTAATAAAAATATACATTTCTTCATAATTTCAACTCATCTCATTTTCCACCACATCAAAACTTGGTTGCTAAAGGGGATGCATAGTAATCTTTGTGGTGCTCGATAATCTCGGTAATCTCTCCGATTTTAATTTCTGTGGTGCTCAAATGCTCGATAATCTCCGCAAATGAGAAGGTGAAGTTTCTTCTCGGTGGCTAGGATACGAAGGGTTTCCCTGCAGTATTCCTGCCATCATAATCAAGATCATAGCTGAAGAAGAACAGGGTTGTGGCTGGTTCAAATTTAATTCATGAGTAGAAAGAAACATGTTCTATGCGGTGATCAGTTAGGGTACATTCAATTTGATTGATATTATTATTTTAATTGTAGTTGATATTGTTCATTTGACATTTGATCACTATATTATTGTTTGATTCACAATAGATTGTTTATTAAATGAGTCTACAATTATAATTAGATTGTTGTTCAGGACTATACTAAACACTCACTCACTATTTTCCATGAGAAAGCCTATGGAAAAGCTGGTTATATTTCAGTCACTCATTGATCTTTGTTATATTCAAAGGTAATCTTTGCGGTGCTCGGATAGGGTGCATTCAAGATGATGGAAAGTTTCTTTAAGGGGCAGAATTATTCATCTTGACTGAGGTGAAATATATTTGACTAGGTATTATTTCATCTTTCATCCCACATTGATGATATTTGTAATCTCTGTTGTGCTCGAATTGTAATCTTCACGGTGCTTGGATGTTGGGAAGAGGAATAGGGTTTTGGCTAGTTCGAATTTAAACGAAAGAAAAGGATCTCGGTAAGATTTGTGGTGCTCGAATGCTCAGTAATCTCTATGAATCAAAAGTTTAAGTTTCTTCTTAGTGGCTCGGATAAAGTTTAAGTTTCTTCTTAGTGGCTAGTTTTAATAACGATTACAATACTCACCTCATTGCACTTTACTAATACTCTCTCAATTTCTCACTCTTACAAGTCTCATACATTCTATCTCACCCTATTTTGCTAAGTTGTGCTTGTTTACATTAGTACATACTCACATATCTAAGCCTTCCTTGCAAAGGGAGAGAAAGTAAAAATACTCGAAATAGTCTTGAAAAAAATTGAATCTTAGAAACACGAAGAGAAAAAAGAATGAATTAGAATTAATGACATTGCTTGAAAACAATCCTTAGAGAATAGAATAATCTTGCTTGAGAATGAAATCCAAGGAATGAAAGGTAGGATTCAAGAAATAGAATACAGTAAACAATCAATGATTAAAGAAGATGACGCCTTGAAAAGTGAGATTAAAAGCCAAAAATAACAACTAAATAATAACTCAAGCCTAAATAAGGCAGAGAGTAAATTAGATATTAAACCCATAAAAGAGGAAGTTAACAAATTGATTGAAATCAACCATGAGTGTCATAAAATAGCCTTACACCTTTTAATCACTGATATAGAAGAAAAAAAAATGAGGACACATTAGAAATAGTAAAAGTACAATTAAAAACAAAATATCAAATTCAAACATCTTATATCACAAAAGCAATCCAGGTTGGAAAGTTACTTGAGAATAAACATAGACTAATCTGTATTAAAGTAAGTTGCAATGACCACAAATTAGATATATTCAAGAAATCCTCGAGCCTAAAGGGAACCATGATATTTATAAGTGAAGATCTCATTCCAGAAGACCAAGGTGAACTAAGGAAAGAAGTCCAAAAGGTCAAGGAGGCAAGAAAAGAAGGAAAATGGGCTATCATTAGGAATAGGAAAGTTATTATTCGAGATAGAGTCCAAAATACGAATAATAAATAGGGATTAGGATCACTCAGGATCCTCTTCTAGAACTATCATGGTTTCCCATGGTGTAAAAGTCCTAAGTTAAGTTGGATCTCGAGTGATATTGACCTTATTTTTCTAGTTGAAACTTGGCAGGATAACGAATCTAGGGTTCCTCACCTTGACAAATTCATTCTTTAGTCTACTTGGAACAAGAAATCCTCTCGAAGGGGTATTTGTGGTATAACCTGTTATATTCAGAACATTTCTTCTTCTCACATCTAGCTTCATACTATCGACCCCTTCAATCAATACATTTGGATCAAGATCTTTGATTCTTCCTCCAATAGGATTTTTCTTGAAATTTCCTATTTCTTTCCTATCAACTCTACCTCTTATAAGAAAAACAACTTAGATAAGAATTGTCCTTTCACTACCTGAGAAAAACACATTCACAACCTAAGGAATGAAGTTAATATCCTTTTTCTATGGGATTTAAACACTAGAACCGCTACAAATCAAGCTATTATGTTAGGTGAGCACTCTAACCCTGATCCCTTGTGGCTTGACGAAGATGATGACATAGCTAATAGATCCAAGAGAACCTTTGAATACAAAACTGAGAACTTATTTGGTACCGAGCTCCTCAAGCTTTGTAGTTCTCAAGACTTGGTTATCTGTAATGGTATTAGCAAATGGCCTTCCTCTCGCCAGATGACATGTTTACATGGATTGGGTAGTAGTGTTGTGAACTATGCAATTTCATACACCAATGTCCGTAACGTATTACCAAATTTGAGCTTCTTAAATATTTTGAGCCTCACTGTGACCACATGCCTTTATCTCTAAACCTCAATCTTGTTATGCATACTAGCCATATGCAGGATGCTAGTGAAATCTAAAGACACAATCGTTTCGATCAGACTACTATAGACCTTTTCTTAAAGGATTTAAAAATGGATTTAAATTCCCACTTATAATAGATATATTGATCAAATTTATCACAATTACTATTATCCTTTCCACTACCATTAACAAGTTCTCTACTGAGGTTTCATATAAGAAGATTAATAAAACTTCCAACTCTTGGTATGACAAAGACTGTAAAAGTGCGAGGAAAACTATTCGAGGTGCTCCTAATGACACTGCAAAGCTGTGAAATATTAGTATATACAAAGCCCTCATTAAAGAGAAGAATTGGTCATATATTAATAAGAGAGAAGAGCATCTGCTTCACCTTTCTAAAGTTGCGCATAGAAGGTTTTGGCAAAATATACTTGTTCGTAAATTTAATGATAATCACTCGATCCCCCTAGAAAGTGGGTCATCTATCTTAAGAAGTTGTATGACTCCTCGGAAACCATGGACAACATCATTAGCACTCCTATTAAGGAAGATATTTTTTCTCTTGAGGATGTTGAGTCTGGGATTAATAAGCTCGCTAGTCGGAAAGCTAAAGATATTGAAGGTTACCAAGTTGAAATATTAAAGCTAGGAAGATCTATACTCATTCCTCATCTCCACAAGTTTCTCAACTTGGTTTTAAAGCATGGGTTCCCTAAGCCTTGGACGCAAAACCTTATTATGCCTATCTTTAAAAATAGGGACAAATTCGTTCCCTCTAACTATAGGAAAATTATGATTAGCCATGCTTTATGGTCTCATTTTTGAAAAGAATATTAGTCATTAGCTTGAATGCCATGGTAAAAGAGCTAAAGGGCAAGCTAGTTTTAGGAGATACCACTCGATTATCAACCATCATGTCACTCTCAGGATCATTGTCGAGGAATGTTGCAATAGTAAAGTTCATCTCTTTTGTTGCTTTGTGGACTTTAGAAAACCCTTTGATACCGTTCCTCAAAATAATCTTTCAAAAAGACTTGATGAGAATGATTCCTCCCGAGTTGAATGTTGTTGTGATTCACCTCTACGAGATGGTTGTTTCCAACCTTAAGACCAACAAAGGGTGGTCTAAAGATATTAAATGAAATATCAAGGTTAATCAAGGGTGTCCCCTTTCCCCTGCCCATTTTGGTATTTACATCATAAGCTAGAGGAATGTTTGGAAATCGTGGGGTGCAAGGGGATTGAACTTGCTGGTATTATTATTATTCTTCTCCTCTACACCAACGATATCATTCTTCTTGCGAGAAGCCATGAGGATATGGACAAGCAGCTTAAGACTCTTCATGACTATTTCTCCAAGATGGCTATGACAATTAATACCAACAAGAATAAAATCATAATAGTTAAATCCAAAAAGATTGCCCATGGAAATTTCGTCTATGATAACAATTGCTTAATAAGTATCTTCTTATAAATATCTGGGTATTGACATTCCTTATCAGCTCAACTGGAATTACAACATTGAGAAAATGATTATTGAAGGATGGAAAGTTTACTATGAGCTTGAAAACAATTGTAGGTTTGTCGATCTTTGTATTTGGAGTAAAAAGTGATTCCTCTTTGAGACCCTCGACACCTTTGTTGTCTTATATGGTTGTGAAGTATGGTGTTGCACTATATATAGAGAGTCGTCGAGAAATATTGAGATGATTCAAAAGAAATCCATAACCTGCAATCTCAAGCTCAAGGGAAATACCCCCTATCCTATCCTCATGATCGAGGCTGGCCTCTCCCCTATTGAAAGCAGAGCTATGTTTAAGTATCTAATGTATAAGAAGAATATTTTCAACATGGAATCCATGAGGCTTCCTAAAATTCCCTCTAACTTTAGTCAAAACCCCCACCTTCATCTCAAGCGTGGGTGGCATAAGGATGCCCAGTCTTGGCTCAATCATTGGGGGGTAAATGAGGAGATCATCCTAGGAAGAAAGGATAGTATCACCTGCAAATTTACGTATATGCGATGGGATGATAAGGAGCTAGAGGGGTAAGATGAAGCTAAGATATTATAAGGAGGTGATCAACCCCACCCTTGAGAACCCAAATTATCTTTCTATTTTGACCAGCGCGAACAAAAAAATAACATCTCTAAGATTATAACTAATTCTCATGAGCTTTGAAGTGAAATCGGGCAGTGGTCTACTCCCAAGACTCTCTCGGATGATAGAATTTGTTAGCTTTGCGATAATAAGAGGGTGGAGGATGAAAAACACTTCCGTTTAGACTGTTCGACCCTTACTCACATCCGCTCTCATTTTCCTAACATCTGTCACGCTTCCAATCTTCTTGACTTGTTAAGTCATCCCAACTATTGTGATCTTGGTGTGCTTCTTTCCCTTGTTTTTTAGCATAGGAATAAGATATTAAAGAATTACAATTAGATTATTTTTCTTCTTAAGGACCAAGCACATTGGACGTTAATCATCATCACCATCATCATCATTTCCATGAACATTTAGATTTCTTTTTAAATATAATTTATTTATTTAGATAATTTTTAATTTCTTTATTTTTTATGCTTTTTATATGAAAAAATGATATTGCATTTCAAATTTTATATATTTTTAATTTTTAATACAATATTTTAAATAATAATAATAATATAATTTTAATAGATATAAATATTAGATTATATGTAACACGTTTATGATTCCTATGTACTATACTTTATATATATAATTTTGAAAATTTTTAATTTTATAAATATTTAAATTAATCTAAAACAGTTATCAATTATTTTTTACTTAAAAATACTTTTTATATATAAAATTTTTAATTCTATAAATATTTAAATTAATTTAAAGTAATTATCAATTACTTTTTACCTAACAAACAAATATCAAACAGCAAAATTGCATGTTACGCTTCTTTCAAATATTTTCTGACATTGAAAACAAAAAAAATGTAAAAACAATTTTTGACCCATCTAATTTGAAATTCCAACCCTAAGTAAAACCAGAAAGTCGGCTATGGCGTCCCTTGAATAGGTTACGTGGCTTTCAAGTAAAGTCGCTGTCGTAAACAACTACACGATAATTAGGCGAGAAAGCTTCCACGAATTTCAGGTGTATAGAGTGTAGACCCGCCTGGAACGGAGTTGTCTATAATGCGACTTTTTGAGATTCCGGTGACGGAATCCGGCGGAAGAAATTGAGATGAAATCATGATTTTTTGCAGTTAAAATGGTTTTTTAACTGCATATTCGGATTCAGCACCCTGGAAAACCCCTGGGACGCTTTCATTGTGCAGAAATTAGCTATCAAACTTGGATTCCGATAAATCACTGCCGGATTTTCACCGGAAAAAATCGCCGGAAAGGCTTTCAAAAAGTCGCGTTAAAGACTACGTCCGCCTGGAACTGTTCATTTTATTGGCTAATCCGTCACGTGCTTGTAAAGGCACTATGCTCGAGGTGCGGGCGTCACGGTGTATTCAGGTGGATAGAGTCTAGACCCGCCTGGAACTCTTCATTTTCTTGTCTAATCCGTCACGTGCTTGTAAAGAGCTACCAAACACATGTGAGATTCTAAGACAATTGCATGCCATAACTGTTTGTTG
The DNA here is from genome assembly GCA_031772625.1 of Pinus tabuliformis. NCBI lineage: Eukaryota > Viridiplantae > Streptophyta > Pinopsida > Pinales > Pinaceae > Pinus > Pinus tabuliformis. The sequence goes on along the minus strand of CM062820.1, from coordinate 200,379,827 downwards.
AATAATTAAAATCTCTTTGTGCTCCAAGAGCATTTTATAAAAGGATCTAAAATAATTATTTTCCACGCAAATGAAAACTTATATTAAAAAATGAAATAATTAGGAATTTGCATTTATCAATTATTTTTATTATTTTTATTTGATAATGCAAAATAATGTTTATATTTCTTCACCCTAAAAAATTAATCTTTACCTTTTATAATAATAAAAAACAACTTCAAATTTTTGTGTGAGATTTAAGAAATTAGAATTATTATATTATGATATAATACAAATCTATCTTCATAGAACTCATATATGCATTTATTGATAATTTCTGGAACTTCAAAGAGATATAGGTGATTTCTTTTTAGTTGGTGAAATAGGAATAGTAATTGCAAATTGAATCAGTTGTTATGATTCATTTTTTTGGTATTTAAATTTACAAACCATCTATCTTGTGTGGTTATACTGTTTTCTCCTCCACATTAAAAGTTGATTTTAGAATATAAATGGAACTTGCCTTACTTGATTTATAATTAAAATAATTTAATTGATTTCAAGCATGAGATTTTTTTCTATTTATAGGATGTTTTTTTATAGTTGTGAAATGCAAACCTAGATCAGCCTTTTCAAAGATTTTTGTAAGTAAATTATAGTCTTAGCCTAAGTTCATTTATTTTTTACTTTTAATAGATAAATTTTAATTTTTACATAATTTTGCTCATTATTACAATATAAAGTTGTGGATTCACCCATTTTAGAATAAAAATTAATTATTCTTTACATAACATCCATACACAATTACCAATTAAACAACTTGTTTGAGCTTTTTCTTTTTCTTTGCTAATTTTCTATGTTTTTTAAGGCAAATTTATGTAAAAATGTTTCATGTAAATTTTATAGTCTATAATTTTTTTACCTTAAAAATTGCCAAAATTTTTGCATGAAGAGATGCTCTACAACCATAACCAATATAGAAAAAATATATAAATATAATGTGAAAAAGTATGTAAATATTTTTATATGTCATCTTAATATGTTGAATTTATATTAATATGTTCAATTATGTTGGATTTAGATTCATACTTTCAATTTAATTGAAGTAAAAGATTTGTAAATATTTACATATTGCATCAATTAAATAAAAAATAAAAAACTAAAACCTTTACATATTGGTTAATAAAAATAAATAAAAATTAAAAATCAATATAAAATTAAATATGGAAAAAATGTATTTTCTAAATTAAAGTAATAAAATTTAAAATTCAATTATTATATTATTATTTGATTTTTATAACAAACCTATTAACATGTGTCTTGAATACTCAAGATTTTATTTGTAACTTATTTTGTTTCCTGTTGAATTCTCTCCCAGACACCATGTCACGCTCCAAACAATACATAAAAAAAAATTTCATTTAATGACTAATAACTACGCCATTCTTAACCTATAATTACATCATTCTTAAACCTATACACATATACTATCTTACCATGTTTATTAACACATAATAACCATCCAAATAGGTGCATATCTACAATGGTAATAAATTTCCAACTATGTTCATGTCTACAATGGTGCGCACAATACTCAACCCAAATTTACATAATGTTTATGGGGTTTACATTGGTCATTCAACACAAAGGTTACGTGTACAAAAGTCTGCAATACGTTACATAGTTGGTCACTGTGCAATTTAATAAACATTTAAAGCAACTTTCCCCGAGACACCTCGAGCCTGCGGTTTAATGTCCGGCTCTGCCGTGGTCGATGCATCTCCGTCCATCTGGTGAGTTCAACGGCTGGATGGCATCATGCCATGTGACACCCGGTGCTTTACAGCCTGGCCGCTTGGCTTGTCAACTTCGCGCCAATGCAACCCAGAGGTTCACCGGCTATCTGACGGTGGAGATCCTTCTGCTGTAGATCAAGGGTTCCCACGATGCCACGAAACGGTAATTATGATCTTAGCTATATAATGGTGAATTCCGCCTTCGGCTCTTGTTTTGTTTCATTTTCGTAATCTCCTGAGTGTTAGCGGAGCTCTGTTCCTTAGCGTTCCTCTGCGGCTACACAGGTCTTTCTAAGGTTTAAAGCATGCTGCCTTAGTTATGGGACTCGGCCTTCTACAGCCATGAAGGTATTAGCTCTTCAACATATACCCTGTTCATTCGTTTCAGGTAACATTAATTTCCTATTGAGCTTAAGATGCAGGCTTCTGAGATTTCTCCATAGCTAAGTTTCCGTTATTGATTTAATGTCCTTCCACGGTTCTCTTTGCTACAGGTTATTAACATTTGGGGTTATTCTTCTTCACAGGTGGGTGTTGTCATCTCCTCCGAGGATGCGGAGATAACCCTCAAGGATGCGGAATTGCCCCTTGCATCTGGTTAACATATCCCTGGTAAGTCTCGGGCACATAGATACTCGTTTATGTTTTGTCTCAGGCCTGTACTGAAGTGTTACTCCCGTGACAGGGACGGCGGATTTGCTCAGTTCCTTTCACCCAGCTAGGAACTCCTCTGCCAAGAGGCTTCATAGACTTAGTTAATATTTTCATAATCGGTAGACTGTTACCCTATTTCATGTATGAATGCTGGTTCTCCAGAACGCAGCCATTACTTTATCATTGAGTTGTAATTTTCGACCCGTAAGGGTTTGACTTGATGGTTTTCATTATATAGTTGCACGGATAATCAAAAGAGTTCGGTTTTTTATCTATAATGTATCACTATATCACTGAAGTTATTCGCTCTTCCATTTGTGGTTTAATGGCGGTTTCCAAAGTTGAAATACATCTGTGTATTTGTGCTCAGGTTCACTGTTCTAATTTCTCTTTGCTTTAAGAATGGTATTGTATTCATGTTTGTCTGGCTCGATGCCTCAGCCAGCCAAGCGTAAGCCACGGCTCGGCATGAGGGGTTTCATCGTAGCGGATATTTGTTTGCTAACCGGCCGAAGGGTCGCATAACATTATGGTTACCATATCCGGCCTCGGCACTCATTCTTTTCTCTTATCATCGCATTTGTTAATAGGAATAAGTAATGCCATTTTTATTCAGCCATTGCCATTCGTATGTGCACTTTTCTACTGGTTATTTCAATGAGCATGATTATTGTACTGTCTCAGAATATTATTCATGATTCCGACTGTTAAGAAAAGAGATGTTGCAATTTCTGTAGTTTATTTTGTTTATAATGATAGCTCTATTACCTTTTTATTTTGCTTGGTCGCGAGCCTCTCTCGTCTTGATCCTGGGAAATGTGTATTAGATTCTCGGGGTTTATTGTTTGCGCTACCACACAGAGCGACTGTACCTTTCGGGCTCTTCTGAGTGTTTACATATATGTACATATGGGTTCTTTCTGTGACTAATAATTATACGCATATCTTTTTCACATGCAAGAGGGTTTATATCTGTCCATTTCGGATTTGCTATCGACTCTATTCAGGGGTTATCATAACCCTGTTATTGAGATTGTTCTACATTTCGCTACTGTTTTCTCTTTGAACTTAGAGTTCTTTCCTCAGTTAAAAGTTCAGTCCAACTATTATATTTGAGTCGACTTCCATGGTCCACACAGATTACTATAAACATTTTCATAATATCATTAAAGAGGAATAGGCTGGTAGCTGTTAACTTAGTTTACTTTCCACAGTACAATACAGAAACATTTTAACAGATAAGTAAGTGATAAACCATACCTGTTTATCTGCCAAACCTCTTTATAATGCTTGTCAATCCACCCGTCCGTAGGAAGTCTTCGCTGAGCTTCCACCCCCAAGCACTTGCAGGTCCTACTCGACCGCAATATCACTGGTCTCGCCAGTCAATGCTATCTGATCCTAACCAGACATAGCGTGCACAGGAAAATTTCCTTTTCCACTTATGCTATCTGATCCTAACCAGACATAGCATTCTTTTTTTCATTTCTTCTCTCTGCCATCTGATCCTAACCAGACTTGGCATTTTTCCCCTTTTTTCCTCTGGGGTCTCAACTACCTCCAGGTAGTTAGGGTAACTGATTCCTCAGTTACTAACCATGATTAATCATAACTCAATTCAAAATGGTACCAACACAACTGTCTTTTTATTAACATAACATTAACAACAGGATTATACATATTTTAAATAAAGTCTTTGTTCCATAATTACTTCACTAGTTACTAGCATTTACTTTTCACAAGGGGTGTTACATCTCCCCCTCCTGAAAGTCTACATCGTCCCGATGTTGCTGCTTATCCAAAAACAGTCTGGGATAAGTATCCCTCATCATTTGTTCATCTTCCCAGGTGGCCTCTTCAGGCCCAAAGTGCTGCCACTGCACTTTAACCTGGCTGATGACCTTTCTCCGCAGCTCGACTCTTCTCTGATCTAATATGTTCACTGGTTCGACCAGGAACTCTCCTTCCGGTTCCACCTGAAACACATAACAATTAAATCAGTTGTTTTACTAGTATTTCATTTCAGTTTACATTTGATGACAGTCTTTCCTCACCTGAATGTCCTGCCAACTTATTATATGCCTAGGGTCATACACATATCTCTTTAAAACTGATACATGGAAGACATTGTGAACCCGAATATGGCTGGGTAGGGCGAGCTGATAAGCTACCGGCCCTACTCGTGCCAGAATTTGGAATGGTCCACAAAAGCGTGGTGCCAGTTTGGCACAGGCATTCCATTGAAGGGTACTCTTCCTAGCTCGAATTCTGATGTATACATGTTCACCCACTTGATACTCTTTAAATGTTCTCTTTCGGTCTGCAAAATTCTTCTGCCTATCTTGTGCCATCTTTAAATTAGCTCGGACCCTTTTTACCATGACCTCCATCTCTTCCAACATTTCAGGTCCTAACAAGAATTTGTCCTCCGGTCCACCCCAACTAGAGGGTGTGCGGCACTTCCGGCCATATAGTACTTCGAATGGGCTCATCTTCAAGGATGAGTGGTAGCCATTATTATAGGTGAATTCCACTAGATGTAGATACTCCTCCCATCGCGTAGGTTGCTGCATCACATAAGACCTCAACATGTCCTCCAACACTTGATTCACCCGCTCAGTCTGTCCGTCAGTTTGCGGATGGTATGCGGTGCTGAAACTCAACTGAGTTCCTAGACCTTCAAATAAGGTCCTCCAAAAAGCTGAGGTAAACTTAACATCACGATCAGATATTATTACTTTCGGCAGCCCATGAAGTTTAAATATATTTTGCATAAAAATATTTGCGATTTGAGCTGCACGATAAGTGGATTGAACCGGTATAAAGTGAGCTGACTTGCTGAGTTTATCCACCACTACCATTATTGAATCATTACTCCTTTTGGATTTCGGCAAACCGGTGATAAAGTCCATGGTTATGGTCTCCCATTTCCATTCTGGTATGGGTATCGGCTGTAGCAGTCCTGCAGGGTGCTGATGTTCAGCTTTCACCTGCTGACATTCCAAACAGCGCGCCAGGTATTCTACAACATCTTTCTTCATGCCTGGCCAGTAATACTCCTTCCTTAGTGAGGTGATTAATTTCTGGTAACCAGGATGCCCTGCATAGGGACTTCTATGATTTTCATCCAGAATCTTTTCTTTAATACTGCTTTGATTGGGTATGTAAATCTTCTTCTGAAAACACAACATGCCAGCTGTATTCAAGGTGTAACCTTGTTGTATGGAACGAGCATCTGAATTTTGCACCAAATGCTTCTTTTGCAAATAGATCTGATCTTGTGTCGCAGCCTCCTCAATCTCTTGGTCAAGAGTGGACCATCCTTGGCTGATACCAATCTCATAAATGCAATGCACTTTTCGACTTAGTGCATCAGCAACTCTGTTCTCCTTTCCCTTTAGGTGCTTAATTTCGAAATCGAAATTTCCCAAAAAGTCCACCCATCTTGCCTGTCTTGCGTTTAAAGTCGGTTGACTAAAGTAACTAGTCAAGCTGTGGTGATCCGTCATCAACAAAAATTTCCTCCCTACTAAATAATGACGCCACATCTTCAAAGCATGGATCACAGCGGTTAATTCCAGATCATAGGCGGAATATTTCTGCTCATGTTCCTTTAACTTTCTGGATTCATAAGCAATCACCTTGCCCTCCTGCATTAGTACTCCACCCACGCCCTCCTTGCTGGCATCTGTACAAACTACATATTCCTTTTCGGGATCTGCCACACACAGCACAGGTGCTGTGGTAAGTAAATGCTTGAGCTGTTCAAAGCTCCGTTGACAGTCTGCTGTCCATTTAAACGCTTTTCCCTTCTTTTGCAAGGAGGTAATAGGGTAGGCAACTCTAGAAAAACCCTCTACAAACCGCCGGTAGTATCCAGCCAGCCCCATGAAAGATCGAATGTCTGCTACATCCTTGGGTGTAGGCCAATCCATTATAGTTTTAATCTTTTCGGGGTCTACAGCTATACCTTCCTTTGTAATAATATGACCCAAATACTGGATCTGCTCTTTATAGAAATCACATTTGCTGAATTTTCCATATAACTGATGCTCCCGTAAAGTCTGCAACACTATTCTTAGATGTTCCTCATGCTCTTTCCTATTCCGGGAGTAGATAAGTATATCATCAATAAAGATCAATACAAATTTGTCTAAGTATTGATGAAATACACTATTCATTAAACACATGAATGTTGCAGGCACATTAGTTAACCCAAAAGGCAGTACCACAAACTCGTAATGTCCATAACGAGTACGAAAAGCGGTCTTGGCTATGTCTTCATCTTTTATTCTAATTTGGTGGTACCCTGATCTCAAATCGATTTTTGAGAAGATGGTCGCCCCCTTCACCTGATCAAACATCTCGTCAATGCGGGGTAGTGGATATTTGTTTTTGACTGTTAGTTTATTCAGCTGTCTATAGTCTATGCACATTCGCAGAGTCCCATCCTTCTTCCTCACAAACAGCACAGGTGCTCCCCAAGGAGAGACACTGGGACGGATGTACTTCTTTTCTAGCAGCTCTTGCAGCTGCATTTTTAACTCAGTTAACTCTGGCACACTCATCCGATAGGGTGCCCGGGACACTGGGGCTGCTCCGGGTATCAGCTCAATGGTGAAGTCCAAATCCCTTCTGGGTGGCAGCCCTGGAATCTCTTCGGGGAATACATCTGCAAATTCTTGCACTACAGGTATATCTTTAACAGTTGCAACCTTATCCACTGAATCTGCAAACCCCACTTGCACTGCATAAATCTAGCACTTATTTCGGATACATTTAACCAGCTGGGAGGCTATGATCGGCCGAATCTGCACTGGTTTTTGGATGCCTTGGATTTCTTTTCCCATACCCAGCTCATCTCTATAAGAAACTGTTTTTGTTTTACAATTAATTATAGACCACCGTCGTTCCAACCAGTCCATTCCTATCAGCACGTCATAGGAACCAAGAGGGAGTACATTTAACTAAGTTGTTATGATTTGGCCAGCTAACTTTAATGGACAATTACTGACTTTGGTTAGTAATCTTCTTTTGGTCCCGGTGGCCAGCTGCACTAACCATGGGCTTTTAAATTTAGTGGTTTGCAAACCACAGTTTTCTACCACTTTAGGACTTATATAGCTTAGAGTAGCTCCTGGGTCTACTAAAACAGAAACAGTTCGGTCAAAGATTTTACCTTCGAACTCTATCATAGTTGGCTGGTAATCAGCTTGCCGATCTTCCAGTGCTGCATTTATTCTGGGCATGGATCGAGCCACATCTCCTACTGTTGAAGCTTCGTAGATTTGGGACAACTGATCGCTGTCCTTCCGATGAGGGCAGTTTCTGATATAATGGGGTCCGCCACAGCCCCAACACTGAACAGGTGGCCGAGCTGTGCCTTCCGCGTCCAATCTAACTTGCTGTTCACTGTATTTGGAATCTGCAGGAGGTTTGAATCTGCTCTGAGTTTTTGCTGAATTTTTAGTACTGGTTCCTTTCGAAAATCCTTTCTGAAAACTGCTGCGTGCTCCCTTACTACCCATAGGCATTTTACTGCCTCGCTTATCTGTCCAACGCTTTCCGGAATTTTCTCCTTTTGATTTATTCTGCTGGTAACACAGTCTTGCTTTTCGGATTGCTTCATCCATGGTTTTCGGATTATCGAACTCTATCCTTTCTCGCATTGTCAAAGGTAGGCTACTAACAAATCTTTGTACTTTAGCCTTCTCTTCACGAATATAGGGCACATAGCGAAGCAGGGATGTGAACTTGGTTACAAACTCATCAATGGTTTGCTGTCCCAGCCGCAGATCGTGAAATTCGCGTGCCTTTTCATCATAAAAGCGCTCTGTCAGGTACTTCTCTTTAAAATATCCTTGAAACTTTTCCCATGTCACATCCTGTTCACTTATTCCCCGCACCATCCTGACCTCTTCCCACCATAGCGTGGCTTTGGCTTGCAACTGGAATATAGCCAGCCTTGCCTTAAGATGATGATCGTATTCATACACCTGAAAATACTTATTCATATTGATCAGCCATGCTTCTGCAGCTTCTTCAGAGTCTCCGTCAAAATGAGGCGGTTTAATCTTCCTGAATTCCCCGTGTAATTCCATCCGGGGTCTTTTTGGAGTCTGATATTCAGAGGCGTTAACAGACTTCTCTCCTCGCGTCTCTCCTCTGTCTTCTGCTTCCTCCTGTTCAGTATGATAGCTCTATTCATCTGTTATTGGTGCTTGTTCCGGCCTTGGATGTGACTGTTGTTGATGTTGTTTATCAGATAAGCTTTTCAGAATCCTCTCCTGTTCCACATTCAATCTTGCGTTATCCGCACGCAGCTGAGCCATTTCATCTTTTAGTTCCTGCAATGTCCTCAGTAGCGTTGAGTCAGTGGTGCGACCTGCTGCTCCCAGTTGTACCCAAAACTCAGAATTCGCTTGAGGTTGTTCCATGTTATCCGGAGGTTCCGGATTCCCATAAGGAGCACTGTTTGCTCTTCTCATTTTGCTGCTACCTGCTTCAGAACAACTCATTAAACAGTTTTAATTTATCTTGGTGTATTGCTGAACTGTTACCATAAAACTGTTTATATTCTTGTTGTTGTAATCTTAAAAATTTTCCCAAAGGTCACAGAGTTGTAAACCTTGGGCTCTGATACCAATTTGTCACGCTCCAAACAATACATAAAAAAAAATTTCATTTAATGACTAATAACTACACCATTCTTAACCTATAATTACATCATTCTTAAACCTATACACATATACTATCTTACCATGTTTATTAACACATAATAACCATCCAAATAGGTGCATATCTACAATGGTAATAAATTTCCAACTATGTTCATGTCTACAATGGTGCGCACAATACTCAACCCAAATTTACATAATGTTTATGGGGTTTACATTGGTCATTCAACACAAAGGTTACGTGTACAAAAGTCTGCAATACGTTACATAGTTGGTCACTGTGCAATTTAATAAACATTTAAAGCAACTTTCCCCGAGACACCTCGAGCCTGCAGTTTAATGTCCGGCTCTGCCGTGGTCGATGCATCTCCGTCCATCTGGTGAGTTCAACGGCTGGATGGCATCATGCCATGTGACACCCGGTGCTTTACAGCCTGGCCGCTTGGCTTGTCAACTTCGCGCCAATGCAACCCAGAGGTTCACCGGCTATCTGACGGTGGAGATCCTTCTGCTGTAGATCAAGGGTTCCCACGATGCCACGAAACGGTAATTATGATCTTAGCTATATAATGGTGAATTCCGCCTTCGGCTCTTGTTTTGTTTCATTTTCGTAATCTCCTGAGTGTTAGTGGAGCTCTGTTCCTTAGCGTTCTTCTGCGGCTACACAGGTCTTTCTAAGGTTTAAAGCATGCTGCCTTAGTGATGGGACTCGGCCTTCTACAACCATGAAGGTATTAGCTCTTCAACATATACCCTGTTCATTCGTTTCAGGTAACATTAATTTCCTATTGAGCTTAAGATGCAGGCTTCTGAGATTTCTCCATAGCTAAGCTTCCGTTATTGATTTAATGTCCACCCACGGTTCTCTTTGCTACAGGTTATTAACATTTGGGGGTTATTCTTCTTCACAGGTGGGTGTTGTCATCTCCTCCGAGGATGCGGAGATAACCCTCAAGGATGCGGAATCGCCCCTTGCATCTGGTTAACATATCCCTGGTAAGTCTCGGGCACATAGATACTCGTTTATGTTTTGTCTCAGGCCTGTACTGAAGTGTTACTCCCGTGACAGGGACGGCGGATTTGCTCAGTTCCTTTCACCCAGCTAGGAACTCCTCTGCCAAGAGGCTTCATAGACTTAGTTAATATTTTCATAATCGGTAGACTGTTACCCTATTTCATGTATGAATGCTGGTTCTCCAGAACGCAGCCATTACTTTATCATTGAGTTGTAATTTTCGACCCGTAAGGGTTTGACTTGATGGTTTTCATTATATAGTTGCACGGATAATCAAAAGAGTTCGGTTTTTGATCTATAATGTATCACTATATCACTGAAGTTATTCGCTCTTCCATTTGTGGTTTAATGGCGGTTTCCAAAGTTGAAATACATCTGTGTATTTGTGCTCAGGTTCACTGTTCTAATTTCTCTTTGCTTTAAGAATGGTATTGTATTCGTGTTTGTCTGGCTCGATGCCTCAGCCAGCCAAGCGTAAGCCACGACTCGGCATGAGGGGTTTCATCGTAGCGGATATTTGTTTGCTAACCGGCCGAAGGGTCGCATAACATTATGGTTACCATATCCGGCCTCGGCACTCATTCTTTTCTCTTATCATCGCATTTGTTAACAGGAATAAGTAATGCCATTTTTATTCAGCCATTGCCATTCGTATGTGCACTTTTCTACTGGTTATTTCAATGAGCATGATTATTGTACTGTCTCAGAATATTATTCATGATTCCGACTGTTAAGAAAAGAGATATTGCAATTTCTGTAGTTTATTTTGTTTATAATGATAGCTCTATTACCTTTTTATTTTGCTTGGCCGCGAGCCTCTCTCGTCTTGATCCTGGGAAATGTGTATTAGATTCTCGGGGTTTATTGTTTGCGCTACCACATAGAGCGACTGTACCTTTCGGGCTCTTCTGAGTGTTTACATATATGTACATATGGGTTCTTTCTGTGACTAATAATTATACGCATATCTTTTTCACATGCAAGAGGGTTTATATCTGTCCATTTCGGATTTGCTATCGACTCTGTTCAGGGGTTATCATAACCCTGTTATTGAGATTTTTCTACATTTCGCTACTGTTTTCTCTTTGAACTTAGAGTTCTTTCCTCAGTTAAAAGTTCAGTCCAACTATTATATTTGAGTCGACTTCCATGGTTCACACAGATTACTATAACCATTTTCATAATATCATTAAAGAGGAATAGGCTGGTAGCTGTTAACTTAGTTTACTTTCCACAGTACAGTACAGAAACATTTTAACAGATAAGTAAGTGATAAACCATACCTGTTTATCTGCCAAACCTCTTTATAATGCTTGTCAATCCACCCGTCTGTAGGAAGTCTTCGCTGAGCTTCCACCCCCAAGCACTTGCAGGTCCTACTCGACCGCAATATCACTGGTCTTGCCAGTCAACGCTATCTGATCCTAACCAGACGTAGCGTGCACAGGAAAATTTCCTTTTCCACTTATGCTATCTGATCCTAACCAGCATAGCATTCTTTTTTTCATTTCTTCTCTCTGCCATCTGATCCTAACCAGACTTGGCATTTTTCCCCTTTTTTCCTCTGGGGTCTCAACTACCTCCAGGTAGTTAGGGTAACTGATTCCTCAGTTACTAACCATGATTAATCATAACTCAATTCAAAATGGTACCAACACAACTGTCTTTTTATTAACATAACATTAACAACAGGATTATACATATTTTAAATAAAGTCTTTGTTCCATAATTACTTCACTAGTTACTAGCATTTACTTTTCACAAGGGGTGTTACACACCAGGTTCATATATATACAAGTTCAGGCTAATCAAAATGAGTAATTATGTGTTTAATTCATATCTCTGCGAGGAAACAATGACAATCAGAAATATAGGATATTTACGGATTGCTTTTTCGCTCCTAAAAATCACAAAGATTCCCTTAACTAACGATGTTTTCAGAATGTACTTCAACAACTTTAAATTTACATTTACATCAGCTTGAAATCTAAGTTGCCCTTCTAACTTAAAAAAAAATGAATTAATGTAGGAATTAAAAATGGGGTGTGTGGTCAAGAACTTTGTTGCTCTGCCATTTCACATCTGAAAGGGTCTGCTACACCTATTATAGGAAGGTTTCACACCATGTAATTCTGATCAACTAGGCTTGCGATTCGCTCATAATCAGCAACCTGAGTCGACACTCGAATGTTCATTTTCTGAAATATTCTTCTATACCTGGCATCGGAATTGTAACGAACGAATTCGTTATAAGAGACAGTAAATCGTGAGTCGCAAGACTCGTATATTTGCTTCGAACTGCGCACTAATATTCTTTATGACGTTCAATATCGTCAATTGCCGTCTCCATTGCCGGCTCCCGGGCTTGGAGTAGAACCCAGTTTGCGTTTGCTGCTTCTTTTCTGCTGGAGGTGATGATCTCCGTTGCTGTGATGGGATTTGATGATGTTGACGTTTCTTGCTTGAAAATTAGGCTGGATTATCTGCATATGACAGACCCCAGGGCTATTACTGGATGTGGAGAGCCGCTGTTCCGTCACCATGGAATTTACGCCTTCGGCTTTGTTTGATGATGCAGACGATTCCTTTTTATCAGTCGTTTGGATACTGGGGTTGGGCCTGAAAGATAACGACTTCTTGTTGGCAGCACTCTTTGAGGACGAGCCGCTTCTGGGGTTTAGGATCTCTTGAACACACCCGAACGGATCTTTCACCATATAACCAATGGCATTTTGCAAGCTAGATTCGTCGTCGAGAAGGGAATTGGGGCTGGGATCAACGGCCGAATGACTGTCGGGGGCAATAAACAGGTTATTCTTCTTTAGAAGCCTGGCGTTGCTGTGGCCAGCAACGAGCAGGAAGGAGATGATAATCAGGAGCGCCATTATATTGCTCTTCATCATAAAGCTCGGTGTTAGCAGACAACCGATATGATATCGGAGAGAGGTACAGAGATAGCAGATGAACGTATGATATCAGATGAGTTTAAACGTAGACAATACGATATTTGAGGCAGTAAGAGAAAACGGGAACACAGAGAGTGGGAAGACTTGGTTGGGGAAACATGGGAAATGACGCGAATATTTTATAGACAGAGATATTGGGAAAAGGGGAACTCCCTGGCCGCCTTCTCTGACGTGCGTGCGTATTCACGGTCATCACGCAGGCGCAAAACCGTTGACGAAATGCTTCAGACCTTTTTCAATTGGGTGGGCAGTACCAGTGGACCGGTCACTGGACGGTTGAATTTCAGGAATCTCCCGGTGTAAGTGGACGTCGTTGACAGATGGACGTCTTCAAACCTTCTTACAAGGTATAGCACACAGGGCGGTTGGGCAGTAAAGTTTCGACGAATTTCAGGTGTCCATTCGTTTTCTTGGCTAATACGTCACGTCACGTGGGTGTAAAGGCACTTTTTTTTTAGGAGTGGTCAATAATGTGATTTTTTGGAGATTCTGGTGACAGAATCCGGTGGAAGAAATTGAGGTTAAATCTTGATTTGTTGCAGTTAAAATGGTTTTTTAACTGCATATTTGGATTCAGCATCCTGAAAAACCCCTGAGACGCTTTCATTGTGCAGAAATTAGCTATCAAATTTGAGATTCCAATAAATTCCTGGCTGATTTCGACCGAAAAACAGACCAGAAAAACTTTCAAAAAATCGCGTTATAGACAACTGCCTTTTCTTGAACCGGGTGCGTCACGGTGTACGCTAAAGAGTTAGTATTCAATTGATCCTACTTCCTTGGGAAAGAATCAAATAAAATATCGATAACTATTTTAATTCAGAAGTTGAACCCCAACCAAGCACAAGAAGAGGATGCGATTCGTAGAAAATCGCATGGCATAGTATTAGGAGAATAGTAGAAAATCGCATAGCAAAGTGTTTTGGCAATAATGAGAAATTTTCATCATTGCTTTTCGAGAGTTTAAGTATATAAAATTATTTTCGTATAAATGAAAATTTGTAAATATTGAAATGGAAATATCACATTCTTTACTTTAATAAAGCCAAAAAAAAAATTAGTTTTTTTTGGTGATATTGTAGTTGTTTTTATTTTTACAATTTTTTTAATTATTAATATATTTTATTTTATAATAAAAAATGTTTATTTTTTATTATGTTAATTAAAAAAATTATAATTTTTGTAAAAATTTTATTTTATTGTTTAGTATGGCTTTTATGTGTAAGTATGTCACATTCTCAAAAAATAAGAAAAATAATTTTAACTCATGTTGTCTCATCTTAAATTATATATAATTTTTTAATCTTATTAATGGATTATGATTAATTATTAAAATATAATTTTGTATTTGAATGGATAGTAAATTATCTCATGCATTTAATAGTTCTTTTATAATATACCAGAATTTGAATGGATCATAAATTTACTTTTAACAAAAAAATTTACCACTTTAAAATTATAAATTAAGTAAAATTTTAGACATTTTTTCTCTAAGTAATGTGAAAAAAATTAATTCAACCTAAAGAATAGAATATATAACTCCAAAATCTTTTATATTTGTTTTAACTAAACATTTGTAAAATTAATTTTAAAAGGAAAAGCACTCCTAAGTGCCACTGACGAATGTGGAAGAGGTCAGTCTTGCTATCAAACGACGTGTGGTTCACTCACGCAGAGAGGAATGCTATCCCCAACGACGAGACCTGTTGAGCACAATATCCGGATTAAAAAGATGGGCAGAGTCTTGGGGTTCGATTGGTAGTGTCTCAAGATTCTCGACACCGCGTGGAGGCTAATGGCAGAAATGTGTTAGACCAATACGTATTAGAATCATGCCTTCCTTGCAATGAATCTTGTTGCTAAACTTCTGATTTATACAGTTTTACTTATTTCTCTGGCATAATCTGTGTTTGTAGAAGGTATGTCTTGTCTGTCACAGGTTGTCGGACAGAGCATGCATGTCTACACTATGTTGAAGATTTGGTTGTGAATTGTCGTAAAGGGAGCGATATGGGCGTAGAATCAGTGGGATGCAACAGCTGAGACAATGCACATATAGAGTTTCTCTAAGGAGATCTCAACATCCTTATAATTATCCTACCGCGGCTGTAATTTTTTCGCCCTTCTTTCATTATAATGGCGGATTCGATGTGATTATTTCAATAACCAACACGGCAGCACGATCCAAGTCAATGTTTTGAATGGTGTGAGAATGGTTGATTTATTTTTTTATCAATTCAATGTTGTACTGCATCGGACCACCTCGTATGGAGCCTGTGCTATCCTTAATTCTTAATACGCTAGAGAAAAACTTGGTTATGTTGATTGTTCCACGGTCCTCATTTTTGGTTATGTAAGCTTTGGTTTTACGTGTGGGCATTCATTTTACTGTGTATTTCTCTATCCACCTATATAGGAAAGAAACATCGGAGATTAGAGGTAAGAGGCTATGTATAAACGACCAAGTGGAGAAAACTAGGATTTTGGTGAACATTTTGTGTTGTGGCAATTATTTGCTCAGCGCTTTGTTGGTTACACATACATGAAGAATGATTTCTTGTGAAGACAGTTTGCTTCTTTTCTTGTTGTTTGTCCATTTAATTATCGTAGGGTTAAACGACTGTAGGGCCATGGCATACTCCTGATTTCTGAACAATGACTTGATTTCCCATTAGTGTTGAGTCCTAGGTTGTCCACATCCACAAATTTTCATTGTCAACTAGCCATTTGCTTGAAGCCTGAGTTGTTTCAGTACCGTTTGGTTTGTTCTCGAGCTCTGTTGCCCCCTCTGAATCGGTATAGTCGTATGCATTGGAAAGCATTGGATCTCGAGCTATTGGTGGGGCTGGTTGTGATCCGAGCTTGGGCATATTCGTATCCATACAGCCTTATCACCAAATTAAACTACAACATCATTGAAAGCCAACATGCATTTGTTTACAAGCCGCGTATTTGGGATCACCTCGATACGAAGACGCAAGATCGATTCCATGTCATAGTTTGCCATATATTGAAACATGTTTTTTTTTTAACCTACGGTCATTTTGAGACAATCATTTCAGCGGTGGCGTTTATATATATATATATATATATACACTGTGATATGTGTTGGAAAATTAATCCAACCACTTTGTTAAACAGGTTGCGACTTTGTTTACAAGCTCAAGAACAAAGGTATGGGCAGTAGTACAAGGCTGACCATTCCTCAACACATCACAGAGTTAAAGCAATTAATGAGGGTTGGTAAATATGTATAGGTGAAACATTAACTGCGAAACTCTTAGTTGGAGTCCTCAACTTCTGCAAGCTCAGGAAATCCCTGATTTTGTATAATCGTCCATCCCGTGTCTTATATATTCTCTCTAACATGTATTAATGAGTCAAATATATGTTTTGGGAGAAAATTGTGGAGCGCAGCATAAATCACAGTAAATTTTGTGTTTTTACTTGGCGTTGCAGCCTCCATTTATCACACGAATGTCTTTTTCCTACGTTTTGAAATATAATCTAAATCATGGTTTGTGGCGATATGGTTTTAAACCTTCATGATTAAGAGTTTCAGTCCTTAACCCCTACAAGCTCAGGAAATCCCTCATTTTGTATAATCGTCCATCCCATGTCTTATATATTCTCTTTGACATATATTAATGAATCAAATGGATGTTTTGGGAGAAAATCGTGGAGCGAAGCTTAAATCGCAATAATTTTTGTGTTTTTACTTGGACCCACATCCTCCATTTATCATGCAAATGTATTTTCCTATGTTTTGAAATATAATCTACAACATGGTTTGTTGTGATATGGTTTTAAAACTTGATGAGTAGATTTACCGCAACCTTTTTGGTTTTACTCTTTTTTGTTGTGCGTTAAATTTCAATTTCAATTAAGCCTTTGTAGTTGCGATATCTTTCCTAATCCTTATTGTAGTTGCGATATCCTTGCCGCAGCTGAAGTTGGCTTTGTGCAACTGAGCCAGATTCCTCTCCTCTGCCCCCAATTTTTTTTCTAACATGCTATCAAAGCCGGTTAAACTCTGTTAGTGAAAAAAGCAAGTGCTTTTACTAGCAGTTAAAATAATTGTTTCGAGGGAATTTTTTTTTTTCCTTTGGAACGTATTTACCAGCAGGTAGAAAGTTTTTTTTACACTCAGAAAATGGCAACATCAAGCACAAGCTTGACTAATCCTCAAATACCTTAGTTTAATGGAAACAATTATGACTATTGGGTTATTACAATGAAGGCTTTGTTTTCTTCTCAAGACATTTGGGATTTGGTGGAGAATGGTTTTCAAAGAACTAGCAAATGCAGTAGCATACATTGCCTTGTCTCAAGTAGGAAGGGAATTGTTGGGGGACAACAACAAGAAGGATGCAAAAGCCCTCTTCTATATTTTTCAAGTAGTGCATGAAATTATTTTCCGAAGGGTTGCAGTAGCAACAAAGTCCAAACAACCATGGGACACCCTCAAGACAGCCTACAAAGGCATTGCCAAAGTGAAGACAACAAAGCTACAAATGATAAGAAGAGACTTTGAGACACTCTTAGGTAGACTCATTTTTTACACATGTAATTGGGCTGGTTACTCAAATCAAGTCTCATGGTGAGACACTTGAGGAAAGGAGAATAGTTGAGCAAGCTTTGAGAGGACTGCCAGTAAGGTTTGGTGCCATTGTTGTGGCCATAGAAGAGACAAAGGATCTCTCACAGTTCTCAGTGGATGAGCTTCATGCATCACTGATTTTTCATGAACATATACTGAATAGAGCAACACACTCCTCAATGTAGCATGCCTTTAAGACACAAGTTTCGATTCTCATGGACATAGACTGAATAGAGAAACACACTCCTCACTATAGCATGCCTTTAAGACACAAGTTTCATTTCGTCAAGGTAGAGGCAGATGAGGATCATATCCCAGAGGAAGAGGAAGAAGCCCACATAGAGGTGGAAGAAGCAGCCCTTTAAGCTCAAGTGGAAGGAGCAACAATCGAAATCCAAGTCAAGGCCCAAGCAAATATCAAGCACAAGGTCAGAGGAATGATAAATCTCAAGTTCAATGTCATTACAGCAGAAGTATGGTCATTATGCAAATGAATGTAGAAAGAAGCAATCTGACATTAGTAACAAACCAAGTGTAAATTTCACAAAAGAAAATTAGAACCATGATAGCATGTTTTTAGCTTGTATTGTAGCACAAGAGAAACAAAGTGATGTATGGTATCTAGATTCAGGGTGTAGCAACCACATGTCAGGGAACATAGAAATGTTTTCCAATCTAGATGAAAGTGTGAAATCTGAAGTGACATTAGGGACTGATAGAAAAGTCTCTGTTATGGGAAAAGGAAGAGTTAATATCCTAACAAAGAAGGGGGAGAAGAAGTACATCTCAGATGTTTACTTTGTCCTCCGTTTGGAGCATAACCTCATAAGCATTGGACAACTCATGCAAAAGTGCTACAATGTCTTTTTCAACAATCATGAGTGCACAATTTTGGATAGGCCTCCAAGCAGACAACTAATTGCAAAGGTTCAAGTGACTAACAATAGAATGTTTCCCCTAAAAATAAGATCAGATTTGAAGGAAGAAGGTGCACAAGCACAACTATCAATGAACTGACAAGAGGATGGAAGGAAAGATGCAACTGTCACACAAGTAAACTATCAAGTAGAGGTCAAAGATGAAAACTGGTTATGGCATTTGAGATTTGGACATCTCAACTTTGGAGGTTTGAATTTGTTGCATAGGAAAGGCACGGTGAAGGGATTGCTGCTTAAAGAAAAACCAAACAACCTATGTGAAGGATGTATCTTAGGCAAGCTACATAGAGAGACATTTCCAGTAGGAAAGTTGGTAAGGGCAAAGGAACTTTTGGAGATTTTCAATTGAGATTTATGTGGACCAATGCAGACACCATCAATTGGTGGCAGCCATTATTTATTGACCTTCATAGATGACTACACAAGGAAGACATGTGTTTATCTCCTAAAACATAAAAGTGAAGTGTTTGAGCGCTTTCGTCAATACAAAGCTCTTGTCAAGAAGCAAAGTGCACATTACATCAAAGTTATTAGGACTGACAGAGGTGGTGAATACATCTCAAATGATTTCATATGTTTTTGCAAGGAGCATGGAACTCACAAGAAATTTACAACAAGGTATACACCTTAGCAAAATGGTGTAGCCGAAAGGAAGAATAGGACCATTATGGAAATGGCAAGGAGTATGTTGAAGGCAAAGAATGTGCCAAATGATTATTGCGCTGAAGCTGTTGCTTGTGTAACATATATCTTGAATTGATGTCCAACCAAAAGCATCCAGAACGTGGTTCTTGAAGAGGCATGAAGTGGAAGAAAGCTTAGTGTCACTCACATGAGAGTTTTTGGATGTATGGCATATGAACATGTCCCAGATGAGTTAAGAAATAGATTGGACAACAAGGGAGAGAAATTCATATTTGTTGGTTATAGTGATGAATCCAAGGCATACAATCTCTACAATCAATCAACCAAGAAGTTCATAATCAGTAGAGATGTGCAGTTCATAGAAGAAAAAGCATGGGATGGAAGTTTAGAGAAGACAGTCAATGTCAAAGCATGTATACCACATGAGGACAAAGAGGAATTAACAACAGCAAATAATTCCTCAACAATGACTCCCTCTACTCCTATTCAAACGCAACAAAGCAGGGAACAAACAACACCATCAAAAAATAATAGGACAATGTAACACAGTCAAGCAAATGCTTCTCAAAGCACGCCACAAAGAGAAACACCAAGTGACATATCAAGGCCATCTTCAGCAAGCACAAGAAGACCAAAATTTATAAATTTAAATGAGACTTACGAGTAAGATGAAGTTGATAGCACTCTTTGAGGACCAACCTGAAAGATAATGACTTCTTGTTGGCAGCACTTTTTGAGGACTAGCCTCTTCTGGGGTTTAGGATTTATTGAATACACCCCAACGAATCTTTCACCATATGACCGTTGGCAGATTGAAAGCTAGATTTGTCGTCGACAAGGGAATTGGGGTTGGGATCAATGGCGAAAAGACTGTCGGGGACAATAAACATGTTATTCTTCTTGAGAAAGCTGGCATTAGTATGGCCAGGAACGATCAGTAGGAAGGAGATCATAATCAGGAGCACCATTATATTGCTCTTCATCATAAAGCTCAATCTTATCAGACAACCGATACGATATCAAAGGGAGGTACAAAGATAGCAGATGAATGTATGATATCAGATGAGTTTAAATGTAGACAATACAATATTTGACAGACTTGCAGGAGAAGAACATATGTCAGGCAGTAAGAGAAAACGAGAACACAGAGAGTGGGAAGACTTGGAGTGGGAATATTTTATAGAAAGAGATATTCTGAGAGAGGGAACTCCCTCGCTACCTTCTCTAACGTGCGTGCGTATTCACAGTCATCACGCAAGTGCAGAACAATTGACAAAATCCTTCAGACCTTTTTCAATTGGGTGGGCAGTAGCAGTGGATCGATCACCGGACAGTTGAGTTTTAGTAATAACCTGGTGTAAGTGGACGTTGTTGCTAGCACCGGATAGGAGGCAAAGGGACAGGACAAGCATCGTGAAACCTTATTACAAGGTATAGCACACAGGGCATTTGGGTGGGAAAGTTTCGACGAATTTCAGGTGTATTGACCCGCCTGGTAGTTGGAACTATTCGTTTTCTTGGCCAATACGTCACGTGCTTGTAAAGGCACTATTCTCAAGCTGCGGGCATCATGGTGTATGCTAAAGGGTTAGTGTTCAATGAATCCTACTTCCTTGGAAAATAATCAAATAACAATAACAATATTTTTTTAATTCAACTTTTGAACCCAAACCCAAACCACGTACAAGAAAAGGATAAGATTCGTAGAAAATCACATGGCATAATGTTCGAAGAATTGTAGAAAATCACATAGCATAGTGTTTGGACAAAAATTAAAAAGTTTCATCATTGCCTTTCGAGAGCTTAAGGATATAAAATTATTTTCCATATAAATGAAAATTGGTAAATATTGAAATGGAAATATCACATTCTTTAGTTTAATACCCCGCCCAAAAAAAAATTAGTAAATATTGTAGTTGCTATTATTTTTACAAAATTTTTAATTATTAATGAGTTTTAGTTTAAATTTTTATTTTTTATTATGTTAATTCAAAACAAAGTATTATAATTTTTATGGAACATTTTATTATGGTGTCTAGAGGCATATTTTATAGCCAGATATGACCTGGATGTGTAAGTATGTCAAGTCTTCAAAAACATAATAAAAATAAATTTCGCTAATATTGACCAATCCTAAATAATATATAACTTCTTAATTCTATTAATGAATTATGATTAATAATTAAAATATAACTTTGTATTTAAATAGATAGTAAATTATCTCACATGTTTAATAGTTCCTTCATAATATACCTAAATTTGAATGGATCATAAATTTACCTTTAACAAAAAATTTACCACATCAAAATTCTAATCTAAATAAAACTTTAGACATTTTTACTCCTTACTAAAGTCAATACGATTTCTTAAATCAAAAGAAAAAAATTAATTCATGACAAAAAAAAAATCTTACTCCAAAATCTTTTAATATTTCTTTTAACTTAACATTTATAAAATTAATAAATAAAAGGAAAATCACTCCTAAATGCCAATGGTATCCATCTGAATGGCAAAGGAGGACGTGCCACTGACATGTGTGGAAGAGGTCAGTCTTGCTATCAAATGATGTGTGGTTCACTCACACAGAGAGGAATACTATACCCAACGACGAGACCTGTTGAGCACAATATCCAGATTAAAAAATTAGGCATGGTCTTGGGTTCGATTGGTAGTGTATCAAGATTCTAGACACAACGCGGAGGATAATGGCATAAATGTGTTAGACCAATACGTATTAGAATCATGCCTTCCTTGCAATGAATCTTGTTGCTAAACTTCTGATTTATACATCTTTACTGATTTCTCTGGCATAATCTGTGTTTGTAGAAGGTATGTCCTATCTGTCATAGGTTGTCAGACAGAGCATGCATGTTTACACTATGTTGAGGATTTGGTTGTGAATTTTCCTAAAAGAAGCGATATGGTCATAGAATCAGTGGGATGCAACAACGAAGACAAAGCACGTATACAGTTTCTCTACGGAGATCTCAACATCCTTATAGTTATCCTACTGTGGCTGTAATTTTGTTGGCCTCCTTTCATTATAATGGAGGATTTGATGGTAGATTCGATGTGATTATTTCAAAACCAACATGGCAGCATGACTCAAGTCAATGTTTTGAAAGGTGTGAGAATGGTTGATTTATTTTTTTTATCAATTCTATGTTGTACTGCATCGGACCACCTCGTTGCTCAGAACGTGGTAAAAGTCGATTTATGGAGCCTGTGCTATTCCTATTTCTTAATACGCTAAAGAAAAACTTGGTTCTATTGATTGCTCCATGGTCTTCCATGGCTTCCAAAGGCTCATGATAAATTTCTAATAGCGCCTGTTGTGCCTATCAGATAGCACCGAAACATTGGAGAGGTATGTAAGCTTTGGTTTTATGTGTGGGCATTCATTTTACTATGTATTTCTCTATACACCTGTATAGGAAAGAAATATCAGAGATTAGAGGTAAGAGGCTATGTATAAACGACCCATTGGAGAAAACCAAGATTTTGGTGAACATTTTGTGTTGTGGCCATTATTTGCTCAGCACTTTGTTTGTTGCACTTTCATGAGGAATGATTTCTTGTGAAGATAGTTAGCTTCTTTTCTTGTTGTTTGTTCATTTAATTATTGTAGGTTAAACAACTGTAGGGCCATGGTATACTCCTGATTTTTGAACTATGACTTGATTTCCCATTAGTGTTGAGTCTTAGGTTGTCCACATCTATAAATTTCATTGTCAACTACCCATTTTCTTGAAGTCAGAGTTGTTGCAGTAGCATTTGGTTTGTTCCCGATCTTTGTTGCCCCCTTTGAATCAGTATAGTTGCCTGTGTTGGAAAGCATTGGATCTCGAGCTATTGGTGGGGTTGGTTGTGATCCGAGCTTGGGCATATTTGTATCCATAAAACCTTCTCACCAAATTAAACTACAACATATCTTATCCAGATCATTGAAAGCCCACATGCATTTTTTTACAAGCCGCGTATTTGGGATCACCTGGATACAAAGGCACAAGATCGGTTCCATGTCATAGTTTGCCATAGATTGAAACATGTTTTCTTACATATAGTCATTTTGAGAGAATCATTTCAGCAATGGCGTTTATAATTATTTTTATATAGACAGACTATGCTATGAATAGTAGGCAGTTTAGTCGTTTTGGTTTGATATTGAGATTTTCATAAATAACAAGACTCTACTCAATAGTGTGTCTGCAAGTGATATGTGCAGTTGGTTCAGTTAGTGGTTGTGCTGAAATTGTGGACCTTGAGTGAAAAAGAAGGAAATGTGATATTTAGTGACTTGTAAAAAAAAATGCAGAGTCGATGGCTTTGGAAGGAGTTCGTAATGGAATGGAGTTTCTCCATTTGCATGGATTCACCTTATGAAACTTCCGTATTAGGGTTTGGTAATTGAAAGAATGATTTTTTTTGTTTTTATTTAAAGGGAGAAAATATGTAAAAGAGTTTGCTAAAAGCCTTTAAAAAAGGGATATGAAATGGTTTATTTAGTGATAGAAGTATGCAGGAATAAGTCACTAAATGATTTCCCATTAAAATGATTAAACTAAGCCACAAATTTTACTTTCCAAAGTTTGAAGCTGCCAAGGTAAAAAGAAAGTGCGGGAGAGTAAAAACAATCATCAATGCATAAATAATATTGAGTATAGTAAACTTTTGAAGTATTTTTTGAAAAGTAAATTATTTTATTTTAGTGGCATATTTTATATTTGGTCACATATTAAAAGAGGCCAATGTAAAAGTAGTGGAAAATAAGTTTTTAACTTTGTATAAAAATGTTTATTCTCATTTTTTTTGGGTAATATTTTGAATATTGTGCAAGTTCTTATTTATCTTTTACTTGTTGAATTGCTGTGAAAGAGGGGGGCGAGACACTACACAAAATTTATTGCAAGTGTTTAGCATCCTCCAACAGTGAATTGGAGAAAATGACCTTACTTGATGATTTGTTATAGTTATTAAACAATATAATGCCCTCTACTGTTCATATCAATGTCCAAATCAGTAAGGACATGCTTTTTGACATTAAAACATGTCTGCAAAATGCACAAGATAAGATCGAGTTTCTACAAATCGAATCCCAATTCTAGAGAGATGAATTTTAGCAGAAGCATTATGATTCTAAACTTGTTTATGTTCATAATTTTCTTTTCGATTTGTAAAGATATTTTAGGATCAAATTTTTGTGAAGTAGAAAGTCAAATTTAGGCAAGTGTATGCGAGAGACATTTGCATACTGATGAGAAGCCTATTGTTCCCAAGACCTTTATAAGTCTGTGGGAAGAAATTACATATAAAAAACACAAAACTGGTTTGGGTTATAACAAATATTTCCTCAATATATATTTTCATCTTCCTAATTTTTCTAAACCTATACAATTTCAGAGTGTTGTATTTCTAGATCATGTTGTTCCATAGAAAGTTGATCGATGTCAACAATGTACCAGAGTTGGACATGTGAAAGATCTGTGTTTTGATATTCACTCGTGTGAGCATTGTGGAAAGCATAATCACCACTCAAACAAATGTTCCAGAAAGAATCCTACTGCAAGAGAGAAACTAATTTTCAGATGGATTTCTTCTTCGGATTGGTAAAAAACAACCAAGAAGATTTACCGGTCATACCACAAGATATGTTCAAGAGTGTTGACCAGCCTTGCTGTGATGAAGAATACCTCTCATCCTGTATCCGACAAGGGTGGAATTGTTGATTGTCATCCACAGGTTTGAAGATTTGTCAACCTAGCCTAAGTGAGAGATCCACAATTGATCCTGAGCGATAATCTATACTAGTTAGAGTCATATTTGTACCCAGAGAGACTTCAATTTTTTCTAGTTGATTTGTTTGCGAACAAACACTTCCAGATTTAGAATTGTTCGAGGAACTACGTTAATAGTTCTAGAGTTTGTGGTCACCCTAAAACCACATTTTTGGTTGTTGTAAGAACTGCTATGAATGTTCCAGAGTTGGTGTTGGTTGGGACCTTCAGTTCTCCCACATTGGTTCGTGGTCCTCCTTAAAAACTATTTCTGAGACACATTCAACTCTTGGTTGAGATGCATATTTTCATTTTGATCTCTCATTCTTGGACTTTGATACATCCCTTCGAATCAAGGGGGGAAATGTTAGACAACTAATACTTGGGATTAAGGTTGGGTTAGTTTGTGTTAGAGTGATTGGTTATTAGAGTCCAAGAAGACCCAAAAACTGATTCAACAATTTCTTGTATGTATTAATATGTACACATTGTACATCATTCATTGAGATCAATTAATATAGGTTTGATTTGGTTTCCAATATCGGGTGTTTAACAAAACTATGTTGCTTGAATTCAAAACCAAATTTGATAACCTAAGATATATGGTTTTTTTAACCCTCGGGGCTATTCTATTGAACAAAGTTGTGCCAAGGCATATAATGGAAGAAACAATTCCTCCCCACTTCAAGTCGACTATAAAAATATATGAAGGAGACCAGGTAACCCTCAATGATAGATTTTTGTGACTAAATTCACTCCAATAAAGGAGGCAATTGATTCAGAGCATACAATTCCCTTGAGTTCTCAAACAAAGTAGGAAAATAAATCTAATATTTAAAATCATAATATGGGAACCTTCATCTCTTAGTAATAACAAAAGTTTCTTTAAACCAAACTATGCAATTTAACATTGTCTAAAGAAACTAGTAAGAGAAAAATGCAAGAGTAGTTAAAACTATCAAACATTTCATATATGTGATATCACAATATTTCTTGATGAATGATATAAAAATTTTAAGGACCATAAGACATTCACATTCATTGAGTGAAATGAAATGGAATACGTGCCTTCAAAATTAATAAAGTATTAGGGAATCAAGTTCTCAGTAAAATGTTTACAAAATAGGATTTTTAATTGCACGTGCTTTTCCAACTAAAGTTAAACAAAAAATGTTGAATCCATGTTGGGATGCATATTAGACTCCTAAGCCTACATAAACTACAAGGTTTGGTGAATCAAGTAATTTCCTTTCCTCCATATCATGACCCCTTCTTTTATATCAAATTTTCCTTTTTATAATTCATTAGGCCACTAATGTAGTTAATTTTGTGAATTCCTCTGAACTGCTCAAGCGGTTCCCTTTTTATTTTTTGCTTTTGTAACTTCCTACTAATATGGTGGACCCAACACTAATATTTGAAATGGGGTTGACATTAGATCGTCAACCATTGGATAACTAGGAAATGTTAACTATTATACTTGTTCTAATGTCATTGTTAACAAGGGTCTTTTGTTTCTCAATCAAGAGGTGAATTGCTAATTGGATTCATTTAGGATGATGAATTATTGCATTTTCCTCATATTGATATGTATTTTTGTATCAAAAGTATATGTGAGGATTCAGAGCTCCTCCTGCACTTGTGAAATGGAATCGAAGAATGCAAAGTCCAGGTCCATAACTTCTTGAAAATAATTCTTTCATCGATACCTATAATGATGTCTTTGAATTATCCTTGATCAATCCTTTTCTTTTCTAACACATCTTTATAGAGTTAGGATAGCTCCATTTATTCAATGCCGAAGGTGGTGGAAGGCCTTATTCAATAGCCTTTGAAAGTGACCTCTGAATTTCCACCCCAAGTTTTTGACTTCCTTGCACTTCTTATGTGATGCAGTGATCAAACTACTTCTGGCCTTTATGGACATGATCTCCATGATGAAAGTATTCCTCTCATGAATTTCAAGGAGCTTTAGATTATTGGAAGGTTGGCTATTGATTAAATTGATCTCATCATCTACCAATTCTACTTTGGTACCCAACTGATCCCAAGCACTTTTTATCGTAAGGATCAAATTATTTTGTAATGTATTTGTGTTGATTAAGATTGTGAAATCATCCTTGAAAAAGTTCTTATAGACTTGATCCAATCCGAGATACAATTCTTGACACCTGTGAGTATTTTCTTGGCATCCATTTTCTGACTAAGGATCCTATTCACCTCTTCATATGTCAACTTAAGATCTGCAATCAATTTATCTTTTTGAGAAATGTTAGAATGACCAGATATAGATTCTCATTCATGTCATCTAGCAATTGTTGTAAATTAGAAAGCCCAAAATCTTTAGCTTGATAGTCCTCTTAGAGACTATACAACTTTGCATTTAGCCCATGTAACTTTTCTTGGCCAAATCCTTCTTCTATGATCTTTATCTTAGGGATTAATTTATATTTCTATTATATTTCTACTAGGACTGAGGTAGCTTTATATTCTAATATTTTAATGGCCTTCTCATGTTTGTCTTTAAATTTTTCAAGATCTTTGACTTGGTTTTTAATCTAGATTTATCCTTCTCTATTTCTATTATCTCATTACTGCAGTTGTGTTTAGTGGTAGGCATGTTTAACTTCCCTTTAATCTTGGAAAATTCATTATCTTTCTCCCTAAGCATATCTGCAATAGACGCTTAGTCCTACATGGGTGCTCAACTCATAACAATCTTATGTTGCAAATCATCAATGGTAATTGTTTTTCCTCTATAAGTAGCCTTCTTTATGCATAACGTTTCTTCAGTTCTCTCAATTTGTAGTATAATTTTGGGGACATTGATAGAAGCTTGAATAAAATCTCTAGAAAATGGATCACATATATGCCTATTCTATTCAATTTTGATTTGGGGAGGCTGATTTTCTAAATCCATAATAAACTAAGTAGTTTTATAATCTTCGAGATTTACCTATTTTCTCAACTTGTCTACTTTAGGCTCCATGACTTCCATTTGCAATTGTTTAGCCTTGTTGTTGAGTACGGATAAGAGTCTATAAATGGTTGGATCCTCTTGTCCCATTTAGGTATATAATTCATATTTTTATTATTCAAAGGATTCCTTATTTGGACTTTGGTAGCATGTCCTTTCCCTATTCCATTTTAACAAGTGATTTATCGTATCATTGTACTTATGAGAAAAAATGAGACTCATTAGTACCAAAATGGATAAGATATAGTGTTTTAACACCACCTTTGTCTAAAGAATCAATTATTATTTTTGGCCATTTACTTTGAATAAAGAGAGGGTCTGCATCAGTAAGGTCTTAATGTACTTTTCTAATGTTACTAGGGTTACGAGAATCTAATTGTGATGTTTTTGTTGCTCTATCTACATCAAAAATTTATTATGCAAGTAGTTGAAATCTCTCACCTAAGGAGTCTTTATTTGGAGTTGTTTATTTCTATTGATTTGCCTCATGGATACTGGGGGGAATTTAATAGATGAAAATAGACATAATATGCAAGGGATCGTACCTCTATTTTCATCTTTCTCAAAATTAAAGGTTCTTGATAACTTATCGATAATGGGAAAAGTCAAGCTTGAATTGATAATGAATCCAAACATATTTATTGAGACAATGAATTCATATTTCCTTCCGTAGAGGGAAAGTGCAGGTTATTTGAATGTATCAGTAAGCGCATATACTCTAAGGAAAAAATTGTGAGTCAAATGTCGAGGTAGCCTATAAGGTTTGAACTCTACGTCGAATATCCTAATGATAGTGTAGTCCTACTATAACATCCTTGGGTTAAAATTCGATGTAATAAATGGGCATTACAAAGGAAAAATGATACCAAGGTCATGGGACACATATTCCAAGCTGAATGAGGGGAAAAACATTACATTAGGAATCACTTGTGGTTATATATTTATTTATTGGCTATGGAAATTGGTATTTGCATTGACTAGAGGCAAAGGCAATAAGTGGAAATTTAATACAAGAAATAAAGGAAAATAAGATAAAAGGAAGATAATGAGACAATAATATGTATGCAAGGGAAAATGAAGGAAAAAGGAAAAGAAAAAATAAATAAATTGGGAGAGACATCATTCTAGCATTATTCATTTTTGGGAAAGAGCAAGAGAGAACACCAAAACAATAGGAGTGAAAAGGAGAGAGCACTTGGACAACACTTAAATACAAGAAAGAGACAAGCAAGGAAAGAAAAAAATCATAAGAGGAATATTGGAATAGTAGCCAACACGAATATTTTTGTAGGTAATAGAGTGCATATGTGATTTATCATGTTGGGATTTGAATTCATGATTCGTGCATTGGATATTGGTCATTTTTTGTCATTGGCATGGAGATTTTTCTAGATTGAAAATGATGTATAACCTTGCATATTCTATTTCGTGGATAACCATGATGTAGTGGGTTCCATGTTTTGTTAAGCTTTATAATGTCGATATATTTTGGATCCTCGTTGTGGTGGTCTCAGGGAAATCCCAAGGTTTGAGTGTGGAGATGGTCTTTTGTAGGAAGCTCTTGACACGTGGGTGGAGATAGGAAAACACCTTTGGGTATGGTGAAGAAATTATGAGGCATCTAACCTTGTCTTGTTTCTGGTGATTTGTGGACTAGTTTAGGTGAAATCCCTATGGCTTTAGAGTGGAGGTGGTTTCCTCTAGATTCCCTATTTTGGTTTATCCCATGTGAACCCACATTCATGTTTGGGATATGGCACAATGGTGATTGGCTAAAAGAAATATTTGGTTCAAGCTAATATATGGTCGGGTGTTACGTCGAAGTCCCTAACACGGTTGGCACTATGCATATTTTATTATGTGTTATTCCTCATTAAAATCAATAAGCATAAGTTCTGGTTTAATGTGTGATTTTATGACTAGTTTTTCATGGTCTCATTCTGGTAAAGGTTGGTTACATGCATGGTATATTTATTATTATATGATTTTCTCTAGTTATTGATCTTGTTCATGGTTTCAAAAACTATTGAATAATTTCTATGAATGCATGAGATAATAAGTGTTTGTTACAACTAGTATGAGAGGGTAGTGATCCTACTTGACGAACCCCAGATGAAATTAATGAAATAGTGAACATATATGCATTCATGACCTACAAGTACTATGTTTATAATGTGCTTGTATAAATGATTTTTATGAGTTATGCAAGATGGAGCAATAATAAGGCTTGGAAACAAAGCCTAAAAAGTCATATAGACTATAGAGGAAGTTTTGGAAAGTTTTGGGTAGATCTAGGCAATTGGCTTGTGGGCTTCCCTAATAATCTAAAATAGAGTCTCTGGTCGCACTCTCTAAGCTATGTAATTTTGGTTATAGCTGCACTGAGGTTGAGCTGTGCATGCAACTTGAGCCTTCTTATCACACTGACTAACCTTTGTGTATGACGCTAGGCTGTAAAATAGGTCAAGGAGTGGCCTAGACTCAAGGAAAATGTCACCTGTGGAATCATGTTGTTAAGGGTGAGACCAGGTGATCTTGAGTGTTGCAGTAAGTGTTAGATAAGTTTGGAAAGTTAGGCCCCATTTCCATAACTGAATCTTGGAAGTTGGGTCATGCATAGTAACTCGCAACTCATGTTTACCCTAGTGAGCTTGTAGAGTGGGTAAATGTGGGGTGAGGTGTTAGAAATTGGTATCAGACCAGGTTCACAACATTGGACCTTGGGGTAAATGTAGATTGTTATCCATGCATGAATGATAGCTATTTATTGTTATATCTATTATATCCATGTTCAAGGTGTGCTTTTTTTATCGTGCTAATCTGGATTGACCTGCGCAGATGCCATAGACTCACTAGAAATAAATTGAGGTAATGCTTTTGATTGTGATTTTTATTTGATCTAAAAGTGATATGTTGCTGGAAATAGAAGGCCAGGAGATGAAGAAAAAAATGGTGGATTACAGTTCATATGACTCCCCATAGAGATCATAAGAGAAATTAGTGGGATGGGAGAAATCAGTTGAACAACAGGGAGAGGGGGCATCTCCTGATTTAGTAGATACATTGAGAATTTGAAGGAAACAAAGGATATACAAAATAGCTATGAAAATCAATATAGGGTATTCAATAAATTTCAGGCTGGGGAGAATGTGTACTTGCATATCAAGCCCAAGAATATCTCATTGAATATTGGGTCATGTGCCAAGAAGGTGGCTCAGTATTACAGACCTTGAGATCCTTGAGAGGATTGGACCAATGGCCTACAAACTTTCTTTGCCTCCATAGATGAAAATCCATGATGTTTTTCATGCTTCTATGCTTAAAATATATGTATGGGATGTTGATAATGTGATTTATTGGTCTGTATTATAGGTCGAACCACAAGGAGAGTTCTAGTTAGAGCATCAATTCATCCTACAACAAAAGAAACTCATGCTCTAGAACCAAGCAATAAAGTAATTTAAAGTCCAATGGATCCACTTTAGGCCTAATGAAGCTACCTAGGAGATGGTTGATTATATGTAGGAATTATATCATCCTTTATTTGATGGATGAAGCAAATGCGTTTTAGTATGTGTGTGTGTCATTGTAAATATTGTATCAAGTTGTTTGTATAAATCTCCAATAAGTATAATTTCATTGTAGATATTGCATAAAGTTGTGTTTATAAAGCTCCGTAAGTAGTATGTTGTCATGAATTTTTACAGTTATTTCTAGTTATAAGTGTCATTGAACATCGAGGATAGTGTTCCCCCAGGGAGGAGGGGTTTGTAATAGCCCTAGGTTAAAAATCCATGTAATAAATGGGCATTATAAATGAAAAATAAAACCATGGCCATGGGACATGTATTTCAAGCTCAATGAGGGGAAAAACATTACATTGGGAAACACTTGTGGTTAAGTATTTATTTATTAGTTATGGATATTAGCATTGGTATTGGAAAGAGGAAAATGAAATAAATGAAAATTTAATGCAAGAAATAAAGGAAAATGAGAGAAAAGGAAGATCAAGAGACAAGAATATGAAGGTAGAGAGCACTTGGACAACACTTGGACACAAGCAAGACATAAGCAAGGAAAGAAAGGAATGTAAGAGGAATATGGTAACAACAGCTAACAGGAGGATTTTTGCGTGTAACAGTGTGCATATGTCATTTATCATGCTAGGATTTGATTACATTGTTCATGCATTAGATTATTGGTCATTTTCTTTCATTGGCATGGAGATTTTCCTAGATTGATAGTGATGTACAACCTTGTTGAGACTATCTTTCCGATTAATCACATTGATTAATTTTATGGTCAACATTTTGAACCTACAAATGAGGTTTATCTTCAGGACCAAGGTGAAAAACCATATCAATCAATATGAATAAATAGCAACAAGATGCATCAAGTTCTAGAATTAGTCATTATGAAAATAATATTATTTAAAAGAAATAACCTTAACGACTAGCTTTTAGTCAAGATATTATAACTAATAATGTCAATGGTAAGAGATATTAAGAAAATTTATATTAATTATTTAATATTAAATTATTAACATCAACTATTAGTTATTAAAAAATAAAGTTTAGTCAAAGGAAATTATTAAAAGGAATAATTTTTAAAATTTATTAAAAAATATATATATATATATAGATAGATATATATTTTTAAAATTTATTAAACTATATATATATATATATATATATATATATATATATATATATATATATATATATATATATATATATATATATATATATATATATAATCTTAGCGAGAAAAACGATTAAATAAATAATAAGATGAGTAAAAATGAATGAACCAATAAGAGAAAATAGAAATAGAAATAGAAATAAATAAAAAAAGAATTTAAAAACAAACAATAAAATAAAACTCACAAAGAAAGGCAGGAACCCAACTCTTGCTTAGCTTCCAACCATCGTCCCTATTGAGATTATTGGCCTGTTTCTCAATTTCAATGGCCTCTCTCAACTTCCTATGGTTGAAATGATCAATCTTCACAATGACTTTAGACTCTTCAATGCAGACATGGTGCTTAGTTTTCTCCGCATGTTTAGAAATAGCTGAGGAGCAGGAGCGATTATGCCTGATGTTTATTGCACGCTCTAGAATCCTCTCATTAATGGAGTGACCAAATTCACAAATGTAAGGAATCACACATGAACAGGGGATTGAATAAACCCCTCTCATGTCTTGAGGATTCATAGGGTCCTTAACAGATCTAAGGGAGCTCCGGTAGTATTAAGGGACTTGAAGGTGGTAGCAACATTACTCTTCTTAAGAACACAAGAAATATTATGCATAGTTCCGAGGGTGAATGGAAAAAGAACATTTGAAGAAAGTTCATCTTGAGAATTCTTAATCAAAGAGACTTTACTGGCTTTTTGAAAAGAAAGAAGACCTTGATGTCTACTATAGACATTGTTTTCAAAAACTTTGAGAAGGTGTGATTTCTCATCTTCCAGGTGGTTTTCATCTAAAATCCTCAGTGCATGAGTAGCAAGGGTGTTGAAAACTCCAAATTTTTCACTGGGAAATAATTGGCATGAAGATATTATTGAGTGTGAGTTTTCTTGTAGAACATCTAGTGTGAAAATGAACCATCATCCATTTTTGTGAGGGGAACATTGAGGAAAGGAAAACTACCATCAACTTCAACCTCCATTGCAAATTTGATGGAGTCAGATTGAGAATTAAGGAGAGAAAGGAACAAATCTGATTTTTCACGACCATGGGGCCAAACAACACAAATATCATCTGTAAACCCTTTCTATAGCTTAGGCTAAAATTGAGGAGGGGCCAAATATTTGGTCTCAAAATCTTCCATGAATAAGTTAGAAACCATGGGAGAGAGTGGAGAACCCATGCAAACACCACACGTTTGCTCATAGAATTCACCCTGGAAGCTGAAAAAGGTAGAAGGTAGGCAAAGACCAACCAAATTGGCAGTGTCATCATTAGATCCAATTAATGACATTAATGGCCTCATTAATGGGGAATTTTTTGTAAACAGAAATTACGTCAAAGCTAATAAGAAAATCCCCAGGGTCTAGCCTAATACCTTTAAGTTGATTGACAAAGAAAGTAGAGTCCTTAACAAAGGAGCAAGGTGTACAACCTTTCTTATGCCATTTCCTAGATAGCCATGATGTATTGGGTTCCTTGTTTGGTTAATCTTTGGATTGCCAATAGATTTTGGATCCTGGTTGAGTTGGTCTCAAGAAAATGCCAAGGGTTAAGAGTGGAGATGGTCTTCTATGCGAAACTCTTGATAGGTTGGTGGAAATAGGAAAATTCCTTTGCCTATGGTGAAGAAATTATAAGCCATCCAAACTTGTATTGGTTTTGGTGATTTTTGGACCTGTTTAGGTGAAATTGTTGTGGCTTGAGAGTGGAGGTGGTTTCCTCTAGATTCCCTATTTTGGTTATGTTTTGTTTTATCCCATGTGATCCAATATTCGTGCTTGTGATATGGCACAAGGGTGATTAACTAAAATAAATATTTGGTTCAGTCAAATCTATGGTTGGGTTGTACGTGGAATTCTCTCACTTGGTTAGCACTATGCATATGTTATTATGTGTTATTCTTCATTAAGATCAATGAACACAAGTTCTAGTTTAGTGTGTGATTTTATGACTAGTTTGTTTTGGTCACATTTTGGTTAAATGCTCGTTACATACATGGTATATTTATTATTATATGATGTTCTACAGTTATTGATCTTTCTCATGGTTTGAAAATCTATTGAATAGTTTCTATGAATCCTTGAGCTATTATGTGTTTGTTACAACTAGTATGAGAGGGCAGTGAGACTTCTTGATGAACCCTTGATGAAATGAATGAAATAGTGAACAAATATGAATTGATGACCTATAGGTACTATGTTTACAAAGTGTTTGTATAAATGACTGTTATGTGTTATACAAGATGGATAAAGAATAAGTCTTGGGAAGATAACCCGAAGACTTATATAGACTATACAGGAAGTTATGGAATTTTTTGCGTAGATTTGGGAAGTTAGTCTATAGACTTGCCTAAAAAATATAAAATAACGACTCTAAGTGCACTCTCAAAACTGGGTAATTTTGGTTCTAGACACACTGAATTTGAGTTGTGCATGCGACTGGAGCATTCTGGCTACACTGACTGGCCATTAAGGGCACAACTGGGTTGTAAATTAGGTCAAGGAGTGACCTAGACTTAGGTAAAAGGTCACTAGTTGAATTAGGCTATTAAGGGTGTGATAAGGTGTTCCTAAGTGTTGCAATAAGTGTTGGACAAGTTTGGCAATTTAGGCCCCATTTCCATAATTGAATCTTGGAAATTGGGTCATGCATAATAACTCTCATCTCATGTTTACCCTATTGAGCTTGTGAAGCAGGTAAATGGTGTATGGCCAAGAAGTCATCATGCCTATGGAATACATTGTGCAGAGTTTAAGAATTGCAGACTTCACAGACATGGCAGATTATGATATAATGGAGGAGAGGATGGCACAATTTCTTGCTTTGGAAGAGGATAGGTTTATAGCAGGTTTTCATCAATAAGTCCGAAAATAAAGGGATAAATCCTAGTATGACAGGCACATCAAGCAAAAGATATTCCAGGAAGGAGATCTTGTACTATTATATGATAAAAAATTCATGAAGTTCCCTGGAAAAATTAAGACACATTGGTTAGGACCATATATCATTAAACATGTCCCTGATGGTGGCCTAGTTCAACTCGTGAAGTTAAATGGTCAGCTAATTCCAGGACGAGTGAATGGTAGCAAATTGAAGGTATACAAGGATGACTTTGTCCTTGGAGCTTCACACTAAAAGACAAAAGGATAACAATATTAGTGCCACCTGTAGCTGAAAGTAGGAACTAGGCTATAAACTACTCCATAGAAGAAGACTTCGCTGAAGAAGGCTATTGCGCAATATTCAAGGGTATGTCAAAGTTCAAAAGAAGCGCGTTGAAGAAGGATTACTACTTAATATTTAGGAGTATGTTGAATTTTGGAAGAACCGTGATGGAGGGTAGATTTCTATGTGATTATCGAATATAATTGGAAAAATATGACCATTGGAAGGAAAAAGCTACCGTTAAAAGGAAGTTGTCATTAAAATGCGTGAGAGAAACACATTTATGAAGCACATCTAGCCGAACCTATCGCCATATCTACATTAAATGAGAAAAATCTAAGCCAATCATGAGGTTTGGAATTCAAATTAACTGTAAAGAACATATTCTGTGCCACATTTTACACTTTGTTGTCTGGAGAATTCAGTTTGAGAATTTGCAACTAAGTATGAGAGAAGTGAGTTGTTGTATGTTTGAGATAAGCTTTTAGGAAATTGCCAGAGAATTTGCAAACAAATGGCTAGCAAGATTCATGAAAGCCCAGGCTGGTCAATCTAGAGCAAGGAATGTACCCTTGTCCCCAAGGTGCATGAGGTTGCCGCAGAAACAAGTAGTTATAGGAGAACAACCCAAGGAAAGACCAGAAAAGAGGACAGCTAAATGAGTAGAGCTAAGAACTTCCCCAAGTAAGAAGACAACAAAAGAGAAGAAGACAAAGCCCAAGTAAGATAAGAAACAGAAGGAGAAGGCATAGAAGCTAGTACAACATGAAGAACTAGAGGAAATCCATGATAGCGAGGAGGAAGTCGAGATGCCCAAGATGGAGATAGAGGGCGCATAAATTCCCTCTATACTTGCACCATATTTTCCACAAAGAAAACCGAGTGCCAAGTCAGTCAAATATCTGAACGACGCGAAGTGCGACAAGTTCACACCATTGCTACTAAAGAAAGTACCATTTGAAGGTGAAGTGTTGGGAAAATACCACAACTGAAAATGGAGGATTGGGACTTTAATGACATCAATAAATATCCGCAGTTCGAACCAAGCAAGTACCTACACCAGGTATATTATCTAAAAAGTGGAGTTATGAGGCTGGATCCACACCAGTGGGTTGTAGGATTGCAGAGATCATGCTTGTTAAACATGTTATATGTACCACACTTCGGTAGAAACACATCCAACACAACCTGTGTGCAACAACTAGTAGCATTGGTGCATGATGGATGCCTCTAGCTAGGGACCAAGACCCCAATCAATGAAATGCTAATAAGGAGGATTACTGGGCTACCTCACCAAGGAAAGGACCTCACTGAAGAATTTGTTGGTAAGAAACAAGACAAGGTAATGGCACAGAACATGAAGGAGAAGTTCAAGATTATCAATAAGTCGCGTGGTTATGAGATCAACTCTATTAGTGACCAAGGGGTGTGCTTCGTTGCACACATTTTAGTAGGGAAAATAATGAGGAAATGTAGAGAAAAAAATTCCCCGCAATTGTGGTTTGTTTGACTGCGCAGTGCAGTGATGGGGTTCCATTAAATTGGGTTAGGTATTCATGCAGGGGGTTTTTGGAGGATTTATGGGAAGCCCAGGAGGAAGGGAAAACATTTCATTACACATGGTCGTTCTTGATCATTGCATTGATCACATGGAAGGAGCCGAAGGACTCACAATTTCCTCCCATTGAAACATATGTATGTGAAGTTGCGTAGTATGCCTCATTGTGGCATTCTAAGGAGCCGTTGCACATGCAAGAGAACATACTTTTCTTTATTCTATTGAGCACAGATTTTCACAAGGCGGTGAACCAGTATCTCAGGTTATCACCTAGTTTGTATGAGAAGTACTGCAACATCGCAACATTCAAGGTTGATTTTCATAGAGTCTACATCAAGGCATGGAAGGATCCAATGGAGACATGGCACCCTCTACCATACTTGGTCACTAAATACAACCTACTCACAATAATACAACAATGGTGAGCTGAATGGATGACCCCAGCAAGAGATGACATTGATGCAGTAGGTGTTGGAATTATGATGTATGCATTGTACTTGATGGAAACCCACTTGTAGCAAAACAACTCACTTGTATATGGTAACTAGATGAATCTACAGAAGAGATATTAGATGTGACAGAATGCATGACAATAGTGTTTACAAATGTGATGAAATGCAAGGTAGCTTCAAGGAATCAGTTCAGAAGGCAACACACTCAGACGAAAGATCACAATATAGCAGGTAAACAACAAAGAATTATGGATCAGTCTTCACAGAATGAAGAAAGAGAGGTATACACAGGCTCATCATTGACCAAACTGTGTATACACATAGGTTCACTGTATACAAGTCGTGTATATGTACACACACACTTTCACAAAAGGAAAAGCATGTATACCTTGGAAAACTAAATTTTTGGTCCGAAGTATTTGGTCCATGGCATTTTGATCCATGGTATTGGTCCAAGGTATATGGTCCGAGGTATTGACCCTAGGTATTTGGTCCAAGGTATTTTTCCTAAGTGGTTTTGGTCCATGGTATTGAGAAAGGCCTACAACTATAAATGGAGGAGAAGATCATTAGGACAAGGTGTGCAAGTATCGAATATCTGATGAAGTGTGAGATCTAGTATGCAAGTTATTGGGTTATGGTGCATTGCTGGATCTAAACCAAGGATGAACCTTAGATGATGATGAGAGATCCGATCTAATGATGTATCGGGAACTTAAGGCATAAAATGAACTATCATTATGTGTTTCTGCTCATGTATATTCTAGATCTAAATACTGACACATATATTATTCTGTAAATGATATGATCTGGGTATAACTAAAGTCTGGAATAGTTGCAGAACTCTAAATTTATACTTGCAGATGTATACGCTAGTTGGCTTTGAGCAAAGCACATGTACACGCAGGTTTGACACATGGAAGTAGCGTATACCTTATAAAATATATTTCAGTTGTTTCTCTTTACTGTTGCAGAGTTCTAGGTTCTGGTTACTGTATTCTGGTGACAATATTCTGAATGATCAGATTGATGGGTGATCTAAATTAATGATTGATTTGGTTGTGGTTGGTTCAAAAGGATATTGGTTGGTGCAGATATATTTGATGATTGAATGATGTTGTTGATGGATCCAGTTTGAAAATTTATGAAACGAGGTCCCTGAAGGAAGAAAGAAGGTCGTAGCCTTCTGTAGGTCAGCGCCTACATACTAGCAAACATATCGGCTAGTACAAGAGCTAGGGGGTTGTAGCTCCCTTCCAGTAGAAGCTAGAGAATGAGAGAAGGTTGTAGCCTTCTG
The DNA here is from genome assembly GCA_031772625.1 of Pinus tabuliformis. Taxonomy (NCBI): domain Eukaryota; kingdom Viridiplantae; phylum Streptophyta; class Pinopsida; order Pinales; family Pinaceae; genus Pinus; species Pinus tabuliformis. The sequence goes on along the minus strand of CM062820.1, from coordinate 200,340,639 downwards.
CAGGTAGAAGCCTATGTACTGGTATAAGACTGCACCAGTACAAAAATTGTAAATAGAATTTTCTTATTATTAAAAGAAGACAAAGACAACAGCAGCAAGTGGTTTTCACCCACATTGGGTTTCCACCTTATATCTTGGTGTTCATGTGTGTTTCTTATGTGTGATGCTTTATTCTGCTTTTACTGCACTGTCTAATGAATTCCTGATATACTGATTAAAGTTCAATACATGATAATTTCGGTAAATCAAAAGATCTCTGCATATACGTTGGTTTCATTAAGTACAGTTGCATATACAGGCTAGTTCACTGAGCTGAAGTAGCGTATACAAATAAGTTTTGAGAACTAAATTATTGATCTGATAATACTTATTCACCCCCCCCTCTTAGTATTATTTCCAACAATTGGTATCAGAGCAGGTTGTTCAGAAGAAGCTTGATCGCTTGAAGGAAGATCCATCATCATGAGTAATCAAGAAAGCAGGGGATCCATCAGACCACCAAGCTTTGATGAGAGAAACTTTGTTTATTGGAAGGTAAGAAACACAACCTATCTTCAATCTCTTGGAACAAATGTCTGGGAAATCGTGGAAGGAGGATATACATTTCCATCAGCAATTCCTACATAAATGGTAGGTAAAAAGCAATATGAAACCAATGCCAAGGCTGTCAATACATTATTGGGAAGTCTGTCACAATCAGAATTTGACAAGGTTATGCAGCTCAAATCGGCCAAAGAAATATGGGACAAAATCGTTCTAAGCTATGAAGGAGACTCTCAGGTAAAATGTGCTAAACTGCAAACTCTCAAAATTCAATATGAAACTCTCAAGATGCATAATGATGAAAGTATAGCTAGTTACTTCTTACGTATAGATGAGGTTGTTAATTGCATCAAGAATCTAGGTGAAGAGATAAAGGAAGTTACCTTAGTTGAAAATTTTTTAAGATCCTCATCTGCTAAATTTGAATCAAAATTATCTGCCATAGAAGAAAAGCATGATCTACAGACTATTACTATAACACAACTTCACGGAATCTTAACTAACTTTGAGATGAGAAAAGGAGGTCCATCAGATATGAGAGTAGTCACATTTAAATCTTTATCAAAATGAAAAGAAGAACTCAATGACTCAGGACATATTTCATAAGAATAAGAAGACGAAGTAAACTTTGTCAAGGAGCTTCAATGGGGTTCTGAAATATTCGGAGGTAAACTACCTTTCAAATGTTTTGCCTATGGTAGAGTCGATCATTATGCTGCCAAATGTCCACATAAAGATAAATATGATAAAGGGAAGGAATATGAAAAATGGAATAGAAAACAAAGTGAAAGTAAAAAGAACTACTATACTCATGAAGATAGTAATGGTTTATCAAATAATGATGAAGATGAAAATAGTAATGACTATAGACTTGTGATGGCTTATGAAGATGATGATTTTTTGGATGCTTTAGATGAAGATGACCTTTATGAAGAAATATCTAAACTCAAAATATGTTTAGAAGAAAAGAATATGATTATAGATACCTTGACATATCAACTTGCTAAGAGAAAAACACAATGAAAAACTAGAATGTGAAATTGTGGGTCTAAGAAAGGATCTTGAGAAAACAAAAGCTCTCAATCTTAGATTTGCTAACGGACCAGAAACCTTAAATGAAATTATCAAAGTGCAGCATTCTCCTATGATAAATACAGGTCTTGGATATATTGAAGAAGCATCTTAATCATAGAAGCTGTCAACCTCCAAAAGCTATCTTGATGTAGCAAAGAGCAGTGAATAGTTTGACAATCGTTAGCAAAGGCATAAAGCAGATCACCAGGTAAATCAAGCTCAATTTACTTCAAGGATGAACAGAAGCCACAATCAACCTCAGGTAAATTGTACTCAATTTTCTTCAAAGATAAATATCAATAGAAACTACAATCACCAGGTCAGTAGATTTGATAATCGCAGGAACTTCTTTAATGGTCAATGTTTCTCATGTCATAATTTTGGACACAGTTTCTCAATGTGTTACTTACAAAACCATCATGACTAGAGAAGCATGAAATCAAAGGAATGTGACAGGGATCAAGAAAAGTTCCTATAATAACTTTTCTCTTCTTGAAAATGAAATAGAATGCTCAATCTATAACAACTTTGGCCATGAAGAATCTGAATGTAGGAGTAAATTTCAGCAAATATCTCAAAAGGAGCAAACTCCATTAAATCCCAAAATATGGAGAAAGAAAGAACCGCAAACAGAAAGATGTGGTATAGCCTTGTATGCAAAAGGAAAAGAAAACCAGTGGTACATCTACAATGGATGCTCAAAAGACATGACAGGTAACAAAGAAAAACTACACTCATATAATGCCTTAGAAAAGGAAAAGAGTGTCTCATTTGGAAATGATACTCCTACTATCATAAAAGGTAAAGGCTATATTTTCTTGAAAGAAAAAGTTAAAGCTAGGAATGTTATGTATATTGATGGCTTAAACCATAACCTGTTGAGTGTGAGTCAAATGTGTGATCAAGGAAATGAAGTAGTGTTTCGATCAAATGGATGTGTTGTTTGTGAGCTTGATACAGGAGAAACTGTGATCAAAGGTACACAAACTCCAAACAACCTATACATACTCAAGGGAGGACAACAATAGTGCTATCTAAGCAAAAATGATGAAAACTGGTTATGGCATAGAAGATTGGAACATCTAAGCTTTTCTCAAATAAGAAAAGCATGCAGATTCCAGGATATTCGTGATCTTACAGATATCAACATTCTTGAAAATACTATATGCAAATCATGTCAATTTAGTAAGAAAACCAGATCTCACTTCATCGAAAAGGAAGGGTTAGCTAGTAAGCCTCTTGAACTTGTTCATACTGATTTATGTGGACCATCAAGGAAAAATTCACCTCGTGGAGAAGAATACTTTATATTGTTCATTGATGATTTTTCCAGAATGTGTTGGATAGGTCTTCTAAAGCATAAAGATGAAGCATTTGAAAAGTTCAAAGCCTTCAAAGCTTTGGTTGAAAATGAATCAGATTGCAAAATCAAATGCCTTAGATCTGATCGAGGAGGGGAATTTACCTCAGATGAATTCTTTGACTTTTGTGAACAACATGGAATAAAAAGGTAGTTCTCCACCACAAGGACTCCTCAGCAAAATGGAGTGGTAGAAAGGATGAACAGAACTATTCAACAAATGGCTCGTGCTATGCTAGATGAATCTGGAACTCCTGCAACCTTCTGGGGTGAAGCTGCATTCGCCGCCGTCACTATTATCAACCAAGAAAATGTTCGGGTAAACAGCACTCAAACTCCACATGAACTTTGGTATGGTAAGACTCCTACTGTAAAATACTTCAAAGTTTTTGGAAGAAAATGTTACATCAAAAGGACTGATGAAAAACTTCATAAGTTTGAACCTAGAGCAGATGAAGGTATTCTTCTTGGCTACTCTTCCTGAAGTAAAGGATATAAATGTTATAATAAAAGACTTGAGAAAATTATTGAAAGTATTGATGTTGTGGTTGATGAAGCATGCAAAAATCCAAAATAGATAAAAACCAAAGACTATGACAATGAAGAAGATGAGGATCATTTTCCCACATAAAATCACACTGATTCTGAGGAAGAAACCAATGAAGCACCAGAAGAAGATATAATGATAGAATAAAAGACTCCATCCAGTTATGTTCAGAAAAATCATCCAGAAACTCAAGTTTTAGGGGAAAAAGAGGTAGGTATGCAGATAAGAAGAACCACTGTCGAAGTCTCAAGCTATCTAGCATTACTATCTTCCACTGAACCTCAAAATGAAAATGAAGCATGTAGAGATGAATGTTGGGTCAAGGCCATGAATGAAGAACTTGAGCAAATTGAAAAGAATAATACTTGGGAATTAGTTCCTAGACCTCATGATAAGAATATCATAAGAACTAAATGGATATTCAGAAACAAGCTGAATGAAAATGGAGAAGTTATTAGAAACAAGGCCAAACTTGTTTGTAAAGGATATGCTCAACAAGAAGGTATAGATTTTGAAGAAACGCTTTCACCTGTTGCTAGACTTGAAGCCATAAGAATGTTTCTTGCTCTTTCTAGTTTTCAGAAATTCAAAGTATACCAAACGGATGTAAAATCTGCCTTTCTTAATGGAGACTTACAAGAAGAAGTCTATATTGAAAAAACAGAAGGATTTATTCTTGGAAATGATGCAAAACTTGTATGCAAACTCAAAAAAGCTCTCTATGGTCTAAAATAGGCTCCAAGGGCATGGTATTACCGTCTTGACAAATATCTCCGGCAACAGGGTTTTTCAAAGGGGTCAGCAGATAACAATCTATATACAAAGATGGACACTGATAAATTGTTAATAATTGTTGTGTATGTTGATGATATTATTTTTGATAGCAATGAAGAATCCATGAGTCAGAATTTTGTTTCAGTAATGCAGCAAGAATTTGAAATGTCCTTGCTTGGTGAGCTTACCTATTTTCTTGGTCTACAAGTTCAACAAAATAGACATGGTATTTTTCTCTCACAAACTAAATATCTCAAATAGATCCTGAAAAAGTACAACATGGAAGATTCTAAACCAGTATGTATCCCAATGGTAACATGATGTAGTCTTAGCTCAAATGATGAATCAGCAGTAGCACATCAACCAAATTACAGATCCATGATTGACAGTGAGCTTTATCTAACAGGTACCCGGCTAGACATCATGCATGTAGTGGGAATAGTTGGAAGATTCCAAGCAAATCCAAAGGAATCACACCTTGAGGCAGTAAAAAGGATTTTCAAATATCTTCAAGGAACACAAAACTTTGGTTTATGGTATCCTAGAGATACAGATCTTACACTTCATGCATATACAGATGTTGATTGGGCAGGAAGTGTTGATGACAGAAAAAGCACTAGTGGTGGTGCATTCTACATGGGTTCCAGGTTAGTGTCTTGGTTCAGCAAGAAACAAAGTTCAAATGCATTATCCACAACTGAATCAGAATACGTGACTGCTACATCTTGCTGCACACAACTACTTTGGATGATGCAAACCTTGCAAGACATTCAGATCACATGTACTCCACCCATCTCCTTTCTATGTGATAATACAAGTGCCATAAGTATTTCAAAGAATCCAGTCATGCACTCCAAGACCAAGCACATAGCCATCAAATATCATTTTCTATGTGAACAAGTGCTTGAAAAAAAGGTCAAACTGGAGTATGTTCCCTCCAAAGAACATGTTTCTGATATATTCACTAGACCACTGCCTAGAGAGACATTTGAATATCTCAGGAAAAAGTTGGGAGTAGTTGCTGCATCATCCTACTGTTAAAACCTATTTTCTTTAGAGAAAGGTGGTTATACGCGAGTTTCATAAAGCGTAGTCACGTACATACGTGGGTCTCTGTGGGCACAGTCATGTATGTGTTGGTTTAAATAAAAGCAGTGGGCCAAACTCAAGAAAAATGGGTCTACTATGGTTCTATCAATTATCTGCTCTGTTTGATGATGGTTTCAATCTGCTGATAACATGTGGAAATATATTGATCCTCATAAAGCTGTTGATAGCTTGATGTATATCTGATTGATGATGATGCTTTGATATCTCTAACTGACATATGCAATGATCAGATCTGACAGTGAACAGGTGGAACAAGTTTAGGGGGAGAACATGGTTGATGATATTTTGGGAAATAATGATGGACATATACAGGTTGGTAGTCTGGATGTTGTTGATAGATGTTGTTGATGGTCCAAATCATATCATAGTTGTTGTTGACTATCATGGCCTTGTTTAAGATATTTGGTCTCTGTTATATATGTCATGTATATATTTTAATGTAACAGTCATGAAAAGACCTAATTTGTAACCCCACTATGCATGGGATGGATGATGTAATGTTTCTTGTTTTTTACATGTATAAAAAATTGATATATCCCCACTTGGATGGGTGGATGAGTCAAATTTGGTATATCCCCACTTGGTTGGGAGATGGATGTATGTATGAGTCATTGGTGATAAGAAGGTCATTTGTGATGTATGTATAGAGTCATTTTCTTCTTTTAGAACATAACTTTGCAGACTTTGCTTATGCTCAAGGGGAGCATGGACTCGATCATGGGAGCTCAATCAACACACTTCAGCATATCAGAGAATGCAGCATGCACTCAGGGGGAGCATGACCCTTTTCCCTTGATGTCAAAAGGGTAGAGTGACTTGGCGTGGTTGTTGCCATCAAGTCCGAAGGGGGATATTGTTGGCATTATGATGTATGTGTTGTACTTGATGGCAATCCACATATAGAAGAATAACTCACTTGTATATGGTAACTAGATGAATCTACAGAAGAGATATCAGATGTGACAAAATGCATGACAGTAGTGTTTATAGATGTGATGAAATGCAGGGAAGCTTTTAAGGAATCAGTTCAAAAAGCAACTCACTCAGATGAAAGATCACAATATAGCAGGTAAATAGTGAAGAATTATAGACCAGTCTTCCAGAATGAAGAAAGAGAGGTATACGCAGGTTCACCATTGACCAAGCTACGTATACATGCAGGTTCACTGTATACAAGTCACGTATACGTACATACGCACTTTCCCAGAAGGAAAAGCATGTATACCTTGGAAACTAAATTTTTGGTTCGAAGTATTTGGTCCATGGTATTTTGATCCATGGTACTGGTCCAAGGTATATGGTCCAAGGTATTGAGCCTAGGTATTTGGTCCAAGGTATTGTTCCTAAGTGGTTTTGGTCCATGGTATTGAGAAAGGCCTAAAACTATAAAAGGAGGAGAAGATCATTAGGCCAAGGTGTGCAAGTATCGAATATTTGATGAAGTGTGAGATCTAGTATGCAGGTTATTGGGTGATGGTGCATTGCTAGATCTAAACAAAGGATGATCCCTAGATGATGATGAGAGATCAGATCTAATGATGGATCGGGAACTTAAGGTGTAAAATGAACTATCATTATGTGTTTTTTCTCATGTATATTCTAGATCTGAATACTGACACATATTATTCTGTAAATGATATAATCTGGGTATAACTAAAGTTTGGAATAGCTGCAGAACTCAGAATTTATACTTGTAGATGTATACATTGGTTGGCTTTGAGCAAAGCACGTGTACACGCAGGTTTGAAACATGGAAATAGCGCATAACTTATAAAATATATTTCGGTTGTTTCTCTTTACTGTTGTAGAGTTCTGGGTTTTGGTTTGGGTTCTAGTTACTGTATTCTGGTGACAGTATTCTGAATGATCAGATTGATGGTGATCTAAGTGAATGATTGATTCGGCTGTGGTTGGTTCAAAAGGAGATTGGTTGGTGCAGATATATTTGATGATTGAATGATGTTGTTGATGGATCCAATCTGAAAATTTATGAAACGAGGTCCCTGAAGGAAGAAAGAAGGTCGTAGCCTTCTGTAGGTCAGTGCCTATGTACTAGAAAACATATTGGCTAGTACAAGAGCTAGGGGGTTGTAGCTCCCTTCTAGTAGAAGCTGGAGAACGAGAGAACATTGTAGCCTTCTACAGGTAGAAGCCTGCGTACTGGTATAAGACTACACCAGTACACAAATTGTAAACATAATTTTCTTATTATTAAAAGAAGACAGAGACGACAACAGTAGGTGGTTTTCACCCACATTGGGTTTCCGCCTTATATCTTGGTGTTCATGTGTGTTGCTTATGTGTGATGCTTTATTCTGCTTTTACTGCATTGTCTAATGAATTCTTGATACATTGATTAAAGTTAAATACATGATAATTTGGGTAAATCAAAAGATCTCTGCATATACGCTGGTTTCATTAAGTACAGTTGTGTATACACGCTAGTTCATTGAGCTGAAGTAGTGTATACAAATCAGTTTTGAAAATTAAATTATTGATCTGATAATATTGATTCACGCCCCCCTCTCAGTATTATTTCCAACAGTAGGTGGCATCATGTAGCATGCAGGCCCAAGTGGGATAGACAAAGGAAAAGAAGAAGAGGAACCAGAGCCAAAGGCAGAGCCAGAGATAGAACAGGATATCTAGGACCCTCTCAGTGATGTAGATCCAATAGAGGAATCACCATTCATCATAAAAAAGAGGGTAACTATAGTAATTACGCCAGGCGCAAGGAAGAAACAAAAGGTGAAAAAATTTAAGGGTGTGATACCATTTGTCTTCACTGATGGGAGCACTGATGAAACTAGCAAAAATATCTAGGAAGTAACAACAGAAACCTGGAGCAAGGTCAACGATAGCTACAAAAATATCCTAACAGATGTTTTGCAAGGCATCACAAAGTTAAAGGTACTGCCGCATACAATCAGAAAACCAACATAGATAGGTCAGCTACTACAGCCAGAGTGACAAATAGAAACAACATTCTGAGTAAGGATTTTGCAGGTACTAGCTGGAGCATTGCAGTTTGAATCACCAGAGGATAGAGAATGAGAAAAAAGGTTGGGACAATGTCAACATGAACATTGTCGCATTGTCGATTCAGTTATTACATGAGTTCCATGAAAGTATTGCAGATGAACTGAAGGAGCGAGAAAAATGCACTTCGATGTTAAGAATTTAGGTGGAAAAGGACATGGAATCGTCGAAGAAGGATCTTGATCAATTGATCAAGTAAATGGATGGAGCACACAAGAAACAACAGCAACTGAAAAAATTCATTACAGATACTTGTAGCACAGTTCCTGATGTGAAGGTCTACGAAGAGGAGTCACCAACAGATAAGGTCACGAAGTTGGCCCTTGTTACACAGTAATTTGTCACCATCCCTGTTACTCCTCTTGTCATACCTTGGAGGACCCATCCCGGGAGTTATAAGAAGTGACAAAGTCTAAAAACACTTGCATTATGTTCCCCTGAGTATGTACTCCATGTTCCCTGAAGACATCTTCTGCAAATTATCCCTGAAAAGTGATCTTTTTCCATTGGCGCAAGTCCACAGTATTCTACCCGCGCCAATGGTGGAGATCCTCAAAAGAGGGCGCGACCATTGGCGCTCTGTCTTAGAGCAACAGTCGCGCCAACCAAATTTAGTCGTGCTTTTTGCCTTAATGCACGTCCGACTGTTGTTTCCTTCATTACATGGAGCTTTTCTGAGGATAAAAAATCAGTCTTTTGTCGAGCTTTATCCATCTTTATGGATTTTTGAGGATAATGCTAATCCGCAAAAGGCGTCCCAGTTCATCGTATCCTCCTCCCTTATTCACCTATATAAGCTTGTCATTATGCATTGGACAAGCAAGTGTTGGAGAGGGTTAGTGCTAGTGATTTAGTGATTGAGTGATAGTAGTGATGATTATTGGTCATGGAGTGTTAGATGTCGAGTTCTTGGAGGAACGCTAGTGAGTGCTAGAGAGGTTATGCTGCCGGAGAGGAGATGCATGGCAAGACACATATAGTTATTCACCCAGCCAGGAGAAGGGTCGACGTCAGAACAATGGTTGTAACTTTTCCTGTTTATTAATTGATAAGCGACTGCTATTATAGTTCCAATCTCATTATCTATCATGGTGATGTGTTGATTTATTTCCTTTCTGACTGAAATATAGTTGTGCCTTGGTAGTTTTTATGTTGGTATCTGTCTCTTCCTTTGCATGTGCAGGTGTTCGTTTGTGATCTGTTGGAGCAAGGGAGCGAGGATATCAACTCTGCTTAAATCATAGTGTTGGACTCCAGGTTAGTCTTCTTGATTCACCTTTGATGCATAACTAGGAACTTGCGTAGCAGCGTGGTTTGTTTGTGGCTAGTTCTGTTATAGGCTAGTGGGATCGCCTCTGTCCGCAGAGGGGATTTACCTGACCAACAAATTGGCGACTCCACTGGGGAAAAGAAGAAATTGGCGACTCCGCTGGGGAGTAACTATGGGATTTTTGTCTTGCATGTTAATTTTCTTCTGCTTGCTTGAGTGAATGAGCTTCCTGAGTCAGTTTTGAGTTTATTCTTTACTGTTTGACCCATCTGAGCACTGTCAACCCGACCTGAGGTCGTGTCATTTATTTTTCTAGTTGGCAAGCTTAATTGGCGCGGTTATTTCTCTGACAGTCGCGCTAGTTGGCGCATGTTGCTCAAAAGCAACTCGCGCCAATCCTGTGGTAGCGCAAGTTGCAGGCTGACAGTCGCGCCAGCTCTGTAAATTTTGCCTGTGTGTGGGTGGAAAGCTCTTTTAGTCTCTTTATATATCTCTCTCAGCCTCTGGAACTGTGTTGAACCTCCGCTTGACTGGTCTTAGCCTGTATCCCTCAGCTGTTTGCTAATTTCTATTGATTTTTGTCTCAGCCCTAGGATACTTTGCATGTCTAGCCTTATGTGGGAAGTTTCGATCCCTTGATTATCTAGTCAGCTTGTTGGTTGTGTTCTGCACCTATCCAGTACTTTGTTAAAGCTTGATCTTCTATACTCTGAATACTTCACTTCTAGCCTCTTTGAAGTTCTCTAGTCTTTGTGTTTTTCCTTGCTTGCATGGTTCATTTTAGTGTTTCAGAATTGGTTCTATTTCATTGACTGAACTTGGATTGTGCATATCTCTTAGAATTTGTTTACATGCATCATGCCATCTTAAAGGAAAGAAAAGTAAAAAATCTCTTACATCATAGTAGTTAGCATTTATTGTTATTTGTTGCTATTAAAAAGAAAAAGACAAAATTTCGTTTCTTGTTATTAGCTGCATTAGGATCTTTGTTGAGGTGATCATTTCGTTTGTGAAAAAGATCTCAACCCTCCTGTAGATAGAATTCATCGAATCAAATGATTTAATTTTGGCATATAGTTTGCATGTAAAAAGTTTTTGAGATATCACATACGGTAGGACCAAAAAACTGAAACATAATCAAAGATAAACTTTAAAATGAACTCAATGAACATAACAACACATTGGAACATAACGCAAACACTCTAGAGGTCTAGGTTAGAGACGTGTTCCGGCGTCTTTAAACCTGGTAGTTTATCGTCGAGTGGTTGGGTGATTCCTCCACGGTGAAACGATAGGTGCCAATACGGACTGAGCTCCCACGTACCGTCGCGTATATACGGGAGACCCCACTAGGCTATTATCCTTTATTCATAGGAAGCCGAGTCTGCCGCCCTACGATTCGCAATGCAGTGAACACAGCATTCACGAAGATCGACCACCCGTACCCTAAAAAGTATTCTGTGGTTTTGCGAAAAGTTTGGCACACTCTCTACCTAGAATTCCAGAGCAGTCACTTTTGATCCTTTTCGGACTCCCTAAACGAAAAGGTGCCTGTGAGCATCTTGTCACTTCATGCTCATTAAACATTCGAAGGAGACTAGAGTCATCTTTTATCCTTTTCTCGACTCTTAAAAAATGAAAAGGTTAAGTTCAGTGTCTTAAAGTTTATTGGCCACGATAACATTACCCAATTAGATTTTGTTTGCGTTAGCTTGAGTAGGGTTATTTCTCGTTCAATGGCAGCCTTTCCGGTGCCCACCGGCCAAGGTGTTCCTCCTGATGGGAACCCTCGCCCATTTCCTTCTGTTGGAAATGTTGGTGTTCAGTATATCGCAACATTGTCTTTGCCTGGGTTGACCATTGGTTTACCCGTATGGTTGTTTTCAAACTCGGTGGTCTCAAGTGTGATGACTCCTGTCCCACCACCACCTCCTCCGCCCGAACAACACCATGTTGATTCTAAGGTGGAACCCTTCCCTTCTTCGCCTATTGCTGCGTCCTCATCTTCTACTTCGCCTGGTGAAACCTTGGATTTCACTAACCAGGTGGCTAAGAAGAAGAAGAAGAAGACCAAAAAGAAGAAGTCTCCTAAGGGAAAGGTCGTATCTACCACGAAGCTATCAGAAGTGGAACCACCTTCTGCTCCTCCGCGGAAGCTTCAGTCTCCTTGTCGATTATGCAAAGGGGACCATTTTCTTTCTGATTGTCCTGGCATTCCCAGGATCCTAGATATATGGTCCCGTGACCCGACTCGCCCCTTACTGTCGCAAATCGACGATACCTTACTAGTTGGTAACAGAAAAGGGAAGGTTTGTTTCCCTTGTCGACTTTGTGAAGGTAATCATCTCCTTCGCCTTTGTCCACTTATGGATGAAGCTTCCCGTCTTCTGGCAAGTCTGTCGGATCCCTTACCCCAACTACCCGCTGGATATCAACGTCTTTTTACAACTGCAGAGCATCTCTCAACTAACCAAGTGATCAAACATGATTCCTCTTTGGTCCATCTTTCTCTTCCTGAACCTACCTATGCTCCGCCTGCTCCAGACCAGTCCCTGGTCGGAACAAGTGATTTATATTCATCATCTACGCACCACTTGATCATCAAAGATGAACCACCTGAGTCCAAACCAAACGAAAGTCCACAGTTCCAGCTTACAAGTGATCCGTTCTTTCGAAAGGTCCAGCTTACAAGTGACCCGGTTTTGCCTACAGAAGTTCCATCCTTAGATGCTCTTACACCTGAATCCAAACCAGACAAAAGTCAAAAGGTCTGGCTTACAAGTGACCCGGTCTTGCTTTCAGAATTTCCAACCCTAGATGATCCTACATCTGAATCCAAACCAGACAACAGTCAAACGGTCCGGATTACAAGTGACCCAGTTTCGCCTTCAGAAGTTACCTCCTCAGATGATGTTATCACTGCCAAGAATGAAGAACCCACCGTTCAAATTCTATTCATTGACATAGACGTTAATGATCAAGTGAGCGTCCCTCTCATTCCTTCACACCAGGAAGAAAGTCCATTAGAATCATACCCGGCTGTCTATCCAGTCCCACCTGCAAGCAACCTAGTTGTTTCCTTTAATTGGGATCAACTAGTCAATCCTCGGTTACCAGCCTCCATACCATTTCGAATTATAGTCCAAGTCTATCGCATGGTTATGGCTGGTACACTTATTAATGAGGGATCTCCTGTGAGTATCCTTTCTTCAATAGCTTGGGAAGCACTTGGTTCCCCACTGCTTCTGCCTGAGATGAGAAACCTTATAGGTTTCCATCGAGAAATCACTCGACCTTTAGGAATTCTTCCCAATGTACCTATCACGTTAGAAGGGAAGACTATCCAAATGGGTCTCATGGTAGTCCAAGGTCCGTTAGATTACAATTTACTCCTTGGACGAGACTATACTTATCGCATACGTGCTATTGTCTCCTCACTCTTCAGAGTGATGTGTTTTCCGCATGAAGGAAGAACGATCAAAGTCGTAGACCAACTTTCATTCCCCGGTTCACACTTCACATATAGTCATCTGCCATTCCTAAATGGTCTTATTTCCACAGGAAATGCCCCAGCGTCCACCCCGTCATTCTGATGACGGCAGCTGACCCGGGTGCGTGACTGAAGCCCGGGGGGGCATGCGTCCTCCTTCAAAATCGAGTCTTTCCAAGTAAACCTTCATTCCATCCACTCCGTGAATGCCATGAAGCTTGGGGGGCATGTACCTCGATTTTGCATCTTCATGCTGGGGGCATGCAACAAAAATTTTTTAACAAGCAAAGTTCTCCATGGTTCAAGCTTGTGTAAAAATGAACCCATACCTGATTTACATCCCGTGATTGCCTTTTATCTGCTAAATTCTGCTAGATGAGCCTTGGTTGTTTCATTCCATCGCCACCATCTCTTTGGCCGATCATATGCTTTCACTTGGTTGTTTCTCCTTTCCCGAGGAACCGCAGCGATGAGTGGTTTTATTAGCCAGCCTCTTAACCTTTACATGTTTCAAGTGAGTTCCACCATTACCGGAACCAGTTACTATCCCTTATACCACTCGTTCCTTCAGGACGAGTCGCCTTTACGCTCTTTTCTGACTCGTAAAATATGAAAATATTGTTGAGTATTTTTCCCTTTTTGACTCGTTAAAGAAAATAAAAATGGAGGTCCGCTTTCAGCTCTTTTCTGACCATTTAAAGAGGAAAAGATTGCCGAGTCGCTCCTCTTGACTCGTTAAATGGTGATAAGGGGCGGTCGTTTTAAGTTCTTTTTGTCGACCGTTAAAACATAAAAAGATTACCGGGTTTTTGTCGTTTCAAACTCGTTAGTGGTTACGAAACGACGTGGTTTTGACCGCTTTTTTACTTTTTCAGGTCGAAGTCACTAATCATGAAAAGTACTCCTCGATCGTAATGATCGGGCGGTTCTTTCGGGTATTATTTTATACTTTTTCGGGCCCGAGAGACACAACTTTACGAAAAAGGACATCCCTGGAGTTTCCTTTTCTACTGTCTTTTCAAACTCTCTAAACATGAAAAGACGCCGAGTTCTTCCTTTGTCAGACTCGTTAAAACTTAATGACATCCGATTTTGTCACAACACAAGCACATGCTATCCCCATCAAGCTTGTTAAAAATAACTGGGGTACTCGCCAGAAATGGCGGGGGGAAAAGAAAATTTTTGAACCATAATTATTACCGTGACGGCAGTATGTCGCTCTTGAACATGGCACTTTTTTGCTTTCGTGTCCGGGGTGGGGATATCTCATCTCATATCTTTCACTTGCTTCCATGGACTTGGGTACCTTATTTGACCTCTCATCCACTCATTGCCTCGTCATCATGACCTTTGATACATTGATGTCAAATACTGCCAATTCCGTTAATGTGCCGCCGATATGTTCAAGAGAAGTTGACCTCTGCAAAGAAACAACCTCCCTCTGATAGTTCACACAATCTTGATTCACAACATTGACTCTCTGTCTCGTGTCGATGATGTGGGAAACATTATGGCCCACCTTCGATCAAGGTCACTTCCTGTCGACTTCAACTCATTATCCAGGAAGTTGATCTAGAGACTCCTTTCCGGTGCCTTGGAGCCTGCATGCCTCAATGGCAGGTTCTTCGTGTTCGACGTGAGGTTTTCATCATTGGCCTCCGATAGAATGATTCTACGGGTGTTCGACTTCAGATCATTGATTCACACGCCGTAGATTGTACCTATAGTACCTTGAGGGCTATTGTCATTATTGGTGGTACCTCTCGCGTCTGTTAACAGTTTCCACTATTGACTGGTAATCAGATGATGTTCATGCATGTTCGACTTCAGCTCATATATTCACATGCTTGAACTTGTACTCTTGTTCGGGTCGAGATGGAGCGCAAGACCCTGGATTGTGTCTGTTGTAATCCAGGCGTGATTCTTGATACTTGACTCATTCACTGGATGGCTGCGACCATACCTGAGTCAATTCATTGATCCTAACTAGATGGCTGCGTCCATACTATGGATCTAGATTATTTATGTACTCTCTTATGGATGGCTGCGACCATACCACGTACATCATGTAATTGAACTATCAGTCATGTCTCTTAATACAGATCCTCAGCGGCGGTAACTATATGTGTTCTTATGTGTGTTCTTGTAAAGCATTTCACCCCTCTCCACCTCTCGGACTTCATGCTTTAGGGGGCATCTGTTACACAGTAATTTGTCACCATCCCTGTTACTCCTCTTGTCGTACCTTGGAGGACCCATCCCGGGAGTTATAAGAAGTGACAAAGTCTAAAAACACTTGCATTATGTTCCCCTGAGTATGTACTCCATGTTCCCTGAAGACATCTTCTGCAGATTATCCCTGAAAAGTGATCTTTTTCCATTGGCGCAAGTCCACAGTATTCTACCCGCGCCAATGGTGGAGATCCTCAAAAGAGGGCGCGACCATTGGCGCTCTGTCTTAGAGCAACAGTCGCGCCAACCAAATTTAGTCGTGCTTTTTGCCTTAATGCACGTCCGACTGTTGTTTCCTTCATTACATGGAGCTTTTCTGAGGATAAAAAATCAGTCTTTTGTCGAGCTTTATCCATCTTTATGGCTTTTTGAGGATAATGCTAATCCGCAAAAGGCGTCCCGGTTCATCGTATCCTCCTCCCTTCTTCACCTATATAAGCTTGTCATTATGCATTGGACAAGCTAGTGTTGGAGAGTGTTAGTGCTAGTGATTTAGTGATTGAGTGATAGTAGTGATGATTATTGGTCATGGAGTGTTAGATGTCAAGTTCTTGGAGGAACGCTAGTGAGTGCTAGAGAGGTTATGCTGCCGGAGAGGAGATGCATGGCAAGACACATATAGTTATTCACCCAGCCAGGAGAAGGGTCGACGTCAGAACAATGGTTGTAACTTTTCCTGTTTATTAATTGATAAGCGACTGCTATTATAGTTCCAATCTCATTATCTATCATGGTGATGTGTTGATTTATTTCCTTTCTGACTGAAATATAGTTGTGCCTTGGTAGTTTTTATGTTGGTATCTGTCTCTTCCTTTGCATGTGCAGGTGTTCGTTTGTGATCTGTTGGAGCAAGGGAGCGAGGATATCAACTCTGCTTCAATCATAGCGTTGGACTCCAGGTTAGTCTTCTTGATTCACCTTTGATGCATAACTAGGAACTTGCGTAGCAGCGTGGTTTGTTTGTGGCTAGTTCTGTTATAGGCTAGTGGGATCACCTCTGTCCGCAGAGGGGATTTACCTGACCAACAGCCCTCATGATAAGAGACTCAAAGAATAAGCTCGCAGAGATGAATTTTGAGTATGAAGTAAATATTATTGAGTTGTTAATGAGGAGGCAGCCAGCAATGCCACCAGAAGTACGTGAGCAGAGGGAAAAGGATTTGAAATATGCATTGAAAGGCATATCTGACACAGTGGCAGACTATGCCAAACTACTAGATGAAACCATGTATATTTCGACCTCACTACAGGAGGATCCAAACATTCAAAGGATTGATGAGGAGATCCAGATGAAGCAAAATCAGTTGGACAAAACATGTGCAATTGTGAAGACCTTATGAGTCTCGCAGAGGCTCACAAGGATCGCTCAAGGAAAAACTCTTCAAAAGAAGATTGAAGCCCTTCGGTGAAAGGAGAATATTTTAACAGAAAGGACTCAATCGTGGCAGGATGAGGTCTTCCAAATTTCACAGGCAGTCAATAGTAAGGTCAAAAAGATATGAAAAATGGAGAAAAAAGTGCTATAGAAGACCGTCAGACCAATCACAAAGGAATTACTAGACCAAGTGCACCAAGAGGAGAAGTAGGTAGCAGAAATACTTCAGCAGTATAATGCCTCCTACATGAGCATCGTAGCAAAGTTTCGGGGCATAACAACTCAATGACTTGGGATGAGTCACATGTGAGTGTTGGCGGCCTATTAGGCATGGCCCAACTTGGTCCAATTTGTTTCAAAGACTCTGCATTTTGAGGAGCGGATCGTGTGGATTCCACGAAGTTATATTCACCACACAATGTCTAGGGGCTTTGGAGTGGGTCAAGGCCCCTCATTTTGTAACGTGTATTGGGGTTCTACTTCATTGTTTCGTCGAAGGTTTCGTAGTAATTAAAAATATATTTAAGGAGATGTAATGCTTTGCCAAAGAGTGAGATGTAGATGAATTGATCATACTTTTTGTCTTTAATCTATATTTTGGGACTTAAATGGAAGACTCTGCAACTAAGTGCATGGAGGCCTTGGAAGAGTCTGTAGCTAAGCGCGCAAACCACCTACAGCTGGGTGTGTAGGTCGATAAGTTGTATGTATTGAAAGATATATACTAATAAAGAATAAGTTTTGGTGAAGTCTTCTGTATCTACATTTATAATATGTGTTCATATGTACTGATATGTATGCATTTTACTTATTTATGGAAAATAATACATGTTATATTGTTCTATGATATGTTTATGTAATAAGCGAAAATCTATGATGTAAAGTATCAGTGCGAAGTCTTTTTAAGAATGCAAATTTGTAGATAAGTATAATACATAAGACAATACATAGATGCCACAATGCAATATCCCTTTGGTTGCAAAAACCTAGTTCTGCAACCTCCCATAAATTATTTGGGTGACTGTGATCTGCTTGTAGGTCGTTGTCAAAAGGGCCAGCGATTGAGGGTTTTGTTGGTGCGTAGTACACTTTGAACCTGGGTCCAAGACCCTTAAGCCAACACCCATCCATTTCGAGGGGTGAACCATGCTCTGATACCACTCTATAACACCCACCTCCCACATCTACCGAAGTAACCATCCAACCAAGGTAAACATGTGACGAAAAGTTACTATGATATGATTTGACCTCCTAAGTAATGTTAAGGAAGTGAAACTGATGGAAACACACCATACAGACCATCCATATCAACAACAAGACTCTCAGGAACTATCCCAATCTCTCTGGTATGAAAACCCTAGGGCCCAGTGAGTTTTGAGACCAATTAACCCCCAAACTCTCCCATGCTATGGGCATGACAGCGTCCAGAGGGCTCTGGATGCTCCCACAGCATCACATGCTGATATCCAAGGACTATTTTTCTTAATGTTGTGCCAGTATCCCTAGGATTTGAGACACCTTTCCAAACCCAGAGCCCAATTCACTACCAAAAATTGAATGACACCTTCAGAACAAAAATATAACAAGGTAATGATGATACAAATTCAATTACTCAAACAAGCCCTTGACTAGACCCCTACTAACCATGACATACATTTCTTCAAACATATCACAAATATGTAATCTACAGGTGTAAACAACAAATCTAATCATAGGGGTCTCATACTCAATTGAGAATCGCTAAGAAGGATTGGCACCTCAACAGATTAGCTACAGGTTCATCTGTTAGGCCATAGAAACATTGTTCATTCATTCACAAGTAAAAACATGATGAGAGCCATACATAGCCATTGTCATAATAAATGTTCATAACCAGAATCATAGAAACAAAAATACCAAGGAAAAAATAGCCATATAATCCACATACAAACTAGTACAATACTCATGAAATAATAAGGATAAATAACCTCATATTAATGGTTCAAAGGCCAACCAATTGTGGGACTTCCATGAACCACCGAGCCGTAGACATCATGGAGCCAAAACTCTTTTCATCGAGTTGTCCCTATGCCATATTCCAAGCATGAATGTGGGATCTCATAAAAAAAATCAATAAAATACCATCCAAGGCTTCCAAAGGTCAAACCACCTAAATCCATCAAAAAATGATTCAACCTCACAGTCGGACATCACAAAACCATCATCAGATTGGTCTCTACCTAAGCCTTCCAGGGCTCCAGACTGTTTGTTCCAACCAAGGCTCCAAGACTAATAACTCAACCCACAACGTTTTCCCGACCCCATAGCGTTTGTCTAGCAAAGGCTCCAGGACTAGTAACTCAACCCACCAAGGGCTCTAGAGTGATTCTCCAACCAAGGCTCCCGAACTAGTAACTCAACCCAAGTTGTTACAAGGCTCCAAAGTGTTTCTCCAACCAAGGCTA
This sequence comes from Pinus tabuliformis, assembly GCA_031772625.1. NCBI lineage: Eukaryota > Viridiplantae > Streptophyta > Pinopsida > Pinales > Pinaceae > Pinus > Pinus tabuliformis. The sequence continues at coordinate 200,321,381 of CM062820.1, read as the reverse complement.
CAGGAACTAATAACTCAACCCAAGCTAAAGGAAACATGAGAACCAACCAGAAAAATAAACAAATGACCCCACAACACCATGGCTATCTAGGAAATGGAAAGGCTAGGAAAATCCAATGTCAATCCAGGAAATCCTTCTGCCAATGACATATCATAACCAAGAAACCACATGCATGTGCCATGCATCCCGACACTAGTGAGGAAAACATACATGCAACTCAGTACCTACAAGAAAACCCTGATGTAGTTTTTGATCTTGATTTCTTCTTGCACTTTCCAGCTTTTCGTTTGCCTTCTTGTTCCAAAAATCCAAGTATGCCACACTCCTCCAAGAGTGCTCCAAGAAACACTAAGTGTCCAAGAATATGAGAGAGAGAGAGAGAGAATAGGAGAGAGCTCCACCAAAACTTGTCTATAAATGCTTGCCAACTGATCCTCAGAAGCATTTTTAATAATGAGGCCTCTATTTTCTTCATTTTCCATTATTTTCCTTGAATTTCCTCCTCACATGCAACCTGTGACCTTTCACCTTCCTTTTCTCCTAATTTCCTTTCTTTTCATAAATAAAATGCCAATAAATTCCACTTTTCCTTTTCCAATTTCCTTAGCCATAATAATCGAAATGACACCCACTAGGATGTTTTCCCGCCTTTTAGCTTGGAATACATGTCCCATGACCATGGTCTTATATGTTTTAACATGGAATTTTAACCAGGGTTTCTACAACTCCTAAAAGTGAAACATCCTTAGAAATGTTTAGTTGTAGGGATTTCAAAAACCAATCAAGTAAGAATTCATTGGGGATTTGTGCCTTGATCAACCTCTTTCTTTTCTCACACTCTTGAATGTGGTCAGAAATATTTGTGGCTTGATCCTATTTACAATTTGCTAGAAGCTCAGTTCCAGCATTCTAATGGAAAGGAAACTAAAAATGGCTAAGAAATATTGTGGCGAAACCATTGAACGTAGAAAAAAATCCCCCTTTCAACTCAATATACTATTTTGGCAAATTTCTAGTTATGGTGTGTTGAAAAAGTCTCAATCTAACTAAATCACCAATTAGAGTGTTTGACGAGAACCATAAATGGAATGTGTAATATGATCATATGGATCTTCTCCAACCTTCCCTTTGAACTTAGGTATGTCTAATGGAAGTTTGGTTGGAACATGGGGCCAAATTGGATTATGTCAAACTAGATCATTAGTCAACTTCAAAAGATTTGGAAAATTAAGAGTTTCCATGAATGGTAAGTGTGGTGAATTTATAGGATTCCAAGTTCAGGGATTAGGATTCATAAAAGTATCTCTGGGATTTTGAGTGGCACTAGGCTACCAAGTATTACTAGTAGAAAATCCTAGATTATAGGAGAAAACTTGTTTTCTAGGCATATACAAAGGACATCCTCCAGTTCTTGTAGAAATATGAGAAACAATGTTTTACCTCCCATTGGAATATTATAAGAAGGAGAAACCAGTTGATAAGGGTTACATTCACTTGCTAAAGGAGGAAAACCCATCAATGTAATGCTAGTAGGGAAGGGCATACTCCCTTTATAACTAAATAGTTGATAAGAGATACTAGACCCTAAACCACTCACACAAGGATATACCGTACTTGACCCTCCTTTACATTGAAGTTAATTAATATTTTGGGAGAAACCAGGGAATGGTATAGATCCACTACCTATAGAAGGATTAAAAGGAGGAAAATTTTGATTTTTGAAAGCAAAACCTTGTAAAGGTATAGAAGTAATAACCTTAGTGACTAGAGTGGTACAAGGTAAGTATGAAGGAACTAAAATAATCCCAATAGATGGCATCCCACATGAGAAAGCACTAGTGAAATGAGAAGAAGGTTGGGTATCCCCACTTGGACCAAGAGTGAAGGTAGGGAAGGAAAAAGTACCTCTTCCTATATGTAAAGAAGGAGTATGCGCATCAGTTGAATCAATTTCCATGATGAAAGAATGAGAGTGGAGGGGACTACCTGGCCTATGAACTAGGGTACCCACATACAATATAATGTAGGGTATATTCGAAGAAAGAGGATATAAAGGAGTTCCAGAAGACTCTTTAATGTCTTAAACTTCCACTTGATATTTTGAATGAAAATGTACCCTAGTGACAATAGGGGCATGTCTGTTTGTATTACAAGAAAGACTATGCTATTCCATAAAAATAGAAGCCCTCTATATAGGATTTGACTCTATTTTGTTAACTTCGATTGGCTTGAAAGAAACAATATAATTTCTCCTAGGCCTTCTAAGTGAAGGCTCGACACTCGCAAGTGAAAGGCCACGAAGCCTCCTAGATTGAAGAATTGGTTAATTAGCCACCTTTTATGAGTAAAAGGAAATTAAAGACTCAAATCACCTAAGGTAGGTTAGGAGCATATAGGACTAAAGGTCCTAAAGATACAAAGAAGAAAACAACCTTCAAGTATTTCCACCAGTGGTGATTAGGAACGGACACTAAAACACAAGAAACTAGATAAAGGGGCCTTCTAAGGGCAAGCTTAGGATGATGAAGGCCCAATTCCTACCAGGAAAGGTAATAGCATTAGTTACACTAGCCTCCTGACAATAACCTTTGTCGATGTAAGTAACCTCGCTTCTCAGGGCACCCTCCAGAAGTATTAGGAAAGTGATACAATGTCTATCTCAGGTACCATAGGCATTAACCCCATGCAGTCACCTAGGTGGTACTTAGGAAAGTAAAATAAGGCTACCAATTCATAATCAAACGCTGAGGGAGATAGTCATGGGCAGGTGGTTAGGCAAGTAGGAGAGGGGCTATCTCTCGTTCCTTATCATTGTATGACCTAGTTCTTAACTCTTCTATGAGAGTATCTTCATAAAAAACCTACACGACATTGGAATTTCACTCTTTAATCAACTTCTCTACTTTGTTTGAGTGTCCTTGGAGATTTTACTCTCCACACACATATTCCAAGGCCCTAAATATGACCTAGACTAGTTGGTGTTTCTATGAAAAAAGAAAAGTATAATTCATTTTAATTAAGCATTCATTTTAATGTTTGTTATTTAAGCCAAAGGATATGGAAGTAAAACTTGTGATGTTTTGACGCAAAAGAAACCTATAAGAAAACCTAGGCTACATGTAAATGTAACTCTCTTTTTCTTTGATGAAAAGTGATCTCTACAAGTTTTTGTAAGAATCTACTATGAAAAACATTTTTTTCTTTCATTTTCGTAAGCACTCACAGATCCAAAATCAATTAAAAAGACAAAATGCTTGTCCTAATGCATTTTACCCTAATGTACATTGATATGTAATGCAAGACTCAAGACAAGTCCTAAGGTACAATGGTAAAGAATGGTAAAACAATGGTAAACAAAAAAAATAATGAAGACTAAAGACACTCCAATGCAAATCACAAGTTCTGAAGAAACACAAATGTTTCAATTTACCACCAAAACACCTACATTATGAAAACAAAAAGACTTCAAATTCACTGATCAACGAGTGAAAAAAAAAACAAAAGAAAAAAGAAAAATACAAGCAAATATTTATTTTTCCTTTTACAAAATGGAACCTAAAACTTCAAGAAAAGAAAACCAAGGATTTCAAATATAAATGATGAAAAAATATTAAATTCACCATGTCAAGGATTTCAAACACAAAAATGTAACAAAAACTAACGCAAACAAGAGTATCAAATGACAAAATTTGGTTAATAATGATATAAGAGTTTTAGAGGATCAAAATGACTTAACTGAATGAGATCTCAGACATTTTGCAAGAAACACAAATCCTTTTAAGGAAAAAAACACCAATAAAAAAGTTCGACCTTCTGATCGCACAGAAACTCAATGAGTAAGATGGGCCATAAGAAATCTACAAACAAACATAAAAGTTTTACTTAAGAATAGAAACAGTCAAGAACTTTAGACAAAATATTGATAATCAACCCAGCACTTTGCAACCTTGTAGCATAAAAAAACCTACATTAATACCAAACTCATTCTCATATAACATAAGGACATTAGAAAATGATCTTAAAACCAGAATTCTCAACCCCCAATAGGCATATCAGACCAAAACATGAAAGACCAACCTTTCTAAGTAATCAGCCAAGTGAAAATTTTCACTTTGCAGAAATATACATGAGTCTATAATATGCAACTAGCATATATATGCAATTTTATAGAAGAAGATATGCATATAGATTGTAAACTGAGGAAAAAAAAAAATCAAGCCTAGATCCAAAAAATCAAGCTGAAAAATCTTGTTAAATAAGATGCTAGAAGACTAAAAGACTAGAAATAAATAGCCCAAAGACTGAGATCAATTGAGAAAACCCTTTAGGAAATAATTTTAAAAAGTATCTCCCCAGTGGAGTCGACAATCCTATTGAAGGGAAAGTTCCAAGGGCTAGGTTTGAGAGCCCCAATAGAGCAAAACTAAAATTTAATAAAGAAAACACATAGACTCACAACAAGAACTTGAATTCAAAAGGGTGAAGATATGAAACATACCCATAGGTTCTATGTTTGTAGTAGATCTCATAGGGTCCAAACCATCAATCTTCCTCCAATATTTGTAGACATGTAAACACATCAACAACAGATCAAAAAATTCAAAGTACATATGATAAGTATATTTCAGTTCATCATAATTAACATCATTACCAATTAGCATTCATAAGATAAACAATGCAATTTGGGAATAGGACATGAGTTTCTTTATTAATTGAAAATAACAAGGGTAGGTAAGGTTAAAACCTGATGCTAACTACTGGAATCGATGAAACCTTCCTCCGCATCCATATAGCATAAGCCTTCGAAGACCTCCTCTCCAATATGAGTAAGTAGATACTAGATATAGAGGTTGAGAATCTATTCATGGAAACAAGGCTTTCGTGGAGTCGAGTGTAGAGAGCATGGGAAAATTGTAAACCTAATCTAGGAGAATTTGGGTATAGTATGGATACCTCTAATTAGGGATGAATTTAGGCATGGTCATGGGGTGCATATATACCACCAAAAATTATTTAATTTGGTTAGGCTATGAGCTTCTGTAGGTGGTATATCAGCGCAACCCGCAAACCCTATAAAAAAAATAGCTTTTATATATTTTTTCATGTTTTAAAAAGGTGTATGCAAGAAACATCCATAGGAACCATGTATGTACAGACTTTATAGCGGGCATAGTCAAGTATTATTGTTGAAAAATACATTTTTGAAGTATGGTTAGGTCTGCAAGGGAATAGGAATCTGCCTAGGGAATATAAGAGAATTTGTTATACATGAGTGATAAAATATGTTATAACAAAGATCATTCTATTACTCTAGTCAAGAGATTTAGTTTACAAACTTTTAAATTGTTTCCACATTTTTAATATCATCATGTATAATTGTAGACAAGTAGTTGATAATGAGAATAAAAATTATAGAGTTGGTATCATTATGCTCATTAGTTAATAATAAATAAAAGATGACTGAACAATAAGATATCTAAGTAACTATTGTATAAATGACACATTTACATGAGAAGATATACTTTATCATTTGTTTCCTTCATTAGTGGACAAGTGGCAAATGTGTTTTCTAGTTCATTATCATTCTTATTTTTCACAGAGAAGTCCAAGTATGGTATTAGAAAACACATGGGTAGAAGAAACAGTTGGGTTATCCTCCCATGTAATCAATAGATTGGAAATTTGGCCAAATTCACCATTTTAATATCTAAAATTATTTATTAATTATGGATTATTTATATTAGCTTATATATCATTGTGCCCCCAACGAGATCAATGATCGAGAGGGCATATGGAGTTGTAAAGTAAGGAGCTACTTAAATTTTTCAAGCTACGCAATGTGTAGCATGGCCCCCACCATTTTGATTATGTTCCATCACCTCATTTGATATTGCATTCTAAAACTCTCATCCAAACAATTTCTTTGGGAACTTGATATCCACTTCTAGAATTCAACTGGTTTTCCTCACATACAACTATGTTGACCATTGACCTACACATTGAATGGGTGACATGCCTATCAAATATGCCTATACCTTCAAATGTCTTTGAGACTACCCACATATTTTGTTATAACTATAACATGTGGCATATAGAACACCAAAAATATCAAGAAACCAAATATCAACATATTTGAGAAGTGATGATGGTGAGAACATCTTGCAAAGGAAGCATGGCGCACAGGGGTAACCGGGTAGGAAACACTAATGCTATTATTAACACATTGGTGAATCACACTTCGTAGTGGTTTGGGAAGTTCTTCCTCTCCTTTTATTGCTTTTTCTCTCATTATCCATATATTTGGGCACCTCCATACATTTCTCATCACCCATGACATCTACCATCCTACAGGAAATTTGATAAATTTCATCATCCATTTTCTTATAGGAACTATTGTTAATGTTAGTGCCTTGACTGTTCGTCGATCTCATTGTGTCTCTTCCTTCATTCATGCCATCCTCATCCTTTATACACATAATTTATCACATTTCCACTCTTGGAACATGGAGTTGAATAAACCAATTCCAAACTAATCCATTGACCCCATATATTCGCACACCTCAATGTTGTTATCTACTAATGCTAAGAGACACTAAGAAGATCCACATGCGCTAACCAGCCCAACTACACAAAGGAAGTCACCTGAAGTAGTTGTGTAACTAATTGAATCAAGTTGTAATCACACTTCTCAATGATCTAAACCTTACTGAGCTAGATTATGTCTTTTGAGATCTAGATTCTAGTTTTGTTTTTTGAGATAGAGATGATGTTCTAAATAATCTAGTCAATATAGAAGATATAACTTAGGCATAAGTTGACAATGTTCATGGTCACCTTCTCTAGAATCCATTCTCTCATGATTCACATGGTTTTTCCAAATCCATTTAACATGCGACAAAAATAAGCTAGCCACATAAATTGATAGCGAGAAAATCAAATTGGGTGCGAAGTAGGGGGGTTGTTAATTGGGCCAAGCGAACCAATGGGTGGGTTTACCCCCACCACTTTGTTGACATGTCCTCTCATTATTTTATATCAGGCCCCAAAGGAACTCCACTAAAACCACTTTTTGGAGGACCCAATAATTACTTTTGGAAGCTAGTGGTAAGTGGTTTCATTCCATCATATAATGCTCACTAAACAATGGTGTATCATGGAAAGGTGAGGTGCATTGGAGCCTGATATTGTATAAGAAATGTGTAAGTTGAGGGAGAACTGTAGTTTATACCTTGCAACCATAGAGATAAAATGGTTATTTCTTTTCGGCTTATTAATACAATATTTGGGGCATCCATTCAGATCACTAAAATAATTTGTGTCCATAATAGTTTCCACAGTCTTGCAAAGTTAATTTCCAAGATCAACCAATGAGAAATTATTTTTCTGGATATAAATGATTTTCATCATTTAAATGGTGGATTGTGATCTTGTAGGGATTATTGGTGGTTCTAATCAAGAAAAGAAAATATTAACTTGCATAATAGAAATATAAACATGCTATTTGCCTTGTATTGGAAAATAATATCTCGGTGATATAGTCAGAGACATTTCTCACATTAGATGATATCTACAAATTAGTGTCTCCTTGGGATGGTAGTATGTTTACATGATTTTTACAAGGATGATGTAACACGCTCTTCCCACACTTACCCAATCTTACCAATCCACTGGGTTAAATATGTGATGAAGTGTTACTACGATATGATTCAATTCCCCAAGTACAGATAAGGAAGTGGAATCGAAAAACTAAAACATGATTAGAGCCATAACTCAAGACTCTTATTAAATCATACTTCTAACCAACATATAACCAAATAAATAGCAATAATAGAACAACCATCATAGCCACATAATAACAAGTACATTAACACATGGAACAAAAGAGTAAAATATCTCTTATTAACATATGAAAATCCAACTAAGTTAGGGACTTACACGTACCACACGACCATAGATTGGGCTGAACCAAATATCACTTTCATCCAATCACCCTCGTGCCATATTCCAAGCATGAATGTAGGATATCATGGAATAACCAATCAAAACCAAACTACGGCTTCCAATTGGAAAACCACCTCAACCCTCAACTAGTAATTCTACCTCACGGTTAAACATCACTAACCATCACCAGATTAGTCTCAATCAAAGTTATCTAGGTCTCAAGAGAGTTTGTTCCAACCCAGTTTCCAAGACAAGTAACTGAACCCATAGCTCCCATAGGGCTCTAGAGCATTTGTCTAACTAAAGCTTCAAGGACTAGTAACTCAACCCACGAAGAGATCTAGAGCATTTGGCCAACCAAGGCTTTCAGGACTAGTAATTCAATGCAAACTATTATAGGGCTTCTAGAGCATTTGTCCAACAAAGGATCTAGTAAATAATAACTCAACCCACAACCATAAGGAACATGAGCACCAACCAAAAAACAAAAGATAAAATCCACAACACCATGGCTATCTAGGAAATGACAAGGCTAGGTAAAACGACTGTCAATCTAAGCAATCCTCCTTGCCAATGATAGATCATAACCAAGAAATTGCATGCATGTTCCATGCATGCCAAAACTAGAAAGGAAATCATACATGCAACTCGATACCTACAAGAAAAACCCAATGTAGTTGTTGATCCCGTTGTTCTCTTATACTTTCCTTCTTTTCCTTTGCCTTCTTGTTCTAAATCCCAAGTATGCCACACTCCTCCAAGAGTGCTCCAAGAAAAATCTAAGTGTCCAAGAGTATGAGAGAGAGAATATAATGAGAGTTCCAAAGGCTGAACTAACACTAGCTAACACTAAAAAAGGTTGTGAACTAATCCTCAAAATCCTTTTATTATTGAGGCCTCTATTTTCTTCATTTTCCATTTTTTCCTTCATTTTCCTCCTCACATGAAACCTGTGACATTTCACCTTCCTTTTCTCCTTTCTTCCATTATTTTCATAAATAAAATTCTAATTAATCTCTCATATCTTTCCAAAGCCTTTTCCATTTCCTTTGTCTATTTCCATAGCAATTAATTAAGCACAAGTGATCCTCATCACTATGATTTTTCCCAACCTTCGACTTGGGATATATGTCCCATGACCTTGGTTATTATTTTTCCTTTATTAACTTTATTACATGGATTTTTAACCCAGGGTTCTTACAAATCCCTCCCCCTTAGGGGAACACCGTCCTTGGTGTTCAATGACACCTAAAACTAGCAAGGCCACTGAAAACCAAACATACTGCCCATGGATCTTTATAACTTATCTTGTTGCAGTATTTACAATGAACAACATGCTGAAAACAAAACCAATATGATAAATATAGCAACATGACAACCATACCGTGTATTATATCTTTATAACACAGCTCATGGCAGTATTTACAACCATATACATATATACATATACCAAAAATTATTTGCCTCAATTAACAAACAATGAAGGATACATAGCCCGTAGTTAATAAACCATCTCACATCTAGTTTCATTGGACCCAAAGTGCTTTGACTGCACCTTGACCTTCTCAATTTCTAGGTTCTGGAGCATGATCATATTCCTTTGTAAAATGCACTAAGGTTCTATTTGAAATTCTCCTTCTAATTCCACCTACAATATAGACCAATTAATAACATGATCAAAATCTTTCACATATATTTTAAGCAATGAAACATGGAAAACATCGTGGACTTTCACTGTCGGAGGCAGTGCAAGTAGATAGGCCACTGGTTAAATATTTTCAAGGATATCAAGAGGCCCCAAATACCTAATTCTGAGCTTCACACATGACCCAATCCTCAAGGAACTCTTCTTGGGATTTATGTGCAAGTACACATATTTCCCAACCTGAAACTCCTTAAAAAACCTGTGTTGATCTGCATAATTTCTTTGACTATCATGTCTTACCTTCAAATTCTTCTTGATTACTTCCATTTCATGTTCCATCTCTACCAACATGTCTAGAACTATTAATACACTGTTCACTTGATCACTCCATATGGCGAGAGTATTACAACTTCACCCATAAATTTCCTCAAAATAGACCCGTCTTCAGTGACTCCTGATAGTCATTATTGTAAGCAAACTCAAACAATGGGAGATACTCTTCCCACTTCTACTGCTAGTACATAACATACATCCTCAACATGTCCTATAGAATATTTTTGACCATCTCTGTCTTTCCATATGTCTGCGGATGATAACTTGTGTTGAAGGCCAACTTTGTACCAAAACCCACAAATAGCTCCTTCCAAAACTTGGAAATGAACATAGCATCCCTGTCTTGCATAATCTTCTTTGGTACTCCATGCAATATTACTACATCTATGATGAAGACCTATGCTACATCATTAGCTAAATAAGTATACTTGCCTAGAATGAAGTGCCCTTCCTTTGTCAACTTGTCCACCACAACCATGATAGAATCATGTTTTCTAGATGTCCTCGACAAACCTGTAATGAAATCCATGGAAATGACCTCCCATTTACACTCTAAAATTGGAATCGGTTGTAGTAATCCACTTGGATTCTTACATGTTTTTTACCTGTTGACAATCTAAGCACCTAGCCATGAACTCTGCCACTTCCTTCTTCAAATTTGACCAATAATAGAACTTCTCTACCGCTGTCAATGTCTTTTGATATCTTGGGTGACCTGAATTTGGCTTAGCGGGAAATTCCCTCAAGATAAGCTTCTTGAGCTCACTATTGTCCGACACAAATCCTATCCCTAAATCTCACAAAATCATCCGTCGTGAGACGATATTCCACATCCTGATCACCTGTATCCTGTCGTAACCTATGCCTAATCTCCCTATATTTATAATATTGCTAACTTTTCTGTAAGATACGATCCTGTAAATTCATCCCATATGAACTCATAGGAGCTATATTATTCATTTGCACTATTCTACTAAGATCATCTGCCACCCTCCTCTCTTTCCATTTAATGTACCTATGGTTAACTCACTGACAATGGCTAACCATATAGATTTCTTGGTATTTAGATTCGATTGGTCAAACAAGTATCTCAATCCACTATGATCACGCATCAATACAAGCTTCCTACCAAGAATATAGTGCCTCCACATATTCAATGCATGGATGATAGTTTCCTACTCAAGATCATGTGTAACATATTTCTTCTCATGCTCATTAATCTTCCTTGATTCATAACATACTACCTATCCTTCCTACATCAAGACTCCACCAAGTCATCTCTTGTAAAAAATTTTATACACCACACTCTTGTTATGGATCTATGATTTTTAGAACTGAAGGATTTGTAAGAAACTGCTTCAACTAATCAAAAGTAGTTGCATATTCTTCTGTCCATTCAAATTTCTTATCTTTCCTTTGCAACGATGTAATAGGATAAGAAATCTATGAGAATTTCTTGATGAACTTCCCTAATAACTTTCTAACCCCATGAATGATCTAAGCTCATCCACATTCCTAGGAGCTTCCCATTCAATGATAACTCTTATCTTTTCCAAATCCACTTCTATGCCTTGGAAAAAACATGCCCCAAGTAATGTACCTTTGTCTGAAAAAAACTGCATTTTATAACCTTAGCATACAACTGATGCTCTCTTAACAATCTCAACACCCCTACTAAATGTTCGGCATGTTCTTCCTCATTATTATAATATATCAATATATCATTAATGAACACAATAGCAAACTTGTCCTGATAAGGACGCAACACACTATTCATCAAGCACATAAAAGTAGCTGGAGCATTAGTCAACCCAAAAGGATCTACAACAAACTCATAATGCCCATACCTGGTTCGGAAAGTAGTCTTGTAAATATCCTCTTCTTTGATGCATACCTGATGGTATCTTGATCTCAAATCAATCTTTGAGAACAATGCTACTCCCTTCAACTGGTCAAATAAGTCGTGAATCCTTAGCAACGACGACATGTTCTTGATGTTCACCTTGTTCAACTACCTGTAATCAATGCATAACCTGAGAGTACCATCTTTCTTCTTCACAAACAACATTGGTGCACCCGAAGGCGACCCACTTGGCTTAATATATCCCTTGTTAAGCATTTACTTAAACTGCAAATTCAATTCCACTAACTCAGGTGTGCTCATCCTGCATCGTTCCTTTGGTTTTGGCACTACCCTTGGTACTAAATCAATAGAAAAGTACAATTCCCTGTGAGGTGATAACTCTAGAATATATGTGGGAAATACATCTTGAAACTGCTATAAAACTGGGTACTTGTTCAAGAATTTTGCATCCTCAACATCCTTACCTTTATCACTGGAAATATGTACTGTAAGTAACACACACCCTTTCCTGTGACTGCAATTTACTTGCATAATTTTCACCATTCTAACTGATGTTGCCTTCTTCTTACCCTGCAAGATCCTTTGTTCTCAATTTTCATCCGAGCACTCAATTGCCTTGTCATAACAATCCACCTTGGTCCTTTTGAAGATACAACCCATCCATACCTAACAACATACCGTATGATCCCAATGGAAGCACATTTAAATGCGTTGACTGATGTAGGCATACCATTCAACTCAAATGCACAATCTCTTACCTAGTGATGAGCTCTCTTCTTAGTACGTCTAGCCAACTACACTAACCAAGACTACATGCACTTTTTTTTATTCAAATCACACTTATCCACTAGATCAATATTAACATAACTATAATGAGATCCAGGGTCAATAAAAGTAGAAACAACTTAATCACAAGCTTACCGTCCATCTCAATAATAGATGCCTGGTGATTCACCTGCCTGTTATCCAACACTGCATAAATCCAAGGAATACCTTGTCCAACATTCCCCACTATTTGTGCCTCTTGTGCACTTTAGGTCTACAGTCCACCACCCTGATGTTGTGAACAACCTCTCTTGCAATTATATTTTCAACAAGTCCAACACTATAAAGGATTCTTGCCATCACCCTTGTTCTTCTCACCAAACTGAAATCCCTTCCCTCTGTTAGATGCATTGAACTTCTTAGACGATGCTACATTCTCTTTATTACCTGTGTCCTTAGGTCTTGTTGGCTTCTTATCCCACTTTCCCTTATTCTTGTCATTACTTTTCCAATCCTTCTTAGTTTCATATATGTGCTTCAATTTCTCATAACAATGCTTTAGCTTTCTGGTGGATTCCTCCAACGATCTAGGCTCATCAAAATCAATCCTATCTTTGAATGCTACCAACAACCCACTAATGAATCTCAAAATCTTCACTTTTTCCTCCTTTAGAAAAGGACCATACCTCAATAACTCCAAGAATCTACTAGAGTTCTCTTCATCAGTGATAGATCCCATCTTCATCTCATAAATTTATTTTTCCTTGTCATCATAATATCTCTCAGATAGATACTTCTTCCTGAAAAGTATCTCAAACTCACTTCAAGTCAACTCTTCTTCAAGAATTCCTTTGATATTCTGTACATCTTCCGACCAAATGTCTGATTTACCTTTAATACTGAACGTAATTATTCTGGCTTTCATGTTCTCTAAGGAATCATGTAATCTGAAGATCTTATTCATCCCAAGCAACCATGCTTCTACATCTTGTGACTTATTCATTTCTCAATCAAATGTAGGTAGATTTTCTTTCTTGAAATCATTCAAAAAATAGATCCTATCACTCCTCCTGTAAGGATGAAAATGATGATGACCATGGTACCTATCTAAACCAAAACTAGAGTAAATCCCATGCCCACTGCATATTCTATAAGGTGTTTACAAGAACCTGTCATCTCTAACCATGTCATCTCTATCGAACCTGCTCCCACCATGATACCTACTACCATATGCTCCATTAGTCTTGTCCTCATTTCCATTATTGATCCTAAGTTGTCCTTGCCTCTGCAAGTCTGAGAAACTCTAAAGGATAACTGCATTGACCTCTGCTTATTTCTCCTATCCCTTGGCAAGTCTCTCTTGTGACTAAATGATTCAATCATTATCTTCTTTACAACTCCTTATTTCTTCCTTCAAACTTCTCAAAGTGACTTCTATGTGAGGGGAGTACTCATCACCATGTTTCTTATATGATCTATAGGGAGAATCTCATTAGCTATAATCCACCATTTTTCTAGTCATATTTGATCTTCTTCTTCCTGCAAGTATATAATGTTAGCTAAACCAAAACATAAATATACCCAATATACCTCAGTATAGTTTAGGGGAGGATATCTTGTCTGCAAGATCAACCATATTAGCACAATACATGTACAAACATAATCATATCAATATGTCAACATCATGCATGACAACACCAACTTCATACCATGACCACCTTCAAGATAACCATGCCCATACAATGCATGCATAACAACATATAGACATCGACATGCATAACAAATACATATGCAACACATGACAACACATCTATAACAATGACTACCACCATGCATACATAACAAACACGTAGACCATTAGCATAATAAATACATATGCAACTTACATGTAAGCATGACAAACACATTCATCCCATCTAATACAAGAGCTGAACCATGCTTTGATACCACTTTGTGGTATCAGATATTGCCCAAAGAAAACGTAACCTATTCTAATATCACTCTGTAACACCCTCCTCCCACACTTACCCAAGATTACTGGTCCACTAGGGTAAATATGTGACGAAGAGTTACTATGATATGATTCAACTCCCCAAGTACAATTAAGGAAGTGGAATCGATAAAACAAAACATGATGAGAACCATAACTCAAGACTATCATTAAACCATACTTGTAACTAGCATATAACCAGATAAATAATAAAAATAGAACAATTGTGATAGCCACATAAAGACAAGTACATTTACACATAGAACATAAGAGGCAAATAACTCTTACTAACATATGCAAATCCAACCACTTCAGGGACTTCCATGTACCACCCAACCATAGACTGGGCTGAACCAAATCTCTCTTTCAACCAATCACCCCCATGGCATATTCCAAGCACGAATGTGGGATCTCATGGAATAACCAATCAAAACCAAACTAGGGATCCAGAGGCCAAACCACCTTAATCGTCAAACAATTATTCCAAGTCACGATCGAACATCACTAACCATCACCAAATCGATATCTATCCAAGCTGTCCAAGGCTCCAGAGCATTTGTTCCAACCCGACTTCCAAGACTAGACTCAACCCACAACTGTCGCCGGGCTTGAGAGCGTTTGTCCAACCAAGGCTTCTAGTACTAGTAACTCAACCCACCAAGGGCTCTAGAGTATTTTTCCAACCAAGGCTTCCAGTACTAGTAACTCAACCAACAAATGGCTCTAGAGTGTTTGTCCAACCAAGGCTTCTAGGACTAGTAACTCAACCCAAGTTGTTATAGGTGTTCCAGAGCATTTGTCCAACCAAAGATCCAAGAATTAATAAATCAATCGACAACCATAAGGAACATGAGAACCAACGAGAAAACAAACGATAAAACCCACAACACCATGGCTATCCAGGAAATGACAAAGCTAGGCAAAACCACTATCATTCCAGAAAATCCCTGATGCCAATGACAAAACATAACCAAGAAACCACATGTGTGTGTCATGCGTGCTAAAAATAGCAAGGAAATCATACATGAAACTCGGTACCTGCAAGAAAATCCCGTTGTAGCTGTTGATCTCATTGTCCTCTTGTGCTTTCTTGCTTTTACTTTCTCGTCTTGCTCCAAATCCCAAGTATGGCACACTCCTCCAAGAGTGCTCCAAGAAAATTCTAAGTGTTCAAGAGTATGAGAGAGAGAGAGAATAGAATGAGAGTGACCAAAAATTGAATTGGCAAAATCTAACACTGAAAAAAGCTGTGAATTGATCCTCATAAGCCTTTTTATTATTAAGGCATCTATTTTCTTCATTTTCCATTATTTTCTTTCATTTTCTTCCTCACATGCAACCTACGACCTTTCACCTTCCTTTTTTCTTTTATTTTCATAAATAAAATCCCAATTAATGCGTCATGTCTTTCCAAAGCCTTTTTCATTGCCTTTTCCAATTTCCATAGTCATTAATTAATCAAAAGTGATCCTGTTCACTATGTTTTTTCCCAACATTCAACTTGTAATACATATACCATGACTTTGGTTATTATTTTTCATTTATTAACTTTATTACTTGTATTTTTAACCCGAGGTTTTTACATATGACCAATTTTGATCAATTCAAAAAGCACAAAAGTTTTGATATAGGCTATTTATTTGTTGAAAATGCAAGTTGAAAGATGGGTTTTGATTAAAAGGGGGCTTAAGTGTCACAATTACCAACATTGGATTGCCCGAGGGAACACATAATGGTGCATTAGTGCTTTGTTGGAAAACACAGATATATTGGTGCAATGCAAGGTCCTAGAGAGAGGGAACCACGAGTCCAAACCCTCTCTCGCCACCACCCTCCTTTCTTACATAAGGGACCTCGCCCCCTGCATGCATCCGAGAATGGTCAATTTCTATATCATGCTACACCATCTATTGAAAATCCATTGTGTTACTCTCTTGGAAGGAATGCAGTATAGAAGTATTTTATGGATCTTGTGTAGCGAACGATGGAAACCTAATTCACGTGAAAGTGCTGCATTTTATAAAAAAAACATGACAAAATTTTGCCTATATATGCTCAGCGACAAATAACCTCTCCAGGCAAGCTTGTAGTCCACAATTTCTGTTACAGATCATCTTAATTGGACCTCTGTGCTCTAAACATAGTTTTACTTAATAGATGAGTGATTTTTGTTAATGATATTCAACAGGTGCTGGGTCTACTGAATATCGACTTACTAGAAGGCAGGGGTTGTGTACGACTATGGAATTCAACTCAATTGATACAATGATTAGGTTTTATAATAGATTTTCTGGTAATAAATTACATCATATGAGGATAGAACCTTATGGGATAACTGGTTTTCCTTTCTATATTTGTATCTAGAATGCATAAAAACTTTTGGAATTACAATCATGTAATTGGAAATCATTCAAAGTTGTTCCCTAATCACATTCTTGATGTGACAAGCGGACAATCATTTATCTCCATGTTAAAAAACCATATCAATTTGCTGCCACTTATTTACTTTTATTATAATTATTTTAAGATTTTTATTTTTTTATACATCTGATAGTGTTATTTTGTTATTATTTTTGTTTGTTATTTATCCACCATATCATCAATAAAATTATATTCAAATTATAAATTTATAAAGAAAATGCCTATGTAGCATTAGGCTGGTATAAATAATGATATTGTTGTGCTTTTATATTAGTGATGGTGCTAATAATTTCACAAATTTAAACACATTTTTTTTCAATTGTAAAGGTACTCAAGATCTATGTTATATTATTCACATCTTAGAAAAGAAGCTAATTCATATAGACATAGACATCATTTAAATAGGATATTTCGATTGGGATCCAACAAAAGATGACTCTATGGTTTTGTAATGTTTAATTGGTTAAGAGATAGTGCCTTTTTTTATTAAGAATATTTTCTTTGGTTATATATACGTTTTAAAGATTATATTTTTAAAAAGATTATGATTATGTTTCTCATAACCAAAATTATATAACAAGAATCTCTTATGCTGCCTGCGGATAAAGTGCAAGGAAAGTTTGACAAGGGAGGAGCTGTAAAGTAATGTTTCTAAAAAACTAATGAGGAGAAATGGAGAAGGTTTATATAAATGAAAATAAATATTTTTATTCATATCATTAGTAATAATTAATTTATTTGATTTATTATTAAGTTTTTTATTTACCAATTTATTTAATAAAATTATAAATTTGAAAATAAATTTAGTATTTTATAATGTTCTAATATTTTTTATTAATATAATATTTGACATTCTATTTAAAATCAAAATATTATTTTCGTCAAATTATTTATCTAATTTGTTTTATTACATTTTTTATTTTTTTTTTATAAATTTTTTATTTTATTTATTAATAATAAAGTTTATACAAATATTTCATAAAAATAGATATATTTATGAATTTATTAAAATAATATATTGAAATTTTTAAATATATAATAATATCTTAAAAAAATACACATTTTAGGGTTTATATCCCTTAGGTTTATAATATTAAACCTTTGTGTTTGTGAAAAAGATTTTCTCAACACGAAAATCAATCATAGTCAATTATGGTCAACCATGGTGCAACGTCGCATTGTGTGAAAGATTGTCTCAACATGAAAATCAATCATGGGCAACCATGCTCAATCATAGTCAACCATGGTCTAACGTCACCTTGTGACTAAGATTTTCCCAATATGAAAATCAACAATGGTCTATTGTCAAATTGTGATAAAGATTTTCTCTATATGAAAATCAATGATCCTCATACATGGTCAACCATGGTTGAATGACGCATTGTCATAAAGATCCTGTCTATGTGTAAATGAACCATGGTCAATCATGGTCTAACTTTGCATTGTGACAAATATTGTGTCAATATGAATATGAATCATGGTCAACCATGGTTAAACATGTTTATCTTGGGGTTTATATACCTTCGGTTTATAATATTAATCATGTAGGTTTAATATTATTCCTTTGTGTTTATAATCCCTGGGGCTTTAGTATTAATCCCTTAGGTTTATTATACCCTTATTTTTACAATATTAATCCCTTGGGTTTATCAATCTAAGGGTTCATTTTCCTAGGGTATAATATTATTCATAGGATTTATAAAATTAATCCTTTAGTTTAATATAAATCGATGGGGTTTATAATCATGGTCAACCATGGTCCAACATGACATTGTGACAAAATTTTTCTGAATATGAAAATCGACCATGGTCCAACATCGCATTGTGACAAATATTGTCTCCATATAAAAAACAATTATGGTCAACCATGGTCCAACATCACATTGTTACAAATATTATCTCAATATGAAAAACAACCATGGTCAACCATGGTTGAATGTCACATTGTGACAAACGTTGTCTAAATATGAAAATCAACAATGGTCAACCATTGTCAACCATCGTCAACCATGGTCTCCATATGAAAATGAACCATGGTCAACCATGTTTAATTGAGAGTTTAAAATATTTATCTTAGGGTTTATATACCTTGAGTTTATAAGCATTGTCAACCATGGTCAAACATTGTCAACCATCATCAACCATGGTCAATCATGGTCAACCATAGTCTAATGTCACATTGTGACAAATATTGTCTCAATTTGAAAATTAACAATGGTCAACCATGGTCTAACCTCACATTGTAACAAAGATTGTATGAATATGAAAATAAACCCTCATAAACCATGGTTAACCATGTTTATTATAGGTCTATAGTATTTATCTTTTGGTTTATATACGTTTGGTTTA
Source organism: Pinus tabuliformis (assembly GCA_031772625.1). Taxonomy (NCBI): domain Eukaryota; kingdom Viridiplantae; phylum Streptophyta; class Pinopsida; order Pinales; family Pinaceae; genus Pinus; species Pinus tabuliformis. The sequence goes on along the minus strand of CM062820.1, from coordinate 200,302,073 downwards.
TAATATTAATCCCTTGGGTTTAATATTACTGCTTTGGGTTTATAATCCCTTGGATTTTTAGTTTTAATCGCTTCCGTTTATTATACCCTTGGCATTATTAATCTAAGGATTTGTTTTCCTAGGGAATAATATTATTCACAGGGTTTATAATATTAATCCTTGGGTTTAATATAAATATGTTGGGTATATAATCATGGTCCAACATGGTCCAGCATGACATTGTCAGAAATATTTTCTCAATATGAAAATCAACCATGGTCCAACGTCGCATTGGGACAAAGATTGTGTCCATATGAAAATGAATCATGGTCCAACATCACATTGTGACAAGGATTGTCCAATTATGAAAATCAACCATGGCCGAATGTCACATTGTGACAAATATTGTCTCAATATGAAAATCAACCATGGTTAACCATTATCAACCATCGTCAACCATGGTTTTAATATGAAAATGAAACATAGTCAACCATGCTTATTTTGAGGTTTAGAATATTTATCTTAGGGTTTATATAGTTTGGGTTTAAAATCATTGTCAACCATGGTCAAATATTGTCGACGATGGTCAAACATTTTCAATCATGGTAAACCATGGTCCACTGTCACATTGTGACAAATATTGTCTCAATATGAAAATTAACAATGGTCAACCATGGTATAACATTGCATTGTGACAAAAATTATCTGAATATAAAAATCAACCCTTGTAAACCATGGTCAACCATGTTTATTTTAGGGTCTATAGTATTTATCTTAGGGTTTATAATATTAATCCCTTGTTTTTAATATTATTCCCTTGGATTTATTATCCCTTGGGGTTTCAGTATTAATTTCTTTGGTTTATTATTCCCTTCGGTTTATAATATCAATCCGTTGGGTTTATCCATATAAGGGTTCATATTCTTAGGGTGTAATATTATTCATAGGGTTTATAATTTTAATCCTTGGGTTTAATATATATCCCTTCGGTTTATAATCATGGCTATCCATGGTAAAGCATGGTCCAACATCACATTGTGACAAAGATTTTCTCAATATTAAAATCAACGTTGGTCCATTGTCACATTGTCACAAATATTTTCTCTATACGAAAATTAGTGATGCTCAATTATAGTCAACCATGGTCAAACGTCGCATTGTGACAAAGATTGTGTTAATATGAAAATGAACCATGGTCAACCATGTTTATTTTAGCATTTAAAATATTTATCTTAGGGTTTATAGACCTTGGGTTTATAATAATAATCCCCTGGGTTTAATAGTATTTCCACAGGTTTATAATCCCTTGGGTTTTTAGTATTAATCCCTTGGGTTTATTATACCCTTTGATTTATAATATTGATCCATTAGGTTTATTAATCTAAGTGTTCGTTTACCTAGGGTATAATATTATTCATAGGGTTTATAATTATAATCCTTGGGTTTAAGGTAAATTAGTTCAGTTTATATTCATGGCCAACCATGGTCCAATAATGGTCAATCATGGTCAACCATAGTCCAATCATGGACCATTGTCAATCATGGTCCAACCATGGTCAATCATGGTCAACCATGGTCCAATGTCTCTTTATCACAAATATTGTCTTCATATGAAAATCAATCATGGTCAACCATCGTCCAATGTCGCATTGTGACAATGATTGTCTCAATACGAAAATCAACCATGGTAAAACTTGGTCAACCATGTTTATTTTAGGTTTTATTATATTTATCTTAGGGTTTATAATATTAATCTGTTGGATTTAATATTATTCCCATCAGTTAAATATTATTCCCTTAGGTTTGTAATACCTTGGGTTTTTAGTATTAATGCTTTGGGTTAATAATAATAAATTATTATAAACATTAATGTTGCTATTATTATTATTATTTATATTTCATTAAATAATATTAAAAAAGAATTATTTCTTGTAAATTAATAAAATAATTATTTAATTAATTATTATAAAAGAAATTAATTAATTATTTAACATTTATAGTTATTTTATCTTTATTATTATTTAATTATTTAATAATGATATTATTAATTGATAATAATAGCAATTATAATCAATAATAATTATCTTAATAATAATAATTATCTCAATAATAATTATTATTTAGTAATAATATTTATTATTTTAAAATGATAATAATAACTACAGTAATAATTAGCTGGAGGCTCCCCTATTTCACCCTCAAGTGGATGTAATGCGCGATTGGACGCAAAGGGAATATATTTCTAATATTATTTGTCTAAGTCGGCGATGTAGGGTTGAAATTGCACCACGTATTGTATGGAGCATGAAGTGATGGCGGAGAATGTAACATGTTATTTTTTTAATTCAATCGGGTTGATACCTCTTGCCATCAGTAATGTAGCAAAAGAGGAAATCAAAATGACACGACAATAGAGCTATGCAAAGACTGTCTATACACCATGATGTTGTGCGATGGAGGTCATTTTAATTGATGCTTTGCAAAACCCACAATTCAGCTAATGAGATAATGGATGGTCACACTTTTCCATTGTGGGAGTTTTATGTGACATTGTTAAAATTGGAAACTAGGGCCAGACTCCATGTGCATCACCTCATTTATGGCTTCTGATATTTTTCCTAGATTCCTCTCATCGAGAGGTGTAGGATTGATCTAAAGATCATTCGATTCCGATAAGTATTTATGGAGATATGAACTTATTTTGATTATGGAAAAATTGTCAAGGTCGGTAAGCAAACTTATGTAGGTTTAGAAGCCCAACAGTCACGTCTATTCAACCTCAACATTTGCATATAAATACAAGGAGCATTCTCCTCATTTGGACAATTCAATTCACTCATCTTCTCTGTCTCTCTCCTATGCATAAAACGAGCCTCTCTCTCTCTCACACATGTGGCTGAAAGGAAGACATTCTAGGGCAAGGAAGATGCAGAAAGAAGGATGCTATGGTAGCAGGTCATCTCTTTGACCAGCGTTGAACAAGCGTTGACCTTCCAAAAGTGCGGATTGGGTGTGGTTGCCTCTCCTAGGCAGGCCACAATTTTTGGCATGAAAATAGAGGTGATCTGACCTCTAATTTGACCGTGTTGACTGCCCTAGTTTAGGGTTGTAATTGACTTCAGAAATCTACAAATTGATTATACTTTTGGGGTTGTTCAAGGGTTATTTCTTCAGGCTATACAAGGACAAGTTGACCGAAAATTGACCAAGCATTTTAGAGTTCAATTTCAGCTAGTTTGACCAAGTTTGACTTTTCTGATCTAGGGTTTGTTGTTGCTGATATAAAATTACAGAATTCAGATTTTGTATTATTTCTCTCTGCTGAACTATTGAAGATAAAAGAAGATTTGATCAAAGGGTTTCCCCGCATTGGGGTTTGTCCCTGGCTAGCCGCCACATCTTGTGTCTCTTGTCTTAGCTTGTTTTCTGTTGATCATTTAATGTTTTATCTACACTTAATGTATATGTGATTGCTAATCTATGGCTAATGAGAAGAAAAATAAGTAAACTACTCTAAGCATAGAACATACCATAATTTAACATGGTATCAGAGCTGAGGGGAAGACAAACCCCAAGCAAGAGCAAGAGCAAGAGAAATCACTGAAGAGAAGGTTGGAAAGGCTATCTTAAAGAAATCATGTGGTCCTTAACATAGTTCCCTACTGAAGACAAACTCCGTGAGAAGTATGACTATCACAGATGGAAGATGTCTCTTGATCTAACATTAGAAGAGCAGGAAGTGTTGGACCATGTAAGAGGCGGGATTATTGAGCCTTCATCAAATGCATTGGCTACTGCTACAAACAAATGGACCAAGGGAGAATTCAAAGCAAGGAAGATCATCCGGGACTCTATCGACAAGTGCTTGGTGTTCTATGTTTCCGAGTTGAACACCTCCAAGGAAATCTATGACAGACTGGTGAGTTTATTTAGAGTTAATGATGCAAATCAAGTCTTGTTTCTTAGAAATAAGCTGAAGGAAATTAAGAAGGGCAAAGATGAGAGTATGCAAGCATATTCCTTAAGGATCACCAAGATCAAGAACGATCTCCTATCTATTGGGGAAGTAATTCCTGACAGGGAAATGACACTCACAACTCTTGGAGGACTGCCATCTGAATGGTATATATTCAGGACTCCTCTTCTCAACAATAACGTAATTCCTGGATTTGAGGAATTAATGGCCAGATGCATTCAAGAAGAAATGAGGATGGAAGAGCAAGAAATGTCCATAGTTAAAGGTCATCCCTATGCCTTTTCTTCTCATACTAAAAGAAGAAATAATTCCAGGGCTAAATTCAAAGGAAAGGTTGGACTAAAGGGTGGAAGAAAAGGACGATGTTACAATTGCAATAAAACGGGTCACTATGCAAGGGATTGCCTTGATAAAAGGGACTCACACTGGGACGATGATCAAAATCCCTATCAAGGAAATCAAAGGAATGGCAGGTCAAATGGCAGAGGTAAAAGAAGTGTCAGAAATCAAGGAAGAGGACAACCATTCAAGAAGGCAAGAAACTATAGGTATGAATCTAACACTGTTAACAATAAGCAAGATGAATATTATCTACCAGCAGCTCTATCTACTACTGCTCCCCCAGACTCGCTAGGAAATTGGCTTATTGATAGTGGTGTCTCAAGGCACTTCACTGGTTACAAAGAAGCTCTCTATAATCTGATAGAGAAGGAAACCAACTTGGAAATTGTTCTTGGAGATAATTTAAAATATCCCATGAAATGCGTAGGAAATGTCACTCTTCAATTGAATCAGGGTAATACCATCCACTTACAAGATGTATTATATGTACCTGATCTCAAAAAGAACCTGGTGTCCATTTCGACAATGGAAGACAAAGGCTACAAGGTGGCCTTCAGCGATGACAAGGTACGTGTATGGAAAAATAACTTTACAGATGCTTTTACTCTTGGGTTTCGAGTTTATTCATTATATCAGGTTGAAGGAAGCCCGTTGGGTGTCATCTCTTGTGACACATCTCTTCACTCCGAACTATGGCATCGGAGGTTTTCTCACCTTCATTATAAAGCTCTACCCGATGTAAGAAAAATGGTGAATGGGATGCCCGAGTTCAGATTAGAGCAAGAAGGTGTATGTCGAGGAAGTGCCAATGTTAAGCTCAAAAGGGGACCATTCCCCTCAAGCCAAAGCAAGACCTTTGATATATTGCAGTTGGTTCACTCAGACATATCCGGTATGATGCCTGTCAACTCCTTGGGAGGATATTTATATTACCTCACTTTTACAGATGATTATTCTTGCAAGACTTGGATATACTTCTTGAAAAAGAAGGATGAAGTGCTCTCCTAGTTTCGGCACTTCAAAGCCTTGATCGAGAATCAAACAGAAAAGAAGATCAAGATCTTAAGGACTAATAATGGGACTGAATATGAATCCAATGAGTTTCATGACTTTTGCAAAGAGGCTGGCATTAGGAGGGAGACTACTACACCATATAATCCTGAGCAAAATGGTGTGGCGAAAAGGAAGAATCGTACAATTGTGGAAGTTGTCCGTGCTATGCTCCATGATCAAAGACTTCCAAAGTTTCTATGGGACAAAGCTGGAAATACCACTGTATATGTAAAAAACCGATGCCCTCATCAAGCATTGGGTTCCAAGACTCCCAAAGAAATGTTCATCGATAAGAATCTTGATGTATCTCACTTCAAAATTTTTGGAAGCCTTGTATATTTTCATGTGCCTAAAGAAAAAAGGAATAAATTGGGTGCATCTAGAAAGAAAGGAATCTTTGTGGGCTATAGCAAAAATGTGAAGGGCTATAGAATCTATGTAGCTGGTCAAAGGGAAGTCGAGATTAGTCATGATGTCACCTTTGACGAAGATATGGATCTTAGCAAGAAAGACAATCTTCCTACTTTAAGGGGATTTAAAGAAGCTCACACTGGGGAACCGAAGGAAAAGGAAGATGAGACGATGCCCGATGTGGAAGAACCTATGGATCCTATTGATCCTCCTCTGCAAGAGCCTTCCTCTTCTAGGAAGAGGCCTTCATGGCTTAGGGGGACACTTGATGATGCTGAAGGACACATTGCACCCCAAGGAACCTTCCGTGAAAGTAAGAAGCCGAACAGGTATCAGGGATACTCGACCATCATGAGCGTGATCATCCAAAATGAGCCTTCATCATTCACAGATGTCATCAAGCGTCAAGTATGGAAGGATGCTATGACCGAGGAGTATGAGTCCATTATGGAAAATGATGTTTGGGATGTGGTCCCCAGACCCCAGGACAAAGCAGTTGTCACTTCAAAATGGCTTTACAAGATAAAGCATGCAGTTGATGGAAGTGCGGAAAAGTATAAGGCTCGTTTTGTCACTTGTGGCTTCTCCCAGAAGGAAGGCATAGACTATGATGAGATATTTTCACCTGTTGCCCAATATACCACCATCTGCTTGATCATATCCCTTCCTGCTTTGCAAGGATGGAACCTACATCAGATGGATGTCAAGACTGCATTCTTACATGGTTCGATCAAAGAGGAGGTCTATGTGGAGCAACCCAAAGGATTTGAGATTTATGATCGAGAATCTCATGTATGCAGGTCAAAGAAGGCCCTCTATGGGCTAAAGCAAGCACCCCGAGTGTGGTATGAGAGGATCGATAGCTACATGATGAAGCTGGGATTCACTAGGAGTGTAGTCGACCCTAACCTTTACCTTAAGGTTATAGATGACAAGCCTCTCATATTGGTGCTATATGTTGACAATCTCTTTCTAACAGGCGCAGACCCTCTCATTCATGAATGTAAGAGGGAGCTGGCTTCTAAGTTCGAGATGAAAGACCTAGGACTTATGCACTATTTCCTAGGACTAGGAGTCTAGCAGAAACGAGGGGAGACTTTCCTATCTCAAGGAAAATATGTGGTGAAGATATTGGAGAGATTCAACATTTGGGACTGCAAGCCTGTAACTACCCTGATGGAGCTTGAATTCAAGAAGTTAAGCGATCGTGCTATCGGACCTATTTTACGAAATACTATCGAGAATCATAAGCTTGTCAGAGCATTAATGTTCTTGTTGAACTCCCATCCGGATATATGCTTTACAGTCAACATATGGTTGAGCCTCACCACTCACATTGGATTGGTGCCAAGAATTTGTTGAGATATCTTCGTGGCATAATCACACATGGGTTGAGATACATTGTTAGAGGTGTGAGACTACTTGGGTATACTGATGTTGATTGGGCAGGCAGTGTGGTGGACTGAGAGAGAACTTGGTGTTGTTTCTCTTTGGGATCTGCCTCGATATCCTAGAAGAGTAGGAAGCAGAAGTCAGTGGCTTTGAGCACCGTCGAGGTAGAGTACATTGCTGCTAGCATGGCCTCCTGTGAGGCAGTCTGGTTGTGAAAGCGCTTCAGTGAGCTATTTGGATTTACATTGGATACCACCATGATCTTGTGTGCCAACGAGAGCGGGATCCATTTATCAGAGAATCCTATATTTCATGATCACTCTAAGCATATCGATATCAAGTACCACTATATTCGAGATATGGTGCAGCGAGGAGCAATAAAGCTCCAACATATCGGTACAGATGAACAAGTCGTCGACATTTTGACAAAGCCCCTAGGAAAGGTCAAATTCCTGACTTTCCGATAATGACTTAGTGTTGTTCAGAGACCCTCTTATGAGGGTCGAGTATGATGTATTGAGCTAAGGGAGCTCCACGGGGGCGCGGGGTACTTCTTGGAGCAACATGTGACCACAGGGCGACTCACCATCCCCTGGTGGTGCACTATGTATAGGGTAAAGGTTAAACCTTCATCTGTGACACCCCGTGGCGACTGTGGAACAGGATGAATAGTTCTCCTATGGGCCGGATGATTCGTTCTCCGCAGCGACTGTGGAACAAGATGATTAGTTCTCCTATAGGCCAGGATTATTAGTTCTCCGTGGCATCCATTGGACAGGATGATTCATTCTCTTATGGATAGGATTATTAGTTCTCCTATCGAGGCATCCTACCCATGCATTCTGGGACTCATGGGAAGTACCTCTCATCTGATCAATGAGTAAGGAAATGAGGATAGGGACCATAGTAGTACTATTGATGGACGCATCGTTGTATCTACCATATTCCCTATGCTAGGATGACCTCCATTGATCTGGGATCAGTGAGAGTGGTTCACACTCTGAGATTAACTTCAGGTCAATGGAGTATGGTATGATACATCTTCAATCATTTCTTCTTCTTCATAGTTCAAGAAGATCAGAGCAGAGCAAAGTAAAGCAGAACAGAGTGGGGTCAAGGTGTACAGGATAGTGCATTTGATGGATGGATTGCAGCGACGGTCTGATGGATTGCAGACGAAGTTCTCCCTAGTTGAGAGGGAGTGTTAAAATTGGAAACTAGGGCCAAACTCCATGTGGATCACCTTATTTAGGGCTTCTGATATTTTTCCTAGATTCCTCTCATCGAGAGGTGTAGGATTGATCTAAAGATCATCCAATTCCGATAAGTATTTATGGAGATATGAATCTATTTTGATTATGGACAAATTGTCAATGTCGGTCAACAAACTTAAGTAGGCTCAGAAGCCCAACAGTCACATCTATTCAACCTCAACGTTTGCATATAAATACAAGGAGCATTCTCCTCATTTGGACAATTCAATTCACTCATCTTCTCTCTCTCTCTCTCTCCTACGCATAAAAGGAGCCTCTCTCTCTCTCTCACATGTGTAGTTGAAAGGAAGATGTCCTAGGGCAAGGAAGACGCAGAAATAAGGACGCTAGGGCAGCAGGTCATCTCTTTGACCAGCGTTGACCAAGCGTTGACCTTCCAAAAGTGCAGATTGGGTGTGGTTGCCTCTCCTAGGAAGGCCACAACTTTTGGCATGAAAATCGAGGTGATCTGACCTCTAATTTGACCGGTGTTGACTACCCTAGTTTAGGGTTGTAGTTTACTTCAGAAATCTGCAAATTGACTGTACTTTTGGGGCTGTTCAAGGGTTGTTTCTTCAGGTTGTTCAAGGACAAGTTGACCGGAAATTGACTAAGCATTCTAGAGGTCAATTTCAGCTAGTTTGACCAAGTTTGACTTTGCTGATCTAGGGTTTGCTACTGCTGATATAAAATTACAGAATTCAGATTTTGTACTATTTCCCTCTACTGAACTATTGAAGGTAAAAGAAGATTTGATCAAAGGGTTTCCCCGCATTGGGGTTTGTCCCTAGATAGCCGTCACATCTTGTGTCTCTTGTCTTGGTTTGTTTTCTGTTGATCATTTAATGTTATATCTACACTTTACTTAATGTATATGTGATTGTTAATCTGTGGCTAATAAGAAGAAAAATAACTAAACTGCTCTAAGCATAGAACATACCATAATTTAACAAACATTGAATATGAATCGTTTTGGTTCTAAACACCATATCATTGTTCAATTGCTTGCTTCTTCAAACTCAGTGCCATCGTATCTCTGATTGTTCAGAGGTTCACATCGCTATGTCAACCTCGTTCTTGTAACATCACTCAAGAATATGAAATTCACTAAGATAATCCCTCGTTCCATTCATATGGATTGTGATTGTGATTTTTCTCATAGAGAAAAATGTATTGCGTGACCTGGATTGCAAAATATATCAATCTATTCATCATCAACACAAGTTTTAAAGGAGATTCAAAATTATGTATTTTCTATGCAATTGGACACATATATGCTTATATATGCTCAGCTACAAAGAACTCATCCACGCAAGCTTGTAGTCCACAATTTCTGTTATAGATTATCTTAATTTGACTTCTTTGCTCTCAGCATAGTTTTACTTAATAGATGGGTAATTTTCGTTAATGATATTGAATAAGTGTGTGGTCTACTGACATCTCTAGGAGCATAGAAGTAAGAAAGAAATGTTTGCAGTTATTTTCATTATATCGCTATATCCACATTGGTGACATGATTGTATGGAGGTACATTTGAATTTAGAAAGAAAAATCAATTAAACAACTTAAAATAATATACGGACTATCAATAAAATATTATAATAAAAAATTATTTAAAAAAAAAGTGTTAAATTAAATTTAATAAATAAGTTATGAAATTATGGATAAATTTTGTTCAAAATAATTACAAAATACTAAAAAAAAAAAAAACCATTCAAAGTAGAAAAAAATTATATGAATAAAATATTTTATTTTCATTTTTAAATTAAGTACACTTACATATTTACATTGCTCATTAGAAAATTGTTTTATGTATCCACTTCAAGTAGATAATTACACCCAGGTTCTTAAAAAAAATTAATAAAAGCTTCTTTGATATATCTTAATATTAAATTAAAGATTACTTCATGATATTCAACTATGGCTTGATTTTGGTGAACCATGGTTGATCATGGTTGACCAAAGATACATTTGTTTATCATTATGGTTGACATTATCCATCCTTAAAGAGGTTAGTTGACCATGCTAAAGTAGCCTAACAATAGAGATCTTGACCTACCATTATTGTTGATCAAGGTTAATCATAGTTGACCATGATTAATCATAGTTGACCATGATTAATCATGGTTGACCATAGAGACCTTAATTTTCCATCTTCAACTATAGAGACATTGTTTGACCATGTTGCACTATTCTAACCATAGATATGTTGAATGATCCTTTTGGTTTCAACATAGATATATTGAATGAGCATTATTGCACACCATATTCAACCATACAAATCTTGCTTGATGACAATATGCTAGCATGGTTGATCATGGGTGACCAAGTTGATGACCATTTACCATTATGGTTGATTTCAAGCTTGATTGACCATGGTTGACAATGCTTGATGTTGGTTTAGGTTGGTTGATGTTGGTTAACCAAGTTCGACCATTCTAATCATAGAGATTTTGATTGACCAATGTCGCTGATCTTGGTTAATCATAGTTGACCATTATGGTTGATCATGGCTTACCATGGTTGACTATGTTTTGCCATTCTAACCATAGTAGTCTTGATTGACTATTGTGCTTGATCATGCTTTATCATAGTGGACCATAATAACTGACTATGGTTGACCTTAGTTAAACCATGTTCTACCATTCTAACCATACTTATCTTGATCGACTACACATTTTTTATGTGAATCTAATTTTCATTAATTTATCATTATTTTAAGTGAATCTAATTTTCATTAATTAATATTTTATAGATAATTTATCATAAAATGACAAAATAAATTTTTAATAATGTTTTGTAAATTTTGTAATTTAAAAATAGTTTAAATCCATAATTTAAATATGCAATGAAATTATGATTTGAGATATGCCATAAAATAATGATTTGAAATTAGGTGGATTAATTAGAGAAGAAGTCATTTAAATCCAAATTCAAATAACCAGGAACGAAAAGCTCTTCGTAATTTTTTTTTTTCGATTTTAATTCAAGATTAATTATACAATGTTTAACATTTTTAAAATTTCGCACCTCCCTTTTACCCTGAATTCATCTGTGAAGCTGAAACGCAGTTAAATTAACACCGTAAGGTTCAGAACGTAAAGAATAACTCCTTTTAAATCTGACCCTAAATTCATCTTTGAGGTTGAAATGTAGTTAAATTAACACCATAAGATTCAGAACAGTAAAGAATAACTCCTTTTGAATCGGATCGCGCTCGAGTGGTAACTCTCATATTCGATTTTTCAAACCACTACTTCCAATGCTATGTCTTTAATTATTTTTCATATTAAAATATTAGGCGACACGAGAGCGGTTAAATTTTATTAAAAGATACACGAGCGGTTAGTTCTGTCAAGGGCAGAGGTAAAAATCGAGTTGAAAAACATCCTCCCAATGCCGTGCACATACGCAGAACTAAACGTTCATTTTTTTGGGAGCCCTAATATGTGAAAGAGGTACAAGCGACCACAGTCAATGCTGTGAAAGGAAAATTTGAAATTGTTTGTACGGTACTTCTTTTTTCAACGGTTTCTTCTGCTGCATCATCAGCGTCTCCTTCCTCGTCTTTCTTAAATTTTTCAAACCACTTCTTCCAATGCTATGCCTTTGATTATTTTTCATGTTAAAATATTAGGTGACACGAGAGCGGTTAAAGTTATTTAATATTAGGCGACACGATTAAAGTTTATTAGCAGATGACGCAGCCCTAACCGCTCATTTTATTTGGGAGCCCTAATATCAATCTTTTCAATTTTTGGTGGGAGCCCTAATATGTGAAAGAGGTACAAACGACCACAGTCGATGCTGTGAAAGGAAAATTTGAAATTGTTTGTACGGAACTTCTTTGATTTCATTGGTTTCTTCTACTGCATCATCCGCTTCTCCTTCCTCGTCATGCTTGGATTTCGATTCTATAAATTGAAGTTTCTATCGAGCACCGGCGTTTGCAGATACTGCCTGCCTGCGCGTCTTTCGATATTGGCAGTTCCCCACGAGAAGAGTGTCGGCCAAGCTTAGCCGGCGTTTCTGTTTTTCTCCCTTCCACCAATTCCTTCAATTCTACATTTCCTTTTGCTTTTTCATCATTTTGTCGAAATCGTATTGGGAAGCCCTACATTGTTCCTGAATTGAATCTTGTTTTGACTGTGGGAGGAATTACCTCTTGGTTCTGTTGTTCGGAGATGTGGGTCAAAGGCAAGGAGATACACAACGTTGCATTCCTAAACATAACCCTGATGCGCCCATAGTTATTCAAATTCTAGGAATGCCGATAGACTTTCTGAATCTTTGCATTTTCTCCAATCTCCCTCGCACTTTCGCCTCGTAGCAAACCGGGATAAAGATAATTCGCAAACCGGGTTAAATGGCAGGGTCGACCAAGATCTAATGAACCATCTTACCGTTGATAAGTCACATTTCGGATATGCAAATTGTGTAGATAACACGTATAATGCGCGGAGATAACTTGTATATTGCATAGATGAGTGGTATATTGCGCGGAGATAATTCATATATGCGAAGTAGATAACTCGTGTATTTGTCATATTCGGCAGAGAGAAATGGTATATGAGGTTGATAAGTAGCATATTTGACTTATAGAACCGCGTATCCAAAGGACATAAATCGCATATCACTGGGTAATCGCGATATTTTATATCCAAAATAGACGAAATGCTAATTATGTTTGCCGCATTTGTAAATTATTATGCGATATGCGAGTTATCTGCATTAGATATGCTGATTATGAAGTGAAATGCTATTATCTCTCTTTAAATATGCGGCTTATCCCGCTTCAATATGCAAGTTATCTAGACCCAATACGCGAATTATCATAAGGACGCGCGATTATCTCCGGTGGAAATGGTTCGCGAAGCCCTTTGTAGTCTGTAATAGGGATTCCAATCTCTGTGTGTCGGCAAACTTGATACGCATTTCGCTTAGTATCGCCTTCATCTACTCCTTATTGTTCCCATTTGATTCAGTGAAGCAGAACTCGACAAGGAACACAAGGCAGGGGTAAATTACATGGTGTATTGCTGTATCGGCAGAGGCAGATGTCGTCAATGGTTTTGAAAACGATTTCTACACAACTTGAAGTTTGATATTTAACCTCATCATTTGAATTATAAAGTTATACGAACAAAAATCTTTGTTCCTTTATTTCTTTATGTACCTGCACGTTCAAACATCTCTGCTAAATCATTTCTTAATCATTGACCAACATTTCGTACGGAGATAAGCCACTTAAGAGCTTGGTCGGAGGCAACCTCTATCTGTCCGAACAATGCGTTCCCATTTTTCTTTTTAACGTATCCACATTGCAATTTACAAATATTAGTTAAGTTAAAATTGCAGTTACCCCGTTTAGAGAATGTTTATGCTTTTTAAAACCAATGAAAACGCAAACACTTTGAATCAGTTTGACCCGTATGTAGAACATTAAGCTTCAGTCTATGGATGCGAGCATTTTTGTGGCATTGTTTTTATTGGGTTTTGATTTTTATCATACAGCATATTTTGACGGGTGGATTGATTCTTATTTTTGGTTATTGAAGTGTACAATTAAATTACATCGTACATTACAATTTTGTCAGGACTTCGTGTTTTCTTTAACAACATAAAGCAACATATAAAGCAACATATTTTGTGTGGCTGATTTTTTATTTTTGGTTATTTATTTAACAACATATTTTGTGCGGTTGATTTTTTATTTTTGCTTATTCAAGTATATAACATTGTACATTTTTGCTTATTCAATTATATAACATTGTACATTACATTCTTGACCAATGTGCTTTTCAAAAAAAATTGCAGTCACAATATTAATACTTATACTTATCTAACACTGGAGTGTGATACTTTACTTAACCTCTTTGACGTTGCGTTCAAGCAACCACATTTAAATTATAACGCTGTACAAGTGGACTTTCAATTTTTTATTGCCTACCTTTTATTAGTTTATTTTTTATTATTATGATGGGAAAATGAATTAACTAACAACCAGATGGAACAATCTAGGATCAATCTTTTTGGGAAGTCAATGATTGGCTGTGCCAATATTTTTCCAAATACAGTATCATCCATACATTAAGTAATGACATTTTTATTTTCTCATTTTAATGTGGTTATGTGAAAATTGCTAAAATTGGAATGGTTTTAATGGAATGCTAATATGAAAACTTGTTAAAGTTGGAATAGTTTTAAAATCTTTTGCAACTTTGGAATTCTAAACAATTTTAATTTTCTATATAATATAGTTATTAAAAAATAATTGAAATTGTAATATATATTATGGATGTTTACAATTTTTATTATAGAAATTTCTTTTCGTTCTATTATATTTAAGTTATAAATTTTAAAATATAATGTTACAATTTTATTATTATAAAAACCTATATAATTTAATCTTAGACAAAAGTATTTAAAATAAATTCAAAAACAAATCAAATCGAATGTAAACTATAGCTTATGTCAAATTGAAAAATTAGTTTCCCAATAATAAGAATAAATGTTAAAAATGACTCTGATGGTGTACTCCTGTGTGTATGTCAAGAATAACTTATAGTCTTTAAAAAATAAAGTTGTTGCCACAAATGATTATAACTAAATTTTAATATTTACATTATAATTATTATAAATGGTAGGTTACAAATTCAAGTTTTCAAGTTAAAATTAGAAATATCATTCATCCAATTTACTTCCCCAACAACATAAATTAAATGGATCACAAAAGTCTATAGGCATCAATTTATGGTAGTCACCAAGACCCTTACCTCAAAATATATGTCCCACTTCATAAAGATTAACTAAATTATAACCTTATTTTGATTTTGATTTTTAGTTTTTGTTGAAGCATACAACATATTTTTTCTAGTTGGTTTTTATTTGAAGCATACAACATTTTTGTCTCCCTTATTTTTATTTTTGGTTGTTGAAGTATACTACTAAATTACATTCTGTATTGTATTAATATTGACCGAGGGGCATCATGCTATATTCTTTTTAGTAGTTTTAATGTTTTTCAAAAGAATCTCTCATATATAGCAATTTATTTAGCTTAATATTAATATTTACTTGATATCAGGATCATGCAAATACATTTAAATTCGTAATAACAAGTATAAATGTTAAAAATGGCTATTTAAATGATTATCGCTAAATCTTAACATTTATATTATAATCATTATAAATAGTAAATTACAAAGTCGCTAAATCTTAACATTTATATTATAATCATTATAAATAGTAAATTACAAAGTCAAGTTTTCAAGTTAAATTAGAAATATCATTCACCCCATTTACTACCCGAACAATATAAATTAAGTATTTATAAAGGTCTATAGGCATCAATTTATGATACACATCAAGACACTTATCTCATAACTATATCACATTTGCAATGATTAAGAAAATAATAAAAATCAACTAAATTACAACCTTATTTTAAATTATTATTATTAATTATGAAGGAATTAATATGTGAGTAGATTTATAGAAAAACATGCAACGAGATTCTTAATCATGGAGATTCACCCCAAATTTATCATGGATATTTTTAACCTATAAATAAGCATTGCTACAATACCATTGGCCAAAATCATGTCTTTTCAATACCATATGCCCACGGCATCATAATTCATTTCACACTCTAAATCATATATATATATATATATATATATATATATATATATATAGAGAGAGAGAGAGAGAGAGAGAGAGAGAGAGATATTTGAAAATTACAAAGAACATTACTACTTTTAAAATAAATTTGAAGCCTCTCTCTATGTCTAGCGCTAAAGGTATTCCACTAAGGTTAAATCCCTATTACTAGCCTATTAATTATTGGGGATTAAACTAAAATTATAAAAGCATTATTCCAAAATAAACCCACCTATTGGGATGACTAGATGAACAATTGCTTAACAAATGTGACAAGACCATCACCATCAACATCATATTAAAACAAATATTATACAAGGAAAAGTAGCAAGGTCGCAAAATCTGTGGTAGGAGGATTATATTCAAGATAAAAGGAGAGAAATTTTAGCATCAGTGCTCTGGCAGAGATAAATATGTTTTTGAAGATAGAACTATTTCTAAAAAGATAGACTCTCTAACAAAGATATTTAGGGAGAGCATTCCATATAACTTCGAGGGAGGATTTGGTTTGAAGGGAGCCCATAAAGGATTTATGCCATAATGAGATTTTTTTTTTTTGGATATTTGGAGGCCACTGGGTTCTAGGGAAAGAGGAATAAGGGCAGTGTCCCACACCGCCATTATGTATGGAAAAGAAAGAAAAAGACAAGGAATTGATTCCTCCAATTTCTCACAAAGTGGACATCTTGAATGACCAACTATGCCACACTTTCGAATATTTTCTGAAGCTAAATTTATTTTATGCCTTAGGAGCCAACAAAAGGTGTCTACCTATGGAATTGCATCTACCCTCTAGATATTGTTGCATATAATGGATTTCAGAGGAACCTCAGAATTGAAAAGAAGATTATTATAGCCTTCTCTAATAGAGTAGAAGGAAGATTTCCAACCCAGCTTATCAATTGCAGATTGGATGAGCGGAGCACATCTAACACGTTTTCTTTTCATAATTTCTTCGGTTGGTTTTAGAATGTCAAGGACATCATCCAACTTCTAGCCTTTCCAAAGGCTTGCAACATCCCAATCCATAAAATGAGCAAGGGTCACTATACTTGCCTAGCTCAAGTGCTCCATCAAGGGTTGAATGTTCTCATTCTGGCACAACGGTAGGCGCCTAATAGTGAGTGTTCCTAAAGGTTGATTTTATTCACAATGCACGAAATAAAAAAAAAATGGTCATTTATTAATGAGGACATCAAGGCAACCAGTTTCCAAATCGGAGATCCTTGGCTTACTGTCCCATTCGTAGAACGATTATCATTTTCCTACAGATACTTTTCTTTTAGGACTTGTGGCCACCACAAGTCAGGCTCAGTTTTTCTAGTATAATATTTCCCCCATCTCAATATTAACCAAAGAGGTATCCAAAAAACCTAATCCATCATGCATCTTCAGAGCTCAGATAGAGAGCCAATTTACTAAATCAAAATTTTTGGTGTCTGATTTGCCCCCTTCCTACATAATTTTTTTGAGGTAGACTCCCATTTGGTGGAGAACATATTTGGGAACCAGAAGGGAAAATAATTGATATATGGGCATGAATGAAAGGACCTCTTTAAATATGAACATTATCCTTGAAACATTGAGCCAACAAGCCCCCTATCTAACCAAATTATTTTTAATCTTGTCTAAAATGTGCTGCCATTATTTGGGGGGGAATTTTTTGAGGTATATTGGAATGCCTACATATTTGAACTCTTTCCAACCTCCAATGACTTTATATCTAAAACATCTCCAATTTTTCTCTGCTTATGTATATATGTATTCCATGTGAAAATATAAATTTTGAAAACATTTGTTAAACCCCTAGAAGTAGAGAGGAATCTATCCAATACCATTTTTTTTTTTTGCAATCAACAAAGAGGTTTTTGCTAGCAGAATAGTATCATCCGTAAATTGAACATTATGGGACTCAAATTCAGGGCTTGAAGACTGTGGACCCTATCCATCGTTGAGAGGATCTTTTTCAAGAGCCAATGCATATTTTGGTTGTTCTTTATCTGATCATTTTTTCCTTCTGGATTACTTCCATTGATCATTTTTTTCTCCTTGTTGTTCTCGAGATACTTGCCATTTTGGGAATTCTTTGGAAAAGTACTCATATTTATGCCATGCTTTGTATTTAAAAGGTAGTTGGTCATAGTTTACATCCTACACATGCATCTAGTTATCTATACAAAATTTGATTGCCACTAAAAATCCTTTATCTTGATCCACCTCCACACATCTTCTTGCACAGGGAAAGAGTAAACATTTGGGTTCTACACAGTCAACATAATTTCCTAATGAATTTCCAATCAGTTTGAACGTAGCGTCATTCCAACAGTGGGGAGGAAAGTAGGGGAGTTTAACCAGAATGATATTGTGATAGGGATATTACATTCCAGATTAAAATTAGGGTTCCAATGATCAAGGTATAGAAATTAGGATCCCATAAAATATGGTCCACTTCTGAATATCAGATCCAGATCCAATTTGTTCTCAAAATAAAAGGTAAACAAGCCCTTATCACAGAAGGAGGAAACAACTTCACTTGAGATGAGGGGCTTCTAGTTCTTCTCAGTCCAGGTCCAGATAGTGTGGGGTGAGGGCCATACTTCCTGGAACTGACTAATCAGACCATGATTTGCAAGTTGGATGCTCATATTTGGGCTTGAGGGCCATTGATCTCCACTTTTGGAATGTCATCTCGCTTTTTCATAAAGCGGGAGGGACTAAAATTTTGAAATTTTGGACCATTGGAAACTAGGGAACTAATTTTTGTCATCTCCTTCCCAAAGGAGGTTTTATGGGCCAGCTCACCAATGGTGGGATTCTTGACCAAGGATCCTACAAAAACCAGAACTTGACAAGTAACTAGGGCAACTAGAACTTAAAAAGAGAATGTTGAGAGTAGAGATTACCTATGCAAAACTCCTGACGATTGGATATGACAGAATGCTCAGAGACACAAGCCGAAACGATTAACTATGATCATACCCTCCATCATTTTTGTGACCAAAAAACAATCATTTTTTAGTAATTTAAAACTAAATATAAAATAAATAAAACCCCCCAAAAAAGGAAAAATAAAAAGAAATATTTTTTTAAATAAATAAATAAATATATATATATATATATATATATATATATATATATATATATATAATTACTTTAATGAGAATGCTAACACATCGTTTTCAATTAAACCCATTTATTATATAAGAATATAATTACCTTTGATAATCCTTGAAACAATGTGCATATTTCCAAGGAGCTCATTGTGTTTAAGTTTGCATGTGTGATAAAATATCCATAATGCTATACATTGTCCAAGTAAGTTTGGATTGGGAATTCTTATCAAAATCTTGCATAGTAACTATTTTTATTTTTATTTGAGATTTTCTAGAGCATGATTTTATTATTTTTCAAGAGTTATGCATTTTCTATGAATTATTGATGTTTTTTTATTATTATTTTGAAATGCAATTCACATTTAAGTAATCTCAAGTTTAATGGACATTATGGATTCTTGTGCATAAATTGGTTCGAAGGGTGTCTCTCCATTACTACTCTTAGTTGAATTTCAATATAATCATAATATATATAGACCTAAATAAGTGTATGCATCAATACTTGATTTCCCTATTTTCCTAGTACAATTATTAAATTAACACAAGAGACTTTGCTCTTTTTGGCATAGTTATTATGAGCCAACACCTTGTATACTTCTCTCACCCAATTATGCGTAGTTAATTACTTGCTAAAATCCTTATGGATAATTTATTTAATGGAGTAGTGTACTTCTCATCCCCTGCTCTTGTTTACCACAATCTTCAACCAATTTATTTTATTCAAGATATACTTATGTTCCTTAGTCTTTTACTTCTTCCAACAATTGCATTGTAGTAGGTGACAATTTATCTCCTATCTACACTTAGATCTACTCTCCTTTATCAGGAGATCTAGTAGATATTTTATCATTCATGTATTCTTTGCTTTACATAGTAACTTTGTTAATTGTGGGTTGGTTCATAGGCCTTTAAGTTTTATACATCATTCGACAAAACTAATTTAATTTTTTTACAAAATACCTTTTGCTATTTTTGCAAAATACCTGCAACTATGATTTGACTCTCAGGCGTCATGTTTGAACCTACAAATCTGATACCATATGTAACATACCTCAATTTCACTTAAATTTGTTTTTCTTTTCCTTAACATTATTATTATTGTACATACATATTTATCACAAATTTCTTCCCCTCCTCATGCACATTGTTATTTCTTTAACATTCCCATTGTTGTACATACATCATAATCAAATGATTTGTCAGTTTCTGTAAGAACTAGTATGGGTTCAAGGTGGGTTTCACCTGGTCATTATTTGGAATATTTAGATTCACCGCTAACAAGTTTGTTTCACTGGACATTAATGTCATTACACCTATGTGTTATTTATCATTTTAACTCCTTGTGTCTTTTACTTCAATTGACTAAGAATTTGTTTCCTTTTAGGAATATAGCCAATTTCTAGTTGAAGGGTCTTATCCATGAGTATTGGTATCCATTGATTCTTCACATATACTAATCTTGACCCAATTTTCATATGTTATATAATTTAACAAGTACCATGGTGCTTAGGCTAGATATCCACTTATACAATATTATCTCCTTCGAAACTACTCTACACCTTGGTATCATTCGTAATGATTATGGGTGTGGGATGGTTTTATTATTTTCTTGGTTATTAATACACATGGCTAATAAACAAAGTTCATGTTAGGGCTTACCATGTGAATTTCACATGGAGAGCCAATCGCATGCATTTCTACGACCATGATCTAATTTTGAGATACAATGATGGACAAAAATAGGGTTTGTTAATGACTAACCCTCCCTTTTGAATTTGTTGTCTTAATGTTTCATGTGGTTTCCTCTGGTGACCAGAGTGTTGCACCACCTGGTATGACTGTGATGGCTTAATGTCAATTTTTACTTGAAATTTCTATAAATGCACCTCAAAGGTTACTCCAGGTCTTACGTTGTTCTACCTTTTGTATTTCTTTAGGTAATGTAAGACTTGGTTCTGGTTTAGGTTGTTATTTCCATTTATCTATTTCCTATGTGAACGAGAAGTCAGGGGTTGTGTACGACTATGTGAATGACTAGGTTTCTTTGGTAATAAGTTACATCGATAGAACTTTTCCTTTCCATATTTGTATCTAGAATGCGTAAAAACGTTTGGAATTGCAATCATGTATTTGGAAATCATTCAAGTTTGTTTCTTAATCACATTCGGGTTATTTTGTTATTATTTGTTATTTTGTTATTATTTTTGTTTTAAGTTTGTTAGTTATCCATCCTATCATCAAGAAAATTATATTCAAATTATAAATTTACAAAGAAAATGTGTACTTTTATATTAGTGATGGTGCTAATAATTTAAAAAAATTAGACACTTAGTTTTTTGAAATGTAAATGTACTCAAGATCTAATTATATTATTCACATTTAAAAAAAAAACAGCTAATTCATAATTTAAATAGGATATTTCTGTTAGGATCCAACGAAAGGTGACTCTCTTGTTTTGTAATTTTTAATTGGGTAAAAGATCGGTGCGTTTTTTATTAAGAATATATCCGTTTTAAATATTATGTTTTTACGTTTTAAAGATTATACTTTTAAAAAGATTCTGATTATGTTTCTCATAACCAAAATTATATAACAAGAATCTCTTATGCTGTTTGCGGATAAAGTGCAAGGAAAGTTGACAAGAGATGAGCTATGAAGTAAGGTTTCTGAAAACTTACCTAGGAGATATGGAGAAGGATTTTATGAATCAAAATAAATATTTTTATTAATATCATATTAATAATTTAGAGTTTATTTTAACTTACTTTATTTGTTTTATTATTATTTTTTTATTTACTAATTTATTTAATAAAATTTTAAATTTGAAAATTAATTTAATATTTTATAATTTTATAATATTTTTTATTAATTTAATATTTAATATTTTATTTAATATCAAAATATTCCTTTTGTTAAATTATTTTTCTAATTAATTTGATTACATTTGTTTTTTTTGTTTTTTTTATAAATTTGTGTATTTATTATTTAATTTATTAATAATAAGGTTTTCACACATATTTTAAAATTATATTTATTTATGAATTTATTGAAATAATATATTGAAGTTTTTAAATATATAATAATATTTAAAAAGATGCACATTTTAGGGTTTATATCTCTTGGGCTTATAATATTAATCCCTTGCGTTTGTGACAAAGATTTTCTCACCATGCAAATCAATCATAGTCAATTATGGTCAATCATGGTCCAACGTCACATTGTGAGAAAGATTGTCTCAATATGAAAATCAATCATAGTTAATCATAGTCAACCATGGTCAACCATGGTCCAACGTCGCATTTTGAGAAAGATTGTCTCAATATGAAAATCAATCATGGTCAACTATGGTCAATCATAGTCAACCATGGTCCAATGTTAGATTGTGACTAAGATTTTCCCAATATGAAAATCAACCATGATCCACCGTCGAATTGTGATAAATATTTTCTCTATATGAAAATCAATGACACCCAAGCATGGTTAACCATGCTAGAACGTCATATTGTGACACAGATTGTGTCAATATGAAAATGAACCATGGTCAACCATGTTTATTTTAGGGTTTAAAATATTTATCTTAGCGTTTATATACCTTGGGTTTATAATATTAATCCCTTAGGTTCAATATTATTCTCTTCAGTATTTAGCATTAATCTTTTGGGTTTATAATATCAATCCCTTGCGTTTATTAATATTAGGGTTTGTGTTCCTAGGGTATAATATTATTCATAGGATTTATAATATTAATCCTCGGGTTTACTATAAATACCTTGGGTTTATAATCATGGTCAAACATTGTCCAACGTGACATTGTTACAAAGATTTTTTAGAATATGAAAATCAACAATGGTCCAATGTCGCATTGACAACCATCGTTATCCATTGTCTCAATATGAAAGTGAACCATGGTTAACCATGTTTATTTTAGGGTTTAAAATATTTATCGTAGGGTTTATATACCTTGGTTTTATAAGCATTATTAACCATCAACAACCATTGTCCAATGTCACATTGTGGCAATTTTTGTCTAATATGAAAATGAATAATGGTCAACCACAGTCCAATGTTGCATTGTGACAAAGATTGTCTCAATATGAAAATGAACCATGGTAAGCCATGGTCAACCATGTTTATTTTCGAGTTTATAGTATTTATCTTAGGGTCTATATACATAAGGTTTAAAATATTAATACCTTGGGTTTAATATTATTCCCTTGGGTTTAATCAATCCATTAGGTTTATTAATATAAGAGTTCATATTCCTTGGGTGTAATATTATTCATAGGGTCTATAATTTTAATCCTTGGTTTTAATATAAATCCCTTGAGTTTATAGTCATGGTCAACCATGAACCAACGTCACATTGTAACAACGATTTTCTCAATATGAAAATCAAGCATGGTCCATTGTCACATTGTGACAAATATTTTCTCTATATGAAAATCAATGATCCTCAACCATGGTCCAACATTGCATTGTGACAAATATTGTTTCAATATGAAAATGTACCATGGTCAATGATGGTTAACCATGCTTATTTTAGGGTTTAAAATATTTATCTTAGGGTTTATATACCTTCGATTTATAATATTAATCTCGTGGGTTTAATATTATTCCTCTGGGTTTATAATCCCTTGGATATTTAGTATTAATCCATTGGGTTTATTATACTCTTGGGTTTATAATATAAATCCCTTGGGTTTACCAATATAAGGGTTCATTTTGCTATGGTATAATATTATTCATAGTGTTTATAATATTAATTCTTTGGTTTAATATAAAGTCACAGGGTTTATAATCATGGTCAACCATGGTCCAAATTCACATTGTGAAAAAGATTGTCTCCATATAAAAATCAATCATGGTCAACCATGGTCCAATGTCAAATTGTGAAAAAGATTGCCTCAATATGAAAATCAACCATGGTCCAATGTCACATCATGACAAATATTGCCTCATTATGAAAATCAAGCATGTTCAACCATGGTAGAACGCACATTGTGACAAAGATTATCTCAATATGAAAATAAACAATGGTCAACCATTGTCAACCATCATTAACCATGGTCTCCATATGAAAATGAACTGTGGTCCACCATGTTTAATTTAGGGTTTAAAATATTTATCTTAGGGTTTATATACTTTGGGTTTATATGCATTGTCAATGATGGTAAAAAATTGTCAACCATCATCAACCATGGTCAATCATGGTCAACCATTGTGCAGTGTCACATTGGGACAAATATTGTCACAATATGAAAATTAACAATGGTCAACCATGGTCTAACATTGCATTATGATAATGATTGTCTGAATATGAAAATCAACCTTAGTAAACCAAGGTTAACCTATGTTAATTGTAGGGTTTATAGATTTTATCTTTAGGTTTATATACCTTGGGTTTATAATCCCTTGGATTTTTAGTATTAATCCCTTACATTTATTATACCCTTGGGTTTGTTAATCTAAGGGTTTGTTTTCCTAGGGAATAATATTATTCATAGGGTTTATAATATTAATCCTTGGGTTTAATATAAATCCATTGGGTTTGTAATTATGGTCAATTGTGGTCCAACGTGACATTGTGGCAAAGATTTTTTTAATACAAAAATCAACCTTGATCCAACGTCGCTTTAAGACAAATATTGTCTCCATATGAAAATCAATCATGGTCAACCATGGTCCAACATATCATTGTGACAAAGATTGTATAATTATGAAAATAAACCATGGTTAACTATGGTCAAACATCATATTGTGACAAAGATTATCTCAATATGAAAATAAACCATGGTTAACCATTTTCAGCCATCATCAACCATGGTCTCAATATGAAAATAAACCATGGTCAACCATGTTTATTTTAGGGTTTATAGTATTTATCTTAGGGTTTATATACCTAGGGTTTATAATATTAATCCCTTTTTTTTAATATTATTCCCTTGGGTTTATAATCCCTTGGGCTTTTGGTATTATTTTCTTCGGGTTATTATTCCCTTGGGTTTATAATATCAATATGTTGGGTTAGTTAATATAAGGATTCATATTCTTAAGGTGTAATATTATTCATTTTGTTTATAATTTTAATCCTTGGGTTTAATATATATCCATTGGTTTTATAAGCATGGTTGACCGTGCTAAAGCATGGTCCAATGTCACATTGTGAGAAAGATTTACTTAATAAGAAAATCAAACTTGGTCCATCATCGCATTGTGATGTTTATTTCCTCTATATGAAAATCACTGATGCTCAATTATGGTCAACCATGGTCCAACATCAAATTGTGACAAATATTGTGTTAATATCAAAATGAACCATAGTCAACCATGTTTATTTTAGGGTTTAAAATATTTAGCTTAGGGTTTATAAACCTTGGGTTTATAATATTAATCCCTTGGGTTTAATAATATTTCGTTAGGTATATAATCCCTTCATTTTTTCATGTTAATCCCTTAGGTTTATTATACCCTTTGGTTTATAATATGAACCCTTGGGTTTATTAATCTAAGTGTTCCTTTTATAGGGTATAATATTATTTATAGGGTTTATGATATTAGTCCTTGGGTTCAATATAAATTTGTTCAATTTATATTCATGGCCAACCATGGTCCAACATGACATTGTGACAAAGATCTACTTAATATGAAAATCAACCATGGTCCAACGTCGCATTGTGGCAAAGCTTGTCTACATATAATTATTTAATATTTTAATATTTAATAATTGACTATGTTAAAATTTAAAAAATTTCAATACTTTAAAATATTTAATATTTAATATAAGATAATTAAAATATTTAATATTTATAATGTTATTTAATATTTTAATATTATTAATAATTTAGTATTTAACATTTACTATCATTATTATTATTAAGATTTAGTATTTAATATTTTAATTTAATATTTAATATTTTAATATTTAAAATATTTAATATTAATTAAAATGATTATATAAAGGAATTTAGACTTCTGTGATCCATAACATTGTTTAGATAATCTTCGGCAAAATCACATAACCAATCTTTTGTCGACGCGTTTCGAACCAACTAGTGTGGTTCATCGTCAGGACAAGTTGAAGAACCAATCCGGCTTAGCTTGAATAAATAGAGTGTGCAGAGACTCAAACGGCTATATTGCCAACGGCTAATTTTGACCTAATGATCTTAGTCAAACAACCAATTTAATTATTAACATTCTTAGAAATAGCTAAAACAGGTAAATTTGTTAAATTAAACAAATGATTATGTATATATAAATAAAATTCATTATTATTAGCTCATATATTAAGAGAATTCATTTGATAATTAAAATATCCATATTATTCTTTAATTATAATGGTCATTATATAATCCATATTTATTATTATTCCAATATTATTTAAATACAAATAGATGGTATTAAATTACTATTAGGTAATAGTTTATATATTTAATAATAATTATTTAATGGTCATTTAGATCTTCTATATTTGTTCTTTTAAAATATATCATTTTTATTTATTATTTAAATATAATGGTCCATTAAATTGATAAGTTATATACAATAATAATCTATATTTACTTAATAATTTATAATACCAATATTATTAAAGACAAACAAATAGTATTCTTGTTAAATCATTATTAATCTTAGAATTTAGTTACATTAGGTAATTACCATAATTGAGGGTTGTTAGAGTCCATGTTTATTAATAATAGTATCACTGATATTATTGGTATATCATATCTTTATTTATAATACTTTCTTATTTATCCTTTAAACCTAATGGTCATTTGGTAAACTAGATCTCCTCTTATAATTAAATTAATAATTTATATTCATTAAATAATCAGTATTTATTCAATAATCTGTTATTCCAATAACATTATTAAAGTTAACTCTGTCATTAGGTAATTATATTATTACTTATACGGTTTAAAAAGAGTTATAGAAGAATTAAATATAAAGGCATAAATAATTGACATTATGGAAGCAAAAATTCTAATCTAATCATAATATACCCAATAGTATCATAAACGGGATACAATAATAAGCCCGAAATTAATTAATAACCTAATAATAACTCAAACACTCCATAATGATAGGACTAACCTGCAAAAACAAAACTTAAGGAGAGGGAAGACAGAAACCCTAAGACCTAACAAAAGGGGAATGAGGAGGCTAGGAAGCCAAGGCTGGGACCCAGCAACTGCTAATCCTCCAGCCATCATCCCTATTTAGAGAGGCCCTGGAGATTGAGAAAAGGTCGAACAATCTTAATAGGGATGATGGCTGGAGGATTAGCAGTTGCTGGGTCCCAGCCTTGGCTTCCTAGCCTCCTCATTCCCCTTTTGTTAGGCCTTAGGGTTTCTGTCTTCCCTCTCCTTAAGTTTTGTTTTTGGCAGGTTAGTCCTATCATTATGGAGTGTTTGAGTTATTATTAGGTTATTAATTAATTTCGGGCTTATTATTGTATCCCGTTTATGATACTATTGGGTATATTATGATTAGATTAGAATTTTTGCTTCCATAATGTCAATTATTTATGCCTTTATATTTAATTCTTCTATAACTCTTTTTAAACCGTATAAGTAATAATATAATTACCTAATGACAGAGTTAACTTTAATAATGTTATTGGAATAACAGATTATTGAATAAATACTGATTATTTAATGAATATAAATTATTAATTTAATTATAAGAGGAGATCTAGTTTACCAAATGAACATTAAGTTTAAAGGATAAATAAGAAAGTATTATAAATAAAGATATGATATACCAATAATATCAGTGATACTATTATTAATAAACATGGACTCTAACAACCCTCAATTATGGTAATTACCTAATGTAACTAAATTCTAAGATTAATAATGATTTAACAAGAATACTATTTGTTTGTCTTTAATAATATTGGTATTATAAATTATTAAGTAAATATAGATTATTATTGTATATAACTTATTAATTTAATGAACCATTATATTTAAATAATAAATAAAAATGATATATTTTAAAAGAACAAATATAGAAGATGTAAATGACCATTAAATAATTATTATTAAATATATAAACTATTACCTAATAGTAATTTAATACCATTTATTTGTATTTAAATAATATTGGAATAATAATAAATATGGATTATATAATGACCATTATAATTAAATAATAATATGGATATTTTAATTATCAAATGAATTCTCTTAATATATGAGCTAATAATAATGAATTTTATTTATATATACATAATCATTTATTTAATTTAACAAATTTACCTGTTTTAGCTATTTCTAAGAATGTTAATAATTAAATTGGTTGTTTGACTAAGATCATTAGGTCAAAATTAGCCGTTGGCAATATAGCCGTTTGAGTCTCTGCACACTCTATTTATTCAAGCTAAGCCAGATTGGTTCTTCAACTTGTCCTGACGATGAACCACACTAATTGGTTCGAAACGCGTCGACAAAAAATTGGTTATGTGATTTTGCCGAAGATTATCTAAACAATGATTATATATATTAAATATTATTGTTCATGTGGTGAACCATGGTTCAATCATGATCAATCGTGATCAACCATGGTCCATCATGGTTGCATTGTGACAAATATTTTCTAAGATAATATTTATCTTAGGGTTTATAATATTAATCGGGTAGGTTTAATATTATTTCCTTCAGTTAAATATTATTCCCTTTGGTTTATAATTTCTTCGGTTTTAGTATTAATGCATTGGATTAATAATAGTGAATTATTATAAACATTATTTTTGTTATTATTATTATTTATATTTCATTAAATAATACTAAAAAATAATTATTTCTTTTAAATTAATAAAATAATTATTTACTTAATTATTATAAAAAAATTAATAATTATTATTCATTAGTTATTAATAATATTTAATGAAATTATTATTTAATTATTTAATAATTTACTATTTCAAAATTATTTAATATTTATAATTACTTTATTTTTATAATTGTATAATTATTTAATAATATTATTGTTAATTGATAATAATAGCAATTATAATTAACTAACCTAGATCCATCTTAACTTCGGATCTATCAAGTGCCGAGAGGGATCAAATCTCTCGAGGTGAAAACCTATTTTTTGAGTGCAAAACTTGAGGAAAGGTTTTCACCTCAAGAGATTTGATTCTTTCGGCGCTTGATAGATCCGATGTTAAGATGGATCTAGGCTGATTTCAGTGGTGTGTGGTCATACAAAATTTGTTGAACATCTAATTATTTTGATCATTTTAAATATGCTAAATATGTCTAAGATTAATTTGGTCAATTTAATTTAAAATTTGCTTAGTTACCTCAGTTTGTTGAAATGAGAGAAACTCTTAGTAACTTGAATGATGAAAAATGATAAAATACAAATTTTAAGTGCAAAGTCTCAATGTAACAATTTTGATAGATAGAAAATGCGAATATTAAGAATATAGTCAATTACAAACAATCTTCATTGCAATCAATCTGAAACTATTTTCTTCTATTGTTTCTATTGTCACACCTATTAATTTTTCCGATTTCTCATATCAATCATATGAAAAGAATAGTTGGAATCATGGACTATTCAAATATTTAACTCGAGCTAATATGGTAAACAACATACCTTGTCTCTGTTGCTTTCCAATATTAATAGTAGTTTTCTCCAAAGTCAATCATTATGACTTATGGTGTGTTAAACCCCAAATAATTTTCAATGGTAGTTATTTTCTATTACCACATTTGAATGCATAATAATTAGCAATGTTGAATGATGGAAAATGGGAATAATAAGAATGTACCCAATTAAAAATAGTTTATAATTTAAAGAAGGAAAAATTTGAGATAAGAAAACATTTTATTTAGGATGAAATAATTATTATTTTAAAATGATAATAATAATTTGCTGAAGGCTCCCCTATTTCAGGCTCAAGCGGATATAAGGTTGCTGACTTTTTTTTTTAATTATAATGATGGCGGGATTGGCTACAAAGGGAATATCTTTCTAATATTCTTCGTCTGAACCGGTGATGGAGGGTTGAGATTGCACGAGGAGTTGTATGGAGCATGACTTGATGGCGGAAAATGTAACATGTTATTTTTTTAATTCGATAGGGTCGATCCCTCTTGCCTTCGGTAACGTGGAGGCACATGAAATCGAAAGGACGCGTCAACAGAGTTGTACAGCGAGTGTCTATACACCACGATGGTGCGTGATGGATATCAACTTGAATGACGCTTTCCTAAACCCATAATTCACCTAATTAGATAATGGATGGTCACACCTTTCCATTGTCAGACTTTTATGCAGCATAGAATGTGAATCGTTTTGGTTCTGAACAACATAGCATTGTTCAATTTCTTATTGCTTCAAACTGTTCACCATCATATCTCTGTTTCATTGTTTGGAGATTCACATCGCCATGTGGGCCTCATTCTTGTAAGATCACTCAATAATGCCACATTCATTCACATAATCCTTCGTTCCATTTATATCGATTGTGATTGTAAATTTTCTAAGGGAGGCAAATGTATTTCTTGACCTGAACTGCAGAATATTATATCAATATATTTATCATCAACACAAGATTTAAAGGAGAGTTGCAATTGTGTATTCTTTGCGCAATTGGACAGTGATTGTGATCCAACGAAAGCAGCTCTGCCAGAAGAATAGGAGAACAAGGTTGAGAACGATCCAATGTTTCACGTCGGATATGCATGTTCAATGTGGTGAGCTTAAACCATAAATTCAATTCGAGCAGGTTCAACCACTTCACAATTCCTGGCAAATTCACATTTGGATTCCGGTTTTAATAAATCTATAGCATTGGTTTCATTTTAAAATGTTCACAGATTTAAGGTTTCGAAAGCCCGAGTTTGAACTCGTCATTCGGGTTCACATAGTATTTTCTCTGGAACAGATCCAGTACGAATCAAATCTTTCTTGGCCAATATACAACTTATCTTAGTCACGGTTAGTTATTACGTTCGAGCATGGAACTAAAAAATGCATCTAACTAGCATTAAAAATTATTTTATCTTTTTTTGTTATTTGTTTGGAGATTAACATATTGTTGTAGATATGAAGCATTAAAAATTATTTGATCTTTTGATATTATTTGTTTTGAGATTAAAAAATTCCCACAGATATTGTGGTATAGCAGATGATAAAATTCCACAATTTATGTTACAGATAGATGAGTGATTTTGGTTAATGATATTGAACAAGTGCTGGGTCTACTGATTTTGGTTAATGATATTGAAGGCAGTGAATGTACGGCTATGTACGACTATGGCATTCAACTCAATTGATACAACGATTAGGTTTTATAATTGTTTCTCTAGTAATAAGTTACATCATGTGAGGAAACCTTGTGTGATAACTTCTTTTCCTTTCCATATTTGTATCCAGAATGCGTAAAACCATTTGGAATTGCAATCATTTATTTGGAAATAAATCAGGGTTGTTTTTGAATCACATTCTTGATATAAGAGGCGAAGAATCATGTGTCCCTTTTTTGAAAAACCATATCAATTTTCTCCCACTTATTTATTTTTATTATAATAATTTTAAAATTTCTATTTTTTATACATCTGATAGCGTAGATGTTAGTTTGTTATAATTTTTTTTAGTTGGTTAGTTATCCACCATATCATCAATAAAATCATATTCAAATAATAAATTTACAAAGAAAATGACTATGTAGTTTTAGACTTGTATAAATGACGATATTATTGTACTTTTATATTAGTATGCTCCTAATAATTTAACAAATTTAAACACTGTTTTTTAATTGTAAATGTACTCAATATCTATGTTCTGTTATTCACATTAAAAAAACGAAAGACGACTATGTGGTTTTGTAATTTTTGATTGGGTAAAAGATCTGTGCATTTTTTATTAAGAATATTTTCTTTCGTGATTTATACTTTTTTAAGATTATATTTTACGTTCTAAAGATATTTTTAAAAAGGTTCTGAT
Organism: Pinus tabuliformis; assembly: GCA_031772625.1. Classification (NCBI taxonomy): domain Eukaryota; kingdom Viridiplantae; phylum Streptophyta; class Pinopsida; order Pinales; family Pinaceae; genus Pinus; species Pinus tabuliformis. The sequence continues at coordinate 200,269,926 of CM062820.1, read as the reverse complement.
TATGTTTCTCATGACTAAAATTATCTAACAAGAATCTATTATGCTGCTTGTGAATAAAGTGCAAAGAAAGTAGACAAGGTTGGAGCTATGAAGTAAGGTTTCTGAAAACCAAACGAGGAGATATGGAGAAGGTAGACAAGGTTGGAGCTATGAAGTAAGGTTTCTGAAAACCAAACGAGGAGATATGGAGAAGGTTTTTATGAATGAAAATAAATATTTTTATTCATATCATACTAATAATTTATAATTTCTTTTAACTTAAATTTTTTTTTATTACTTTTTTATTATTTACTAATTTATTTAATAAAATTTGAAATTGAAAAATTAATTTAAATTTTTTTAATCTTTTAATTTTGTTTATTAATTTAATATTCTATTTATTGATTTAATATTCTATTTATTGTCGAAATATTCTACTTGTAAAATTATTTTTTTTTGCTTATCTTGATTATTTTTTTTATTTTTTTTATTTAATTTATTATTAATAAAGTTTTTATAAATATTTTATAACTTTATTTATATATGAATTTATTGAAATAATATATTAAAATTTTAAAATATATAATAATATTTTTAAAAGAATGCATTTTTTATGGTTTATATCTCTTGGGTTTATAATATTAATCGCTTGGGTTTCTGACAAAGATTTCCTCAACATGCAAATCAATCATGGTCAATTATGGTTAACAACGGTCCAACGTCGCATTGTGAGAAAGATTATCTCAATATGAAAATCAATCATTGTCAACCATGGTCAATCATAGTCAACCATGGTGAACCATGGTACAACTTCGCATTGTGACTAAGTTTTTCCTAATATCAAATTCAACCATGGTCCATCATTGAATTGTAATAAAGATTTTCTCTATATGAAAATCAATAATGCTCAAGCATGGTCAACCATGGTTGAACGTCACATTGTGACAAAGATTGTGTCAATATTAAAATGAACCATGATTAACCATGTTTATTTGAGGGGTTAAAATATTTATCATAGGGTTTATATACCTTGAGTTTATAATATTAATCCTCTGGGATAAATATTTTTGATTCCCCTCCTTTAAAGTTTGACTTTGATTATTTATTTATTTATTTTAAAAACTAGCTATTTAATATAGCGGTTACTTATTAATATTTGTTTTTAATAAATTAATAAACTAATATCATAGTTTAAATATTATTTGTTAATTGCCCACGGGGATTTAGATTGATGGTGAATGGGTGCACTGTTAAGGCACTCCTTGCGATAGGTCACTGGTTCAAATCCCCGGTGGGTGCTTATCTACAAAAAAAAAACCAAATTATTATTTGTCAAAAACTAGCCATTTAATATAGTCGTTATATATTAGTATTTTAATAAATTAATAAACTGATATCATTATTTAAATATTATTCTTCAAGAACTAGTAATATTTGGTTTTAATAAATTAATTTAAATATTATTTTTCAAAAACTAGTAGTTTAATATCGCCATTACCTATTAATATTTTTAATAAATTAATGAAATAATATCATTATTTAAATATTTTGTTAAAAACTAGCCGTTTAATATAACCGTTACATATTAATATTTTAATAAATTAATAAACTAATATCATTATTTAAATATTATTTCTCAAGAACTAGTAATATTTGGTTTTAATAAATTAATTTAAATATTATTTCTCAAAAACTAGCCATTTAATATAGCCGTTACCTATTAATATTTTTAATAAATTAATGAAATAGTATCATTATTTAAATAGTTTTTTTCAAAAACTAATCGTTTAATATAGCTGTTACTTAATAATATTTGTTTTTAATATATTAATATATTAATATTATAATTTAAACATTATTGTTCAAATATAGCCGTTACTTGAAATTATGTCTCTACATTGCTCTCTATTTAAACCTTTGCCATGGTCTGCCTCTTCATTTGGTCCTGATGATGAACCACACTTGTTGGTTCGAAACGTGTCGGCCAAAAAAAATGATCTCATGTGATTTCTACCAAAAGACTTTCTTTAATTCATTATGGATCACAGAAGCTTGAATAAAGAAATCCCTTGGGTTTTTAGCATTAATCATTTTGGTTTATAATATCAATCCCTCGGGTTTATTAATCTTAGGATTTGTTTCCATAGGGTAAAATATAATTCATAAGATTTATAATAATAATCCTTGGGTTTAATATAAATTCCTTGGGTTTATAATCATGGTCAACCATTGTCCAACATGACAGTGTTACAAATATTTTCTCAATATGAAAATCAACCATTGTCAACGTCGCATTGTCAACCATTGTTAACCATTGTCTCAATATGAAAATGAATCATGGTTAACCATGTTTATTTTAGTATTTAAAATACTTATATTAGGGTTTATATACCTAAGGTTTATAATCATTGTTAACCATCATCAACCAGAGTCCAATGTCACATTGTGAAAAAAATTGTCTCAGTCTGAAAATTAACAATGATCACCCATGGTCCAACGTCGAATTGTGACAAAGATTGACCTAATATGAAAATGAACCATGCTATCCATGTTCAACCATGCTTATTTTATGGATTATATACGTAGGGTTTATAATATTAATCCCTTAGGTTTAATATTATTCTCTTGGGTTTATAATCCCTTGGGTTTTTAGTATTAATCCCTTGGGTTTATTATTCACTTGGGTTTATAATATCAATCCATTGGGTTATTTAATATAAGGTTTCATATTCCTAGGGTGTAATATTATTCATAGGGTTTATAATTTTAATCCTTGGGTTTAATACAAATCCCTTGAGTTTATAATGATGGTCAACCATGATCCAACGTCACATCGTCATAACGATTTTCTCAATATGAAAATCAACCATGGCCCATCGTTGCATTGTGACAAATATTTTCTCTATATGAAAATCAGTGATGCTCAACCATGGTCAACCATGGTCCAACATTGCATTTTTGACAAATATTGTGTTGATATGAAATTGAACCATGGTCAACCATGTTTATTTTAGGGTTAAAAATATTTATCTTAGGGTTTATATACCTTCAGTTTATAATATTAATCCCGTGGGTTTAATATTATTCCTTTGGGTTTATAATTCCTTGGGTTCTTAATATTAATCGCTTGGTTTTGTTATACCCTTTGGTTTATAATATCAATCCCTTGGGTTTATCTATCTAAGGGTTCATTTTCCTAGGGTATAAAAATATTCATAGGGCTTATAATATTAATCCTTGCGTTTAATATAAATCGATGTCGTTTATAATCATGGTCAACCATGGTCCAACATGACATTTTGACAAAGATTTTCTCAATATGAAAATCGACCATGGTCCAACATTGCATTGTGACAAAGGTTGTCTCCATATAAAAATAAATCATGGTCAACCATGGTCCGACATCACATTGTGACAAAGATTGTCTCAATATGAAAATAAACCATGGTCAACCATGGTTGAATGTCACATTGTGACAAATATTTCCTCAATATGAACATCAACAATGGTCAATCATTCTCAACCATCGTCAATCATGGTCTACATATGAAAATGAACCATGTTTTTTAGGTCCCTATAATACTAGTGATTCCCCCATTACTATTGTCATTGTAGCCCTTATTGTTATTATTGTGCCCCTATTGTCCCAATATTATTATTAGTGTTCCCCATAGAAGCGCACTATTGTTATTGTTGTGCCCTTATATTATTATTGTTATGTCAGCTTTGATTATATTGAGACCCCTTAGACTCCTATATATAGAAAGAAAGTTTAGTCATTTGTATCAACCAAAAATTGTTCATTTGTGTAATGTAAAGGAGGTTTCCCCCTCAAAGAGGCTGATTTCTAAGGCGTTGATCTATATTTTCTATCTTTTTGTGAGCTGGTTTCATAACATTTGGTATGAGAGCCTTGGATTCTAGGGTTTCAATGCTCCAAACAGGACATCGTGGAATTTTTTCTATCACTTTGTTTCTGCGACATTTCAGAAGCTAAAAAAAACCCCATTTGAGCCGAAATCGTGATGACTCTCAAGTCTGAATTTCAAATATTGTCTCGCTATATTTTTATAGATATGATATAAGGAAGTTAGGGTTTTTGCAGACTCTCGAATTACATCCCAAACATGTGACCTTGGTAAAATCATCATAACTTTCTATCTGAGTATCGGATTGAAATTTCGTAAGAAGTTTCAAAAAGAGGACAGATTGTAGTTTTGTGTGCATCATTTGCAGGCCCGAAGATTGAAACAATAACACATGGCACTTTGTAAAAGTGCTCTCTACTGAAAGAGTGTATAACCAGGCCATGTTGGGAGATTGGGCATAACTCTTTCTTGGAGAAACCAATTTTGATCTGATGGGTGGAGTTGGAAAGAGGACTCAAAGGGATACCATAGTTCATAATTCCAGACCTTGGATATCTAAAATTTCAGAGATATATCAAATTCAATATCAATCTCCTACAAAGTGAAAAAAGGTATGTAGTTATTTTTTAAATTTTGAATAAGTTTGGTTTGAAAAATTAGTTTGAAGAAATTAAAAGGGAATAATGAAGCATAATTATCATTAATTGATGCCCCGAAGAAAGGAAATGGAAACACCTAGTAAGCAACCCGAAAGCTCTAGCATGACTCATGAAGAAAAGGAATAAATGCAACATGATATATCAAAATTAGAGACCAAGTGCAAAAAATTTCACTCTCACAAAAAGTAATAGAAGCTAAGTGTTTGGTCAATTTAGAGTGTCCTAAATTGCTATATTAATTGTCAATCCGGGAGTCATAAACTGTTGATGTGTGGCGCACTATATGTGCAAGATAACCTACTTCTTACTTTTTGTCGTTTTTGATTTTTTTTATTTTGTTTTGGGAGTTTTTATCTTCGTTTATCTCCTGATGTGGAATGGAAATTCTAAAAGACAAGTATGGATATGAATTTTCAAGGAAATTATGTCCTTTATAATGATTTCCCAAAACTTCAAACTTTAGAGGGTCTTAGAACATACTAATGATGAAATAACTTCTCAAAAGAAAATGAAAATATGCCACTATTCTAATCAAACAAACAATGAACTATTGATCATGAAACCATTATCCCTGCTGCTGTCTAAATACAAAAGAAATGAATTAAGCTATTGTACTCAAAGAAATCAAAAAATTGCAAGCAAAGTAAAGATAAAATCAAATTACATCAATTCATATTCTGACCCCTCGCCAGTTAGTCTCGCTATGGCTTTCGAAGCTAATCATCAACAACTTGAGCAATCTGATATCTAATTGCAAAAAAGTAATCTTAAAATCAAATCACATCAATTCATAGTCTGACCCCTCGGCAGTTAGTCTCGCTATGGCTTTCGGAGGTAATCATCAATAACTTGAGCAATTTGATATCTAAGCTATCTAATAAAGCCAATGAACAAAACTGAAATAAACAAAACAGAACTGGAATTAAAAGCTAAGAAAAGTAAGTCAGCAGAAAGACTGATTCCATGTCATTAGTCATTGTGAAAATTATATGCAAATGCTCGGGCTGCCTACTGTAATTTGGAACATACACACTGATCAGCGTTAACAGCAATGTACAAAGCATGTAAAATTATGAACAAGAATGAAGCGTTAATACCATAGTAAATGAAATGTACATAAGTGAATAACTGTGGAATATATGTAACAGAGTTAAATAAACACTACATAAATCTGTACAACAACAAAAGAACAAAACCTCAGCATGTACGGGGGCCCTCTGCACAACCTCAGGCAACAGCTATCAATCAAGAATTATGCTCAGAAACAAAGTCTTCTCATTTATTTCAAAAAGTAGTCATAACAACGAAACTAGTGTCACGACACAATGGGTTTTCTTTTAACAGCAAAAATATATTCAAAAGACTAACTACTATGCATATAGAGATGCATTATTTATAGCAAAAGTTTACATAACTGTTTTCCTATAAACTACGCTGACAGAGGACACGTGAATGACAGCATCCACGGATCTAGCATCATGGCTGCCAAGATGATGCAATCTATTGAAGACGGCTTGTTGGATTTACATCGTGGGCAGCCTACAGGTGTCAGCGTGTCTCCAGAAATCTAGAAACGGCCACGAAAATCTTTCACGTGCTTGGAAACAGAGTCCTATTACCGTAGGACTCTTCTGTTTGACCACCGCTTGACCACCATTGACCATGGCCTCCTCTGATGAATCCGACTGAGCCAATAGGACTCGGTCCATGTCCACGTCATTTCCAACTTTCCCATGTGGCTCGCTTTGCCTGAAGACACCTGCAATGTAGACTTTAACAAAAACAGCTACGAAAAGTTGAAGCAGCTGCGGAAAGTGACAGGATTTCGCAGCTCAATGAGAAAAAATCTAGTTCAAACAACAGACACAAAACATGGTTAAAAACCACTTTAAATTCTCTTTTATGATTAATATGCAATGTTGTTCATAGCTTAGGAAGTCCAGGTGAATGGAAAGAGTCTAGGAAAGTGTATAGGAAAGATGCAAGTTCAGGGCTCAACATACCCCCATTGTGAAGGTGTTGCATGTCCCCATGCAACCAAAATTTTGACCATCCTCTCTTAAATCCATATGCTCTGACACCTCTGCCAGCACATCGAGCCCTCTTCTCCTCTTCCTTGGTACTGCTAACATTCTAGGCTTCCTCATCAAGCATCTGAATTTGAGGTTGATAAGTGCTTTACTCAACCTCTTGCACTTCTTCTTCAATTTCCTGTTCTTTTTCTACCATAGCCCCAAATGTAACATAGTGTTGTCATGAATGATCTTGTCCAATCTGCTTTGTTCCCTTAATGTTTCATTTTCATTTTTAATGTGTCTATTTAAGACCTCCAATTCAAAAACTTCTTGTTTCAACGATTGGACTAGTGCTTCTTGTGCTGTGTGAGGCTGAGTGGATGAAGTGCTTGGACCTGTGGCTGCCTTTTCCAAGGATTCTATATAATCATACATCTCTTGCTGTTTCGGGTCTATCTCGGGTGTATTTTTCCTTGGGCTGACCCCAAAATCCTGTTGAGAAGGACTGATTTCCAAATCTGGCCGAGAAGGACTCATGTCAAAATCTGGCTATAAAATGGAAGTATGGTGTGGGCTACGGTCAGGAGAGGTTGCTGGAGGTTGCTCTGGTGTTTTCCCTCCCAAGTCAATAAAGTGGAGTCCTTTGGTTTGCATTATCCTTAATTTCTCTTTAAGCCTGGAGCTTCTCCTTACATGCTGTGGACTACTGTCTTTTTCCTCCCTACTTTGTTTTTCTTTTCCTTTCTTCTTGGCTGCAACTGACTGTTCCTGAAGGTGAACTAGTCTTTCAGACAATACTTGATGGTCTTCTTCTGAGGAAGGTTCTGGGGTTTGATGCACAACCTCAATGCTTCTTTTCCCTTTTGATTTTGTTGGCTTCTTACCCTCAGTCTTTTCCTTCCTTCTTTTAGATAGTCTTTCTTCTCTACTAGTTCCTTCAACTATGTTAGTGGGAGTACTTTCAATTTTATCACTTGTCCTTTTTCTTCTGCTTCTCCTTGATGTACTGCTTTCAGGGGTTTCTTGTGGATCTTGAAAGGAATTTCTGATAAAAAACTACTCCCATGTGTCCTTCTTCTATTTCAACTGTTTTTCTAGCAAGATTTTCACAAGGCCATGCTGATACAAGTGTGGTTCTACGTCCCCCAGATACTTTTGTACGGTTACAGACATTCTTTTCAAACTGTTCAGTAAAAAGTAAGGTAGATTGAGGGTTTGGTTTTCTAAGAAATTCATCAACAGCCGGGTGTGATACATATACATCGATCCAAAACGTCCCTCATAGGTAATGAACTTTTGAATAATCAACAATAGATTGGCCCACTTCTGTTCTAAAGCATGGACAGGGATTCCTCATTTAAAAGTAGTTACATCCATACCTGGATTTCGTAGGATAACCCTCCAAACCTTCTCGTCAAAGCTCTTGTTCTTGAACCAACGTTCACCCTCCTACGGAAGTTCTGCAGCAGCTGCTATGGATGCTTTGGTGACTGTAAACTTGAGGTCCCCAATTTCCACCTCCAGTCCATCAAAATACCTCGCAAAAGCCTTTGTAATCTCCTTATTGTAGCCCTTAAATTTTTGAATGAAACGTAGCCATCGGGCCTTCTTCAGTAGGTCTTTCAATTGCGGGTAGCCTTCCATAAACTTGGGCCCTTCTGGTTCTGCTCTCAGCAACAGACCCATCCTTCCTTCTGTCTTAAAACTCATCTGTGTGAGTGAGGGAGTTACGGAGGTGAGACGGCTGGGTTAGCGGAAATGAACAGGGTCTATGGAGAAGAAAACAGTGACTGTAAATGAAAAACAAAGAACAGGTAGCGGGAGTGAATTCACGGAATGGAGCGGAGACTTATATGAACAAGGTGGAAATGCAACCGTGGCTTCAATAAAATAGTAGGGAAGTAAAGTGAACCTGGGAGAGTTTTAAACTGAATGGCTGCGAAGTAGATGTAAACATGTTTAAGAAATGGTTGCGAAATTTCTGTGGCGGAGAGAAGCCGTGATCAAATCAACCACGTTCCATAATTATAGGTGGAGTATCAAAGTACAGCCGAACACGAGTTAAAACCGGAGGCTTGATCATGAGGCCGTTTGAAAATAAATGCAAGGATTGTGGGGGAATCATATAGAGATCGTGGAATGGTTATGGAGCTATCAACGCCAATCATTGCATACAATGGAGCTATGGTTTTTTAACTATGTAAAAATGTGCTTTGAATGCTATTTGAAATAAATTTCTACTCATACCTTGGAAATCTTGCCATTTTTTTCATTAATTTTTTATCAGCTGCTCCTTGTTGATGCTTTTAAGTGCCTCATGTCTTCATAATGTGTCCTCAGTCATACCTGCATTTGATTTCATGATTATGTAACTAACATCTAACTGTCAGTTTTGAAAAACAAAGTGATGGCTGGGGAAACTGCTTCTGGCTGCGGAAACTGGCACAACAATCATATGACTGAATGGTGATGGATAGATGATAACTGACTGAATGGAAAATGGTCATGAAAAACTTTTATTGGCGGAATGAAATGAAATGGATGAAATGGAGTGGAATTAAATGAAGTGGAGTGAAATGAAATGGAATGAAATGAAGTGGAGCATCATAAAACTGTGAAATGAGAGAGAGAATTTTTTTTTTGGAAAATATAGGGCGTCAGGAGTTCCTGATTTTCGCCTTGTATTTTCTGTATAAGACTGCCAATCAGTGATTGGTTTTCATGCTTATACATTTTTTTTATTTTTTTATTTTTTTATTTTTTTAGAAATAGAAAGGAACAAATGCTAGGATGGTGGAGAAGAAGGATTCTTCTTCACCAGCCCTATTGCAGAACTATCTTGAAACATTTTGACAAATTCCTCTTTTGAGAGTGGCTTATGATAGATCTTTAATCTGTGGCCATTCACAATAAGAGGAGTTTGATATTCATCAATGGTTTTGATTATTACCGCTCCATTGCTAAATATTTTGTCAATTTCATATGGCCCAAGCCAATGAGTCTGAAATTTCCCTTTAAAATCTTTAAACTTGGAATCAAATAGCAATGACCAATCTCCTTCTTGAAACTTTTTTTCTTTGATGTATTTGTCATGCCACTTAGCTCTTTGATATTGAACTAGATCATTTCTTAGAATTGCCTCTTGTCTGATCTCATCTAGCTCATTCAACTGCTCCATTCTGTGCTTTTGGGCTTCTGATAGATCCATCCCCAACTGAATTGCCATCTTGAAAGTTTTGACTTGGAACTCAATGGGGAGCAGGACTTCTTTCCCATAAACAAGTTCATAGGGAGAATTTTTTGTTGTATTTCTCCATGTAGTTCTGTAGGCCCACAAGGCTTCAGGAAGCCTTTTTGCCCAATCTCTTCTATGTAAATGAATAGTTTTGGTGATGATGCCTTCAATAACTTTGTTTGTAGACTCTACTTGACCATTTGCTTGCAGATGGTAAGGAGTAGATTTTCTGTGCTTGATTTTGTATTCTTCCATTAGCTTCTACACCAAATTAGATGTGAATTGACTTCCCTGATCTGTCACAATTTCTCTTGGAACACCAAACTGAGTAAAAATATCCTCATAAAGAAAATTAACAACTGAATTTTCAGTAGCAGAAAATAATGCTTTGGCTTCTACCCATTTAGTGACATAATCAGTACATACCAATATATACTTTTTCTGTTTAGATGGTGGGTTAATAGGTCCAATGAAATCTAAAGCCCATTTTTCAAAGGGTTCGATGAGTACTTATGGCTGAAATGGCATTTCATTTGAAATGGTAGGTTTCCCTACTCTTTGGCAATTGTCACACCTTTTGACATACTTTTTTGCATCTTTGAAAAGGGATGGCCAATAATATCCCAAAGAGAGGATTTTATAGGCTGTCCTTTTGTCAACAAAGTGTTCACCGCATGGTTCATCATGACATGCTTTGAGGATATCAGGCATTTCATCTTCCCTAACACATCTTCTGATCACAAGATCTGGCCCTGTTTTAAACAATTCGTTAGAAATCCATGAATATTTTGAACTCTCCTGAATAATCTTTCTTCTTTCACCGGGAAATAAATGTGGAGGCAGTTTCCCTATAACCAAATAGTTACCTATATCTACATACCAAGGAGTCTTAGTAGTTACTGCAAATAAATATTCATCAGGAAACTTGTCCTCTACAGGAGAATCCTCTTTAGTATTCTGAATCCTAGACAAGAAATCAGCTACTGTATTTTGTTTCCATGGTCTATCCAATACAGTAATATTGAATTCTTGTAAAAGTAAGAGCCACCTTGTAACTCTGCCATTAGTAACAGGTTTGTTCATTAGATATCTAATCGCAGAATGATTAGTATGAATAAAAGTTTCATAACCTGTTATATAATGTCTAAACTTATTGATTGCATGAACAACATCTAAGAACTCTTTTTCAATCACAGTATAGTTCAACTCAGTGGGAGTTAAATTTTTACTGGTATAGTAAATGGCATAAGGAACTAAATCTTTTTGACCCAACACAGCCCCTAGAGCTGTATCTGAAGCATCTATAGAAATATGGAAAGGAAGTTTCCATTTTGGTCCTCTCAAAATGGGTGCTTCAGATATTCTTGTTTTCAAAGTTTCAAATGCTGATTGACAATCAGGATCCCATTTGAATTCACAATCTTTTGTAAACAATTTGAAGAGTGGAGATGCTATTTTAGTGAATTTTTCTATAAATCTTCTATAGTACCCAGTAAATCCCAGAAAACTTCTAACATCCTTTTGACAATTTAGAATAGGCAACTTGGAGATGACTTCAACTTTTGATCTAGCAACTTTAATCCCATCCCCTGAAATGTGATGTCCCAAAACAATACCTTTAGTAAACATCATAAAGCATTTTTCATGACTTAATGAAAGGTTTGTTTCTTTACATCTTATAAGGAATTTTTCCAAATTCTCTAATGCCTCTTCAAATGAATTACCATAAACTGTAAAATCATCCATATAAACCTCTACACAAACATGGATTAGATAAGAAAAAATTCCTAGTATTGCTCTTTGGAATGTTGTGGGTGCATTACGTAATCCAAAAGGAGGCACTTGATAAGCAAAAGTTCCCCATGGACAGGTAAATGTGGTCTTATCTTGATCTTCAGGTGCTACCTGAATTTGATTATAGCCACTAAAACCATCCAGAAATGAAAAGTACTTTTTGCCTGCTAATGTATCTAATACTTGATCGATAAAGGGCAAAGGAAAGTGATCCTTCAAAGTTTCTTTATTCAATTCCCTGTAATCAATGCATACCCTCCATTTACCATTCTTTTTAGGTACTATAACCAAAGGAGAAACCCATCGGCTATCTGAAATTGGATAAATGAAGTTTACATTGAGTAGTTTTTGGAGCTCTTCTTTCACTATCTCCCTAAGGTTTGGATTCATCCTTCTCTGAGGTTGTCTGATTGGTCTACTATTTCCTCGATGTATATGTGATGAATGCAAGTCTTAGGGTCAATACCTTTCATATCAGTATACTCCCATGCAAATGCAGTAGAATGTTTTCCCAAGATTTTGGTTAGCTCTTCCTGGTGTGACTTTCCAAAATTTTTATTGATATTCAATGTTTTACCTGGAAAAATCTCAATGGTGGAACTACCGAACTCTTCCATAGAGTAAAAAGACATTTGTCTTGATGATAAGTACTCAATGTCAGAATCTAACTGAAATTGTGTGTGGTCATATTCTGAAGATATTTCAAAGTTTTCTAATATGTTCAGAATTTGACTATCTTCACTGATTTCAGAAATGGTAAAGACAGGTTGTATAGTGTCCTCATCATCGACCCATTCATTATCTCCTACTTCTATAATTGCTTTTGCTGGAGGATACAAATTGAACTTCTTTGTTGAATTACCATCAGAAATGTACATATCTCCAGATCTACAACTAATGAAAGCATCAGTTGTGGCTAGCCAAAGTATTCCTAAGATGAGTGGGTGCCCTCCTAAATTACTCTTGGGAGTCAAAATCATGAAATCTATTGGATATTCCCAAGAATCTAAGGAGACTGAAATATATTCTAATACACCATCTGGTTTGATTATTGATCGATCTGCAAGTTGCAGTAAGGTAGGTGTAAAAAGAAGATTAGGAAGTTTAAGTTGTTCCATAGTCTGTCTACTCATAATGTTGATAGCAGCCCCTAAGTCAATCAAAGTGTTTGGAATTTCTATCCCATTTATATGTGTCTTGACAATTGGACTATTGGGGTCTACATACTTCTGCATGGTAATTTTTCCCATCATGATGTCTGCAATTTTTCCTACCAGGTGTATTCTTCTTGTATTTCTTGGTTTCCTTCCTGGTCTTTTGAGACTCAACTCCTTTATTGTTTTTGCTAGAATAGGAATCTCTCTAATGGCTTGTAGCAAGGGAATATTGATACAGACATTCTTTAATTCATCTAGGAAATCATAGTCAGGCAACAAGATTTGTTTTTCCACCGCTTTGTCAATTTATAATCTTTCAAGGAAAGGAGGTGTGGATGAAGATGCAGGTTGCTCAAATATAGGAGTTGTAGGGGTTGACTCTTTTTCTTTTTCTTTTTGAGTGTTTGGGTTTTGAAGGGATGCTTCAGAACCTTTATTGACTTTAAGAGAATCTTCCTCAGAAGTACTTTGCTTTTGAGCATATATAGAAGGTTTTTCTAAAACTCTACCAGACCTGAGTTGTACATCATTAAGAGGAACAATCATATAGGTAGGAAATTGTTGTCCTTCTAATATGTAAGCATTCTGAGGATTTTTGTTATTAGGATTTGGCAATGGCTGGGTTGGTAGTTGATTTGTCTTTTGTTGAAATGGAAGCAAGAGTTGGGAATTTTGTTGTGGAAGTTGTTGTTGTTGTGGAAATGGCAATGAAAGTTGTGGGTTTTGATTTGGAAGTTGTGGGGCTTGTTGATTTTGAAAATATGGAGGATATTGATAAAATTGAGCAAATCTCCCATAAGGATTTTGCATACCTTGTGCCCATGATTGATATGGATTTTGAGATTAGGGCCAAGGTTGTTGCCAAGAATTCCAATTTGGCGGGAACTGAAAGTTCATAGGATTGTTAAATCCTTGATTTTGTTGTCCTTGCCAAGGTCTTCTTGAAACAAAACAAAGGGATTCTACTGAATTTGGATCTTCTTGAAAGACAGCTTTGAGCCCAGGAATTGAAGGACAATCCTTGGTCTCATGATTTTCTGAGAAAATCACACATGTTTCTACAACTTTTGCATCCAAGGGACATTCCCTTAGAGCATGTTTCTTTCTGCATTTTGGACAAAAGATGGCTAAGGCTTCGGCTTCTACTTTCTGCTTGTTTTTTATTTTAAGGGTGTCTAATTGTTCACTAAGGCTCCCTAGAATATCAATTTTGAACTCATCAAGCATATTTCCAATCTCTGCCCTACTTATTGAACTAGTTGTAGACTTGTTTGCTCTAATCAGAGAAGGATCTCTAGGCCCTTTTCCCATTTTATATTTTCCCCTCAAGAGATGAACACATAGTTCTGCTATGTCATGAAGTGGAAGTTGAGAAATATCTGCCTTCCCCATCATGTTTAAAATATCTATCCATTCATCTCTAATGGCTTTTAATAGAAGGGCTTTCAAGGTCTCCTCATCTAAGTTACTCATTTTTGCTCTTTTCAAGTTGTATTGGAATCTTTCAAGTAAATCCTCCAAGTTTTCATCTTCTTTTTGCACCATTTTTAATACCTCATCCTTATGGTTGGTGGGCATGCAATAGTCCAGGTATCTATCCAGAAATGTTTGTTTCATATCATTCCAAGTCCTAATAGATTGAGTGACTAATCCCATGAACCATTTCAAAGCAGCTCCTTTCAATGTTGAAGGAAACAGTTTGAGTTTTTGAGAGTCTTCCATGTAGTCATAGGTTCGGCACAAGACTTCAAACTCAAATAGAAATGTCTCGGGATCCTCACTTCTCAACCCATGAAAGTTGGGAGGACAGATGGTGAAATATTTTTCATTGTTGTATGAGCTTCCTCATCAGCTATAGGGAATCCAAATGAGTTATCTCCATCCCTATTTCCCCCGTTGTTGCCTCTGCCTCCTCCATTATTTCCTTCTCCTCTACCTCTACCTCTACCTCTACCCCCTCCTCCAAATCCATCTACTACTTCCTCTGTCATGATAGTTTCTTCAGAGTCCTCAGAGTCCTCTGGTTCTTCTATTAATGGCGAACGAGGAAGAATTTCTCCCTCCTCTTCTTCAGGTGATTCTACTTCTTTGATTACAATGTGTTCTCCTGTAGAAGTGAAGAAAGGTTCTTCTTCTAGATCAGATTTGATGGGTAATGTGGGAGAGTCTCCTAATTCAGCTATTGCCCCTTGAATTCCAGGAATCCTAAGGCTGGGAGTGTGAGTTTGAGATGATGGAGGTGTATCTTGTCTATGCCTTGAAGTAGCTGGAGTTGTAAAAATTGAACTCTTGGCCCTAGCTATAAACCTTCCCCTAAAATCTCTTGCTCTATGCATGTCATTTTTTTATTATTTTTATCTTCAAGTCGGGCTAATAATTCTCTTTCTGATCTTCCAGATCACACTAGGTGCAAGAAGAGAGCATACTCAAGAAATTATTGAACCAATAACTCTCTTTTATGATCCTCCAGATCACACTAGGTGCAAGAGGAGAGCATACTTTGAGAAGTTATCAATTTTCCCTTCTTTGATTTTTTTTTTTAAGAAATTGGCTACCTAGTTACACTTCCCTGGCAACGGCGCAAAAATGTTTGGTCAATTTAGAGTGTCATAAATTGCTATATTAATTGTCAATTTGGGAGTTGTAAACTGTTGAAATGTGGCACAGTATATGTGCAAGATAACCTACTTCTTACTTTTTGTCGTTTTTGATTTTTTTTATTTTGTTTTGGGGGTTTTTATCTTCGTTTATCTCCTGATGTGGAATGGAAATTCTAAAAGACAAGTATGGATATGAATTTTCAAGGCAATTATGTCCTTTATAATGATTTCCCAAAACTTCAAACTTTAGAGGGTCTTAGAACATACTAATGATGAAATAACTTCTCAAAAGAAAATGAAAATATGCCACTATTATAATCAAACAAACAGTGAACTATTGATCATGAAACCATTATCCCTGCTACTGTCTAAATACGAAAGAAATGAATTAAGCTACTGTACTCAAAGAAATCCAAAAATTGCAAGCAAAGTAAAGCTAAAATCAAATTACATCAATTCATATTCTGACCCCTCGCCAGTTAGTCTCGCTATGGCTTTCGGAGCTAATCATCAACAACTTGAGAAATCTGATATCTAATTGCAAAAAAGTAATCTTAAAATCAAATCACATCAATTCATAGTCTGACCCCTCGCCAGTTAGTCTCGCTATGGCTTTCGGAGGTGATCATCAATAACTTGAGCAATCTGATATCTAAGCTATCTAATAAAGCCAATGAACAAAACTAAAATAAACAAAACAAAACTGGAATTAAAAGCTAAGAAAAGTAAGTCAGCAGAAAGACTGATTCCATGTCATTAGTCATTGTGAAAATTATATGCAAATGCCCAGACTACCTACTGTAATCTGGAACATACACACTGATCAGCGTTAACAGCAATGTACAAATCATGTAAAATTATGAACAAGAATGAAGCGTTAGTACCATAGTAAATGAAATGTACATAAGTGAATAACTGTGGAATATATGTAACAGAGTTAAAGAAACACTACATAAATCTGTATAGCAACAAAAGAACAAAACCTCAGCATGTGCAGGGGCCCTCTGCACAACCTCGGGCAACAGCTATCAATCAAGAATTATGCTCAAAAACAGAGTCTTCTCATTTATTTCAAAATGCAGTCATAACAACGAAACTAGTGTCACGGCACAGTGGGTTTTTTAACAGCAAAAATATATTCAAAAGACTAACTACTATGCGTATAGAAACGCATTATTTATAGCAAAAGTTTACATAACTGTTTTCCTATAAACTACGCTGACAGAGGACACGTGAACGACAGCGTCCACGGATCTAGCATCATGGCTGCCGAGATGATGCAATCTATTGAAGATGGCTTGTTGGATTTACATCGTGGGCAGCCTACAGGTGTCAGCGTGTTTCCAGAAATCTAGAAACGGCCAAGAAAATCTTTCACATGCTTGGAAACGGAGTCCTGTTACCGTAGGACTCTTCTGTTTGACCACCGTTTGACCACCGTTGACCATGGCCTCCTCTGATGAGTCCGACTGAGCCAATAGGACTCAGTCCATGTCCACGTCATTTCCAACTTGCCCATGTGGCTCGCTTTTCCTGAAGACACCTGCAATGTAGACTTTAACAAAAGCAGCTACGGAAAGTTGAAGCAGCTGCGGAAAGTTGAAGTAGCTGCGAAAAGTGACAGGATTCCGCAGCTCAATGAGAAAAAATCTACTTCAAACAACAGACACAAAACATAGTTAAAAACCACTTTAAATGCTCTTTTATAATTAATATGCAATGTTGTTGATAGCTTAGGAGGTCCAGGTGAATGGAAAGAGTCTAGGAAAGTGTATAGGAAAGATGCAAGTTCAGGGTTCAACACTAAGATGGATGGTTTAAAGAAATCTATGGAAGGTAAGATGGACGACGTGGAAAATAAGATGGATGGTTTAAAGAAAGGCATGGAAGCTAAGATGAATTACGTGCAAGCTAATATGGATGGTTTGGAAGCTAAGATGAATGACGTGGAAGCTAAGATGGCAGGAAAAATGGAAGATTTGAAGATAGATTTGACAAAGTTTCCACAATAAATGCTTACCGATGGTGAAAGGGTAGTAAAGGTAACTCATGATGAGAACAAAAGAAATGTTAATCATGATTTCATAGACTCTAACATTGGATTGAAGACACACCATGTTCCAAAGATCGATATGAGTAAGTTTGATGGTAAGGATCCCGTAACATGGATACTATAGATGAAGCAATATTTCAATCTCCATAATGTGAAAAACACACAAAAGGTACGCCTTGCAACTTTATATTTGAAACCAAATCAGTTTGTATGGTATCGATGGCTTTGCTCTCGTAAACAAATTGTCACTTGGGCAATTTTTACGGAAGAAATGATAGCACATTATGAGGATACAAAAAGAAACACCTTTTTTAGCCAATTGATAAATCTAAAACAAAAGGGTTCAATGATGGAGCACATTAAGGACTTCCAAAAATTTGAATATAAGGGTAAAACATATTCTAGAGGAGCATAGGATTTATTTGTTCGTAGGGAATTTAAAGGATAACATCCAACATGAGGTTTTCCTTTGCGAACATGTTTCATTGGAGAAGGCATTTAGGTTAGCAAGAAAAATGGAAAGCAAAATTATGGTAACCAGGAAGCCTACCACTCACAATTATAAAGATGGAAGTGTTGTTGCCCCTAGGCTTCCACAACCTACAAGGTTGGCACCACAACAATTGGAAGAAAAAAGAGCAAAAGGGCTTTGTTACAGTTGCGATAGCAAATACACTAAAGGTCATAAGTGTGCTGAGGAGAAATTATTTTACATAGATTGTGAAGAGGAGGAAGGAAAGGAACAAGAAACGTCAAAAAAAGAGGATATACACAAGGAACAAACCCTAGAGAAAGAAGAAATGCAGCTGCCCATATCTTGTAATGCATTGGCAGGAATTACCACTCCTCAAACTATCAAGATAGAAGGACATATCAAGAAGAAAAAGGTAATAATGTTTATTGATTTGGCCAGTACCCATAATCTTATTCATTGTAAGATAGCCAAGGAATTGAATTGCTTCCTATATCCAACACCAAAGTGTCAAATCATGGTTACAAGTGGAGGCACTATAAATTGCTCTGTAAAGTGCCATAATATCAAGCTATCCATGGCAGAATATGTAATGAATATCCCAATGCTTTCCATTCCAATGGGTGGTGTTGATGTTATACTAGGAGTCTAATGGCTACAATCCTTGGGTACAATTGCTTTTAATTTTCAAGAACTTTTCACAAAATTTTGTTCGGAAGGAAAGGAAGTTGAATTAAGGGGTATCGCAGGGAAACCGGGAAAGATAATCAGCTCTAACAGAGTGACAAAGCTTCTAAAAAAAGAAAAATGAGGCGTAATTGCATAATTATGTTCACTAGAGGTTCCCACATCGAAATCATCTATTTCTCTAGATCTCCAAAAAGTCTTGGACAATCATTCCAAGGTATTTGAGACTCCCAAAGGCCTCCCACCTATTCATGATCATGCTATTCATTTGGTTCCAGGTAGTGTTCCTCCAAACATCAGGCCTTACAGATATCCCTATGCCCAAAAGAGTGAAATTGAACGTATGGTTGCAGAAATCCTAGAGGCTGGTATAATTTAACCTAGTAAAATTTCTTTCTCTGCTCCAGTAGTATTGGTGCACAAGAAGGATGGATCATGGCACATGTGTCCGGATTATAGGGAGCTCAACAATCTTACTATTGAAGATAAATTTTCCATTCCTATCATTGACGAATTATTAGATGAATTACATAGATCAATTTATTTCACCAAGTTGGATCTTCGTTGAGGATATCATCAAATCATAATGAATACTGAAGACATTCCTAAAACAACATTTACAACTCATGAGGGTCATTACGAGTTTCTGGTCATGCCTTTTGGCCTTACCAATTTACCTTCTACATTTCAAGGTTTGATGAATTCCATTTTCAAACCCTTCCTCAGAAAATTTGTGTTAGTGTTTTTTAATGATATAGTATCTACATCAAGTCTTGGAAGGATCATATTGAACATGTTGACAGGGTTCTCAAGCTATTGGAGGAGAAACAATAATATGCAAAAATCTCCAAATGTTTCTTTGGAGTACAAGAGGTGGAATATTTGGGTCATATTGTATCTCATGAAGGTGTTAAGGTAGACCCTAGAAAAATTAAAGCCATTAAGGAATGGAAAATCCCCACATCCATAAAGCATCTGTGAGGATTTCTCGGGTTGACAGGGTATTATTGCAACTTTGTTAAGAATTATGGGAGAATAGCATCACCTCTAACAACATTATTGAAGAAAGATGCATTTTCATGGACTCCAGAATCAACAAAGGCCTTTGAACATATTAAAGAGGCAATGTGCCAAGCACCAGTCTTAGCTACACCGGACTTCACAAAAACCTTTACCATGGAATGTGATGCCTCAAGAAATGGAATTGGTGTTGTTTTAATGCAAGAAGAAAGACCCATTGCTTTTGAAAGTCGTTTAATCAAAGGAAGGTATTTACACAAAGCTATTTATGAGAAGGAAATGTTGGCAATACTACATGCACTTAAGAAATGGCGACCTTACCTAATGGGAAGACACTTCAAGGTAAAAACAAATCATGATAGTCTTCAATACTTTTTAGAACAAAGATTATATTCAGAAGAACAACAAAAATGGGTTACGAAGATGTTGGGTTATGCCTTTGAAATCATATACAAAAAAGGGAAGCGAAATGTTGTGGCAGATGCACTCTCAAGAAAGGATGAGGATGTGGAAGTATTGCTTTGTGCCATTTCTATTATCCAACCAAATTGGATAAACGAAGCAAGGGATGAATGGAAGAATGATGAAGAAGTGTGGGCACTCATTCAAAAGTTACAACAAGATCCAAGTACATCTGATACATTTAGCTGGAAATATGATTCATTATGGTACAAAGATCGCTTATACCTATGTAAGAATTCTCCACTCAAACAAAAGACTCTTATGGAATTGCACACTTATCCCTTAGGAGGGAACTCAGTATTTTTAAAAACTTACCACATGGTTAAGAATGATTTTTTTTGGGATGGCCTTAAATTAGATATTTAAAAGTTTGTGGCAGAATGTTTGGTTTTCCAACAAAATAAAGTTGAAACAATTAAGACTCCAGGTCTATTACAACCTTTATCCATTCCAAGCCAACATTGGGAGGAGGTTTTAATGGATTTGATCATAGGTATACCCAAGTCCGAAGGAAAGAGTGTCATCATGGTGATAGTTGATAGACTTACCAATTATGCACACTTTTGTGCATTATATTATCCATTTAAAGCCAGTACAGTTTATACTGCATTTATGGAAACAATTCAAAATCTACATGGAAATCCAAAGATTATTGTAAGCGACAGAGATCCCATTTTCACTGGAAATTTTTGGACAAAATTATTTTCTTGTCTCAGTACTCAGTTAGCTCATACGTCATCATATCATCCTCAATCTGATGCGAAAACTAAGATAGTAAACAAATGTTTGGAAGGATATCTTTGTTGCTTTGTCTTTGATAAACATACACAATGGGTCAAATGGTTGCCTCTGGTTGAATGGTGCTATAACACTTCCTTCCATACTGCAGCAAAAATGACCCCATTTATGGCACTTTATGGATATCATCCACCATCCATCAGATCATATTTAAGAGAAAATTCTAAGGTTTAAGTAGTGGAAGATCACATCGAGCATCAACAACAAGTTCTCCAACTCTTAAAGGATAACCTCACTTTGGCATAAAATAGAATGAAACAATATGAATATCAACATCGCGGCGAAAGAAGTTTTGATGTAGGTGACTAGGTATTCTTACGGCTACAACCATATAAACAAATGTCCCTCAAGCAAGCTAAGAAGGATAATAAATTATCACCAAAGTATTATGGTCCATACAAGGTGTTGCAAAAGATTGGTACTATGGCATACAAATTGGAGCTTCCTGCAACTTCTCGAGTGCACCTAGTTTTCCATATTACATGTTTAAAGAAATTTATAGGTGGAAGCTCCCCATTCAAACAATATTGCCAGAGCTTGACAAGGAAGGAAAAATCATATTAGAACTTGAATAAGTCATAGAAACAAGAACTTGACAGCTACGAAATTGATCAATTTCGAAGTATCTCATCAAGTGGAAGAACTTACCCATTGAAGATTCCACATGGTAGGATGAGAATTTTATACAGAAGCATCCAGAACTACTCAAGCATTGAGGACAACACTTTTTTGAAGGAGAGGGGCATGTTAGGTCCCTATAATATTAGTTATTCCCCCATTAATATTGTCATTGTAGCCCTTATTGTAATTATTGTTCCCCTATTGTCCTCATATTGTTATTAGTGTGCCCCATAGAAGCCCACTATTGTTATTGTTGTGCCCTTCTATGATTATTGTTATGTTGAATTTAATTATATTGTGACCCCTTAGACTCCTACATATAGAAAGGAGGATTAGTCATTTGTATCATCCAAGAATTGTTCATTTGTGTAATGTAAAGGAGCTTTCCCCCTCGAAGAGGCTGATTTCTAAGGCGTTGATCTATCTTTTCTATCATTTTGTGAGCTTGTTTCATAACATTTATCTTAGGGTTTATATGCCTTTAGTTTATAATATTAATCCCATGGATTTAATATTATTCCTTTGGGTTTATAATCCCTTGGGCTCTTAGTATTAATCCCTTTGTTTTATTATACCCTTTAGTTTATAATATCAATCCCTTGGGTTTATCTATCTAAGGGTTCGTTTTCTTAGGGTATACAAATATTCATAGGGTTTATAATATTAATCCTTGCATTTAATATAAATTTGCGTGGTTTATCATCATGGTCAACCGTGGTCCAACATGACATTGTAACAAATATTTTCTCAATATGAAAATCGACCATGGTCCAACATCGCATTGTGACAAAGATTGTCTCCATATAGAAATAAATCATGGTCAACCATGGTCCAACATCACATTGTGACAAAGATTGTCTCAATACGAAAATCAACCATGGTTGAATGTCACATTGTGACAAATATTGCCTCGATATGAAAATCAACAATGGTTAATCATTTTCAACCATCGTCAACCATGGTCTCCATATGAAAAGGAACCATGTTCAACCATATTTAATTTAGGGTTTAAAATATTTATCTTAGGGTTTATGTACCTTGGATTTATAAGCATTGTCAACTATGGTCAAATATTTTCAACCATCATCACCCATGGCCAATCATGGTCAACCATAGTTCAATGTCGCATTGTGACAAATATTGTCTCAATATGAAAATTAACAATTGTCAACCATGGTCTAATGGCTCATTGTGACAAAGATTGACGGAATATGAAATTAACCCTGGTAAACCATGGTCAACCATGTTTATTGTAGGTTTTATAGTATTTATCTTTGGGTTTATATACCTTAGGTTTATAATATTAAACCCTTGTGTTTAATAATATTGCTTTGGGTTTATAATCGCTTCGACTTTTAGTATTAATCCCTTGTGATTATTATACCCTTGGGTTTATTAATCTAATGGTTTGTTTTCCTAGGGCATAATATTATTCATAGGGTTTATAATATTAATCCTTGGGTTTAATATAAATCCGGTTGGTTTATAATCATGGTCAAACGTGACATTGTGGCAACATTTTTCTCAATAGGAAAATCAACCATGGTCGAACGTCGCATTTTCACAAAGATTGTCTCCATATGAAAATAAATCATGATCAACCATGGTCCAACATTGCATTGTGACAAAGATTGTCTAATTATGAAAATAAACCATGGTTGAACGTCACATTGTGACAAAGATTGTCTCAATATGAAAATCAACCTTGGTTAGCCATTACCAACCATTGTCAACCATGGTATCAATATGAAAATGAACCATGGTCAACCATGCTTATTTTATGGTTTAAAATATTTATCTTAGGGTTGATATACCTTGGTTTGAAAATCATTGTCAACCATGGTCAAACATTGTTAACCATGGTCAAACATTGTCAATCATGGTCAACCATGGTCGAATGTCACATTGTGACAAATATTTTCTCAATATGAAAATTAACAATGGTCAAACATGGTCTAACGTCGCATTGTGAAAAAAATTGTCTGAATATGAAAATTAACCCTGGTAAACCATGCTCAACCATGCTCAACCATGTTTAGGGTTTGTCGTATTTATCTTAGGGTTATATACCTAGGGTTTAATACTATTAACTTATAATAGTAGCAATTATAATCAATAACAATAATCTTAATAATACAATTATTTAGTAATAATAATTACGCTGTAAGGCATTCCCTTGTGAAATGAAGTACCTCTGATGTCACGTGTACAATTGTGGGACGTTGATTTCAATGTTAGACGATTGGAATAACGTCTACCATCAGATTAAAATCGGGTATTTTCCGTTATAATTTGGTACGGTGATCAAATTAAAATCTGGTATTCAGTTATAATCTGGTACAAAGATATTCAACGCGCTGCAGGAAGACGAAAAGAGTCCAGGACAGCACAATATGTAGGGCAATTTAATAGAATGGCAGAGACATGCTAGTGTGACGTTGCTATCTCTGTCTTCATATTCATCGCATGTTACAGTTATGCAAGCTTTGCACTGGCTAGTTTTAGTCCCAACTCCATTTTTGTACTGCGCAAAGCATGGTGAGGGTATTTATATACCGTTGGAAATTGAATGTTTTTGAGTCCTGTGTTCTGGCAGGTATTAATTTCTCTTTTATTCTGTTTGGTTTTTGTTGTAGTATATCTCTGATTTTTCACGTTGGGCATCTGCACACTATGACACATGGCAAGAGTTCTCTGCGTCACTGGTTTGATTTTCATCGCAACAACTGTTATGAGATGAAAATTGTACACTGTCTGCAGACACTGCTACGAAGAGTGTCCCATTACTTCAATTTTGGGGACTTGATTTCCTGCTTGTACAGTAATGGAGGACAAGGCTGAGTTTTTCAACGGAAATACAACACAAACAACATTGACGCTCTGGCAGCATGAATGAGGTGAACTGCTCCGAGGCTTCACAAAAACAAACTGCAGATTTCACCTAATATATTTGCAGTTTCGGAAATAAAGAGAACAAGCACGGAAGAATTGAAGTCGATGAAAGAAGGGTAGGGGATATATCCACAGGAAGGAGGTAAACCGATTGTTTATTCTACTATTCATATTTATCTGTTTGGAAAAGAGATATTAAAAGAGAGCAGAGGTAAACCGGTTTTTTACTCTACTTCTCATATTTATCTATTTGGAAAAGAGATATTTATGCCCTGTATCGATGGTTGGCTTTTTTGGAAACTTATTAGCAGCCTCACCCTTTTTTTTAAACCGCTGGGCTCATGCTCTATTTAGTCATGTGTTCTATCGTCAAAAACTGTGGATGTACATAATTCACCTCTAGGTTTTGTTACCCACTATTTTAACTTTATAGCGTGGATATCTGTTTATGCTATAATTTGAAAATGGTTTGTTTGTGTGAGTTTTTTCAATTTAACTTTTACGCTGAAGAATTGCAATTCTAATAATTTAATAAAAATCTGACTAAATTTACACAATCTTAAATTTACCTTGATATTAATGAAATTTTATAAGTTATTCTTCCCTAACATTTTATTTTCATATCTTGGTTGAAAAAGAAACATTGAGTTGATTTAACCATGAATTCTTTTCACAAATTTTCACATAATCTTTTAATTCCAAGAAGATTTAAGCCTTTCACCTATGCTCAATCTCAATGTTGGGTTATCTAGTTGGGTAAAGATTATAAGGAAATTATTCTACTAATTCAAAGCTTATAAATTATTATTTATTTCAAAATTATAATAAGTTTATAGATAAATGTATTTCAATTTTAGTTTGTAAAAAAAATATTTAAATTTTAGTTAACATTGTAGAGTTGATTTAACCATGAAATGTTTTCACAAATTTTCACATAACCTCTTAATTCCAAGAAGATTTAACCCTTTATTTTCATATCTTGATTGAAAAAGAAACATTGAGTTGATTTAACCATGAATTTTTTTCTCAAATTTTCACATAATCTCTTAATTCCAAGAAGATTTAAGCCTTTCACCTATGCTCAATCTCAATGTTGGGTTATCTAGCTGGGTAAAGATTATAAGAAAATTATTCTACTAATTCAAAGCTTATAAATTATTATTTATTTCAAAATTATAATAAATTTATAGATAAATGTATTTCAATTTTAATTTGGAAAAAAAATATTTAAATTTTAGTTAACATTGTAAAGTTAATTTAACCATGAAATGTTTTCACAAATTTTCACATAACCTCTTAATTCCAAGAAGATTTAACCCTTTCACCTGAGCTCACTTTCAATGTTGGGTTATCTACCAATTCACATAATAATTACATTTATGATAATAAAATTCATTCCATGTTCACAACAAACATCAAATTCTAACTATGAATTAAAATATTTTTGTATAAGTTTTTATTTAAAATTTGTATTTTATTGAACATCACATATAAATATTATAAATACAACCGTATAAGTTTTATCTTAATTATACAATCAATTCGTCAAGAAAATGTCTGTAAAAGTTATTTTAATTGACCTAAATCTCTCAAATCTCACTAATTAACAATTATCCAATTCACATAATAATTACCTTTATGATAATAAAATTCATTCCATGTTCACAACAAACATCAAATTCTAACTATGAATCAAAATATTTTTGTATAAATTTTTATTTAAAATATACTGAATGTATCTGGACCAAACACTAAAGTAAAAGTTATTTTAATTGAATGTATCTCAACCAAACACTAAAGTTAAAGTTATTTTAAGAATTTTCACATAATCTTTTAATTCCAAGAAGATTTAAGCCTTTCACCTATGCTCAATCTCAATGTTGGGTTATCTAGTTGGGTAAAGATTATAAGGAAATTATTCTACTAATTCAAAGCTTATAAATTATTATTTATTTCAAAATTATAATAAATTTATAGATAAATGTATTTCAATTTTAGTTTGGAAAAAAAATATTTAAATTTTAGTTAACATTGTAGAGTTGATTTAACCATGAAATGTTTTCACAAATTTTCACATAACCTCTTAATTCCAAGAAGATTTAACCCTTTATTTTCATATCTTTATTTTCATATCTTGGTTGAAAAAGAAACATTGAGTTGATTTAACCATGAATTTTTTTCACAAATTTTCACATAATCTTTTAATTCCAAGAAGATTTAAGCCTTTCACCTATGCTCAATCTCAATGTTGGGTTATCTAGCTGGGTAAAGATTATAAGAAAATTATTCTACTAATTCAAAGCTTATAAATTATTATTTATTTCAAAATTATAATAAATTTATAGATAAATGTATTTCAATTTTAGTTTGGAAAAAAAATATTTAAATTTTAGTTAACATTATAGAGTTAATTTAACCATGAAATGTTTTCACAAATTTTCACATAAACTCTTAATTCCAAGAAGATTTAACCCTTTCACCTATGCTCACTTTCAATGTTGGGTTATCTACCAATTCACATAATAATTACATTTATGATAATAAAATTCATTCCATGTTCACAACAAACATCAAATTCTAACTATGAATTAAAATATTTTTGTATAACTTTTTATTTAAAATTTGTATTTTATTGAACATCACATATAAATATTATAAATACAACCGTATAAGTTTTATCTTAATTATACAATCAATTCGTCGAGAAAATATCTCAACCAAACACTAAAGTAAAAGTTATTTTAATTGACCTAAATCTCTCAAATCTGACTAATTAACAATTAACCAATTCACATAATAATTACCTTTATGATAATAAAATTCATTCCATGTTCACAACAAACATCAAATTCTAACTATGAATCAAAATATTTTTGTATAAATTTTTATTTAAAATATACTGAATGTATCTCAACCAAACACTAAAGTAAAAGTTATTTTAATTGAATGTATCTCAACCAAACACTAAAGTAAAGTTATTTTAATTGACCTAATCTGACTAATTAACAATTAACCAATTCACATAATAATTACCTTTATGATAATAAAATTCATTCCATGTTCACAACAAACATCAAATTCTAACTATGAATCAAAATATTTTTGTATAAATTTTTATTTAAAATATACTGAATGTATAAGGAGAATGAGATTTAGTTCTCTGAAAAATATTTCATTATAAAAATAGAGATTGTTTGTGTGATTATTTATTTATTTTTATTATTTATTATTTATTATTTTATTTTATTTTTTCTTTTCTGAAAAATATTTCATTATAAAAATAGAGATTGTTTGTGTGATATTTTTTTTATTTAGAATCCAATCATGAAATATCGGATATCTCCAACCTGCATTTTGATAAAATACTTCGTTGTTCAGTAAAAATATGTTAATGGCTAGATCTTCTTGGCATATTGACATCGATCTCATGTATATTGTCAATATGATAGGAAGATCTTGACATTAAGAGATTTTTAAAAACTCCTAGATTAGTTGAGGAATTGGTAAAATCTTAATCTTTGTCAATATGACAGGAAGTTCTTAAGAGATTTTTAAAAGCTTCTAGATTAGTTAACTAAACTAGCCATAGTCTACAAATAACAAACTTCATACTTCTTCTGTCAAATTTGGATATAATTTTCCTTAACTGTGAAATTTACATAAACACCTAATAAAATATCAAACTTCATTACAGTTTAAGCTCCAAATTCCATAGTAGGCCCAACATGGAATCAACACATCAAGAAAACAAATATCATAACTAGAAAACAATGACACTTTATGCTTGTATATTAAGTAAAGAATCACCATCGTTGACATCGGATATTTGTTTTCCTGAAATGAATGAGATTCATTTTTACATCCCACTTATACTAAAACAATATTTTCTATGAAAGAAATCAAATTCATTTTTATACTAATGATAGAGTGAAGTGAGGTTCAAAGAATTTCCTCATGGAGGATCTCAAACTCCTAAAGGATTTGTGGACTAAAACTTCAAGTGAGTGGCTGAATAATTCTCAACTTTAATCACCTCATCTAATTGTTAGTATGTGCCAAAATCAATATCATGCAATAAATATAAGTGATACCAAAACTAATTTTTTCAATTAAATGTGAAGGCCAACAAAAAGACTCCCTTTGTAATAAGAAAATATGTTAATGTGAACTTATAATGTGCTTAGGTGACTTAAATTTGCTTATCAATAAAGAGACCTTTAACTAAAAAATGTTTTGTTGTTATACAATATACTTGATTGAAAGATATCAGGCAGATTATTGCCACCCCATAAGAATGAATGCATTAATTATCAACGTAGCATGACTGCCCCCATGTAGTTTAATGCATGCCAAGATTGAATGCAGTTTAAGGGGTGACTCTTGCCACCCCATAACAATGAATGCATTAATTATCAACGTGGCATGACTGCCCCCATGCAGTTTAATGCATGCCAAGATTGAGGATGTTAGGACAT
This sequence comes from Pinus tabuliformis, assembly GCA_031772625.1. Lineage (NCBI taxonomy): Eukaryota > Viridiplantae > Streptophyta > Pinopsida > Pinales > Pinaceae > Pinus > Pinus tabuliformis. The sequence continues at coordinate 200,241,138 of CM062820.1, read as the reverse complement.
TCTTCTTATGAGGCAGAGATGTCTTTTTGCATAAGCACCAATCAATCTATATTTCTTTGTTTGACAATTTTTTGTTCTTAGTAGATATATCCACTGTGGTGTGGGCATTGTCAAGCATTAGAGCCTACATATAATATAATTGCATTATCGATGTGATTCTTGCCACCCCATAACAATGAATGCATTAATTATCGATGTGGGATGACTACCCCCATGCAGTTTAATGCATGCCAAGATTGAGGATGTCAGGACATTCTTCTTATGAGGCATAGGTGTTTTTTTTGCAGAAGCACCAATCAACCTATATTTCTTTGTTTGAAAATTTTTTGTTCTTAGTAGATATATCCACTATGATGTGAGCATTTTCAAGCATTAGAACCTACATATAATAAAATTGCAAAGCAGATTCATGAGATTGAATCCCTTGTCGATGGATCCCCATGTAGAATGGTGCAAGCTCATAAGTGAGATTGAATCCCTTGTAGATGGATCCTCATGTAGAATGGTGCAAGCTCATAACTTTTCCAAAGAATGTGGATTGAACAATGTAAAGCAAAAATTGAAAATTATTTGCTTAGAAGGTACAAAAATTCACATGTACAATTTTATTTTATTTTTTCATCTATCAGATATTTTATTTTGTTTGATTAACTTAACTGTAATTATGAAATAGATGTATGACACCAATCCTTCTCCTCCATTGTATCTTGACATACAATAATGCAAAAATCAACACATTTAGAATCAAATTATGTGAAGGTAGAATGTAAAAGTCCATAAGCTTTTGGTCAAGTGAGATAGTTCAATATTGAAAAATGGTCAAAATTGACTATGAGAGCAGAAATAGATATGCACTAAACCTGCCTGGAAGGAAATAATCTTAGCATATTAGTATCAAATGTACACTTTGCAACCTTTTTCACTTTTTGCAAATAATTTTTTCTTTTTTAGTCATAAAAAGTATTTTGCATTTATTTATAGGCCCCTTCGTGGTCAAATACATAGTCAAGTCCCCCAGAATAAAGGAATGCGCATGGATGCTACCATGAGAGTTCACCATGGTACCTCTAAATAGTGAATTAAAGTTTCTATGTTAGCTAAAATACTTAGTTAATCAATTCTCAACAAAAGAATCTACTTCTCTCCTATCAAACAATGTAAAGTTGTTTAGATCGACTCAAGATCCTCACACAACCACCAACAAGACATGTGAACACATTTTTGGTGCCTTTGATAATTACCTCCCATTCATGTCTATTTTCCTCCATTTTCTTACTTCTTTATAAATGAATATCTAAACAATAGTGTTTTTAAAAACATCAACTAGCTTTATTGATATATCTATTTCATAGATTTTATTTATTAAACTTCAATTATGTAAGTTATTTAAATTTAATTGGTGTAATAAATTTAATTTAATTGTTAATGGCATTAATAATTTCACAATGTTGTTGACAAAAACTTTAAAATTAACTCACAAATAAAAAAGTGTTAGTAATGTTAGTACGATTTTTTAACAATCACTACTATTAGAACTAAGTATTGAAAGTAGCCTTAAAATTGACTCTCAACTTTGAAAGTGATTGGTGAATAGTAAATCCATAATATTCTATGGATAACACCTTTTAAATTAAAAAAATTAAATAAAACATTTTAAACCAAAATATTAAAAACAATAATAGAATCAAACAAAAATACTATCACTAATACTCCTTTCTTAAATTAAAAATCATAACATTTTAAAAACTATAACTTACACATAGACATGATCATAAAAACTATAAATAAATCAATAAACCAATAAATTAAAAGAAATAAAGAAAACCCAAATAAATAATATTAATAAAAAATTCCCTCACGAGGATGCTTATCAAGACAAATAGGCTAGGGGGTGATTTTTGCCACCCCATAACAATGAATGCATTAATTATCGGCATGACTACCCCCATGTAGTTTAATGCATGGCAACATTGAGGATGTCAAGACATTCCTGTTATGAGGCAGAGGTGTCTTGTCTTCTTGCAGAAGCACTAATAAATCTATTATTCACGAGGATGCTTAGCAAGACAACTAGGCTACCGGGGTGATTTCTACCATGACTACCCCAATGCAGTTTAATGCATGCCAAGATTGAGGATGTCAAGACATTCCTCTTATGAGGCAGAGGTGTCTTGTCTTATTACAGAAGCACTAATCAATCTATATTTCTTTGTTTGACAATTGTTTGTTCTTAGTAGACATACCCACCCTAGAGTGGGCATTTCAGAGCATTAGAACCTACAAATAAAAAAAATTGCAAAGCATATTCGTGAGATTGACTCCCTTGTCTTAGCTTAGATGGATCCCCATGTAGCATGGTGCAAGCTCATAACTTTTCCAAAGAATGTGGATTGAAAAATGTGAAGCAAAAATTGAAAAATATTTTCTTAGAAGATACAAAAATGCACATGTGCATTTATGTTTTTATTTTTATATTTTTCCATGCATCATACATTTTGTTCGATAAACTTAATGATAATTATGAAATTTATATATGACACCAATCATTCTCCTCCATTGTACCTTGACATACAATAATGCAGAAATCAACACATTCAAAATCAAATTATGTGTAGGTAGAATGTAAAAGACTGCAATCTTTTGGAAGTGAGTTAGTTCAATATTGAAAAATGGTGAGAAATGACTATGAGAAGAGAAAGAGATATGCACCAAACCTATGTGGAAGTAAATAATATCAACGTCAAATGTACACTTTGCAAACTTTTTTCACTTTTTGGGAATACAGTTTTCTTTTTGAGTCATAAAAATATTTTTACATTTATTTATAGGTCCTTTTGTGGTCAAATACATAGCCAAGTCTCCTAGAATATCATGCTGAATAAATATAAAGGAACGCTAATGGATGCTTCCATAAGATTTCACCATGGTACCTCTAAATAGTGAATTAAATTTGCTATGTCAGATAAAATACTTATTTAATCAATTCTCAATAAAATATCCATTTCTTTCCTATTGAACAATGTAAAGTTGTTATGCAAGTGACTCGCTTTATTGATATATCTATTTCATAGATTTTATTTAAACTAGTTCATCCAGTGCTATTGAATATAAACCTTGTGTCACAAACCAATAAAAATTCCCAAAATAAGTTAACAAAGGAAAATCTAATCACCTTAAGAGCAAGTGGTAAAGGAATGTAAGCTTTTGATCAATTGAGACGGTTCAATATTGAAAAAGAGCATCTTCTTTATCAACTATTTACTATTGGAACTTCAAAGAGCATCTTTAAAGATTGAGAGGCAATTTATGTTGGAAAGGTTATAGAATTTTTAAATTTAACATAATGTAAGTGATTTATCTTTATCTTCTAGCTTTGAATGGCATTTTCTCTACTAACTTTTATATTCAATGATCTTATATATGTCACAATTCTTCTACACTTGATGCCTTACGGGCGTTTCCTTTACAACATTTGGTGCAATTGCTAGTTATTATGTTAAAATGATAATAATAAATATAATAATAATTAGTGTAACGATCCCCTATTTCATCCTCATGCAGATGGACAGTCGTTAACCTTTGTTCTATTATTTTTTTAAATTATAATGGACAACGGGATTGGTTGTAGAGGGAATATATTTCTAATATTTTTTGTATGAACCAAGGTTGGAGTGTTGAGATTACACCACGGGTTTTATGGAGCATGAAGCAATGGTGTAAAATGTAACATATTTTCTTTTTTTAATTTGATCGGGTTGATCCCTCTGTCTGCCGGTAAAGTGGCAACACAGGAAATCGAAAGGACTCGACAACAGAGCTTTGCACAGACTGTTTATACACCACGATGGTGCGCGATGGATGTCAATTTCACTGACGCTTTTCTAAACCCAGAATTCAACTCATTAGATAAAGTACGGTCACACTTTTCCATTCTGCGAGTTTTATGCAACATTGAATGTGAATTGTTTTGGTTTTGAACACCATAGCATTGTTCAATTGCTTGCTACTTACAATTGTTCTTTGTCATATCTCTGTTCCATTGTTCAGAGGTTCACATTGCCATGTCAGCCTCGTTCTGGTTATAAGATCACTCAAGAATGTGACATTCACTCAGATAATCCCTCGTTCCATTCATATCGATTATGATTGTGAATTTTCTCAAGATAAATGTATTCCTTGACCTGGAATACACAATATATCAATCTTTTCATCAATATGAACAAGCTTTAAAGTAGAGTCTCACTTGTGTATTCTCGGCGCAATTGGACAGTGATCGTGATCCGGCAAAAGAAGCTCTACCATAAGACTGCGAGAACAAGGATGAGAATGATCTAATGTTTCACGTTGGATGTGTAGGTGAAATGTGGGGAGGTTAAACCACAACTTCAATGCGAGCAGGTTCAACCACTTCACATTTGCTGGGAAATTCACATTTGGATTATGGTTTGAAAAAATCTACATCATTGGTTTCATTTAAGAATGTACACAGATTTTAGGTTTCAAAAGCTCAAGTTTGAACTCTTCATGCCGGTTCGCATAATATTTGCTATGAAACAGATCCAGTATGAATCAGATATTTCTTGGCCAAAATACAACTTATCTTAGATGTGGTTAGTTAATACCTTCGAGCATGGAACTAAAAAATGAATCTAACTAGCATTAGAAATTATTTTATCTTTTGTTGTTATTTGATTTAGATTAACAGATTATTGTAGATATGTAACATTACAAATTATTTAATATTTTTCTATGATTTGTTTGGAGATTAACAAATTCCCAGAGGAATGGCGGTCTAGCAGATGATACTAGCTATGTTAGTGCATGCATCCGAGAATGGTCGGTTTCTATATCATGCTACATCATCCGTTGAAAATCCATTGTGTAGGAAATGATGGAAGCCTAATTCACATGAAAGTGTTGCATTCTATAAAAAGCATGACTAAATTTTTCCTATATATGCCCAGCTACAAACAACCTCTCCAGGCAAGCTTGTAGTCCACAATTTCTGTTACAGGTCATCTTAATTTGACTGTTGTGCTCTCAACATAGGTTTACGTAATAGATGAGTGATTTTGGTTAATGATATAGAATAGGTGTTGTGTCTACTTAATACCAACTTACTGGAAGGTAGGTGTCACGCCCTGAACCTGGCGGTAGTCTTTCAACCACCCTTGGTGAGGTGCGGCACCACCGAACACTTTCTTTTCACCAATACTTATGTTCATGGACTACGCCTAATTAACTTTTCCCTACTTAGTTCTTGTTTCGCAACCAAGTATTATTGTGTTATCCTTTATACCAATGAACACCCATACACATTCATTAACATCAACAATTATAAACGAGAGCACAATTGCACAGTATAAAGGGAGGGGAAACTCTCTGAACAATGAGTCTGCCCGAATAATATATTATAACAGTTACAACACTTTACAAGTATACTTGGAAATACCAAGTTTCATACTTAGCCAATTTTACAACCCTGTCACACCTCCGTGTGACAACCAAGGTTTCCTTGCCCAAGGCGGGTGGACGCGCCCTCACACGAGCTGACCTCCGCACTTCTCAAGTGAACCTTGTTTAACCTCTGTGCACACTTGCACGACGGGCGGGCGCTCACCCGAGCCACCCAAGAACCCGTGCCAAGTCGTCGCACAAACCGGGCGCTCCTCCGTTTCACCGTCGGGCACCTTCGCACAAACTGGGCACCACACACCTGTGCACGCCCTCACCCAACCGTCAGGCGCTCTTGCCCGCACCCTTCACCCACAACTGAGCCAAGCGAGTCTTCACCGTGCAACCAAGCCCAAGAATGGGCGCATCCAAATCTGCGCCTTCCTCTCCTTAGTTCTGCGCACTAGACCTGTGCCTTAACTCCTTGAGCGAAGATGTTGAGCGATGTCGAATGATGAAATGCCATCCAATGCATCTCCATATATATACGCATGGCAGGGCGAGTTGGCTCACCCGGCTGACTCATCCTCCATTCTTCACACGCCCCTACTTTTCCACAAATGTACCATAAGCTTGTCTTCAAGTATGGGTCGGCTCCACATGTTTTACATCATGTCTCCACGCCATATAAACATCAGCTTGCCCTCCTCATATGTACATGACACTATCGCACCTCAAGGGGAGCTCTCACTTCCTTCCAACCGCAGCTCGTTCAGCTCTACCCGCGCTCGTTTAGCCTTCATCCGCGGTCATGCATCAACTGAACTATAGGTTGTTACATCCTCCTCCACCTGAAGTCATTGTTGTCCTCGACAACATACCATCCTCGTAGCCATCCACCAATATCAACATCAATATCTGTCTCATCCTTGGTCCATGATGTCAACTCCTCCACATACTGCAAACATCCTTGCAACATATGTAGAACTCCATCTCCACCATGTGTCGTCCTCATCCTGTGAACTATCATCCTTCCTGCCTGCCTGATGTCAATATCTCTCTGGTATACTGCTAGCCCCCACGACTTGAACTAGTCGGGTGATTAGTCCAACTGTCACGCTCAAATCATAAGAATGTCCCTCCTTATGCCTTTCACCAGTCTATCTCGGATTCTGCCACATCTCAGACTCACCAAGAATCTCTCCCATGCCCAGGTCCATGGAAACTCCATCCCATCTACAACATGTCATGATGCTTGATGCCAAGCCATCCCTGCACCATCTGCCATACCTGCTCAATCTGTTTTCAAGGACTCACTACCATGAGCAGTTAACAATGAGCCCCATCTTCTATGTCATCTAAGAAGATGTGGAGGGAGTAGAGCCTGAAGGCTCACCCTCACTAATCAACTCAATCCATCTGTCAGGATCTTCTATCTCCATCCTCTATAGATAAGTGACTTGATGCTCCTCCCGGACATTCGGCCTCACATATGCCTCCTCATCATCATCATCATCCTCAACCACTTCTAACCTTCTTGAAAAATCCAAGATACTATCTGAAAGTGTCCTGATGACCAATGACTGCTCGGTAAGCTTTGCCTCAACCGTAGACAACCGCTTACTCATGTCTTCCATCTGCTTCTCATCCTCCATCTGCATCATTGCCAGTCTACAATCAGGCCTTGTCACTCCAATGGTTCGAACACCAATGGGTACATCTTCCCTTCCATCATAAATGTACAGCTTCTTCAAATGTGGAACAATCATAGCATCAAACTGTTTCATGAATTCCATCCCCAACACAACCTCATAGTCATCAATCTGCACTATAGTGAAGTCGACCTTCCCTGTCCACTCACCTAGTGTTGTGTCCACTTTTTCAGCTACACCAAGAACATCATCAGGAGGAGAATTCACTGTCTTCATATGTGCCTTCACCGGTACAAATTTCAGCCCAATTATTCTCACAGTATCTTCTCCCATGAAGTTGTGAGAAGCCCCACTATCCACCATAGTGAGTATATCAGCACTCCCAAATTTCATCCGAACATACTCTAAATTGTTCCTGTCAGGATCCCTCCGAGAGACCACCTCCGTAGCAGCAGCAGCTCCAAGAATCTGCATCGTCTCCACAGAAGCTTCTTCTTTCTCCACATTAGATTGTGCAATAGCAGCCACTTTCGATCTAGAAGGACAAGTCTTCACCGTATGTGGTCCAGCACATATCCAACACTTCAAGGCTTTCTTCATCTTCAAATTATCATCCGATTTTGAAGCATCATCCTTTTTCTTCCCTTTTGGCTTATCGGACTTCTGCTTCCTATCATCAGAAGTCTCATCATAATGCTCCACCAACCTGTCCACAGCAACAAAAGCTTCCTCAAGTGTTCTAATCCTCTGCCTCTTCACTTCATTGCGTGCCCAAGGCTTCAACCCAATAATGAAGTTGAACACCTTGTCCCTCTCCGCCATGTCGGGAAGTTCCAGAACTGCACTTGCAAACTCCCGCTGATATGTCTATAGGTTCCCTGTCTGCTTTATAAAATTTATCTTCATCCTTGCTTCCCACGTTTAATCCTAAGGACTGAAATGAGCCTGCAAAGCTTTCTTCATGTCATCCAACGAAGTAATGTCACAAGCACTGCCATTAGCAATCTAGTCCATCCTCCTTCGTCGCCACATCTTAGCATCCTTTGTCAAGAACTGAGCAGCCACTTTCACCTTTGTCTCATCATCGAATAGACCCAAGCATTCCAAGTATTACTCCATATCCCATAGAAAGTTTCCAAGAGTCTTCGCACTCCTTGTACCATCATAAGATTTCGGTTCCTTGACTTTCACATGAGGCACTCCTCCACCTGAGTTATGCCTCACAGCCTTTTTCAACACCGCGATCTCATCTCTGGCTTCGTCAAGAGATTTTTGCAAGTTCATGATCTCTGCAAGACCTCGGTCGCTTACCTCTTCAACCTCCTTGACCCTTACTTCAAGTTGTGTACACATAATATTAGTGTACTCATGTTGAGTCTGGAGTTCATCGAGCTCTTCCCTCATCTTCAAATTGGCCTCTTGCTCTCTATCAAACAAGTCCATCTTCTTAGTCCAGTAAGCCTCTAAGTCCTCCATCTTCTCCAACACTTTTTCCATGAATGCCATAGTAGCATCCTTTGCACCGTGACTAGACCCAACCTGAGATTCACCTGCCATTGCTAACAGTTTCCTTCTCCTTTGCAATCTAGTTTCGATCATCCAACAGCTTCACCAAGATGCCTACAACCCAAGTCCTTGATGCAACACTTATCAGGAAGTGTTCACCAACTTCTTTCACCTACAAGTACTTGCTTCACTGTCACCAACTGTCAAGCTTCTTCAACCCTGAATCAACTTCAATTATCAACCAGGACATCAGCTTTGATATCACCTATCACGCCCCCAACCTGATGGTAGTCTTTCAACCACGCTTGGTGAGGTGCGGCACCACCGAACACTTTCTTTTCACTAATATTTATGTTCGTGGACTATGCCTAATTCACTTTTCCCTACTTAGTTTGTGTTTCGCAATCAAGTATTATTATATTATCCTTTATACCAATGAACACCCATACACATTCATTAACATCAGCAATTATAAACGAGAACACAATTGCACAGTATAAAGGGAGGGGCAACTCCCTGAACAATGAGTCTGCCTGAATAATATATTATAATAGTTACAACGCTTTACAAGTATACTTGAAAATACCAAGCTTCATACTTAGCCAATTTTACAACCTTGTCACACCTCTGTGTGACAACCAAGGTTTCCTTGCCCAAGGAGGGTGGGCGCGCCCTCACATGAGCTAACCTCCGCACTTCTCAAGCGAACCTTGTTTCACCTCTGTGCACACTTGCACGACGGGCGAGCGCTCACCTGAGCCACCCAAGAACCCGTGCCAAGTCGTCGCACAAACCGGGCGCTCCTCCGTTTCACCGTCGGGCACTTTCGCACAAACCGAGCGCCACACACCCGTGCACACCCTCACCCAACCGCGGGGCACTCTTGCCCGCACTCTTCACCCACAACCGAGTCAAGATAGTCTTCACCGTGCAACCAAGCCCAAGAATGGGTGCATCCAAATCTACGCCTTCCTCTCCTTAGTTCTGCGCAATAGACCTGCGCCTTAACTCCTTGAGCGAAGATGTTGAGCGATGTCGAATGATGAAATGCCATCCAACGCATCTCCATATATATAGACATGGCAGGGCGAGTTGGCTCACCCGGTCGACTCGTCCTCCTTGCTTCACGCGCCCCTACTTTTCCACAAACGCATCGTCGACTTGTCTTCAAGTATGGGTCTGCTCCACATGTTTTACATCATGTCTCCACGCCATATAAACATCATCTCGCCCTCCTCATATGCACATGACACTATCGCACCTCAAGGGGAGCTCGCACTTCCTTCCAACCGCAGCTCATTCAGCTCTACCTATGCTCGTTCAGCCTTCATCCACAGTCATGCATCAACCGAACTGCAAGTCGTTACAGTAGAGGTTGTGTACAACTAAGGCATTAAACTCAATTGATACAATGATTAGGTTTTATAATAGTGTCTCTAGTAATAAGTTACATCATGTGAGGATAGAACCTTTTGTGATAACTTGTTTTCCTTTCCATATTTCTATCTAGAATGCATACAAAAAAAATTGGTATTGCGATCATGTATTTGGAAATCAATCAGGGTTGTTTCTTAATCACAATCAAATGTCAGGGGCGAACAATCATTTGTCCCCATGTTGAAAAACCATATCAATTTGCCACCACTTATTTATATTATAGATATTTTTAAATTTTTATTTTATTTAGATCTTTATAGTATAGATGTTATTTTGTTATTATTTTTGTTTTTAGTTTAGTTGGTTAATTATCCACCCTATTATCAATAAAATTACATTCAAATTATAAATTTACAAAGAAAATGCCTATGTAGCTGTAGACTTGTATAAATGACGATATTATTGTACTTTTACATTAGTGATGGTGCTAATAATTTAACAAATGTAAACACTTGTTTTTTCAATTGTAAATGTACTCACGATCTATGTTATATCGTTAACATTTTTAAAAAGTAGTTAATTCATATAGGCATAATTTCAATAGGATATTTCGATTGGGATCCAACGAGAGATGATTCTGTGGCTTTGTAATTTTTAATTGGGTAAAAGATCAGTTTGGTCTTTAGAAAGAATATTTTTTGGGTTATATATACGCTTTAAAGCTTATATCTTTAAAAAGATTAGGAATATGTTTCTGATAACCAAAATTATATAATAAGATTCTCTTATGCTGATTGAAAGTTGACAAGGGAGGAGCTATGAAGTAAGGTTTGTGAAAATCTAACGAGGAGATATGGAAAAGGTTTTTATGAATCAATATATATATTTTTATTCATATCATACTAATAATTTATAGTTTCTTTTAATTTAATTTATTTGTTTTATTATTTTTTTATTTACTGATTTATTTAATAAAATTTCACTTCTGAAAATTAATTTAATATTTTATAATATTTTAATATTTTTTATTAATCTAATATTTAATATCAAAATATTTTTTTTGTTAAATTATTTTTATTATATTTTTATTTTCTTTATTTTATTTATTATTTAATTTATTAATAATAAAGTTTTTACAAATATTTTATAAGTGTGTTTATTTATTGAAATAATATATTTAAAATTTTTAAATATATAATAATATCTTTAAAAAAACACACATTTTATGGTTTATATTTCTTGGGTTTATAATATTGATCTTTTTGGTTTGTAACAAATATTTTGTTAACATGCAAATCAATCATGGTCAATTATGGTCAACCATGGTCCAATGTCGCATTGTGAGAAAGATTGTCTCAATATAAAAATCAATCATGGTCAACAATGGTCAATTATACTCAATCATGGTCAATGATGGTCAATCATACTCAACCATGGTCAACCATACTCAGCCATGGTCAACCATGGTCCAACATCACATTGTGACTAAGATTTTCCCAATATCAAAATCAACCATGGTCCATCGTCGAATTGTGATAAATATTTTCTCTATATGAAGATAAATGATGCTCAAGCTTAGCCAACCATGGTTGAATGCCACATTGTGACAAAGATTGTGTCAATATGAAAATGAACCATGGTCAACCATGTTTGTTTTAGGGTTTAAAATATTTATCTTAGGGTTTATATACCTTGGGTTTATAATATTAATCCCTTGGGTTCAATATATTCCCTTGGGTTTATAATCCTTTGGGTTTTTAACATTAATCCTTTCGATTTATAATATTAATCCCTTGGGTTTATTAATCTTAGGGTATAATATTATTCATAAGATTTATAATACTAATCCTTGGGTTTAATATAAATCCCTTGGGTTTATAATCATGGTCAAACATTGTCCAACGTGACATTGCTACAAATATTTTCACAATATGAAAATCAACCATGGTCCAACGTCGCATTTTGAACCATCCTTAACCATTGTCTCAATATGAAAATGAACCATGGTTAACCATGTTTATTTTAGAGTTTAAAATATTTATCTTAGGGTTTATATACCTTGAGTTTATGAGCATGGTCAACCATCATCAACCATGGTCCAATTTCACATTATGATAATATTGTATCAATATGAAAATTAACAATGATCAACCATGGTCCAACATCGCATTGTGACAAAGATTGTCTCAATATGAAAATTAACCATGCTAAGCCATGGTCAACCATGTTTATTTCAGGCTTTATAATATTTATATTAGGGTTTATATACGTAGGTTTTTTAATATTAATCGCTTGGGTTTATAATCCCTTAGCTTTTTAGTATTAATTCCTTGGGTGTATTGTTCCCTTAGGTTTATAATATTAATCCATTGGGTTTATCAATATAAGGGTTCAAATTCTTAGGGTGTAATATTATTCATAGGGTTATAATTTTAATCCTTGGATTTAATATAAATCCCTTGAGTTTATAATCAGGGTCAAACATGATCAAATGTCACATTATGACAATGACTTTCTCAATATGAAAATCAACCATGGTCCATCATCACATTGTGACAAAGATTTTCATTATATGAAAATCAATGATGCTCAACCATGGTGAAACATGGCCAAATGTTTCATTGTGACAAATATTATGTCAATATGAAAATGAACCATGGCCAACCATGGTTAACTGTGTTTATTTTAGGGTTTAAATATTTATCCTAGGGTTTATATACCTTCGCTTTATAATATTAATCTCGTAGGTTTAATATTATTTCTTTGGGTTTATAATCCCTTAGGGTTTTCTTATTTATCCCTTTTGTTTATAATATATATCCCTTGGGTTTATCAAACTAAGGGTTCATTTTCATATGGTATAATATTATTCATAGGGTTTATAATCGTAATCTTTGGGTTTAATATAAATCTCTTAGGTTTATAATCATGGTCAACCATGGTCAAACATGACATTGTGACAAAGATTTTATCAATATGAAAATCAACCATGGTCCAACTCGCATTATGACAAAGATTATCTCCATATAAAAATCAATCATGGTCAACCATGGTCCGACGTCACATTGTGACAAATATTGTCTCAATATGAAAGTCAACAATGGTTGACCATTGTCAACCATCGTCAACCATGGTCTGCATATGAAAATGAACCATGGTCAACCATGTTTAATTTAGGGTTCAAAATATTTATCTTAGGGTTTATATACCTTGGGTTTATAAGCATTGTCAACCATGGTCAAACATTGTCAACCCTCATCAACCATGGTCAATCATGGTGAACCATAGCCCAATGTCACATTGTCACAAATATTGTCTCAATATGAAAATTAACAATGGTCAACCATGGTCGACCATGTTTATTGTAGGGTTTATTGTATTTATCTTTGGGTTTATATACGTTGGGTTTATAATATTAATCACTTAGGTTTAATATTAATCCTTTGAGTTTATAATCCCTTCGATTTTTAGTATTAATCCCTTGCGTTTATTATACCCTTGGGTTTATTAATCTAAAGGTTTGTTTACATAGGGCATAATAATATTCATAATGTTTATGATATTAATCCTTGGGTTTATAATCATGGTCAACCATGGTCAACCATGGTCGAATGTCACATTGTGACAAATATTGTCCAATATGAAAATCAACCATGGTTAACAATTGTCAACCATCATCAACCATAGTCTCAATGTGAAAATGAACCATAGTCAACCATGCTTATTTTAGGGTTTAAAATATTTAACTTAGGGTTTATATTCATTGGGTTTAAAATCATTGTCAACCATGGTAAAAAATTGTCAAACTTGGTCAAATATTATCAATCATGGTCAACCATGGTCAAATACCACATTATGTCAAATATTGTCTCAATATGAAAATTAACAATGGTCAACCATGGTCCAACGTCGCATTGTGACAAAAATTATCTGAATATTAAAATCAACCATGCTAAACCATGGTCAACCATGCATATTTTAGGGTTTATAGTATTTATCGTATGTTTATATAGCCATGGTTTATAATATTAATCTCTTGTTTTTAATATTATTCCCTTGGGCTTATAATCCTTAGTATTAATTTCTTTGGTTTATTATTTTCTTAGGTTTATAATATCAATCTGCTGGGTTTATTAACATAAGGGTTCATATTCTTAGGGTGTAATATTATTCATAGGGTTTATAATTTTAATCCTTGGGTTTAATATATATCCCTTGGGTTTATAATCATGGCCAACCAAGTAAAGCATGGTCCAACGTCACATTGTGACAAAGATTTTCTCAATATGAAAACCAGCCTTGCTCCATCATCACATTGTGGCAAAGATTTTTTCTATATCAAAATAAGTCATGCTCAATTATGGTCAACTATGGTCCAACGTTGCATTGTGACAAATATTGTGTCAATATGAAAATGTACTATGGGCGTTTAAAATATTTATTTTAGATTTTATAAACCTTGGGTTTATAATATTAATCCCATGGGTTTAATATTATTCCCTTGGGTTTTTAATCCCTTGGCTTTATTATACCCTTCGGTTTGTAATATCGATCTTTTGGGTTTATTAATCTAAGTGTTCTTTTTTATAGGGTATAATATTATTCATAGGGTTTATAATATTAATCCTTGGGTTTAATATAAATATGTTTGGTTCATATTTATGGCTAGCCATGATCCAACATGACATTGTGACAAAGATTTTCTTAATATAAGAATCAACCATGGTCGAACGTCGCATTGTGAAAAAGCTTTTATACATATCAATATAATATTTTAATATTATTAATAATTTACTATTTTAATATTTAAAATATTTCAATATTTTAAAATATTTAATATAAAATAATTAAAATATTATTTAACATTTTAATATTATTAATAATTTAGCATTATTATTATTAATATTTAGTATTTAATATTTATTTTAATATTTAATATTTTAATATTTAAAATATTAAATATTTATTAAAATGATTATATTAATTAAAAATTATGATCAATTATGGTCAACTATGGTTTAATAATGGTCAATTATGGTTAACCGTGGTCCAACGTCTCTTTGTCACAAAGATTGTATTCATATGAAAATCAATCATGGCCAACGATGGTCTAATGTCGCATTGTGACAAAGATTGTCTCAATATGAAAATCAACCATGGTAAACCTTAATCAACCACTTTATTTTAGGGTTTATAATATTTATCTTAGAGTTTATAATATTTATCCCAATATTATTCCCTTGAGTTTATAATCTCTTCAGTTAAATATTATTCATTTGGGTTTATAATCTCTTGGGTTTTTAGTATTAATGTCTTGGGTTAATAATAATAAATTATTATAACTATTATTGTTGTTATTATTATTTTTTATATTTCAATACATAATATTAAAAAATAATTATTTCATGAAATGAATAAATTATTTATTTAGAAAAAATAAAAATATTATTAATTAATTATTAATAATATTTAATTAAAATTTATTAATTAATTATTTACTTTTTATAATTATTTTATTTTTATTATTATTTAATTATTTAATAATATTATTTTTAATTGATAATAGTATCAATTATAATTAATATCAGTAATGTTAATAATAATAATTATTTTAAAATGATAATAATAACTAGAGAAATAATTAGCGGAGGGCTCCCCTATTTCACCTTCACGTGGATGTACCTTTTTTTTAATTTTTTTTTTTAAAATTATAATGGACGGCAGGATTTGAGGGAATATCTTTATAATATTCTTCGTCTGAACTGAGGATGAAGGGCTGTGATCGCACCACGCATTTTATGGAGCATGAACCGATGGTTGAAAATGTAACATGTTATCTTTTTAATTTAATCGGGGCAATCCCTCTTGTCGTCGGTAACGTGGCGACAAATGAAATCGAAAGGAGACAACAATAGAGTGGTGCAAAGACTGTCTATACACCACGATGGTGCACAATGGATACCAATTTAACTGACCACAATTGAGCTGATTAGATAATGGATGGTCACACTTTTTCATTGTGGGAGTTTTATGCGACATTGAATACGAATCGTTTCGGTTCTGAATATCATAGCATTGTTCGATTTCTTGCTGCTTCAAACTGTTCATTGTTCAGAGGATCACATCGCTAAGTCATCCTCGTTCAGGTACACAATCCCTTATTCCATTCATATTGGTTGTGATTGTGAATTTTATGAGGGAGAAAAATGTATTGCTTGACCTGAACTACAAAATATATCAATATATTCATCATCAACACAACCTTTAAAGGAGAGTCGCAATTGTGTATTCTCTGCGCAATTGGACAGTGATCGTGATCTGGCAAAAGGAGCTCTGCCAGAAGACTGCGAGAAGAAGGCTCAAAACGATCTCACGTTTCACATTGAATGTGTAGGTTCAATGTGGTGAGGTTAAACCACAACTTCAATGTGAGCAGGCTCAACCACTTCACATTTCCTAGCAAATTCCCATTTCGATTCTAGTTTGAATAAATCTATAACTTTGGTTTCATTTTAAAATATTCACAAATTTCAGGTTTCGAATGCCCGAGTTTGAACTCGTCATGCGGGTTCGCATAATATTTTATCTGAAATGGATTCGGTACGAATCTGATCCTTCTGGGCCAATATACAAGTTATCTTAGACGTGGTTAGTTAATACCTTCAAGAATGGAACTAAAAAATGCATCTAACTAGTATTAAAAATTATTTTATCTTTTGTTGTTCCTAGATTTGAGACATTTGTGGTTTATATTTTTTAATTTAGAAGTGGGAGAACCCACAGTGATCACCATTTTTCATCAACGTTTCAAATCCCAACAGGGATCCATTATCAAGGCATTCTTGAATAATGATAGTAGAAGAGGTTTAATGAGAGTATTAAATAGTTTATAATAATATGAAGCGGGAAGATATGTCAGCTGAATATTTTAATCATTTATTTATTATTATTATTATTATTATTATTATTATTATTATTTTTAATAAAAAATTATTATTTGAGTTAATATTCAATAAATATTAATAATAATATGTAAATTTTTCATTTTATTATTATTATTATTAAAATAGTATTTAGTGTATAATTATTATTAAATATTAATATTAAACTTAATAATAATAATAATGTTAATGTATCAATAATGATTAATAATTAATAACTAATAAATAATAGTAATAATAAATAATGATAATTAATAATAATAATAATGATAATTAATAATTAATGATAATATTAATGTATTAATAATAAATGATAATTAATAACTAATAAATAATAACAATAATACTAATGTTAATGTATTAATAATAATTGATGATTAATAACTAATAATTGATAATTAATAACTAAAAGTTAATAATAATATTAATGTATTAATAATTGATGATATGATAATATTAATGTTAATGTACTAATAATTATTAATGTCAATGTATTAATAATAATTAATAGCTAATAATTATTAATATTAATGTATAATAATTATTAATTATTAATTAATAATTATTAACTAATAAATATTAATAATAATTAATAAATTAAATCACTATAAATAATATCATTGTTATTAATATCAATGTTAATGTGTTAATAATAATTAATAATTAATATTAATTTTAATAATAATTAGTAATTAATAACTTACCAATGTAATAATAATAATTAATAATAAATAATAAATAAAGTTAATGTATTATTAATAATAATTAATAATTAATAATAATATTAATGTTCTAATTAATACCTAATAGAGAAGTAACTAACTACTAATTGCTAGAAAAGGAAAGAGAAATTTACCTACTGAGCTCTATGCTTGAGATGTACTGGCATTTTTAATTTCTCTAATTAAGGGAAGCTACCACTAATCTCAATACCATTATCCCTGTTGAAATTATGTGGATGTTTGATAATTTCAATAGCTTCTCTGATCTTCCGCCTGTGATGTTTATCTTCACGTGAGATAATTGAAGCGTTTTCCAAATAAACATGGTGCTTGGTTTTTCTTGTTATTTGTTTGGATATTAACAAATTCTTGTAGATATGTAGCATTAAATATTATTAAAATTTATTTGATCTTTTTCTATTATTTGTTTGGAGATTAACAAATTCCCACAGATATGTTGTTGGTATAGCAGATGATAATAGCCATGGCACTGGATTAATCTGAAAATCCATTGTGTTACTCGCTTGGAAGGAATGCGTTTCTATATCATGCTACATCATCTATTGAAAATCCATTGTGTTGCTCGCTTGGACGGAATGCGGTATATAAGTATTTTCTGCATCTTGTGTATGAAACGATGGAAACCTAATTCTGGTAAAAGTGCTGCATTTTATAGAAAGCATGACCAGCTTTTGCCTATATATGCTCAGCTACAAAGAATCTCTCCAGGCAAGCTTGTAGTCCACATTTTCTGTTAGGGATCATCTTAATTTGACTTTTGTGCTCTCAGCATAGTTTTACATAATAGATGAGTGATTTTGGTTAATGATATTGAAAAGGTGCTGAGTCTACTGAATACCGGCTCACTGGAAGGCACGGGGGGTTGTGTACGACTATGGCATTCGACTCAATTGATACAAAGATTAGGTTTTATAATAGTTTCTCTCGTAATAAGTTACATCATGTGAAGATACAACCTTGTGTAATCACTTGTTTTCCTGTCCATATTTGTATCTAGAATGCGTAATTTGTTTTGAAATTGGGATAATGTATTTGGAAATCATTCAGGGTTGTCTCTTAATCGCATTCTTGATGTGAAGAGCGAACAATCATTTGTCCCCGTGTTGAAAAACCATATCAATTTGCTGCCATTTATTTTTATTACAATTATTTTAAAGATTCCTATTTTTTATACCTATGATAGAGATACTAATTTGTTATTATTTTTGTTTTTAGTTGGTTAGTTATCCACCTTATTATCAATAAAGTTATATTCAAATTATAAATTTACATAGAAAATGCCTATGTAGTTTTAGACTTGTATAAATGGCGATATTATTGTACTTTTATATCAGTGATGGTGCTAATAATTTAGCAAATTTAAACACTTATTTTTTCAATTGTAATTGTACTCAAGATATATGTTATATTATTAACATTTAAAAAAACAGCTAATTCATATAGACAAGATATATGTTATATTATTAACATTTAAAAAAACAGCTAATTCATATAGACATAATTTAAATATATATTTCGATTGGGGATCCAACGAAAGACGACGCTGTGGTTTTTTAATTGGTTAAAACATTAGTGCGTTTTTTATTAAGAATATTTTCTTTGGTTATATACATGTTTTAAAGATTATGTTTTTAAAAAAATTCTGATTATGTTTCTCATAACTAAAATTATATAACAAGAATCTCCAATGCTGCTTGCGGATAAAGTGCAAGGAAAGTTGACAGGGAGGAGCTATGAAGTAGGGGAGAGATTCCTAATGTTGTGCAGGGACCAGTAGTTGATATAATACTGGTCCCACCAAACCACCAGTGATTAAGACTTTTGAAACCAAAATTTAAACAGAAATAAATAACATTATGTATAAATAAGTATTAAATTATGTCCAAAAATCACCCATACATTGACTGGGCCCACAACTGTCCATAAATAGTATTTTACTACTTAATATTGCAAAACATATTGACCCAAGTAGAAAACAGCTAGAGCCATAAAGGCTTCCAAACTGGTCTATTCCAGAAGTACAAAACAGCAGTCACTTCAACCCCCACTCATCAGAACTGCAACTTTGCATCCCAAATAAATATGCGTACCTGCACATAACAAAAGGAATGTATGTCAACCATAACTGCTGTGTTGTTCAACAACTAAACACCCTATGTTCAATAAATGACACCCAACCCAATAACAATTAAATCCACTTTGTTCAATAAATGACACCCAACCCAATAACAATTAAATCCACTTTGTTCAATAAATGACACCCAGACCCAATAACTGCAATAAATGACACCCAACTCACTCTATTTCTCATTAAAACAGATCAAAGCACATGGATCAACAAATAAACAATTCCCAACCATTAGATCACATCAAATTAAATCCATACCACACATTCAAAATGAAGCCATTGCAATCCATGTGCATCCATGTCCACCAATTAAAATCAAGTCCCCAAAACTATAAAAGAAGTCCACCCACTGTTGAAGTTGCATCTTATGCTTTCAAACTATTCAGCAAACTTGAAGACAACATCACAAAACAGTGGCCAATATATTCAAGTTAGTTATATGAATTACAACTCATTCTTCTTACAGTTCTGTTTTCATTGTTTTCATTTATCAGATTTCTTACATTATAGTTCTATCCATAGGGTGACAGTTAACCTATACAGTTACAGTTAACATTTTTTATACAGAGTTTATGTATGTGTTCTAGCTTATTATATCATCAGCTTCATAGTGATTACAGCTTACATATCACAGAGGTTACGTATGTCGTGTTAGTACTGTAGTCACAGCTTGTTTAGCTTACAAGAATTGAAGCTTAGCTTACAGGAATTGAACCTATTGAATACAGTCATATCCATCTAATCAACATCACAGGTTGCTTACCTTACAGGAATTGAACCTTAGCTTACAGGAATTATTCGATCATCAGCTTCATAGGGATTACAACTTACATATCATAGAGGTTACGTATGTCGTGTTAGTACTGTAGTCATAGCTTGTTTACCTTGCAGGAATTGAACCTTAGCTTACACCTTAGCTTACAGGAATTGAGCGATTATTATGGCTTGGGTTCTATGCAGAATGAGTTAAAACATAGAACAAAATCGAATTGTAACTTTAATGACTCTGATAAACTTAGTAATTTTTCACATATTTTCAGACCTTGACAATCATCATTGAGACATCACATTGAAACATAATCGAAAGACGTGTATTTTCAGAAGCATGAAGCTATTGAGAAAGCAAAAATTTTGATATTGAGTCGAAAGAATGCAAATAAGTGAATTTCTACTACTGGTGAATGGACCATAGAACTGAGGAATGGTTTCTTAGAATGGAAGCCCGAGCGGATGACCATTTCTCTTTATTGGATTAGATGACTATAAGATTTTAGATAATGAGAAAACACAATTATAAGTAACATAGCAGATGACCGTCTTATTGGCCTTCATATCTTTTCACCTCGTTGAGCTCGAGACCTTAGGGTATGGAGAGCCTGAGCCATACGGAGTTGTAAAAGTTGGACCAAAGGAATGGGGATTTACATAACTCAGCTCTGTGAATTAAGTCACAGATAATGGAGAGAAATCTTGGAGCAGAGATTGTTCTTCACAATATTCAAAATAACTAAATAAATTATATGAAAAATATAAAAAATAAATGACTGCAATGAAACTCGATTAAACTGAAGTAAAACCAATTGTCTATGACACCTAGGAGACCATAGAATCAAATGTGATAGTGATTACAGCTTACATATCACAGAGGTTATGTATGTCGTGTTAGTACTGTAGTCATAGCTTGTTTAGCTTACAGGAATTGAACCTTAGCTTACAGGAATTGAGCAATTATTATGGCTTGGGTTCTATGCAGAATGAGTTAAAACATAGAACAAAAACGAATTGTAACTTTAATGACTCTGATAAACTTAGTAATTTTTCACATATTTTCAGACCTTGACAATCATCATTGAGACATCACATTGAAACATAATCGAAAGACATGTATTTTCAGAAGCATGAAGCTATTGAGAAAGCAAAAATTTTGATATTGAGTCGAAAGAATGCAAATAAGTGAATTTCTACTACTGATGAATGGACCATAGAACTAAGGAATGGTTTCTTAGAATGGAAGCCCGAGCGGATGACCATTTCTCTTTATTGGATTAGATGACTGTAAGATTTGAGATAATGAGAAAACACAATTAGGTAAACAAGCATGGTTAGAAAGAGTCATGTGTAACTACTGTGTTCTAATTGCGTAACTACTGTGTTCTAATACATAATCAATACATATGGATACACTGTAATCACTGTATACGCATATCCTAATCTAATACATATGGATAGACTGTAATCACTGTATACGCATATCCTAATGTAACAAGCTCTGTTTCCTCATTACTTTGATGTCCATGGTTCTACTTATGGCACTGATTCAACCATTAGTAATGATTACACTCAAGGAAAATTTTAAGGATGGAAAATTTTCTTGAAGTTTAAAAACATTGGCGAATCTCACTAGTCCCTAATATGCAAACTATAAAATGTTTATTGATATATTTGTAAAATTATTCAAATTTATAATGATTTTATATATAGTCTCTATATAACGTTGGCTATTTTTAAGGAAAAGTAATTTTATATTCTAAAATTTGGGCGAATCATCTTTTATAAAATTGGAAATTGGCGAATATTTTTTGGGGAAAAATCATGGAAAATTACCCCACTGGGCGAACATTAGCCCCTAAAATTTTCCATGATTACACTCTACTCTATAGGGTAAGTACATATTGAATAGACCTACTTATTACCTGTATTCCCTAATCTTTAACAGATATAAGGAGAATGACGTAATTCATACATGTTTACATACCTCATTGGTTTAGCTGTATAAAGCTGTTGAAAGTAAATGGAAAATGATATATGAAAACAGTGACATACATGTTGATAATTTCCTGTAATAGAGGAAAAGTATTTTTGCAGAAGTAATAAAGCATAATTTGACATATATTCTAATGTCTAAATGCAACATACATGTTGATAATTTCCTGTAATAGAGGAAAAGTAATTTTTGCAGAAGTAATAAAGCATAATTTGACATATATTCTAATGTCTAAATGCAACATACATGTTGATAATTTCCTGTAATAGAGGAAAAGTAATTTTTGCAAAAATAATAAAGCATAATTTGACATATATTCTAATGTCTAAATGCATGCAATAATTTTACAGGTTGTTGCATCTATGGCAAAAGGAAGTTACTCTGCTCGTACAAGGAGAAGTGGCAGGAGAGTGACAAGGGGTGCGCAACTGCGATGCACATCGTCTGATGATGACAGGCCAGCTGATGTCAATGCCGACAATGCACCAGGGAACATTGTTGAAAATGACCATGTGATAGCTGCTGATGTTAACACACCATCAGCCACAGAACCACCATCAACAACAGTCCAAGGGGCAAGCTCAACTAAAAAGATCAGTGCTATAAGAGGATGGACAAAAGAACAAATGTTAGTTGCAATTGACGACATAGAGTTTAATGGATACTCAGTTCGGGCATCTGCAAAAAAAACATGGTATTCCTCCTTCATCAATACATTATTGGATAAATGGACTGACTCATACAAAACATAGAGGGCCTCTTATAGTTATGACTGAGGAGGAGGAGGCCGAGGTGGTTGAGTGGTGTAAAGAGATGGCCCAACTGGGACATGGGCTAGAGTTGATACAACTCAAATCAACAGTTGCTAAAATCTGTCAAGGGAGGCCAAACCCATTCAAAGATGGGTTTCCTGGTAAATCATGGTGGTTTGGGTTTAAAAAATGGCATCCAGAACTTGTATTGCGTACTGCTGAGGGCCTTGACAGAGACAGAGCATTAAATTTGCGCCCTGCAGTTGTGCAAAAATTCTATGACACACTTTCTAGTTCTTACGATAAACATTCTTATGGAGCAGACCATATATGGAACTGTGATGAAACAGGTTTACAGGCAGAGAGGAATTGTGGCATGCGGGTAATTGCCAAGAGAGGTAGCCGAAATGTGCCAAAGATTTTGCCCAAGAGCAGGGAGTGGATAACTATTTTATGTTGTGTTAATGCAATTGGTACTTCAATCCCAGGATTTTATCTATTCAAAGGTAAAAATCAACTGAAAAACTATATATAGAATTGTGAACCAGGTGCATGCATGGCTGCACATCCCCATGCATGGATGACTAAAGAACTGTTTCTAAGTTGGCTTTTTCACTTTGTTACATCGGTACCAGGTGGCGTCTCGCCTAATAACAGACACCTTTTGATATTAGATGGCCATGGGAGCCACATGGCTGTACAAACAATTGAGGAAGTAAACAATTTAAGCATCGACCTGTTGACATTGCCCGCTCATACCACTCATAGGCTGCAACCCCTTGATGTTAGTGTGTTTGGCCCTTTCAAGAACTATTTCAGGTCGGAGCGTGCTGCATGGATGGCAAAGAATCCAGGGGTTGAGGTGAAAAGGTTTGAGCTAGCAGAGCTTGCAAGTAAAGCTTTTAAAAGGGCTTTGACACCATCAAATATCAAGGCTGGCTTTAGGAGGACAGGAATCTGGCCACTGAACTATGATGCTCTTATGCATGATACTGGTTGTAGCCAAGCATTTCATGTGGATGGTCAGGAAGAAGGGAATGTCCAAACAGGTGTTGAAGTGCAAGAAGTAGATGACCAAGATGATGTTGTTGTAGCTGGTAATATGATTTCCCTGTCTCAAGGACACTTATATGCTGAAGATGATGAAACTGTATGTGAAACACAATATAACAATGAACAAATTCCTAGTAACATGGAGATTGTTCCACCAACTCAAGAACATGAAATTCCTGTTGCTGATATTGCTAATGATATTGTTGAACATGCAGTTGACAATGACCAATTGACATTGCCAAGCCAAGTAACCCCACCTTCATGGCTAGCAGAAGCAATGATCAATATGAATGCACATAGTGTCTCAACAACCAATGAAGAAAGCATGAACATGCCCTCACAACCAGCAGAATTGAACAGTGAAATTGTTCATTTTTTTGTGGACAATAGATCAATGGAAGAAGATGAAGGACATAATGAGGCATCAAATGAAGATAATGATATGGTTCAATCAGTTCCAACAGATACTGAAAGGGAAGTACCAAGCAATGACATGCAGGTGGGAGGGGTGGAGAAGACACTTGGACGGTTCCTAAAGCTACCAGTAGAGAGAGTATCAATGAAAAAAAATCAAGGTGCACCGGGTAGTCTTCGTCTGGGCCGAAGCTCACAGTTACTCACCTCAGAGGACTATATAAACCTGTTAGTTGAGTCAGAAAAAAAGAAATTTGAAATGCAAGAATTAAAACAGAAAAAGAAGGATATAGTCAAGGAGAACAAGGCAGCAAGGATTGTTGCAGCACAACGTTGAGCAGAAGAAAGGATTGAAAGAGATAAAGCAAGGCAAGTTAAGGACCAACAAAAGAAAATGGCAAGACAGGAAAAGGAAAAATGAAAGGCACAACAAATGCTTGAAAAGGAACAAGGGATGATCAATGATACAAGAATAGCTGATGAAACCAGGATTATTTCAAACTCATTGGACTCCATTGCAGACAATACACCATTATTCCAAGATCTCATAAACATTCAAGTGCCCCACTATCAAACTGAGGGTTTACCCACTTGCCTTGTTCCTACCAGAGCTGGTGTCAATTCTCTGTATGCTCATTACACACCTCCACTTAATGCAGGGGTCAGTAGGGAAAATGTGAGGTATGGGTACTCAGTACCTCCATGGTTGGAAGCTGCAAATTGGAATCAATCATATGGCATCAATCAACCATTTCCTAATCAGCCCTTGACTGGTAGGCCAACCTACCTGGCTCAAGAAGGTAACTCAGGGAATTTTGGCACTCAAGATTCTCAGGGCCATAAAGAATAGGGGTGCCATATGTTTTTGGTTCTAACCACATTATGATGTGGATTTTGGATGGATTGTATCTTTTTCTTGGCACAGAAACATTTTGGCTTACAACACTTGATTGTATCTTTTTCTTGTCATAGAAATATTTTGGCTTACAACACTAGATTGTATCTTTTTCTTGTCCCAAGAAACATTTTGGCTAACAACTTAGTAGTGATTTCTTGTGGCAACCTAACTGTGTGTTGATAAGAAATTTTCAATGGAATATGTCTTTCTGTAAAATATTAATTATGATAAAACTATTTCTATAAGTTATTCTGTGCGCCCTCCCCGCCACGTTAGAAAACCACGCGTAAAAGCACATGGAGCCGGTACAACACCTGTCCACCATGGAGCTCATGTGTTGGCCATCATATCATTGCATAAAACTTTGTGTTCGTGCCATTTCATAGGTTTGTTTGGGGTCATTGCTGCGATGTTTGGGAATTCAATAATAACATTTCAAGTTGCATATGAAAAAGGCTAAATATAGAAATCAAATGACCAGACAGTCTTATTATGATTGAGAGCACTCATTATCAAGTTGAGTATGAAAAAGGCTAAATACAAAAATCAATGAGGAGGCAATCTACCTCATAATAATTTTTATTAAATGTGAAAAAGCCACTAATAATTTTATTGATTGAGGGGACACTTGAGAAATTGAGAGCACTCATTATCAAGTTGCATATGAAAAAGGCTAAATATAGAAATCAAATGACCAGACAATCTTATTATGATTGAGAGCACTCATTATCAAGTTGAGTATGAAAAAGGCTAAATACAGAAATCAATGAGGAGGCAATGTACCTCATAATAATTTTTATTAAATGTGAAAAAGCCACTAATAATTTTATTCATTGAGGGGACACTTGAGAAATTGAGAGCACTCATTATCAAGTTGTTCTCATTATCAAGTTGAGCATGAAAAAGGCTAAATAAGTGGACCGTTATCTAAAGGAACATCATTCAACTTGATAGCTCATGCTTCAACCATAATGCTTACAAAGCAATTTCTACCCATTGTATTTTGTAATAGCTAGTCAGTGAACCCCAAGACGGGCTAGAAACAGAGACTACTTCAGATATTCACACAATGAGTAAACTATTATATCATATACTAATTTACATTAGAACTTTGAAGTGAACATCTGAATCAGAGGGACCTAGGAATAAGTCATATTTGCTCATTTACATGATCCACATCCTTAATTAAATTAAAATTAAAAGTAAGGCCACTGAATGTGCAAGCCCCATTCTTGGGAGCAATTGGAGGGATGACATTGTTCGCTGGAAGTGAAGGAGGGAGAAGTATAGCTTTGTCCACTCAACTCCCTCACAATCAGATGGAAACCCTGAGACAGATACTCTTGATCATCCCGTATTGAACATTCTTTTGATTTCTATATGTGGTTCCATATTAATATGTCTCAGTTCTTCTACTTAGTGGACAGTTCGCACCTCAATGGCTCAATGGCTAGATAGTTCGCACCTCAATGGCTCAATGGCTTTTCATGTGGTCAATAAATTTTGACATCACATGTTAGGAGAGATGGGTTTGACACTCAGCCCATTAATCTTTGGATGATCTTTTCTCTAAGAGCATTTTATACATTGTATTTTTTATGCCTTCGATCTCAACATTGAAGGCATCAAATTTGCAGCACTATACAAAGCTCTAAACTCACTTATGGCTCCAATAAGTGGACCGTTATCTAAAGGAACATCATTCAACTTGATAGCTCATGCTTCAACCATAATGCTTACAAAGCAATTTCTACCCATTGTATTCTGTAATAGCTAGTCAGTGAACCCTAAGACGGGCTGGAAACAGAGACTACTTCAGATATTCACACAATGAGTAAACTATTATATCATATACTAATTTACATTAGAACTTTGAAGTGAACAACTGAATCAGCGGGACCTAGGAATAAGTCATATTTGCTCATTTACATGATCCACGTCCTTAATTAAATTAAAATGAAAAGTCACTGATACAGTAAGGTTTTATCGTTGGAGCCCGAGAAGGGTTAGTTATTGAAATGCATTTTATGTATGAGAACATAATTCATTACTAAAAATATTTATTCTCTTATCTCTGTAACCATCAGTAACCAGTTTTGGAATCGACTGTAAAATGTGTGAACTCCTTCTTTTTTTTTTCAGAGAAAAAAGCATCACATATTATATTGACAATATAAAAAACATCATAAGATACAAAAGGGTGGCATATGACAGCCACTGTCCGAGACATCTCGAGGAAAGGCAAATGTCAGAGGTCCGAAAACATATACATCAGGTTCAGGAAAATAGCAAAAAGCATCAAAATTAATAACCAGGAGTAACAAATTCCAGAAACGAACAAGACTTCTCTTCCTCCATAGTTAAATAACTGCAATGGTAGACTTATACTGCCCCATACATATGGCCATTAAAGAATTTGTTATTTTCAGCGCAACCAAAAAAAACCCCAAATTTGCTTAAACTGTAAATATACTCAAATTAGTCAATTGTGAGCAGCGTCAACATGGAAACAAAAAGGACTTTGTATACAGGATATCCATATTGCAAAACATATACATCAGGTTCAGGAAAATAGCAAAAACACCAAAATTAATAAGCAGGAGTAACAAATTCCAGAGACGAACAAGACTTCTCTTCCTCCATAGTTAAATAACTGCAATGGTAGCCCATACATATGGCCATTAAAGAATTTGTTATTTTCAGCGCAACCAAAAAAAACCCCAAATTTGCTTAAACTATAAATATACTCAAATCAGTCAATTGAGAGCAGCGTCAGCATGGAAACAAAAAGGACTGTGTATACAGGATGTCCATATTGCAAAACATATACATCAGGTTCAGGAAAATAGCAAAAAGCACCAAAATTAATAACCAGGAGCAACAAATTCCAAAAACGAACAAGACTTCTCTTCCTCCATAGTTAAATAACTGCAATGGTAGACTTATACTGCCCCATACATATGGCCATTAAAGAATTTGTTATTTTCAGCGCAACCAAACAAACCCCAAATTTGCTTAAACTGTAAATATACTCAAATTATTCAATTGAGAGCAGCGATAGAGGGTTTCGAGGCTTCATTTCAAATACAAAGAGTGAAGTTCCTGACAGAAGCTTTCACGGATGAGGAGAAGATAAGTTATGCAAGTCAATTGAGAGCAGCGACAAAGGGTTTCGAGGGTTCGTTTGGGGTCATTGCTACGATGTTCGAGTTTCCCTTTGTCTTTCTGCTCGGGGGCCGAGGGCACGGGATGGCCGAGGAGCACAGGACGGCCTTAGATAGCACCGAAAATAGTAAAAATAACAACGAGGGCACGGGACGGCCGAGGATTGCACGGGACGGCCTAGGATAGCACCGTAAACAGCAAAAATAACAGCGAGGGCACCAGACGACCGAGGATAGCATGGGACGGCCTAGGATAACAGCGAAAACAACGAAATTTCAGATAAACCCTAAACCTTCAACAACAAACAACATCAAAATATCCCATAAACCCTAAACCCTCAGAAAAAAATCCTCCAAAAAATGCCATAAAATGCCATAAAAGTTTACAAAATATCCAAAAATAGAGATGCTTGTGTTGAAAAACACAGAGAATGCTGGTAGGATTAAAATCCTACCGGAGACATGGTCGCCGACCTCCCCCACCTTCCCCGGAGCTCGCCAGACCTTCTCCACACCTGCAACGACCTTCTGCACACCTGCAACGAGAAGAAAAATATATATTAGGGAACAGAAAACCACAAAAACACCACCACAAAACAGCAAAACACCATTTGACCTCGAGCTCAGTAAAACAACGACCGACTCCTCCCCAAACAACAAAATCGTCGAATAAGACCAGCAACAGAGAAATGCTAAACAACTGGCATTCCAGAACGACCAAGAACTCCAGGCGGAAAAGCACAAGAAAAGCAGAAGCGTTGTGCCAACCACAAACCCTGAAACTCCAGGAAACATTCGCACCAGCACCTGCATATCAGGCGAAGCGCGCAGGTCCACAAACCCTGTCAACCGAACAAACGCCTCAAATAGCACACGAATAAACGACGAAGCGCGCAGGTTCCGGGGCCGTCCCGTGCCATCTTCGGCGGGGGGCTTCGCCCAACAACCGGCCCTGAGCAGAAAGACAAAGGGAAACTCATACATCGCAGCAATGACCCCAAACGAACCTGTGAAATGGCGCGAAAACTAAGTTTTATGGGTTGATACGGTAGCCAACACATGGAGCTCCACGGTGGACAGGTGTCGTATCGGCTCCATGTGCTTTTACGCGTGGTTTTCTGACGTGGCGGGGAGGGCACACATGTAATGGAGACCCTCCCCTAAGGTTTCCGAAAACCAATATAACAAGAATCTCTAATGCTGCTTGCGGATAAAGTGCAAGGAAAGTTGACAACGGAGGAGCTATGAAGTAAGGTTTTATGGAGAAAGTTTTTTTGAATGAAAATAAATATTTTTATTCATATCATGGTAATAATTTATAGTTTCTTTTAACTTAATTAATTTATTTTATTATTATTTATTTATTTAATAAAATTTTAAATTTGAAAATTAATTTAATATTTTATAATTTTTTAAATATTTTTTATTAATTTAATATTTTATATTCTATTTAATGTGAAAATATTCTCTTCGTTAAATTATTTTTCTAATTAATTTAATTACATTTTTTTATAATTATTTAATTTATTAATAATAAAAATTTTACAAATATTTTAAAACTATATTTATTTATGAATTTTTTGAAATAATATATTGAATTTTTTAAATATATAATAATATCTTTAAATATATATATATATATATATATATATATATATATATATATATATATATATATATATATATATATATTTTAGGGTTTATATTTTTTGGGTTTATAATATTAATTTTTTGGATTTGTGACAAATATTTTCTCAACATGCATATTAATCATGGTCAACCATGGTCCAACGTCATATTGTGACTAAATTTTTCCCAATATGAAAATCAACCATGGTCCATTCTCAAATAAAGATAAAGATTTTCTTTATATGAAAATCAATGATATTCATGCATAGTCAACCATGGTTAAAGGTCACATTGAAACTAAGATTGTGTCAATATAAAAATTCACTATAATCAACCATATTTATTTTAAAATTTAAAATATTTATCTTATAATTTATATACCTCTGAAATAATTCAAATATTTTATTGACAGATATTGTGAGAGAGGGAACCCCCTCGCCGCCTTCTCTGACGTGAGTGCGTATTTACGGTCATCACGCAAGCGCTCATCACATGCGTGCATGCATGCTTATGGTCATCACTGTAACGCCCTGCGGTTGTGGCGACCAACGGGCGCGCCCACCGGGCGAGCGAAACGGTAGTCGGGCAAGTTGACGAACTAACGCGGGCACGGGTCAGCTCGGTGAGTTGGCAGGGCAAAGTGTGGCGACGAGTTAGCATAGCCACGATTATAGTGGGTGAGCATGCGCGCGCCCACAAGCCGACCTAGCGATGGGCGAGTCACCTTGGTGGTGGGCCGATGAACTAGCAAGGCGAAACGATGCGACGGTCAGGGTGGTCACCCACATATTGGGTGGGCTGATGTGCAAGTGAAACCAAATGAAGGCGAGTTGGGTGGGTCGGCCAAAACGTTGAAACGTTGGTGGCAACCGTATATATACCAACGAGCTGGGTGAGTTGGAGACACTTCGAACTTGGCAATCAAGTCAAGGCAAGAAGTGCGCATATCTCTGCGGTGGACTACGGTTTATAAAGGTGCAGGTCATGGTGGTATGAGCCTGCATGGCGGGCACGTTCAAGGGCAAACACAGGTCGTCGTTCAGGGCGGAGGTAACACGGTAGGGTGGGCACCCACTGAACGACCGACGAGTTGAGGTGAATGGGCAAGGTGCGACCGTGGGTAGGAGCACCCGGCGGTGCGACGGTGAACGGTGGAGTTGTGGACGGTGCAGCCAACATTCAGAGGGCGCCTGGGTAGGGCGAGCCGGCAACACATGGTTGTGCGCCCATTTGGACAGAATGACACGATTGTTCAGGATTTTGTAAAAAGGCCGGTCGAGCTTGTCTCCCGTGTAAACTTGTAAATTCTGAAATTCTAATAAAATCATTACATTGCATATGGGTTTATGTGTTCTCTTGTTGTTGAATGTTGATGATGTATTAATGGTTTCTGCACATTAATGCTGTTTAAAAATGATGAATGTTAGGCATAGTTCGGAAAGTAAATTAACAAATGAACATGTTAAGTACTTAGCCGATGCCGCACGTAGGCCAATTAACAAAAAAAGAATTGGGGGCATGACAGATGGTATCAGAGTGAATTGCAGAGAACAGACATGTATGCAGGGAAAAGTTATGGAGAAATCATGGATTAACAGTCTGGGTTTCATGGACTTGGTGGTTCATAGCAAGACCATCCAAGCTCTGGTGAACACGGGGGCCACTCATAACTTCATGACGACATAGTTAGCAAGAGAGGTTGGACTGATGATCTTCCCATTGAATGTGGAAGTCAAGGCGGTGAACTCTAGAGCTAAAGTGGCGGGTTTGGCACACGAAGTGCCTATGCAGATAAAATACTGGAAAGGTTAGTTGGACTTCACGGTGATGGAGATGAATGATTTTCATGTGATATTGGGGCAGGATTTCTTGAAGGGAAACAAGGCAATTGTTGTCCCCTTTTGTCATGAAGTGGTGCTGGTTGGACAGTCACAGACTTGGACTTCGCCCACTCAAAGGCAAAGGAGGGAAGTCAAGGTGCAGCATGTTTCTGCACTAAGTTTGGAGAAGGCTATGAGGGAGTTAGACGTGGAGACATATGTGGCTGTATTCAAAGAAGTCGAAGGTGATGATGGAGTGGGGATGCTTGTTCCAGCTGAGATTTCTGAGGTGCTGGCTAAGTATGCAGATTTGATGCCCGATGAGCTACCGAAGACACTTCCACCAAGGCGTGCAGTGGACCATAGCATTGAGCTTGAGCCAGGGAAGCAACCTCCAGCTAAAGCACCTTATCGGTTTTCAGAACCTAAGTTGGAGGAGTTGAAACGACAGTTAAAGGAGTTAGTTGATGCAGGTTTCATCAGACCTTCAAGGTCCCCCTATGGAGCTCCAGTATTGTTTCAGCGAAAGAAGGATACGAATGAACTACGGATATGCTGTGATTATCGTGCTCTTAACAAGAAAACGATAAAGAACAAGTATCCTTTGCCATTAGCAGTAGATTGCTTCGATAAGCTTGTGAAAGCCCGAGTATTTTCCAAGCTGGACTTGAGGCATGGGTGTTATCAGGTGCGAATAGCTGAAGGAGACGAAAAGAAGACCGTAATAGTAACAAGGTATGGTAGTTTTGAACTCCTTGTTATGCCATTCGGGTTGTGCAATGCTCCTGCTATGTTTTGCACTTTGATGAATGATGTTCTACGTCCATACTTGGATTCGTTCGTAGTAGTGTACTTGGACGATATAGTGGTGTACAGTGATAACATGGAGGATCATAAGAAACACTTGGCGATGGTGTTCAAGGCGCTGAAATCAAATCTGCTGTACTTGAAGAAGTCTAAGTGTATGTTCGCTCAGACTGAGATTCCGTTCCTTAGACATATAGTGGGTCAAGGGTACATACGGATGGAGCCGAACAAGGTGAAGGCGATCGAGGACTGGGTTGAACCGAAGAATGTCCATGATATGAGGGTGTTTTTGGGCATGACCAACTACCAATAGAAGTTTATAGAGGGGTACTCCAAGGTAACATCATCACTAACAGACCTATTGAAGAAAGAAAAGAGATGGAGTTGGACGAACAAATGTCAGATGGCATTTGATGATTTGAAGAAGAGGATGGTTACAACACCGATACTGAAGTTTCCGGACTTCGAGTGACCGTTTGAGGTACACACAAATGCTTCAGATTTTGCCATAGGAGGGGTTCTTATGTAGGATGGGCATCCGGTGGCGTACGAGAGTCAGAAGTTGCAGGATAGAGAACGAAGGTATCCGGTCCATGAGAAGGAGATGACTGCGATCATTCACTATCTTCATGCATGGAGGCATTACTTGATTGGGAAGCCTTTTGTTGTCAAGACAAACAACGTTACAACAAGTTATTTTGCATCACAACCAAAGCTTTCTGCGAAGCAAGCTCATTGGCAGGACTTATTAGCAGAATTCGACATGACTATTGAGTATAGAACGGGGAGACTCAATGCGGTAGAAGATGCCCTTAGCAGGAAGGGACAAATTGCAACATTGGAGGGGGAAGACTAGGCAGCATGGAGTAGGAGTTGAGTTCAGATGTCAGAAGAGATGCAGAATAAGCTCAAGGAAAGTGTTGAGACCGATACTCAGGCACAGAATATAGTGAAGCAGATAAAGAAGGGGAAGAGATGAAGGTTCTTTCTCCGAGATGGATTCTTGTTCTTTGGAAAACGACTCTATGTTCCAAAGTCATCCGAACTCAAGAGGCACCTTTTGAAGGAGTGCCACTATTCTCCGTGGGCTGGCCACCCAGGGCAGCGTCGTTCTTTGGCATTGTTGGAGAGAGGATTCTTTTGGGAGAAGATGCGGGAGGATGTAGAGGATTATGTACATACGTGCATCATTTGTCAGCAGGACAAATCAGATACTCAGAGGCAAAGAGGTCTGTTGCAGCCTTTACCGATACTTGAGAGACCATGGATGAGTGTCTCGATGGACTTCATCACTCAGTTGCCACAGGTGCAAGGGTATAATGGGATAATGGTCGTGGTTGATCATTTTTCCAAGTATGTTGTCTTTGTTCCAACAAAGATGCCGTGTGGATTCAAGCGGACTGTGGAGTTGTTCTTCAAGAACATAGTGAAGTATTGCGGGATGCCTTTGAGCATTGTGTCAGACCGGCATCCATGATTTACAAGCAAATTTTGGACCACATTGTTCAAGTTATTCGGGACAGATTTGTTGATGAGTTCAAGTTACCATCCGCAGATAGATGGACAGACCGAGAGGATCAACGCATTGCTGGAGGATTACTTGAGACATTATGTGACGGCTGATCAGAAGAATTGGCCTGAACTCTTGGATGTGGCTCAGTTTAGCTACAACATACAAAAGAGTTCTGCGACAGGGTACAGTCCATTTGAGTTGGTGAATGGGCAGATGCCAGTCACACCGCACACCGTAGTGACATGAGGTTTGTTGAGGAGTCCTCATGCGAAGAAGTTCATGAAGGCTTGGGATGAGACCTTGGAGTTGGCACGGTTGCGCTTGCACGAAGCTGCAAGGAGAATGAAGAAATGGGCAGATAAGGAGAGACGGGATGCACACTTCAGTGTGGGAGACATGGTGTTCCTCAAGATTACCGGAGATTAGTTTCAGCCACCTAAGGGGACTGCGAGATTGTTGACGAGGAAATATGAGGGGCCATTCCGAGTGAAGAAGAGAGTGGGGGAAGTTGCTTACGAGCTGGAGCTTCCGCACCATATGCATATGAAACATCCAGTTTTTCATATCAGTCAGTTGAAGAGATGCAGACTTGATGTTGATCATCCAGAGAGAGTGGAACCACCGAGGGGACCAACCATGATTGTTGACAAGCCGAACCTTGAGATGGACAAGATTTTGAAATCTCGGACAACAGGGATTGGTAGTCACATACGACGGGAATTTCTTGTCAGATGGAAGAATGCACCGGAGGAGGATAGCTGGGAAACGGAGGACTCACTTTGGAGATGGAAGCGAAAGATTGCGAAGTATGACAGGAAGTTACGACGGATAGCCAGATTGTCGAGGACAACAATGACCTTGGGTGGGGGAGTATGTAATGCCCTGCGATTGTGGCGACCCATGGGCATGCCCATTGGATGAGCGAAATGGTAGTTGGGCGAGTCGGCGAACTAACGCGGGCGCGACACGGGCGCAGGTCAGCTCGGCAAGCTGGTGGGGCAAAGTGTGGCGACGAGTTAGCATAGCCGCGGTTGTAGTGGGTGAGCGTGGGCGCACCCACGAGCCAACCTAGCGATGGGCGAGTCACCTTGGCGGTGGGCCGACGAACTGGCAAGGTGAAACGATGCGATGGTTAGGGCGGTCACCGACATATTGGTGGGCCGATGTGCAAGTGAAACCAAACGAAGGCGAGCTGGGTGGGTTGGCCGAAATGTTAAAACGTTGATGGCAACCATATATATACCAATGAGATGGGCTAGTTGGAGACACTTCAAACTTGGCAATCAAGTCAAGGCAAGAAGTGCGCATATCTCTGTGGTGGACTTCGGTAAAAGGCGCAGGTTGTGGTGGTATGAGCCCGCACGGCATGCACGTTCAAGGGCAAACGCAGGTTGTCGTTCAGGGTGAAGACAACATGGTAGGGTGGGCGCCCGCCGAACGACCGATGAGTTGAGGTGAACGAGTAAGGTGTGAGCACGGGTAGGAGCACCCGGTAGTGCGATGGTGAACGATGGAGTTGTGGACGGTGCAGCCAACGTGCAGAGGGCACTTGAGTAGGGCAAGCCGACAGCACACAGTTGTGCGCCCGTTTGGGCATAACGACACAATTGTTCAGGATTTTGTAAAAAGGCCAGTCGAGCTTGTCTCCCGGTGTAAACTTGTAAATTCTGAAATTCTAATAAAATCATTACATTGCATATGGGTTTATGTGTTCTCTTGTTGTTGAATGTTGATGATATATTAATGGTTTCCACACATTAATGTTGTTTAAAAATGATGAATGTTAGGCATAGTTCGGAAATTAAATTAACAAATGAACATGTTAAGTACTTAGCTAATGTCGCACGTAGACCAATTAACGAAAAAAGAATTGGGAGCGTGAAAATCACGCTTGAGCTGCGGGCGTCACGGCGTGCACTAAAGAGTTAGTGTTCACTGAATCCTACAGCAAAACATATTACTTTTGAGAAGAATCAAATAAAACAATAATAACTACTTTAGTTCAAAAGTTGAACGCGAGCCACGGTAGCCGCCTACCAAAACGTATGTGACATTCTAATTGCATGCCAGAACTGTTTGGAGAATAATTAAAATCTCTTTGTGCTCCAACAACATTTTATAAAAGGATATAAAATGATTATTTTCCACGCAAATGAACAATGATATTAAAAAAATGAAATAATTATTTTGAGTAAATAAATGTAATATTTAAAAACACGTGTGAATATTATACCTAATTATATCGAAAGGAATTACTATAAATAATTTCATCTTTTAAAATTTTCGAAATTAAATAGATGCTGCTCCACTCTTGGTGCCAACCCAACTTCTGCAATCTATTAACTGTACCCGCTACCAGCTTACGTTGTATTAATATAAAACGTTTGGCTTATGCTTCTGTTTAGTTATGATCAGCTGCATTATATTTTGTCGCAGCCATAAATATCAGAATAATTAGAATACAATGGTTTTTTAATTTTAATCCAATATAACATAATTTTATTAAAATTTTAATATTAAATTATATTTTTAAATAAAAATTTCAGAATTGAAATAATGTTAATTATATCTATCTAGTAAATAGAATATAATAAAATTATTTTCAAATTATTTTTCTCATCAAACCTTCTGGGTTAATTTAGGTTGATGTTAATAAGTTACAACCAATTACCCTTGTACTTTTTTCATGGTCGATTGATGGCATCAGGGGTGTAAAACTAAATTTGTAATGAATTGACGCTACAATGCACCATCAACCTTAAATAAACATTGAATCAAGTTTTCCCATGGTACTGTTACTACTATAATCCGTCTAACTTTAGCTTCCTCTGTACTTTTTGACAACATTGAATTTGCTTCAAATACATGGTTTGAGGCGTCCTAACTTCCATCTACACAGGCTACCTTTAGCTTCCTCTGTACTTTTTAACAACATTGAATTTGCTTCAAATACATGGTTTGAGGCGTCCTAACTTCAAGCTTGACCTTCGCCACCAATTTGAAGGAACAATAAGAAATTAGGAATGGCAGTGGAATCTGCAATGCCACAGCCATATCTAGGAAATTGGAATCTGGAATCATTGCCTCACATACGGATTATCAACTTTCGTCTGGTTATGTGACATATAGATTTAGTACCTGCAACTTGCAACCGCATTTGGTAAATTACACCAGCCTGGCAGTCGAATTAACTTTAGCATCATCCATGTTGACATAACATCAACATTAAAATTCAACAACTTTTGAGCTTTGATCAATATTTTGTATTTGGTGCCATCCGCGAAAATTTGTTGGAGGTCGGAAATTCAAATATTGTTGGAAATTCGCTGGAGCTTGAGGTCGGAATAATGTTGGAGTTTGAGTTCCCTGTTCGAGGAGAGTCAAATCCAGGTCTCACTTCTCATCAGAATAAATGCATGACAATCCAATCTTGTTAGTATTTCTTCTTGTCATGAAATTTCAATGTGTGTGTGTTTTCAAAAGAGTTTTGAAAATCTAGAAATTTTGCTATAATTCCCATGGGAATATATTTCGATTAATATATTCATGTGGACATCATAATGCTACAATTTCTCACCTTGCTTCCTGTCTAGTGTTTGCTACAGTGACGTGGTAACATTATGTGGTAATTGTAATGTAATAACTAGTGATATTTTTTTAAGGGTGGTTCACGAGTATTGGGTGGTTGACATTTCAATTGGCGAAATATTTTGCATTCCAAGGAAATAGTGTTTTTTTACTGATTTTTAATTCCTTCTATTGATATGCCATTCAAACAAATTATGATAGGACTCACGGTTTAACAACCTCAAGAAATACGATTACTTTATGGCATATTAAAAGTTCCTCAAAATTGTATTTTTATATTTGTTCATTTTTTTTTATGTTACACTCATTAATGGAAGGAAAGCTATATAAGATGGACTATTTTTTTTTGAGATGGCCTAAACAGTTTTGAGAGATAAAAAACGGGGGAATATAGTGTTAAGGCAGAGTTACTCGATTTTTTTGTTTTTAAGTTTTTAATAGAATATAAATTTATAGTGATTTGTTTTAATGTAATTATTTGTATTAGGTTAGTATTAGAAAAAATAGAAATAGTATGATAATTTATCAAAAATTACATAAAGCGTTGAACATGATTTTGATACATTTCTGAAATAAAATTGGATAATTTTTTATTGATGGGTAAAATTAAATGTTAAAAGTCATACGAAGGGCAGTTTAAAACTAAAATCGTCATTAAAAAATATCATGACAGGCAGAGGGACCCATCAAATTTAACCCCTGGCAGAAGCGAAGGGACAGGACGGACAGCTCAACAACTGCCCCTTCAAGCAGCTTTAGTGACTTTTAAATAAAGTCTCGGGCCAATGACTACACAGAGCAGTTGGGCAGAAAAGTATTGACCTGCCTGGAACTTGGCTGATACATCATGTGTTGGTGAAGGCACTATTATCTAGGGGTGGGCGTCATGGTGGATGCTAAAGAGTTTGTGTTATTTCTAGATTCTAATGCTACACGTTAGTCAGAAAAGAATCAAATAAAATAATGGAGTTGTGTTTAGTGCGATTTTTTTGGAGTTTCTCATATTTGAATTAGGGTAGACAAATTTGTGAAAATTTTGATTTGTGTTTTTTGAACTAGTATTTTGACTAGATATATGGATTTAGCACCTTGAAAAATCCCTAAGGAATTTATATTGTGCAGGGGTTACCTATCAAACTTGTGATTTCAATGAATTCATACAAGATTTAAGATAAATTAGACCAGAAAAATCTATTTGAAAAACATCCAAAAAATCCGACTAAAAACAACTCGTAATATAACAACAACTATTTCAATTCAAAATTGGCAAGAGACAGAAATGTTTGTTTTGAGCACGACACCAAATGATTTGATTCCCATAATATTCCATGGAACTCTTAAAATAAGATAATTACTCCTGCATGAGGAGTTGGCTAAACATAGAGTGTCAGTTAACTGAGTGATTGAGTGGTTGAGTGTTTGAGTGTTGAGTCAAGTCGAGTTAAGTGATAGACGACTTTGAGTGTGATTGCATGTAGTTGCATGTCAAGATATTTTAGGCGACTGTCTAGTCGAAAAAGTTTAAATACCCTTCACCAGGTTCATTGTAATCATCATGTTTTTTGTGATCAATAGAAGAGCAACAACTCGTGTTTTGTGTGAATTCATGCTTTTTCTCCTCCGCCTTTCCAACAAATTGGTATCAGAGCGAAGTTATAAAGAGCGAGAAGAACGGATTAGCAACAATCCCTGTGAGAGGAGAAATATATATATATATTTTTCTGGTGAATTAACAAGCCTTGACTTAAGCTCTTTCCCAAGCACACGATTCAAGCTCGTTTCCGTGGCATTAACCAAATAACGTCGGCGCTGGTCACCGTGCAACGCGTTAATCGCATGAGAAGTTACGACAAGTTCACAACAACCACGTTAAAATGTTAAAAGTCAGGTGGCTCATTTTTTGTTTGGAGCACGAAAATTTTATAAAAGGCCACGTTGTTTATTAAAAGATCAAATTCACCTGGTTTTTTTTAATACATGAGGTTTATAAGTTTGGTTTTTTTTTTTAAGTTGTGGTGAAAATTTTTATTAAAGTTTTTTCAAAGGTTTTTGAAAAAAGATTTTTTTTAAAGTTTTTTTAATAAAAAATATAAAATTTGGGACTTTTTTTAAAAATAGAAATTTTAAGGTTTTTTTTATTGAAAAGGTTTTCAAAGAGAAATTTTTAGACAAAGAGGGCTTTCTCAAATTTCCAGCCCAATTCCCACTGTTTTTTTAGAACCTAAGGATAAAGCAGAAGCACGAGCTCTGAGTAATGCAAAGAGAGAACAATGGAAGACAAATAAGAAGAAGAATGCACAAGCGTTGTAGCTTATTCAACAGGGAGTGGACCGAGCAGTGTTCCAAAAGATTATGATCACATATTCAGCAAAAGTAGCATGGGATACTTTGGCGACAAACTATACAGGTATGGCCAAAGTAAATATTGTTAAGTTGCAGAATACTAGGAGAGATTTTGAAAGTTTGCAAATGAGGGAGATAGAGGACATCGATTCTTTCATGAATCGGGTCATAACTATCATAAATCAGTTAAAGATTTATGGTAAAGAAATTAAATATCAAACATTGATTGAGAAGATCCTCATACCTTTATCTACCAAATTTGATGTTGTGGTAGCAGCTATAGAACAAGCCAAAGATTTGGCATCATTGACAGTTGATGAGTTGATGGGATCACTTCTATCACATAAGGCAAGGATAGACAAAAATAAGGATTCCACTTTAGAGACCACTTTCAATAGCCGGGTTTATATTTCAAGAGACAGAGGTCGAGGCAGAAGTAGAATGAGAGGAAGAGGACGAAGTGGAAGATATGGTGGTCATAGAGGTGGCCGAGAAGATCTTGAACACGAAAGTGGAAGCAACTACATAAGCTTGAACAATAATCAAAGAGTTGACAAATCAAAGGTGAGATGTTATTATTGCAATAAATTTGGTCACTATACGCGTGATTGCAGGAAGAAGATAGCTGATCAAGCGAACCAGAGAGCTAATCTCACTACAGAGTGTTCTAACTCCATGTTCTTAGCTTGCCATACCATGCATGAACCTTATGCTAGTGTGAGATTGTTAGACAGTGGTTGCAGTAACCACATGACAGGCAAGAAGGATTTGGTTGCAAATTTCAATCAATCTGTGAAAAAAGAGGTAAAGTTGGGGACTAACAAGACTATGGAAGTAGATGGCAAAGGAGTGGTCAACATTATGACCAAGCAGGGGCAGGCGAAGACAATCTCAAAGGTATATTATGTTCCTAATCTCAAACATAATTTGTTAAGTGTTGGTCAATTGACACATAAAGGATACAGAGTTATGTTTGAAGGTCAAGAATGTGTTATATATGACAAGCCCCCAAGCAAGTAGCTGATAGCAAAGGTGAAGATGACGAGGAACAAACTCTTTCCTCTAATTTTGAATTACAGTGGTTAGGTGAATTATTTTACAGTTGCATGTTCTGATGATTATTGGTTATGGCACTTTCGATTTGGACACTTGCACTTTTCTAGTTTAAGATTGTTGCAGCAGAAACAGATGGTTCGAGGATTATCTCCCATCAAAGAACCTACTAGTACTTGTGAGTGTTGCATCTTGGGAAAGCAACACCATGAAATTTTTCCAAATGGAGTTGCATACAGAGCAAAGAAACCTCTTGAGCTAGTACATATAGACTTTTGTGGACCTATGAAGACAGAAGCGATAGGTGGAAGTTGTTACTTCCTCACTTTCATTGATGACTACAGCATAAAGACTTGGGTTTACTTCTTGAAGCAGAACTCTGAAACTTTTGCAAAGTTCAAAGAATTCAAAACCTTCATAGAGAACCAAAGTGATCAACAAATCAAGGTATTGAGGTCAGATCGTGGTGGATAATATGACTCAAAGGAATTCCATGATTACTGCAAACAACATGGGATCAAAACACAGTTTACAACCAGGTACACATCGTAGAAGAATGGTGTAGCAGAGAGAAAGAACAAGACAA
This sequence comes from Pinus tabuliformis, assembly GCA_031772625.1. Lineage (NCBI taxonomy): Eukaryota > Viridiplantae > Streptophyta > Pinopsida > Pinales > Pinaceae > Pinus > Pinus tabuliformis. Next base: position 200,199,013 of record CM062820.1, on the reverse strand, counting down.
TTATGCACATGGTAAGAAGCATGTTGAAAGGAAGAAACTTGTCTAATGTATTAGGAAGAAGCAGTTGCATGTGCTATTTACGTGATCAACAGATCTCCTACAAAGAGTGTTATGAACAGAGTACCAGAACAAGCATGGTTAGGTATGTCTTATAGTGTATCTCATCTCAGAGTATTTGGATGTGTAGCTTATGCACATGTGCCTAAGGAGCGAAGAGGAAAATTGGATGATAAAAGTGAAAAATGCATATTCACTGGTTATAGTGAGAAATCAAAAGCTTGCAAATTGTATAACCCCGTCACAAAGAAGACCATAATTAGTAGAATTTTTTTGTGTTCAAGGGACAAGAGTCATGGAATGGAATTGTAGACAAAACAATTGATACACCAATGCCACTGATGGAAGAAGACGATGTAGTAGAAAAGGAGCAACAAGAATCATAGATGAAGACACCAAATAGAGACACACCACCAAGGACTCCAAGATTTTCAGAGTAGCATGGATCCTCAAGCAGATCAACAGATTAAGATTCTCCCAATAATCAATCAGGTGATGAATCAAGCAATGTAAGAGAAAGATGAGAAGTTTGAAAGATATTTATGATGATTTGGATGTTAGTTCAAATTTTTCATTGTTATCATTCTAACCTTCTTCATTTGAAGAAGCAATCAAAGATGAAAATTGGGTGCAAGCCATGGATGAAGAAATTGAAGCTATTGAAAAAAATGATACATGGGATTTGGTTGATTTGCCAAAAGACAAAAATCTCATTGGTGTGAAGTGGGTGTACAAGACAAAGTCGAATGAGAAAGGTGAAATTGACAGATTTAAAGCATGACTTGTAGCAAAAGGATTCTCGCAGCAACCGAGAATAGACTTTGGAGAAACGTTTTCTCCAATAGCTAGATTGGATACTGTAAGAGTAGTTCTAGCCACAACAACTTAGAACAAGTGGAAAGTATATCAAATGGATGTGAAATCAACCTTCTTCAATGGAATTCTAGAAGAAGAAATTTATGTGCAGTAGCCCCGAGGATATGAAGTTAAAAGTAATGAAGAGAAAATTTACAGGTTGAAAAAAACGCTCTATGGACTGAAGCAAGTGCCTAGAGCTTGGTATAGAAAAATTGACAGCTACATGATCAAGAATGGATTTTGTAGAAGTAACATTGAGCTTACTTTATACACAAAGGTAAATGAGCATGGACAGATTTTGATTGTTTGCTTATATGTTGATGACATGATTTTTACAGGTGATTTTGAGATAGATGAATTTAAAGCAGCCATGATGAAAGAATTTGAGATGACAGATCTTGGTCTCATGAAATATTTTCTTGGCATAGAAATTGAGTAATCTGAAAAATGAATTTTTATTTATCAAAATAAATATTCCAAATATTTGTTGAAAATATTCAAGATGGAAAATTGCAAACCTGTCCCTACACCAGTTGCAACAGGTACAAAGTTAAGCAAGGATGATGAAGGATCATATGTCAATCCAACTCTATTCAAAAGATTGGTTGGCAGCCTCATGTATCTCACAACTACAAGGCCTGATATCATGCAAGGAGTGAGTTTGATTTCTAGATTTATGGAGATTCCAAAAGACACACATTGGAGTGCAAGAAAAAGAATTTTGAGATACGTAACAAGAACTAGAGATTGTTGCATAATGTATGCAAGCACAGAAAAGAAGGCTTTGATTGGATACACAAATAACGATTTTGCAGGTAGTTTGGATGATAGAAAGAGCACTTCTGGTTTTATGTTCCACCTTGGTTCAGGTGTGATTTCATGGGCATCTAAGAAGCAGCCCATAGTGACACTTTTGTCAGCAGAAGCAGAATATGTAGCTGCAACATGAGCAACATGTCAAGCAGTGTGGTTAAGAAGAGTATTTGATGGATTCAAGCAGAAACAACAAGGATCAACAATAATATATTGTGACAACAGCTCATGGATTGCACTATCCAAGAATAGTGTGTTTAATTAGAAGAGCAAGCATATTGATACTAGATATCACTTTATTAGAGAACTTGTGAGCAATGGAGAAGTTCACTTCAAGCCTTGTAAATCTAGTGATCAATTGGTTGATATATTTACTAAGTCATTAGCACAAGATGTGTTTGAATTTCATAGAGGAAACTTGGGTGTTGTAAGCCTCGGTGAGACATAGACCAATAGACATGTTTGAGTTGTCATGAGTCATGTTTTAGTTTAGCAGTCGTAATTAAGGGGGAGTGTTAAAATAAGATAATTACTCCCGCATGAGGAGTTTGCTAAACATAGAGAGTTAGTTAACTAAGTGATTGAATGGTTGAGTGTTAAGTCAAGTCGAGTTAAGTGATAGACGATTTTGAGTGTGTGATTACATGTAGTTGCATGTCAAGATATTTTAGGCGAGTTTCTAGTCGAAAAGGTTTAAATACCCTTCAACGGGTTCATTGTAATCATCATGTTTTATGTGATCAAAAGAAGAGAAGCATTGCATGTTTTGTCTGAATTCATGTTTTGTCTCCTCCGCTTTTCCAATAGGAATGACTCTCCGGAGAATAATGATAAACTTTCCGGAGATTTGTATTTCGTTGCCAGATTTATATTCATTCTCACTTTTCAATCGAAAATCATCTTGGCTGTAGGTTTCCAGATTTAGTAATGTAAGATTCAGAATAAAGAATTTCGATGTGAGAATATGTTACAAAGCTCCTAGCTTCGTGGCATAAGCATATTTTAAATGTTTTATATATTTTTTCCAGGATTATTTTTGAAAATTTTGTTAAAAAAAAAATAGAATAGTAAATCTGTTTAATGTTTAGGATTACAAATTTAAAAATATATTTCAACTATTTTAAACGAATATCTGTATTTTATAATTTTAAATAGTAATAAGAAAATTTTGTTAAATATAATTTTTTTTATAATAGTAATAATAATAATATAAATTAGTTATTATTTGTATTTTTTTATAATATATTTTATCAAATTAAATAATTATACTTTTTCATTCTTACAGGAAAATTGATATAATGAAATTTTAATGATTTAATAAATATATTTAAATTTTAATAATAATAATAAATACATTAATTTTTTTAATTAATTTTTTTTGCCCTTTATTTATGTTACGTCACGTCAGCCTGCCAGGGTTTAGTTTTCGCCCTCAAATCATTGCTCTTCAAATCTGTTTCACGCTAGATTCAGTTGCGCTACCGAATCGGTAATCTAAATGCCTCGTTCTCGAATCGCTCGATTGCTCATAATATTGATTGTGGAAGCAACCATTTTACCCCATTCACCCTCGTTTGCCAAAATGTTTTGAAGCTGGTATCGTTTCATCAATTGTTCCTTCTGTGGGAATCATCCATGGGCGAAATCATTAAAGAAATTGTGGCACTTAATGTGATAGTTAGCGCGCTAATCTCAAGCAGTCGAAAAAGGTTGGACGCCATTTTCCTTCGGATCCATATCCATAGCCAGTTCGAAAGGGGGTTAACCTCTAATAACTTATATAGAGCTACTAATTCATGATAGTTCAAGTATTAATAATAAAATCTGCCCAATTTCCTGTTGCAGATCCAAAGTGAGCATAACAACCATCAGTTTAAGCGGAAGGAAAGGAAACAAAAGTAGACATTGGTCAGCTAGAGCATAGGAATATCAAACACTCTTGACGCGGCGCGGGCCACTAGAATTCATAGGCATAGGATGGGAGCTAAGAGTAAAAGTCATGTTCTATTTAAAGAATGTTTTGGGCAGAAACTTTATAGGCTTACTATGGAAAGACGAAGGAGGAAAACACACCATTCACATAAATCACATGAGATACAGCTCAATTACTCTATTAAATACAAATTTGATTTTCTCATATAGATCCACGGAGTTGAGAGGCATAGGATGGGAGCTAAGAGTAAAACTCATATTCTATTTAAAGAAAGTTTTGGGCAGAAACTTTATAGACTTACTATGGAAAGACGAACGAGGAAAACACACCATTCACACAAATCACATGAGATACGGCTCTATTACTCTATTAAATACAAATTTGATTTTCTCATGTAGATCGATAGAGTTGAGGTTTGTTTTTCTTTTTGGTTCACATTACAATGACTCAATCATGTGTATATAAACACCAAACTTGCTAAATATGGATTCATGCAAACTCTAACAAGACTTGATTTTTATTTGGCTAACTACTTTTTGCAAACTCATACTCGACTTGGACATTTTTGGTTATGCATGTAGCAATAATTACTATTTCTAACGCTCTCTCTGGTTATGTATGTAGCAATAATTACTATTTCTAACACTATCTAACTTAAACGCATGTAGCAATAATTACTATTCCTAACCCTCTCCCTTAATGTATGAATCAACATTAACAAAATCATGACTCAACATAGCTTAAACATGCTCGTTGGTCTAAAACTCAGCTAGGGTTACAATAAAAAATTGACTCAATTTTTTTTTTTACAATACTGGATTTTCTTTTACATTTTTTCCAAATTCTATACTCTTGACATTGTTTCATTCTTAGTCACACTTCCTTCCTTGATGTAAGATCCATATTCCTTCACTTGTTTTTGTTGCAAATTTTCATTGATTTCTCTTGTATTTGTTCTAAAAAACAATTTAGGCTTTTTGAGTCTGCCTTTTACAACATTCTCTTCACAGATTTTTCACTCATGGACTAATGCCACATGGACTAGTGTCACAACTCTTCATCTTCCAACTATGAAGTTCACTCTATTTCTTGCACTGCATATTCTTGATCTTCTTTCTGCCATATTTCTTGATAGTAAAATTTAATCTCTTCTTGACTCCATTGCATAAAGGTTGTTTCAATGCTTTCCCCTTTGTCTTCAAAAACTTCCATGTCTTTTCCTACAACTTTTTCATCTTCACTTTCAATTATAAATGTAGTTGGTTTGATGTCTTGGTTACTTGCATATTCAAAATCAATGTTAAAAACATGTTCATTATGTTTTGTAGTGAGAGTTTTTTCCACTTCTTCTTCATCACACTACAACACAAAGGGGTGTTTTAAGACAATATCTGCGACAATTTTTTTGTAAATTGTCTTAACTTGAGACAAAAAAACTTTTGTATTGTCTAAAATATTGTCTTTCAGCGGTTATCTCAAATTATTGTCTTAAAAATTTGTCTCTATGAAGACAACAAATAATACATGCATTATTGTCTCTTTGGAGATAATTTTGTTTTTGTCTCTTCAGAGACAATGGTTGGAATTAAAGACATTGTCTTTACAGAGACAATATGTCTTAATCTTAGTTATTGTCTCTCAAGAGAAAACAAATATATTTAAAGATAATACAATATCACTTTTTTCTCTTTAGAGACTATAAAAAATTGAATCGGGAAAAATATGTCACCATTGTAATAAATCAATAGAACAAGTATTTAATTAAAAATAAATTAAAATATCGTTGATTAATTCGTGTTAGGGAACAATGGAATCAAACCACAAACTTCCTACTTATAATGTAAGTGCTCTTCCATTGAGCTAAGACTCTCTAAAGAATTATGTGAAGAGTTATGATAGTCCTTGAAATTGCATATGTAGGCATTGATTTAAAAACAAATGCTTGACACATAGTGGCATAAACTTTGTAAAATATATAATCATGTAGCCCCAATTTTAACTTAATAAAAAATAACTGAATGGAGTTATCTCAATGTCACATCCATGTAGCATGACTCGCACAATGTGCTAATAATAAACAATAATCTACAAACAATTTAATCTAGTCATACAAATAAAAGTAACTAGAATTAGCACAAGTTATTAATATCTTGCCACAACTATTTAATGGTTTCTCTTTCACATGTTTCCGTTGTTCATATATTCCGAAAATATGAATTTGTAGATCAATGCAACTCAACTTTGCTATTTTTATTAAAGATTTAAAATAATAAGCTACTAGCTTTTGAGAGGCCTCTAAGCATTACGAATTGTAATCATATGCTCATAGTTATATTGGTTATGGGATGGAGTCCTGAATTTTGAGTTGGCCATCTAAATCTCCATATAGGTTTTCCCCCTTTATACTTCACCATAATATGTATAAATTGAGTTCTCAGCCCCAAAATCCTCTTTTCCATCATTGGAGTAGATATTAACAACATATCATCTAATCACCAATATCAACAAACCCTAACCTCAATTTGTTTGTGGTCATCTCAAATTTATATGGAGTCAGATAATTGTGTGTGGATTCTACAAATCTAAATCTAGCCAAACAAAATAGGCATCAAAATGGACATAAAAAATCCTCCTACAACCCTCTCACTACATTTTAGTATTATTGGACTAATATTAAACATAATTTCTACACAATGATAGAAAAATCAACCTCTAATTTATTTCTAATATAGGTTAATCAAATAAATATCATAAAGAAAGAAACTAAACAAATTTTAGTATGGTACACAACCCTTGCTAAAAGTTGCCCATGTCAAGTATTTGGATGACAACAACTTACCAGGATGATAGGAAATAAATGATAGCCCATGCACGAGTGATTCAATATCTTTTACTTATAGATGCATTAGAATTACATGAAATAGAGCTTATAAACCATGGAACTTAAAAGAATATAAAACAATGCGGAAATAACATGATAAGCAAGAAACCATGACACAAAGATCTGATTATGGTGTTCTTTCAATTTGGACTATGTCTCCAGGCCCTGCTCAATAGTGGGGAGGCCTTCTTTCATTAAGTGGAATAAAAAGAGATAAAAGTACAAGCAACATTAATTTACAATCCTTATAACTCCAAGCTGGAATATGGATGAAGAATGGAGAGCCTAGCTTTAGAAACAGACCATACCACCTGAATCCTGGCAAAAAATCTTGCAAAAACACTTATCTGAACACCCAATTCGGATAATCGGGCTTTCTAGACCCCCTCAGAACCTCCCTGCTTCTCAACGCAAGGTCCCAGTCTATTGCTAGGTCAACCTACACTGTACACACTGATCTTCTAAGTTATTATTCTGGTCTCCCCTTTTTCTGATGCAAATAGTCCTTTATATAAGTTGGCGGGTAACTCCTCAATCCCCGGGAAATTCTCAACAAACGACAAGTATAACAGGGAGGTTCATTTCAATACACAGATATTCTCGGTCCCAGAATAGTCTGAAGGTACAACCCTATTAAACATAGTAAAAATACCAAGAAAAAATTCCACAGACTATTTCCTGCTTATCTTCTTAACCGCTTATTAATTCCCTAAATTGGCAGCTTAAACACAGAGAATCGATGCTTAACTCCTTAAACCGACAGTGCTACAAACGGAGAACCATAATTCATCAGTGCCGATACACCATATCGGAAATTGTAAATCGGCGAAACCTGCAGATCTTGCGGTCTATGCACACGGCATGTGCAATATGCGATTGCGATATTGCAATTGTAATCTTGACTATCAGGGGCTGATTCTGTACTACCTTCCCTTTCTGATGTGTGATTATGATCATTGCATCACAACCCTCTGATCTGTGATATGCAATATCGCAATTGCAACTTGGAGCCTGTCGGGGCCGATTCGTAAACAGTTGCCTTTTGTGATTGCGATATGCGATTATCGCATCGCAAATTTTCTTTCCTATGGCCGATTTGAAACCACTGACCTTTTCCTTTTGCGATGAGAGGAATGCAAGACCAATGGCGGCCTTCTGTTTTTCACTTCCCCATTCGCTGGGAGTTCTATCACGTCATCTTCTCCTGCCACATGTCTAAGTCAAACATGATCTTTGACTTACTCTAACATCTTCATATGACCTTAGATTCGAGTGTCATTCACATCATTGGAATCAGGATGACGAGCACTTCGATCCGATGCTAAGTTTATCCAGATTTTAGCACTTTGAGTTTTGAGCCTTTTTAGCATGCCACTAGTACTTTTAAGAGATCCACCTGGATCAATCTTCCCCACTAAGAGATTTTGGACTGCCAAAAGCCCTTTCAGTCAATTGGAAAGTGAGGAAATTGCTCCCTCAATTTTTCTTTCTCCATCCACCGAGCTTTACTCAGATGCATTCCTTTGAAGCCCACATGAATGTACTCCATAAAAAGTATTAACACATCCAGCACACTACATGTGTCCTCGCCAAACCACAATTTCAACCACTTGCACACAAACTAGTACAACGTTTGCAATCATATACAAACCATACATGACCCAACGACCCCTCACGTGGCAAGAGTTTATAGCACACACTCTTTGGCCAAGGATTTCATAATAAAAAAACCAATACCTCAACTATTCATAATAAAAGCCCACAAAAAGCATCGTTGTGTCTTTAAGCAATGGAAAACACATCATCACTTTTACATTTATTCCCAACGCATGACTTACAAATGAAGGCCATAACAAGCTACTACATCTAAAAGACCATATTTGACTTAATAAAGAAGACCACCATGAATGTGGTGGGTTCGTTTGTTGAACATTTTCACCCGTTGGCTTCTTTATCGATGCTTTCTCATCATGGAGAATATGACACATGGCTCCTTGGTGTCCCACCTCGTTGCAGCGACTACAACGATTCTTTCTCCTCCAAACTTTTTTGGTTGTCTTGGAGCACTTTCCCTTGATGTACCTCTGAAAGGTGATCATGGATTCCTCACTGTTATTGGAATGTGATGAGGTTCCCTCATCATTTGTCGTTGGTGGGTCACTAGCTGTTTTGGAGCATTCCCCAACTTCCTTCCTGACATACCTAAGTCTTGCATGACGAGGCAATTCCTCCACTTTGATGGGGTTTACGATGCCCTGGCCATTAATGCCAAGGCCCTTCCCATGATACCCCATTTTCTTCAACAATTTAGATCCGATACCTATAGTATGTTTTTCAAAAGTAGCGAAATCATCATCAGGAAAGGTACGTGAAATTGAAGAGTCACTTTTTAACTCAAGTTGGTTATGCCACAGCTTTTCTAAGACCTTGTCCTTAACCTACAACTGGAATAGCAACCTTTGTTTCTCCTTCTCTGCTTCCTATAGAAGTCTCCTTATCTTAGCATTCTCTGGTTGAATGCTTTGGTTGATCTCCTCAAGTTCCTAGAGATGTGCCGCATTGGGTGTCCTTTTCATCTTTGGTGAAATATCTATTGAAACTTTTGTTTCATCGCCCAAATTGGAACCCAAATTGACGGGTCCATCTGTTGCGATGTCAAGAGTTGCATTCTTCCTTTCGTCACCGAAATCCAAACCCAATTCAATTGGTCTACCTCGTGAAAATCCCGCAGCTATGACCTTCTCATATTCCTCTGATTCAGACTCGTGATCTTGTTGCATGGTGGCAGTTGTCTTTTGCCTCTCCTTTCTGTCATTCTTCTTAGGTCTCAACTCAGGGTGTAGTTTCGAACACTTCTCTTCATTGTGTCCCTCTATATCACAATGTGTACAAGAGGGCTTTCCCCCTCTTCTCTTTGTTGTTGCGGCTCTTTTTGGGTGGTCATTTTTTTCATGCGTCCCCCTGCTCTCAAGATGCATGGCCTTCACACTGGCCTCATCGATAGTAGCTGGCTTGAACAATAATAATGAATGCCTTATGTAACTATGTAAGGAATCAATATACTTAGTTACCATCTCTGGTGAATCTAATGGAATTCTCAAATTCAATGCTTGTTTCCTAAATTCTTCGGTGAAGTTTTGCACATTTTGACCCTTGCTTTTCCTTAGGTGTTGCCATTCCATAAATTCTTTTTGGTTATATCCCAGAGGGTAAAACCGATTCTTCAATGCAGAAACAAAATTTGACTATGAAGAAAGAAGGTTACCCACATTTTTGTTGCCTTGCAATCTTCTCTCCCACCAATCCAAAGCGGTGCCACTCAGTCAAAGGGATGCTAACTGGATATTTTCATCATCTTCTTCAATCTGTTGAATCTGACATTAGACCTCAATCTGCCTAATCCAATTGTTGAGTTTTTTTGTATTAAATTCTCCAACATACATAGGCAACTCAAACTTTACATCTAGTTTAAGGAAAGGTTTCTTAGATGTATGTTTGGAGTCATGATTAGAGTGATGAGAACTATCACTTGAAGAAGGAGAGGAAGGAGGCTCTTCTCCACCACCTTCATGATTTGTTGATCCATTTTCATGGGCATCTTTCTTCTCATGCCAATGTTCCTTATCATACTCTGAAAACATCTTGTACACTTTCTTTACCATATTGTAGAATACCTTGCGATTTTTTTTTTCCTCTTCCCAGTGAGCTTCTTCATTTGCCATGTTTATTCCTTGTTGTGCGCGTCTTGCTTTAGGATTAAAGGAATTAATTGTTTCTTCACCTTTTCACAGCTTGTTTTGGGTTAGCATAGACTCATGCAATTCACATCAACAAATACCTGCACTGATACCAATTTTGATCCAATATGTTTTACTTATAGATGCATTAGAATTACATGAAATAAAGCTTATAAGCCATGGAACTTAAAAGCACATAAAACAATGCAGAAATAACACGATAAGCAAGAAACCATGACAAAAATATTTCATTACAAGGTTCATCCAATTTGGACTACGTCTTCGGCCCATGCTCAATAGTGAGGAGGCCTTCATTCATTTAGTGGCATAAAAAGAGATAAAGTACAAACAACATTCATTTACAATCCTTATATCTCCAAGCTAGAATATGGATGAAGAATGGAGAGCCCAGCTTCAGAAACAGACAGTAGCACCTGAATCTTGTTGAAAAATCATGCAAAAATGCCTATCCAAACATCTAATTCGGATAATTGGGATGCACCCCCTTGGAACCTCCCTGCTGCTCAAGGCGAGGTCCTGGTCTGCTACCAGGTTAGGTTACTGTTGTACGCACTAATATTTTGAGTTATTGTGCCAATCTCCCCCTTTCTGATGCGGATAGTCCTTTATATAAGTTGGCGGCTAACTCCTCAATCCCTAGGTAGTTCTCAACAAACGACAAGTATAACAGGCGGGTTCGTTTCAATACATAGAGATTCCTAGTCCTAGAATAGTGCGCTGGTACAACCCTGTCAAACATAGTAAAAATAACAAAAAACAGTTCCACGATATATTTCCTTCTTATCCTCTTAACCACTTATTAATTCCCTAAACCGACGGCTTAAACACAGAGAATGGACGCTTAACTCCTTAAACCGGTGGCTTTAACGGACCTGACAGTGCTATGAACGGAGAACCATAATTCATCGGTGCTGATACACCTTATCATAAATCGAAAATCGGAGGAACCTACAGATGTTGCGGTCTATGAACGTGGTGTGTGCAATCGTGATATCACAATCACATATCCTTACCACTGGGGGTTGATTATGTACTACCTTCCCTTTGCGATGTGCGATTGTGATCATTGCATCGCAACCTTGAATGCCGGGGGATGATTCGTAAACACTTGATCCACCTTCAATCAGTGATATGCGATATCACAATCGTAACTTGTGTCCTACTCCGCCTGATTCATAAACACTTACCTTTTGCAATTGAGATATGCGATTATCGCATCGCAACTTTTCTTTCCTAGGGCTGATTTGAAACCATTGACCTTTGCCTTCTACGATGAGAGAAATGCGAGACCAATGGTGGTCTGCCATTTGGTGCTTCCCCATTCACTGGGAGTTCTGCCACATCATCTTCTCTTGCCACCTGTCCAAGTAAAACATGATCTTTGACTTGCTCTAACTTCTTCATATGAGCTCAAATTTGAGTGTCATTCACATCATTGTAATTAGGATGATGAGCACTTCGATCTGATGTTAAGTTTATCCAGATTTTGCTAATTTGAGTTTTGATCTTTTTTACCATGTCACTGGTACTCTTTAGAGATCCACCTCAGACAATGAGATCCCCCGAGTGTCAGCGAACTTTCACAACATGGACATTTTGTTACCACCATCGTTAAAGCCTTTGCAAGTAAAAGAAACAGAAATTCCCCCACACTGTAACTAGTTGCAATATCTGAATGGTAGACGCAGTAGGTGACATCAACTTAAATTGGCTGAGGAACCAATTTACCCTCTGATTAAATAGATAATCAAAATGTTAGGATTGATTCCTAAAACTTTATAGCTTAAATTCGGGGATAAAATAGGACACGAGGAAAGACATTATCAAAACATAATCAAATTCATAGGGAGTCATGTGGGCTACCACTACTATTTTCTCATGTGGCTGGTAGCCTCCTATTTGGAAATTCCACAGAAAAGAGGGGAATCCCCCAAATTTATTTCTTTGGTAAAAAAATGTATCCACTTGGTTTATTTCCTAAATTTCTTTCAATACAAACTACAAAAATATTACAAGCTTGGTTTCTTTTTCTAAAGTTTCTTCCTTATAGCACAAATTTTATTTATATTTTGAATTATATGCATGGAAATTACACATCTCATTCATGCTGTTATTTTTAGTTTTTCCTAATAATATATTCGCTCGTTTATGCCACTTATCTCCCCGCAATAATCTAATAATAATAACAGTACATGTGCAACTTTTAGATTGCAAAATAATAAATGATACAACTGAATAGCCAAATAATCAATCATGTCACAATTGGGACATGAAAAATGCAAAATTCAAGCCATACAAGGTTTACAAATGAATGTGTCTAACATCAAAAGGTTCTTACAATATGACATGGGATGGACCAAGAAACTAAAAAATATAGTTGTCCAACTCATACCCACTGTCTCGTCCGAAGACCTTTAGAACTCTCCAGTAAGTTTGGCTCCTTTCTATCTAATCCTTCCGATCCCAAATTTTCCATAGTTGTTGCTTTAGGTTTTTCTTCCTCCATAGAAGATCTAATTTTCTCTTGTTTCACCCTCTCTCTCTTCGAAAAAACACAATAGAATTTTAAACCAACTCTGTAAGAAACATTATCCTAGGAAAAGTTCAACATTATTATTTTTTAAGGGATTAATCCTCAAGAAGTATTACCTTGATATAAAATAAGGATGTGAAGTTATAAAAGAACCAAATAATAAAAACAAGGTTAACGTAAGTTACGGCTTCATGAATTACTGGTCATTTTAAGAAATTTGAGCTCGTTATATGTGAATAAGATAACTTGTCTGCGAAGGTGAATGGAAAATTCATCAAACTATTGTCATGTCAAGAACTGGAAAAGTAGTCTCCATGCTCTACTTATGCCTCTACTTATGTTATAGAAGAAATGTCAAAAAGAAAATCCAACCATTTTTGCACATTTATATATTTTTATTTAAATACCAAACCAAACACCAAGGTATGCATGTATAATTATATAGAAATGCTCTGTAACCATCCAACATGTTAGTTAAAAATTTGGGATACTTAAGACTTGTTGTGCTTATTAACAACCCCCCCATTTACTAATATTAGCAATAACATTAATAAATGGGGACCCCTCCAAAAAATCAAATCTTAGCATCTAGTCATGCCTTTTATTTTTAGAATAAAATAAGATGTCAAAACAGAACTTGCAAAACCATGGAAAATTTACCTTTTCATACTTTAAGCATATAAAACTTCACAAACGATAAGTTTCTTAAATAAGCGCCACATGATGAAAACAACCTAAAAGTAACTTAATACCTGAAAAGTCATGAATATTAAAATAAACCTTGAAAAGACCCGCTTTTAGAGGATTATTCTTGCATCACAAAGCGATTACGACAGACCTTCCTTATAAAAGTTACCCCATATCCGTGAAATGCGAAATCTTAAAAAACTCCTATAATCTTCTCGCATCGCAGTTTCAACAATGCAGCGCTACTCAATGAAGCATAAGCAAATATTGCCAAATGCGATAGCATCTCGCATATCACATATCGCATCAACTCACACGGCGGTAAGTCTTAAACTTAAACATTTTTTGCGATATAGCGATCTGCGATATTGCATAGAAAATAGCAAAATCGTTTTTATCACAACTCAAAGGGTTCACGGTTCTAGGAGAGTGCTTCCCAACATCCGATGTGAAGTTATGAACATTAAGTTAAACAAAATGGTTCATTAGTGGACATCTATTAAAAGAACGATTACGATCAGGTGTGAAAGGCCATTTGACAAAAGTTGATATCTTCTAACATGATTTAGAATTAAAGACCCTGCGTCACCCTTATTTCGTCCTTCTATTGATTTTTTTTTTCATTCATTATCATTTTTATCCTATTCCACTCTCTGCTTGTAACTTTTAGGAAGAACACACAGAGCAGGATATCCGAAGAAATGGTGAAGAAAGGAAAGGCACCCACTTCTGAGAAGTCAGAGATGACCCCCCTTTTCACAGATACTACTTGTAATCAGATGTAGGGACGTCCACATGGGAGACTATGTATCAGCTATTAGAGGAAGAACAACCAATACTTTTGGAAACAACAGTTACAGTGGATGGACACGTTTCTTCTGATGCTACTCTGACTAAACTTGCATGCTCATTCTTGCACCGCATTGCTGCAAGACCAAAGATACTTCCTTATACTGACATGGTTAAGTGGATCATAGATGATGTGGACATATCGGATAGAGAATTCAAGACGACAAGCCAAGAATTCATAGGGTCGTTTACTCCAGACAACTTGAGACTCATGTACCATCTACTAGAGCCGTAGGCCATCTACAACAGGCAGTTTGTTGAGAAGTTCGCCAAGGGAAATGAAGACTTGGCAGAATGCATGAAGAATTGGTCGAACAACGAAGAAAGACTCAAGAAAGATAAAAATGGTATGTACACCATCGGTTCTCTTAGTTCCCCTTTCTGTTTTGCTGCCACTATGTTATGTAGCTTGTTTGGTAAACCAAACAGCACCAAATTATCGTCAGAATGGTTACGCCTGATAGATGCAGCCATCAACGCTACAGTAATGAATTGGGCTCAAATCCTGTCTGATAACTTAGCTACAACAATTTTAGAGTACAAAAGAAAAAGAAGTATTGCTTCAAGGGTTTACCATCCATTTTTAATGAGCGCCTATGGTATGGATTCTATTTGTTTTGGTTCCAAGTTTTTGCTTATGAGATGGAAGTGGACTGCTCAAAATCCACTTCCCATTCAAACATATCACAAAGTCATGTGGGAGTCTAATTTCGTACCACACTTCTTCAAGATTTTTCACGGAGTTATGCTTCCAATTCACAAAAAGATTTACAATTGAGATGCCCCTATGTTCTCCCAAGAGGCCGAAGTAGATATTCTCCCTGTAGCCAGATGGTTCGGGGAAGAATTATTCACATATATCAGAGTGTTCGACAGTATTTCCTTGCCCCATGTTATACCTTTTTATGTCCCAGAAAAACTAATGGCTAGGGAGATAGCCTATCAAACATGCGGCGAGGGAGGAATGAGTAAGATACTGAAAGATTCCAAGAAGGCCATTTGGCCTCAATTTCCTATAACATGTAGAGTATTTTCGTTGCATGACTTAGGACATGCTTTCAACAAGGTTGAAAATGTATTATCTTTTCAATTACCCAAGTTCCCGGGAAGGCAATATGATCCCTTCGGTATTGTAAAAGATTTTAACACAATGATCAAAATAAGAATATTTACCCATGAAAAAGACCCCTTTGATGATGTTTTCCTGCAGAAAAACACCTTCAAAGAAGTGCAGCATACGAAACAAATACTTTTTGATGAAGAAGGTCTCCAAACATTTGATAATTACAAGAAAAAGAGGTTATCTAAGGTCCCATTGGACCAACTACTCATTGAGGCAGTGAGAGATCCTTCTCCCAGTGCAAGCATAGGTGGAGACTCAAAAGAAAAATCCAAAACAAGTTCTGCAAATGAATTCGCAGAAAAATCTGTCAATCAATCTGAGAAAAATCAGAGAATGAACACAACAAGAGTGAGGAGTCAACTAAAGACATAGCCCAGTCCACAGCAAAGTCTGATCAGCAAACTTCGCTCGTAAAAGAAGCCGAAGCCTCAACTCCCCTTACAAAGCAAGCAAAGCCGCTGGTAATTTATTTAGAAGAAGAATGGGAAAATTTCAATAAGATACTCAACACGAAGGAACAAATTGCAGAGCCACCAACAAACCAACAAGAAACGACTACAGAAATGGTAACAGAAGGAGTTGTTAGCACTTAGGAAACAAAGCATATTCCCATTGCTCCCACATCTAAGATTGTATTATGAATAGAGGAAATTCCTCCTCTAGATGTATCCTACAGGCGTTAACACAAAGCCGTCATTAGAAGACAAAGAAAGAAAAGAAATTTGGATTCCGTGCTCACTCCTGAGGATGAACCTCTAGATGTTCTCTGGAAATACCCATCCATAGATCCATTAGCTAATCTCACTAGACTCTCGCAGGTCGCAGGCGCATATGCTTCAAAAACCATTGACAAGGCAGCAGAGGTACAAATGTTGCTCAAAGAAAAAGAAGATAAGATTTTGTTATTAGAACAATAGTTACAATAGGTCAATATCAACCAACAAGCAGAAATGTAGTTGGCTAAACTTCAGCAATAGTTTCAGCAAATGCAGTTGGCACATCAGAGCAGTTTAGCTGGTAAAGAAGCACAGTTATGAAGCATAACAAAACTGCATAAAGATGATCCCAAAATTGAACAGTTTGTACAGAAGCACTTGGCCTCAATTCCCAGCTTTTACACCAGAAAGAATTATTATGCCAGAAGATTTTGCAGTGGAATTATCACTGCAAAATGAGCGATAACATAACAAACCAAGTTGTGGAATTATGACTTGAATATGATTCAATTCTTATGAAAGTTTCAAACTTCTTAAATTGGCAGAAATCCGAAGATGGGAAAAGAGCAGATATGCCCAAAATATATGAATCACACAAAGAAATCTTATTTTCAAAATGGGATTCTCGGCTTAGAGAGGCAGAACAGGCAATGGAGGATGCGGTAGCAGCAGCAAACAACGTCATCGAATGTGTGAATGAAAATCTACACAATGCTAATTTGGTGGCAGAAACCACCCCTGGCTTTCTTCCAAAAGCAGAACAGCTTCAAGCAGTATGGAAACAGGCAGTGGAGGAAAGGGCAGAGGTAATTAGATGAGTAAACAAGTTGAACTGGGAGGCATACTGGCAATACCTAGTGAAACCACACAGCCAATGGATGACCCTGAAGTGCCTGATTACTTCCACCGAGAAAATGGTGCTAGCACTCACCAATGCCGTATTCGCAGGACAACTGAAATCTGAAGTCGGCCAACCAACACTCCTTAAACCTATGTTGGATATTTGCGATCTCAAGGACTAGATGCAGGATTAGTCATAGACATATTTTATTTTTGTTTTTATTTATTTTTGCTTAAAATGAGGCAGGTCGTTTAAACCTCCTCATCTATTTTTGTAATTTCTATTTTTAAGTTTCATAGATTAGTATTTAAACCCCTCTCATGCATTTAGAGAGGGGTCTAGAAATTTTATCAAAAACATTCTTCAGAACGTGCACTTTTGCCCCCCACTAAGGAGGTTTTGGTAAAATTAATGGAACGAGATTTATTTTCTACTTGAGTTTAGCATCTCCTACTGAAATTGCACTTTTGTACTCTTAGTTGATGTTAAGTGATTTGAAGGTAGATCAATATTGTTGGAGCACATGAGTAGGACGTATTACAAATGGTACTTCTATCTCTTAATGCTTCTTACTTGTGTATCAAGGAATAAATCATTTTCAGTTATTTATGTATGAAAGTTTAAATTCTTATTTATCATTATTGCTTTTTTGTATGATGATGATTTATTCTTTATTCTGAATATATGAATGACTCTTTATGCGATATATCTCTCTTATCATTTCGGCTAACTTTTTATACAAAACGATCATTATTAAACAGATTCTCTTCTTATCGTGATTTAATGATATTTATTATCAATTACTTTCAGAAATCATTTTAGATCGCATATATAAACATCACTCCTGGGATAGTTTTAAATGTAGATGTTTTCTTTGATTATGATGGATTGCATATGATAGTTAGAAGATAGATTAAGTTTAGAATAAGTATTCACCCCATAAAAGCCAGAAAAAAAAACATCATCCCGTTAGAACGAACATCATAAATAGATTGGGAAATTGGTCCCATCATCCCGAGTTGGAGCCACTATTTGAAACAGAAAAGGAGTTGTCCTAAGGTCTGGACCGGGTGGTTATTCCCCTTGTTGGTGTCCTGATTTTTCGAGCCTTCAACATATTTGGCGCTGGAAGGAGGGCCTAACTATGAATGGCAAGTAAATCTACATCTTCACGCCATTCTAAGAGTAAAACTCCCTCACCATCACCCTCAACTTCTCGTTCACATTCCAAATCTCCTATCTTTGAACCAGAAGTTGAAAAGAAAAATACAGAGCACATTACTAAAATCCAAAACAAGCTAGATCATTCTTCCTCAGATCCCCTTGAATTACAAACTTTAATCCATAAGTTACAGGGGATTTCAATATCTCAAGAAGAATCTGAGTTATCCCAAGGTAGTGTCACTTCTCATCAAACCCCATCACAATGACTGAATAGAGCACAAAGTGAAAAACTAGGAATCCCGCCAGTTGAGTTTCCTCTACCGAGTCGTAAGAAAGGTAAGAAAACACCCGTAGAATCTCAAAGTGAGGTTCTATCATCATTTTCTTCCACCGTCCCATCCATATCATCACAATAACACTCATCCATTCCCCAACTCCAGATCGTGGGTCATACAGGTACAGGAGCAACATCCTCCTCTACTCAATCACCTTCAACTACTGCCACACCTTCTTCTACTCATATCCCAATGATGGCAGGAAATCCACCACCGAGGCCATGGGCCAATCCAGGGGCTGTAAGAATGGTTGCACCTTTATCTCAATTACCAGCTCATCCTGAGAAATGGTTGCCCAAATTCAATCCTGACAATGGCTTATTAGCCGAATAACACATAAATAATTTTATGTTGTTTGTTAATTTGAATGGAGTAACAGAAGAAGATGCAGTTGTAAGATTATTCCCCTATACTTTACAAGGAGCAGCAAGATCATGGTATTTTTCATTACCATTAGGCTCCATTAATAACTGGGATACATTTCAAGATCAATTTTTAACAAAATTTGGGGATGATAGGTCCACAACAACCTTGATAAATGACCTCTCCAATTTAAAAGCCAAACCAAAGAAACCAATTAAGGACTTCAACTCTCGCTTCAATAAATTATTGAACAAAATACCAGCAGCATCTAAGCCTAACAATGAAGTCCAAAACGAATGGTATATTTCTGCTTTACCTTCAAATTCAGCCATCTTTGTAGACAGAGTTGCCAAGCCAACATTAGCAAAAAACATGAAAGAGGCAATAACTGTAGATAAACGTATCCTAGCCGTAGAAAAGAAAAACGTTGTAGATGAAAGGAAGTCTAAAAAAGTGTCTTTTAGAGATGATTCTAAGAAGAAACAATTGAAGGACCCTTTCAACCTGGAAGGGTTACAAAAAGTCTTGAAGACCATGTCTAATGAAATGGTTGATATAAAGAAACAAGTAGCAGAAACCTCTTCCAAGAAACCTTTTAGACCCTATAAAAGAAATCCTTCAACCGATCCAAAACCTCCAAATGCTATAACAAATGCTGAATCAGAAGGGGAAGAGGAAGAAGTTTCAAATGAGGAACAAACCAACGATGAAGAAATCGTAGAACTACAAGGAATGTGGGACTTCATTCTTCCAAATGAGGAAGATCAAGAAGCATTACCTGTTGCTACTAGAAGTAGAAATCAACTCGATCCTCCACAGTCTAGTACAAAACAGAAAAACCCAATTCCACCTCCCAGGGATAAAATCGTAGGTAAAAAATCCTCACCGAAGTCTACTTAGACGAACCCAATCCAATCTGATTCGACATCTTCTTCTAAAACGCTTATCGTCTCAAATGAAATGGAATACAACATTGTTGAAGATATGAAGAAAACCAGAGCAAACATTACTCTTCATGAGCTCAATAAGTTAAAACATCAACAAAAATTACTCTTGAAAGAACTCAATGCAGTACCTACTACGCCTCTTCCCGCCGCTATGATTTCACAGGCTACCAATGAAATGGGAAGACCTCCAACTAGCATTGCAAATAAGATCGACCCAACCAACATTGCTCTAATTGGTGAAAGATCCAGGTCCCATACTCCACCGTTTCTCCTTACTTTTGAAGTTTTTAATAAAAATTTGCACACCTGTCTAGTTGATTCTGGTGCATCATCTAACATTTTATCTAAGACAGTTTGCGCTAAGTTAAACGTTCAGCCTCAGAAATCTGCAGTATGAATAGTACAGCTAGATCGGTCTCAAGTCGAAGTCATCGGAGAACTTAATCAAGTGACCATAAGACTTTCGTCAAACCCAAAAGTGTGTCAAGTCATTGATATACTTGTCACTGACATTCCTGAATTTTATGGACTAATCTTCAGTAGGGATTGGTCAGAAAAACTTCACAGTTACTTTGAAACCGACTGGTCTCATATGTGGCTCCCCTACAACAGCAAACCAAATCAGATCAAAGTTGAACGAGAAAAACATCAAAAGTACATAGTGACAGAGTTTGAATGAGAAAATGAGCCTGTAGCATATAGCAACAACATAATCGGAAATTATGTTGTTGAGTCATTCGTAGGAAATTTCAATGCTCACACTTCACCTTTTTTGTAAAATTCCGTTTTATCTCAGATAGAAATTTTTTCTCAAACTGACACTTCTAGATGTATTAATTTTGTAGATAAACCTGTAAATAAAAACTTGTTTTGGAAATTTTTTTCGATGGTTCTAAATCCAACGATGGAGCAGGAGCAGGTTGTATATTAGTTAGTCCAAAAGGAGAGAAAACCATGTTAGAATGTAGGCTTGAATTCGATTGCACAAATAACATCGCTGAATATGAAGCATTGGTTTAAGGGTTATACAAAGCAATCGGACTTAATATCAAATACCTTCAAGTATTTGGAGACTCTAAGATTGTCATTAGACAAGTAAGAAATACTATACACTGTCTGTCGGGGCATTTGAAACACTATCAATCCTTAGTACAAGACCTGACCTCACACTTTACAGCGTTTAATATTTCATCTATTCCAAGACTCCAAAACGCTAGCGCCGATCTTCTTGCTAATGTAGCTTCCAAGCTTATTCCATCAGAGGACTACAGCCTAGATATATTCTCGATTGAATTAATTTTTAGACCCTCTATTCCTCATAACATTACCAATTGGATAGTATTCAACAATGACCTTGATATTGTGAGTTTTCTTACTTCATAAGGTTCTTACAATGATCAGATAATTGACGAAGACCAACATGACAAACAAATGAAACAAGAAAGCCACCATAACACTATACCAAAATCCGTAGTCAAGTTAGAGGACCTGTATGACATAAAGGACAGATTTAAATGATTCACCAGTTCAAAACTCCAGAGTTCAACTCTGAGGTACAAATTAATTAATCTAGGGACAGACATGAAACCAAAAAACATCAACCTAGGTCTTGGCCTAACATTTGATGAAAAATCAGATTTTATTCGATTGCTGAAACAATACAAGTGTGTCTTCGCTTGGAATTATGATGATCTTAGAACCTATGACACTTCAATTATCCAGCATACAATTCCTATGATCTCTGATGAAAAACCTGTTCAGCAGAAATTAAGGAAGATACATCCTAATTTGGAAAGCCAGATTAAATCTGAGTTAAACAAATTACTAAGAGCCATGATTATTCTTCCTGTCAAACATTCCAGATGGGTCTCTAATCTCGTCCCAGTCAGAAAGAAAAATGGTGATATTCGGATTTGTATAGACTTTCGCAACCTCAATAAAGCTTGCCAAAAGGATAATTTTCTATTACCTCCCATGGAACAGATATTACAATCAGCTGCGGGGTCTGAGTTAATGTCCTTTTTAGACATCTTTTCAGGGTATAATCAAATCTTATTCCACCTGAATGATCAACTGAAAACTACGTTCAGAACAAAATGGGGCACTTATGCTTATCAAAAGATGCCATTTGGGCTAATCAATGTTGGTGCCACATTTCAAAGAGCCATGGACATTGCGTTTAAGGGATTAGTAAACAGGTCAGTGGTAATCTACTTAGACGACATAACGATATATTCTAAAAAATGTAGTAATCATCTCAGAGACTTAAAACAAATCTTTCAACGTTGTCAAAAATATGGAATTTCGCTTAACCCCAAAAAATCTTTTTTTGCGTTGAGTGAAGGAAAACTTCTTGGATTCATAGTATCCAAATCAGGAATCCATATTGACCTAGATAGGATCAAGGAAATTTCTGAGATATCTTTACCCCATAATAAAAAAGCAATGCAGTCTTTCCTTGGTCAGATCAATTTTGTTAAGAGATTCATCCCTGACTTCTCAAGAATTGTGTCACCTCTCCAAGCCATGATAAAGAAAAATTCTCTCTTCAAATGGGGTCATTCGGAACATGAAGCGTTCAGCTTGATAAAACAAGCAATTATAAATGCCCCATCTCTAGCAACACCGAATTTTTCCAATCCTTTCACCTTATATACATTCGCCTCCGAGAAATCATATGTTGCCATACTCACACAAGCGAATCAAGATAAAGCCGAAGCCCCAATTGCTTTCTTCAGTTCAAATTTACAAGGAGCTGAATTAAATTACTCTGATGTTGAGAAACAGGCTTATGCTATTTTCAAAGCAATTAAACACTTCAGACCTTTCCTTCTCAAGACTCACACCAAAATAATAGTACCATTTCCAACAGTAAGAAATCTTTTGGTACAAAAAGATGTGGGCGAAAAGAGAGCAAATTGGGTCACGGCCCTACAAGAATATGACGCTGAAATTAAACCAGCAAATATCGTAAAAGGTCAAGGTTTTTGCAGGATGTTGGCAGGAGCATCGAACATATCAAAATCGTAGTCTCCAGATAGTGAAGTACAAATTTATGAGGTCAGCCTAAACGACTCTGAATCAAGATATGTTGATATTATTTTCTACCTAAAAAATCCATATGCCCCTCCACATTTGAATTACACAAAGAAAAGAGCCCAGAGGCTAAAAGATAAACAATATCAGACTGTCAATGATGTACTGTTTAGAATGAATTATGGTTCTGTTCTCCTTAGATGCCTCGACAAATTTGAAGCAGAAAAAGTATTGCAGGAACTCCATGATAGACTAGCGGGCGGACACTATGCAGGAGATGCAACAGCACACAAAGTCCTGTGTGCTGGCTACTACTGGCCAACTCTATTTAAAGATGCACACAGTTACGTAATGAGATGTAAGATTTGCCAAAATGCCGCTGGAAGACAGAAGAAACCATCGTTGCCATTACAGCCGGTCAACATTGATCAACCATTTGAACAATGGGGATTAGATATAATAGGTCAGATCATTCCTCATTCTTCTAAACAGCATAAATACATCCTTACAGCTACTGACTACTTTACCAAATGGGTATAAGCAGTTCCACTCAAGACAGCCAACTCTGAGAGTATCATTGAATTTATAGATCAATTCATCATCACCATGTTTGGCTTGTCTTCTGCCTTAATGTTTGATAATGCATCCTATTTCTCAAGCAATGCCATGACAGAGCTCGCTCTCAAAAGAGGTTTCAAACTCAAATATTCTGCTAATTATTATCCACAAGGAAATGGGTTAGCCGAATCAATGAACAAAAACCTTATTAGAATTATTAAACGGACTATTGATCAAAATCAAAGAAATTGGCATAAGTCTTTAGTGTATGCTCTCTGGGCAAATCGAATAAATCAGAAAACCTCCATTGGCACTTCACCTTTTAATTTAGTTTATGGGAAAGAAGTGGTCTTACCAAAAAATCTAGCTATTCCTTCACTAGCCTTAGTTCAATTCATTGAAGAAACTCCTTCCTCATCCATGCAATTAAGACAATTACAAATTCTTAAACTTGAAGAGGAACAAGAAAAGGCCAGAATTACCCACACGCATCATCAACAATTAGTGAAAGCCTCTTTCGATTCAAACTTAGTGTCTAGAAAAGATTTTCAACTTGGAGACTTAGTATTAAAATGGGATAAAGCCCATGAAGAGAAAGACAAGCATACTAAATTCCAACGGATGTGGCTCGGACCATTCTAGATTGTCGAACTCATTGGCCCATAACCTTTCATGTTACAAGATTTAGCAGGGAAAAGGGAATCTTTACCTGTTAATGGACAGATCCTAAAGAAATATTTTCCATAGAAGATGATCTCTTCTATTTTTCTGTAGATCATAGTTTCAGTTAAGTTTTCTTTTGATAATAAAACAAGTTGAGAATGTTCACTTTTGGTTTCACGAAAAGAATAGTTTCTCATTTCAATTTTTTTTTTTCGCTTGTATAAGTAGGAATGATTATGAAAATTAATCTCCATTTATGAAACATATGGTTAAGTGCTATTATTTAAAAAAAAAAATTGCCTGTTTTTCTGTTTCGACTATCTGAGTTTTGGTTAGAATCAACCTTAGGAAGAAGTTTTCCTTGCATCAGTCACAAAAGGTATCAATAACAAAGCAAAGACTCTCTGCAGAAAAGCTATCTTTAAACTCTACAATTGTTGTCCAGGAAAATTCTTAAGGAACCAATGACTCCCCCCCACTCGAGGAATTTGCAAGATTCAAGGAATAATCCAATTATACACTTTCAACTTAAAGAATAAGAGGTCTCATCAAGAGCTGGCTTATCATGATCATAAAGATTATAACTAACTGACATTGCCATACTGAATATCAAAATAGGGTAATGGCTCGAGATTGTTTCAATCAAAAGACAAGGGGTCTCATCAAGAGCCAGCTTGTTCAGTTAAGTTATAAATCAAGTGAATGACACTGTCAATTTTTTCCACCAAACCAAGACATTGTTCTTTAAGAAATAAAAGAGAAATAATAAAAGAAAAAGCGATAAGTATATATGAGGATTTATCTTTGAAAATTGCATTCTTCTCAAGTGGGACACTGGATCATTGCTGGGTAACAGGTAACCCTGTCGAGGCTATGAATGCCTGCTGGCAGTAGAGGCTCTACCTATGACAAATGAGTACACCAAAACTGATCTAACGAGATGCTTTGTTTTATCTTTACAACCAAGTAATGACTGATGTGAGTAAAATGACTAACTTTGAGAAGAAGATAATCAAAATAAAGATAGTTAGAACAAGATGTTGTTATTAATAAATAGCACTATTTACCTTATATTTCGTACCATGTAGTTTCATTTTCAAAAACATCTCTATTTTTGAAGTTTTAGAAAATTAAAAAAACCCTCAGAGATAACCGATTCTTCCAAGTGAATTGCCAATTGTTGTGCTTATCAACAACCCCCCCATTTACTAATATTAGCAATAACATTAATAAATGGGGACCCCTCCAAAAAATCAAATCTTAGCATCTAGTCATGCCTTTTTATTTTTAGAATAAAATAAGATGTCAAAATGGAACTTGAAAAACCATGGAAAATTTACCTTTTCATACTTTAAGTGTATAAAACTTCACAAATGATAGGTTTCTTAAATAAGCGCCACATGCTCAAAATAGCCTAAAAGTAACTTTATACCCAGAAAGTCATGAATATTAAAATAAACCTTGAAAAGACCCGCTTTTAGAGGATTATTCTCACATCGCAAAACAATTATGACGGACCTTCCTTATAAAAGTTATCCCATATCCGCGAAATGTGAAATCTTAAAAAGCTCCTATAATCTTCTCGCATCACAGTTTCAACCATCCGGCGCTACTCAATGAAGCATAAGCAAATATTGTGAAATGCGATAGCATCTTGCATATCGCATCAACTCACATGGTGGCAAGTCTTAAACTTAAACGATTTTTGTGATATAGCGATCTGCGATATTGCATAGCAGATTGCAAAATTGCTTTTATCCCAACTCAAAGGGCTCACGGTTCTAGGAGAGTGCTTCTCGACTTTCAATGTGAAGTTATGAACATTAAGTTAAGCATAACGGTTCATTAGTGGACATCTATTAAAAGAACGATTACGATCAGGTGTGAAAGGCCATTTGATGCAAGTTGATATCTTCTAACGCGATTTAGAATTAAAGACCCCACGTCACCCTTATTTCGTCCTTCTATTGATTTATTTCTGCATTCACTATCATTGTTATCCTATTCCACTCTCTGCTTGTAACTTTCAGGAAGAACACACAGAGCAGGATATCCGAAGAAATGGTGAAGAAAGGAAAGGCACCCGCTTCTGAGAAGTCAGAGATGGCCCCCCTTTTCACAGATACTACTTGTAATCGAGATGCAGGGACGTCCACATGGGAGACTATGTATCATTTATTAGAGGAAGAACAACCGAGAGTTTTGGAAACAACAGTTACAATGGATGGACGTGTTTCTTCTGATGTTACTCTGACTGAACTTGCATGCTCATTCTTGCACCGCATTGATACAAGACCAAAGACACTTCCTTATATCGACATGGTTAAGTGGATCATAGACAATGCAGACATATCGGACAAAGAATTCAAGACAGCAAGCCAAGTAGTCATAGGGTTGTTTACTCTAGACAACCTAAGACTCATGTACCATCTACTAGAGCTGCAGGCCATCTACAACAGGCAGTTTGTCGAGAAGGTCGCCAAGGAAAATGAAGACTTGGCAGAATGCACGAAGAATTGGTGGAACAACAAAGAAAGACTCAAGAAAGATAAAAAGAGTATGTACACCACTGGTTCTCTTAGTTCCCCTTTCTATTTTGCCGCTGCTATGTTATGTAGATTGTTTGGTACACCAGACAACACCAAATTCTTGTTAGAATGGTTACTCCTGATAGATGCAATCGTCAATGCTACAATAATGAATTGGGCTCAAATCCTGTCTGATAACTTAGCTACAACAATTTTAGAGTACAGAAGAAAAATGAGTATTGCTTTGAGGGTTTGCCCTTCATTTTTCATGAGCGCCTATGTTATGGATGCTATTTGTTTTGGTTCCAAGTTTTCGCTTATGAGATGGAAGTGGACTACTCAAAATCCACTTCCCATTCAAATATATCACAAAGTCATGTGGGAGTCTAATTTTGTACCACACTTCTTCAAGATTTGTCACGGAGTTATGCTTCCAATTCACAAAAAGATTTACAATCGAGATGCCCCTAGGTTCTCCCAAGAGGCCGAAGTAGATATTCTCCCCATAGCTAGATGGTTCAGGGAAGAATTATTCACATATATCAGAGTGTTCGGCAGTATTGCCTCGCCCCATGTTCTACCTTTTTATGTCCCAGACAAACTGATGGCTAGGGAGATAGCCTATCAGACATGCGGCGAGGGAGGAATGAGTAAGATACTGAAAGATTTCAAGAAGGCCATTTGACCTCAATTTCTTGTAACATGTGGAGTATTTGCGTTGCATGACTTAGGACATGCATTCAAAGAGGTTAACAATGTATTATCTTTGCAATTACCCAGGTTCCTAGGAAGGCAATATGATCCCTTTGGTATTGTAAAATATTTTAACACAATGGTCAAAATAAGAATATTTACCCATGAAAAAGACCCCTTTGATGATGTTTTCCTGCAGAAAAACACCTTCAAAGAAGTGCAGCATATGGCACAAATAATTTTTGATCAAGAAGGTCTCCAAACATTTGATAATTACAAGAAAACAAGGTTATCTAAGGTCCCATTGGATCAACTACTCATTGAGCCAGTGAGAGAGATCCTACTCCCAGTGCAAGCATAGGTGGAGAATCAAAAGAAAACATCCAAAACAAGTTCTGGAAATGAATCCGCAGAAAAATCTGCTGATCAATCTGAGAAAATATCATAGAATGAACACAGCAAAAGTGAGGAGTCAATTAAAGACACAACCCAGTCCACAACAAAGTCTGATTAGTATATTTCGCTCGTAAGAGACACCGTAGCCTCAACTCCCCTTACAAAGCAAGCAAAGTTGCTGGTAATTGATTTAGAAGAAGAATGGGAAAATTTCAATAAGATACTCAAAACAGAGGAAAAAATCGCAGAGCCACCAACAAACCATCAAGAAACGACTACATAAATGGTAATAGAAGGATCTATTAGCACTCAGGAAACAGAGCATATTCCCATTGCTCCCACATATAAGATTGTATTGAGAATAGAGGAAATTCCTCCTCTAGATGTATTCTACAACCCTCAACACAAAGCCATCATTAGAAGACAAAGAAAGAAAAGAAAGTTGGATTCCGTGCTCACTCCTAAGGATGAACCTCTAGATGTTCTCTGGAAAGACCCATCCACAGATCCATCGGCTAACCTCACTAGACTCTCATAGGTCGCAGGCGCATATGCTTCAGCAACCATTGACAAGGCAGCAGAGGTACAACTGTGCTCAAAGAAAAAGAAGATAAGATTTTGTTATTAGAACAATAGTTACAGCAGGTCAGTATCAACCAACAAGCAGAAATGCAGTTGGCTAAACTTCAGCAAGAGTTTTAGCAAATGCAGTTGGCACATCAGAGCAGTTTAGCTGGTAAAGAAGCATAGTTACAAAGCATAACAGAACTGCATAAAGATGATCCCAAAATTGAACAGTTTGTCACAGAAGCGCTTGGCCTCAATTCCCAGCTTTTACACCAGAAAGAATTATTATTCCAGAAGATTTCACAGTGGAATTCTCACTGCAAAATGAGTGATAACATAACGAACCAAGTTATGGAATTACGACTTGAATATGATTCAATTCTTAAGAAAGTTTCAGACTTCTTAAATTGGCAGAAATCCGAAGATGGGAAAAGAGTAGATATGCCCAAAATAGATGAATCACACAAAGAAATCTTATTTGCGAAATGGGATTCTCAGCTTAGAGAGGCAGAACAAGCAATGGAGGATGCAGTAGCAGTAGCAAACAGTGTCATCGAATGTGTGAATGAAATATACACAATGCTAATTTGGTAGTAGAAACCACCCCTAGCTTTCTTCCAAAAGAAGAACAGCTTCAAGCAGTATTGAAACAGGTAGTGGAGGTAAGGGCATAGGCAATTAGACGAGTAAATAGGTTGAACTGGGAGGCATACTGGCAATACCTAGTGAAAACCACACAGCCAATGGATGACCCAGAAATGCTTGATTATTTGCACCGAAAAAATGGTGCCAGCACTCACCAATGCCGTATTCGTAGGAAAACTGAAAGCTGAAGTCGGCCAATCGGCACTCCTTAAACCTATGCTGGATATTTGTGATCTCAAGGACCAGATGCAGGATTAGTCATAGACATATTTTATTTTTGTTTTTATTTATTTTCTCTTAAAATGAGGCAGGTCGTTTAAACCTCCTCATCTATTTTTGTAATTTCTATTTTTAAGTTTCATAGATTAGTATTTAAACCCCTCTCATGCATTTAGAGAGGGGTCCAGAAATTTTATCAAAAACATTCTTCAGAACGTGCACTTTTGCCCCCCACTGAGGAGGTTTTGGTAAAATTAATGGAACGAGATTTATTTTCTACTTGAGTTTAGCATCTTCTACTGAAATTGCACTTCTGTACTCTTAGTTGATGTTAAGTGATTTGAAGGTAGATCAATATTGCTGGAGCACATGAGTAGGACGTATTACAAATGGTACTTCTATCTCTTAATGCTTTTTACTTGTGTATCAAGAAATAAATCATTTTCAATTATTTATGTATGAAAGTTTAAATTTTTAGTTATCATTATTGCACTTTTGTATGATGATGATTTATTCTTTATGCTGAATATATAAATGAATCTTTATGCGATATATCTCTCTTATCGTTTCGGTTAACTTTTTATATGAAGCGATCATTATTAAATGGATTCTATTCTTATCATGATTGAATGATCTTTATTATCAATTACTTTCAGAAATCATTTTAGATCGCATATATAAACGTCTCTCCCGGGATAGTTTTAAAGTTAGATGTTTTCTTTGATTATGATTTTCTAGGGCTTCTAGAGCATTTTTTCCAACCCATAGCCATAAGGAATTGTGAGCACCAATCAGAAAAAAAAAAAAAAAAAAAAAAGTGGAAAATCCCACAACATAATGGCTATCTAGGAAATGAAAAGGCAAGGCTAAAACCACTCTCAATCCAGGAAAATGTCCATGCCAATGAAAACACATAATCAGAAAAACACATGCATATACCATGCATCCAAAAATCAGTAGGGAAATCACACATGATACCCGTTACCTTCCAATCAATCTAATTGTAGTTGCTGATCCACTTGTTCCCTTGAGCTTTCTTGATTTCAATCGCCTTATTTCTACAAACCCAATGCAAGCCAAAGTGCTCTAATAATGCTCCAATAATACGCTAAGTGTGAAATAGTATGAGATAATGAGAGAATAGAAGAGATATCCAAAACTAAACTAACAAAAGTTGTGAAGTAATCCTCAAAACATTTTTTATCATTAAGGCATCTATTTTCTTCATTTTCCTTCATTTTTCCTTAAATTTCTCTCATTCAAATATATGTCTCTTCACCTTCTTTATCTCCTACTTCCATAATTTTCTCCATACCCATTAATTAATAACTAGTGATAACCATCATTACGTTTTTCCTAACATTCATCTTGGAATACGTGTCCCATGACCTTGGTCTTATTTTATTTACATGGAAAATCAACCAGGGGTTGTTACAAGGATATGATGTTTCTAGTAAATAGAAAAGTTTAAAGACCTTGCATCGTACAAGATATTTTCATAGGGAAAGCTACCATATCCAAATACAAATATTTCCCTAAGATATAAAATTTTAATCAAATGTTAAAGTAACCATGTAATGGATTACGGGAATCAATCCATGTATTAACCATTACATAATTAGGTGGTGAATCAAGTGGTTTGCATGTGTCTAGATAAATCTAAGTACCTTACTAAAAGTTTCATTCTATCAAAATAAAAGACTAGCTTACAAGGAAAACTAGATGTACTCAAACAAGTCTTAGACTATAGTTAAGGGCCTTCTAATCAACTAACAATAGTAGGGACTATGTCCTTTGCATAGATGAATAAAGGTACAAAAGAGATAATGACAACTATGGGACAATGGGTAGTGAAGGGTTGAAAGGATTGTATAGATCTATCTCAGGTGCCTCCCTTCTATGACAGACTCATGGGTAAGGATGCCTAGTAGAAAGGGAATTAAACCATCTCTACATAGAAGTGTAGTAGGTTACTTTTCCTTCAATTTGAAATCAATTAGTTGGGGGTTCTTTAATATTGAATGAGAAATTTTTCTCATTCAAAACTTTGGTCCCATCCTTGGAATTATCCACTTTGAAGAGCATGATTGTTACAATATGGGTTCTATCTATTTCTAAGAAAAAGGATTTTAAGATACATTAAATTCCAATCACTATGTCTCAATGTGAGACGACTATGGGGAGTTATTCAGGTACACCTATCCCCAATGTCCTATCCCAACTACAATATTTTTTTTTACTCAAGTGAACTTATCTGTATTATATTAAGTGAATAATTTTTGATGGAAACATGAACCAAGTATATATTTTAAGTGTGAAGTATGTGAACATGAGGTGTGTGTTACCTCAAAATAAAATTTCTTTAAAGTAAAGTAAATGGCAAGAAAATGAAATCTAAAATAATAAGCAAGTTAACAACAAATACAAATGCTAAGTTAAAAAACATTTTCTTCATCTATGTCTAATTTCAAAAGTGAAATCAACCCACTAAATTTAGATTTCAGATAGAGAAATAATCTACTTTAAACTAGTGTTTCACAAGGAAACAATTTCAAAGAATAAAGCATGTGGAAACAACAAAACACTATGGTTTTAAAAGGAGTATTTTATTTTACTAATATGGCTCTAGTTTTAAATTGATAACTTTCTAAAAAAAATGGGATATATAGGCTGAAATATACAACCAAAGGGCTTGAGGGAAACTATAGATAAGGGCTTCCCACACAAATCTAAAACTAGGAAAAATACTAAGTCGCAAGAGTATGCATCTTTTTATCCAATATTCATGCATTAAAATACTTTGAAAGGATAAAAAATAAGGTAAGATTCTATCCTGTAGTGTAATGTAATAAAAATTAAAAAATGTAATATGAGAGAAATCAAATAATGCAAGGTACTATAGATTTTGGTGAAATTCTTTCTTAATTCTAGATGACATTCTCAAGGAGAACACCTTATCTAAAACACAGGAATATGAAAACAAAATTATAAGCCTTAAACAAAATTAAAAAACTTGAGAAAAATGGTAAATATTAAATATTTTAAGTTGTGGACCTAGTACAGAAACTTAAGCTACTTATTGCATTGGCCCCCTATGGAAACCACCCTTGGAGATTGCACTTCCAATTTGGATATTAGCCCTAAAAATGTACAAGACCTAAAGGTGAAAAAAAGGTTGAAAGCTAGTCTCCTTTATATCTAAAGTTCTTTAATCTAATATCTCCTACACACAACACAAAAGGAAATAATATGTAAACTAGGCCCTAAAACATAAATATAAAACATAAATATTAAAAGGTGTATGGGATATTGAACACACATCCAATAAAAAGGATCAATTAATTATTATCGTAATCCCTAATTAAGTCAACAATCTGTTGGTGGGAGAATCTATATAAAAGGAGTGAAAAATTATAAATCTATAAGTTTAATTCTAGATGCAAATAATTAGAGAGTATAAGCATGAAAACTATAATTTGAAATTCGATTCACATCATATACTCTAATATATAACATGTAAAGAAAGGAAAATATAACTACAAAATGAAGTAGATATATTCAAAAGTATGTGCTCATTAACAAATGGATCATATATAATACACCATTGAATAAGATTTCTAAAGAAGGTGGTCTCAAATAACCTCTTCCCCATATGTGTGGCTAATCCATTTGGCTGTGGCTATAGGTAGTTTGGTTGATGCGAAAAATTCTACCAAAAGGAAAATAATTTTGTAACATTACTTAGTTTGGACGGATGATGGAGTGTTCTCCCCATTGGTATAAGAAAAAATAATGTCTAAGAAATCTTGAAATGGTCCTAATAAAATAATAATGTATTGACCGTATCAAGTTTAGAAACTACTATTAGTGTAAAGGCATGTTCACTTTCTATTTGACTTTTCTAGAAAATTTCAAGGAAAAAAATAAATAGGACAAATGTTTATGCGTGGTACTCATAATGGAAATTCATACATAATGGGTTAACGTTGCATTAAAACATTTTGCAAATTATTCTTTAACATGTGTTTCCTAAGCTCAAGTGAAGGCGAAATGAAGTGGGGTGAGAGAAATAGATGGAAATTCTACTATATGATAGTGTACTTAGTGTATCTTATGTATTTGCACAAGCCAACCTTTTTTTTTTTTGTTGATATAACAATAACAAAACCATAATCCTTTTATGGTTTTCCATATGTATATGCTTGACATTGTGAACAAATAACTTGCTAACTGCTACTTCATAGTATTCAATGCATACGAGTAATGTTCATTCATTCCATGGTTTACGACATAATAATTACAACAAAAAGTTCATAGTTATACATCATTTGGCAAGTGTAATAATGAGTTATTAAAAACTCAAAAAAATATTTGAGTTATGTATTTGAAACTTGGAGTAGTTATTAAATATAAAATAAAATAACTAAGTAAATAATATGAATAATATAAATATATTATGTTTTTCATTTTTATTTTTATAGAATTACAATTCATATGTCAAATTATAAGCAAATTATTAATAATAAGAAATTGAAATTGTACAATGGGTGGGTAAGGGGATTATTCTTGATCCTTAGGAAAAACAAGAATTTCATTCTACATATGGTATAAGGACATTGTAACATATACTTATTTAAGGCAAGTAATAATAGAACAAAACAAAAAAAAATTACTTCTCAAAGATGATCACACGCATTACAACACTTAGGAGATACAGAACATTATGTAATTCTTACCCTCTACAATCATACGAAGGCTAAGATTAATTATAGTGTTCATTTGATGTTTCCAATGCTCTGTTTCCCGAGGTCATTCATTTTATTAAGGGAAGCAAGATGATATGTTGTCATCCATCGCTTGCATTTACCATAGTTGTATGCCTTCTAGACCCTTCCGTATAATTGGGGGTTCCTCATGTCGTCGATGCACTAGATCTAGATCCAATGGATGAGCCGCGGCCAAGGGGAATGAGGTAACCACCTACCTCCTCCGTCAGGCAGCTCACGACATTTGAGCAATGATTTTCTTGTGGAGAGGTTATGCAAGTCGAGGGTTTTCTAAGGTGAGGGTTCTAAATGGCTAAACCACCCATTGTGACCTGACTTCTGGCCTTCACGAAACCCACATTTACTTTCTTCTAGGTCGAGCATGGGTTTGACTGTCTCACTAGTCTCTTTCACTTTCTGAGGGAACGTTCCAGTTGCGGTGATGTCCCTAATGTTTGCATCCAAAGTGCAAGCTAAACATTGCTTTGATGGAGGTTTCAACATAGGTAAGGGTGGTATCATACCCTAACAAGTTCAGTTATGTTGAATGAATTTCGCCTCTACTCACCCTTACTAAATTCTTTGGCTGACAAAGCTCCTCGAGGATTTTCTTGCTATCAAGGCTTCGATTTATAGGTACGTTTTCCCCTCTACCCCTATCTAAACAATTATTAATGATTTTATGTTCATTGAACTGGTTTAACTCTCGATAGCTTCCTCCTGCAGGTACTTGAGGACTCCTCGTTGTGCATTCTTTAAGTTTATGAATTATGGTGGCAATAAAACCACTAGTTTTGAATGCTTATTTCAGGTTGGTCTTCATTCACGGTGTCAAATCTATAGTTCGTTTTTGAGTCAAAGTTTATTGTTACAGTGATCCCAGCCACAGAGGCCATGAGCTCTACTAGTTATCTGGTAGAAAAATATATAGGGTTCCACACTAGGGTTTAACTTCTTGTCTTTTTGAACTCATAACTATGTTTATTTTTTGTCTATACCTATAAAGAGTAAATTTCTTGGACCCATTTGCGGAATATTGTCCATTCTGTGATTTTATGTATGTTTCGAATTCTGTGACTACACAGTGAATGCCGCAAGACTCATACATGTTTATATTTATTAATGTTTTTGATATTAAACAACGAATGTGGTCAAGAGTCATATAAATATGTGTGTGTCTGTTAATTTTGTTTTTAGACAGCAAATGAGGCAAGGCACAACCCTTTGGCTTATTTTCCTTCGTGGTTGTTTTATGGCTCTGTCCAGTATTTATGATTAATGTTTATATAAATCTTAGATGTGGGGGTTTTCTTGTGTGTACTCTGTGTGCAATGAACTCAATTCACTTGGTGTGCTCTTATATTTTCTGTATGAGATGGCTTAAGCTTTTACTGAAGGTTTTGTCATAGTATTTTTTTTAGCAAAGGCTATAGGGCCTTAGAATTATTCCATGCTTCAGAGTGTCATGAAACTGATACATTTTGCAGTTATGCTAGAACCTAAATGCTTAATGTTTTTATTTTTCTGAAAATGTTTGTATGGTTGATAATGCAAGTTTTATTATTCTTTACATCAGTTCATAAGTCTTGCAACAATAGACTTTGACTATGCATATTATGAAATGTACCATTCCATTTTATATCTTTCTACATACCTACAAAATAGAACTTCATCATTCATATCCTGAGTTATTTTAACATATGAAGATTTGCATTCGGACAATACATAATAATAACTCATTGAGTCTTAACCACATAATTGTATACTAGAATAATGATAGATTTCTGCAATAAATACCATATCACCCTTGGCCATTCCACAACCTATTACCCTCAAGGTAATGCACTGGCAGAATCTTCAAACAAAAGCCTAGTAAACATCATTAAGAAGTTACTAGAGGACAATAAGAAAACTTGGAATAAAAGATAGTCAATGCCTTATGGGCAGACAGATTGACTAATAAGAAATCCATTGGTACTTCTCCCTGTCAACTAGTTTATGGGATGGAAGTTGTCTTTCCATCCTCTTTGGGAGTACTAGTAATGAAGATACGTCAAGAATTGCAGGTTGAACCAAATAGTATCCAAAGAAGAATCAACCAAAATATTCATCTACAAAAAACAAAAGAAGAGGTCTATGTCAGGTCTCAAGTTGTGCAGGAAAATATTAAAAAGATTTTTGATAAGAGAACTAAGGCTGAAGATTTCTACATTGGTGACAAAGTGCTCAAGTGGGATTCAAGGAGGGAAGACAAAGGCAAACATGGGAAATTTGATTTCCTATGGAAAGGTCCCTATGTCATTTATGCTTATAGAGGAAATAATGCCTTCTTCTTAAGAGAAATTAATGGTATAGATACAGAAGGTGGGCCAGTGAATGGTCGAATGCTAAAACATTACTTTGAACCAAGTTACTAATTTTCATTTCCCATTTGTACATACTTTATTTACAAAGTCTAGTTTGGATTGGATGGTGATATTTGAAGTTGAAGCCCAAAGATAAGGCCTTGAGCTTTAAAAGATTTACTGTCATAAGTATCAATAATGAAGATTCACAGAAGGGCACTTTGCAAGGTAACATCAGCAACAATTCAAAGGCTACTGATCTTCATTAGTTCTTGACATTTCTCTAGAAAATGCCATCCCCAAGTGGAGTCACTTTTAGGTTCCTATACCAATAGGAGTCATAATTTTGAATGACTAAGGTTAAGCCTTGTAATATTGTACATACCTTTGCTTTCTGCAAATGTTTTCCATATTAAAAAATAAAAAAAATGTAAAGAGGGTATGTCCTAAAAGAAATATCAAAGGACAAAAAGAATAAGAGAAAGTCAAAAAATGCAAATATATGAAAGCCAAAAACAAAAAGAGACCATGAAAGTATGCAAGTCTAAATGCCACTACTATTTACTTTTATGCATAATAATGATTGTGTGCAGCCTGTTATTTCTGCCACAATCCATGGTAATCAAACTGTTTAATCTTGGTTTTTTCATGCTTTGAATTTTATGTTTATAGTTAGAGAATAAAATCTGACCAAACAGTTTAATCTTAGCAGATCATTAGATACGTAGAGAAAATAAAAGGAGCTCATCAATTTAATCTAAGCCCTTGGATGATATAATGTTAGAATTAGATAGATTACTTTTCAAAAGAAAAATGGATGATAAGGGTTTGCTAGTCTAAATGCACCCACATAAAATGAAGAAAAAATGGTAGGGTAAGTAATGGGTAAGTAGAAGAAAG
The DNA here is from genome assembly GCA_031772625.1 of Pinus tabuliformis. Taxonomy (NCBI): domain Eukaryota; kingdom Viridiplantae; phylum Streptophyta; class Pinopsida; order Pinales; family Pinaceae; genus Pinus; species Pinus tabuliformis. Next base: position 200,161,839 of record CM062820.1, on the reverse strand, counting down.
GTTGCTGAAGTATAAAGTTGATTGGATCAAAACACATGCATTATTCTTAACCACATTTCTATATGTATGATCAATTATGGAAGCAAAAACAAAGGTTTGCAAGTTAAAGATGATTAACTCCCCCACATTCATTTTGCCCTTTACTTACTAATTTCTTATCCACAAGTATATTCTAGCACTTTAAATCCTTCAAATCAAAGAGGCTCAGAGCATTTCTCTGACTTTTGGTGGGACCAGACCCTCGGCTTAATGACTTATGGACATCAAGAGTTGGAATCTCCTTCATAAAATTAATTTCCCCTCATTACCCTAATAAAACCCCTTCTCCTAAGGATAAACTTCATTTTCCTAGGAAAAGTGAAAACCCCCATTTTAAATTCTATTTCATTCAAAAAACCCACAAAAGTACTTTATCCTAAGTATCAAATGTATGTGAAATAGAATGTGCATATTTTACACTTATGCTAAGGGTATGCTCACTCTGCTCATTTCATACTAATTTTAACTTTATTATATAAATCCCCATATACCTTTTCCTGTAAATTAATTAAATCCCCTATATAAATATCCCAACCCTTAGTTTAAATATAAACTATAAATTACCCCATATCCCGACAAAACCAATTAATCCCGTCATTAAACCCCTCATCCAATCATTTTAAACGTCATTAACCTATATATAATCCCATACCACCGAAGTTAAAATCACTGGGCCCCCCTGAAACCCATGCTCTTATCACCCACGCTCTTCCCTCGCCTGACTGCCATCCGATCACCATCCCCCTCATCTGACAGTCCACAACCATATCGGCTGCACCTGACAGCCGACCTTTACCCGACTGATAAAGTGGTTTTCCTTGGTCCCCTGACTGCTACGTGTCGATTGCTGAAGTAGATCAGGTGACCCCTCCTAAATACCGCCTCATCCACAAAAGCGGTGCAATGGCCTGGAAAGCCACCTACCCTCTCAACCCGATAAACCTACCATTTTTCATTCATAAATTACCCGCCAAAAAATGATCGTTGCTCCATAAAAAGGCCGAGAAGCCCTTTTTTTCCTTTTTCTCTCATTTTCTTTGTGGACCTTTGTGAACCAGTGTGATTCCTACAAATGCTGAATTCACCAATTGAACTCCAAATTCACTCTTGAAGAAGTTGCAGAGACCCAATCAACCCATCAGTCAGTACCAGAGTCATTCGAACTTCTGCAATTACTGAGAACACTGAATTTCAAGTCAATTCACCTAATTCTAGGTATTTACAGAGAAATTACCACTCACCCTTCCAAATTTGAAAATGTTCTGCCTGTAAAAGTGTTTTAATTAAGTAAAAACAATTAAAATGACTTCAAATTTGAAAGTCTGTTGCCCAAACCCTTCTCAAAACTACCAGTTTCCATCAAAACCTCTAATACAACCCTACACAGTCAAATTCAAATCCAAAAGAACTAAATTATGGCTACCCTTGTCGGCATGGATGTTTGACCCATCACTATTCCCCATTTGGACCTAGACCACCTTCCCCTGGTGGACATGGATTTCCAAATCAGAGATACCAGTGCATATGAGGTCCTGCTCAAACTTCATTGTTTGAGTAGGGATAGACATCTGAACCATTCCGATGACATTGGTCTTTGGGAATCCAATTTTCCCAAGTACCAATTTCCCCAGGTACATTTTTTTCCTGAAATTGTCCATATGTTACATGCCCGTTACATTCCCAGCCAAAGAGCAATAATGTTCCCTCACCAAAAAGCCCTGTTTACCATCACAGCTGAATCAATCAATGAGATGTTACAAGTCCAACCAGGTCCAAACCTGAGCCCACTCTGAATTGGAGATTTGTTAGACCAATACACCAAGTTGAGTCCATGAAAACTGGCCCAATTTTTCCAAACTTTCATTGTTGAAGACAAGCACATTCCTAAAGATGCCCCTTGATATGTTTCTGTCATTTTCTCTGAAAGAGGCAAGCATATTTTCACTATGATATCATGTGTTCTGGGCTGCACTAGTGATGAATTTGTTGATGAGATTATTCTGGCCTTCATGTCCATCTTCACCCCAGGAAACCCTCCTACTACTATATACAATTATGCCCAGTTCATAGCTGAGAGGATGCATGAACAATTTACTAGAATGGACAATGAGAGAGTGTTCAAATACTCATCTGTATTGTACCACATGTTTCTATATTATCAGTCAGACAGGTTCCCTTTCACCCTTCAGAAGCTTGATACTAGAGGTCAGCCCAGGTCTGTCATATTTTGGAGTCCATTATGCCACAAGTATTCATCACCATACACTTATACAGACTTCATTGATTTGTTTGTCCATCCAGTCATGACCATGCTGACAGGAAGTCCTCCACCTAGAATAAGCTGAGATATCAAAAGGGTCCTCCCGTTATCCAAGCAAGGTAAAGTGGGAGATCGGTACCTTTACCAAAACCACACAGAAATAAGAATCTATGGGTGCCAGCTTTCCCCATACAAACTCCCCAAATACCTCCCCATGAGGTTATTTTCTCTAGAGTACTATAGGAAAATAATGAATTCTGATGAAGTCAATTTTTTATCACCCAAAAAAGAGAACACATTTCAGAGTCAAAAACCAGTTAGGCCCTTTCAATTGCAACTCTACAGAAGCAGGGCACGAGGCAGATCTGATTTTACAACAGATGAAGTTTCAAAACAGTTTTATGTGGAGATATGACCCTCAAGGGATTTTGACCAGACTTAGACAAAAGGTCAAATTAGGGCCTTAGATTCATCATCCCATACCAGAGATTGAAAGATATGCAAATCAATCTGAGTGGTTGGAGAACACTCTTGTAGAGAGGGATAGCACAAAGGTAAATGTTGAGAATGCCTTGATTGATTTAAAAAGATAGCTTGATGAAAGCTCATTTCTGCAGGTACCTAAACAACAAGAGAGAACCGTGAGCACCCCTCTTATTATGCAGACTCCTTAGAATGAGGAAAGGAATCCCAAGAGAAACAGAGAGGGATCCTCCACTTCAGCCATGGACACCTCCAATGTGCAATATGAAGGCATCCAAAGCAAAAGGCCAAGGCTCAATCCTCTTTTAGAATAAGAAGACACAGAAGGCTCAAGAGAGGTAACAAATACTAAATTTGACATGAGCAGGCACATAGCTCCATCTAGAGAAACTTAAGAGCCATCCACATCACAGACTCAAATGTTGGAAAGGCAGCTCAGTGTAGAAGTCTCCTCATTTAATAGGTCTGATGATAAAGACAAAGACATTAAAGACAGGTATAAAGAAATCAAGATGAGAAATGAAAAACTGAAGGCCCAATATTATGCACAGTATTTAAGGATTACACCTACAAATCAAACTAGGTTGATGTCAGCTTTTGACATCAAGGAGGGAAATATGAAAATGTCCTTTGTAAAACCAACTGTGCAACCACCAAGGACATCAACAGATTATAAAAATATTGATTTTGAGGTATTGGCGAGGGATATCCATCCCATAGACCAAATTTAATTCCACAAACAGGCTGGAGAAATGATTTACTCCACCCTGACTGGAAAAGCCATAGTTGCCCATCAATTGCAAAATTATTTGACCAATATCTCAGCTCAATATCAGTTGGAGAAGGCCTCCTCACAGGCCAAGGATACTAGAATTAAGTCTTTGGAAGACTTAGTGATTGAATTGGGACATGATCCCAAAGATATCAATGCCACTGAACAACTGATTAAGAAAAATAATGATGATATTGTAGTACTTAAAAAACAATTGAAGATACCTTAGCTGCAGCATCCCCAGACACTGGAAGTCTTGGAGAGCTAGACTAGACATGAAGAATTGATCGGCCTAGTCCTAAAACTCAATGATCAATTAAGGGAAATAGAGAAGGAATTAGACACTTTAATCCAATTAAAACAGACTGATATTGCCACTACCTCAGTGAATGCCATCCCAACAGTCTCAACAGTTGTTCCTTCTACATTGGCAGCCTCATTGGCTCCAATAGCTCCTATGGCCACAATAGAATAGGTTTCAACACAGTCTACATCAACAGCAGGTACATCAGATGAAGTAGCAAAATTGGTTAGAGCTATGGAGGAAATGTCCATACAGGCTACAGAAATGAATAAGCTGAAAAAAAAGGTGACAAGCTTGGAAACTGATTACAAGCTTTCCAACATCATGCACAAGGAAGAAGTGAAAAAGGCTTCTAGAATGACTGAAAGAATAAAAGCCATGGAAAAGGACCTACCCCTGAGAGAACCTCTTGGACAAGCTAAGGAAATGCTATGGGACAATATCATTGACTCTGTCAATGATATTTGGCCATCTATTCAGGTAATTTTTGAGAAGATAGATCTGATAAAGATGGCTATAGAAGCCATCCAAAAGGTAAAAGAGGAATTAGGAGAAATGCCCAAAGATGCCACTAGAATCATCCAATTCCTTAACAGTAAAAAGAGATATGAGCTTCAAGAATTGGATATAGAGGATAGAAAAAAAACAATTTTGGAGGTAACGAAGGTCCTTTCCAAGAGAAACCTGATGTTAAACTTGGAGGACAAGTGCCAAAATATGCAGATAGCCATTGATAGATTTATGGCTAAGTTTTAGATTTTGAGAGAAAAAGGGTTACCGAGTCCCTTAGTCATAAATGATAAGCTCATGACACAACAAGATTACAACATCAAACTCAGAGAGTTGCAAAAGAACATGCTAGTACATCTTCAATGAAGGCATTGCCAATAGGCAAAGTACTATACCAAATGTTTGAAAACTTGTTTTAACTCCAGCATGAGGTAAAATACTTATTCATCAATAAGCCTACTTTTTCCAAGTACACTGAGGAAGATGAGATATACAGAATGATGATCAAGATCCAATTACCTGATGCTGAAATGTGGTAAAAATTGACTGATTTATTGTAAGAAAAATGCAGTAAAAGGGTAAAAGTAAGACATCCAGGTGAAAAGATGAAAACAGGTCAGCAGGTCAAAGATTATCAGTGTCAAAGTGTATCAGATGAAAGCCAAAAGTAAATGATTCTTCCAGCATGGAAGTTCAAATAGCAAAGAGCCTAAAGGGCTAAAACCAAACCATAAAGGCCAACAGTACCAAAATAAAAGGGACAGCATGAAAGCAGTTCAATAGCTGTCTCTATCTTCTTCCAAGAAGATATTTTTATTTCCTAAAGTAAATCTCAAGTTAGTTTGAGATATTTTGTAATAATTTTTGTATAAATACTTCACAAATCAAAGTATGTAGGGTGGATTCTTACACATTTCTATAGACTTCTTGATCAAAAGACTGTAAAGCTATTGTATCACTAACTGAACCCACAAGCTGGATTGATGAATAAAGACAATATATTTCATAGGATTCATTTGTTGAGTGAAGTGAAGACAAGTATTCTCTTATGTTATTGTTATCTTTGTTAAAGTGTTTCCACAATCCTTAATGTATTTTTGAATCTGAATGCTATAACTGGAATAATATCTTAGAATTTGTTTAGCTACACTCTGTTTTAACAATTATGCATATAAATGTTTTCTACTGATATCTAAGTTAAGGAATTCTTAATTGCGCCTCAGTTTAGGTTGTTTCTTGTTAATCCAGATCAAAGGATTCTTAATTTCCCTTTGCTTTCGATTACCCTCTATTCTTCATTTATATCTCAATCTGAGAACCCTTAATTGCTCTCTCACCCTGATTAAACCATTTCACCCCTATGTCCCAAAGACCCGCACTTTACTCTGCTAGCTCGTTGTCTGAACATTCCCTTTAGTGAGTTGATCCAATTCTGCTGTGCTTCTGTTGACTCCATAGACCAATGGTCTAAAGAAATCATTCTATCCATATGTTTCAAGGATTCCACCATCCAATCTCGAATACAAATAAAAAACACCCAGAACATTCATAACTAGCCTGAAATCCCAGTAAACAAAGCTAAATCATACAGAGAGAGCCCTCTCTGAGCCTAGGTTGGCTAGAGCCTATGCTCAAAATTTGGTTTGTGGTTACCTCGGTCATTTTCTTTCTTCTAATAACTTCTAGAGAAATTTATGAGTGATAACATAGTGGCGACCATACTGGGGACCATCGAATCCTCAGTCCTAATAAAGCTTTAAGAAAATTCTAAATCTACATTTTGAGCCTCTTAAAGTCATTTGTTAGAAGTTATTTTGAAAAATCTCACAAAAACAATTAAAAAATTTGAAATTATGGCTTCTAGGAAGACTCATTTTACTAGGGCTAATCCAGATCCAAACCCTGCCCCAGTAGTTGATAATCCCAACCTAATTTCAAGAAAATCTAAAAAATAAGAAAGTTCAATTAGCCAAATACCATTAGTTAAAGCTAATTCATGTCCTGATGAGTGGTTATTTCTAGAAGAACTTCCCTTTGATGTGCCATTTGATCTTTCATTATTTAGGACAAAATCTAAAAATGCAATCGATGAAACTGTTCTAGATCCTGATTTTATTGCAGACCTTGAAATTCAACAGGCCAACAAATAAATTGATGAATATATTCTGAAATCTCCACAATCATCCATTAACACTGCCACCACGCCTAATATTTCTAAACAATTGTCCACTACTTTGAGTTAACCATTGTTCCCTTCAACTTCAACAATAATACCCTCTGATGTCCATTCTTCACCACCATTTATACCTACACTCCCTCACCAACCTATTGTTACTCATTCATTATCTACTAGTCCTGGTTCTTCATCCACTGTTGCATCATCTCCAAGTACCTCAACCCCACACCTCAGCCCCTCCAAACTTACAGCGATGGCAAACAAATATGCTCCCCTTGTTTTACTTGCCCAACTTCATGCTATGCCTACAGATTATCAGAGTAAGATTTTCATGTTTGATGCCACTGATCACTACATTGCCCAATAGCATGTGAACAAGATGTCTGAATTTTTTGAATTACAAGAAATAGATGAAGCAGATGTCCAGATGAGACTTTTTGCCCAAACTTTGACTGGAGATGTCAAGAAGTGGTTCAAAGCCTAGAGTTAGAAATGAAAGGAGAGGAACTGCAAAGGATGAAACTTCACCATCTGACATTAAAATAGATAGTTTAGCCAAAAGTATGGAAATACTAATGGATAGAATAGAGAACATAGAAAGGAAACCCCAATGGGATAACCAACAAGCACCTCTAGTTAGAAACCCAAATTTTAGAAAAAACCAAAACATTGGGAAAAATGGACCGGATCAGAACATTAGGCCTCCTTTTCAAGAAAATTATGCAGAGACATCCCATCCAGAAGATCCAGAACAAGATACACAAATTAACCTAATGGGAATAAATGATGAGGACATTGTTTTTCTAACCCAAGATGAGCAGGAACTGTATATGCTGCAGCAATTACAAATACAGTCTGGGGAATCATTTGATTACAAACAGGGATATGATTCTGCCATATTTGAAGTTCATAAATAGTATAATCTAAGGAGAAAAAAGAATGTTGATGTCCCTGACCAAACCAATAAAACAGTACAAAATCAACCCAAGAAAATAAAAGAAGTGCCTGTTTCAAAAATCCTCCAAATTCTCCCTAGGGAAAAGCCAAAACCTTCTAGCCTGACAATTGTAGACATAACCTCTGATCAACCTTTTGCTGATCAACCATCCACTTCAATTCAACTTAAGGAACGAGTGGAGAAAGCTCAAAACATCAGATTTGAAAATCCACATAAAGAGGTCCCCAATAAAGGAAAAGAAGACAAGCCCACTCAAATCCCGACTGCAAAAATTCAAAACCTTCCAACAGAAAAAGTCTCTTTGCCAAGTAGAGATAGAAAAGCTAAAGATTTTAGTTCCTCTAACATAACTAATCAAGAAAGAAACTTTTAAATCACAAATAACCCAGACCTTAATCATTGCTGAAAATGAGGATTCGGTCAACTTGTTTGATGACCAACCAAAACTCATATTTGGTCCAGACGTTAATGGAAAACCATTAGAAGGAGGAGGTCCACCTTTTTACATTAGCCTTAATATCCATGACAAAATTCTACACAATGCAATGTTGGATTCTGGGGCCTCTCACAACTTAATGCCAAAATCAGTGATGGAGAAATTAAACCTAGACATTACAAGGCCTTACAAAAACTTATTCTCATTTGACTCAAGCCAGGTAAAGTCTTTAGGATTGATTAAAGACCTGTGTGTCACTTTAGTCCAATATCTTGCCAAAAACATCCTTATGGATATTGTAGTTGTTAGTACTGCTACATGATTGAGCATTTTTTAGGGTCGAGGACAGCTCAGTCGTGGTGTTTTCTGCAAGGATGGGCTAGCAACAGTTCATTTAATCTTTTCCCCTTCACTTGTTTTATATCCTTATGACTCCCACTGTCCCCATTTCTTCCTGCCCTTTCACTCTCCTTATTCTTCCTAACTTCATTATTTGAATTTTCCTTCATTAACCCCGCATAACCCATTTCTCATTTGGTCCCAGGTGTGAAGCTAAACCTTATAACCTTGCATTATATAGCCGCACATATAATAAAATCATAACCTGTGGGGTCTTTTCACCTGTCACATCGCCCGAAGCACATGTCTTAATTCTCCACCGTCCGATCCAACGCTTTTCGCTTTCCCTGCTTCGTGAACATGTGCGGCCGTTAGTCAGCGGGGCAGGCGGTTTCCCGCTAGACCTACCTGCCACGCGGCGCCTTGTTACCGAATCGCTCCTGCTTGTACGTAAACTATCCTCTGCCGAAAAGCGGTGCGGGGAAACTGCCCGTCCGCGAAACCGCTGCCTCCTCGCCCATTAACTCTCTCATATCTTCTACTCCCGTCAGCCGTCAGATCTGTCCGATAGTGATCCAACGGCCATCACTCATTCACCCTCGTTTCTCCTCGATGGCCTCCATAGTTTAATCTCCACCGTCTGATTTCGCGAGCCGACAGCTGCTGTTGATCCCTGCATCTCTGTGTCTACCATTTTTGTTCGCCATCAGATCTAGGCCATCCATTTTACTATACAACGGTCAGCGTTCTTCCTCGGCTCTTCGTCCATTTCTAATGTATTTTGCTGCGCCTCTGGCTTGTTTTGCCCGCGCGAAGAAGGAGGAGATCATTCAGCTACCTATGCGTTTAAAACCGTCATCTACCTGCATTCAAGAACAACACAGTCAAGGACGAGAAAGTACTACCTCGAGCAGTTGAATTCATTAAGCAGTTATGGACATTTATTCATGAAACATTCCACCTGTTCGAGGAAGTACAACAAAGTACCTGAGAATGTCAAATTTGTTAATTGAAACAATCAGAATTGCAGTAGAAGCCCATATCTAATTGTAAATGTGGTTGGTGTTCAATTAAGATACCTCCATGCCTAAGCTAGCAGAGATATTTTGTAATTAGCCTCTATATATACTAAGAAGACAGAATGTAGTAGGGTTGATGAGTGTTAGATGAGTGCTAGTGTGATGTAAGCTTCAACTTCTGGAGACTGTAAATACTGTGAGACCTGCAGCGTCTGGTCTTCATTTCCAACTAATACAAGCTTCTTTTGTTGTCATTTGCTCACTTTTCACTTCTTCTATGTTCCAGGATGTGCCTATTTTGCATTAATTCATGTGTTGTGAATGTTTAGCATCAGAGGGGTTGTTATCCCATCTCTGTGTTAGAATTTAGCATGTATCATTGAATTTTCTTACAGGTTTTTGTTGCTTTAATACCAGAGAGTTGTCATCTTGTCTGTGTATTAGATAATAGATTTACAGACCTCTCAACTGGTTGCAGTTGGCCATCACAGGGTCCTGTGTATATGCTGGTGTAGTCATTCTTCTCCATTATCACATTTTATTTAAACTGTGGGTAATTGGTGGTTAAAAGCCTTGTAGTTTGGGGGTGTTCACCCATGTCTGGAGTTAATCATAGTAGGAGTGGTTATCTGGCTTGAATGTGCAACATTTCTTTCATTCATCCATCATTTTATCCAACATTTTGTTGAGTTTGTAATGTTCCCGAGCATCACTGATATACAACCTAGGTGAGTTTCTTGGGGTGATAACAGTAGTTGTTGACATCCCACCAAAGTATGGCATGCTGTTATCAAGATCATGGGGAGCCAAACTTTAGGGATCCTTACAACTAGATATGTCATATGCGACAATCTCTGTTTTTGGACAACCTAAGAAACTATACCGAGAAACCTTAATGAAATATATGGTAAGGAGCCAGGATTGGCCCCAAAACTTTCCCATCTACTCCATACACTCAGATATTGATTCTTTTATCCTGTATAATTCTGATCAAACACAAGAAGAAATTTCAGATAGTACTAATACAAAACCAAAAGAAATTACAGTTTCTATACAAAATGAAACAGATCAGACTACGTAATTGTTCAATGAACAAGACAGTCAAATCACTATAAATGATGAAACGTTTGTTGCACCAGATAGTGTAAATATAGATCATGAGATATTGTGGCATTTAGAATTTGATGGATTAGTCAATAGGTTAGGAGTCGTAGCAGGAGTGTGGATATATAATTTGGAAAATAATTACTCAGAAGGCCATGCATATAGATTGAATTTTAAATGTACCAACAATATGGCTGAATATGAAGCATTAATTTTAGGTCTTAAGTTAGTTAGCAATCTAGGAGCTAAAAAAGTTTCTGTCATGGGAGACTGAACTAATTATAAAACAGATTGATGTTGTATATATGACAAAGGACCCTAGATTAATTTGTTATAGGGGAACTATAGTAGAAATACTTAACACTTTCCTAGAAACAAAGCTTGCAGTAATTCCTAGAAAACATAACATGCAAGCCCATAGTTTAGCAATGTTTGCCAACACCTGCAAATTACCCTTCCAGCCCAACCATCAGTACACTATGGAAGTTAGGCACCAACCTGCAATTCCAGATAATTTGAAGAATTGGAAAATATTTTCTAATGATAAACAGATAAATAACTTTTTAATTTCAGAAGAAGAGTTTACCAATAACAATATAGATACTGATACATCAATAAATCCTGACACTAAGAATCAGATAGAAATAAATGAGATAGAGGGTGATGAAATAGATAGACTCAACTCAAATAAATTTACCAAAGTAGATGTAGATAACTTAGAGCAAATTGAGATTGATGAAATCATCAGTGAAGAAACCAAAGTAATTAATCTCAAGTATAATCTCTTACCAAAGGGATTAACCCCTCTGGAAGATTTATTTGATTCAAATGATGTTCCTAGGAGACCTAAAATGGAACCTTCAAGGTTTGATATAGAGGAATGTAATATAGGCACAGATGAAAATCTTAAACTGATCAAACTTTCAAAATCATTACCCCCAACTGGAAAAGTGAAATACATTGAGTTGTTGAAAGAATTTCAGGATGTCTTTGCTTGGAGTTGTGAGGACCTCAAATCCTATGACACTAACATCATCCAGCACACAATTCCTATTAAAGAAAATCAAAAGCCTTTCAAACAAAAACTTAGAAGGATTAATCCTGTCTTATTACTTGCAATTGAAAAGGAAATTCAGAGGATGTATCATGCCAAAATAATTGCACCAATCAGATTTTCTGATTGGGTCTCAAACTTGGTTCCAGCTAGAAAGAAAACTAGTGAGATCAGACTTTGTGTGGATCTCATAAACCTCAACAATGTGTCACTAAAAGACAACTACCCTCTCCCCAAAATGGACCACATTTTATAGAGAGTAGTTGGCTCAACTAGAATCTAATTGTTGGATGGGTTTTCTGGTTACAATCAAAGCTTGGTTCATCCAAATGACCAACCCAAAACTGTCTTTACTACTCCTTGGGGCACATTTATGTATGTGAAAATGCCTTTTGGGCTAATGAATGTAGGAGCCACTTTCCAGAGGGCTATGGATATAACCTTTGCAAAAGAAATTCATGATTTCCTTGTGATATATCTAGATGATATTACTGTATTTTCAAAATCTGACAATCAACATTTGGATCATCTAAGGCAAGTTTTTATTAAATGCAGGAAATTTGGAATCTCCTTAAACCCTAAAAAGTCCTTGTTTGGGTTAGAAGAAGGAAAGTTGTTAGGTCACATAATTTCAAAAGATGGTATAAGAATAGACCCTGCTAGAATAGAAGCCATCCTGCAAATAAAACACCCTAGGAACATTAAAGAGTTACAAGATTTCTTAGGAAAAATTAATTTTCTTAGAAGATTTATATCTAATCTGGCAAAGTTAATTAGATCACTAAAAAACATTTTGAAAAAGGACTCCACCATAAAATGGATTGTTGAGGCTAAAAAATCCTTTGAAGACATGAAACTAGCCTTGACCAAAACACCTGCGTTAATCTGTCTTAAATTTGACAGAGATTTTATCTTGTTTTCCTTTGCTTCTGAGCACACAATTGCTGTTGTTCTATTGCAGAAAAATGACCAGGGCTATGAACAACCCATTGCTTTCCTCAGCAAAGCCCTGAGAGATGCTGCCTTGAAATATAATATAATGGAAAAACAAGCCTTGGCTTTAGTCAAAGCCATTAAGGACTTTATGGTATACATCTTATATTCTCATCTAGTAGCCTACGTTCCTAATTCAATAGTTAAAAAAATCCTAACTTAGGATGGTCCTGATGGAAAGAGGGGAAAGTGGATTGCTACTATTTTAAAGTATGATATAGAAATCAAACCTACTAAGTTAATCAAGGGCCAAGGTTTAACCAAACTCATGGTTGAATCAAACTGTCAAGCCCTGGATATAAACTTTATTGCAGCAATAGATAATGAAGAAGAGATGGCAACTCTACTAATCAGCCATGCCTTTATTGAATCACCTTGGTATGCTGATATTATTTATGTTTTACTGAATTTACAAGATCCTCCTGAATTATTTAGGACTAAAAGAAGGCTTTTGAAGATGAAATCCTTGAAATTTTTTATATTAGACAATTCTATTTTTTGGAGAGATCATGAAGGTATTCTTCTCAATTGATTATTAAAAGATGAGGCTGACAAGGTTTTGCAAGCATTTCATGCAGGTGACAACGGAGGACACCTTTATGGGAAGACCACTGCAGATAAAATCCTTAGAGCTAGTTTTTACTGGCCTACCTTGTTTGCTGATGTCAAAAAATATGTAACCTCCTGTCACAAATGCCAAATCTTTGAGGGGAAGAAAAAGCTCTTACCTTTACCCCTTAAGCCAATCTCTGTAGAAATACCTTTTCAACAATGGGGTTTAGACTTCATTGGTGAAATTCACCCACCCTCCTCTGCCCAACACAAATGGATCCTCACAGCCACAGACTACTTCACAAAATGGATAGAGGCCATACCTTCAAGGCAAGCCACAGATACTATTATCATAACCTTCCTTGAAACCAATGTTCTATCAAGATTTGGATGTCCAACTAAGCTCATTACTGATAATGCAGCAGCCTTTAAATCCAAAAGAAAGATAGATTTTTGCAATAAATACCATATCACCCTTGGCCATTCCACAACCAATTACCCTAAAGGTAATGGATTGACTGAATCCTCAAACAAAAGCCTAGTAAACATCATCAAGAAGTTACTAGAGGATAATAGGAAAACTTGGAATAAACAGCTAGTCAATGCCTTATGGGCAGATAGACTGACTACTAAGAAATCAATTGGTACTTCTCCCTATCAGCGAATTTATGGGATGGAAGTTGTCTTTCCATCCTCTTTGTGAGTACTAGTAATGAAGATACTTCAAGAATTGCAGGTTGAAGCAAATAGTATCGAAAGAAGAATCAACCAAACTATTCATCTACAATAAACCAAAGAAGAGGTCTATGTTAGGTCTCAAGTTGTGCAGGAAAAGATTAAAAATATTTTGGATAAGAGAACCAAGGCTAAAGATTTCTACAATGGTGACAAAGTTCTCAACTGGGATTCAAGGAGGGAAGACAAAAGCAAACATGGGAAATTTGATTTCCTATGGAAAGGTCCCTATGTCATTTATGCTTACAAAGGAAATAATGCCTTCTTCTTAAGAGAAATTAATGGTATAGATACAAAAGGTGGGTCAGTGAATGGTTGAATGCTTAAACATTACTTTGAACCAAGTTACTAATTTTCATTTCCCATTTGTACATACTTTATTTACAAAGTCTAGTTTGGATTGGATGGTGATATTTGAAGTTGAAGCCCGAAGATAAGGCTCTGAGCTTTAAAAGATTTACTGTCATAAGTATCAATAATGAAGATTCACAGAAGGACACTTTGCAAGGTAACATCATCAACAATTCAAAGGCTACTGATCTTCATTAGTTCTTGACAATTCTCTAGAAAATGCCATCCCCAAGTGGAGCCACTTTTAGGTTCCTATACCAATAGGAGTCATAATTTTGAATGACTAAGGTTAAGCCTTGTAATATTGTACATACCTTTGCTTTCTGCAAATGCTTTCGATATTAAAAAATTAAAAAATGTAAAGAGGGTATGTCCTAAAAGAAATATCAAAGGACAAAAAGAATAAGAGAAGGTAAAAAAAATGAAAATATATGAACCCCAAAATCAAAAAGAGACCATGAAAGTGTGCAAGTCTAAGTGCCACTACTATTTACTTTTATTCATGATAATGATTGTGTGCATCCTATTATTTAAGCCACAATCCATGGTAATCAAATTGTTTAATCTTGGTTATTTCATGCTTTGAATTTTATGTTTATAGTTAGAGAATAAAATCTGACCAAACAGTTTAATCTTGGCAAATCATTAGATAGGTAGAGAAAATAAAAGGAGCTCATCAATTTAATCTGAGCCCTTGGATGATATAAGGTTAGAATTAGATAGATTACTTTTCAAAAGAGAAATGGATGATAAGGGTTCACTAGTCTAAATGCACCCACATAAAATGAAGAAAAAATGGTAGGGTGAGTAATGGGTAAGTAGAAGAAAGGTTGCTGAATTATAAAGTTGATTGGATCAAAACACATGCATCATGCTTGAACACATATTTCTATATGTATGATCAATTATGGAAGCAAAACAAAGGTTTGCAAGTTAAATATGGTTAAATCCCCCTCATTCATTTTTCCCCTTACTTACTAATTTCCTATCCACAAGTATATTCTAGCACTTTAAATCCTTCAAGTCAGAGAGGCTCAGAGCATTTCTCTGACTTTTGGTGGGACCAGACCCTCGGCTTAATGACTTGTGGACATAAAGTGTTAGAATCCCTTCATTAAATTCATTTCCCCTCATTATCCTAATAAAACCCCTTTTCCTAAGGATAAACTTCATTTACCTAGCAAAGGTGAAAACCCCCATGTTAAATTCTATTTCATTCAAAAAACCCACAAAAGTACTTTATCCTAAGTATCAAATGTATGTGAAATAAAATGCGCATATTTTACATTTATGCTAAGGGTATGCTCACTCCGCTCATTTCATATTAATTTTAACTTTATTATATAAATCCCCATATACCTTTTCTCATAAATTAATTAAATCCCCTATATAAATATCCCAACCATTAGTTTAATTATAAACTATAAATTACCCCATATCCCGACAAAAGAAATTAATCTCGTCATTAAACCCCTCATCCGATCATTTTAACCCATCATTAACCTATAATTAATCCCATACTACCGAAGTTAAAAGCACTGGCCCCCCTCGAAACCCATGCTCTTATCACCCACTCTCTTCCCTCGCCTGACTATTGTTCGATCACCATCCCCCTGACCTGATGGTCCATAGCCATATCGACTGCACCCGACGGCTGACCTTTACTAGCCCGATAATGCAATTTTCCCCGATCCCCCAACTTCTACGTGTCGATCGCTGAAGTAGATCGGGTGACCCCTCATCAATACCGCTTCCTCCACAAAAGCGGTGCGATGGCCTGGAAAACTACCTCCTCGCTCAACCCGATAAACTGCCCATTGTTCATTCATAAATTACCCACCAAAAAATGACCGTTGCTCCATAAAAAGGGTGAGAATCCCTTTCTCGCCTTTTTCGCTCGTTTTCTTTGTGAACCTTTGTGAACCAGTGTGATTCCTACAAACATTGAATTCCCCAATTGAACTCCAAGTTCACTCTTGAAGAAGCTACAGAGACCCAGTCAACCCCTCAGTCAGTACCAGAGTCATTCAAACTTTTGCAATTGCCGAAAACACTGAATTTCAAGTCAATTCACCTAATCCAGGTATTTACAGAGAAATTACCACTCCCCCTTTCAAATTTGAAAATGTTCCGCCTGTAAAAGTGTTTTAATTAAGTAAAAATAATTAAAATAACTTCAAATTTGAAAGTCTGTTGCCCAAACCCTTCTCAAAACTGCCAGTTTCCGTCAAAACCTCTGACAGAACCCTACACAGTCAAATTCAAATCCACAAGAACTGAATTATGGCTTCCCCTGTCACCATGAATTTCCGACCCATCACTACTCCCCATTTGGACCTAGACCACCTTCCCCTGGTGGACAGGGATTTCCAAATGAGAGATACCAGTGCATATGGGGTCCTGCTTAATCTTCATTGAATCCAATTTTCCCAAGTACCAATTTCCCCAGGTACATGTTTTTCCTATCATTGTCCATATGTGCCATGTCCATTACATTCCCAGCTAAAGAGCAATAATGTCCCCTGACCAGAAAGTCCTGTTTACCATCACAACTGAATCAGTAAATGAGATGTTACAAGTCCAACCAGGTCCAATCCTGACCCCACTCTCAATTGGATATTTGTTAGACCAGTACACCAAGTTGATTCCATCAAAATTGGCCCAATTATTCTAAACTTTCATTGTTGAAGACAAGCACATTCCTAAAGATGCCCCTCCATTTGTTTCTGCCATTTTCTCTGAAAGAGGAAAGCATATTATCACTATGATATCATGTGTTTTGGGCTGCACCACTGATGAAGTTGTTGATGAGCTTATCCTATCCTTCATGTCCATCTTCACCCCAGGAAAGCCTACTGCTACTATATACAATTATGCCCAGTTCAAAGCTGAGAGGATGCATGAACAGTTTACTAGAATGGACAATGCGAGAGTGTTCAAATACTCATCTGTATTGTACCACATGTTTCTATATTATCAGTCAAAAAGGTTCCCTTTCACCCTTCAGAAGCTTGATACTAGAGGTCAGCCCAGGTTTGTCATATTTTGGACTCCATTATGCCACAAGTATTCATCACCTGGGCTGACCATCCTAACACGAAGTCCTCCACCTAGAATAAGCAGAGATATCAAAAGGGTCCTCCAGTTGTCCAAGCAAGGTAAAGTGGGAGATTGGTACATTTACCAAAACCACGCAGAAATAAGAATCTATGGGTGCTCGCTTGCCCCATACAAACTCCCCAAATACCTCCCCATGAGGTTATTTTCTCTAGAGTACTATAAGCAAATAATGAATTTTGATGAAGTCAATTTTGTATCAGCCAAAAAAAAGAACACAGTTCAGAGTCAAAAACTAGTTAGGCCCTTTCATTTGCAACTCTAGAGAAGCAGGGTAGGAGGCATATCTGATTCTATAACAGATGAAGTTTCAAAACAGTTTTATGTGGAGATATGACCCTCAAGGGTTTTTGACCAGACTTGGACAAAATGTCAAATTAGGGCCTTACATTCATCATCCCATACCAGAGATTGAAAGATATGCAAATCAATTTGAGTGGTTGGAGAACACTCTTGTAGACAGGGATATTAGAAAGGTAAATGTTGAAAATGCGTTGATTGATTTAGAAAGACAGCTTGATGAAAGCTTGTTTCTGTAGGTACCTGAACAATAAGAGAGAACCATGATCACCCCTCCTATTATGTAGACTCCTCAAAATGAGGAAAGGAATCCCAAGACAAACAGAGAGGGATCCTCCACTTTAGCCATGGACACCTCTAAAGTGCAATATGAAGGAAGCTAAAGCAAAAGGCCAAGGCTCAATCTTGTTTCAGAATAGGAAGACACAGAAGGCTCAGTAGATGTAACGAATACTGAATTTGACATGAGCAGGTGCACAACTCCATCTGGAGAAACTCAAGAGCCATCGACATCACAGACTCAAATGTTGGAAAGGCAGCTCAGTGTAGAAGTCTCCTCATTTAGTACGCCTGATGATAAATAGAAAGACATTAAAGGCAGGTATAAAGAAATCAAGATGAGAAATGAAAAACTGAAGGCCCAATCTTATGCACAGTATTTAAGGATTACACCTACAAATCAAACCAGGTTGATGTCAGGTTTTGACATCAAGGACGGAAAGATGAAAATGTCCTTTGTAAAACCAATTGTGAAATCACCAAGGACATCAATAGATTATAAACATATTGATTTTGAGGTATTGTCAAGGGATATCCATCCCATAGACCAAATTTAATTCCACAAACAGGTTGGAGAAATGATTTACTCCACTCTGACTGGAAAAGCCATAGCTGCCCATCAATTGTAGAATTATTTGACCAATATCTCAGCTCAATATCAGTTGGAGAAGGCCTCCTCACAGGCCAAGGATACTAGGGTTAAGTCTTTGGAAGACTTAGTGATTAAATTTGGACATGATCCAAAAGTTATCAAGGCCACTGAGCAACTGATTAAGAAAAAGAATGATGACATTGGAGCACTTAAAAAAAAATTGAAGATACCTTAGCTGCAGCATCCCCAGACACTGGAAGTCTTTGAGAGCCAAACTAGACATGAAGAATTGATGGACCTAGTTCTGAAATTCAATGATCAATTCAGGGAAACAGAGAAGGAATTGGACACTTTAATCCAATTAAAACAGACAGATATTGCTACTACCTCAGTGAATCCCATCTCAACAGTATCAGCAGCTGTTCCTTCTACATTGGTAGCCTCATTGGCTCCAGTAGCTCTTATGGCCACAACAAAATAGGTTTCAGCATAGTCTACATCAACAACAGGTACATCAAATGAAGTAGCAAAGTTGGTCAGAGCTATGGAGGAAATGTCCATACGGGCTACAGAAATGGATAAGATGAAAGAAAAGGTGACAAGCTTGGAAACTGATTACAAGCTTGCCAAAATCATGCACAAGGAAGAAGTGCAAAACGCTGCCAGAATGCCTGAAAGAATAAAAGCCATGGAAAAGGACCTAACCCTGAGAGAACCTCTTGGACAAGCTAAGGAACTGCTATGGGCCAATATCATTGACTCTGTCAATGATATTTGGCCATCTATTCAGGTAATTTTTGAGCAGATAGATTTGATAAAGATGGCTACAGAAGCCATCCAAAAGGTAAAAGAGGAATTGGGAGAAATGCTCGAAGATGCCACTAGAATCATCCAATTCCTTAATAGTAAAAATAGATATGAGCTTCAAGAATTGGATATAGAGGATATAACAGAAACAATTTTGGAGGTAAGGAAGGTCCTTTCCAAGAGAAACTCGGTGTTAAACTTGGAGGACAAGTGCCAAAATATGCAGATAGCCATTGATAGATTTATGGCTAAGTTTCAGATTTTGAGAGAAAAAGGGTTACCGAGTCCCTTAGTCATAAATGATAAGCTCATGACATAACAAGATTACAACAACAAACTCAGAGAGCTAGCAAAAGAATAGACAAAGTACTATAAAAAACATTTGAAAACTTGTTTTACCTCCAGCATGAGGTAAAACACTTGTTCATCAATAAGCCTACTTTTTCCAAGTACACTGAGGCAGATGAGATATACAGAAGGATGTTGAAGATCCAATTACCTGATGCTGAAATGTGGGAAAAATTGACTGATTTACTGTAAGAAAAATGTAGTAAAAGGGTAAAAGTAAGACAACCAGGTGAAAAGATGAAAACAGGTCAGCAAGGTCAAAGAGTATCAGTGTCAAAGTGTATCAGATGAAAGCAAAAGTAAATGATGCTTCCAGTGTGAAAGTTCAAACAACAAAGAGCCTAAAGGGCTAAAACAAAACCATAAAGGCCAGCAGTACCAAAATAAAAGGGACAACATGAAAGCAGTTCAATAGCTAGAAGATATTTTTATTTCCTAAATTAAATCTCAAGCTAGTTTGAGATATTTTGTAATAATTTTTGTATAAATACTTCACAAATCGAAGTATGTAGGGTGGATTATTACACATTTATATAGACTTCTTGATCAAAAGATTGTAAAGCTATTGTATCTCTGACTGAGCCAGTAAGTTGGATTGATGAATAAAGACAAGATATTTCACAGGATTCATGTGTTGAGCGAAGTGCAGACAAGTATTCTGATATGTTATTGTTATCTTTCTTAAATTTTTTCCACAATCTTTAATGTATTTCTGAGTCTGAATCCTATAACTGGAATAATATCTCAGAATTTGTTTAGCTACACTCTATTTTAACAATTATGCATATAAATTTTTTCTATTGATATCTAAGTTAAGGAATTCTTAATTGCTCCTTAGTTTATGTTGTTTCTTGTTAATCCAAATCAAAGGATTCTTAATTGCACTTTGCTTTTGATTACCCTCTATTCCTTGTTTATATCCTAGTCTGAGAACCCTTAATTGCTCTCTCACCCTGATTAAACCATTTCACCCCTCTGTCCTAAAGACCTGCACTTTACTCTGCTAGCTTGCCCTCTGAACATTCCGTTTAGTGAGTTGATCCAATTCTGTTGTCCTTCTGTTGACTCCATATCCCAATGGTCTAAAGACATCATTCTATCCATCTGTTTCAAGGATTCCACCATCCAATGTTGAAGACAAATAAAAAACACCCAGAACATTCATAACTAGCCTGAAATCCCAGCAAACAAAACTAAATCGTATAGAGAGAGCCCTCTCTGAGCCTAGGTTGGCTACAGCCTATGCTCCAAAGTTGGTTTGTGGTTACCTCTGTCATTTTATTTCTTCTAATAACTTCTAGAGAAATTTCTAAGTGATAACGGGTACACCCACCTAATATAGGGACCTACCTACCACCCCCCATGACCCCCCCATTCTTCCTGTAGGGCTAGTCATGGAAAGAATATAAAACACATCCAACGCACAATTGAGGAAAATGGGGGAATCTAACACTGTTGGGTGGAGAGCTCTAGGCTGAGAGTGTGCTGCTATGTGTGAGGCCGAGTAAGCTAGTTCCGCAGAGAAATGATGGAGAGTTCCTATACAGAGGAAAGACCCCGAGAGATTCAGTGCCACTATGAGAAAGGACGAGTGTGACTATGGTGTGTGAAAAAGGGAAAGGGAGCCAGTGCTATGGTGTTTAAGGCTGAGAGGTACTGTAGAATAAAAGAGATCGAGAGCTGATTGTATGTAGTTGAAGAGTAAAGTGCAGAGAGGACTGTGTGGGCTGTGTGTGTTGGTGAATGTTTTGAGTGGAAAAACGAGTTAATGTTGAGCGTGAAGGGGGGCAAGAAAAAGAGTGTTGTGTGGCCAAAGGGATGAAGAGAACATAGCTAATATCACACAAATTTGTTGCAAATGACAATGAACATTGAATTCCTATTTGAGTGCGGGTTGGAGCCTGCATACAAGGAGTTGGTGCTTCCATCTCTAGTGGGTGCTTGAGAAGTGTTGGGTGTTGGTTAGTATTATAAGTTGGTTCTTGCATGAATCCAAGGATTGACAAGTTGGTGCTTTCAACAAATTCGTGAAGTTGTTGCTTCACATGGGGGTTCTGGTAAGTTGTACAAGTATCTACAAAAGGAGGGAGTTGGTCCTTCCTACTAGTGGGTGCTAGAAAACAATCAAAGGTAGTTGGTGCTTCCTATGATTGATGGTTCAAAAAATAGATTGAGGTAATAGAGTAACTTCTCTCATTTTACATCAGTAACAACAACAAGCTTTGGTGGTTTTTTCCCGAAAGGGTTTCCACGTAAAACCTTGTGTCTCATGTGTGTGAGGCTCATGGTGTGTGCTTGTATGTTGATTTCATATTTCTCCCACATGATATGTTGTTGTGAGTTATACGGATGGTTTCCTTTTAAATAATAAAATTAAATTGACATAAAAAGTTAAAAATTAGCCTTAATATTAATTTAGCCCCGTCTCAGTACTCAATATTAATATTGTTTCCAACATATGATCATATAATATCTTTGGTGTCTAAGATATATGCTACATGAGAGTCAATGGTAGGGAATCATTTCACTTAAGAGTATTGGGATGGTTCTTTTGTAAATTCATCATTGAAGAGGAATCAGAATAAATCCTTGGTGGATCTTGGAATTGGGTCCCTCAAGACTAGTATTGTAAAAATGGCTTATGGATTTTGAATTGGTAAGGGGGCTTCTCACTATTTAGAGAGTATGGTTATTTTTTTTTAGCTTTCATTTAACATTTTGGGACATTTTCTATCTCATTTATATAAGAAATAAGATTAGAATGTTCATTAGCTTGGAGTTGAACTGGGAAATGAGTATAAACCATATATCAACATAGATTTAAGTGGAAGTCAAATTCGAGGATGAATTTATAGGTAATTCAAGATAGCTTTTGAGACTTAATCTTATATTAAAAGAAATTTACATTTAGGTGCTCCCTTTTTCGTGTCTCTCTTCTGATGAAATTTTCCAACTTTAGTAGCATTGTAGTAAATTTTATCCTAAGTTTTCTGGTCAAAAAAATGTCAAGGTGCGTATAGGAAGTTATCCCTAAGAAGGATGATTATTGATCATAAGGTAGACATAATATTAATTCAATAAAGTATGTTTGAATTCTCTAAAACAAGAGTATCTCTAGAAGGTTTCTTGAAAATGATGGTCCTTCTATTTAGTATATGCAATGGGTTTTCAGGTGATTTACTCACTATTTAACACTTTGCTTTTCTCATCTCTTTCTTCTTCCTCCATAAGCACCTCCATTGTGCCTAGGATAGAAGCTAAGGATTTTGAATTAATTCTTTCAATAATAAAGATTCCTAGATGCATTTATATTTTTCATCTTTTGTCTCATTTATGAAGCAATTTGCAGAAATTATAGCTTTGATAAAGGCATCTACAAAAAATTCGATCTCCACATATACTAGGAAGTTACAAGTTCAACAAATGGAGATAGAGGTCCATATCAGGTAGGTTTATTTAAAAAAATTATCTGGTATTTTACTTGAAGGTGATTTACAATCTCCTTCAAGCGGTAGAATATTTACAATATATTTAATTGGGGACATACAATGTAGGCTAGAGGTAAAACAACTAAGCGTATGGATAAAGGAGGGAGAGAACAACACAAAATGCTTCCATTAATTTGAAATTATTTTAAAATCTAAAATCATTTTGGGAAATCAAGATGTCAGAAGGATCTTTAATGTGGTCTATTAAGGAAAAACATATGAGGTGTTTCAACACTTTCAGTCCTGCTTCATGGGTCCACTTGGATGCCATATTTAAGAAAACCTTGATATAATTTAAAATTCATAGAATTTTCTTTTAAAAGATGGATAAGTGAAGAGAAGAAAATGTTTTTGAAGTAGAAGTGTAGGCTACTCTCTTCACAATGCAAAAAAAGTAAGAGCCAAGACCTAAATTACGTTATTTCTAAAAAAAATCTTCCCTCAATGATTTGTTGAAAAAATATGTATTAAAGGTGGTATTTTAATCTAGGAACTCTATAAAAAAATTTGGGCCAGTTCGACCTCTCTAATTGTTATCCTATAAAATAAAAATGGTTATACCTATTTATTGCTACAATATTATTTAGAAGGTTATAGCTAAGGTTATATATTGTTGTCTTAATCTAATACTTTGTGAGATCATTCTATAAGAACCATTGAGCTTCCTCCAAAAAAGACAAATGCATGCACAATTTTGCTCTCTTATGAGGTCATTCACTTAGTCAATATTTCAAAACAATCAACAAACATCCTTATGCTTAATTTGAAGGCTATGAATAGGCAAGTTTCAATTTTCTTAGATTATTCTTCTTGAGATGGGGACGAACATACATTTTGTAAATTGGATAATGGGGTGTGTCCAATTTATCTGTTTGACCATACTCATTGCTCAATTTCCTTCTATATTTTCCAAGGCTTATAGAGGCCTAAAAAAAGGATTTCCCCTCTAAACTTATATTTTCCTTAGCATTACGAAGGCTCTTAGTAAGATTCTAAACAATTATGTGTGTAGAGGTGTTCTCAAGGGTTTTGAGGTGTTTTATATCGATTACATGTTCCAACTTTTATTCGTATATAATGTACTTTGTTTTTATCAAGGATCCTTGATGTAATTATCCTCTCTAATGGGTATTTTGGATATTTATTGTAATTCCATAGGAATGGAAGTCAAAATGAATATATCTTGTCTCATTCCCAACCATATTCTTGATCCTTGTCTCAGCCCAACATATTGATACACTTTTTCACTTTACTTGGAGTGTTCCAGAAGAAGATTTTAAGTAGATTCATTTTTTTTCCATTATCCAAATAGTTATAAATTCACTAATAGATAATGTATTTATAAAAATATTGATGCACAAATCTCAATGTGGGTAAGCATGTTATTATCAAGGAAAGGTGGGCTATTCCAACTGAAATCTCTCCTTTAGAGAAATGTATTGTATAATATGTCTCTTAAGATAGTGCCCAAGGGAATCCTTTTAAAAATAAATAAAATCAATTTCAATTTCTTATGGTCAAGGGATTTGACACAATGGTGGCATCCCTGAAGAAGCATGATGCTTTTAGGATCAAAAACATTTTCTATTTTATCAAAGACCTCATGGGTCAAAACTTGTGAAAATCTCTCTAAATTCATATTTATGGGGTTTTATGATGAAATATAATTATCTCAATGATATGCCTATTGTATTTTGGTTCATATAGCCTATGAAGTCACTCAAATTATAAATAGTATAGAGATAACTTGCTTAATAATTTCAATCAGTTAGGGATTGGAGAGGATGATAAATTTCTAATTAAATGAATCATAAAATTAGAGAATATCGATGGTTAGGGGATAGTGAGGATTATGCAATTTCTATTTCCCTTCTTCCCGATCTCCATCACATAGGAATTTTCACATTAGAAGATGCTAAAGCTGAAACTCCCCACATGAGTGGAGGATAAATTTGGAAATTATTAGGAGCCCTAGATTTGAAAAAATAGACAATATTTGAGTGGGATAAGTTCATTGGAATTCTAGTCTCCAGTTTGGTAAGCTTAAGGAAGAGGTGCAAAATGGGCTTTCTTGGTCTAAAACTTTTGTCTTGGTTTAATTTACAACAAAATTAGGAAATGAATCTTTTATAGAATCTCATTTCGATGGTAATATTTAATAGAGGTGGTGTATACATTGTAAAATTGATTCCTCTCTAAAAGGAAAAAACATTATTTGGCTGATCCAGTTGGATATCGTTGGCCACCCACCTATTCCACCTTGCCAAGCACAATTTCTTATTTTGGTAGTTTTCTATCCTTGAGAGTTTCCAATCTTTAACTTTTGGTAACGTTTTTATGACCTAAACAGTGTTTTTTTGTGAAATGAAAGATGTATATAGTTAGAAAGTGTACTCCTTAGATAAACCTTTCCAATTGGCTATCATGTGTGCCAAACAGAGATGATATGCCAAATTTGCAACCTCAGGAAGTTGATGTTCCATATTACTCATTCCGAGCTCATAAGACTTTGGTGCTTCATGTCCTAAGGTTATATTTCTGGATTTTTATGGTTTTCTTATTGTTTTTTCATGATAAAAAGGCCATAGGCCCTCATTGTAATGTCGTTCAGGATGGCACATAGTCATCACATCCCTTCTCATAGATAAACCACCACCATTCAAGATAGTTTTCTCTCGTTATACTTGTATACAAGTTTCAACATTTTCCATTATTTAATTGAATTAAAGTTACATTGTATCTCTTGTTTTTAGTTAGTAATATGTATTTCATTTTGTTCCCTTTATAAACTGAGATCAATGGTATCATATCCATATGCTATTTCTCTGTTTTTTTATGTTTGACCCCAATGAGGTCAAAGTATAAGGAGTCGGGACTTGAATTGTTTAAGACCTTGCAAGATCATCCTCATCAACCCTGATGGGCTCACATAGTGGAAGAAAATAAATACAAGGGAGAAATATATTCTATTAAACTATTGCTCAAAGAAGCCCTCAAATGATAAAGGAATGAACTGGCGCATACTTTTTCTTAGATCCTTTGACTGATGCTAATAGGAAGCACATCATCATCAATTGGCCACTTTTGAGGCATCAACCCCTTTATGGTAAAAGTTAATTTAAGTATTATTATATTTTAATATTTGATAGATGCATATGCTCTATCAATTTTTTTGGTCCACAATTGTTTTTGATAGAAAAAAGATTACCTTTTCTCCTTAAGGCCACTCCCCATGTTAAGGATTCATGGAATAATTAGTCTAAGAAAATGGCCATAGAGACATCCACACTATTTGTAGACACACCCACTTGGGACTCTTTTAGAGATGTTGTTAAGGCACAATATTACCCTTTTGGAAACTATGAGGTCCAATGCATGATATCGACAAAACTATGGAAGGAAAGGAACCAAGCAGTGCCAAAGTTCACAAATATCTCTCATACCTTGCACACCAAGTTGGTTATCAATGACACTGAAAAAAATCTTGTACTCATATACAATGGTTGTTTTCATAGTTACATTTAGATAGAAATGTAGTTCTCATAACATCTTCTGAGTTGGTGTTGCATATATATATGCTATCAAAATTGAGAATAAATTTAAATAGGAGAAGTGACACTTTGGATCTAAGAACCCTTCATAGTAGAAGCATGGAAAGGGTATCCCCAAATCATATAACAAATGATAGATATATGTAGGACCACCTCATGAAAACCATTGATGTCACAAATTAAGAAAGGTATTGGTTAGTCAAGGAAAAGACACAAGAAAGTGGTGTAAGTTCCATAAGAGCCCCATTCGTAACACCAATGAATTCCACATAAAGCATTAGTTGGTGGCTAAACTAAAGTATTTTGAATCAGATAGAGGTTCTGACTCTTAGCCAAGATTGGATAAGGGAAAAAAGATCAATGATGCAGAGCCCAGCGCCACTGTTGCTAGTGCGAGGGTCCAACAAAGTGAGCTTGAAGATCCAGAGGAAGGTGAGCACCTCTTTGACTCACAATTGTGTGTGAAGGGTGCTCTGTGAATTTCATTATTGATAGTTGGAGTCAAAAGAACTTGATCTCAATAGAGGTAATTAAGTTGTGGGGCTTGTCAACAATGCGACACCCGCAACCATGCACCATCGAGTGGATCCACCAAGGGCAATATCTTTGTGTTACACAAAAAGTTTAGCTGCCCTACAACTTCATGCCTTTCATGGACGAGGTGTTGTGTGATGTTTCTCTCCTTGAATTTTGTGATATTATATTAGGCCAACGATATTTATGGAAGCGACATGTTGTGTATGAATCTAAACCTCATAGTGTTATTATTACTTTGGGTAGACAACTATACGAAATATCAAAGGTAGCCTTGCCTACTTCCATTTCTTTGATCTCTACTAAGGAATATAGTAGGATCATCTCATGGACTAGGAAATTTGTCTTCCTCCTGATTCACTGTCAAAGTAATGGGAATGTTGTGGCCACATCCATAGCCTACACAAAGGGCTCGTCCAAGAAATAATGGTAGGTTAATAAGAACATGGAAGAATATAAATACATCTTCTCATCATCCACGGGGGTACCTCTACACAGTCAGGTCAAGAATTCAATCAACTTGACCCCTAGTGCACCACTATCTAGTGGTCCAATCTACTCTTTCTCTCTCCTGAATAATGAGGAAATTAAGCGATAGATTCAAGAGATACTACAAAAAGGACAAATTCGACCAAGCTCCTCACCTTGTGGAAGCCCAATTATACTTCTGCAAAATAAAGATGGGACCTAGAAACTATGCATTGATTATCGGGTTCTGGAAAAGTCACACTCAGGAATCGACACTTGATTCCTTGGATCGATGACATTCTTGACTACTTCAAGGGGGCCAATATTTTAGTAAGATTGATTTGAATTTTGGCTATTGCCAAGTCCTAGTAGAACTAACTGATGTGCAAAATACTGCTTTCAAGCTGAAGGAGGGCCATTTTGAATGGTTGGTCATGCCTTTTGGTCTGACAAATTCCCCATGAACTTTGATGAGGATGATGGATGATATATTGTATCCTTTTATTAAATAATTTTTGGTTGTATATTTGGATGATATCCTCATCTTCAGTGAGATTTAGGAAGAACATTTTTAGAATATTCAATAGGTCCTCCTCACTCTGTAGTAGCACAAATTGTGTGCTAAGTTGGAAAAATAATATTTCAGCATGTACACAGTGTAAAACCTGAGCTATATTATTGATGAGCAACGAGTGCATGTGGATCCAACCAAGAAATGTCCTTTCGGTTTGATAGGCCCTTCCGACTCTAACAGAGCTTTGCATCTTCTAGGGCCTTGCTAACATCTACTAAAGGTTTGTGTTGGGGTTCTCTTATATTTCTTGGACCGTAAGTGAAGTAACTAAGGGAGAAGCAAAAAAAATTATTTTTTAGTTTGAATAACAACAAATGTTGTTCGATGGGCTAAAACATCACTTTTTCTCTGCACCAATCCCTCACCTTTCCAAACCTACAACAACCATTTGAGATTTAGACAATTGACCCTAACAATGCTATTGGGGAAATACTTATTCAAGAACTATACAAAATTTCTTATCATAGTGAAACACTCTTTGATATTGTATTGAGAAATCCCACCTATGATAAGGATATATACTCCATCATGTAGGTCTACCAACAATGGAATCATTATATTATGGGGAAGGATACCATCATCCACATCAACCACAAGCCTCTTCAATTTATGCAGAGAGAAGGGAGGTTATAGAATGACTAATATCAGAAATGGTCCACATAACTACAACAAATTTCATTTGAACATCAAATATAAAGAAGGTAGCACCAATCATGTCGCAGACTACCTTATTCAACCCTCTGTTGTTGAACTAACCATAATTCTCAACAATTGTAGGAACAAGGCCTCTGGTTGGACACAACTATACAACAATGACTCAGAATTCGCTACCGCATACTAAATGTTGATGGAAAGAAAGCAAGTTCTAGACTTCGACCTCTAGGATGCACTGTTATGCTACCTGGTATGCCTTTGTATTCCTTCAAGGAGGAATTTCAAGCTAATATGGGAGGCACATTACAATAAAGTATTAGGGAACTTTGGTGTGGAGAAAATAGTGATAGTACTACAAAACTACTTTTATTGGCTGAAAATTTGACAGGATGTTAGAAATTATATCAAGTCTTGCACCACCGATGCCATTACTAATACAACCATTAATAAGCAAGGCCTGTACACCCATCTGCCTAATCCTATGTGGCCTTGGGAATCCATATTGATGGACTATATCTCTAGAAATCCTATACCAAACATGGTAATGAATGTGTGTTTTTGGTCCTTGATATATTTTCCAAAATGGCCATTTTTGAGTTCCTCCAAGAAGAGTATCATAGCACAAGCCACTGCTAAGATTTTCTTTGAACATGTAAAGGTACATTTTGGGATACCATAGATGATCACATCAACTCAGGATTGCAGGATCCTAAGCACATTCTGGTTAAGCCTTTGGTTAATGTTGGACACCCCACTCACCAAGTCAATTGTCTTCCACCCCCATACCGATGTCCACATAGAGGTTTCCAACAAGGTGATCGTGCAAATTGTATGCATGTACAAACCCAAGGATCTACACACAAAGGATGGGAGTCTCCCTTATATTCAACACAACTACTATATATCTCTCCATAGATGAATTAGACAAAATCACTTTTAGGTGGCATGGGATTTCAACCATTGGGCCCCATCGGTGTTGCACTACCCTCAAAAATTATGGAGGCTGAATTTTAACATGTTCAGTTTAAATCCAATAGAGTTACGAAGTTTATTGAATGAATTCCACATATTTTCTAGTAGGTCTATGATATCTTGAAAAAGGTAAATTATAAGTATAAAAAATTCCTTGATTAACATTGGGTGCCACATAAGTTTCAGGTGGGAGACAATCCTTGGCTACATTTATAGAAGGAATCCCTTGCAAGGGCCCATTAGAAGCTTCTACCACTATGCTATGGACCTTACACCATCACCAAGGCTATGTGGGAAAATGCTTTTGAACTAAGTATTCCCCTCTTCAATGGCCTACACCCAGTGTTTAATGTATATCACCTTTGGTTGTGCTATCCACCATTATTGGACACATCAGAAATCACAGACCAACTGACACTGATAGGGTTTAACCAAGATTCCATTGAACAAGCCACAACTCATTAGATCGTGGACACACAACTTAAGTTCACTAGCCAACCGAGGATCTAGTTGTATCGTGTTGTCAAAGTAGGTAAGCTTCTACACCAAGTGATTGGCTCAATAGTGAGTAATTTTAGCACACGTTTTCCCATCTAATAAAGGTAGTCAACACCATGGAAAATTCCAGGCCCTAATATTCGGATGTGGGCTAATTTTCAATTATTTTTGCACAAAAAAAATTCGCCAATTTCCATTTTTTATGAAAATAATTCGCCAAAATTTTACAATATAAAAATATTTTACCTTAAAATCACCAACTTTATATATATATATATTAAATAATTATAAATTTGAATAATTTTACAAATATATCAATAAACATTTTATAGTTTACATATTATGGATTAGTGAGATTCACCAATGTTTTTAAAGTTCAAGATAAATTTCTATCCTTCAAATTTTTCGTGCTCAACAAAAGGAAAGTCATTCCTTCCTAAAGGCGGGAGGACTAATATAGGTGGATATCGGTGGCCACCCACCTATTAACCTAGCTCACAACACAATTTTCTATTTTAGAAATTTTCTATTTTTGGCAATTTTCAGGTTTTGAACTTTGGAGCTGTTTTGAGGCCCTAAACAATGTTTTTTAGGGAGATTGGCCAACATAATTATTTGATTACCATTGCATTCATAAATTTTAGTCTCTATATAGACCTTTTTAAAAGGCTATTTTGCATGCCAAATGAAGATCATATGCCAAAATAACGACCTCGAGAAGTTGACATTCCATCTTACTCAATCGAGGCCGATAAGCCTTTTGCACTTCATTTCCTAAGGTTAGGTTTTTCAATTTTTATGGTTCTCTTATTGATTCTTCATGATAAAAGGGCCTCAGAGCCTCATTGTAATACAATTCTAGAAGGTGTGTTGTTGTCACATATCTTGTCAAAGATAACCTACCATTGTTTGAGCAAATTTTCTTTCATTCTACTTGTATACTTTTAAGGTCATTTTCCATTATTTAATTGAAATCAAGTTTCATTGTATCTTTGCATTTTTAGTTAGTAATCTCTATTTCATTTCATTGCCTTAATAAAATCGTATCATTGGACTTCATTGAATAACAAACCTTTGAAATGGGATAATGGTCTAAAAAAGTGTTGGATGGGGCCATATTTAATGTTGGTTCGAAAGATTGTTTTAGCTAATTTTAAAGAAGAAGATAGTTGGCCAAAATTTGGGCAATAATGTTATGAAACCAGCTCACAAAAATATATAAAAGATATATCAAAGACTTAAAAATTAGCCTCTTCGAGGGGGCAAATTCCTTTACATTACACATATGAACAATTATTGGGTGATACAAATGACAATACCTCCTTTCTATATATAGGAGTCTAAGTGGTCCCAATATAATCAGAGCCTACATAACAATAATATTGTAGGGGCACAAAAATAACAATAGTGGGCTTCTATGGGGCACAATAATAACATGGGGACTACATGGGCATAACAATACCATAAGGGGGTTGCACTAATAACAATAAGGGGCTACACTAGTAGTATAGGGACCTAACATGCCCATCTTCTTAAAAAAGTGTTTTCCGTAATGTTTGAATAGTTATGGATGCTTTTGTATAAAATTCTCGTCCTCCCATGTGGAATCTTAAGCGGGTAAGTTCTTCCAGTTGATGAGATACTCTGAAATTGATCGATTTCATAGTTGTCAGGTTCTTGTTTCATGACTACTTCAGGTTCAAATATGATTTTTCCTTCCTCGTCAAGTTCCGACAATATTGTTTGAACTAGGACCTTGTCACCTATAACCTTATTTAAGCATGAAACATGGAAAACTAGGGGCACTCAGGAAGATGCAGGAAGCTCCAATTTGTATGCCATAGTACCAATCTTTTGCAGCACTTTATAAGGACCATAGTACTTTGGTGATAATTTATTATCCTTCTTAGCTTGCTTGAGGGACATTTGTTTATATGGTTGTAGTTGTAAAAATACCTAGTCACCTATGTCAAAACTTATTTCGCTGCAATGTTGATGTGCCTGTTGTTTCATTCGATTCTGCGTGAAAGTGAGGTTATCCTTTTTCTTCTTGATATGTCCTTCTATCTTGAGAGTTTGAGGAGTGGTAATTCCTTCCAATGCATTACAAGATATGGTTGGATTCATTTCTTCTTTCTCTGGGGTTGGTTCTTGGTGTATATCCTCTTATTTTGAAATTTATTGATCCTTTTCTTCCTCCTCTTCACAATCAATGTAAAATAATTTCTTCTCAGCACACTTATGACCTTTAGTGTATTTGCTATCACAACTGTAACAAAGGTAATTTTTTCCTTTTTCTTCCAATTGTTGTGGTGTCAACCTTGTAGGTTGTGGAAGGCTAGGAGCAACAAAACTTCCATCTTTATAATTGTGAGTGGTAGGATTTCTTGTTGCCATAATTTTTCTTTCAATTTTTCTTGCCAACCTAAATGGCTTCTCCAATGAATTAGGTTCTGAAAGATGAACCTCATGTTGAATGTTATCCTTTAAAGTCCCTATGAAGACATCAATCCTATGCTTCTTTGAAATATCATTTACCCTTATATTAATTTTTTCGAAGTTCTCAATGTGCTCTGCCATTGAACCCTTTTGTTTGAGATTTATAAATTGGCTAAAGAAGGTGTTTCTCTTTGTATCCTCATAATTTGCTATCATTTCCTCCATGAAAATTGATCAGGTGACTAGTGGTTTACGAGAACAAATCCATTTATACCATAAAAATTGATTCGGTTCTAAATATAAAGATGCAATACGTACCTTTTGTAACAGTTGCACATCATGTAGATCAAAATATTTCTCCATCTACAGTATCCATGTTATGGGATCCTTTCCATCAAACTTCCTCATATCGATCTTTAGAATATGGTGGGTCTTCAATCCAATGTTAGATTCTATGAAATCATGATTAAGATTTATTTTTTTCTCATCATGAGTTTCCTCTACTACCTTTTCATCATTAGGAGGTCTTTCTTGTAGCAGCTTTGTCCCACCTTCCTTCAAACCTTCCATGTATTTCTTCAAATATTCCATGCCTTTCTTCAAATTTTCTTCCCTACCATTGATATTAGATTCCATGGAACATATAAAAGTATTTATCTTAGCTTCGATCACATTCTTCAAATCATCCATCCAATTTTTCTTACTAGGTGTTTCTATTTTCTTGATTCGAGTCATTCTTTTTCTTGCTTTTAGTAGCTCAACCTTGAATCTACTGTATCTATGAAATTTTAGATCTCCAAGGTCTGAAATTGCGACCTGTAGTATCCCTCTGCATCCTCTTTCCAATGCCTCTAGTCTATCGAAATTGGATTCTCCAAGAAAGAGTTATGGCCAATCTCCTACGATGACCTGATTATAAATTGGTTTAGTAGAGTGAACTTGTATGAAGTTCCACGTGTCATTGTTTCAACCTTAGGACCTGCAACCGATACACAGAAAGCTACAGGCCGTCCTCTTTCTGTAACTTTTTACGAAATTTCAATTTGATGCTCAGAGAGAAATTTATGGTGATTTTCCCCAGGTAACCTATTTGGGATGTAATTCGGGAGCCTTCCAAAACCCTAACTTCCTCAGATCATATCTCTGAAAATATAGCAAGACAAGATCTGAAATTCAGGATCGAGGTTTAGAACGATTTTGGTTCAAATGGGTTTTCTTTTAGCTTCTGAAACTTCGTAGAGAAAAAGTTATATAGAAAATTTCATGATGACCTGTTTGGAGCAGCGAAACCTTAGAATCCAAATATCTGATACCAAATGTTATGAAACCATCTCACAAAAAGATAGAAAAGATAGATCAATGGCTTAAAAATCAGCCTCTTCGAGGGGGAAACCTCCTTTACATTACACAAATGAATAATTCTTGGATGATACAAATGACAATATCTCCTTTCTATATATAGGAGTCTAAGTGCTCCCAATATAATGAGAGCCTACATAAAATTAATATTATAGGGGCACAACAATAACAATAGTGGGTTTCTATGGGGCACAATAATAACATGGGGACTACATGGACACAACAATACCATAAGGGGGTTGCACTAATAACAATAAGGGGATACACTAGTAGTATAGGGACCTAACATATAAGAATGTATAAATAATGTCTTAAAGACAAATCAATTAAAATTTTGAAGGCTTTCCTTTTGTTTTTGTTAGTCATATCTAACGGCCTCATAACTCTTGTATCTCCAAAGAAAAGTTTGTTCCCCTTTAGATTATTACAATTTTATTCCTAATGTAATGTAATTTGTTTACAGTGGAATAAAAGAAAAAAGTTCAAGGTGTCAAATGGAATGGTTTATTTTCATGTTGTTAGTCAATGCCACTCCATTTGTGGGATTGGCACATTTACTCATTTGAGTCAAAATCACCCTTTCAATATTTTTTGTTCCTAGTATAGGATTGACAAAATGGGTTGAATTCATTACTCTTAAATCCTTTATGTCTATTGCAATTCTGAAATATGTGAAAAGGAGGTAGGTTTTGGGCGATTCAATTTTTTTCATTAATTGGGTAGAAAATATATTCTTGCATCTTATCCTTGTACAAATAAAACAATCATTTTCCATTTTCCAATGGTTTTCATCTCAACATATTCTTCTAGAGGTGAGTTGAACATCAAGGTGGACTATCTCTCAAAAGAAGCTAGTTCTCTCCAAATTAGGACTTTCAACATTACTAAATTTGGGTATGGATTTGCTCACAACTCCACATATTTCTTTTTCTAATCATCGCTTTTCCTTTCTATTCCTTTTAGGCACTCTATTTTTGTCTCAATATTGTTATTAAAATTCCCTAAGGTTTTTATTTATGTGCAAGTATTTCATGCATAGTTATAAGTTATAAAAATTATTTTATAGGTGGTCTCTATTTTTTGATACTGTAAGGTTTACAATTTGAAGCTCTTAGTATATTTCCTCAATGAGTTGAAACATGTATACTGATCCTCATGAATATATATTTTTTCCTCATGAAATAAAAAATTCCATTCATTTAAAAAAAAAATTGAATAGTTAAATATAAATAATGCATGTACAAATATATTTTTATATAATATATTGAAAACACCATATTTCAGGGATAGTCATCAATTGTAAATTGTCGTGTTATGAAGTATTATGTAAACAATTTTATTCAAGGCTCAAATCCCCCATGGTACATGCGAACTATATATATATATATATATATATATATATATATATATATATATATATATATATATATATATATATATATATATATATATGTGTACGTACGTATGTATGTATGTATGTATGTATGAAAATACCATAAATAGATTAATGATACTTAAATAACTATAGCTATAAATGATTATGAGGTGAAGTGTTCTGTACGAGGAGGAAAATGAAGTTTTATGCGCAAGGAGCTATGTCCCGCAAATGAAGTATTATGTGTGAGGAGCGAGTGCCATGAGAATGAAGTGTAATGTGTGGGAGGAGCTTCGAGGTTTAAATGCCCCTATTCATGTTATGTGCAAGGAGGTAAAATGAAGTGTCGAGAAAATTAATTGTTATGCTGGAGGAGGTTTTAGCCTCAAATGCTCATATTTGCGTTACGTGCGAGGAGGTAAAATAAAGTGTTATATCCGAGGAGGTAAAATATGAAGTGTTATGTGATAGGAGGTTTGTTATATGTGAGGATGGAAGGCCATGAAACTGAAGTGTTATATGGGAGGAGGCCCCTATTCACCCATGCCTATGAGAACAATCCAATTGTTAATTCTTATAAATACCAAAAACCCCCTATAAATATAAATACTTAAAATTTTTATTTACTATAAAAAATGTTGAAATGCCATGAAAGTTGTGTATATCTCAAATTGTAATGGTCGTTATGAGATATTACTATAAATTTAAATAATTAAAGTTGTAGGATATTTATACTAACTATGAATTCAACTAATTACGAATGCTTTTTAATTCTTTATTTTTATATTGTTAGTTAAGAAATTAAGTGAAGTTAGTTGAAGATCTCAATATTACCAAGAAATTTGTAAAATTGATCTTGAATGTGACAAAGGATATATTTGTAGCCAAATAATTTAATTGAATATATTACTAGGATAGATCCATCTTAAGTACGGATCTAACATGAGCCTAGAAGGATCAAATTTCTTCACGTGCAAACTTCTTTAGAGTGAAAAACACAATGTGTTATTTTTCCTTGTTTAAATTGTATTTTTGAATGCTAAATAGAGTATATAGGACCAAATAAACATTTTAACCATAGAAAGTTAATTTTTTCATGATATATACATATATATTCTTTTAAATGATGTATAATATATAGGTAATTTACATTAAAATATTTTACATCATCCAAATCAAATTGATTTTTTATTATTAATATATTTTTAAGTATATGTCATTATTATTTCTTATTAAAATATTTTATTATTAACCTATATTAAATAGTTTTTAATACACAACATTAGAATGTTTTATTTTAACAATTTTTTTTCTCTATATATATATATATATATGAAGTTGATATCAACATAAGTTAGTTAACATCGATCTTCAAATAGTTTATTTAAATCTCTTTTGAAATATTTTTGTAAAGTATTAAGATTTAAACACCTTACTCATACATTTTTTTACTTCTATTCATTTTTTTTATTATAGCCAACATTATTTTTCTTTTTAGAACATAATTTTCAATTTTTAGTTTTATTTTAAAGGGGAAATGATGGAAAACCAAACTTTCACATCCCCACCATTCAAGATAGTTTTCTCTCATTATACGTGTATACAATTTTCAACGTTTTCCATTATTTAACCGAATTCAAGCTACATTGTATCTCTATGTTTTTAGTTAGTGATATGTATTTCATTTTGTTCCCTTTATAAACTCGGATCAATGGTATCTGATCCGTATGTTCTTTCTCTATTTTCTTGTGTTTGACCCCAACGAGTTTGAAGTATAAGAGTTGGGAATAAAATTGTTGAAGCCCTTGCAATATCATTCCTCATCAACCCTGATGGCCTCCCATAGTGGAAGAAAATAAAGATAAGGAAGCAAGATATTATATTAAACTATTGCTCAAAGAAACCCTCAAGTGACCAAAGAATGAAGTTGTGCATAATTTTTCTTAGATCCTTTGACCGATGTCAATAGGAAACACATCATCATTAATTTGCCACTTTCGAGGCATCGCCCCATTTATGGTACAAGTTAATTTAAGTATTCTTATATTTTAATATTTGATAGATGCATGTTCTCTAAAAAAGTAGTTAAATCTACGAGAAGGGTATTTTTTAATCCTTAATTTTTTTGATAGAGAAAATATTACCTTTGCACTCCTTAAGGCCTCTCCCCATGATAAGGATTGGTGGAAACATTATTCTGAGCAAAGGGCCATAGGGGCATCCACATAATTTGCAGACACACCCACTTGGGACTCCTTTAGATACGTTTTTAAGGCACAATATTACCCTTTTGGACATTATGAAGTCTAGTGCATTATATGGACCACACTATGGAAGGAAGGAACCAAGCAGTCCCAAATTTCACAAATATCTCTCATACCTTGCACACCAAGTTGGTTATCAAAGACTTTGATAAAACTATTCTACTCATGTACAATGTTTTTTTTCATACTTACATTTATATATGAATGGAGTTCTGAAAACATCTCCTCACTTGGTGCAACATACATATATGCTATCAAAATTGAGAAAAAAAATTAAATAGGAGAAGTGAGACTTTGGATCTAGAAACCCTTCACAGTAGAAGCATGGCAAGGGCATCCCCAAATTGTAGAACAAATGATATATATATGTAGGACCACCTCATCACATCCATTGATGTCACAAATTAAGAATGCTATTGGTTAGTCAAATAAAAGACACAAGAAAGTGGTGTAAGTTCAATAAGAGCCCCATTCATAACACCAATACATTCCACACAAAGCAGTCATTGGTGGATGAGCTAAAGGGTTTTGAATCAGATAGAGGTTCAGACTCTTACGAAATCCTAGATAAGGGAACACAAAGAAATGATGCAGAACCCAATGCCACTGTTTCTAGCGCCAGTGTCCATCAAAGTGAGGTTGAAGATCTAGAGGAAGGTGAACACCTCCTTGAATAAAAAATGTGTGTGAATGATGCTTTGTGCATTTCATTGTCAATAGTTGGAGTCAAAAGAACCTCATCTTAGTAGAGTTAATAATGTTGTTGGTCCTATGAACAATGCCAGGCCCACAACCATACACCATTGGGTGACTCCACCAAGGGTGATATCTCTGTGTTACACAACAATTTCAGCTTCCCTACAACATCAAGTATTTCATGAACGAGGTGTTGTGTGATGTTTCTCTCCTTGAAGTTTGTGATGTTCTATTAGGCCAACCATATTTATGGAAGTGACATGTAGTCTATGAATCTAGACCTCATAGTGTTATTATTACTTTCGGTAGACAACCATACAAAATATCAAAGGTAGTGTTTCCTACCTCCATTTCTTTGATATCTACTAAGGAAATTAGTAGGATCATCTCATGCACTAGGAAATTTATCTTCCTCCCAATTCACTCTCAAATTAATGGGAATGTTGTGGCCACATCCAAAACCTACACACATTTCTCCTGTAAGCAACAATGGTAGGTTAATAATACAATGAAAGAATATAAAGACATCTTCTCATCACCCATGGGGGTAACACTGCATAGTTAGGTCAAGCATTCAATCAACTTGACCCCCAGTGCACCACTATCTAATGGTACAATCTACTATTTCTCTGTCCTGAATAATGAGTAAATCAAGCAATAGATTCAAGAGCTACTCCAAAAAAGGAAGAATTTGAAAAAAATCCTTACCCTGTGGATGCCCAATTATACTTCTGCAAAAGAAATATGGGACCTAGAAACTTTTCATTGATTATCTGGTTCTGAAAAAATCACACTGAGGAATCAGTACTCGATTCCTTAGATTGATGACATTCTTTACTATCTCACGGGGGCCAATATTCTAGTAATATTGATTTGAAGTCTAGATACCACTATGTCTCATTAGAACCAACTCATGTGCAGAAGACTGGTTTCAAGTCAAAGGAGGGCCCTTTTGAATGGTTGGTCATGCCTTTTGGTCTCAGAAATTCCCCATGAATTTTCATGAGGATGATGGATGATATATTTCATCCTTTAAATAAATTGTTTTTGGTTTTATATTTGGATGATATCCTCATCTTCAGTGAGAGTTAAGAAGAACACTTGCATCATATTCAACAGGTCCTCATCACTCTATAGTTGAACAACTTGTGTGCTAACTTGGACAAATGATCTTTCAACAGGGACAAGGTCTAAAACCTGAGCTATATTATTGATGAGGAATGAGTTAATGTGGATCCATCCAAGATATATGTCATTTGGGTTTGACAGGCTACGATGACTCTAACGGAGCTTCACAACTTCTAAAGCCTTGCTAACTTCTACCAAAGTTTTGTGTTGGGTTTCTCATATATCGATTGTCCCTTAAGTCAAGTAAATAAGGGAGAAGAAAAAAATGGCTTGAATCACAAAAAATTATTTTCGATGACGTAAAACATCACTTTTTCTTTGCATGAGTCCCTCACCTTGCAAGACCTGCAACAACCATTTGAATTTTAGAAAATTGCCCCTATTAATGTTATTGGTGGAATACTTATTCAAGAAGTACACACAACTGCTATATTTTTCTTCATTGATTAATTAGCCAAAAGCCCTTTCAGGTGGCATGGGATTTCAACCATTGTGTCCCATCGGTGTTGAACTGCCTCGAGCAAGTATGCAGGAAAAATTTTCACATGTTCAATTTGAAGCCAATAAAGCTACTAAGTTTATTGAAAGAATTCTACATATTTTCTAGTAGGTCTATGATATATTGAAAAAAAAAAATTATAAGTAGAAAATATGCGTTTATTATCATTGGATTCGACATAAGTTTCTGGTGGGAGAAAAGGCTTGGCTACATTTATAGAAGGAATGCCTTACAAGGGCCCATTAGAATCTTCAACCACTCTGCTATGGACCTTACACCATCACCAAGCTTATGTGGGTGAATGCTTTTGAACTAAGTATTATCCTCTTCCTTGGCCTACACCCAGTGTTTAATGTATGTGTCCTTTGGTTGTACTATCCACCGTTATTGGACACATTAGAAATAACAGGCCAACTTCCACCGATAGAGTTCAACCTAGATTACATTGAATAAGCCACAACTCATTAGATCGTTGACACACAACTTAAGCTCGGTAGCCAACAGAGGATATAGTTGTATCGGGTTGTCAAATTAAGTCAGCTTCTACACCAAGAAATTGACTCAGCAGTGAGTAAGTTTAGAACACGTTTTCCTATCTAATGGAGGAACTCAATGTCATGGAAAATTTTAGGGGCTAATATTCGAAGGTGGGATAATTTTCCATGAGTTTTCCAGAAAAAATATTCTCCAATTTCCATTTTTTATAAAAATGATTCGCCATAATTTTACAATATAAAATTATTTTACCTTCAAAATCACCAACATTATATATATACTATATATTAAATAATTATGAATTTGAATAATTTTACAAATACATCAATAAACATTTTATATTTTACATATTATGGAATAGTGATATTCACCAATGTTTTTAAAGTTCAAGATAATTTCCCATCCTTCAAATTTCCCCGCTCAACGCAATGAAAGGAATTCCTTCCTAAGGGGGCATGACTGATTTAGGTGGATATCGGTGGACAACCACCTATTAACCTAGTCACAACATAATTTCCTATTTTAGAAGTTTTCTATTTTTGGTAATTTATAGGTTTTGAACTTCTGGAGCTATTTTGAGGCCCTAAAAAATGTTTTTTAGGGAGATGGGCCACCAAAATTCTTTGATTACCATTGTAGTAAGAAATTGTAGTACCTGGACAGACCTTTCTAAATGGTTATTTCGCATGCAAAACAGAGATCCTATGCCAAAATTACAACCCCGAGAAGTTGACATTCCATCTTACTCAATCGAGGCCGATAATCCTTTTGGTGCTTCATTTCCTAGGGTTAGGTTTTTCAATGTTTATGGTTTTTTTATTGATTCTTCATGATAAAAGGGCCTCAGAGCCTCATTTTAATACAATTCTCAAAGGTGTGTAGTTGTCACATATATTGTCAAAGATAACCAACTACCATCGTTTGAGCTGGTTTTCTTTCATTCTACTTGTATAATTTTTTAGTCATTTTCCATTATTTAATTGAAGTAAAGTTTCATTGTATCTTTGTGTTTTTACTTAGTAATCTATATTTCATTTTGTTCCCTTAATAAACTCGTATCATTGGCCTTCATTGAATAAAAAACTTTTGAAATGGGATAATGGTCTGAAAAAGGGTTGGATGGGGCCATATTTAATGTTGGTTCTAAAGATTTCTTTAGCTAATTTTAAAGAAAAGGATCGTTGGCAAAAATTTGGGCTATAAGAATGTATAAATAATGTCTTAAAGACAAATCAGTTAAAATTTTGAAGGCTTTGCTTGTGTTTTTGTTAGTCAGATCTAGCGACCTCATAATTCTTGTATCTTCAAGGACAAGTTTGGTCCCCCTTAGATTGTTACAATTTTATTCCTAATGTAATGTAATTTGTTTAGAGTGGAGTAAAAGCAAAAAAGTTGAAGGTGTCAAATGGCATGGGTTATTTTCATGTTGTTAGTCAATGCCACTCCATTTGTGGCATTGGGATATTTACTAATTTGAGTCAAAATCACCGTTTCAATATTTTTATGTTCCTAGTATAGGTTTGACAAAATGGGATGAATTCATTACTCTTAGATCCTTTATGTCTATTGCAATGTTGAAATATGTGAAAAGGAGATAGGTTTTGGGCGATTCAATTTTTTCATTAATTGGGCGGAAAATA
The DNA here is from genome assembly GCA_031772625.1 of Pinus tabuliformis. NCBI lineage: Eukaryota > Viridiplantae > Streptophyta > Pinopsida > Pinales > Pinaceae > Pinus > Pinus tabuliformis. Next base: position 200,119,677 of record CM062820.1, on the reverse strand, counting down.
TATCCTTGCATATTATCCTTGTACAAATAAAAGAGTTAATTTCCACTTTCCAATGGTTGTCGCCTCAACATATTCTTCTAGAGGTGAGTTGAGCATCATGGTTGACTGTCTCTCAAAAGAAGCTAGTTCTCTCCAAATTAGGACTTTCAACATTACTAAATTTGGGTATGGATTTTTTCACAACTCCACATATTTATTTTCCTAATCATTGCCTTTCTTCTCTATTAGTTTAGTCACTCTATTTTTGTCTCAATATTGTTATTGTAATTCCCAAAGCTTTTTATTTATCTGCAAGTATTTCATGCATAGTTATAAGTTCTAAAAATTCTTTTATAGGTGGTCTCTATTTTCTGATATTGTAAGGCTTACAATATGAATCTCTTAGTATATTTCCTCAATGAGATGCAACATGTATATTTATCCTCATGAATATATATTTTTTCCTCATGAAATAAAAAATTCCATTCATTTTTAAAAAATATTTTGAATAGTTAAATATAAATGATGCACGCTGTAGAAATTTAATTTTATATAATATATTGAAAACAACATATTTGAGGGATAGTGCGCAATTGGCAATTGTCATGTTATGAAGTATTATGTAAAAAATGTGAATCAAGGCTCAATCCCCCATGGTACATGTGAAACATGTATATATATATATATATAAATTATATTTAAATAACAATAACTATAAATAATTATGAACTGAAGTTTTATGTGCGACACACTAAAATGAAGTGTTATGTGTGGGAGGAGGTTCAAGGTTCAAATGCCCCTATTCATGTTATGTGTAAGGAGGTAAATGAAGTGTTGTGAAAATGAATTGTTATGTAGGAAAAGGTTTGATGCTCAAATACCCCAATTTGTGTTACCTCTGAGGAGGTAAAATAAAGCGTTATACGTGAGGAGGTGAAATATAAAGTGTTATGTAAGAGGAGATTTGCTATATACAAAAACCAAAAGCCATGAAAATAAAGTGTTATGTGGAAAAAGACCCCTATTCACCTATGCCTATAAAAACAACTCAATTGTTAATTCTTATGAATACCAAAAAAACACCTATAAATACAAATAATTAAATTTTTATTTACCATAAAATGAAAATGTTGAAATGCCACGAAAGTTTTTGTGTATATCTCAAATTGTAATGGTCGATATGAGATATTACTATAAATTTAAATAATTAAAGTATTAAAGTTGAAGGATATTTATATGAACTATGAATTCAACTAATTACTAAGTTAGTTCAAGATTTCAATATTATTATGAAATTTGTAAAATTGATTTTCAATGTAACAAAGGATATATTTGCAGCCAAATAATTTAACTGAATATATTATTAGCATAGATTCATCTTAAGTACGGATCTAATATGAGTTTAGAAAGATCAAATTTCTTCACATGAAAATTTTTTTAGAGTGCAAAATAAAATTAGTTATTTTATGAGGCAAATTAAATAATTTTTTATTATTAATATATTTTTAAGTGAGTGTCATTATTATTTCTTATTAAAATATTTTATTAATAACCTACATTGAATAGTTTTTTTTGATGAAGATAATGGATAATATCCTAGAATAGGTAGAGTTGGTTCACGTAACCTCAGGATAGGAATTAGTTTCTATTTCTTAGGATGTTGTTCTAACTTCCCTAAAACCATGTTTTCTATTTAATGTGTAATGTGGATGAACAATGTAGAGCATTCTGCAGAGCCAGACTCTCCTGGTTCAAACTCTCTTTCGTAGAGCTGACCAGTGGGTTTTATTTTAATACAAACATTGCCATTTTTATCATGGTATCAGAGCGTCAGGGCTGAGGAACCTGTATGCTGGCTGGTGGGTGGTTCTTTGAATCGAGATCATCGCAGTTGTAAGGTGGATAACTGCAATGATTATGAAATCATCGTTGGTTTTGAGTGTACCTCTGCAACGAGTGCACTGTAGCTCCTTCGTGCATATTTTCTAACTTTTTCATCGCATGAAAGACATATACAGTTGCGATGACGTCGCAGAAAAGACAGGCATATCTGCGATGATCATGGAAGCCAATAACAAGGTTGTGGCTACGAAGGGAAGCCAAGAACAAGGCTGTAGCTGTCAGAGAAGCTGCGTGGGGAAGCCAATAACAAGGCTGTAGCTGACAACAGAAGGTTGTCTGGAGGCTAAGAAGAAAGCCACGGTGATCAACAGGTGTGCTGCGAGATCAAACAACATTGAAGAACAGTGATCTATCTCTGTCACATATCTGGGGTAAATTTAACATCTTTTACCTGTCGATTTTTTTTTTCTAAATCGCCAAGATGAATAACAACATATTTGAAGCATGCATGAACGAGCATAAAAAGCACAATGGTTCCAATTATGCAAACTGGAAGTTCAAGATGCAGACTCTGCTAGAAGCGCAAAGTGCTTGGACGATTGTCAATGGGGATGAGCAGAAGCCCGCGGCTAGATCAACATCGATCCCAGATTGGGAGAAATGAGAAAGTAGAGCAAGGACAATGTTAAAGATGTTAGTGAAAGACTGCATTATATTGTGCATCAGAGAAGGTAAGTCAGCTAATGAGATCTGGGTAATTCTGAAGGAATTGTACGAGATCAGGAATTCAAATCGTCTTCTATTCCTCAAGAGTAAGATCCTGGCCCTGAAGATGGAGGAGAATGAAACAATTGCTTCATTCATAGCAAGGATCAAGTATCTGAAGAACAAATTATCAGACATTGGTCATACAATGGACGATACACATCTTGTAACGATTACAATGAATGGTGTCATTGATGATTATCAAATGTTCATCACTGGGATAAATGCCAGAGAGAAGATCCCGCATTTTGAAGAGCTGACAGGTATACTGATGTAGGAAGAAGAGAGGAGATCAACTCTTAAGCCATAGAGTGTCGATCTTACATTGATGGAGAAGAAAAACTTCTACAAAGGGAAAGGAGGTCCACAACAACAAAACGGAGCAAGTTCACAGAAACGGCCAAATCAGACTCAAGGTATGCATCCCAATAAAAACTACTCTGAAACTAAATGTTTTTATTGCGGAAAATTGGGTCATATTGCCAGGGAGTGTAGGAAAAAGAAATATCATGAAGAACAACAAAAGCCGAAAAGACATGCAGGTCATCTCGCGAATGGTGATCAAGTGCAGAATTTCAGATTGTTCATGGCAGATCGTGATGAAAATGTTGATGCAGACATCTGGTATGTAGATTCAGGAGCGTCAACACACATGACAGGGAATAAGCATTGGCTTGAGGATTTTAAAGAAATCAACGAAGGTGCACAGATTTACCTAGGTGATGACAGAAGTCATCAAATCAAAGGGTGTGGGAAAGTTTATGTCATTCTACCTAATGGTAATATCAAACAAATTTATAATGTTATATATGTGCCTGGTATAACAAAGAACTTGATTTATGTATCTATGATTATAGACCAAGGTTTGAAAGTTGAATTTTTAAAATCTAATTGTTACATTAAAGATCTGCTAGATGGCATGAAGACAATTTCTACAAGAATCTGAACAGGAGGACTGTACAAGTTGGATGTGAGACCTGCACCAGTTCGATCATTGACAACAGCGAGCCTGACTATAGAAGAGCTTTGGCATCAGAGATTCAGCCACATCAACTACAATGATTTGTTGTTACTACAAAGGAAGGAAATGGTAAGAGATCTTCCTATGCTAAAGCAAGTACATAATTACTGTGATGCTTGTACTTTAGGAAAAGTGCATAGAGAAGAATTCCCTATAAGAATAGAAAAGAAACAGAGGGATATACTGGAATTAGTGCACACAGACCTTTGTGGACCCATGCAGACAAAATCATTAGGAGGTGCACTGTATTTCCTACTATTCATTGATGACTGTACGAAGTTTTCTTGGGTGTATTTCTTAAGTAAGAAGAGTCATACTTTCGAATACTTTAAGTAGTTTAAAAATATGATTGAAAGACAAACAGGGAAACAGATAAAAGTTCTCCGTTCTGATCAAGGGGGAGAATATAGGAAGGATGACCTTATCGGATATTGTAAAGATCATGGAATTTTGCAGCAGTTCACAGTACCCCATACTCCACAGTAGAATGGAGTAACAGAAAGAAAGAACAAAACACTAGTGGAATGTGCTAGAAGTATGCTTAAAGGTAAGAATCTTTCGAATGGTTTTTGGGCTGAAGTAGTGAATACTGTAGTTTATTTGAAAAATAGGAGTCCTACAAGAAGTATTGAGTCTAAAAATCCTTTTGAAGCATTATATGGATATAAGCCTATAGTAAAACACTTAAGAATATTTGGATGTAAAGCATTTTCCCACATACCAAAGGAAGATAGAAGAAAATTAGACTCAAAAGCCATCAGATGTACTTTTATAGGGTATTGTTCGTCATATAAAGCATACAGATTATTTAATCCCTCTACTCACAAGATCTTTGTTAGTAGAGATGTTAAATTCCATGAGCAGGATAATGAAGAACCTGATGAGCACTATGATGGATGGGACATTCCGTACTTTGAGGAAGAAGAAGTAGAGAACAATTAGGGTCAACAGCAGACAAAGGCAAAGGATGAACAACAGCAGCAACAACAACAACAACAACAACAGCAACAACACCAACAGCAACAACAACAACAACAACAACAACAGGAAGAAAAAGTAAATGATGATCAAATAAGGTTTGAAACCACCACCCCACTACTCAGGACATCAGGTAGGAAAGTTCAAATACCTGCAAGATATAGGGAAAATGCTTTTATAACTAGTATGATGAATCTGGTTGAAACATCTAGTTATAAAGAAGCAAATGAAAGTAGTGAATGGAAAACAGCCATAGAATAGGAATATGATTCAATAATTAGCAATAACACTTGGGAATCGGTTGAACTTCCTAGAGGAAAACAAACCATAGGTTGCAAATGGTTATATAAACCAAAAATTAATGCAGATGGAACCATAGAAAAACTAAAAGCTAGGTTGGTGGCAAAGGGGTAATCACAAAAAAAAGGGATAGACTATGAAGAAACCTTCGCCCCTGTAGCTAAATTGAACACTATCAGAATGTTAATTGCTTTAGCTACTAAGAAACATTGGATGATGCACCAACTAGACGTAAAGTCTGCATTTTTGAATGGAGAACTAAAAGAAGAGGTTTATCTAGAGCAACCAGAAGGGTTTGTCCAGAAAGGAAAAGAACATTTAGTTTGTAGGTTGAAGAAAGCACTTTATGGACTAAAACAAGCTCCCAGGTCGTGGTGTGAGAAAATTGATTCATTTTTTCTACAAGCTGGCTATAATAGAAGTAAGAATGACCCTAATCTTTACACCATGAAAGATGAACAAGGGTGCGTAGTGTTGATTTCATTATATGTAGATGATTTGATAATTACAGGTGATGCTACATATCTAATCGATGAAATCAAGCAACAGATGTCACAAATGTTTGAAATGAAGCACCTCGGTGAACTTAAATACTGTTTAGGTCTTGAGATCTGGAGAGAGTCAGGTCAAACATTTCTGTCCCAAGCAAAGTATGTCAAAGGCCTGTTAGAAAAGTGTAGGGTGGATCAGTGTAAGCCTGTACCGGTACCACTGCAGCAGAACATCAAATTGCAGTGTGAGGATGGCTCAAAAGCGGCGGATGAAACACTTTACAGACAGTTGGTTGGGACTTTAATCTAACTAACCACCACTAGACCTGATTTGGCTTATGCAGTCAGTGTGCTAAGCCAATTAATGTCTAAACCACTTGAAAGCCATTGGAATGCAACGAAGAGTGTTTTGAGGTATCTACAAGGTACTGCATATTATGGAATTATTTACATTGACTCTTCTGATGTTAGATTGGTAGGATTTGCAAATTCAGATTGGGCAGGAAATGTAGGTGATCATAGATCTATAACAAGTTATGCATTCAGTCTTGGATCCGGGGTGATCACATGGAGTAGTAAGAAGCAGAACACAGTCTCCTTGTCTTTAGCAGAAGCAGAGTATCAAGCCATGTGTGCAACAACGTGTGAGGTGGTTTGGTTGCGGAGACTTCTCCAGGATGTTTGGGAAGAACAGACAGTCGCAACAACAATCAGATGCGACAATCAGAGTTCAATCAAGCTAGCCAATAATCCAGTGTTTCACAAAAACACTAAACATATTGATACACAATTCCACTTTGTTAGGGAGAAAGTGCAATCTAAAGAAATCCATTTGGAATATTGTAATACATGTAATAATGTTGCAGACATTTTAACTAAGCCTCTTGTAAAAGTTAAGTTTCAAATGTTTAAGGAGATGTTAGGCATATTTGTGAACCCATTCTCCATTAAGGGGGAGTGTTGAAGATAATGGAGAATATCCTAGAATAGGTAGAGTTGGTTCATGTAACCTCAGGATAGGAATTAGTTTCTATTTCTTAGGATGTTGTTCTAACTTCTCTAAAACCATGTTTTCTATTTAATGTGTAATGTGGATGAACAATGTAGAGCGTTCTGCAGAGCCAGACTCTCCTGGTTCAGACTCTCTTTCGTAAAGCTGACTAGTGGGTTTTATTTTAATACAAACATTGCCATTTTTATCATTTTTATGTACAACATTAAAATATTTTATTATAACAAATTTTTTCTATATATAAATATATGAAGTTGATATAGACATAAATTAGTTGACATCGATTTTCAAATAGTTTATTTAAATCTCTTTTAAAATATTTTTATAAGATATAAAATTTAGATAAACTTTCACATCCCCTCATCTAATCTCAACAACTTTCTATTATTATTATTAAAAAATTTAAAACAATGAAAAATAAATTTCCAACTAATATATCATAAAAATATAAAAATATCAAATATTTTTTACTACTCTCAAAATATTTGAATAAGCATGACTATTTCCAGTGTAAATTCAAGTACTCTGAAGGTTAGTCACAAAATGAATCATTAACTTGGATAACTTAACTCTACAGTCAAATTAAACTCCAACGTTGTGAATATAGCAACATTTTCCATAAAAAATCACAAAATCAATGATTAACTTTAGAAGCGGGCCCTCCCGTACTTAAATCTATAATCAAATTAAAATCCAACGTTGAGTCTATAGGAATATTGTAAATATAAAATTATTCTCTAATCAAAGCAGAGTCCATACCAGAGTTCTGAACTTTGAGCGTTTAGCATATAACAACATTTGGAATATAAAATCAGTCGTAATCGTTGTAATGAAATCAGAGTCCATTCAAAAGTTCTTAATACGTAAAGAAGAAGATAACTTCCAACTTTTGACTGATTTGGTTCCGTGTTGCACTTTTCCAATCTCGTCCATTTACAACTAAAGTCAAGTAGGCCATACTTTACAAGAAATTTGTTCCTCATAATATCTGAAAATGAAGGTAACTTCTAACTTTCGACCGCCTGGGTTCCGTGTTGCACTCTTCCGATTTCGTGCTTCTAGAACGGAAGTCAAGTAGGGTATACTTTGCATTAAATTATCTGTCACTCTATTTTTTTATCAAAGTCGGTCAAGTGAAATTGCGTTCCTTTTTTCTCTCGGTGGAACTCTGTTGTCATTTGTTGTTTCACAGAAGTATTCACAAGATTTGATTTAAACCAATAGTTTCTTACAAGAACAGCATGGTTTTAAAATGAATTTATCATTAAAAAGTATTTATAAAAGTAATTGTTTTTAGTGTGGTTTTTTGAAAGTTTTTCAGGTGGATTTTTAAGGTTTAATTTTTTTAAAATTTGGCCGGAATTTAAGGTGGATTTAAAATCTGGCCGGAATTTATTAAAATCAAAGTTTGATGGATAACTCTGCACACTAAAAATGTTCCAACAGTTTTCCAAATTACTGAATCTATATACAGAGTCAAAAAACTAATTTAAATAATACAAATCAAAATTTCACCACAAATTTTTCTAAATACCAGACACAAAAACTTCAAAAAAATCACACTAAAAACAATTTATAATACCAATCAAACATTAAGCGGACCGACCCTCAGGAACATTCAGAAACCATATACTATATAATATGTCCATGAAAACATTAAATTAACCTTAGTTGTAGATTCCACCATTTAGCGTTCACCCTCTTCTCAACAACTCTCCAGAATCTTCAAAAACCATACACTATGATATGAACATGAAAATTTTGGCTTCAGCCTAGTCGTACAGCGCTCACGTTTTTCTACACCGCCCAATCATGACAGATTGAAATTATTGTGCTATCTTCCAACTTATGTGAGAACATTTCTTCCTTCCTCTTTCCATTTTAATAAATTCACCTTTTGGACTGGAATCATTTCATAGACCTAGAATTCGGAAAATTACCTTGCAGTGAAAAATAACATTGATGGTCTGTCGGGCAACGAGAATACAGTCTTCTCAAAAGTCGTGTCCGAAGAAGTTTCCTCTTGTTTTACTTGGAGTAGAAACTGTTTATTTGACTCTGCAGCAACAAGCTGTTCTGGATTATCTGGCCTTACCATGGTAACGTTATCATTATAAATTTGACTACCACTGGCAGCTTTTACATCCATGTTACAGTCGGGTCAATAAAGCTGAAGTTCGAGAAGCCTTGATGACCAGTACAGGCGTGTACTTATTGGATAATAAAGTCACTAATTGCCCGGCCAAACCCTTCGGGCAATTTCTCAGCACCATGCCTATGTTGACAATGGGAGTTGTAACTCTGGATTTGCTTACGTTAAGATATAAAATTTCCCACTAGCGATCTGATCACTACTTCAATCCTGTGGGAACTAGTGCGACACCTAAGCACTCCTCAGAGCTACCAACTCGTGGGAAAAAATAAAAGAGTTCAGATATCCAAGAAGCTCTTTGGGTTTGCAACAGGGTAGTCAAAACGCACCGACACGGAGATTGCGGTGAACCGAGGATTGAGCAGTGAGCGCATTTGCTCGTACCATCCACTGCTTTATAAGTACTCGTATTGCTTTGTATCACTCACAATCCAACTCTTGCAAACTCTCAGAGTTCTCTCTTTACTATACTGACATTCCCTACTGCCAAATTCATCAGATATCATATCGCTTATCTGCTAACAGTGTACTTCCCTCCCACATAATCTATCGTTTATCTGTTATCACTGAACTTTGTGATGAAGAGCGGTATAATGGCACTCCTGATTATGATCTCGTTCCTGCTCATTGCAGGCCGAAGCAATGGCAGGTTGATCATGTTGAATAGCCCTATGATCCCTACTGGCAATCCCCCGGCCTTCGATCCTCAAGTCAATTCCAAGGGCCTAAACACTGCCAACGTTCATGTGGAGAATGATGCGATGGAGTATGATCAAGAAAGAAGCCCATCGGCCAATGCTGCCAGCGACGAGAACAAGGTATCGTCCAGAATTAGCCCGAGTGTTCAGAAGACGAAGAAAATCGAATCGTCTGTATCGAACAAAGCGATGGGCGTATTCAATTTATTTCCCAAGGGCCCAGTGACGCCGCCTGGACTGAGACCTACTGTAAGTGTAAACTCCATAGTGACAAAACAGCGGCTCCCCACATCCAGTCATAGGCCCGAGGTCAGTCACATGCAGATGATCAAGCCTAAATTTCAAACAGTAAATGTCGACGTCCGCGAATCCCGTCACAGCAATGGAGATGATCACATGCAGCAGGAAAAGAGCCAAAAGCGCAAGCTGGGTTCCAGTCCAAGCCCAGGAGGAGGACATTGATGGTTTCCAACTTGGGTGATGTTAAGCCTGGCACAATCCTAGCTATCCTATGTTATGAGTTGATAGTTATTCTCCCATTCAATAAACGGCCAGTCCTGGCCTAAGATCAACCTAGTAACCCGAGAAAAAAATGTTAAAGCGATGTTCAGAGCAAATTACTGATGAATTTTATTTATTCTACTACTTGGCAATTTAAAAATACTAGTATGATTTCGGGCTTGTCAACATGTAAATGTGAAGTGATCACTGCATGACTTATTTAAAAAAACATAATGCTCAAGGTTTTATATTTCTTATTGTGATTCGATTCATAACATTAAACCGATAACTGCTGATGACCATAATATTCTTGATTATGTTTCGATTGATAATTTTGAAGATATAATTACATTTTATTATGATTTCTATGAACTATGAAATGGCAGCTCAGTGCTGAAGGATCACATGCATAATTCCAAACGTATAACTGCATATTGTCATGATTTATGTTGTAAATACTTAAAAAAAAAATCTGCTTCTGTGATTGTTGTGATTGTTTAGACATTTAGTTTAATGACGTAAGTCTCATTTTGTAGGATTGGTTGATTCGATCACTGGTATTATCTATCTACAAAATCAATTACATCTTAATTCATTTCAAATCCTTTTGGATGTTTATTGTTTGTCCACCATCTTATCCAGTAGATCCGTCGTGGATATTCTTCGTCATGTTTTGTTAAGCATTTGTATTAAATGGTATCAAAATTACGATCGTTATTTGTATAATTTGTTTTTCAAAAATCATACTAGACATTGGAGATCGACTATCTCCTCTAAATCTCAAATATATTAAAAAAAATCAAAGTGTATTGGATATATCGTATCCCCACTGCATCACCCTTTTCTATTCTTATTTGGAGTTTGTTGGACCATTGCTATTTCCATGTGACCACGATATTTTTATGTTTTATTTGTGTTGGAACTCCGCCATCCCCACGACACCACGGCTTGGTGAGCTGGAGCTCTATTGTTGCCATTAGAGATCAATCTCTGTGCTCGGGTGTGTGCATTGCTCCTATTTTGTCCTCCTTCCGCACAAGAATCTCTCATTCAACTATTTACCAGCAATCGATATTGCTCCACATCAAAATTATATCTCAACCAGACACACTTTTCCAGTGAATTGTTCACCGAATTGGTCTGCAAAATGTCTAGGACAAACATAAGACGAGGGCATAAAACCCCAGAAGTATACCTTCTCCGAAGAAATTAAATCGACAAACACAGCGGCATAAGAGACAAACGAGCAATACTGTCATTGAAGCTCACAAACAACAGCTTTAGTGGATATCAAATAGAATAATCTTTAATTAAAACAGGGCCGAGAATGATTCATCAAATTGGCTTAATATGCCTTTCTATTCAATCTAATTTTTTCCGCATAAAATTTATGTGCGATCTTTCAAATTTTTCTAATAAAATTTATATTTGCACTTTTCGATGCTTTCTTTCGACTTCTCTAAATGTACAAATGGACCGCAATTCTATTCAAAAAATTTGTTTTAGTGTTGGTTGGTCTTAGTGTTATATATATAATATATTTTTATCTGAAAATGTTACATTGGTTACTTCTTGAATAATTTATTTTCTCTTCTTTTATCATCTCTTCCCTCTTTTAATCTATAAACGGTGTGTTTGTAGCCCATCTCGTTAGTCAGCATGGATTTCAATGAAAATAAATAATGTTTTATGTTATTAATCATCAATAGGCATAGAAAAATAATTAATCTTCTTCCCATTTGGTTTATTGTTTTGCCTGCTTTATTCAGTATGCATACTTTTGTTTAACATGGGCTCTCCAAACTTATTTTCAAAGTGTAATTTCTATTTTCATATTGAATGGAAAAATATGTGATAGTATTCTAGCTATTGTCCGTGATTAAATAATTGAATAATGGTGGAATATAACAATGTCTATAGTACTAAAACTAATTGAAATGTTGTGAACGCGTACACATCCCGGAAATTAGGGAGGAAATTATTGTAAGATTCAATTTAAGATGTCGTTAACTATTGAATAACCGTAGATCAAGTAATCATTTAAATCACTAAAAAGATGTGAGATTACAATGTAACTATAGTATAGTTCTTGTGGTTTAAATATAATTGAAGAACATATTAAAACCAAAACTATATCTATTGTACAGCACTTAAGAGCATGAGACGAAGAGGAAATTTTTATGTTAGAAACCCAAATGGGAAAACTAAGTTATAGAAATATTTACTGAGTGGATTTGTTTAATAGATGGGTGAACTATAATGTTGAAAATAATATTTAATTGATAAAAATTTTACTTACACCAGAGTTCATCACATTAGAGGTGAGAATTAGTCTAACCTAAATAATTAGTAGCAATTTACATAGTTATAGAAATGTGAATGCAATTTCATAGTTATAAAAATATGAATACTATAAAGGAATGTATTGATTGTTGTATGTTGATGAATGAGAAAATAATCTTTGATGTTTAGGGTTTAATGTTTTTATTACTTATTCTTTTTCCACTCACTTATTGTTGTTTTTTTTCTATGATTTTTACATTTTTATATAGAAATATAGTGTATTAGTGAGAAACATTTAATTGTTTATTAAAATTATTTGATATTAGTGTTTGAAAGTTCAAACAAAGGACCAACAACATAAGTTGTTTTAATAATTTCCAACTTCAAATGCTAATATTTAAAGGTGAGAATTATGGTTTTTGGAGCATTAAATGAAGACATTGTTTCTGTTACAAGATTTGTGGGAATTGGTGGAAAATTGATATAGAGAAGCAACTAACTTTAAAGCTCAATGGAGTTGGATCCATAGAAAGAGAGAAATTGATAAAAATAAAAAAAATGTACTCATTATAGGATTCTTTGCATTGAACAAACAACCCACGATTTTGTTTAGCCAAGAGTTCTTGCAACTAAAAAATAAAGAAGGCATAGTATGTGCTACAACAAGGATTAAGAAATACAATAAGGTTAAAGTTGTTAAATTGCAATCTCTTTGAAAGCAATTTTGAACTCTTTGCATGCAAAAATATGAGACTATGCATTATCTTTCACAATGAGAATGACGAATCAAATTAGATCTTATAGATAATAATGAAGAGATGAAAGGATTGTTGAATTTTCTTTTAAGAAACTGTGAATGAAATTAGATATTATAGAAGGATTGCTAAGAATTTTTTGAGAAGTCGTCCTTTGAAATTTGATGGTATTCTTTTCTCTATTAAAGAGCCTAAAGTTTTAACATAGTTGTCTATGAATGAGCTTATGGTATATCTTACCATGTAATGAGTAAAGGTTTAACATAGTTGTATATCAATGAGCTTATGGGATATCTTACCAAGTAATGAGTAAATGATGAATAGATCTATTGAAAAATATTTTGAGCAAGATTTTCAAGAAAAAATCAATTTTTATAGAGCTAAGGAAATTGATAATTTTTCCTATGAAGAAATTCTAAGAAAGGAAGAGTACAAGAACATAGAGGAGCTAGAAGCCTAGGGTGATTTTTTTATATAAATAACAAAGGAGGAGATAAATATAGTAATTATCAGGGTAAAATATATATAACATTCGAAGTTCAATGTTTTATCATAAAATATTTTCGTATTGTGAATGTCATTTCCAGAAAAACAAAAAAAAAAGGGTAACTTTTGTCAAGAAAAGGAAGATTTGGGAAGTTTATTTTTAGCTTGTGATTCATCTAATGTTTCTAGGAGGGTATTTATTTTAAATAGTGGTTGTAACTCTCACATGAATGGAAAAAGAGATAGGGTTGTGAAGATATATGAATATACTAAATATGAAGTTCTCTTAAGAGACAACAAGAAGTAAAGACAAAACAAGGAAAAATAAAACATATTCATGGTGTTTTATATGTTCCATTTTACCACAAGATCTTTTAAATGGTAGATTATTGAAAAAGGATATCTGGTTGTTTTTAAAACTAATTAATGTATCATCTATGATAAGGAAAATCCTAATCACATTATAGCATAAAGGGAATTTTTGCTTTCAATCTTTTGAAGCAAATGGAGCATTAAAAGTTGGTGATGATAATAATTCATGGCTATGGCACCTAATATAAGGACATCTTAATAAGGCTTCAAGTTATTACATAAGAAGAAAATGGTGAAAGGTTTTCCTCATTGATTTTGTTGGTTAGTATGTGAAGGATGTATTCTTTGTGAGTAGGTCTAAGACATATTTCCTATAAGAAAATATTGGAGAGAAGAAAAACTACTTAGCTAGTATATGTAGATATACGTGATACTATGCAAATTTTGTCCCTCAACAAAAATAAGTATTTCATTAATTTTTTTTGTGATTTTAGCATAAGAACATGGGTATCTTTCATTATACAAAAATTGGATGCATTTTTTCTCTTTCAACAACTCAAACATATTGTTGAAAGAAAATGGGTATGTCTTGAAAACATTAAACACAGATAGAGGGGGAGAATTCACTTCTAATGATTTTGATGAATGGAATCGAAATGGAATTGACAACTAGTTATAATCCCCAATATAATGATGTGGTTGAGTGAAAGAATACCACAATTTTTTAGTTCTCTAAGAGAATGTTAAAAGATAAAAGTCTTCCAAACACAATTTTCTCTAAGGCTATAGGTACATGCGTTTATTTTCTTAATAGATGTCCAATAAAAAGTGCGCAAAGTATGATTTCAGATGAGGCATATAGTGTAAAAAAACATGTGTTTGCTCATTTTAAATCCTTTGGTGGTATTACTCATGCTTACATTGCTATTGAGAAAAAGGAGAAAACAAGATGACAAAAGTGTAAAATGCATTCTTAGTGGTTATTGTGAGTATACAAAGGGATATAAATTACATAATCCACAAAATAAAAGGCTATTGGTTAGTCATGATTTGTTTTATGATGAAAAAGAAGAATGGAAGTTAAATCAAGGTGTGCAACAAGAAAATAGAATAGTTATTATAAAATAAAATGAACCTTTCATTTCTTCAAATCTAAGAAATAGTCAAAATACTTCTAGGAGTATGTCCACTCCATCAACTCCTTCAACTTCAATTCCTATTTCAAGTCCATGTCTTCCTCCAAGAAAGGTAAAATCCTTAAATAAAGTTTATGGATAAGCTAATTTTTCTTTAATGCCTTAGCTTGAAGTAGAGCCAACATATAACAAATATGTAGTAAAAGATGAAGCATGGTGCAAAAAAAGGGATGATGAGATTGTGGAAAACAAAATGATTAAAACATGGGAGCTTGTGCATCCTCCTTAAAAATAAGTCATTGGGGTCAAAGGGGTGTACAAAACAAAGTATGCAAGTGATAGATATATACAAAAGAACAAGTCAAGGTTAGTGGCAAGGGGGTATGCTCATCAGCCATGACTACAAAGAAACATATGCTCCCATTGCAAGATTGGATACAATAAGAACTGGTTTGGAATTATCATCATAATATAATTGGTTGGTTTATCAATCTCATGGGAAATACAACTTTTTGAATAGTATATTGAAATAATATGTCTATGTTCAATAGCAACAAGGATATGAAGTTGCAGGAAATGAAAACAATGTCTACATGTTGAAAAAACGTCTTTATGGGCTTAAACAAGCTCCAACAACATGGTATAGCATAATTGACCATTATTTTCTTAAAAAGACATTTAAAATAAGTTAAAGTGATTACACATTATATATAAGGTCAAAATGTATTTATATATTAATTTTTTGTTTATATGTATATCGCTTGATATATACATCTTCACTTAATTTATTTGTGGAAGATTTCAAATATGCTATGATAACTAAATTTGAAATGACATATTTTTGGATTTATGTGTTATTTCATTGGCATAGAAGTGAGAAGAAGGGATGAAAGTATACTTATTTCACAAGAAAAGTAAGCTACATATCTTCTTCACAAGTGGAAAATTAAAAATAGTAGACCCATGAGCACACCCATGAATATTAATGAAATTTTTTCTATTAAATATGGAGCTAAAATGGCACATGTTAAATCCTAGAAGAATTTGGTAATATTTATTATGTATGCTACAGCATGTTTACAATGTTGGACCTATGAACATTCAAAGGGGTATCCCTAATATGTGGTCCCAACTAGAACTCACACTGTTTGGTGTAGGATCCCCATCCAAAATACGACTAGGTTGTCATCTACTTAAATATTTTCCTTTGCTTTAGCTGTCAGCAAGAGAGAGAATCACACATGTGCCTTCGAAAAGCTAGTAAGTGTATCTAGTGAATGTTCAAATGCAGGTACATTAAGGCATTTCTTCTATGGAGGGAGGAAAAGAAGGGAGCCTTAGAGAGGGAGGTAATAGTACCACCCTAGTGGAGACACACACAAACATGAAATATTTATCTAACATCTAGCGAAATAGTCCACAAGGGTGCGATGATCATTACAACCACTATAGCAAATTCTTAACACGATAAGAAATAAAATAACTGAAATAGCTCAACTACTTTAGTACATGTGAAAACAAACATGAATCATAAAAATTTATAGAAGTGTCTTACAAATATTCATAATCCATGCATGTAAAATGTTTTGGCCATTAAGTTTAAAATATTAAGTAAGAGTCCCATGATGAATTAATACAACAAACATTACTTGCTCCAAGATTTGAGCATTGGAGCCACTACTTTCTCTCCAAAAGTACTGCCTTTGTCTCTCTAATGACTTATCAGAGAAGTTGAGTTGAAAATTCATTTGCTTGTATAATGAGGGTGTATATATAACAAATGGCGTGATCCTTCACCTTCCTTGTGACTCTTAGAGTACCCTAATGACTGTTTGAATTCCCTATGATTTTTTACTCTTACATGACTCTTTACATTATGTTCATGTCCTTTGGACTTCTACTTTACAATACATTTTCGAATAAGAATTTACATAATCCACAAATGGACGTTGCACATGATGATCCATGACATGACATGACATGAAAATAATGAGATGGCAATGTCAAGTCATTCTTTCCTGCTACTTGTTTTATGTCTTCTTGAATATAGAACATGATCTCTTCTTCCACCTCCATATGGTTAGAGATGAGGAGTCTTCAATGTTATTAGATCTTGAGTTGTTGTCACAATTTGATGTCCCCTTCCTTCTTTCTGACCAATCAACTTGTACTTGCAACTACAGAGGTGTCTTCTCACATGGTCTGCTTCTCCATCTACTTCTTCAATATCTTGTCAGAGAATGATAGAGTACTTGTACTTAAAACAAATTCATGACAATACAACATTAGTTTGATAAACCCCTAGTCTAATATGTTGCATGATGATCCACTAACTAGGCGAAAACTAGGTGGCATGCTGAGGGAGAGACTCAGGGGTTGTACAATTGAACATGCAGTTAAGGGTTAGCACTGATCATTGAGACTATGCAATGCATAGTTTAGGCTGGATTGGGCTTGAACACTACGCAGTTGAGGGATTCAAGAAGCTCAAATGAGGGCTTAAGCACTGATCTTGCCCATTGCGTAGTTCAAGAAGGACATGAGGCCAAGTGCTTGCACAATTCCATATTTTTGGAGCGCAAGGCTGAGCCGTGAAAACTAAGATTGCATAATGCGTAGTTTATGCCTGAATGGAGGGAAATATTGTAGAGTTCTAGAGCTTAGGGGTTGGACTTGAGCATTGATATTGTTCAGTGCATAGTTTTGTGAGGAAAAAAATACGTATTGCACAATTCCAAGAGACAAGGCTACTGCTTGAGGATTAATACTATGCAATGTGTAGTACAGGAGGGTTGGATGAGGCTGAGTGGCTCGATCATGGAGATTTCCTATGTTTGACTGAGTGTTGGATTAGTGAGATGAGATTGAACAAAATCAAGACTTGAACATGATCACACACTTAGATTACTGGATGACACAATGAGGAACATTCAGGACACATGAATAACATACTTTCCTCAATGTGACAACTTTGCAATGAATGACACCAAGTGCGACACCAAACATACAGTTTGTGACGATTGTGGTGACACTTGTGCGACAATTCTTGAAACTTTAGAGATGAGTGCGCTAGATGTTTTCATGCTAAGAAAAGCTCATTTTCACAAGGATTACCACTTAAATACACAAAAACTAGCATGAATACAATGTGTAACACTTGACATATCAGAAGACAACACTTTTATCTTCTACAAACTAGGCCAAAACACTTAAAGAAAACACATTTGATGACTCTTATTATTGCCGACAACAGCATATAAAGTCAAAGTAGGCTATGAAATTTGGATGTAGGCCAAATTTTTTTAGGGCATTGTAGCAACGATAACACTTGGAGACACATTGGTAGAATTCTATCTTCTCCACCTTGGTTAGATCTTTTGTGAAGGGTCTATCTCTTCTGGAAGTATTAGTTCATCATTCAGATTAATTTTGTTTCCCCACTTACCCCTTTGTCCTTTCTAGGTGAATAACCAATATAAATTCTATCAAATCACAATGTTTTGAATTAGGAGAAGGGTAATGAAGTTGACAAGCTTTAGATATTCATAGTATAGTTT
The DNA here is from genome assembly GCA_031772625.1 of Pinus tabuliformis. NCBI lineage: Eukaryota > Viridiplantae > Streptophyta > Pinopsida > Pinales > Pinaceae > Pinus > Pinus tabuliformis. The sequence continues at coordinate 200,101,409 of CM062820.1, read as the reverse complement.
TCATCACTAGTCATGCTCTACTACCAGTAGGCCTAGAAAATACCCCAACAGACTCATTGTAGGAACACAAACATTGCTCCACTGCTAGCGACCCTTGACAGTACCTTGATGGAGTTTCTTGCTTCAACTCCTCATAGGAAGCCTTTCTTTTCTTTCACCCTTTATTTATTTATTTTTCATATAGGACTATGGATGGGAACTTATTAATTTCATGGGTAGAATAGGGATCCTGACTTATTGAGAGAATAAGAGGTTGTTCCTTCATATATGAATATATAAGATCTCTGATTTGGGTTTTCTCATTTATATTTTCCCCTTGTCCTTCTCTACTTGATTGGATAAGTGTGGAAAACATCGAAACATACAAAACCAAGTGAAGGTGTAAGGTTTTCATAATAGACTCGAATATCATGGCAAAAAAAAATCTCTCTCTATGCAAGAATCATATTTTACATCATAAAAACATTAACCAAAAGGTGTAACCAAAATGAAGAAGAAGGAATGAATGTTTGCCAAATTTTGTTGTGTTATAAGACTCTTTTCAATTCAGCCATGTGTGATGAATTGGAAGAACACGTTCACACACAACACCTATTTACATAAACGAAAGGAAACAACAAGACAAGACTCGACAAAATAAATAATGAGAGAAAAAAATATGTACATAGAGTAGGGCATAACCCTATACCATCATTAGAAATATTGCATTAAACATTGGCCATTAACAAGAAGAGAGTCAATCTTCCCATCTAAATAGTGGAGGTGATATGTGTGATGACAAAAATTCTTGTGCATGTTATATGATCTAATCCACATGGATTGGAACTTAATATGTTTACCTTTCTCTTCATGGGCTTTATCCCACTTTAAGACCAGGTCACCCATACTAAATTTGTTCTTGCCTACAAACTTCTTGTCAAACCATCTCTTCATATGACTTTGATGAAGAGAGATTTTTTCTTTAGTTTTATGTCTTTCTTCCTATATCTTGAGAATAGCGTTTATCCTACATTGAACCAATAGGAACGACTTACCCTGAGATCTATTTGAATGTTTAGGGGAAGGAAAATAGATGTTTGGGGGTAGGAAGAAATTTTTTTGATACCTTAGGAAGTAAGGAGACATATCCAAAGAATGTTTAGGTGTGACAGAGTCAGCTCATAGGGCGTTCACCAAAGAAGAATACCATCTTATTTGTTCACATAAAACAATCTTTATGATAATGCAGATAAGGATATTATTGGTAGACTTGGTAAGACCATTTCCCTGTGGGTAGTAATTAGCAAAATATCTCAATAGGATGCCATTTTCCAATTCAAAATCATATAATATTAATAATGAGATATATGTTGCATTGTCGAAAACAAGTGAAGTCAAAATTCCAAACCTGGTAATGATATCTTGTTTAAGGATTTGATGACTTCTTGATCATTCACTTTCTTAAGCAAAACCACTTCTATCCACCACATACAGTAATCTGCGGTAGTGAGGATATAGTGGTGTTGCTTTGATGAGTGCAGAAATATCTTACCAATAACGTCCAAGCCCCATTTTTGAAATGGTTCTTCCATAGTGATAGGTTGCAACAAGACGATTAACTTCTTTCCTCGATTGGCACACCTCTTATAGACTAGACACTTTTAGGCATAAGCATGAGAATCTTTGAAAAGTGTGGGCCAATAAAAACTAGTCTGCATGACTTTGGGCACCATAGTGTAACCCACAAAGTGTCCTCCAATTGTTCCATCATGAATATCACACAACACCTTTTCTGACTCTGGTGGTTCTAAGAATTTGATCAGGACTCTGTTATGGCACTTTCAAAAAAGCACTCTATGTACCAACTAGTAAGGTAAATCTTTAAATTTAACTAACCTCTTCTGTCAAGCATATAAATAAGAGGGGAGAGTATTGTGATTAAGATATTGTCGCATTTCCACGTACCAAGAAGTTGGAATGGTAGTGGGGGAATCTCACTCCATATTGTACATCTCGATCTCCTGCTCTCATCTAGATGAATTGTCTTAAGGTTTATTTTCTCTTTCTACAGCTAGTCAGCACAGACCATGTCCCTTGATAGTGTGAATTAGTTTGAATTCAAGATTATATTCCTGTAAACCAGTCATCTAGTTCACTCTTCTTTCACTTGGCTCTTGTTGAACAAACAATGGTCTGACTACTAGGTGTGGGACAAAGATAACACAATGATTCTTTAAAAGATAGGGTTAGAAGTGATTGACCACCTTGAAGATTGCATAAGCATGTTTATCAATAGGGGGAAATTTAAGCTCGGGTCATTTAAAGCTAGTACTCATGAAATATATAGGTCGCTCATTATTCTGATCATCTTTCTACAAAAGCACAACGACAAGAGAAGTATCATAATAAAAGGTTCACAATAGGAAATCCTTGTTGAAATTTGGGCTACATAGAGTTGGTACTTCCATAATTTCTTGCTTTATACAAGAAAATGCATCCTTTTCTAGTTTATCCAACTTATATACTGAATCCTTCTTCACTATCTTCTGCATAGATTTAACTATTTGAGCATAATAGGAGGTGAACTTGTGGATAAGGTTTATCTTCCCCAAGAACGGTTACATGGATTTCTTGTTCATTGGGAAGGGAATTTGTGTGATAGCCTTGACCCTTTCAGGGTCCACTTTCTTCCAACCTTTTAAAATAATGTGGCCCAAGAGATCTGGAAAAATGCTCTTCTTGGGATTAAGAGATATCTCGTATTTTTGACATCACTAATTTTTTTTTCTTCAAATGGCACAAATAGTCTGACCTATTTAATGTAGGGTAAATAGAGGTGAAAAAGACTCGATCTTCAATGACACCTATAACCAACAAGACTGTTGAAAAAGAAACATACTTCCCATGGAGCTTTATAACACAACTCATTACAGTATTTACAATGACCACTGCTGAAACATGATAATCATATCGTTTAGTAGAGAATTATAACACAACTCATTACGGTATTTACAATAATAGCCACATATGCACACATACACATTTGCTTCACCAAACAAATAATTATACTCTCTATGGAGCCTTGTAAATCTATCTCAATATAGTATTTACAATAATATATGCATATATACATATGCACATTTACTCGACCAACAAATAAAAGGATTGATGCCTACATTTGTAATAAGGGAATCCAAAGGCTAACACATCCACCCTCAAAGTAGTTCTAGTATTCATCTACTTCCTAGGAAGTCAAGAATCGACTACAAGGTCAAATATGCATCCAATGTCCAGTGCTACAATCCAATGCCACTTGTCCTCTCAGTGCACAGTTACCGGCTAATTGTTTCAAGGCACACTCCCAATGTGCATCTCATTCCATCTGGAAATGCTAATGACCAAAATAAATCCATCCTTGACCTTCCCTTCTCTACTACATAGTCCCTCGAACAATCCAGTAACCCCCTTCTATGCAGTCACACACCTTCCAAGTTCCACTAAGACCCCAATCCCAGGAATTCCATCCCTCGACAAGGTTTCCTTGCATCAGAAGGTTTACAAACCAAGGCATATCCTTGCCTCAAACTATCATACCAGTCATAGCATGCACATGGAAATCAATGGACACTACTAGGTACTAGTGACCTATAATGGCCCTGCTCCGGAATTCTTTACCAGCATACTGCTTCCTATTCTAATTTATTTTTATGTTCTTGCTAATGCTTGCTGTCAGTTTTGACCACCGAACTGGGCATTTCATGCTTTCTTGTAACAAACACATAATTTCCATTAGATTCCAAATAAGTTGAAATAAATTCACATCATACCTCATTAGTGGCTTGTTAATAAGGTATACTTGCAACTCCTTTCGCTTCCTATCACAACAAGTCAAATTACCATCTTTGACCAAATCATCATATATAAACATATCACATCAGGTTAGCTCAAAATACAACCATCATAGATCTAAATCATAAATCACATGTAACCATCATAAACAAAAATCATAGATTAGATGTAATCCTCATAGACTAGAGTCATAAATCACATGCATAATAAACTCAAATAAAATATTTATACTTATCCTTTAATCAATCCTTAGCTTCAACCTTTGTCTTTATTCCATATGCACACTAGATCGGTTGCCACACCCAATAAACAACCAATTCATTCTACTCAAACTTGTGCACATACACATAATGTGCACCACACACGACATATAACACCATGTAATAAATGCACCTACACCTGACATACCACACATACACCTACACCCAGTGTACAACACAATGCAATACATACTCCTACATCTAGTGTACACCACAACACAATACATACACCTATACCTGGTGTACAAAAAAACACAAATATATACACATAGTACAACATAATGAATACATATGTCACAATACCACAACTACACAATGCACATACATAGTACCACATGCCCACAACACAACATGCATGACATGCACACAATACAACATGTACACCAGTATCATATGTGCAACATGTACACAGTGCCACATGTACACTGTACCACCTGCACAATGTGTGCACAACATCATGTCTACATGAAACCAACTGAACAACGTGTATACAACACCATATTTACACTGCACCACCTGTACATTGTGTACACAATACCACATGTACACAACGCTACACCCATGACATGTACACAACATCACATGCATGACATGCACACAATACCATGTGCACACAACACCACATGTACAGCATGTACACAACACCACGTGCACACAACACCACATGTACAGTCATGTACATAACGCCATATGTACAACATACAAACAACACCATATGTACATATCATTGCATATAAAACATGTACATAGCATCATATATACACAACATTACATATCCAACATGTGCACAACAACATATGGACACAACACTACATATCAAACATGCGCACAATACACTATGTACACAACACCGCATATCCAACATGTACAGAGCACCATCTATACCCAACACTACATATGTAATATACACACAACACCATATATACACCAGGAATTCAACATCATATGTACGCAATACTACATATACAACATTACACCTCAGCATAGGTACAATCATTGAATATACAACATGCACAACATATAGATAACAATAACACTACACATCCAAAACCATATTGCCTCTACCAACCAACCTTGCTTCCAGTGTCTCTCTGGCATCCATGCTTATCCTAGCATACTATAAAGCACATTTTTTCATTCTGTTGATGTATCCTTCAACGTTACCTATCATAACATGAACATAGGCATAGTACAAGCATACAATATCAATCTATACCCAGATGATAATGACCTAATATGTTTTTCCTAACTACTCTTCCCACTTGATTCCTCACAAACCAGGAACTTCTTCATGCCATTCACTTGCATAAGCAATCATTCCTCCACAAGAATGATCCCCGATGACCCTTTCAGACAACGACATACATACATACATGTATACATAGAAACATCAACAAAAAAAAATCATGATCCCTGATGACCCTGCCAGATAGAATGTACATACGTACATATATTCATATAAACATTAGCATAAAGAAACCATGATCACAACATAATTACTAGATATCATAAGGTCAAGTTAAGAGAACTCCCTTTATTTGTTCACAACATGCACAACATTGAGAACAACGATTCCCAACATAGTCTAGGAATCTAACACCTCAAGTCCATTTACTTTACCTTTCCTATTACTTTTCTCATGATTGTTCTTCCATTGTTCATTTATCTCAATGGACCAAACCAAACTAATTGGTTGTCATATTATTTCCTTCAACTTCCCTTTACTCATGCATTGAGCTTCATCCAGGCCTTAGATCACCTATTAAGTACCACATAACTCTCTTTGAACTCCATTAACTTTCCACCTTGCTAACCAATTTTCGAGAATCAAATGTAAAATACAAGAACAAGAAAAAAATAGAAAGAACCAACAATGATACAACACCACAACCAAAGTGGCATAGCTATGCACCAAACATAAACAAAACTGCAAATCATGCTAAAAAAATCACAAAAGACCAAAAGCACAAGACTAACAATAGACACCATGACCTAATCCCATGGATCCCAAGGAAAGCTCAACCCGAGCCTTCTTCAAGATTTAAGGCAACCTCTCTTTTCATGCAACTCCCTTCATCACACTACCATGAACACATAATCGTCAATGTATAAATAAATATAACAATATACTAGTTAGCTTACCTTATTATGCCAAGAACGTTGCATTGTAGTTGAACACATTTGTGTTATGTCTCAAGGGACTCAAATTCCCTTGATAGGTCTAGATATAAGTAGACACCAACGGTTATACCTGTCAAATACATGTCCATAAATATAACACATATCCACTAAAATTTAGGAAAATTAGGGTTAAGAAGACTTCCTTTATGAAAAGCACTCATTCATTTGGAATTGCAATTTCAAAACATAGTCAAAGAAATTCTTACCCAATTCCTTTCTTTTACCTTTGCCTTGCCACAACCGAGTCTTACTATGTATTGTCACATCACCCAATGGATAGTTACACAAACAAATTAACTATTACCTTGTCATGGTAATACCAAGCATGTTTCCTGCAACTGTTCACACATGTCAACCACATGTTCTAAATATCAATACAATCATATCTATCAGCTTGAAATCAACCTTTACCAAGACTAATAATCCTCTGATAACACATAGTTAACTAATAGTCATTAGACATAATGCTATAACTCTCAACTATTACACTCAAGTACATGTCAGTTATCTCAACACATGTGTCAATAAAACCATCTTGAAACAAGATCATTTCTTAATGAAATCTTATAGACACATACTCATATCATGCGATTAATAAAATATTCAACAAACGATAGATGGAATAATAGACACCAACACTCAAACACCAAATAAACGACATAATAAAACATTCAAGCACCAAATATAAAACATAAGAAAACTCATACCTTAATGTATCTCAAGGGAGACTATCTTGTCTACATAATCAATCTAGATTAGCATGATATAACTTCACAACATATCAACTCAACCATAAACAAGGTCTTGATATCCATAACAATAACTAGCTAACATGTTCACATTATAACCTCATAAATAATTAACATTCATGCATAACAATCACATATGCAAAGTTAGTCTAGATTAGTACAACACAAAATCATAAATATATCGAATCATACCTGAATGTCATAATCCTAACCATGTTCATAGGCCAATCCAATTTAGCATCATACATATAACATCAAGATCTTAGTTGCAATAAACCTAATCATCAAGTTACTAGCATATAATATATAACAACAAGTTATATAGCATGCTCATCAACAACATATAACCTAATAATCAATCTATCATATAACAACAAAAATTTAACCTATAACATACTCATCAACAACATATAGCATAATCATCAAGTTATCTAACATAAAACAACAATAGCAATGAATAAAACCACTTTTTACTATCATTAATGACTATCTGACACATGTGCATATGACTACACTAATCAACTAGAATCTATCATGTATGTTACCATAACATCAATAGAATGAAAGACATACGCATAACCATAATGCATATAACAATACTTAACCTACATACCTGCATGCCGAACATACAAACATGTATCATGACATGCTCTTACCTCGAGGTCCAATGTTTCCACTTCACCATGATGGTATGCATCTCCTTTTATCTCAACCAACTCATTAGCATCATAATATACCAAAGACACCATAATGACCTAATTGCATGTAATGACCTCACAATGCATGTCTCACCTACCATACATGCATAACCATAATAAGGACAATGTATGAATAACAACATATGGACACTCACATGCATAACAATTTCATATACAACTGACATGAATTCATGACAAACGCATCCCAACAACAACATCATCAACTCTTACATGGAAACACAATTGTATCAATAAAAACTACCATGCATACAAAACAAGCACATATACAACCTACATGCATGCATGATAAATACGTTCTGTTGATCCAGCCTAAGTGTTAAACCATGCTCTAGTACCACTTTGTGATATCATATATCACCCAAAAAGAACGGAAACCAAACACCATCCAAAGAGAATGAAATTCGCTCTGATACCACTTTGTAACACCCTCCTCCCACATATACCCAAGTAACCATCCAACTGGGGTAAACATGTGACAGGAAGTTACTATGATATGATTCAACTCCCTATATGTTAGTTAAGGAAGTTGAACCAGCGTAACACATCACACATACCTTCCACATCAATAACATAGCTCCCAGTTGCCAGCCCAACTAGTCAGGTAACCAGCCCCTTAGACCAACTACATTTTTAGTGTATTAAACCCATGTATGCTCCCTTGATATGGAGTAGGAGGCTCCAGACGCTCCGACAACAAGGGCAAGCGAGCATCTAGGGACTTTTTTCCCCAACCCTATGCCTGTGACTCTAGGATTTTTGCAACGTTTTTAGGCCCAAAGCCTAGGTCACTGCCTATAACTCAATGACACCTTCAAAAATGAATTTCATAGTAGAACAATGATACATTTGTAAAAACATCGACAAGGACCAAATTGGACCCCTACTAGCCATGATAGGCATTTCATCAAACATGTCATAAACATGAAAGTTAGAGGCGTTAGCAATAGAACTGAGCATAGGGGTCTCATACTTATCTGAGAATCACTATGAAGCATTGATGCCTTAACACATTAGCTACAATTTTATCTATTAATCCATAGATACATTTTTCATTCGTTTATAAGTAAAAAAATGAGGAGGGGCATACATAGCCACTATCATAATACATGTTAATAGCGAGCATAATAACAACTAAAATACCAAGGAAACAAAAGCCATATAATCCACATAGAAATAAATATAATACTCTTGAATTAACAAGGATAAATGACAATATTTTAATGATGTAAAGGCCAACCAAGTTTGGGACTTCTGCGAACGACTCGACCATAGACATGGCTAAGCCAAATCTCTCTTCAGCTAGTCACCCCATGCCATTTTCCAAGCATGAATGTGGGATCTCATGGAACAATCCATCAAAGATGAACTAGGACTTCCAGAGGCCAAACAACCTCAACCCATCACACAGTGGTTCCACCTCATGGTCGCACATCACAATCCATCACCATATTGGTCTGTACCCAATATTTCTAGAGCTGTAGAGCATTTGTTCCAGCCAAGTCTTCCAGGACGCGTAACTCAACCCACAGATGTTGTCAGGCTTTGACAGCGTTTTCCAACTAGGGCTACTAGCACTAGTAACTCAACCCACCAAAGGGGCTCCAGAGCATTTTTTCAACCAAGGCTTCCAGGCCTAGTAAATCAACCCAAGTTATTATAGGGCTTCCAGAGCATTTGTCCAACTAAGGCTTCTAGGAACTAGTAATTGTACCCAAGCTAAAGGAAACATGAGAACCAACAAGAAAAACAAAGAAATGAACCCACAACACCATGGTTATCCCAGAAATGGAAAGGATAGGAAAATCCACTATTAATCGAGGAAATCCTCCATGCCAATGAAAGATCATGACGAATAAGCCACATGCATACAGCATGCATGCCAAAACTAGTGAGGAAAATATACATGCAACTTGGTACTTGCAAGCAAAACCCATTGTATCTATTGATCCCGATGTCCTCTTGTTATTTCCTTCTCTTCCTTTGGATTCTTGCTCCAAGCAACCAAGTATTCCACACTCTCCAAGAGTGCTCCAAGAAAAATATAATTGTCCAACAATATGAGAGAGAGAATAGAATGATGGCCCCTGAAACTGGACTAACAAAACGCACACTAACCAAGCCTACCCATTGATCCTCAAAAGCCTTTTTATCAATGACAACTCTATTTTCCTTCATTTTCCTCGTCACGTGAAACATGTGACCTTTCACCTTCCTTTTCTCCTAATTTCCATTATTTTCATAGATAAATGTGCCAAAAATGCCATTTTTCCTTCCCAAAGACATTTCCATTGCATATGCCAATTTCCTTAGCCATAATAAACCAAAATGAACAACAACTAGGAATTTTTTCCCACTATTCATCTTGGAATACCTGTCCGAAGACCATGGTCTTATATATTTTTTCATTTATTTTTTACCAAGGTTGTTACACTCGTCATAGGATATACTCTCTTCTCCATTAGAGGATCCCTCCTTTGCTATTTCTACTAAAGTAGGTCTATCTTCATTACTACTACTAGATTCATGTCTATCTCTACCTTCATGTGATTCACATGAACATCTAGATAGTGAATGACCTATTTATTTACATTTACCATAAATAAATAGTTTACCTTCAGAGTCACATTGCCTCTCATCCAGGTATTCTTATTCACTATCATTGGACTGAAGATCATTGATTTTCTCATAGGAATAAATATCTTCAATATTTGGAGCATCTTTCCTTTCATATGTCTTCTCCTTTTTCTTCCTTCTCTTCTTATCAACATCAGCTACATGTTCTAGTTTACTACTTAAGCAACATGGTTCCTCAGCCTCTTCTTGAGCCACATGGATATCTCCTTCATACAAGCATTGTAGTCTGTCCAACATTTCCCTTACTATCTCACAATGCCTTACTTTCTCAACATCTGGCTTAGACAACCTTTTCATGATGACCTCCTTGGCTTCTTCATTCTACTCACTCTTTTCTCCATTCAGTACAGAGCACCATACACCAACATCGAAGGACATTAAATAGGCTTCGATTATAATATTCCATAATACATACTTTGATCCATTTAGGAATGGAACTCCTTCTGATGTAAGCCAAGTTTGATTAGCCATTGTTTTCGTTTTACCTACCTTCTAGCAGTTAAGCTATTCCTAAAGGAACTTGGCTCTGATACCAATTTTTGGAAACAATGTCAATACTAAGACGGGGTTGAATCAGTTTTAAGTCTAATTTTTAACTTTTTATGACAATTTACTTTTCTTATTTAAACTTGGAAACCATCCATATAACCAAAAACAACATATCATGTGGTAGAAATATGAAATCAACATTCAAGCACACACCAAGAGAATCATACACATGAGACACGAGGCTTTACATAGAAACCCTTTTAGGAAAAAACCACCAAATCTTTTTGTTGTTATTGATGTAAAATGAGAGCACCTACTCTATTACATCAATCTATTTTTTGAGCCACCACTCATAAGAAGCACAAAACACCTTTGATTGTTTGCTAGCACCCACTAATAGGAAGAACCAACTCCCTCCTTTTGTAGATACTTTTATAGCTCACTAGAAGCCACATGTGAAGCACCAATTTCATGTATTTGTTGGAAGCACCAATTTACAACTCCTTGGATTTATGTAAGCACCAACTTCCAGGAGACACCAACCCCCAAGTCTTCCCAAGCACCCACTAGAGTTGGAAGCATCAACTTCGTGTATGGAGGATCCAACCCACATTCAAATAGGAACTCAACATTCACTATCATTGGAAAACACTCTACCTGATATCAACTATGTTCTATTCATACCTTTTCTAACCCAACACTCTCTTTTCTTCACCCTTTTCACACTCTGCAACAACTCATTGTTCCACTCATAGCATTCACCAACACACAAAACTCACGCAGTACTCTCTGCACTCTTATCTTCAACTACATATAGTGAGCTATCCGTGTCTTTTATCCTATAGGCCTTCTCATCCTTGCAGACCATATCACTTCCTCACTCGAACTTCTTCACATAGCACAGGCCTTCAACCTTTTGCATAGTAGCACTAACTCTCTCGAGGTCTTTCCTCTGCATAAGCAGTCTCCGACCTTTCTCCACAGAACTAGCTCACTCGGCCTCACACATAGAAATGCACTCTTAACCCAGATCTCTCCACCCAACAATGCTGCATTCCCCCATTTTTCTCAACTTTGTTCCTCTGTTTTGTTCCTCCGCTACACTCTGGACATTGCTACCTCTACTGTCCTATATGCACACTGCCCAAGTGTACCTCAACATGCCTATCAATTCTATTGTTGTGTTTGACTAGGCCACTGTAGCTATAATAACCACTGTGAATCGGCACCTGTGTGTTTATCCATACTAATAATTAATTCTCAGTCCACCTAAACACTTAAACCAGGCATTTTCCTCTCTATGAACAAATCTCTTCTCCCCGAGGCTCTCAATTCTTATGCATAACTTCACAAAACTTGACTATACTTCGACATGGCTTCTCTGTTCTTATTTAATTTTTGAGATGTGTGCTTGAAGATGAGAGGTAGATTTATCAGCTTAGGGTAGGCCCAAAACACTTTCCTGTAAAATCATTGTACTTTCTATCTTGACCAAATGATCTTTGTAGTTGCCATTACTTCTAGAATCAACTCTCCTGCACTCATTTATTCAACTACTGACTCATCCATCCATATACACTCAATCTTGTATTGGAGTTGCACTCATTGTAACTCTTATTAAAACAAAGTTATGATATCTAATAATGTCGATTACTTTAGGCCCTTAAAGCTTAGCCTCCTATTGTAGCAGCCACATCTACCCTCCAAAATTTTTCCTTTGCTTCATTCTGGAGCCTCCCTACCAACCATCCTAACAGCATGCCTTGCACTATCATGTACATAGGCTTCATTGATTTTTTAGCAGCTTTTTAGCCTGTGCATGATAGTTTGCTTCACTCCCCTCACAAGTTGCCATTCTAGACTTGAGATAGTTGTTGGTTGAGCATCTCCCTCACAAAATTGTATAATTCTCGAGGGGAACCACAATTCCCTCTAAAAATTGTGCAAATCTGTTGGGCAGCATGCTTGGTCCAGAAATTACGCAATGCAGTCAAACATCCTTCCTTAGGAAAATTGCGTAATCTGGCCCAACACTGTAGCTCAACCCAGAAATTGCGCAATTCTAGGCAGAATTCACCTACTCCTCCCTGAAGTTACGCAATCCCTCTAGGACAACCAGCCCAAATCCTCCCAGAAATTGCAAAAGAATCCCTTTCAGTCAAGCAGGATGTTGGATGTGCCTTCAAGTTGACCGGTTCCACCCGTGACCCAATAGAATTGACTTACATGCATTGGCTACTTTTTCTCGAAATAGAAAAAAGAAACATGCAAAAAGCATCACTAGATTTTAGGGATCTATTTTTAGCAGTTGGAGGTTACATGCAAATATCGTTTTAGAAACTTTCCTCCAAGTGTTGCTTCTTCCTAGACTTGTGGCATCCGTGTCATAGGCCTAAAACTTATTTATTCTATGCTTCAGATCTCATTCTTCACATTGATCGTGGAGCTCTGACATCCCACAACACATCTAGGAGTCTTTGGCACATCAATCTTAGCTATTTCCGGGTAGGTCCGCTTTACTTGTCTTTTGCAGCATTTCTATTGCTTATTGTCTTTTGTCTTGTGCGAGTGATGTCTACTTGATTTTTCTAAATTATTTCTCTCATTTGCATGCATGTTAGCCTATACAAGCATCGTTTCAGTTTTTGTTTGCATCTCACTCATGTCGCATGCATGAGATTGTTTTTCACGAATGGTCACCGATTCGGTGACTCGTTTCACACACATGCATGTTTTTCTATTTTCTAAATCTTACATTCCATGTTTTCATGCATGATAAATCATTCTTGATTACACTCAGTATCGCCATGCATTATCATCTTCATATGCTTTTAGTTGTCCGTCGGCAGGCCTGGGCAACCTTGGCCTAGACTTTGCCTTGCCTCGATAGCATTGTGAAATTATGAGAGGGGATGACCTATCCTCCTCCTAGAAAATATGCAAATCTAGCCAAACAATGTCTTCTAGTCTTGCTTTGTACAATTCTGAGAGGCAGTGTCTACTGGCCCCGAAAATTACGTAATGCAGTCCCTAGGCCTACATGACTTACCAGTTGAAATTACACATTTCGCAATCTCAGCACCCAATAGTCCAGTCTGGATTGTGCATTGCGCAATTCTAGTAATCACATAGCCTCCTCACAGTCCAGAATACCTTTTTGCATAATTTTGATAGTCAATCTCCCAGCCTCCCATTGAAAATTATGCAATCCTTACTAGTAGTCTCCCCGGTATGTTGCATGTTAGTCCTCAAGTTTGCTTTGGTTTTAACTCGCTGATTTCTTGCCATGCATGTCTCCTTGTCTCCAGATATAGCAGGTGTTCGTCCGTCTCTCAGCAGTTTAGGATCAATGGCCTCTAGGAGAGCAGGTTCAAAGGAGACCGATGGAAGCACAACTGGAGAAGAAGTTAAGTGAGTGTCTATTAGTTTGTCGATATACAAAGACACCAAGTTGATCACAGACAAAGACATCAAGCTGAAATTGCAGGAGGTCGATGATGCATTCTCAAGCACATTTGGGGAAGATCTTGAAGACCGCAAAGTGTATGTGAACATTAATAAGTCTAGCTTGTACTGGATTGCATGCAGGTATCTTGCATTCCCATGTGCGGACATGATACATTGAATCATATCACACACCGACACTGAGACAATGGTATTGAGAAGAGTCAGTGGGACAAAGATTGCTGCTTTAGAGGCATAGGACTATCACCAGATGTACCACCTACCAAAGCTAATGATCACCATGGAGACACCCTTCAGCATAATCAGCAGCAATGCCAACTCCAAAGATATCTTGAAGAACTAGGTGGAGGAGCTAGCCAAATTTAGGATGACACCCAACCAACCTTACAAGATGAAGGTACTATGGAAGGCGTATTAGTACTTGGTCATGTTTGTAGGCTACTTGTACAACCAAGAGAGCATGGAGACCTTCCCACAGAGATAGGTGATCGCATTGGACCAACTGGCCAATGAATGTAAAGCATGAAACTAGTTCGATGTGTTGGCTCACAGGCTGAAGGAACAGGTAACAAGAGCTTGGCAGCCACCCAAAGGTCAGCAAGTAGAAATCTACATGTCTACGTACATCTTGGATGCAATATGTGCCTATTAGCAGTTCTCGGGATTGAAGTGGGCATGGACATCAACAAAAACCTCTCTAAACACTTATTGTAAATTATTTTCTGAATGAAGCTTGTTAGGAGTGATCACACAATCATCAGCCCATTTTGTCACCCTGATGTATAAGATGATATTTGAGAAACATCCACCTTGCATGTATAATGAAGAAATGGAGTCACTGATCGACATAGTGGATTGGTATGCCTCACCTTTTGGAAATTCATAAGGATGTACAACGCGAAGAAGCCTTCACATGTTTTACCGAAGTTTTCCATGGACAAGATCATCATGGAAGAAGTGTCATACCACATCACGGCAGGACTTTCAGCTAGGCTGCAACAGAGGAAGAAGGAACCTTGGCCCACTCTTCTGTTTCAGATCAGGTTGTAGAAGATACAGAATCTATAGCATGCGTATGTCGAAACAAAAGAGTTCAAGAAATTTCCTTTCAGCACCAGAAACTTTAATCTGTATGACCCACATTTCCTTGTGAAGGATCACTATGCGAGAGTGCAGTTTCTGTGGATCCATGGGGCATGTGATTGGACTGAGGAAGAACCATGGAGATATTGCAATAGCCTGTGTAGGCCCAATGAAGCGGTTGGCATCACTATGGAATAGTTAGCGAAGCAACAACCAAGAGAGCACCAGCAGCAATAACAACAGAGGTTAACCTACTAGTGCACAGAAAAGGCAAGAGAAAGATTGTCGACAATGCAGAGGTAGAATAAAGCTACAAATTCATAGCAGACCCACTTGTGAAAAATGCAGCTTTGGCAATAGAGGTGAAGAGGCAACAACGCGACAAGAGGACCGCGCAAAGACAGAGAGAAAAATAGAGGATGGACGAAACAGTGAAGGAGTTGCAAGAGTTGAAGGAAAAACTTTAGAAGGAATAGGAGCTGCATAGATAGAAGAATGAAGTGCAGCAGGGAGAGACATAGAGGGGGGCAGAACATGCATAGATTGATGAAATTTTGCCCATACAGGTAGCAGACTCATCCGAGCAGTTGGCACAAGGAAGGTAGGGTGAGCAGTCGCAGGAGAAAGACTTTGCGCAAGAGATTGAATGAGTACTTGTGCAGATGGATACTGAGATGGAGCAATGAGATTTAGAGCAAGACATCGACCTCATGCCCTACCACCAAGAGGTCAATCCACCAGCTTCCCCGGATTCAGAAGCAGAGCAAGTCCTGAGCAACCAAGGAGATATGAAGATCCTTGGAGATATGAAGATCCTTGGAGACAATTCAAAAGAAGAGATGCACAACATATCATTTGCCGAGTCACAACATAGAGTTGTGCAATCGCACAGAGTGTCTACTCCAGATGTCCACACATCTCCTGTAGAGTTTGAGCAATGAGTGATCATATCTGACATGCGCAAGAATCCAACTACATTGGCCGATGCTACCAGAGCATATGCTGAAGCCACTAGCTCAAGTGACCTCTTCTTGATAGTAGAAAATGAGCGAATGGCTAAAGAGTTATAGATGGCCAAGTAGGGAGGAGAACTAGTTACAACAACGGCCTGAGCAGGGTTCAATCAGGCGATACTAGACGAAGTATCGTCCCTTGAGACAGTCATGTGGGTGTTGTATTCTAGATTTGGTACCGTGCATAAGGCAGTTATCCATCTCAACGGTTGGAAGAAGCACTGTGTTAGGAGAGAACATATCTTGTCAAACTTGCAAGCTGTTGTCGATCACATGAAAACATGGACAATAAGATACAAGGGAGCCTCATTACACATTCCCAAGATGATGAGGACCAGAGCGGTTGAGTTGAAGGAACACATGTAGAGTGAGATCTAAAACTATGAAGACTTCCTAGAACTCATCACTAGTTTACAGGCTTCCATTGATCCCATCTATTGGGACACTCACTGAGGCAAAGAAAAAGGGGCAAATTCGACTAGAGCTAGAATCTTACTTTGACGAGCTGATGTGCATAGTAACCATAGTAGACTTGGCGATCAATGAAAACACTATGCATATGCTAGTCTGGATGCACTCAAGACAATGATGCACCTGTTATCAGATGAGTTGGACAGAGGAGCCAAAACAGTGTACCTAGATGTAATAAAGGCAATAGTTTGTTTCTAGAAATATGTCACCACAGAGTACACAGACACCATCGCAGACTACCAAGCTTGGCAGTAGTTCACCACCATCGATCATCATGAGGATGTCAAAGAGTTGATCTTCCCATAGTTGTTCGAGTCATAGTGATGTCTTTCATGGCTTACTCAAGCATATTTTGTCTCACATGGGTACATGTGTAGATTGTATGTAACATATTGTCAAGTGGAAGTTCAAGTGTTGATAATTGAATGTAACAGTCATAGTATAGTTGAAGAGTCATGAGCGTAGGTGAATAGTCACAAAGGGGAATGTCAAGGGTCACCCCACCCGTTTCTATATATAGTACCTCATAACTCATTGTATAGGATTTTTGGTCAACCAAGCTTTCAATAGGATTATCTTAGAGAAAGCTTGGAGAGTATTGTAACAAGCCTTGGCTTCTCCATAGTGAAGAGCTAATACATCTCTTTGGAGGAGCAGACGACAGTGACTGTAACGTTCCTCTGTCGGGACTAGTGGTTGGTCATGGTTGTACTATATGATTGGAACTCTCACTTCTTAATATAACATAGCCAACATGTTTCATGCATATGTCATTATTGTATTTCAGCTATCTTTGTTACTCTAATGATATATGTATATGTTTGCTTATGCATGCATGTATGGACTCTTTCTGTATAAGTATGTATGAATCTTAGTGAGATGTGTTGTTGGTTTAAGCATCACTTTGGATTGTTAGCTTACCTTCTTTCCAGTTTGTGATGCATCTTCACTCGTGTGTTCCCTTCCAAGCTACATACTTTCACAGGATTCCAAGGGGCGCACTCACCCCATTTTCCATGTGTTAGAACCATTCATGCACCTTCCTTGGCTTGTTGCACATGACACACCCTTGCTAACAATGGGGACATCTTACTTTCCTCTATGCGCAATCGCAGTCAATGAGATATAGTACGACCCACTGTTAGGACTCCTACACCAAATGGTCTGAGGTCTAGTTGGGACTTCTTACCTGGGAGATCCCCTGACATGTTAGCGGGTTGAACATCGTCAACACTTATGGTGATAGAAGGAGGGCCAGATGTCAAGTTGTGTCCTCTCATCCTGTTTTGAACATTTGCACATCTACCGTGGATACTGTCACACTCACCCCTCCATGATGTTTTTCGCATGCAAAACCTCTTGACATCACAAGCAAGTTTTTGGGTCTCTTGTCTAAATTTAGGTATGATGGTGAAGGTGAAATGGCCAGGTTTGTGTACTTACAAGACTTCTTTCCCATGCTCGATAGGGCAAATGAATGCTCTGATGAAGAGGCCAACATGCTGCTTTCATACAAGCTTCGTGAATTCGTACTGCGGTGGTGCTAGATTCTATCTCTCGGTAACATGCACTCACTTGAGTAGTTCTGTGATCCCATTGAATCTACTTTCCATTATTTTCATTCGAACCCTCTTGATAAAAAATGGTTACCACAACAGAGGGCCCTGCAAGAATCACCTATGGAATTTTGGGACCGCTTTTGTGTGTTGCAGTTTTAAGCTCCGAAAATTCAGATGAAATTCCGGTATCTCATGGACAGATTTGATTACTTTCTTACCAAACTTGTTAATTATAAACAGAATTTTAAGCCCAAGCCCCACTTAGCATACTTTGTTGATGGAGTTGCAATCACAAATGAACATTGTCGCTATCACAAGTGACTATCTGCCATACCCTAATCAAACAACTCCACCATCACAGAGTGATGCGGGAGAACATGCACACACATTTGTTCCACTGTCACATCCTCCCAACATCA
Source organism: Pinus tabuliformis (assembly GCA_031772625.1). Classification (NCBI taxonomy): domain Eukaryota; kingdom Viridiplantae; phylum Streptophyta; class Pinopsida; order Pinales; family Pinaceae; genus Pinus; species Pinus tabuliformis. Next base: position 200,082,539 of record CM062820.1, on the reverse strand, counting down.
TTTATCTCAATATGATGCATATTTTCTTGCATATCCCATGGGTTGTCACATGCATGTCTTAATTCAACTCCTGTCTTCATGTTTTGCTGATCCTCCGGATTGCATTGTCTTGTGTTCTTCCAATTCAGACTCTACACTTATTGTGAATGAGGATCAACCTATTGATGGAGTTGATGTTGCAAAACCAACTTGTGATGTCATTCATGAAGCGTATGACTGGGATCTTGAGCATCAACCCTCAGTGAAGGATGACTCCCTTCCATTCGAGCCTCCTCCATTTTTCCGGATATTTTTGGTGATTCTGCCATCCATGATTTTGCATGTGTATCTCCATCTACGGATGCACCCATTGTTGATCATTCACAAAACACGCCGAATGTCAGTCCATCTACAGAGAACAGAGAGGACAAATTATTTTTTGAAAATCCACTCGATTTTTCATCTACCTTTTCCGGAAATGTAGAGGGTGAATTTTTCCTCTTCTCATCTACCCCTCTATTTGATTCATCAAATCATGAGGATGCCAATGAAATCATTGATTTTGCTAATCACTATTTACCCCTGTATTCGATCATGATGATGATTCTATCTCAGTTGGTTTTTCCAAGCCACTTGTTTATCATGATCTATCTGTCGACGAAGTCGAAACCCTGGAGACTGTCGAGGCAATTTAGCCCAAGCTAATGGGTATGTTAGGCCCTCGCTGTCCTGAGGTTGGTTTCACTTCTGATCAGGAAATTGCTGAATCACCCAAGACTCCTCATCACTCATATGTAAGCATTGAAGATCAATCTCACACATAGATTGCTCTTCCTCCACTCGAACTACATGATCCCATCACTCATGCATTGGAGGAATCTTACATAGCAAGCACACATCCACAACACACATTGTCTTTATTTTTTTTCATTTTCTTGCATGTCACGGTTAAGAGTATCCATGTGCTTAACATCTACATGTAGTGTCGCACATAATAATGGTAAGTCCATCGATCACATGTCATGCAATTGCACTCACTTATGTTCTGTGGACACATTTAAACTCAGAGTGTGTTTGTCTTCATTATTATATTTTTGTTGTTTGTTGGTTTGCACAATTGTGTTGTTTTTGAACCATGCTTTCACCAACATGGGTTGACCAATGCATCAGTTGCTACATTGGAAGTATCAATTTACGTGAGCAAATCCATGCACCATTAGCTTAGGAGTAGGAGTAGTGTTTGTTTTTGGTTTGTTTGCTTGCATGCATGTTTTCTTCTTACTTTGCATGTTTGTTTTCTTGCTCGCTTGTTTTATTACTCGCTTTTCTTACGCATTTACTTCTCCTTTTACTTTGTTTTATTGTTTGTTTGTCTGTTTACTTCCCTAGGTTAGTTTCACACTAAACCATGCATGACTCTTCAAACAATATGGGTAAACTACAAGAGGACTTGTGCAGTTATCAATACTTGGTTATCTGTCATCTTGCCTCTACATGAAGAACCTTTTGTCTTCGTTCCATGATAAATCAATGGAAAATACGTACTGTTCGAAGTGAACCTTGGTGAAAACACAACGCTTGTGCGCTAACTAGTGTCACCTACTCTAGTCGATTGTTTTAGGGTTAGTCCTTGTTAGCTCAGTCAAGTAGAGTAAGGCGAGGAGGAAAATCTTAACAAGCATGCTAGAGGTATATATATAAATTGCTTCTTTGAAGGAAAAACCTCTTATACTCTCAATAAGTCGTCATCCCTCTTCCACCTCTAAGATGAATAAGTGCTATAAACAGTTACAAAAAATGAAAAAACAAAAATGTGAAAAATTTCGAAAAAATGAAAAATGAATAAGGTGAAAGAAGAGAAAGGATTCCATTGCAGAGACGTGATACAAGTAACTTCGCCGGGGTACTGTCCAGGCTCATTGGTAGCGGAGCGATGCTTGTGTTCTTGTGTGACTCCGTCGGGGAACTTTCCAAGCCTGATGGTAGCAGAGCAACACCAGAGATGAAACTAAAACTCTGACGATCACATGGCTTGTCACCAATATACCCGTCATCCACAATTGAAACAACTATGTTGGATTGGCATGGAATGTGTGTCGACCAACAAAGAGCTTGGTAGATGCTACATCTTAGAATCAAGCAAGTGTGGAAACCAAGAGGAAGAGAGAATTGAACAATAGTTCTAGAGGTGTTAGACTTGCTTTTCATGAACAAGGTCCATTCAGAGAGCTAGAATTCTACCAGTGTGTCTCCAAGTGTTGTAGCAGTTACAACCACCCTCCAAAATTTTTCCTTAGCTTTGTTTTGGAGCCTCCCTACCAACCATCCTAGCATCATGTCATGTACCCTCAAGTACATAGGCTTCATTGGTTTTTCAGCAACTTGCGAGCCTATGCATGATAGTTTGCTTCACTCCCCTCATAGGTTGCCATTCTAAACTTGGGCTAGTTGGTGGTTTAGTAGCTCCCTCAGAAAATTGCACAATTCTGGAGGGGAACTAGCCTTCCCTCTAGAAATTACACAAATCTGTTGGGCCCAAAAATTGTGTAATGCAGTCAAACGGTCTTCCTCAGAAAAATTTGCAATATGGCCCAGAACTATAGCTCAGCCCAAAAATTGTGCAATTCAAGGCAGCAGTCACCTATTTCTCCTAGAAATTGTGTAATCCCTCTAGGACAGCTAGCCCATCTTCTCCCAGAAATTGGGCAAAAATCTCTCTAAGTTAAGCAGGCTATTGCATGTGCCTTCAAGTTGACTGGTTCCACCCGAGACCCAACAAACTTGACTTGCATGCATGGGCTACTTTTCCCGAAATAGAAAAATGAAACATGCACAAATCATCCCTAGATTTTAGGGATCTATTTTTACCAGCGAGAGGTTACATGCAAAGATCATTTTAGAAACTTTCTTCCAAGTGTCGTTTTCTCCTAGATTTGTGGCATGAGCATCATAAGCCTAAAACTTATTTATTCAATGCTTGAAATCTCATTCTTCACATCGATTGTTGAGCTCTGACATCCCACAACACATCTAGGAGTTTTTTACACATCCAGCTCAGCTATTTTTGGGTAAGTCCACTTTACTTGTCTTTTGCAGCATTTTTGTCGCTTTTTGTGTTTTTGCTTCTGTGAGTGATGCCTACTTGATTTCTATGAATACTTTCCATCGTTTGCATGCATGTTAGCATGTACAAGCACTGTTTCAATTTTCATTTACATCTCACTGCTATCGAATGCATGACATTATTTTCCATGAATGGTTGTCGATTCAGTGACTTGTTTCACACACGTTCATGTTTTCCCATTTTATAAATATTTCATTCCCTATTTGCATGCATGATCAATCACTCTTGCTTACACTAAGTATCACCATGTATTCACATCTTCATATGCTTTCAGTTTCCTGTTGGCACAACCTTGGCCTAAACTCTGCCTTGCCTAGACAACATTACGCAATTCTGAGAGGGAAGGCTCTTCCTTCCTCCCAGGAAATGCACAAATCTAGCTAGTCAATGTCCTCCAGTATTTTTTTACGCAATTCTGAGAGGCAGTGTCTGCTGACCCAGAAAATTGTGCAATGCAGTCCCTAGGCCTACATGACTTGCCAGCTAAAATTCTGCATTGCGCATTCTCAGCACCTAGTAGGCCAACCTGGATTGTGCATTGTGCGATTGCAGCAGTCAACCAGCCTGTTGACAATCTGCAATACCTTTTTCACAGTTCCAACAGTCAGTCTCCTGGCCTCCCACTGAAAATTGTGCAATCCTTGCCAGCAGTCTCTCGTGTATGTTGTGTCTTAGTCTTCAAGTTTGCTTTGGTTTTAACTGATAGATTTTTTGCCATGCATGTCGCCATGCCTTTAGGTATAGAAGGTGTTCATCTGTCTCTCAACAGTTCAGGATCAATGGCTTCCAAGAGAGTAGGGTCAAAGAACACCAACAAAAGCACAACTAGAGAAGCAGTTGAGCGAGTGTCTATGATTTTGTTGATATACGAAGACACCAAGTTGATTGTAGAAAAAGATATCAAGATGAAATGGGAGTTCAATGATGCATTCTCAGGCACATTTGGAGAAGATCTTGAAGACCACAAATTCTATGTGAACATTCATAAGTCCAAAGTGTACCGTATTGCATGCAAGTATCCCGTGTTCCCATGTGCGGTCATGATACATTGTATCATCTCATACACTGACCCCGAGATGATGGTATTGAACAATGCTAGTGGGACACAGATTGCTACCTTCAGGGCACAAGACTATCAGTAGATGTACCACTTGCCAAAGCTAGTGATCACCATGGAAACACCCTCCATCATACCTAGTTGCAATGCCAACTCCAGGGATATCTTGAAGAACTAGGTGAAGGAGCCAACCAAATTCAAGATGACACCCAACCAGATTTACAAGACGAAGATAATGTGGAAGGTGTATCAATATTTGGTCATCTTTGCAAGCAACTTCTATGGCCAAGAGAGCATGAAGAACTTCCCGCAGAGTTGGCTTATCGCATTGGACGAGATAGCCACTGAAGATAAAAGATGTAACTGGTCTAACATGTTGGCTCACAGCCTAAAGGAACATGTAACAACACCTCAGAAACCACCCAAAGTTTAGCAAGAAGAAAACTACATTTCTACTTACATCTTGGATGAAATCTGTGCCCGTCAGCCTACATTGTGCTCCTCTCTTTTGTTCCTATTCTGCAGTCTGTACAATCTTGCCTCTATTGTCTTGTATCCACACCACCCGAGTGTACCTCAACATGCCTCTGCATTTTTTTGTTGCATCTGACTAGGCTACTGCTACTGCAATAACCACTCTGAATTGGCACCTAAGTGTTTCTCCATACTGAGAATTAATTCTTAATCCACCTACACACTTCAACCATGCATTATCCTCCCTGTGAACAAATCTCCTTTCCTGAATATTGTTAATGCTTATGCATAGCTTCACAGATCTTGACTGTACTTTGCATGGATTCTCTATTCTTTGTTTAATTTCTAAGATGTGCAGTTGAAGATCAGAGGTATATTTCTCAGCTTAAGGTAGGCCCAACACTATTCCCTTCAAAATCATGGTCCTTTCCATCTAGTGTACCTCGACATGCCTCTACATTCTGTTGTTGCATCTGACTAGGCTAATGCTACTGCAATAACCACTGTGAATTGGCACCTAAGTTTTTCTCCATATTGAGAATTAATTCTTAGTCCATCTACACACTTCAACCACGCATTATCCTCCCTATGAACAAATCTCCTTTCCTGAAGATTGTCAATGCTTATGCATAGCTTCACAGATCTTGATTGTACTTTGCATGGATCCTCTATTCTTTGTTTAATTTCTAAGATGTGTAGTTGAAGATCAGAGGTATATTTCTCAACTTAAGCTAGGCCCAACACTATTCCCTTCAAAATCGTGGTCCTTTCCATCTAGACCAAAAAATCTCTGAAACCACCATTACTTATACGACCATCTCTCTCGCACTCATTTATTCAGCTTCGTACTCATCCATCTGCATACACTTAGTGTTGTATCAGAGCTCCACTCATTGTAACCTTTATTAAAAAAAGGTTATGATATCTCACAATGCCTATGCCTTTAGCCCCTTAGAGCTTAACCTCCTTATCATTTTCTTTCTCATATGTTCGTTGCCTGTGACCACAAGTATAGTGTTTCGGGTGAAAGCACTCTAGGGCTTTGGGTTAGAACCCCAACAGAGTAGAAGCAAACTACAACATGAAATACTCATATAGCTTAGGAAAGATGCTTATATTATCAAACTATGTCAGAGAGACTGTACCTGGATTTCCTTCATTCGAGCAGGTCCCACAGGGTTTAGACCCTCTGCAACTCTCGACGTTCTTCAAACCTGAAAATCATTCAGTTCGAGCATACATGGTAGTATAGAAGAAAATCATATTCACAAAATTGACTTTATATCATATAAAAAAATGATTGATCATACATCAAAATGACATTCATATATGAATTAAACATAATTTGATGCATAAACATAGTTAATTTTGGAAACAAGACATCATTTCTTTTATTGCAGTAAGCTATAAATAACATGGAGAAAATTCACTTGAGTCTTCTTCTGGCTCCAAGCAGAACCGTCCTCTGGATTAATCCTATCCTAGCCTTCAACAATCTTCTTCCATCACCAACACCATGATATCTCAAGCAAAAGGAAGGATATCTATAATCAAGAAAACAAGGGTTTCCTGAAGCTTGGGGAAGTGCATGAAGCACAAGGATTCATTAGACTTAGTCAAGGATAATCTCAGTATAATAAGTCTATCTCTTCTCCTCCTTAAGGCCTTCCAATATAATTCTATTTATACCTCTCCCAGTTAGTTTCTTAGTTGGGAAACAATTGGGCCACAGGTAATAGGAGGTAATCAACAAGTAAAACCCATGAACTCTGCCCATAATTAAGAAAATTTAATTTTTTTAATTGTTTTAATACATATACGTAGGTTGGGTAATGACTAACCTATGTGTACACACTTTTAGCTCAAGGAAAAGTAGTGTACAAGGAATAAAACAATGTTTTTTATATATTTGGACCAAGTCCAGAAGGAGGGGTTGCCCTAGGTCATAAACAAAGAATCACATATACCAAGAGTGGTAAATGGTGTTGTAAGAGATGCCCCCTAATATAGGAGGTTAGAAGGGGTACATGATGGCCGAAATGTATTAAGTGTATGGAAAGAATCATGCCAAGACTGAGAAGGACTTCACTAGAATTTAGCCTGCCAAGCCATCAAAAGAGATCAGAAAGAAATTGTTACCTGAGATGGGAATACAAGTGGATCCAATATGTATATTAGGATAAAGGAACTGAAAGTACATAATGGATCATCTGATCATGATAAAAAAAGTGCATGTTTGAATATCACATATAAGAAGACAATCAATGATGCTGAAGGATGAAGCTGATCACTGATGTCAAAAATTGATCTCAATAGTACCAAAAGATCATGATGGAATAAAATTATACGACATCGCAACTCGAATTCTAGCATATAAGATGTTGCTATGAAGAACTGCAACATATAAGGTGGATGGTATCAACTAGCAACAACAGGAGCAACTGACAAGTGAACCAAAAGATGCCGATGCAACCTGAGGTCTTCACCGATTGCCGTGGTACATTTCTACACAATGGGAATGAATGATCCAAATTTGACCATGTGAGAAATCATTTGATTACTGGTCATTGATGTATATCGTTAAAAAGTGTGAGACTACTCATCGATAATGATAATGAGAGTCAAGGTACCTAGTAAAATCTAACAAGTGCGAATGAATGAGTCGAAGTCGAACACTTGAAAGAATCTATCAATCAAGAGATAATGATGGTTTCCCACTATTGATAACGGAGGAATCTGCCACTGATGACTGCAAACCCCAAGGTACTGCCAAATGGAATCTAGATACTTTTCCCAGAGAAAATGAGTTGTAGTCGATAGGAAAAGATCTGCTAGAAGGAAGGCATTAATGCATCCTTCATTAATCTAACACAAGTGTAGCCCATAGACCAATAATGTGGAAGGAATTGGATGAACAAAGATGTAGTAACCCAACTGAAGCATGTTTCTAGCATACATACGATGTGGCTAGCGCATGATAGAAACTCTCTGAACCAAACAATAATGAAAGCTGACATAGAGGCGAGGAATCCACCCATAGAGTCAAATGGAAACCAAGGCACTGCACGAATCCCAATGTGCGATAATGAAATATGATGTCGAACACAAGGGAAACCACTCAGTCAAAGACCCATGATACTGATTAATGTTAAGCACAAGGTGACCTATCAATAATGGAAATAGGACAAGGGTGTGGCTCTAGATTTGCCCTCAGAGCAATTTTTCGTAGTCAATAAGGACAAGACCTACTAGCAAGAAGTCAATGGAGACCTTCTCAAACCGACACAAGCAAATGACCAATATAAATGATGTGACGACAAACATGATGTTGACAACCAGGGATGGTCAATTGAAAAATAGGTCAAGAGACACTGCAGAGAGGCCAACTCATGTTTACTTCCCTTGAACAGAAGCACGACTCAATGATGACTATATGGCAGCATATGATAACTCTGTATAAGTTTGTCATGCAAGAGGCATAAGAAAACTCTCCATATGATTGGAAGAGGTAACCAATCGGAGGAGTACTAACTCAATAACAAGGTTAAAGCACTCCTATGTCAAACTAAATCCCATCCCAATGGAGGAGAGACTTTATTTTGAGTGCTTTGTTCGAGGGCGACATGACTGACTCTAGCTGCCAACAAAATATGGAAATGTCATCTCGTTCCCGCTCTTTTTCGAATATATAATTTTTTTGTATTTTTCTTTAAGCTGGAAAAAGAATAAAAGAATGTTATAATACATTGGAAAGAACGAGTGTTAGAGAAGCAAATGATCTAGTTCCTGGGAGGGGAACATTCCTATGCTCAATGCAGGGAGGCGAAACTGGTCAAGGACACTCAAAGGGATGCTCTTCCCACGAGTAAAAGGATGCATCATGTTGCAGAGGCTAGGTGATTACATGGTTGACTTTATAGAAGACATATGTAAGTTTTAACCCCGTAGAAAAATTAGCTGCATACGAATTCTAAAATACAAAAAATAAACAATGCCAGAGCATAACACATAAAACAAATATACACAGAGATTTTCCCCTGGATCCCAAAACTGAGACTACCAGCTTGATTTCTCATTATGTTCCTTTCAATGTTTTAATACATATTTATACATGCCGAAGCATCTAATACCATGGACCAAGAACTATCGCATCCAATACCATGGACTGAAAACCATCGCGTCCAGAAACATGTGTGAAAATCATGCACAAAAGCATAGGTGGGTCTTCCCATCCTAACATAGGGTCCAAAACCATAATTTTCTGGGGTGTTGCCATGGACCACATAAAGTAGGGTTATGGGTACACCTCAAACCCCCTGTGAACCCCACCCCCTACCCCACTACACAATCAGCGCAACATAGGGGGGCTCTGCCCCCCCTCTAACCCCCCGGTTAACTATGCGGGCTAGTTGTGGAAAGAATATAACACAACCCAACATTTTCCCACTTGTTGTTTCTTTCCACAGGGGGGCACAAGAGAGCTTAGTAAATTTTCCAGCCCTAAAATGCCCACTGTCTCTCTACACCAAGAGAACTTCTCAGAGCTCACAAATTTTGTCAATGCAACTGCAATATTCTTCAAAGTGTCCACCTTTACTAGCAACACCTTTTTGTCTTCTATCATATCGCTCAAAAAGTGATACTGAACATTAATGTGCTTTGTCTTTGAATGATATTCGTGGTTCTTTGCCAAGAAAATTGCACTTTGGCTATCACAGTCTATCCTTATAGCTCTTTGTACTAACCCCATACTTGAACACAATCTATGTAACCAAACTACTTCCTTGCTTGCATGAGTGGCTGCCATGTATTCTGCCTCTGTAGTTGATAGTGCCACTACAGATTGTTTCTTACTCATCCAACTGACTGCACCTCCAAATAGGTTAAACACATACCCACTTATAGATCTTCTCTGATCCAGATCTCCAGCTCAGTCTGCATCAACAAAGCCATGAATATCCAACATTTTGTCCAATCCTAATCTTCCTTAGTAGCACAAACGATAATCACTAGTGCCATGCAAATACTTGAAAACCCACTTCACTGCTGTCTAGTGCTCTTTCCATGGTTTTGACATAAACATGCTCAATACTCCAACTGCATGTGCAATGTCTAGTCTAGTATAGACCATTGCATACATCAGGCTACCGACTACACTTGCATATGGAACACGGGACATGCCCTCTTCCTCTTCTTGTGTCTTGGGACACTGTTCAACAGATAACCTCACACCTACAGGAATAGGAACCTTCACTAGTTTACTATCCTGCATATTAAACCTCTGCAATATTGTCTCGACATACTTCCTTTGGTTTAACCAGAGCTTCCTCTTTGCTCGATCTCTTTTAATTTAAATGCCCAAAATATAGTTTGCATCACCAAGATCTTTCATGTCAAATTTGGAGGACAATTGGGTCTTCAAATCTTGGATAATTTCTTTTTCATTTCCAACCAGCAACATATCATCCACATACAAGACCAGATAAATAACATGGTCACCAATTAATTTAAAATACACACAGTGATATGCTTTGCTTCTAGTGAATCCAAGTCCCCGTATAAATGTATCAAATTTCTGATACCACATCCTTAGTGACTGTTTTAACCCATACAGATACTTCTTTAACTTGCATACCAGTTCTTTATTACCCTTCACCATAAAGCCTTTAGGTTGCTTCATGTAGATCTCCTCTTCCAGGTCCTCGTTAAGAGATGTTGTCTTCACATCCATCTGTTCTACCTCAAAATCAAAAGCAACAGCAAAAAATAAAAGTAATCTAATAGAAGTTACCTTGGCAACAGGAGAAAAAATATCACCAAAATCAATTCCTGGCACCCAAGAATAACCTTTTGCTACCAACCGAGCTTTGTATTTCTCCACCTTTCCTTCTGCATTTGTCTTCTTCTTGAACACCCATTTGCTGCCAATGGGTTTGCTTCCATCGGGCAACTCCACCAGATCCCAAGCCTCATTTTTGTGCAAATATGTCATTTCATCAACCATGGCCTCTTTCTAGAGTTTGCCATCCTCTGAATCTACTACTTCCTTCACAGTTCTGGGATCATCGTCAGTAATAGATAAAGTAAAATTTGAGCAAAAAGCAGATGGACTATACCTTTCTGGCTGCCTTCTTTCTTGAACTAATCTTCTCACACCCTGAGTTTGTCGCTCTTCATCTTCTAATTCCTCCTCTGCTGTAGAGTCTAATTCTTCCTCCTCAAGCTCAAACTCTATCTTCTCAAGTTCCTTTGGTTGGACTTCATGTTTAATAACATCTTTTACCTCTCTGAACACCACATCTCAGCTGTACACAACCTTCCGTGTGACTATGTTCCAAAGATTATAACCCTTTAAACCATCCTTATACCCAATAAAGATGCACTTTTGAGATTTACTATCCAACTTGGTTCATTTCTCTTTTGGAACATGTACATATGCATCACATCCAAATACCCTTAGATGTGAAAGAGAGGGTTTCTTACCAGTCCATACCTCTTGTGGATTCTTATCCTCCAATGTTGATGAACATGACCTGTTGACTAGGTAACATGCAGTATCCACCGCCTTTTCCTAGAATTCCTATTCTAACCAGGCACCACTGAGCATGCTTCTTGCATTTTCCATCAACGTCTTATTCATTCATTTTGCAACTCCATTTTGCTGAGGTGTATATGGAGTAGTCTTCTACTGTGCTATACCACACTTCTTACAGAATTCTTCAAATTCCTTGCTATAAAACTCTCCACCATTATCTGTCATTAACACCTTTATCTTCTTCTCTGTCTGGTTTTCCACCAGAGCCTTGAATTTTTTAAACTTGTCAAAGACTTCAAATTTCTTATTAAGGAAATATATCCATGTATTCCTTGAGAAGTCATCTATAAATGATACATAGTACACAGGCTTACCCAACGATGGAACCTTCATAGGTCCAAACACATCACTATGTACAAGCTCTAATATATGTTTCACCCTCTTACCACCAGAGGGGAAAATCACCTGATTCTGCTTCCCATATACACAATTTTCAGAGAAATAAAAATCCAGAGAGCTATTACTCATACCTTTACCATGAAGTATTCGAAGGCCCTTCTCACCAATATGTCCAAGCCTTTGATGCCATAGCATGGTCTTTTCTCCAAAGACCACTTGATTTTCTACTCCACTGTCAAGAACCACAGAACTGTTGTACCCATCAATAACAGTGCTACCTTACAGCTTGTACAGAGTTCCAATCCGAACTCCCCACATCAATACTAGTGCTCCCCAAACCATTTTGCAGCTATCCTTCTCAAACACTATTTTTACACCTGCATCACCAGCTTGCTTACAGAAATCAGTTTTTTGGCTAATGCAAGAATATGCAACACACCTGGAAGTGTTCTAATCCTTCCACCTTGCAACTTCAACTTTACTTTTCCGCGACCAACGATTTTAGCCTTCCTATCATCCCCCAAGAAGACATCGCCACCATCGTATTTCTCATACTTGCAGAACCACTCTCTATGGGGAGTGAAGTGAAAGGATGCACCTGAGTCAATCAACCATGGCTCATGATTTACATGTGTACTTAAAGAAGCCAAATACACATCCCCACCTTCATCTGAGGTGGTTTTCACCTCTACAGGAGGAGCATCCTCAGATCGCTTTCCTTTATCAGGAGATTTAGATTTATAGTCCCTTTTGAAGTGCCCTTCCTTTCCACATTTCTAGCACACCACCTTTATAGGTTTTCCTAGAGATTTAGATCTCCCTCTAGATTTAGATCTCCCACTCGATGACTTATTTTTGTTTCTGTTCTGCGACCATCCTCGTACAGACAAGGCATCACCATTCTAGCTCTCCATATTTTTCCATCTTATCTTCTCCATCAGCAAGGACTATTTCATTAAACTACAAGGCAGTTGCATTGCTACCTATTGCAATAAATAGACTATCCCACGAATCTGGTAGAGAACATAACAAATTGATTCACTTATCTTCATCTGAAATTTTAATATCAACAGATGCAAACTGACTTACCATAGTATTAAATGTGTTCAGATGCTCTATCACTGAGTCTCCATCTTTCATCCTCAGGTTATACAACTTTTTCTGCAAGAACAATTTATTCACCAGAGACTTAGATTGCTAAAAAGTCCCTAGCTTGTCCCACAAAACCTTCGTCGTAGCTTCCCCTGATACATTCAGCAATATTGAATCTGAGACACAATCGTATTATGCTCTTTGCCTTCTGATCCATCTTCTTTCATTCTTCATTGGACACTCTCGTTGGTTTAGTACTTGGATCTACCACGTTCCACTGATCTTTATCCACCAATAGATCTTCCGTCTTGAGTTTCCACAACTCAAAACTCTGACCATTAAATTTATCGATCTCTATATTTCCATTGTTTGCCATCTTCTTTCACCACCAGAATCGTTCTCATAGATCTCCCACTGAACAAGGTCTACCGCAGGCCTGAGCAAAACCCCTCAGCAAAAAAGGCATCCCCTTGAAGCCAAAACTACTCTAATACCGAATGTAGGTTTTAACCCCTTACATAAATTACCTCCATACAAATTCTAAAACACAGAAAATAAACAATGCAAGAGCATAACGCATAAAACACATATACACAAAGATTTCCCCTGGATCCCAAAACTGGGACTACCAGCTTGATTTTTCATTATGTTCCTTTCAATGTTATAATACATATTTATACATGTCGAAGCATCCAATACCATGGACTGAAAACCATTGCATCCAATACCATGGACCAAAAACCATTATGTCTAAAAACACGTGTGAAAATCATGCACAAAACCATAGGTGGGTCTGCCCATCCTAACATAGGGTCCAAAGCCAAAATTTTCCCCATAAAGTGGGGTTATGAGTACACCTCAAACCCCTGTGACCCCCCCCCCCCCCCCCTGTGCTACATAATTGGTGCAACAAAGAGGGGCTCCTCCCCCCCTCTAACACCCCGGTTAACTATGCGGGCTAGTCATGGAAAGAATATAACACAAGCCAACAACATAGTCAAATAAGTGGCTTAAACATGAGTTCAAGTGAAGCCGGCTCAAGGCCAAAAGGTGCAAATAGTCAAAATGCAATGTCGTAGTACAACTCAACAGAAAGGAGCCTCTAGGGTATAAGGCCAGAAATTAGCGCGGAAGAAAGGAGAATGTGTCTTCAATGCATCAGTCATGGCGAGACTAAAGAGGACTCCCGAGCCTACTCAGTATAGCAGCATGGGAAACCAATGTCAGCGATGTTCTAACTAAGATGCCCATGTAAAGGATGGCTCTACCATCACATCATGATTTAAAAATTGGGGAGTGAAAATGGTTTTCTAACCAATATATGATGGGGTCGACCCTACGGCTAATGTATCGCTGAATGGAGGCTTGTATGCAATATGCAGCAGAAAATGGTTTTCCCTAACCTAAATTCCAGTGAGAGAATGATACTTGCTATGACAGGTCAGCGGTCATGGGATGGAAACAACATCTCGAAGAAGTCTCCAAAATTTCTTGTAAAAACAACCCACTCTCGACAATCCAAGCGCACAGGTTAAAAAATCCATCAGACAAATTCAATATTTGAAAAACTATTTTGCAATTTCAATGTTATATAATGACTTTTGGACTCAGTTTTTTCATTTATGTTTGGAGCAAAGAGCTGTGGAGCAAAAGGAGGAAAGCTTTCCTCTAAACAATTGCACTGTTCAAATCACCCCAAAGTCTCTAGGTAATCCTCAAATCCTACTTGTAATGTTTTATGATAGCTTTTAGAAGTTTTCTGAAAGTTTGACCGTGGGAAACCATGCCCAAAAATTCAACTCTACATACACGTGGGTTGGATGTGAGAAACCCGCATATACGATGGCCCTACAAGTGACTGTGTGTAAAGGGAACCCAGGTGTACGCGAGTTAAACTTTTAACATATGAACTAATGGTTAAAACTTCAACTTTTTGCAGGATGACAAAGGAAAATTTTAGGGGCTAATATTAGCAGGTTGGCTAATTTTCAATGCTTTTTCCAAAAAAAATATTTGCCAATTTCCATTTTTTTCTAAAATGATTCCCCCAAGTTTTAAAGTAGACCATTATTTTACCTTAAAAATCACCAAAATATTATGTTTACTAATATAAAATCATTGGAAATATAAATATTTCTACAAAAATATCACCAATTTTTTTTCAATTTGCATATTAGGGACTAGTAAGATTCGCCAAGGTTTCTAAAGTTTAAGGTAAGCTTCCATCCTTAAAATTTTCCCTGAGGATGACTATCACTTGGAGGGAAAGAGAGCATACCACTATAGATAATGAGGTAATGAATGACCAAAATGCATTGGATACTCTGAGAGGCTGTGGCTTACTTAAGTTCTTCAAAATGCCAAATACGAAAGCCGATTCATGCTTGCTAGTACTTTTGATCCACTACTGGAGCGCAAAGGATGATGCTTTCATGATAGACTAGATGTCTTTACAGATTAAGGTCGAAGATATCTATTTTATTACTGGTCTCTCCCAAAGAGGAGAGGTTGTGCATTCGATAGGCAGGACGAGAGGTACTCTTTTGGTGGAAGACTTTGTCCATATATATTGTCCTAGACATCCAGAGAAGATTGGAAGTCAAATTCCTATTAAACATGTGGAAATTTTATCCTTGAGGATTTTTCTATTTACCATTGCATGGGTAAATGGGTCAACTTCTCTGCATCAGGAGTCACAAGTATCTATGAGCCTGGCAGTGGAATGTCTTAACACAGTATTTGACTGGTGCATGCTTCATCTGACAAACATGAAGAGTCAATTGACATCCATACAGAAGGGTGAAATGAAGAACTTTGGATATGGAACCATCTTGTGTTCATTCTTCTTCAAGAAGGTACCTGGGCTACGTCGCAAAGTATCAACATCCATCAGTATCCCTAGAGATCCACGAGTGGGTAGATGGGCAGACCTGATGAAGCATCTTAGGGGTAGTGACATGCCCAGAATGACCTTTGATGATGAGATTTTCATGTGGTGGGATCAATAGATCATCGTGGTTAATGACTACTCATGTGCCAGCATGGATTTCTGAGGAGATCCAGAGTTAGTGTTACCACCAAATGTGGCATGGGGAGACATAAGTAACAATCTTTAACTTTTTGTGAATTTTTTTAGATCTTTTGGATTTTTAATTATGAAATTAACTTAGAAAAAATATTTTTGATCAGACAAAATACTAATAAAATATAATGACCATGTTCCAGATGTGGGTCCAATGAGACCTGATGGATTTCCGAGGCACAGGCGTCATGGAAGAGGGGCCGAAGAGGCAGCAACTAAGACAAAGAGAGTACTTTATGTTGTTTAGAGAAACTTGGTGAGAATAACTCACCAGGTACCTATGATGGTCGTAGATGATCTACCTGAGGAGACGTAGCACCGTGTGGTAGGACTACCATGAGACTAGGTTCGGATACTTTCGCATGTAGCCAACACTGTAGTTAACTTTTTAGCCAGTCATCCTGAGTTGGCTCGATAGATATTTCTATGTATGATTGGACATGATTATGGGCATAAGCCCAAATTTTGAGGGCATCTTGCCCCAATTTTGTATATTATTTTTTGAACACTCCATCTATATACAGATTATTTTATGATATATATACAGATTTGATTTTTTTTATGTTATTTAATTTGATGAATGATTAATGTGCCAATCTAATGCTTGATTAGCAATAGAGTCTGCTAATGAATTGTCAGATCCTGGAATGTGAACATATGTGATATAAATAAATGATCGTTGCAACACTCTCACTCTCCAAAATTGGTGATATAAATAAGGATCGTGAACCCATTAAGTATTATTTAACTGCGACCCCACTAGTTGTGAGTCTATATAAACTACCAACAAATCAATCCAATAAGATGTTGCTTCGGACAATAAATTAAGAACGATAGTATATTAGGAAATGTTGTTCGAATCAGGGCCAATACAAACTTCCTTTGACACCATCAATTGGCCAAATGGATAACAAATCACCTAAGCTGCAGAAGCAAGATTTTGAGTGTGCCAACTTACACCATCGACGAATCCGAAATATATCAAATCATCCATCAATACCTGCCAAAGCAGATAAAAAAATGTTGATATCACTAAATGCCAGACAAATATTCACAAAGATACAATATATACAAATAAGCAATTGCTTGTCCAAAGCCTAAGTAAAATACTTCTTAAGGTAGAGCCCATTTTTGGGCTCCGCCAATTTGTTCCCTTCAAAATCAATTAATTCATAAGCCCCTTTTACCAAAACACACTTGACTATAAAGGGACCATACCACATAGATTTGAACATTCCTACCCCCATGGCGTCTTTGTCTTGGTCATAGATTAAGACAAGGTCACCTTCAGAAAAAAACCGAGGATATACAGCTTTATCATATTAAGTTTTAATTGTCTTCTTATGGGCTTCGTTTATTATGCCTGCATCTCGATGCTGCGCATCAAGATGTTCCAAATGAACGAGGAGTTCTTTCAGACTATCTCCGGAAGAAGTTCTACAGCTAGCTTAAGGGATGGAAATTCACATTCGATAGGGAAAATATATTCCAACCCGTAAACTAGTTGAAAAGGATTAAAATGAGTCAAAGTCTTAATTGAGGTTTGATATGCCCAAAGCATCGGGTGCAACATGATGTGCCAATTGGATCAAGCTTTATCAATTTTCCTTTACAGGATGGTCTTAAGGGACTTATTCATGACTTCAACCGGCCCATTGGCCTGAGGATATTATGGAGATGAATGCTCCGACTGAAAGCCCAACTTGAGAGCCAATTCAGTCATCAATTGATTTTGGAAGTGATTGCCATGGTCAATGAAAATATCTCTTGGGATACCAAATCGTGAAATAACCTGGTTGAAGAGAAACAAGGTTGTTGTCTCAATATCATTTTTGAAATTAGGCATGGCCTCAGCCCACTTCATAAAGTAGCCTACGGGCACAGTGATGTACTTGTGATTCCCTGCCAGACATGGATTACAAGTAGTAAAATCAATGCCCCACTTTGTAAATGGATCGATAGTGATAACAGGAAAAAGTGGAGTTTGACGCACGCGCATTTTCTGAGTATAAACTTGACAAGGATGGAAACGTTTGACTGCTTCAATACAGTCTTTGAAAATCAAAGGCCAAAAATAGCCTGCTTGCAAAATTTTCTAGGCTATTGCAAGCCCTGATAGATGACCGCCACAAGCTCCACTGTGGCAATCATTAAGTACTGACCCAAATTCTTCCAAAGTTAAGCAACACCTAAGGATTGAGTCAACCCCTCTACAATATAATGTATCACCAATAATAAAATAGTTTTTGGCAAGGTGACATAACTTTCGACGCTTATAATTGGAGAAACCAGGTAGAAACTTCAAAGTCTGGAGATATATAATGATATCTCCATACTAGGGATCTTGTGAAGAAATGAGGAATAAATGTTCGTCGAGAAAATTTTCCTCATAAACAATAGATTCCTCACAAGGCAGCTCAAAAATCAATTCCACAAAAACTAAGAAATTCTTAGATTTAGTTGATAAGAATTCAAAATCGAACTCTTGCAAAATAACAATGCATCAATTATACTTGCCCCCAATTACTTGCCTACTTAGGACAAATTGAAAAGGATTGACAATCGCTAAGACAAATGTTTTGTGAAGAAGAATGTAATGACGAAGCCGTTGGATAGCATGGACAGCTGCCAAGGCCAATTTCTAGATGGGGGAATAGTGTAGCTCAGGTCCTACTGAGCCTCGACTCAAGTAGTAGATCACATGCTCACTGAGAGCATCATCCTCCTAAACCAGAACCATACCGATGGTTGATTCTGCTGTAGTGAGATACAAAAGGAAATCTCTGCCATAATTTGGTGGACTCAATAATGGAACAGAGGTTAATGCTTTTTTCAAAGCATCAAAAGATCATTGCACAAAATCATCCCACAAAAATGGAATTCCTTTCCTAAGCAAACACATAAATCCTTGGTAATCTTGGCATAATTTTCTATAAATCTCCTCAAGAAATTTTCCTTTCCTTAGAGTCTTTGAAGTTGATGAATGGAATATGGGGGATGAACTAAATTATTACCTCAACCTTGAAAGGATGAACTCAAATCCCTTCAGTTGATTCAATGAATCCTAACAACCTACTGGATGTGACCGCAAAAGCACACTTATTTGGATTCAACAAGGTTTTATAAAAACGACATCTCTCAAAGGCTAACCAAAGGTGGCTGGGATGATCAATTCTCTTGCGAGAACGAGCAACTAAGTCATCCAAGTATTCTTCGATAACATGTTTGATGTCGTGGAAAGAATAATACATGGCCCGCTGAAAGGTAGCTCCAACATTTTTAAGGCCAAAAGGCATCTTCTTGTATGCAAAAGGGCCCCAAGGACAAATAAAGGTGGTCTTGTGCTAATCCTCTAGACAGATAATAATTTGATTGTAACTGGAGAATCCATCCATGAACAAAACAATTTCATTACCCACACATTCATCAACAATTTTATCAATAAAAGGCGTGGGGTAATTTTATTTCAGACAAGCTTTATTTAAATCCCTAAAGTCAATACATACTCAAATCATTCCTTGCTTCTTATCTACCAGGACTGGGTTGGAAACCCGCTCAGTTAGAGAAACAAGGTACATGAAACCCACCTTAAGCAACTTTTCAAGTTTAGCTTTAATAGTTGTCGCTTTCCAAGGATTGACCATCGAAGTTTTTGACGAATAGGTTTGACGTTTTCGTATGTCTTGATCTCATGCTGGACTACAGATGGATCAATTCCAGGCATTTCCTCATAAGACCGCAAACACATCTCCAATTTCTTTAAAGAGATCAGTATAGACTTGAATTTTTTCCGGCGAACAATCATCTCTGATGAAGACATTCTCAATTACATTAGGATTACTAGAGGTGTTTATAGGTACAGTTCGTGAGATAATTGACATGTTACCTTTGGAAAAAAATTGTACTGGAGCTATAGGGTTTGAAACTGTACAAACATCACTAGTAGACAGATTGGACAAACTAGATTCAACTTCATGCAATGGAGGGAGAAAATATGAATGATGATGTAAATCTTGCCATGGTCAATCCACACCCATCATTGCTTCCAAAATCGCTTCTTCAGATGGTAACACTGTATCCAGGAAATCCAGAGCTAAGGTAGAATCGAGGTCCAAGTCGATGCCAAATTTCCATCTAACTCCTCTTGTGAAAAAGGAGTGGGATAGTTGTCTACAGAGTTAACGATAAATTGACAAGTGAGCTCCACTGCAGACATGGGAAATGCCATTCCACCTACCTACCCTCCATCTAATGTGGTGGTAGAAGAAGGTAAGGGCCAAGGGTTCGAAAAATAATGAGTTCGAAAGAACTCTTTCTGAGAAGGTCCCCTAGAGGATGAAATTGCATTAGTTCTAGTTGTAGGAGTAGGGAGGTTAAATATACCCATTAACGAAGAGTACATCCCAACTCCTAAATTCTCAATAGGTTGACGGGGATTGTCCACCAATGGAATGGTAGAATCTGAAGTTGTGTGAGAGTCACCTGGAGAATAATCTAACTGATCAACTCTAACAATCCTCCCCTCATGACAAAAACAGAGGATGTGAAATAATAATGAAACTATGGCATCCATCTCATAAATCCAATTCCTACCTAAGAGGAGCTTATAATCTAGGTTGGCATCGATAATTTCTACCTCAATATCCATTACCTTTCCCCTGACACAGATAGGAGAGGCTGGGATAATCCCATGCGTCCTATGAGAATGTTCATCAAATGCTGTCAAAAGAGTCGGTGAAGGAACAACTGAAGGTGATCCAATGGCCTTCCAACATGACATAGACATCATGCATGTGGAAGCTCCCTCATCTATAACAGTGTGAAAAATATTGGTCTTTCGGTATGTGGACTTTATCTAGAAAGCCATATGGTGAGGAAGTCTATTTTTGACATTCAACATATCAAAAGTGAGCACTAAAGAATTCTTTTGATCTATTGCACCAATTGCTGAAAGCAAAGCACTTCTCTGAGCAGGGCACGAACAGAGTACCTCCAATGCTGACATAGCATAAGGAATTTGAGCCAGATCTTCTACAATCGAGTAGTTCTAGGCTACCCTAGCATTAGGGTTAATAATCGAGCACTTTGTGGAGCCTTTCGGTATCTGAGGTATAGACTCAACAGAGGTCCTCTCAATATGAAGTTGTTTTGTGGCTTTGGGAATAGATTTAGCCTTTCATGTTTCTAATTCACCATAATTGCATGTTCACGTAGTGACGTCGATATGAGAGCTCATCCTATAAACATTTGATGAATTTTTCCCTTCCTGGTTGCCCCCGGAGGTGGTACCAACATTAGAATTTGCGCCAGCAAGTAATTGCTACCCTTGGGGAAAAGGGTTAGTCAAAACATCTTGGGAGCTAGAGGAGCCTAGCTGTGCTAATAAGCACTGAGCGTCTTGCATCTTAGGGTAGAGCTGAGTTAGATGATCTCCATTGCATAACTTGCATGGAAATTTTACCTTTTTCTTGGAATCTTTCTTACCTTCTCCGACACCATTGCTGGGTTTGTTTGCATTGCCTTTTCCTTCCTAGTTCTTCTTCTTAACTCACCACTTCCTCTTCCCATTGGATTGTTGATTTCCATTGGGGTTAGAGGTCTCGACAACATTTATAGAGGTAGGTTGGGAAGGTGTAGGTACAGACGACGCTGCCTGGTTAGAAGAAACAGTTTGTAGAAACAATTGTTGTAATTGATTCAATAGGTTCACTGCGGTAACATCAATCGATCTGACTATACCATTAGTGTAGGGACCTGGTTTTGGATTGGATAAATTGACTTTAGATCTAGGAGCATCAGGTAGAATTTTATGAAGAACCTTAGACTGAGAATATATCAGTTCCAAATGCTGGGCTCTGAAAATGGCTTGCTCTTCTGTATAAACACCGGAGAGAGACACATCCTTTGAGATCTCATGATTTAATGATTTGAGAAACCATTCAAGAAGGAACTCTGGTGGGATTTTAGCTTTGATAAGCCTTTTTTGCCTCCTCCATTCCTCGATGTGATCCGAAATGTGAGTTGTGATGTCTTGCTAGAAGTTAGCTAGAAGTGCAGTTTCGGCTTCATATCGTACATGCAACTAAAAATGGTTCTAAAATACATTAGCCAAATCATAGAAAGAAGTATAGGTTCCCCCTGGAAACTCTATATACCATTTGGCTGCATTTCTGGTTAGGGTACTCTAAAATAACCTCAACCTGATCAAATTATCTATCAGGGAGTTGGATGAGCACCATAAGTGAAATGTGGTTACATGGTCCCCCAGATCTTCACCACTCTTCCCTTCGAATTTTGGGATATCCGAGGGAAGTTTAGTTGGGACTGAAGTCCAAGCCAAATTTTACTGAATCAGATCATTTGTCAATTCAGTTATGTCTGGCAAGTTCAACATGGCCAGAAAAGGGAGTTGTGGCAGACCTTGGGCATTCCATCTAGTGCGGGCGGGGTTCCTAAAGGTCTGAAAAGAATGACCTGGATTTTGAAAAACACCAAGCTCCCCGAAGTAACTCATAGAGCCTACTGAACCAAAAGGTGCTCCTTGTGGTCTAGCAAAATTCAGAGTTTGACCAACTCCTACCGAAAATCCTCTATAACCAGTGAAATTACCCCCTAACGAAGTGTTGAAAGGAGTTGATAGCCCCTAATAAGGATTCCATGCGTTAGGAAAGGGTGAAAAATTATGAAATGAATTAACTGAAGAATATGGCACATTCACTTGTTTGCCAAAAAATTGATTCCGAGCTCCTATCCCACTAACCGCAGGGTTTGTCCTACTCTGGAATGGATTATTACCTTGACTTGTAAAAGAAAAAGGAATTGACCCTACTGTTGGATTGGAATGTGGTATATGACCACTTCCAAATGGGAAACCCTAAAAAGAAGTTGATCCACTCATCATGGATGTAGAGGCGGTCGATGGTATGTTCAAAGGAATTGAAGGAATCCCGTGAGACAGCATTCCATAAGGGATAAATCCAAAACTGGATGCAGTAGCCTAAGAACTTCCACTCGTTGACGGAATGGATGTAGACCCAAATATAGTCATGCTAGTAGAAATAGAAGGAATGGAAATAGTTCCTCCTCCTTGTACAGATATGGGAGTCTGCATGCTCGCAACAGTTTTCGTAGATGCCATGCTTCCAGCAGTGGTCATCGAAGGTATAGATGGATGTAAACCTAGGCTCGAAGGCCTATGAGTCGAGGTTTCAATGTACAATAGAACATATGGATGATCAGGAGGAAGAGGAGATTTCGGAGCCGCAATTGACTCTGAACTCTCTTCAACTTCGATATTATCTTCTAACTAAAAAAGTACTCGAGAATGAACTGGTGTGTTCCTCTCTAACTCTCTACTGGTGCCACATCTATCTTGTGAATTAGTGACCCCAAGCGGAAGATCAATATCTGATGTGCCTGCTGCCACTGGATGAAAACCACTGGCAGAATCACTCCTATGCCTTCTAGGGGAAGGCCCAGGAATTGTAGGTGATAGCCCACAAAGTCTCCTAGAACATCGAGATGGTCGATCAACCACTTTGAATTATTTAAAATATCTACTTAAAGACTCAAAAAATTATAAAGCTAGGCCGACTAGGAGCAAAGAACAATCACTAAAAAGTCCCTAAAGGTATCAACAATCAAACAACTCTTGAATATTTCTACTCTGGGTGATTAGGAATGAACACCAAAATATAAGAAAGTTAATAACAGGGCCTTCCGAAAATAGCCTGGGGTAATTACACCCTAGACCTACTAGTGAAGGTATCAGAGGCAGTTACGATGACATCCAGATAATAGCCTTTGCCAGTGGAAGCACCCAAGCTTCGCAAGGGTACCTTCCAGAAGTACTGTTGAACGTGATACAACCTCAGCCTTAGGTGCCATGGGATTCCCCTCCACAGCCACCTGTGTGATCCCTAGGATAGGCAACTATGGTCACCAACTCATATCAGAAGCTGGGCAGAATAGTCATGAGGCGAGATCTGACAAGTAAGAGAGGGGTATCTCTCGTCCTTATCTTCACTCTCCCTCGTGGTTTACTCCCAGTTACAGAGCTTTCTTGGTCTCCCTAACGCTATTGGATTTCTCTAATTAATCAAACTTCTATGTTTTGTAATTTTGAGCTGTTTTGGAGAGTTAACTCTCCTCTCACCTAATCCAAGGCCCTAATAAACCTAAACTTGTTGGTGTATTCTGATGACATCATAAAAGTTCTAGTTTATTTTAATTAATCGCTTGATTTTAATGGCTGTTCTTCAAGTCAAGGGTATAGATGGGACTGAAACCAATGATGTTTGTAGGACACAACTGAAATCAATGAAAAACTAACTACATGAATGCAATCATTTTTTCTTCAATGAAAAGAGATCTCTATACGAGTTCTACAAAACTCCTACAGAGCAAAGTCCTTTTTCTCTTGTTTTCTTGAAATACACTTCACACACCCAAAAACTTAAATAGTATGAATGCTTTAACAATGAAAACTACCCTAATGCAAGGTATAATGGAGATGCAAGATCATAAATAACACTCAAAAAGCACAAGCAAATGTTTATAACTAACAATGAGCCAACTTAAGTACTAAAGAGGACACAAATTTTGAACACAAAATTCTCTCTAAAGAAGAAGGACAAATTGTAAAAGATCAATTTACTTTCAACAACAAAAAGAAACCATAAACCAAACTTGGCAAAAGAAAAACAAAAACGAATTTTTTTTTAGATATTTTCTTTTTTAAAGAAGCAACCAAAATAACTTTTTGAAATCTCCAAAATTCTACTAAACTCGAAAGATTGAAAAAGAGAGCACAAGGAGCCTTTGCAAGTTACAAACTCGAAAATGAACACAAACTTGAGCAAAAAGACTTCAACTTGTACAAAGCGACCCAAATAGCAGCAAAGAGCTTAACAAAATGACCAATAAGTCAGGAAAGAAATACTTCCAAATTCATCAAAAAGACTTTCAAAAAGCAAGAAAATCTATGAGGCCACAAAACAAAGGAGAGAAAAGCAAGTAGATTTGAAATCTGGGCTTGACACTGAAATTGAAGAAAATCTCGTGTTCTGGAGGACTAGAACAATCAAGAACTTCAGGACGAAGTCTTGTGTAGCAAAACTCAAATTACAATCTAACTAAAGAAGTCAACCTAGGCCAAATATTTTCAATGAGGAAGAGACTTCGAAACAGTAAGATTGTAGAATAATTAAATTCTTCAGACAACAATTGACCACATAGAGACTAAAAACACCAACCATCAAATCCATCTGGGTTGAAATATTTGAAAAAGCAATGCAAAAATTTGCATACGTGACTGTGTTCAAACACAAAAGCGTGTACATGTGATTCTGACATAGCAAACTCGTGTATACGTGAGTTCACTTTACAGAAGCAAGCATGTATACGCTACTGTAAACAAAGTAAAGAGTGTATACAAAGCTTTGCAAGAAAAAATAATAAACAAAGTATCATCCAAAAGTTCAGACTTAAGGCCTAGGACTCTAGTAGACCAAATAAGATTGTAACAACAAGCAAACCAAAGACTGAGCCCTGATTGAGAATGGAAAACCCAAACCAGGAATAACAAGATTGTTATCCCCTGCAGAGTCGCCAATTCTACTTCAGTTGAAAGCACCCTAGGCCTTTCGGTTAGAATCCCAACAGAGTAGAAGAAAAATACAATAAGAAATACTCATATAGCTCAGGCAAGATGCTTATATTATCAAACTATGTAAGAGCGTCCGTACCTAGATTTCCTTCGTTCGAGTAGGTCCCACAGGTTCAGACCCTCTGCAACTCTCGATGTTCTTCAAACCTGAAAATCATTCAGTTCGAACATACATGGAAGTATAGAAGCAAAGCATATTCACCAAATTGACTTTATATCATATAAACAAATGATTGATCATACATCAAAATGACATTCATATATGAATTAAAACGTAATTTGATGCATAAATATCGTTAATTTCGGAAACAAGACAACATTTGTTTTATTTCAGTAAGTTATAAATAGCATGGAGAGAATTCACCTGAGTCTTCTCTTGGCTCCAAGCGGGACCGTCCTTAGGATTTGTCCTATCCCAGCCTTCAACAATCTTCTTCCATCACCAACACCATGATATCTCAAGAAAAAGGAAAGATATCCATAATCAAGGAAACAAGGGTTTCCTGAATCTTGGGGAAGTGCATGAGGTACAGGGGTTCATTAGACTTAGTCAGAAATAATCTCAGTATAATAACTCTATCTCTTCTCCTCCTTAAGGCCTTCCCATAGAAGTCTATTTATACCTCTCCCAATTAGTTTTTTAGTTGGGAAACAATTGGGAAATAGTTGGGCCACGGGCAATAGGAGGTAATCAACAGGTAAAATCGGTGAACTCTGCCCATAATTAAGGAAAATTAGTTTTTATAAGTGTTTTAATACATATACGCGGGTTGGGTATTGACTAACCCACGTGTACATGCTTTTAGCTCAGGGAAAAGTAGCGTACAGGGAATAAAACATTGTTTTCTTATATATCTGGACCAACTCTGGAAGGAGGGGTTGCCCTCGGCCATAAACAAAGCATCACATATACCAAGAGTGGTAAATGGTGCTATAACATATAGCCCTTTGGTTTTGCAATATCAAAGCTCTCATATCTCGTAATTTTTATTCAAGTGATGTTACGAGGTCATGATGTTCCAAGCTCATTTTGCTTGGACCTTTCCTATTTTTTCTCCATGGGACTAGGCATTGTGACTAGTGGCTTAACATTTAGGTGTTAAGGCCATAAGATCCTATCAGGGACCTTTCTCCCTATGTATTTTTTTTCACTCTTAGTTCTTTCATCTCAATGACCAAGCTCCAACACATCAGAACTCCCTCGTATCATATGGTTTGCACAATTCAATTATGGAGTTATCTGATCTTCACCCTCTAATATACTACTTAGAAATTAGGTGCTAAGCCATGCTTTGCTCCCTTGGTTCTTTTTGTCCCCACGACCAAGTTCCAACAATATCAGAGCCCATTTTATCGAAACGTGTTTCAATTTCCATTTACATAGGAGTTACGAGGTCCTCAACCTATGATATGCTGACCTCCTAGATGACGTCATGGTTTTGTTGTCTCTCTATGCGGCACCACCTAAGTGGCCACGTGTTTCACCTATATTTTCCCTATTATGCCACTAAAAATTCCAAAATAAGCTGCCATGTGTCCACCATACTGCCACATCATTATGATGTTACTTTTCACTTCCGCTCTTAAGGACAGATTGACTCCGACCATGTGTTTATTAGTAGGAGAGAGAAATAGCCTCCTTGGTCCCTAGTCCTGCACCAAATTCCTTTGTACTTTTTTCCTTTGTGATCATTGTCACTTCCAAGAAATTATGATTTGTAAGGAATTACGAGTTTCTGAGATTTTGATGGCCTCCTCCCCTATATAGCCTACTCCAAGGTTCCGATAAGACTCCTATTCTGAGGTTCCAATCTAACCTTTGCTCAGATGTTCTAATCGCCCTATGCTTCAAGGTTTTGATGTTCTCCGACCTTTGATATATCCTTCTTTGATGTTATAATCAGTCCTCTTCTCTGAGGTTTTGATATGCTTCGAGGTTCCAATGGCTTTCATTCGAAAAATTCCGAGACTCCAACCTCCAACATTCTATCCTACCAAGGTCTCTATATGTTGCCAAGTGCCCTCATATTTCCACCATTGAATATGATTCCTGCTCATCCCTTCCGATATCAGTATTCTCTGATATTTGATATCCACCTACTCTAAGGTTTTAATTTAATGTGTGGTCCATCCTCCAAAGTTCCGATTTTATGACCTATGATATTTCATGTTTTGAAATCTCTATGGTTCGAAATTCATCCTACCTTGGACATTAAGACCCTAACTTTGGTAGTCAATACCTTTTGATGCATGAGTCCATTTCTATACTTCCACATATCATTGGAAAAATATTTTAGATAACATCCTAGTGGAGGAGGTTTGTTGTAGGCTTTGATACATTCTTCTACCTAAAAAATGGTTTCAAACTCTCTGTTGTTCTTTGCACCTCAACCCTTCTTCTTATGCCTAGAACATTCTCTTCCAAACACCATAGTCATGCTTTTATGGATTTACGAATAAACCTGCTACAATGGTGATTCTCTACAAGAGAATACAACAACCATAGGTTTATCCCTGATGTTGACACATCAAGCATATCAATGCTAGCTCAACTACTATCACAACTAGGCTAGGTGACATCAAAGGCAACATATGTTACCACAAATGTCCATGCTAGTTTGGTTGAAATGAATTCCAACACTCTTTCCAACATTCAAGCAATGCCAAATTCCCAACACATATCCTTAGCATGATTTTTTGACATCAATAGTAACACACTTACAACCACTACAAAATATCCCCCTTTGGCATTGATGGAAACACATCAACGTCATCATCATTTTAATGGTATTTCCTCATGCTATTTCCACACATCTTTTGCATGAGCCACTAATCACTTTCTCTCCTTTACATGGGCCATCACAACTTCTCCTATAATTCTCCCCCCTTTTGACAGTAATGGCAAAGGGCTACAAGCTGCCTTTTTCTCGCCCAAGTAATCATTGGCTGTCAAGATCGACATCTAGCTACTAATGTGCATTATGCTCTATACATTTTTCTTCAAGGACTGGTTCCTGCTTCTACTCTAGACACTGGACATATGTGATATTCTCCCCCTGAACATATACTGCCTCTGATTTGAATGCCTCTAGTTCTTGAACACCTTATGGCTGCTGGTTGAATGCTTTCTATCCAATGCAGCTTTTGTATTAGTTAAAAGGAATATTGATACTAATTAACCTGCTCATGGTATTGTTGTTGTTGCAAATACACATAATTAAATATACATCTCAACTTTGTGTTCACTGTTTTTGTTGTGTCATCCTTTATGCTCACTTTCTTGAGCTTCTCAATCACTTCTTCCCCTGAGATCATACCTAAAAATATGGAATTCTACTTAACCAATACCAAATGTACCAAAAGAAAATGGATACAAATGGGACAATGTACCAGGAAAACTCCAGTACTTCCTCTGAGAAAGAAATAACCATTCGCACAAAAAGGTTTCTCCACCTGAACCCAAGACTTTCATTCCCTGGGAAATCTTTTTTCGTGAGGTTGAATTTTTTTTTCTTTCTACTACTATCAAAGAAACTCCCCCTGAGTTAATGCTCTCTAATCTCCTGCAAGCATTTCCTTGCTTCTGCATGGGAATTGATCCTATGGACCTGACTTTACTGTGGGCTTCCTTTCATTCCACACTTATTCCGTAACCTATCTTCTTTTCTCACAACATAAATTGTTGTTGTGTGCTCCCCCTAAAATCATGTTGGTTGCAATCCTCCTTTCTCTTTAATGTTATTATATTTGAACTAATAAAATACATTATAATAATTAGCATGGGGACTCGACCATACCTTCAACAATCAAATGCATTTTTTTTTCTTTTCCTTCTACATTCCTGAATCTAACTTATACAACCTCCCTTGAGGCCATTCTCTTCCTTTATTAAAGATAAATGGAGGATCTACTCCACCTAAGAAGATCATCCTCCTTCTTCCCGACCTTCATTATCTAAGTCCTCACAGAAGAATTGATTTCCATCTTCTTCTTTGCCCTTGTTTGGGATTTCTCTTGCCTGCACATGGATAGAGGAACCTTCTCCTTCAATTCCTCTTTCTTAACCCAAACCCACTTGATACAATTTTTCTTTGTTTGCAAGAGAATAGAAATTAGGTTATTGTTGCTCCCTTTCCTTACCTGAAGCTTGTGCTCATTACAATAGACATCTCGAAAGGGGTTTATCAAAAGAATATGAGAATCATCCTTCTTAATTTTTCTCTGATTTTTCTTGAGAGACAAGTCAACACCTTTATGATTTCTCCTTCCATTATTCAACATTCTCTTTAATCAGAGCACTGAATACATACTTTAGTTCCTTTCGTTGCATCACCTTGGATGCATGCTTCGACTTGTCATGCCTGCAGCCTACTTCATTGTGCCCAAATTTGCCACAATTGTAGCATTCAATTTGGCCTAAGAATGGGGCATAGGAGTTACCATATCTCTCCGCAATGTTATCATGACTCCTTTCACTTCCAACATGCCTTCTTCTATCCTCTCTATGTATTCTTGGGTTGTTTATACCGACATATCTTGTTTTATTGCATGAAATCTACAATATATGTCTTTATGTCCAAAATTTTTGCAAGAAACAAAACAACCATGAAAATGCTTTTGAGGACTGGAGATACATTTTCTTTGAGGGCTTTTTCCTTGAGGATGAGATGACCTATGCTAGTTCTTCATGTGCCTTTCATGCCAGTTTGCATTGCTTCCTTACACACTTTCTTGTAGCTTCGTAGATCTCTTTTGTTCCTCTACACGCTGTTGCTTATCCTTTTGTTGTTGTTATCCAACAACTACTCCTTCTTTGTTGTTGTTGGAACCTTCGACTACCTTTACTTGGATAGTTGACCCTTCAACCTTTGCCTTCTTGAACCTTGCTTCCTCTTTAAAACCCAAACCAACCTTGATGATAGGGGATTTTTGTTTAGCAAGCATCTCATCCAAGGCCTTTGTTCTCTCCTCAAGATTTTGAAATTGAGACAACTCTTTATTTGAATTTTCGAAGTGATGTTTCAATGAGACTACTTCACTTTGTAGTCTCTGATAGTAACCTCCTCTATCATTTAGCTTATTGGTTAACACACTGCTCAACCTACTAGCCTCTTCTTGTTGAGCATTTAGATCAATTATTGTTTCTGTCAACTTCTCATTCTCAAACTTATTCTCCTACAACTTCTCCTTTGGCTTGAGATTTTCCTTTGATAGGTCCTTGATCTCCTTTAGAGAAGAGTTCAAGTTATTTCTAAAATAGATCCTTTCATTCATATCCTTCTCTTCACTATCAAAGGTGCTAGCTAACTCACAATAGATATCTAAACCTATATCTGTGTCCATGGAGTTTTC
Source organism: Pinus tabuliformis (assembly GCA_031772625.1). NCBI lineage: Eukaryota > Viridiplantae > Streptophyta > Pinopsida > Pinales > Pinaceae > Pinus > Pinus tabuliformis. Next base: position 200,051,778 of record CM062820.1, on the reverse strand, counting down.
CACTGGTCAAAGGGGTATTTTATATTCATCACTTTCAGTGATACCCCTATTCTCTTTGTAACACTCTCCTACCACATATACCCAAGTAACTCGCCAACCAGGATAAATATGTCATGAGAAGTTACTATGTTATGATTCAACTCCCTATGTTTCAGTTAAGGAATTGGAACTTGTAGAACACATCACGCAAACCTTCCACATCAAACAACATAACTCCCAGGATCCATCCCAACCACTCAAGTAACCAACCCCTGAGACCAACTGAATTTTTAGTGCATCAAACCCCTAGATTCTCCCTTGATATGGAAGAGGGTGCATATAAAACGCTACATACATTTCCCCAGCAAGGGCAAGGGAGCATTTGGGGGCTTTTTTCACTAGTGTTGTGCTTGTGACTTCGGCATTTGTGCCACTTTTTCAAGCTAAAACCCTGGGTTACTGCCCAGAACTCAATGATATCTTTAGAAATGAAATTTCACAGAGGAACAAAGGAACATTTGCAAAAACATCAATAAGGAATAGAATAGACCCCTACTAGCCATGACAGGCATTTTGTTGAACATGTCACAAACATGAAAATTACATGTCTTGACAATAGAACTAAGCATAGGGGTATCATACTTATCTAAGAATCACTAAGAAGCATTGATGCCTCAACACATTAGCTGTAATTTCATCTATTAGACCATAGATACATTGACAATTCATTTACATGTAAAAACATGATGGTGGCCATACATAGCCACTCTCATAATACATGTTCATAAACAACATAATAACAAAAAAAATACCAAGGAAACAATAGCCATATAATCCACATACAAATCAATATAATACTCTTGAATTTACAAGTAGAAATAACCTCATATTAATAATGCAAAGGCCAACGAGGTTTGGGTCTTCCATGAATAACCTGACCATAGACATGGCTAAGCCAAACATCTCTTTAACTAGTCACCCCCGTGCCATATTCTAAGAATGAATGTGGGATCTCATGGAACAATCCATCAAAACCTAACCAGGGCTTCCAGAGGCCAAACCACCTCAATCCATCACACAATGATTCCACCTCACGATTAGACATCACAAACCATCACCAAATTGGTCTCTACCCAAGCCTTCTAGGGCTCTAGAGCATTTGTTCTAACCAATTCTTCCAGGGATAATAACTCAACCCACCAAGGGTATCCAGAGCATTTTCCTAGCCAAGCCTTTGAGAACTAGTAACTCAACCCAAGATGTTATAGGGATTCTAGAGCATTTCTCCAACCAAAGCTTCCAGGAACTAGTCACTCAACCAAAGCTTCCAGGAACTTGTCACTCAACCCGAGCTAAAGGGAATGTGAGAACCAACCAAAAAAGCAAAAAAATGAACCCACAACACCATGGCTATACCGAAAATGGAAAACTCGTTGTACGTGTTGATCCCAATGTCCTCTTGCCTTTTCATACTCTTCCTTTGACTTATTTCTCTAACAAACCAAGTATGCCACACTCTCCAAGAGTTATCCAAGAAAACTCTAAGTTTCCAAGAGTATGAGAGACAAAGAGTATAATGAGAGCTCCCAAAATTGAATTGATAAAAAGCACATTGATCAAGCCTACCCACTGATCCTCAGAAGCTGTTTTATCAATGAGGCCTATATGTTCTTCATTTTACTTTATTTTCCTTCATATTCCTCCAAGAATGCAACTTGTGACCTTTCAGCTCCGTTTTCTCCTAATTTCGATTATTTTCATAAATAAATGTGTCAAAAATTCTATCTTGACTTTCTAAATCATTTTTCATTGTCTCTGCTAATTTCTTTAGCCATAATAAACCAAAATGAACACCCATTAGGAAGTTTTTCCCACCATTTAGGTTGGAATACATGTCCCATGACCGTGATCTTATATATGTTTACATGGATTTTTAACGAGGGCTGTTACAGAACCCTCCCCCTTAGGGGAACACCGTCCTCGATCTTCAATGACAACTATAACCAACAAGACTATTGAAAAAGAAACATACTTCCCATGGAGCTTTATAACACAACTCATTGCATTATTTACAATGACCACTGCTAAAACATGATAATCATATCGTTTAGTAGACAATTATAACACAACTCATTACGGTATTTACAATAATAACCACATATGCACACATACACATTTGCTTCACCCGACAAATAATTATACTCTCTATGGAGCTTTGTAAATCTATCTCAATATAGTATTTGCAATAATATATACATATACACATATGCACATTTACTCAACCAACAAATAAAAGGATTGATGCCCACATCCGTAACAAGGGAATCCAAAGGCTAACACCTCCACCCTCAAAGTAATTCCAGTATTCATCTACTTCCTAGGAAGCCAAGAATCAACTATAAGGTGAAATATGCATACAATGTCCAGTGCTACAATCCAACGCCACTTGTCCTCTCAGTGCACAATTACCAGCTAATTATTTCAGGGCACACTCCCACTGTGCATCTCATTCCCTTTAGAAATGCTAATGACCAAAATAAATCCATCCTCTGTTGAGCATTATAGAAGGTATGTGATTGCCATCCATTTCATTATCTTTTCCTTAAATTCATAACTTCTTTACATTATGAAATAGGCATATGGTGAAAGATTATGATAAAGTCTAGAAGATTTATGAGCAACGTAAAATGACTAATAATTACCTTTCCCCATGCAGAAAAAGAAGGAAATGGACGATTGCCATTCCAAAGGAAAAAACAAGACAAAATTAACTATTGTCCCTTTGACAGGCAAACGCATCCAAACGAGGCAATCCAAATTGGAGCGTATAAGTGAGGAAAAGGAAGAGGAGATACCAAATCGGTGCAAGAGAACAAGAAGATAACTGAGAGATAACAATATGGTGAATCCCTTAGGATCCTTTGATCCTGAGGGATCACTGCCTTAAAGGTTATTTGTATTATTGATATTTCCGCTTGGCTGCTATAAGAAGGGATAACGTTGCTAGCCCAAAGGACGGACTATTGTTGTTTTTATGGAATTCACTATTGTAACTTAAACTTTGATCATCGACTCTCTTTAAAAGAGTAGTTACTGTAACTCTGTTTTGATGTTTAATATATAAATTATGTTGTCATTCCATCTTTGATTCTAGAGTAATCATAAGTAGTGCGTCCCTGGAGGCTAAGGGCCCGGCCCTGGTGGATCACTTGCTTCCTGTACCATTATTTTCCGATTCTAAGTCGCGTGTGGTTTGATTTCTCTTATTCACTTTGTTCGGCAATTTGCTAGTCCTTATTATTTCATGTATTGGCTCTATTATATTTCATTCATATTTGAATAGTAAGGTTATCCTCAACAGCTGGACTGTTATGCTGTTCATTCTGAATTTATATCGCATTGTCATTCCTTTACAGATTGATACTATTGTATAACATTGTTGTTCCTTCCAGATTGCTATTACTATTCATTTACAAAGTAACAGTGTTGTGTATTTACAATTCGATATTATTGTCTATTCATCTACGATTTACTTCCAAGCGTGATTGCTGTTCATTGAGATTGTTGTTCCACAGTGACTGCAATTGTTGTTTCTTCATAACCGAGATTAATAATTGTTATGCTGAAACTTAGATTACTGTTTCCTTTAATATAGATGTGTTGTGTGTAATATTTGATTTAGGTTGTTGTTGAATATTCCATACTTCATTTTAGTTTGTTGTTCCATTTCTGTTTGCTTTTCAATTCATTTCTAAGGTAAAGATTGTTGCTTAATTCCTGTAGGTTACGATTATTGCTTCATTTCTTTTTGTAGATTAAACATTTGTTGTTCCATCTTGTTAAATAGATTAGCATATGTTCCTTTCCCTGTTATTTGAATTAGCATTACTTTGGTGTGAACAGAATGATATGAAACTGTAGTGAACGTTGACTATTGTTTTCCAGTTCCCAGATTGATGATATTTTCCTTTATTGCTTCTCAATTACATTAGTTTACAAAGGGAGGAGTTATTATTACTCCACCCTTGACTGATGGAGTACTGTAGTTTCTTCATTGAATGATTTAGTTACAAGCATTTCCAGTTCCTACCATTACATTTAGAAGTTTGTTTCCAGTATTCAGTTACTTTTGCGAAAGCACTATACTACTAGCATTACTCTGACAAATGACTGCCTCAAACTGAGTACACTCTTTGAGATGAAAAAACATATCTGGATGATAATTAATATAGGGTAAATAGAGGTGAAAAGACCCTTTTTACTGCTCAACATTTTGGCGCCATTGTCGAGGAGAGTGTAGCCATTTGTTTCTTTTCATAGTAGTGTAAGTATCTGCTAGGAGAGAATTGGGTTTTAAAAATGGAAGTTAAGAACCTGCGTACAAAGCATGTAACAGCCTCGCTCCCCTGCTCGCTTTCCTACAAATTTGTTGTGTTTTGGGTAGAAATCAGCATTTGATTTTTGTGCATGACTAAGCAGAAAAAGCCTGAAAAGAATCCTAAACCACTACCTAAGCCTGATAAAGCTAAGGGGCCAGTGACCCTTGGCCGATCGACCTTTATAAACGAAATCCTCAAAAAAGCAGAATCTCAGCCTTCAGTAGGACCTAGAAAAGTTGCTTCTAGATAACCTACTAGTTCCCTTCAGGCCACAAGATCACCATTGTTGCCTTTGCTGAGGTGCACAGCCAAACTGAGGAGCAAGATTTTCAAGAAATTGAGAATTCCAGCCCAAAATCATTACAAGAAGGGAACCTTAGTAATCTCTGCTAAGGGGGAGGAGAAATAGGGGAAACTAAAGAACCAAGATCTCCTCTTGGAGTAATTCAGCCATTAAGTAGCCTAGATAAGTGAAGTGCTACAAAAATCATTCATAACGAAGTTGAAGAACCTCAAGAGCTAAAATCCCCCTAGAAATTAGGAACTCTCATCATCCCAGACAAAGGAAGTGTTGTTAAGGCCATTCCTGTTAAGACCATCCCTGCTCTGTCCAACCAACCTAGGAATACCCTCCTAGAAATCTCAGAAGGCTATTGGCACATATTTGACCAAATGGCCCAAAACCAGCCAAACACCCAAACCTTCGCACTACAATATCCCATTGTGGATACCTCATCCAATGCACCTATGATGGCAATTCCTCTCCAGCATATCCCTACATTTCATGGCCTAACATCGGAAGACCCATATGCATTTTTGTTTGAATTTGATGTGTTGTGTAGAGGATATGACTATACCACTGATCCCCAAAAGCTAAAACTATTTCCCTCTACATTAAAAGGAGTTACTTTACAATGGCTTATGGGGTTGGGTGGAGGTGTTATAAATGACTGGGAACAGATGAAAGGTGCTTTCCTAAAGAAATATCAAGATTATTGTAGATCCAGAGAGTTAAAAGATGAAATATTTCAGATGGTAGCTAGACCTAATGAAACACTAGAAGAATATGTCGAATGTTTTCAATATAATCTTCAAATATCTCCTTATGCATCATTACCCTTACCTGACAATGTATTAAAAACAACACTAATTAAAGGTATGAAAGAACAATGGATTGAAACATTGAATATTATGGAAAAAGGAGACATCTACCAAGAAAATTTTGCTAATATCATTGATTTATATTTCAGGAGCTCATGAGGAAGTACAAGGCTGAGACCAGCCCAACATGACAGGTTTACAAGGGACAACAAGATCGCTGGAGGAGTAACTCGCGCAGAAATTGGAAATTTATTAGAAAATTTCAAAACTGATATATTGGGAACTCTGACAAAATAGCTCAATATTATGCAAGCCAAATAGAAACAAGCAGAGGCACAACAAAATCTGGCAATATTCTGTCCCGAATGCAGAAAGAAACATAGCCACAAAGAGTGCCCATTGGATGCGGTTCAAGTTTGCACCATTTGTACAAAAGACCACTCTACAAAAAGCTATCCCTCACTTCTTGGTTTGAAAGAAGTATACAAAGAAGTGGAAGAAGAACCAGAACTGGTGTACCTACTTAATCAACGCCGTCAGTGGCAGCCGCGACAATCAGGTATGTTCCCCAATCCAACTTCTTCTTTCTAGCCTTCACAATATCATGCTCAACAATATAATACAATGTGGAAAAATCAACCTCCCTTCTCAAATTGGTCACAACAACCATTTCCTTCACCATCGTCATGGCCAAATCAAGCACGCCAATCTAATTGGCCAAATTTTCCCTACACCCCACCATATTGGAAAAACAATGTGTATCCAGCACAATGGTCCCCTCCCACTTTGCAGAGTCAAGCTTGGAAAACAAACTGGAAAAGACCGATGAATCAGCTGGTAGGATCTATTCCACTCCCTCAACCTACACTACCAGCACTACAACAAAATCCCTAGTCCAATTTAAAACCACAACTCCCAGCCCAACCTAACCCAAACCCAAATAACATACTGGTCCAATCTATTCAAATAATTGAAACACCAGAGCTAGGAACCGATCTAAGGGAGTGTAACGACCTTTAATTAAGGTTTGGGTGCATTATAGAGACCGAGGGAGATAAAACTGTTCAAGTTGAAAATCAGTTACCTATAGAACAACCATCACAAGAAGAAGTTGTGGCCAGAAAATAGATTCATGATCAAGCAACCACATCTTCTCCCCCATTCCCAGAACAATTGGTTATACCACGACCTATAGAACATCCTGACTTTGATATTCTGGGAGAACTTAAGAATTTGTACATAAAAATCCCACTCCTCTAAGCGATCCAAGATATCCCAATATATGCAAAGACCATCAAAGAGCTATGTATAAAAAAACCAAGGAGAATAACAAATAACCCAACAGTCCAAGTAGTTGGCACCTTATATGACCTATTATCAGGGAGAAAAGCACCCATCAAATATGAAGACCCAGGAAACCCAATAGTGACCGTACAAATCAATGGACAAACCTTTTCAAATGCCTTAGTTGATTTAGGGGCTGCAATTAACATCTTAACAACCACCACTTGTCAAAAACTAGGCATTACATCAGTAGAACCGACTTTCACTTTATTAGAGCTGGCTGACCAATCAGTGGTTAGGCTAGAAGGCACACTACATGATGTCATGGTATCTATTGATTCCTGGGAATAACCTGCCAACTTTCTAATAATAAACCCCAACAGCCGACTTGATGGACATCCATTAATTTTAGGCAGACCTTTGCTTGCAACCACTGAGGCTTACATTGGCTGCCGACAAGGCAGTATGACCATAACTAGAGGGAGTAATATCAAGAATCTAGCCCTATATCCTCCAGCCCAGCCAAGTGTAACAATAATAAAAACTAACAAACAGCCTGTATCATATCTTACTGAAAATATTAGATCCCCATTAACTATAGAAGATGCCCTCGATTTCAAATATCAAACAGAGGATGATGTTATTAACAACATTATTAACCAAGCTAAATCCAGATCCCATGTACAATGTCACATGATAGAGGCAACATTTGATAATGAATTAGAAGAAGATCCTCTCAAAGATAGTCATGATCAAACAATACCTACTACCTCTGTTTCAAATAGAAAAACTATAGAGATTGAGCTAGGAAAAACTTTAAACATCAATAGTAACCTGACTCCTGAACAAGAAAAGAAGCTGATCAAACTAATGAGAAAATACAAGGAAGCATTTGCATGGGATTATCCAGACATGAAGGGAATCGATACCCAGCTATGTACACACCACATTTATACAGAAAAGGATGCAAGACCCATTCGCCAACCCCAAAGAAGACTTAACCCTCATTTAAAAGACATTGTGAAAGCTGAACTACAAAAACTTTTAGATGTAAACTTTATTTATCCAATCTCTGATAGCAAATGGGTCTCTCCACTTGTAGTGGTGCCAAAGAAGAATGGAAAGTGGAGGATTTGTGTAGATTACAGAGAATTAAATAAAGCAACCCAGAAAGACCACTTTCCCCTTCCATTCATTGACCAGGTATTAGATACATTAGCAGGAAAGAAATTCTTTTCTTTCTTGGATGGCTTCAGTGGATATAATCAAATTCAAATTGCCCCTGAAGACCAAGACAAAACTAATTTTACCTATCCTTGGGGAATGTTTTCCTCCAGAGTTTTACCCTTTGGCCTATGCAATTCCCTTGCCACATTTCAAAGGGCTATCCTCAGCATCTTTTTAGATTTAATAAATGAAGGGCTTGAAGTATACATGGATGATTTCACACCATACGGAGATGATTTCAACCCAGCACTAGACACATTGGAAAAGGTGTTGCAACAATGTATCACTGCCAGGCTCTGCCTGAGCCATGAGAAATGTTATATGATGATGACTAAAGGACTCATCCTAGGTCATTATATCTCGGCAGCTGGAATACAAGTAGATTTGGCCAAAATTCGAATATTTTTGTTAATACCTACTCCTACAAAACAGACAGAGGTACGCAGTTTTCTTGGATTTTTTTGGTTATTACAGGAGATTTATAGAACATTTTTCTCAAATAGTTTCACCTCTATATGCACTAACAGGGAATGTTGATTTTGTTTAGACAGATAAATGTGACCGTGCTTTTGAGGATCTAAAAAAGCTTGTGTCAACAGTACCAGTACTCAGAGGTCCAAATTAGGACCTGCCATTTCAAATTTCATCAGATGCTTCAGACACAGCTATTGGAGTAGTCCTTGGGTAGGAAGAAGACAAAAAACCATATGTAATCTATTATATTAGCAAGAATTTGTCTCTTGTTGAGTTGAACTATACAGTTACTGGAAAATAATTTTTAGGTGTAATACATGCTGTAAATAAATTTAGGCATTACATCACTGGATATCCTGTTGTTTTATATACAGATCACTCTGCCATAAAATATTTAGCAAATAAACCAATTACAAATGGTAGAGTAACAATATGGTTGATTTTATTGTAGGAATTCGACATCACAATAAAAGAACGACCTAGAAAATAAAATCCTATCGCTGACTTTCTCTCACGAATGCCAAGACCAGTGGACGCAGCAGCAGTTGAAGATCAATTCCAGATGAACATTTGTTCGCGGTTACTGTCAAAACACCCTGGTATGCTGATGTTGTGAATTATTTAGTAGTAGGCAAATTACCAAAACATCTGATTCCGAATGAACGAAAGCAGATTGTCTAGCGTAGTACCCGATTTTCTTGGATTGTGGGCTACTTATTTCATATAGGAGCAGATATGCACATCAGAAGATGCGTCTGTGAAGATGAAATTTTTGACATTCTGAAAGCCTGTCATGATGGACCGTGTGGTGGACATTTCACAAATCGAGGAACTGGTCACAAAGTTCTGCAAATAGGGTATTATTGGCCCACAATCTTCAAATATGCAAAGAAATTTGTTCAAGCTTGTGATAGTTGCCAAAGAGTAAGACACCCTGGACAGTCCAATGAAATGACTCTAAACCCACAGTTAGTCATTGAACCATTTGAGCATTGGGCGCTCAATTTTTTTGGTCCGATCAACCCATCATTAAATCAGAAAACATATATTTTGGTAGCAATGGAATATGTGACTAAATGGGTTGAAGTAGAGGCACTGCCAAGAGCTACAGAGGATTCTGTCATTCATTTCCTATTCCAGATATTTGTGCAATATGGCCTCCCAAGAGATATAATCATGGATGGAGGACCACAGTTTGCTGGTAATAAAATTGCTGCAACACTAAAAAACTATCATATTCAACATAAAATTACTACTCCATACCACCCACAGGCAAATGGCCAAGTGGAAAGCATGAATAAAGTAATAGAAGCAATACTGAAAAAAACCATTGTGTCACATAGACACAATTGGGCTACGAGATTGCCGGAAGCCTTGTGGGAATACAGAACAACATGGAGAAGCACTACTGGTTATTCACCATATCAGCAAGTATTTAGAAAGGAACCCATTTTTCCAATAGAATTCGAAATACAAACCTTGAGAACAACACAAGAAGTCAGTCTAGATTTAAACGAGGCCCGGATTAATATATTACAACAGATCAATGAGCTGGATGAAATCAGGCTCTCCGCTCTTCAACTTACCGCATTAATTCAACAACAGCGAGTCAAATGGCACAACGCCCTCATCAAAGAGAAAGTCTTCCGTGAAGGAGATTGGGCACTCCTATACGATTCCAAGTTTCAGGATTTTTCGGGGAAACTTCAAACTCGGTGATTGGGACCATATGAAATCCAGAAGATACATGATAATGGCACCATTACTTTAACCACCATTGATGGATCTGGACATACCTTTAAGGCAAACGGACATCGAGTTCAATTGTACCGAAAACCACTTACTCAGGAATCCTTCTACTAGCAACTCTGAGAAGACTCCGACATGCAGATTCTAGTTGAGGAAGAGAATTCTTCCACAGCTTTGGTTCACTAAGTGATCTGATTATTTTTAAAATTTTGTACATAATTCTTTTGTTTTGTTTGTGTAAATTACTTTCTATACAGATTTCTGCATTTCTGCAACTTTAGCATTTTGTTGTTCCTTTCGAATGGAACAACATTTTCACCATTCTGTTGTTCCTTTCTGAAGGAACAACACTTCTGCATTTTGCTATTCCCTTTGGATGGAACAACATTTTCACCACATTATTGTTCCTTTTTGAAGGAATAACACTTTTTCATTCTGCTGTTCCTTTCCGAAGGAACAACATTTTCGACATTTGTTGTTCCTTTCCGAAGGAACAACATTTTTACATTTTGTTGTTCCTTTCCAAAGGAATAGCATTTCCGTCATTTTGTTGTTCCTTTCCAAAGGAACAACACTTTTACATTTTTTTGTTCCTTTCCAAAGGAATGGCATTTCTGCATTTTTGTTTTTCCTTTCTGAAGGAACAACACTTCCATCTTTCTAATGTTCCTTTCCGAAGGAACATCACTTTTATGTTTTGCTATTCCTTTCCGAAGGAAAAGCACTTCTGCATTTTTGCTATTTCTTTCAAAGGAACAACACTTTCGTTTTCTGTTGTTCCTTTCCGAAGGAACAACACTTTCATTTTTTTGTTGTTCCTTTCCGAAGGAACAACACTTTCGTTTTCTGTTGTTCCTTTTCGAAGGAACAACACTTTCATTTTTCTGATGTTCCTTTCTGAAGGAATAGCACTTTCATTTTTCTGTTGTTCCTTTGTAAAGGAACAACATTTTCACATTTTTTTGTTTTGCGCTTGTTTTCTTTGCTGTTCCGATTAAGAGACAACTGCTTTTCCTCTCAAAGAACAACGATTTTGAGCATCTTTTTCCTTTTGCTTGTAGTTTTTGTGTACAATAGTTGTTTTATTTTGAAGAACAACATTTTTGGAGTGCATTTTTTTCTCTTCTTTTGTGTGTTTTACCATTTAGATCATGGCCATTTAAGGCACAACTATACATTTATGCAAAAATACAAAAACTAGAGGATACTGAAATCAACAGATTACATAAAAATCATTATCTTTAGAAGAAACTGCTTTGGATTGATAAGAGGAAAAAGGAAAGGACACAACTATTGATCACCTTGCTGTCATTATTTTACTAATACCAATATGATTGATTTTTTTTATCATGACAGTTCTTCCCAAATCCCCATAATTCTCTTTGATCATTATTATTGAATAAGAATAAGGGCATATTTTTCTCTATTGAGATGTTCAGACTTCTTCCACCATCCCTACTCTTAAGAAGTGTTGAACCACCCTCTATATATAAATAGCAAAGGTGCTATATAAAAGAAAAAGAAGAAAAAAAAATATTTATATGATTGCTAACATGATTTGTCAAATGAAGGATAGGGGGTCTCATCAAGGGCCAGCCTACCATGATCATAAGGAAGAAAGTGAAGTGGCATTCCCACTATGGCCACCACACTAGGGATATGATCCAAGAGGCACATTAGAAAAATAAAATATCCTTGGAACAGGAGGTCTCATCACGAGCCAGCCTGCCCAGCTTTCACTCCTTTCGGGTGAATGGCATTTTGATTCATCTGGTTACCAAGCCAGCACAATGGCCTCCATTCTGACATTGCACAACACTTTCCTAAGCATACACAAAGGATTATGGTTCCAAGGGTGAAATAAACAACTCTGTCAAGGTTATGGACACCTGTAGGCAACAGAGCTCTATTGATGGTATTGAAGTCATATTTCTTATACACCAATAGCAATTATAAAACCCTTCTTCTTATATTGTGATAAATGGTTTAAAAGAGATTATGTATATAACCCTTATGAACCTTTGATACATGAAAATCATTTACAAATCAATTATGACGGTAAAAGTTGATAATGATCACATAAGACCTTTTATTCACATCAGTTGTCCTATCCTCCGATTCTCGCATCATATCACGACATTTCCTTATTTATTAGCGATTCTATTACACGCCTCGATTTCAGAAATCCCCTCATTTTTGTAAACATGGCATATCTCTATATGTTATTCCTTTATGACTTTGTACTATGGAAGTTCAGCACACTGCTCCTTCATTTGACGGTCGAGGAGAGCCTATCACATTGCAAGGGGGGTGCAGGTGATCCCCATAATTCGCTGATATATGTGTCAGCTCATCATTTAGAAGAGTTAATGACTTGGTAATAGCAATGCTTAACGGTATTTTGTTTCCCAATATGCATGGCTTGTTGTTCCGAAGCTATTTCTGTGTTTTTCTCTGCAAAAATTAGTAGTAAGTTAGAACTTTGAATAGCTTGTTGTTCCATCATCTTCTCTGTGTTTTCCTAATAGCGAGTTGAAATTTTGAATAGCATGTTGTTCCATTATCGTCCCTGTGTTTTTTTACAGTGTGCTAAGCGTGAAATAATATGGGAGGAAGATCAATTCACAGTGAACCACAGGTGTTGATGGTCTCTGACGCTGCACGAGAAATCCTAGCAAGGGAAAGATGGATAACTTATCTTAATCGTCTACAAAAATCCCATGAGGCAGTGGTAATTGAGTTTCTACAAAACCTACATGAACATTATTCCATGGTGAGAGGGAGATAGATAGTAGTCACCGACGACATAATTGCAGAAGCTTCGGGACTGTTAGCCACTGGAACTACATGGACTCTGAAAAAGGTGAGATTGCGAGATGCCATAAAATCCTTCTAGGATGAAGGGCAGAACCTGACTATAAAAGGGAAGGGACTTCTGCTGACAACCTTGGGAGAACTGTGGGCAAAATTGGTGAGAATTATCCAGAGCTACATCACTTGTGATGGCAGGAAAGACGTGGTAAGACCACGCCATCTTAAACTTTTAGCTGTGTTAAAGAAAAAGTGAGCTGTGAATTTGTCTGTGTTTTTAAATTCTTTATTACACAATATTGCCCAAAGTATGAAGAAATCTCGCCACCTAGAGTCAATAGTAAGCCACCATGGGTTAATACGACTGATAGTCAACCACAGTCTTTCCCAACAGCAAAGCAATTGGGAAGAACTAATTTTCGCAATAGATAGGGGATTGGCTTTGCCAACCGCAAAATGAAAACATGTTACCTGCACATTGAGCAGACCACCGAAATGAAGGAAATTTGTTAGACTGGCAAGGATCATGGGAATGCTGAGAAATTACCAGGAAGACAGTAGTCAACGTGTGGAGATACATGATTCAGAAGACTAACAACCCCCACAATTGGAAGGTGGGGAGAATGAAAAATAATTGGAGGAAAATGATGAAGGAGAATCGGAGGAGGAGATTGAGCAATCCCGTCAGGGAGAAGAGGAAGCGGAGAAACGCAGTGAATTTCCATTGCAAAAGCCAGTGCAAGAAGATGAATTGGCCCAAATTTTGGCCAATATGGGCAAATATACCCAACCTCACAGCCCACTCAACCCCCATACCGAAGAAGGACCGCAGGAGCACTCTGCCCATGATAAAAGTGCATTCGAGGAACTGTGTGATGAAGAAGAAGGACTGCAAGAGCACTCTTCTCATGATAAAAGTGCATCCAAGGAACTGTGTGATGAGGAGGAAGGAGCAAAGGACCACTCTGCTCATAACAAGAGCATATCTGGGGAGAAGAGTTACGAGAATGAAGAATGGGAACAATCTGTTCCTAGTCAGAATACACCAGAAGAATTCCACGATGAAGAAGGGGTAGAAGAATAGATTACCCAGGAAGTAGCAGAGCAAGCTAGGGTTTCTACCCCTGAACAACCTAATCAGCATAACACTGAAGAAGCACCGCAAGAAGAAAATAAGGAAATTGGCCAAGACGAAGGCACAACACTTGAGGTACAAAGCCCAGGCCCTAGTAAATGAATGGTTGTTCCTTCCAAGAAAACAGAGGAAATTAAAATATTGCGAAAGGAAAAGCAGAGATTGCTTAACGTAATTAAGAAAATTTGACAATCGATAAGGGTTTTGAACATAGGGATGAAATCGAAAGGAACTGTTGTGGAAAAGAATGCAACCACCCAGGAAAAACCCCTTAAGGAAAAGATCAAGAGAACTCAAGTCCAACCTGCCATTCAAAACCGAAAGGAACAACATCTGGCTGTTGCCCATGTCAAAGTACAAACAGATAACATATCAGCCTTTGATAAAAAGATCCAAGTAGATCTCCTGCCTACAACTATTATGTTGAATAAGGACCCGAGGATAGTAACTCTGTGGAAAGATTAGGCACAAGCCCAGCAAACAATAGAGAAACTTACAGAGCAGGCTGTCCCTCGAGAAAAATACAAGAAATTACAACAGCAGCTGAAGAACATTAATGCATCAAAGAGCCAGGCCTTTGAAGGATGGAAAAAGGCAAAAGAAAGAGTCAAAAAGGTAACCCATAGACTAGACATAGTCATCAAACAAATGGATACCTTATGTTCTCTATATACTGACGTTCTAGCATGTAGGGCACCTACTATAAACTATGCTTTGTTTTTAATGGAAAGATATTTACAATTGAAAATTAAAGCTGTCAAGGCAGGAGTACCTATAGAGATAAAAACCATTGATGACTTCATAAATTGTTGTAAGCATTACGGGGTGAAATTTCAGTGATTGTTATGTGAATTCTATTTGCACAATCTTGTATTAGATGGAGAAATATAATAGAACCCTAGCCCTTTTGTGGGTGATGTCCAACTGCAGGCATTCATTTCTTTTGGTGTTAATCAAATAAAGTGGCTTAATGCCTACAATGTATTTCAAAGCTAGGAGAATGGATTAGATTTATGGGTGAGGGGTGAACCTAGAGACCCACAACAATTATGGAATAAACATAGGATCCTAATGAGAACTCAGGGAGTGATTGAGGCATTGGGACCTATTCATACAGCAGTCATCCGGCAAGGGATAGAATATTTCTTTACCATCAAAGACCTTGCCATAGCAGCAGCCAAATTCCGATACCAGACTTCTAGTCGGAACATCCAAAAAAGAGAACCATTCAATTATGAGAACTTTAAGCTAGTTGCTGACCACTTGGGTATCTATGGTGACCTCATTTTGAGAGAAGGCCCATCTTGGTTAGGCTGTAGGTTCCGAAGTCCATTCATTTGGCACCCTACACCAGGATATCAAGCCTTATATGAAATGCCTGAAGGTCAGACAGGACATCTTTTTGAATTCTTCGCTAGGCATCATGGTTGTAGACCACCTCATGAGATCCCTTCTCTAGCCTATTCCCTAACTGCCTTGCATGTCAATTATAATGTTTTCATGAGGGCATGAAAAAGGGTAAGTAGGGGGGTGTGTTGAGCATTAGAGAAGGTATGTGATTGCGATCCATTTTGTTATTTTTTCCTTAAATTCATAACTTCTTTACATTATGAAATAGGGATATGGTGAAAGATTATCATAAAGTCTAGAAGATTTATGAGCAACGTAAAATTACTAATAATTACCTTTTCCCATGCAGAAAAAGAAGGAAACAGAAGATCGCCATTCCAAAGGAAAAAAAAAGACAAAATTAATTGTTGTCCCTTTGACAAGGAACTGCATCCAAATGAGGCAATCCAGATTGGAGCATATAAGCTAGGAAAAGGAAGAGGAGATACCAAATCGGCGCAAGAGAACAAGAAGATAACTAGACTGGCGAATCCCTCTGGATCCTTTGATCTTGAGGGATAACTGCCATAAAGGTTATCTATACTATTAATATTTCCGCTTGGCTGCTATAAGAAGGGACAGCGTTGCTAGCCCAAAGGATGGACTATTGTTGTTTTTATGGAATTCACTATTGTAACTTAAACTTTGATCATCAACTCTCTTTAAAAGAGCAGTTACTGTAACTCTATTTTAATATTTAATATATAAATTCTATTGCCATTCCATATTTGATTTTGGAGTAATCATAAGTAGTGCATCCCTAGAGGCTAAGGGCCTAGCCCTGGTGGATCACTTGCTTCCTGTACCATTATTTTCTGATTCTAAGTCACGTGTTGTTTGATTTCTCTTATTCGCTTTGTTCAGTAATTTGTTGTTCCTTATTATTTCATGTATTGGCTGTATTATATTTCATTCATATTTGAATAGTAAGGTTATCCTCAGCAATTGGAATGTTATGTTGTTCATTCTAAATTTATATCGCATTGTCGTTCCTTTACAGATTGATACTATTGTATAACATTGATGTTCTTTCCAGATTGCCATTACTGTTCGTTTACAGAGTAACAGTGCTGTGCATTTACAATTTGGTATTATTGTCTATTCATCTACGGTTTACTTCCAAGCGTGATTGTTGTTCATTGGGATTGTTGTTCCACAGTGACTGCAATTGTTGTTTCTTCATAACCGAGATTAATAATTGTTATGCCGAAACTCAAATCACTGTTTCCTTTAATATAGATGTGTTGTGTGTAATATTTGATTTAGTTTCTGTGCATTTAAATTTGACTTATGTTGCTATTCAATATTCCATACTTCATTTTAGTTTGTTGTTCCATTTCTGTTTGCTTTTCAATTCATTTCTGAGGTAAATATTGTTGCTTAATTCTTGTAGGTTATGATTACTGCTTCATTTATTTATGTAGATTAAAGATTTGCTATTCCATCTTGTTAAATAGATTAGCTATTGTTCCTTTCCCTCTTATTTGAATTAGCATTACTTTGGTGTGAACAGAACGATATGAAGCTATAGTGAATGTTGACTATTGTTGTCCAGTTCCCGGATTGATCATCTTTTCCTTTATTGCTTCTCAATTACATCAGTTTTCAAAGGGAGGAGTTATTATTAGTGCACCCTTGACTGATGCAGTACTGTAGTTTCTTCATTGAATGATTTATTTACAAGCATTTCCAGTTCCTACCATTACATTTAGAAGTTTGTTTCCAGTATTCAATTACTTTTGTGGAAGCAGTATACTACTAGCATTACTCTGACAAATGACCACCTCAAATTGAGTACACTCTTTGAGATGACAAATCGTACCTGGATTAGTAGTGGTTTGGAGTTTGCAACTTCTGAATATATGGAAACATGATGAAGTTTGAGTTGTTTTCTTGAATTTATGATTTGATTATATCATATTCAAGTGGCATCTGGTTGTAGCACATTTGGTTATATCGAAGTCAAATAAAATTTGTCAATGTTTATGGTTTAGAGAGATGTGTGTAGTCTTTATATTCTAGTCTTTGGTTTCCATGTATCCAACACCATATTTAAACTCTAGTTATCTATTTGTTGTGTATGCATATTTTCTTGAAATTCATATGTTCAGTTTTTTCTAGAGATACTCAAGCCAAAGAATTTAACACATATTTCATTTTCTAGTGGAAGTACAACCTACATGTAACTTCTTTGTTATTCATGTAGGACGGAGAAACTCTTCCTATTATTTATTTCTTCATGGGATCTTGTTGGCATTATGGCACAGGTCTGGAGCTATGGCACAGGTGTTGTCCTTGATGGCAACTCTCTTTGATAACAGATATCAGTTCAGGCTTTCAGAATGAAGGAAAAGACATATATGCAGGTTCATCTAGACGAAGATGTGTATACACACGGGTTAGACGTTACAAAGGCGCATATGCGTATACATGCACTTTCACGCAAGGAAAAGGGCATACATGTTGGAAAACTTACCTTTGGTCTGTGGTAGTTAGTCCTGGTACTTGAACCTATGGTTTTGGACCATGGTATCTCGTCAGAAGTGTTGATCCCAAGTATTGGGCCCGTGGTATTGTGTTATTATGGTTTTGGACCGTGGTATTGAGTAAGGCCTCAGACTATAAAAGAGGAAGGAGATCATTTCGCAAAGCATCATTTTTGGGAATCAATTGAATATCTAACATGTGCTAGATCTGAAACTTTTGTGATTGGGGTTATGGTGCAAATCTGGATCTGAATGAAGGAGGAACCTAAGCGCATAAAGAAGGATAAGAACTATTGATGGGTCATAATCTTTAAAGCTTGAATGATAGTATCTTTGTATGATTTTGATATGTTCTGTGAGGCACACACTTGATCTATAAATCTGATAATCTGGGTTATTTAGCATTTGACTATTTGAAAGAGTAAATTCTCCTTTATAGATCTGTATCCAGGTTCAGTGAAGCGAAGGCGCGTCTACAAGCAGGTTCAGTAAAGGAAAACAGCGTATACGTAGTGTTCTGGGTTCAGAATTGGTGTGTGGTTACAGTTGCTGTGTTCTGGGTACAACTGTCAGAGAAGTGTTTATTTTGATTCAGTTTTGATTGGTGAAGAGGTGATTGATTGATGCAAAATTCTTAATGTTTGATTGATGTGGATCCAGTCTAAAAATTTATGAAACATGGTCCCTGGAAGAAAGAGAAGGTTGTAGCCTTTAGTAGGCCAGCACCTACGTACTAGTATCTTGGCTAGTACAAGAGCTAAGGGGGTTGTAGCTCCCTTCCAGGAGAAGCTAGAAAATGAGAGAGGGTTGTAGCTCTCTGCAGGTTGTAGCCTGCGTACTGGTAAAGGACTGCACCAGTACATTGTAAAAGGAAGTTTCTAATTAAAGAAAGATAGAGACGAATTGCAGCAGGTGGTTTTCACCCACATTGGGTTTCCACCTTATATCTTGTGTTCTTGTGTGTGACTGTCTTCTGTTCTGTTTTACTGGTCTGGTTACTGTTTATTTCACTCAGATACACAGATTAATAATCAACATCTGAAAGATAAAGTAAATCATAAGTTTGCATTGTATACGCGGGTTTCCTTCTACATAGTTGCGTATATACGCGGGTTTTACTAATTGAAGTAGCGTATATCCTTTGATTTTTTAAAAGGAATTTTTGGCTTGATAATACTGATTCACCCCCCCCCCCCTCTCAGTATTATTTCCAACAATTGGTATCAGAGTAGGTCCTTCTGAAGAAGCTTGATTGCTTGGAGGAAGATCCATCATCATGAGCAACTACGAGAGAGAAGCGTCTATCAGGCCACCGATTTTTGATGGGACAAACTTCGTATATTGGAAGGTAAGAATTACTGCCTATTTTCAATCTCTTGGTACATAAGTCTGGGATATCATCGATACAGGGTACACTTTTCCATCGGCAACTCCTACAGATCCAGCTAAGAAGAAGAAATATGAAACAAATGCAAAGGCAGTCAATACCCTATTAGGATGTCTATCTCAATCAGAATTCGTCAAGGTTATGCAGTATAAATCCGCAAAGGAAATATGGGACAAGATTGTTCTAAGCTATGAAGGAGATGAACAGGTAAAATGAGAAAAACTTCAAACCCTCAGAATTCAGTATGAAAATCTCAGAATGCACAATGATGAAAGTGTGGCTAACTATTTCCTTC
This sequence comes from Pinus tabuliformis, assembly GCA_031772625.1. Taxonomy (NCBI): domain Eukaryota; kingdom Viridiplantae; phylum Streptophyta; class Pinopsida; order Pinales; family Pinaceae; genus Pinus; species Pinus tabuliformis. The sequence continues at coordinate 200,032,082 of CM062820.1, read as the reverse complement.
GTGTAGATGAGATTGTTAATTGTATGAAAAACTTGGGTGAAGAAATAAAAGAGGCTGTTCTGGTTGAAAAAGTTATAAGATCTTTGTTCCCTAGGTTTGAATCTAAAGTTTCTGCAATAGAATAAAAAGAGAATCTACAAAACCTTACCATGTCACAGCTGCACGGGATTCTAACTGCTTATGAAATGAGGAAAGGAGGAGACTACTATGAGTCAGGACACGTGTCAGAAGAAGAAGAAGAATCAAATTTTGTCAAGAATCTTCAACGGGGTGCTGGAAGATTCCGAGGTAAGTTACTTTTCAAATGCTTTACTTGTGGAAGAGTCAGTCATTATGCTGCCAAGTGTCTTCATAAGGATAAGATTGACAAAGGGAAGGAACCTGTTAGATGGAGCAAGAAACATAATGCAACTAAGAAAAGTTACTACACTCATGAAGACAGTGATGGCCTATCAAATAGTGACGAAGATGAACGAGGTAATGATTATAAACTTTTAATGGATTTTGAATATGATGATTACATGGATGCTATAGATGTAGATGGTTTTTATGAAGAGATTTCTAGACTCAAAACATGTCTAGAAGAAAAGGATATGATCATTGATACTCTGCAATTCCAACTTGATGAAAAAGAAAATTTTCTTGAGAAGTTAGAATGTGAAATTGTTGGCCTTAGAAAAGAAATTGAGAAAACAAAGGCTCTTAATCTTAAATTTGTTAAAGGATCTGAAACTCTGGATGAGATTATCAATGTACAACGTTCTCCACTAATCAAGACAGGTCTGGGGTATAATGGAGAAGCATCTCAAGCATCCACCTCAAAGAGTTATCTTGATGCAGCAAGGAGGAATGAGCAAAAGCCCAATGGAGATCACCAGGTAAAATAGGGACGAATTACATCAAGAATAAACAAAGACTACAAGGTAAATCAGGGGCAATCCATCTTAAGGGTGAACAAAAGATACAACCAGCCACAAGTAAAAACTTCTCAATTTGCTTCAAGAATGGATGACAATAGAAACTACAATCATTTGGCTGGTAGATTTGATAATCGCAGAAGTTTCTTCAATGGCCAATGTTTCTCTTGCCATAACTTTGGTCACAAAGCAGCTCAATGTGTTGCCTATAAGACAATCATGACTAGAGAAGCTCAAAAACAAAGAAGTATGTCTGGAATCACGAAGAGGACCTATAACAATTTTTCCACCCTTGAAAGTGAAATTGAATGTTCTATTTGTAATAACTTCGGTCATGAAGAGTCTGAATGCAGGAGCAGGTTTCGGAAGACAACTCAGAAGGAACAAACCTCAAATGTCAGAATATGGAGAATGAAGGAACCACAACCAGAAAGATGTGGGATAGCATTTTATGCAGAAGGACAGGAAAATCAATGGTACATCGACAGCGGATGTTCGAAGCATATGATAGGTGATAAAGAAAAACTTGAATCATATAGTGTTTTAGAAAAGGGAAAGAAAGTCTCTTTTGGAAATGATACCCCTGCAGTCATAAAAGGAAAAGGCATTGCTCAGTTGAAAGAAAAGGTCAAAGCTGGAAATGTTTTGTATGTTGATGGCTTGAAGCATAATCTTCTGAGTGTCAGTCAGATGTGCGATCAAGGAACTAGGGTAATATTTCGATCAAATGGATGTAGTGTTCCTGATCTTGATACAGGAAAAACAGTGATCAAAGGCAGAAGAACTCCAAATAACTTATACATATTTGAAGAAGGACAACAACAATGCTATTTGAGCAAGGATGATGAACACTGGTTATGGCACCGGAGGGTGGGGCATCTAAGCTTTTCACAAATAAGGAAAGCATGCAAATACCAGGCAGTTCGTGGTCTTCTAGATATCAAAATTCCAAACAACACCATATGAAAATCATGTCAGTTTGGTAAGCAAACCAGAACCAACTTCCCTGAGAAGAAAGGTTCAGCCAGCAGGCCTCTTGAACTAGTCCATACATATGTATGTGGTCCATTTAGGACAAGGTCACCTTGAGGAGAAGAATACTTTATATTATTCATTGACGACTTCTCCAGGATGGTTTGGTTAGGACTTATGAAACACAAGGACGAAGCATTCGAAAAATTCAAATCCTTCAAAGCCTTGGCTGAAAACGAATCAGATCAAAAAATTAAGTGCCTCAGGTCCGACAGAGGTGGGGAGTTTACCTCAAATGAATTTTTCGATTTCTGTGAAGAACATGGAATAAGAAGGGAATTCTCTACAACTAGGACTCCTCAGCAAAATGGAGTGGTGGAAAGGATGAACAAATGGTCCAACAAATGGCTCGTGCTATGCTTGATGAGTCTGGAACTCCCACAACCTTCTGGGGTGAAGCTACATTTGCTGCGGTTGTTATTCTCAACAAAACAAATGTCCGAGTGAACAACAGTCAAACTCCTCATGAGCTCTGGTATGGTGAGACTCCTTCGGTAAAGCATTTCAAAATTTTTGGAAGCAAATGCTATATTAAGAATAATAATGAACAACTTGGAAAACTTGAACCTAGAGAAGATGAAGGCATTCTCCTTGGTTATTCTCCCCACAACAAAGCATATAAGTGTTACAATAAAAGACTTGGAAGAATTGTTGACAGCATTGATGTAGTGGTTGATGAAAAAGGATACATTCTTAGGCAAGTAAATTATGAAAATATTGAAGAGGATGAAGACTACTCTCCAAATCAAACTGATAATGAAGAAGAACCTAAAGAGGCACCAGAGGAACAGATAAGGATAGAAGAGAAGACTCCATCTAGGTACGTTCAGAAGAATCATCCAGAATCTCAGATTTTGGGGCAGAAAGAGGCAGGTGTACAAACAAGAAGAACAATTGCAGAAGCCTCAAGCTATTTGGCATTGCTCTCCTCCACTGAACCTCAAAATGTAAAAGAGACATGCAAAGAAGAATGCTGGGTCAAGGCAATGGATGAAGAACTTGAGCAGATCGAAAAGAATAACACTTGGGAGTTGGTTCCTAGACCAAAAGATAAGAATGTCATAGGGACAAAATGGATTTTTAAAAACAAGTTGAATGAAAATGGGGAAGTGATTAGAAACAAGGCCAGACTTGTTTGTAAAGGGTATGCTCAACAAGAAGGTATAGACTTTGAAGAAACTTTTGCTCCCGTTGCTAGACTTGAGGCCATCCAAATGTTCCTTGCACTCTCAAGCTTTCAGAAGTTCAAAGTATTTCAAATGGACGTGAAATCAGCCTTTCTGAATGGAGACTTAGAAGAAGAAGTGTACATTGAGCAACCAGATGGCTTCATCCTTGGGAATGATCCAAATCTTGTATGCAAACTAAAAAATTCTCTCTATGGTGTTAAACAGGCTCCAAGGGCTTGGTACTATCGTTTGGACAAATATCTTCATCAACATGGTTTTTCAAAAGGATCAGCAGATAGCAATCTTTATACAAAAATTGAAAATGACAAATTTCTAATACTTGTTGTGTATGTAGATGATATTATCTTTGGCAGCAATGAAGAAGCTATGAGTCAAAGCTTTGCCTTGGTAATGCAGAAAGAATTCGAAATGTCTTTGCTTGGAGAACTGACATATTTTCTGGGATTGCAAATCCAACAAAATGAAGGCGGTATCCTTTTGTCTCAAACCAAGTATCTCAAGCAGATCTTGAAGAAATATGGCATGGAAGATGCAAAACCAGTATGTACCCCTATGGTTACAAGATGCAGACTCAGTGCAAATGATGAATCTGCAGCAGTGCATCAACCAACCTATAGATCCATGATTGGAAGTCTTCTTTATTTGACAGGTACTCGACCAGACATCATGCATGCAGTGGGAATAGTTGGAAGATTTTAGGAAAATCCTAAAGAAACCCATCTTCAGGCAGTAAAGATAATTTTCAAGTATCTTCAAGGAACTCAAAACTATGGCTTATGGTATTCTAGAGATACAGATCTCACACTTCATGCTTATACAGATGCAGATTGGGCCGGAAGTGTGGATGACAGGAAGAGCACAAGTGGTGGTGCATTCTTTATGGGTTCCAGATTAGTTTCTTGGTTCAGCAAGAAACACAGTTCGATTGCTCTATCTACAGCTGAAGCGGAATATGTGGCTGCTGCATCTTGCTGCACTCAACTCATTTGGATGATGCAAACTTTGCAGGATTTTCAAATCACTTGTACACCACCTATCTCCATCTTATGTGATAATACAAGTGCAATCAGAATTTCAAAGAACCCAATCATGCATTTAAAGACCAAGCACATACCGATCAAGTATCACTTTCTCCGGGAACAAGTGTTGGAACAAAAGGTCAAATTGGAGTGTGTTCCTTCTAAGGAACAAGTTCTTGATATTCTCACTAAACCACTGCCCAGGGAGACATTTGAATACCTTAGACAGAAGCTGGGGGTAGTTGATGCACCATCTTACTGTTAAATCTTGTCTGGTTCAGAGAAAAATGGGTGTACGCGAGTTTCCTGAGGAGGATCTGCGAACATACGCCGGTTTGGGCAGAGACAGTCACGTATATGGAGGTTTGATGGATATCAGTAGGGACAGGCTCTGGTTGAAGATATTCTGATATGGGTCTGACAGAGACCATCCGGCACAGGTTCAGGGGGAGCAGATAAACTTCTAATGATGCATTGTTGGCATTATCTTAGAAGCTTTTTGGTTCTAAGCTGTTGTTGAGTTCAGGTGGAACAAAGGCAGAGGGAGAGCAGAAGAAAATCTTGGCTGCTGATTGACAGATGTTGCTGCTATCAGTTATTGGTGAATTTCATAAGTATTTCATCTCTATGTCATGTATCTCTTTTGTGGTATCTCTTTTATGGTGTCAAGGTCATGTAACGACCTATTTTGGTTTCCCCACTTTGCCTGGGATAAACATGTAATGAACTTGGTTATCATATGTAAATTTCTGATGTATCCCCACTTGGTTGGGTGGATGATCCCCACTTGGTTGGGTGATGGATGTATGTATTGAGTCTTTTGGTGATAGGAAGGTCTTTTATGATGTATAAGTCATGGTTCTTCTTGAAGAACATCTTTTTGCAGATCTTGCCTACAGTCAGGGGGAGCATGGTCAGCACAGCAGGGCAGAGATTTCAGCATGTACTCAAGGGGAGCACAGCCCTTTGCCCTTGATGACAAAGGGGGAGAATGACTTTGAGGATCTTGGGGTTGCCATCAAGTCCAAAGGGGGAGATTGTTGGCATTATGGCACAGGTCTGGAGCTATGGCACAGGTGTTGTCCTTGATGGCAACTCTCTTTGATAACAGATCTCAGTTCAGGCTTTCAAAATGAAGGAAAAGACATATACGTAGGTTCATATAGACGAAGATGCGTCTACACACGGGTTAGACGTTACAAAGGCGCGTATGCGTATACATGCACTTTCACACAAGGAAAAGCGCGTACATGTTGGAAAACTTACCTTTGGTCCGTGGTAGTTAGTCCTTGGTACTTGAACCTATGGTTTTGGACCATGGTATCTCGTCAGAAGTGTTGATCCCAAGTATTGGGCCCGTGGTATTGTGTTATTATGGTTTTGGACCGTGGTATTGAGAAAGGCCTAAGACTATAAAAGAGGAAGGAGATCATTTGGCAAAGCATCTTTTTTGGGAATCAATTGAACAGGGAAAATTTTAAGAACCCCCCCTAAATTTATAAATATAATAAATGGGCGAATCTCCATGGTATATAGGAAAAATGGAAGGCGATTTTATCAATAATATAATATGTATATATAATTTTTTGGCGAATCTCTCACCAGGCATGGCGAATATTTTACTCAATTATAAAATCTTGCAAGATCTTGGCGAGTCTTTCACTAAATAATAAAACTTTGTAAAGTCCTAGTGAAACTTAGCATAGGCTACATGCTGGTTTAATTCCCCCATTTAAATAGGCTACATTCCAGGTGAATACTATGGGTCAATACCATGTGCCATTTTGGTGAATACCATGGGTCAATACCATGTGCCATTTTTATTTTTATTAATTCTAATATTAGGGTTAATAATGGTTTTTTGCATGGTATTAATAACAATCTAGTCCATGGTATTTGTCCCATAGTATTTTGGCCATAGGTTTCACCTAAATATAACCCATTTTTTGATTGTTCGTAAATATAAGGTGACTTATGGAGTAAATATAAAAAAATGTTTTATTTGTTTACCATACCTCTCGTTTATTTATATTTTTATTAATTTACCATACCTCTTTTACAAATATGGTATTTGGCCCATAGGATTCACTTAAATAAAACCTCTTTCTTGAGCCTTCATAAATAGAACGAGGATTATGGACTAAATACAAAAAGAGGTTTTATTTATTTACGATACGTCTAGTTTATTTATATTTTTATTTATTTACCATACCTTTTGAGTAAGTATAAAAAGACGTTTTATTTATTTACCATACCTCCACTTTACTTATATTTTTATTTGTTTACACCCTTACATGTGTATAAGGTGACTTATGGAGTAAATATAAAAAATGTTTTATTTATTTACCATACCTCTCATTTATTTATATTTTTATTAATTTACCATACCTCTTTTATAAATATGGTATTTGGCCCATAGGATTCACTTAAATAAAACCTATTCTTGAAAATGGGCGAATGGATTCACTTAAATAAAACCTATTCTTGAAAATGGGCGAATGGAAGGTTGTAAGTCCTAATTTCAAGGGCTAAATTTACCTTTTTTACCCTCTCCCTTAAAATAAGGTGGGCTATTTGAGGTGATTTGTAAAAATGTACTATGATACAAAATATTCACCCACTAAAAATTTAAAACCCCTTAATTTCGCCAAAGGGCGAACATTCGCCACTAAAATTATCCTTGCAATTGAATATCTAACATGTGTTAGATCTGAAATTTTTGTGATTGGGGTTATGGTGCAGATCAGGATCTGAATGAAGGAGGAACCTAAGCGCATAAAGAAGGATAAGATCTATTGATGGGTCATAATCTTTAAAGCTTGAATGATAGTATCTTTGTATGATTTTGATTTGTTCTGTGAGGCACACACTTGATCTATAAATCTAATAATCTGTGTTATTTAGAATTTGACTGTTTGAAAGAGTAAATTCTCCTTTATAGATCTGTATGTAGGTTCAGTGAAGTGAAGGCGTGTCTACAAGCAGGTTCAGTAAAGGAAAACAACGTATACGCAGTGTTCTGGGTTCAGAATTGGTGTGTGGTTACAGTTGCTGTGTTCTGGGTACAGCTGTCAGAGAAGTGTTTATTTTGATTCAGTTTTGATTGGTGAAGAGGTGATTGATTGATGTAGAATTCTTAATGTTTGATTGATGTGGATCCAGTCTGAAAATTTATGAAATGTGGTCCCTGGAAGAAAGAGAAGGTTGTAGCCTTCAGTAGGCCAACACCTACGTACTAGTATCTTGGCTAGTACAAGAGCTAAGGGGGTTGTAGCTCCCTTCCAGGAGAAGCTGGAAAACGAGAGAGGGTTGTAGCTCTCTGCAGGTTGTAGCCTGCGTATTAGTAAAGGACTGCACTAGTACATTGTAAAAGGAAGTTTATAATTAAAGAAAGATAGAGATGAATTGCAGCAGGTGGTTTTCACCCACATTGGGTTTCCACCTTATATCTTGTGTTCTTATGTGTGACTGTTTTCTGTTCTGTTTTACTGGTCTGGTTACTGTTTATTTCACTCAGATACACATATTTAAAATCAACATCTGAAAGATAAAGTAAATCATAAGTTTTCATTGTATACACGGGTTTCCTTCTACATAGTTGCGTATATACGCGGGTTTTACTAACTGAAGTAGCGTATATCCTCTGATTTTTTAAAAGGGAATTTTTGGCTTGATAATACTAATTCAGCCCCCCCTCTCAGTATTATTTCCAACAGGTCTAACAAATATGGAAATCAAAGGCAGACACACTAAAATTTAAAATAGCCCTGAGAAGACATGAGGAATATATCTATTCCATGTTCACCATTCACCTCTTGTGGACTGACATGTCTATGTAAGCAAGCCATTTAATGTAGATAGGGTATGGTGTAACACCCGAGTCACTCTGAAAGGTCAGATACCCCCCACTTCAAGGTTGCTTGGCCAACAAGTACCCTCATAACATGTGAGAGATATCTGCTTCATTGATGTCCTGGTCATATGATGTCATTTGCAAGCATTGATCGGAACAATTTATATAAAAGAATTCATATTGATAGGAATGTGTGAGATCAAAAATGTCAATTTCAAAGAGGTTGTCAAAACAAATATGCCAAGACTCAAAATCACAAAACTTGAACCATGGAATCAGAATTCAAGCACAAAGGATGAATCAGATTCCAGAATTTCCCTTCTTCTACCCACTAACTAGAAAATAATGCTTCCTCTCAATCATTACCACTATTTCCTCAATAGTTTCCCACAAAAAGTGAGAAATATGAGGCAGGGGCCAATTACGAGCTAGTTGATATCATTGAGAGAGGGAAAGGTTGTAGCACACATTTGTTGATTTAATTTCTTTTTAGGTAGGTTTGAACAATTGCATACCATTATGTGCACTTCTAATTTAAGACTACGTTCTAACCCGCATTTAATGCTAATTTTAAGCATCTTTCAAGGTGACATAGATGATATACACTTCTAAACCAAATCCTGGGTCCACACCAAGAACAACTTCTAGGTACTTAACACTCATGGGTAGGATCAATAACCTTTTTGGATGACACCCATGTTTATGAATGAAGCATTGCAATAAGGTAAAATGCAGCTTATGGTAAATGTACAAACTATGCATTTAATTGAGTACATGTAGTGGGATATACATTAAAGGGAGAGTTTAGGCTTCAAAAAACATGATTTGAGGAGTTAACGACCTACAAATTAAACATGTTTAAAGGATTGATGGACCCAAGGAGTAGTATTTATATCCTGTAGAGGATAATGACCCATGAGTAGTAGTAAAATTGACTGCTCATAAAGAATCACTATTGAGAAATAATCATCTATGTTCAACTTCATAGAATTTTTCTTCATGAAGACCTATGATTAGTGGACAACAAAAAATTAATGTGCTTGAAACTCTTATCCATTGGTTGAAGCCTCCATGTACTTGTTAATGTTGAATACTTGATTTAAACATCAAAATTTGAGAGCTCATCTAAAGTAATTTCTATCGCACCATAATCCTTTTCACAAGATCATTATGAGTTCATTGTGTTATGGCTTTGTTGCTTTTCTCCTTCATAATAGTCAACCTTTGTGTAACTTATGCCTATACATATAAACTGAATGATCAACATGCATATAAATAATGCTTGCATACATTTTCTATTTGTGATTATAATTACATATCTCGATCCAAATTCACTATATTATATTAATTTCATTTGTATAATTAATTTTTGACTTGGTAAAAATTTTATTAACCCATAAAATAAAGAATAAAATTTCCAACAAGATAATTAAATCCAAATATTACTCTTAGGATTTTTCATAAATTCTTACTAATATCATTACCAACATTAAAAAAATAAAAAGTGATAGCTACAAGATACTATAACAACATACCAAACATCTGTCATAGATTCAAACTAGTTGAGCATCCATGTCTACAGTAAGTGCATCCCTTCCTTGTATACACTTGTCACAAAAATACATCATCGTAGTTTTTACAATGATGCTGCAAAAGACCAACTACTAGTTCAGATGATGGAGACACATCTACCTTTAACTCAAAGCCCAAAATCTCCAAGAACTCAACAACCTAATTAATGGACATCTAGGTTACCCTTTGGAAAAATGCTCCAAAATTTGTCCTACGTCCTTTACAACCTGTCAAAGCTGCATTAGGCACTAGAAATCACAAAGATAGAAATGAGAAATACTGAATATTAAAGGAAATGATATAAATATACCAACCTTGAGACACATACATCACTCATTATAAGGTTTGTTTTCTTATTCCATTGTCCCATCAAAATATGAACACAATATCACTTCTAATGTGACATGCCAGGCAAAGAAATATTATATGTGGTGAAGAAAAAAAGTAAAACTATGGTCACAATACACCTATAATCGCTTAAAAATGCAATAATATTTGCTACTGTAAACTTGATATATTCTATCATGATAAACATATATATTCTCCATGTCTTGGAAAAATAGTTATTCAATAGGAATTAAAGAGAAACAACAAAAACTGGGAAGTAAAATGATTTTTTCCTATACTCCCTCTTAGTGAATAAAGCATGCCCCTGATGTTTGGTGACTTGTCTAAATCCATGACTGAAAATTAAGAAAATTCATGTTTATTGGACTAATAATTTGTGATCAGGAAGGAAAGCACAACACACTGCTCATGATAGTAAACCATCTTTCTCAAACGAGGGAAATAAATTATTAAAAAACATAAAGAATTCAACTAGCTATAAAGTATTGAAGCCAAAATGGTAAGCCCAACAAAATACCCTTTCATTATAAAGTTACATCTGTAGTTCTATTATTTACAATCATAGTTAAAACTCAGTATAGAGAATAAAAACCAAGTATAGAAAGTTATGAACCTAAACCACTGGACATAATTTAGAGAATTTGATTTGAAACATACCCAATGTTGTTTCTCTTCCATAGGTCTCTTCAGTGTCACGGTTCACCCAGTCTGCAAGTGAACTTCTCCTTTTCTCTGTGAGTTGGTCAAATGTTTTGTTTGTGTCACTATTATTTCAACTATCTTTTCCATCAACCATCTCATTTTGATTTTATGGGCCCACTGCTTAATGAACAAAAAATTAAAATAAAAAGTACATATAAAGAGGTCTTGAGAAAATGACTTCAAAGTGGTGGGAATCAGGTTTGATTTTGATTTCCTAAAGAATTTGTTACTATTATTTGCATTGTTTATCAAATTGAATGTGTTTTTTTGCTCTTCTCTTTACACAAGATTTTAGTTTTATACAAATACTTAGATTCTCTTCCCTTTTCATTTTCGACGGTCCTATTTTGTGGCTTTTGGTCTTAATCTCTCTACTTGATTTTTATGGTAAATTCCACATACTCGTTCAAGCTACATCTTTCTTTTAGGAAACTTGGAGTGGAATCATCAAGATATTTTCCATTCATTGTGCCATTTAAAACAAAAGAAAAAAAGTTCAGAAAAGGGAAGAAGAAAACATTCATTTGGATGTTAATGTGAAAGGAAGGTGTGTTGCATTATAGTACTAGTTTTTAGTTTTACTTGACTGGAAAATTTAAGGTCCTTCTAAAAAGATTTATTTATGATTTGTGGCATCAAGCTCATAGGTCAAATTGGGCTTGAACCTTGCACTCTCTATGTTTTTTAGTTTTAACATACTTACCTGACTTATATTTTTGTTCAATTAAAATGATCATATATGGAACTTTCAACACATAATGTAATATATGTATTAAAGTTCCAAAACATGGTACCTGAGTTTTGAGGATATCACGCTCAACCTCTAATGTTTTAGTTGCAACATGATCCTTTGAGAGAAATAGAGGCTTAGTTGCAATAACATGAATTGCAATATTTGTGTCCACCCTTTGAAGCACTTATGTTGATGCACCCCCATTTTTAGATTCCAATGTCAACATGCCCGTTATGCAACTAAGCCCTACATCCACAAACACAATGATTATTGGAGGAAAATCTTTGAACAAATAATCTATTCCAAGTTGTGTTGGTACTCCAAATTTATTTACAAATTTCTTTACAGGGTGTGCCAACAATAATTTACAAAGAGTCACAATGCATGAAAGTGAATCATAACTTAGTTTAACCATTCTTTTTTCTCTATTTTACCTTCTATAGCTATTTTTTTCATTTATTTTATTACTTTTAAGGGGATGATTGTTGATCAATGGTTGTCATTGATGTCAACCCAAGCAACACCAGGGGCTACCCCGATCTTGCATGGGTATTTTGACTTGACAACTTACTCTATTCTGAGTCAAGTATCTTCTATATGGATTCTACTCATCGATATGTTTCCGTTGATATATGGCATGCCAAGTAATTCTTCAGGATTTGAGATATATTCGTGTTTGAAGTTAGTAACCCCAGCTAATGGGCTAAAACCCTATGGGGTTGTGGCATGGCACTTATAATTGGTTGTGATCATTGAATAGTCAATAATTAATAACAAAAAAAATTCCTAAAATCCCTTCAACGTTCACTTGTTGAGGACCCTCTCAACTCAACACATTCATATAAATAATGACCCTCATATCCTCCTCTAGTAGGGATTTTGTGGCTTCAAACAGGTCATCATGGAATTTTTTCTATAACATTTTTTCTGCAAAGCTTCAGAAGCTAAAAGTAAAACCGATTTGATCTGAAATCTTGATGAACCTCATGACTGAATTTCAGATCTTGCTTCAATATTGTTTCAGAGATATTATATGAGGAAATTAGGTTTTTTGCAGGCTCCCGAATTCCATGTCAAACAGGTGATGTTGGGAAAATTATCCTAACTTTCACTCTGAGCATTGGATACAAATTTTGTAAATAGTCACTGAAAGAGGATGGACTACAATTTGTTGAGTAAAGAGGATGGACTACAGTTTGTTGAGTAGAATTTTTAGGGCCAAAGGTCACAGAAATGACATGTGGCACTTCGTACAAGTTCGCTCTACTGAACCAATCTATAATCAGGTCATTGTGGGCGATTGGGAATAACTCTTTCTTGAAGAATCCAATCTTGATCCGAGATATAGGGTTGGAAATATGACTTAGAGGGCTACCATAGAATTAAATTTCAGACACTGGAGATCTGAAATTACATAGATACAACAGATTCAAAATCGAGATCCTAGAAGGAAAGAAAAACCATGCATTCAAGGATCACTGCATTAAGGACCACACATCAACATTCAAGGGTAACTCTCCTACAAAAAGGTATGTATGATTAGTGTTTACATCTAAATTTTTAGTATCATCTTTGACATATGTTTTTGCATGACAACGTAAGTATATACAGTGTCTCAGTTATATCTCTATGTCTCTATATGTCACAATTAGCTATTCCGGATGTCCTATTCTTGATACTACACATTTGATGCTACATATTCTTGATGCTACACCAAGTTTGCTAAATCTATATGATGTTGTAAGTTCATGTTACTTGTCTTGTCATAGTTGATAGAATGGTCTCTGTTGTTGTACTTAGAACTTGGTCCATCACAAGTCTAGGGTCTGTCATCAGTTTTTATTGTATATATCTTTAGGTCAGTTTTGGATATAATATTGCATAGATTCTAGGCCTATATCAAGAATGGGAGTATTTGTCTACTGTTGCAACAAGTCAACAACAAAAGTGACAAGCACACTTCAGGTATGCATTGTAATTTTAATTTGTCTTTATTCATTATTATGCACTTACATGTGTTTTGCAGGAAAAGGTAAGTTGAAGGGTATTTTGTGTTGTTTTGGGATTGGTTTCACTGGAAAAAAAATTCATGTAGGTAGAAGAAGATTCAAGTACAAATTCAAGAAAGAATTCAAGAGAAGAAGTATCAAATCAAAGGAAGCATTGCAACAGGACATCCTCTGAAGACATGAAAACCATCTGTATATTGTGAAGAAGTGTCAACACCAAAAGTCATCATTGTAAAGCTGTAAAAGAGTCATTTGTAAAAGCATCATCATTGGAAGATTCATTATTGTAAAAGAGTCAATCTGCCTAGAGTCAAAAAGGTATTATTGGGAGGTATAGGAGTCTCTGTTGGGATGATGTCATGGTTGGGTTGCAGGTCATAGTGTGATTGGTTGTTTGGTCAAAATCATTGTAAATCATATTGTATCGTGGATCATTGTTCCTGGTATGGGAATCGACACTCATGTCTCATTTAAGTCATTATAAGGTGGGAGTTAGGTGCTAGGTAGCTATATGAAGTCACCTACAGGTTGAAGTCAGTGAACACTTCAGGGTGGTAGGTTGGTCTAGGATGTTGGGGCATCCATTCAGCTGACTACTGAAGAATCTAGGACATTGGGGCATCCCTCCAGTGGGAGCTGGAGAAGATTTCCTTTCTAGAATTCTGGGAAGTTGTTGTTTCATTCAATTGGGGATAAAGATTAAAGAATTTATTAGAAAATCGTTCGGTGGTTTTTGACCCAGAGGGGGTTTTCCACCTAAAATTATTGTGTCTACAGTGTTTTTTTATTTATTGTTATAACTGCATAAACATTAATAATAATTGAAGATTAACTAATGCTCTGAAAGGATTTAAAAGTGCTAATTGCTAAGGAATACTGGTTCACCACCCCTCTCAGTATTTCCAACAATTGTTATCAGAGATTGGTTCTTTCAATAGAAGTCTAATAATTAGAAGCAAACCGTGGAGTATACTAAGAATAGAGTTCCTTTGTTCAATGGAAATAACTATGCACTTTTGAGTGGAAGAATGCAGGTTCATTTGCTGGCGCAAGGATACGAAGTATGGGAAATCGTTGACAAAGGCTTCACACTGACCCAGGATGAACAAGGTAAGAAAAATATGGTATAAGATGCAAAGGCTAAAGATCTTATTATCAGTGGGCTTATCAAATCTATTTATCTTAAGGTATTGAGTTGCAAAACTACTAAAGAGGTATGGGGCAAGCTTGAAAATATATATGCAGGTGACTCAAAGGTGAAAGAAGCAAAGCTTCAAATTTTCAGTGCAAAATTTGTGCAAATAAAAATAAGGGAAGATGAAGATATTGTTGCATACTTTCAGTGTGTTGATGAAACAATAAATACATTAGAAGGTTTGGGAGAACCCGTTGAAATGAAAATTGTTGTCAGAAAGATCCTCAGAACCTTGCCAGCAAGATTTAACCCTAAGGTATATGTCTTGGAAGATAGATCGAATCTGACAAATCTCAGCATAGATGAATTGCATGGAATTATTATGGCATATGAAATGAGGATTGAAGAAGAGGATGGCACATCTCACTTAGAAAGGGTTGAAGAAAGGGTTGAAGAAAAGTTTCTTCTCCAAAGAAGATAGCTCCCCATCCGAAGAAGAGAGTGATAACGAAAAAAAAATCAATGTAAGAGTATTGTTTATGGCCAAGAAAAATAAGCAAGAGGAACCTAATGAAGAAGTAGACGAAGAAGAAGAAATGACTGAGGTTGAATTTCAAAATGAAGTAATCATGGTTATCAAAGAGATTAAGGCCGAGAAGAAGCACGTCAACACTCTTGGAAATGAATTAAAGACAAAAAGGGAACATGTCCTAAATCTTAAAATCAAGGTTGAAGAATACAAATGAATCAAAGAATCTCTCAGGAAGGAATTAAAGAAAATCAACAAGGAAATAGAAGCATTGGAAGTTGAAATGGTTTCTTTACGAATGGAACTAAAAAATAGAAAAACTCTTCAAAACTATGTCAACAGCTCAAAGACATTGTATGAACTCATCAGCAACCAGTGATCATTCAGTGACAAGACTGGTCTTGTTTACAAAGAAAAATTTGAAAAGGAGTCAAGTCCTTCTATGACAACTAAAGAAGATGGATATGTAAAATCTACCAAGCAGGTAGATCTCCTAGCTAGATCAAGAGATCAATATTTGCAGGAGGAACCTTAGAAGAAAATTCCTTAAAGAAGATTTCTTACTCGGTATCAACCTATCTCTTATGGTCATTGTTATTAATGTGGAATGTTTGGACATATGGCTAGGGATTGTGAAGTTTTTGACAAGTACAATCATTATCTGCAAAACCCTAGAAGCAAGTTAGCAGGATCATGAGACAAGTTCCACGATGATTTTGTCAGAAGAGAATACGTGCTAGATGGGCCAAACATTGAATGTTTCAAATGCCATAACTATGGCCATAGAGCTCGTAACTATAGATATCAGATGGAATCACCTATGGAAAACATTGAATGCTTCAAGTGTCATAACTATGGGCACATGGCTCGAGATTGTAGGAATAAGAAGTTCTGGAAAAGGAAATAGGTACAGGAAGACAAATTAGATAACAAAGTTTCAACAGTTATGCTTTCAGGATTTGTAAAATCAAAAGGTCATGAGGAATTAGTAGTTGCTTCAGATAATGACCCAAGTCAAGATGACCTGTTAGATGACTCCCTATTTTGAACAATCTAGCTTGTTGACTCCTTAATGTTTGTAGAGGAGGAATCTATGCAGCAGTATATCGCACAAGTCTACGATTGACAGGAAGGTAGTTTGAACAAGATGGAAGTTTCATTACAGGTTAAGGGGAGAAAAACAATTGAAGGATTACAAGTTGCTAGGAACAAGGCAAGATTAGTCTGCAAATGATATGCACATGTTGAAGGAATCAATTTTGAAGAAACATTTGCTCCTGTTTCCAGAATGGAAACTATCAAGATGTTTCTCTCTTATGCTTGCTCAAGAAAAATCAAGGTCTACCAAATGGATGTTAAGTCGGCTTTTCTAAATGGTGATTTGGAGGAATAAGTTTACATTGAGAAACCCGAAGGTTTTCTACTCTCTAACAAAGAAGACTACGTCTGTCGATTAAAGAAGGCTCTATTTGGTCTCAAGCAATCTCCTAGGGCTTCGTATGCTCATCTTGACAGATATATAAATCAACAGGGATTCAATAAAGGAAGTGTTGACAACAATCTTTATGTGAAAGTGGATCAAGATAACCTAAAAACTATTGAAGTATATGTGGATGATATAATATTTGGAAGCAATGATGAGAGATTAAGTAAGTAATTTGCCACAAAAATGCATAGTGAGTTTGAATTTCTATGCTTGGAAAACTAACATACTTTTTAGTGCTTCAAATTTCTCAACAGGATAAAGGAATATTCATATATCAAACCAAGCACATCAAAGAAATGCTCAAAAAATTCCAGATGGAAGATTGCAAGCCAGTCCTTACCCCCATGGTAACAGGTTGCAAGTTAAGCTTAGAAGACTCATGAAAGGATGTGGACCAAAGGTTGTATAGATCCATGATTGGTAGTCTCCTATATGTAACAACCTTTTGTCCAGATGTGATGCAGGCAGTTGAACAAGCAGCACGATTCCAAGAAACACCAAAAGAATCTCATATCATTTTCGTCAAAAGAATTCTTCAATATCTTAAGGGCACAATGGAATATGGTCTCTGGTATCACAAAGGAAATGATTTGGTCATCCAAACTTATACAAATATAGATTGGGCAGGAAGTGTTGATCATTGTAAGAGTACGAGTGGAGCAGCGTTCTACCTAGGTGGTTGCCTTGTCTCATGGTTAAGTAAAAAGTAGTCTCCAATCTTGTTATCCACAATGGAAGTAGAATACATTGCGACAACAACTTGTTGTACTCAAGTTCTCTAGATGAAGCAAACCTTGCAAGATCTTCAAGTTAAGTTTGATGAGCCTATTCCCATCTTCTGTGATAGCACCAGTGCCATCAATATCTCCAAAAATATTGTGATGCATTCCAAAACAAAGCACATTATGATCAAATATTACTTCATTAGAGAGTAGGTCACTGAAAATAATATCAAGCTTGAATATGTTGGCACAAGGAAACAAATTTCTGACATATTTACCAAACAATTACCTCGTGAAGCATTTGAGTATCTTCACCAAAATATTTGGATTCTCCCAAGTTTTCATTAGACTCTTTCTCTTATCTAGTCGAGTAGAAAGGGGGAGTGGAAGTGTGTACAGGTCCGCAGGATGGCTATTTGTCAGGGGGAGTTACCCTTTTCCATTGATGACAAAGGGGGAGAGAAGGTAGTAGAAAGAGGTTTCATGATCGCAAGGGGAGTACTTGTGTTGCCAGCAATGCCAAAGGGGGAGATTGTTGATTAGTGGTTGTCACTAATGTCAACCCAAGCAACACCAGGGGCTACCTCGATCTTGCATGAGAATTTTGACTTAACAAATTACTCTATTCTGAGTCAAGGATCTTCTATATCAATTCTACTCTCAATATGTTTCCGTTGATATATGGCACATCACATAATTCTTCATGGTTTGAGAGATATTCGTGTTTGAAGTTAGTAACCCCATTTAGTGGGCTAAAACCCTATGGGGTTGTGGCATGGAACTCATAATTAGTTGTGGTCATTGAATAGTCAATAATTAATAATATTTTTTTCCCTAAAATCCCTCCAATGTTCACTTGTTGAGGACCCTCTCAACTCAAGACATTCATATAAATAGTGACCCTCGTATCCTCCTTTAGTAGGGATTTTGTGGCTTCAAACAAGTCATCGTGGAATTTGTGCTATAACATTTTTTCTGCGAAGCTTCAGAAGCTGAAAATAAAAAAAAATTGAGCCGAAATCTTGATGAACCTTGTGGCTGAATTTTGGATCTTGGTTCGCTATATTTTCAGAGATATGATCTGAGGAAGTCAGGGTCTTTGTAGGCTCCTAAATTCCATGTCAAACATGCGACATTGGGAAAATCGTCATAACTTGCTCTCTAAGGATTGGATTTAAATTTCATAACTAGTCACAGAAATAAGACAGACTATAGCTTTTTGAGTAGAATTTTTAGGGCAGAAGGTCACAATAGTGACATGTGGCACTTCGTTCAAGTTCGCTCTACTGATATAGTCTATAATCAGGTCATGTGGGTGACTGGGAATAACTCTTCCTTGAAGAATCCAATATTGATCAGACCTATGGTGTTGGAAAGAGGACTCAGAGGGATACCACAGGAAGAAATTTCAAACCTGGGAGATCTTAAATTACATAGATACAACAGATTCAATATCAAGCTCCTAGAAGGCAAGAAAAAGCATGCATTGAAGGATCACTGTGGTAAGGACCACACACCAACAGTTAAGGGTAAGCTTCCTACAAGAAGGCATGTATGATTAGCGTTTACATTTGAATTTTGAGTATCATCTCTTACGGATGTTTGTGCAGGACAACATAAGTATTTACATTGTCTTGGTTATATATCTATGTCTCTATATGTCACAATTATTTATTTCGGATGTCCTATTTTTGATACTACACATTTGATGCTACATATTCTTTATGCTACACCAAGTATGCTAAATCTATATGATGTTTTAAGTTCATGTTACTTGTCTTGTCATAGTTTATAGAATGGTCTCTATTGTTGTACTTAGAACTTGGTCCATCACAAGTCTAGGGTCTGTCATCAATTTTTATTGTATATATCTTTAGGTCAGTTTTGGATATAGTCTTGCACAGAGTCCAGGCATATATCAAGAGTGGGAGTATTTGTTTATTGTTGCAACAAGTCAACAACAAAATTGACGAGCACACTTCAGGTACGCATTATAATTATAATTTTTATTTATTCATTATTATGCTCTTACATGTGATTTGTAGGCAGAGGTAAGTTAAAGGGTATTTTGTGTCATTTTGGGATTGGTTTCGCTGGGCAAATTTTGCATGCAGGTAGAAGAAGACTCAAGTACGATTTCAAGCAAGAATTCAAGAGTAGAAGTATCAAATCAAAGGAATCATTGCAATGGTACATCCTTTGAAGACATCACAACCATCCGTATATTGTGAAGAAGTGTCAAGGCCAAGGGTCATCATTGTAAAGTTGTAAAAGAGTCATTTGTAAAAGTGTCATCATTGGAAGAGTCATTATTGTAAAAGAGTCAATGTTCCTAGAGTTGAAAAGGAATTATTGGGAGGTATAGGAGTCTTTGTTGGGATGATGTCATGGTCGGGTTGCAGGTCATATTGTGATTGGTTGTTCGGTCAAAATAACTGTAAATCATATTTTATTGTGGATCGTTGTCCCTAGTGTGAGAATTGACACTCTTGTCTCATTTCAGTCATTATAAGGTGGGAGGGAGGTGTTATTTAGGTGTATGAAGTTGCCTACAGGTTGGAGCTTGTGAACACTTCAGGGTGGTAGGTTGGTCTAGGATGTTGGGGCATCCATTCAGTTGACTACTGAATAAACAAGGACATTGGGGTGTCCATCCAGTGGGAGTTGGAGAATAATGTTTTTCTATAATTCTAGGAAGTTGTTGCTTTCATTTCAGTTGGGGTTGAAGGTTAAAGAATTTATTAGAAAAGCATTCGGTGGTTTTTGACCCGCATAGGGTTTTCCACTTAAAATTATTTTGTCTATTGTTTTATTTTATTTACTGTTATTACTGCATAAACATTAATAATAATTGAAGATTAACTAATGCTCTGAAAATATTTAAAAGTGCTAATTGATCAGGAACACTGATTCACCCCCCTTCTCAGTGTTTCCAACAATGATGATGTGCATACTCACATGAAGACCAAAACTGCGTACACATTATATATTTCTCTAATACTTATAGAAATTCAAACATGTGCGATTCTGGAGGGAACTAGGTGTAATGATAAAAATTCAAATGTTTGAAAAGTGGATTAGGATGTCAGATAATGCTTAGTGATGTAGATGGATATAAAAGGAAACATGTATGACTGAATGGCCTTGTTTCTCTATCGGCCTTAAGCTTTTATATTGATATTGCATAGGATAAACAACTTATGTATAAGCTCTCTTCAAAATACATGATCAAACCACTCTTATTCAAATAGCTATAATTCACTGTATCACTAGTAGAAAGTGAAGTGCAACAAAATTTAAGATGACAATCCAATCCCTAATTCTGAGCACTAATATATGAAACATTCCAATCATACATGTGATAGTTGTGACAATAAATTCATCTTGAAAATAGAAATCAACCATTTTCATTTTAACAACTATCAAAAATCAAAAACATATGAGGCATATGAAATCCCATTTCTTCAATGTGTCAATATTCCCTCATCCATCATAATAGAAGGCATCCGATAATGTATGATTAGAAATAGTACAAACTTGGTTGGGGAGAAGTGTGAAGATATGAGTAGACAACTCCATTTGCAGAGGACAAGGAAAAACCTCATCGAAGCTTCACATTCTCTCCCATGATAACAACCACTTCCATACTTGCATCTTGAATAGTTATCCCCCTTGTTAGTTTAGGATGGTCTAAGATAATTTTTATTTCCTAAAATATCATGTAGCCATATTACAAAAGACAACAAAATCTACATTTACACTCCTTAGTTATCCAATATTAACATCCCAAGCCTTTTTCCCTTTTGTTTGAATTTCTTTTGATTAACTTGGTAGTAAGCATGCCCTTTCCCAGTGTAGTAATTTTACGATGCGATGTAGCCAGCTCACAACCCATAAAAGAACCCCTTGTCTAACAAGCCATAGTGAGGGGGATCTTAGCCAAATATGCCCACGGCCTGCACCTAGTCCCATGATCCATCTGCATAGAGGCCCACTTATATAGGAAAGATAGATAATTTTGCATGGGTGAAACAACCCATAAGGGGCAAAATATGCTCCTGAGGGTATAAAACCTTGGCAGGGATTATGAAATATCCTCACTTTACCATGAAACAAATAACCCATGACAACATCATAAATTTTTTGACTTGAGTGTTAAACTAGTTTCTCAATATGCTTGTTGTCCACTGAGATGACTCTAGGATAGTTAGTCATGCCAGAGCATCTAAAATCTTTTGTTCATTTCAAATTTTATCGATGACCAATGATATGAATTATTTAAAACATGTGCTTAAGCCTTAACAATTACTAAACTAGATGAAAGGGCTTCTATTTGTCTAACTATAGTTAATTGATTTAAAGTGAATGAATAACAGAATATGTGATGGTATAACTTGCTAAATATTCAAAAAGAATATTTCATTGGTTATAAGCAAAGAACACAAGCAAACAATGTTTCCTGTAGAACAAAATATATTCAAACAAATGCAGGTTTGTGTCACAATTAATTGACATAGGGGAGTTTATTATAACAAAGAGTCTTATAAGCTAGTGCCTAATTATTGTTGATAACTTCACAGGGGATTTAAGACTGACTGATACTCAGTATGATCTTACCTAGTTCTTTGCATAAAGAATTGAATATATGAAGCAATACATAATGAAATAAGCACATATGAAAACTTACAAGAAGACAGAACTATAGTAGGCAAATTCAGAATCCTTTAATTAGCTTCGCAAATCTCCATCTCAGTTACAATTCTTTTCTTCAATGTTCATACAAGGGTTCAACCCATAATAACTCGAGTGAGGAGTTATTTATACAAAACTAAATATCTGCTAGAGATATTTCTTACAAAATCTTACAAAAATAGTACAAAATAATAGGAAATTGAAAACTGCTAAGTGGTGGCACTATTCTTTAGGAATCTGTTGATGACTGGTCCCCAAAAAGTGCTACCCAACTATCTGTCAATTGAAGATGAAATTTACTCAATTACTTCGCAAAAGTGATCCCATATTTGTTCACTTGGTATGGTGAGATTTACCATCTTCCTGTAAACTTCATCTACTTCTAGGTATTTCTCAAAAGTGTGCTTATTTATAAAAAGATGTTTTATTTCATGCTTAATGGTCAAATCAAAATCTAAAGCTTCAAATGCTTGCTTCCCTGTAATGTGCCCTTTTATACCTGCAAAACATGATCTATCACTTGCTATGCTGTAAAGTTTCTGGTAGTAATCTTCCAAATTGATAAGCTTATCATTTGGAGCCACTAATCCTGGCAATTGTCTATGATTAAGTAAATTAAACTTAAAGTGAAACCTTTGAACAAAGGTCCTTTATGCTTGACATTTAGTTTCTAGTTGTGTCATAAAGTTATTCTTTTGGAGAACCTTCTAGATGTCCAAATGGTTTCTCTTTTGCCTAAAATCTGTATTTTCTCCAACTTTGTCCTTCTCTTGGAATTAAGAACTCTAATCATATCAGTAGCCTCACTTGGTTTATCTTTAAGAAACTATTTCACTTCATCAATGGCTACTTGACATTTGTTGATGAGTTCCTCCTACTCAAAAACAGTCTGAATGGATGGCCATATTTCACTTATGGCTTAACTAATGTTTTCTCGAATGCTTTCCTTGGCTTGGACCAAGGTTTGTGCCACCAATGACTCACTCTGCAATTCTTTGATCCTTTTATTCAACTTGTGTGTTTTCTGCATTTCCTCAACATACAAAAGTTGTCATTTTTTATTTTTTGTTCTTCCAAAGTATGGAAATTCTTATGGAGCCTTTCATTCTCTTGCTTTTGATGAATGAGTTCCTATGAAAGTTTGTTCAAATCCTCTGTTTTTGATGTAGATTCCCCTGTGGCTGATGAAGATGTAATAGGAATAGCTGCGATGGGGGCTATAGATAATTGAGTAAATTGCTCTTTTTCTTTAAGAAACTTCTCAATCTGTTCCTCCATTGTTTTCATCTGTACATTTTGCTCAATTATCATTTTGAGCATTTATTCCTTATGATGTTGAGTGTCTTTTATTTCCTTAGTCTGGGGTCCTCTGTAGAAGGCAGTTTCAACTGTTTTCTCAATGCTGTAATATTTGTGTTCTTCCTTATGGTTATATCTTCTTTTGCTTTTACATTAGTAGGGTCATATCCTATTTTAATGACTAAGTCCTCTAATGACTTAACCCTATTATCCTTAGCCAGAGATGATATTTTCTCAATTTTCAATTGAGACTGCACATTTGATAGAGCATTTTTAAGCTTAGACAATGCCATAGCAGTGTTGGTCATGGTTGAGAACATCATCTCACCAGACTACCTATGCATGTCGATTTGGTCAATTGGATGAATCTGATTGGCATCAAACAAGAATATATTTTTCTTATAATCAGAAGAACCTTTGGGAAAAGGCACTTAAGCCTACAGAAAGGCCATCTACATTCTTCCCTTATCGTTGTCAAATGCTGTCAGTAACCTATGTTGTGAAGTGGAAGTCAGATTCCAGAACTGTGCATAGAAATTAGCTTTTAAAGTTTCATTCTTTTTCTTTATCTCAAGAAAGCTAGTGAAAACATTTGACTCCTCTGTTTCACTTGGTCTGGCAGACTGAGTAATTTCTAGCAAATTTTGTGAAGTAGAAGAGGAAGAAGGAGTAGTAATTACAGGCTCCTCATTGCCTATGGATACTTGTGAATCATCCAGATTGATGAAAATAGGCTCCTTTTGACCTAGAGTTGTAGTAGTAGTAGTAGCCTTTGATTCAATCCTTAGTTTCTTTTGGTAGTGGATGAACTCTTTTTCTTCCATTGTTGATGATGATGATCCTTCCCTAGGTCTTTTGTCTAACTTAGTTTGAGAAACTGGAGACTGATGAGTAGAAGGAGGAAAGACTTGTTTCTCTACTTCTTGAAGAGTATTCTCTTCCCACAGTTCCTGATTTCTAAATTTCTCAATTTTAGGCCTAGGTGTGTAATTATAAGGAGTAATATTAAGCTCCACCCTTATATCTGAAATAATCTTGAATGGATCGTAGGACAAAGTGAAGCTGGGTTGAAAACCCATATGTTTGAGTATGGCATCTGCCTCTGAGCCAACTAATCTAGTGTTTCAAATGAATGACCCAACATGTGCTTTAATCTTAAAATTTGATTTTCTCTTTCCTGACATGAAATGTAGCTCATCCATATTCATCATTTGCATGATATATTCCAAAGAGAAAATTATCATTGGAACATACTTTGGCAACTTATATGGAGGCAACCCACACCCATATAATTTGATCTCTGTGTAGTTTTGGTAGAGATACCAATCTCCAGTTCTGACTTGATCACTAAGGTGCAAGATCCTCTTGATTTCGGGACTGACTCTTGGTTCACTTTAACTGCTGAAAAGTTGTTCTATTGGGTGAATGAAACAGTCTATGAAATATGAAAAATTGAACTCAGTTGAGTTATTTCTGATCAACGAGGTCCAATGAATAACTGATTGATCTTCTTGCTGCTCATCCTGCTTGTGCAAAATAATGGGCAATTTGTCTCCCTGCTGAAAAATAAACATGTGAAATAAGATAGAAGAGTATTTGAATAACCCTTCAGTTGCGATATTCATAAGCTACTCATGCATAAACATCAGCCAAAAATTGTCTATAGTTATACATGAAGGTAGGCTTGTTTTCTTTTGAATAGATAGACAAATAACCTAAGATAGCCTCATCTACCCATTAATATGATGGGTAGCCTAATAGGCAGGAAATGAGGGAAATAATTTTCTTGGCTCTCTCTGGAAACATCGATGCCGAGTAAGGAGGATTTTTCTTGGGAAGATCAACATCTTCAAGGAGAAAAATCTCAAAGATCTGAGCTCTTTGAGGGAATGTAAGTTTATGATATAGGTCAATCATAACTGTAGGGGAGAAAAATCTAAGGGAATCACTCTCAAGTATAAAAAGAATTTTGTTTATGGCTTCAACAATGATGGTTATCAAAATGTCACCATTCTAAGCCACTACTATTCTTTGCAAGGGATTATACTTGGATTGACACCAAATAACCAAATCAGGGAAATAATGAGCTTAGGGAAACATGTATAGAGGAAGGTTTGATTCCTAGAGGTTTATTTCATCCTTTGGATCAAGGTATGATTGTTTGAGACAATTGTGCAATTCGAGCATGTCAAATTCACACTCAGTATCTATGATTTTGAAGTATTGGTCAGCTAATGGGATATGGTCCAGGTCAAGAGGATCAGATGTTTGTGGGTTTTCCCGTGCTAAAGAAGAACCAACGAAATATTTTTCCTTCTTCTTAGTATCCATAATATTAGACAAAAATGTAAATATGATAGAAAACTACAGAGATAGCTGAGGAATGATTCAAGTGACAGACTTGGCTCAATAGAAAATTTGCGGGAAACTCAATAATCTAGAAGCAATGGAACAGTAAGAAAATAAACTTTAATGGGGAAAATGAGTATTTATAGGGAAATTTAAGCTACCATTACTGCAGAAGCCATTAATAATGAGCTAATCCAAAAATTAGTAACCTAATAGGAAAGGATTGTAGCAAGCATAAGCATTTACAGTGCAATGGGAAAGCATTTATTCAACAATGGATAAGGCATTTATTCGACAACGGATAGCGGGAACGGTTAACGGGAATGACTATGAAAATAGGTGGAGGAAACATGGCACAGAAGGATTGGACGAAGGTGACGTGGAAGGATTGGACGTTGAGGTGGTATCAGAAGATGTGAGATTGAGAATAATGGATTTCGGTGGGTGGGTAGTGGTCATAAGTTTAGAGCGGGGGGTGTGAAGCACTTCCCCTCCATTGATCTGGGCAGGAAGGGCAGCAAGCATTGATTTCTATTTAATAATTAACACTTGCTGACAAACATCTTTGTCATGTATGAGCCTGATTTAAAAAGAATTTACATATAACCCTTTACAATAACTAATCACCACTTAAGCGGGGTAATTAAAAATAATAATAATTAATACAATCACAGGCGCATTTAGACTAGATGCCCTTAATAATCTAATCAACTATTCTGAACCTACTCTCTATGACTTTAGGACAATTTTTAAACATATTTGGGCCTTTTATCTGTCCTAATCTAACCTCATTTTTAATCTTCAACCAAGATTAAACTATTTGGTTGAATTTATTCTCTAGTCTAGAACAAAAATTTAAATGATCTGGTCAATATGAAATAGTTTGATTCAGATCAGAAGAAATGGTTGTGGCATAAAAAACAAACTCCACGAAGACCTTTGTTATTACAAAATGGAATGTATTCATGAAGTGCCACTTTAACAAGAATACTTATTTATTTATTTTTTACTTTATTTTGATGGGGTTCTATTTCATCTTTTTATTTTTCTATATTTTTCATATTTTCATTTTTCATTTATTTTCTTCATACTCTCTTTTATAAAATAACAACTAACTTATCAAAAATAAAGCATGTTACAACATCAGCTCCAACTGGGGAATGCTTCCTCCTACAAGATGTAGAGAACTTGCAGATCCATGTGCCTTCTCCTTGGGCTAATGGGGTCTTCCATTGAAACAATTACACACTGCATGTAAAATAAAACTCTTTGGTATAATACAATGGTGAATGAATGGAAACCTCTCAATACTGAATATAGTGCTTCAAGTACTTCCCATTGATAGGCAATGGGGAATACTCTCCCAACCAAAGAGTGTCAAGCTTGCAATGTTTGCCTTTGTCTTCTCTCTTAGCATCCCATCTCAGTACCAAATCACATTACCTGAAATCTCTTTCCTTGGATTTCCTATCAAACAAGCTTTTCATCTTACTCTGATATTCCTTAATCTTGTAGTGTACTGCATATCTATCCTCATTAAATTCTACGATCTGATTTATTCTTTGAGAGAATTGATTAGCCTCTTCATTTGATTCTTGTAAAAACTTTAAAACAGGAAAAGCTAAATGTGTGGGAAATATTGCTTCTTTTCCATAAACAAGATGAAAGGGGATTTACCTATTGATCTTTTGTGTGAAATTCTATTGGCCCAAAGTGCATAAACAAGATGACTATCCCAACTCCTTTTATGATCCTCCAATGTTTTCATTATTACTTTAACTAAAATTTTATTTGAGAACTCTGTAAGTCCATTCCCTTGTGGATAATATGGTGTAGAGTGATGCAACAAGATTTGATATTTCCGACAGAATTCAATCATTTTAGTACTTCTGAATGCTTGTGCATTTTCTATCACTATTTGCTGAGGGCATCCAAATCTAGACAATATATATTCTTCCATGAACTTGATCACAACAATATCAGTTTCATTTCTGACTGGAATGGATTCTACCCACATGGTAAAGTAGTATGTAGCAATCAATATCCATTTTTGTTGACTGCTTGATGGAGCATGAATTTCACCAATGAAATCCAATCCCCTTTGAAGGAATGGTGCTTGGATTAAGACTAGAACCAATGGAAGAGTTGTTAATATTTTCTTTCTAGCAAACGTTTGACACTGTGTACAACTCCTAACCTTTGCTCTCACCTGTGCAAAAGGAGTAAGCCAATAAAACCCTTCCCTTAAGATCTTGTATGCTGTGGCCCTCCAGGCATAGTGGTCTCCACAAATTCCTGCATGAAATTCATTAATGATCCCTTTTGTTTCATTCTCTATCAGGAAAAGTATAAGGATATTAAGAGGATCTTTCCAGTACAAATTTTCATTCACAATACAGTACTTAACAACTTTCGATTTCAGTCTTTTACACTGATTTCTGCTAAATTCAGATGGACATTCAAATTCTCTAATAAAATTCACAATGTCAAAGTACCAATCTGATAACAATTTTTTTCATAAATGTAAATCAAAATTTTCTAATCTAATCCAGAAGGTTCTTGTGCATTCTCCTGTGTGGGGATTTCAAAAGGTTCTTGTGGATTCTCCTATGTGGGGATCTCAAAAGGTTCTTGTGGATTCTCCTGTGTAGGAGTTGCAAAAGGTTCTTGTGGATTCTCCTATGTAGGGGTTGCAGAAGGTTCTTGTGTATTCTTCTCAACTGGGATGTCAAAAACATAATTTATTCCTAATATCTTGCAATTGGATTCAGGAAGGAGCTTGGCCACGTCTTGACCTTTTATCAGTTTGGTAGTCTTGAAGATGAGACCATACTCTAAATTTTAGTTATCCATCTCCCTCTCCTTCCATCAGTGTCAAGATGAGTAAGAACAGCTTTGACAACACTATTAGGTACATAGGAAATGATAGAAGAGTGGAGGAGGTATACTCTAAAGGCTTTCAGAGATTGAACTAAAGAGTAAGCTTGTTTTTCAATGATGTCATACTTTAGCTCAGCATCTGTCATGACCTTGCCAAAAATGACAATGGGTTGGTCATCTCCATATTTTTTCCTTTGCAAAAGAACAACAGCTAGTGTGGTTTCAAAAGTAAAATAAAAGACACTAAAAGGTTGGGAGTAATCTGGACTAGCTAAGATGGGAGCTTCTGCAATGGCCTTCTTAATCTGATCAAATGCATACCTAGCAGGAAAAGTCCATTTGATTTCATGATTCTTTTTCAACATATCAGTGATGTCCTTAACTATTTCTACATAGTTATGGCTAAATCTTCTTAAAAATTTAATTTTGTCATGGAAAGCTTGAACTTCCTTCCTGTTCCTTGGTAATATGAGTTCCTGAATTGCTGAGACTCTTTTTTGATCAATGACTACTCCTCCTTTGGAAATGATGTGGCCAAGAAATTTTCCTTCTTGAAGTGCAAACAAAGATTTCTTGGGATTAAGAAAAATCCCAAATTTTCTGCACCTGTCAAAAACCTTTCTCAAATGCTTCAAATGCTTTTCATTAGAATTGGAAAAAATAGTTAAATAATCTAAATAAATAAATAAAAATTGTTGATATTACCTACAAATGCAAGGTCCATAGCACATTGAAATGTGGCTTCGGCATTATTTAACTCAAAAGGCATCAGATTATACATGAATGTGCCCCATGGAGTTGTAAATGCATTTTTTTTCTCTATCTTCTCGATTAAACATAATTTGATTATATCCAGAGAAACCATCTAACGTGGAAATTCTCTGGGCCTCAGAAACTTTCTGAAGTAATTGATCCATCTTAGGTAATGGATAATTGTCCTTCAGGGAAAATTTATTCAAATTCCTAAAATCGACACATAATATAATTTCACTGTTCTTTTTCCTTGCCAGAACTAGATTGGCTACCCAATATGAATATCTTAATGGAAGTATTATTTTAGCATCTAGTAACTTCTTTAGTTATTTTTCAATTACAAGAAGAAGTATAGGATTAATTCTTCTCAATTTTGTTTTGAAAGGTTTTGCCTCTAGTTTTAATGGAATTTTGTGTTCAATAAGAGATGTATCATAGGTTTTTAATTCACTATAAGACCAGACAAAAACGTCTTTGTAGGATTTTAGGAGGGATAAATATTTGTCTTTAGCTTCCATTGACATGGATGCATAAATTTTAATGTTTCTGATCCCTTTAGAACTTCCAATGTTATAAATTTCAATATTTTCATCAGGCGAATCAAAAAGTGGATTTTTGGGGACATCGTTATGATCAAAGAGCTTCTCAAGAGGGATTAACCCTTTTGGAACAAAATTGTTAGAGAGTTGAATAATGTTATGATTAACAATTGTAGAATCAAATTGTGGTGTTTGATCTTCGTTGTCAATTTCATGACTATCAAGTGGTTCTTCCTCAACTTGCATGTTTGAGAATCCATCTATGACATGCAAAAAGGATTTTAGTTTCCCATCATCATCAAAAATTTACCAGTACTTAAGATTGTTAGAAATTGATGGTATATACTTGACTTGAATTTGGTACTGGACAAGCATCTTATCAGGGATTTTAAACGAACTTGCAGAAACAACCAAGGAATATGCATGCATGTTTTGATTGCTAGGAATAATAGTAATATTGAATGATGAAAAGAAATTTTCAATTGAATCCCAAACTTCATTCCTGTAAGATCTCAATCTTGGGTGCTTAGTTTGACACTAATTACTAACTTGTCTGACAATAAGTTCAGAATCACTGTATACACTTAAGTTCTGCACTTTAAGATTTCTTGCTAACTCCAATCCTAGCAGAAAAGCTTCATACTCTACTACATTATTGGTTACATTTAATTCAAGTTTGTATGATTGGATAATTTTTTCTTTATCCAGATAAATTAATACAATTTGAGCTCCTGCTCCATCCTTTGAGCAAAAACCATCAAACTACATTTTCCAAATATCAACTTCAATGTTTTTAGGTTGATCAACAATATCTTCAATGGTTAGTTGAGTATTTTGTGAATTATTTACAAATAGTTCAAAACACCCAAAGTCTTAGTCAACAACATAAATAGGATGATTCCTAGCCTGATCATCTCTACAAACAGTGTTCATAAATCTAACGTCCCTATATAGCCTGAGATGCTCACCCCCGTAAACTCGAATAGTGGCATAAGGCATATCCATTTGTAGGCTCCCTCCTAGTTTAGCACAACAAGATCTTGATAGTAGCATGCCAAATTTTGGGAAAATGTTAGTGACTACTATGTCTAAAACCACACTTTTGACAGGGATCTGAGCTAAGGTTACCACCAAATCTTTAATGATTCCAAGATAACGAACTTTGTTGAAGTCAAAAGTATAAAGGTCATGGTAAGTTCTAGTGACTTCTAACTGCAACTAGTCCATGATCACTTTAGGCATTAGATTATGGGAAGCCCCAGAATCTAGCATACAATTATATAGCAAGAAATCATGATTTTTCAGAGTCACATAAAATGGTGGTATATTCTCGTATATCATGTCAAAATTAGGACCAAAAACTACTGAGGGTTTTTCATCCTATAGGCTTATCACATCCCCTTCAGCATCCACACTGGATGACTGAATCGATTTTGAAACTTGGTTCTTATAACCTGGATTTTTTGACAGTTTAGCTAGGGGAATTGGTATTTTAACCCTTTCTAGTTCTCTTTCAACATTAAAGGTTGTCAAAATCGTTTTATCAATTTGACTTGTTTCACCTATTTGATTTAAGGGTTGAATGATAGTTGTCTTGGTTTCAATAGATTTTGCCTAAGGTTCATTTTGAATGGGACCCTTTGGGGGTCTAATAGGCCATGCCCTAGGTCTAAGATCGTATCTTCTATTTAATTCACCAATTAGGAATTCAGAGAAGGCCTGGTATTTAGAAATTTGATTGTCTTCTTGATTTTGGGAAGACTGATTTGAAGGGTGAGGAACAATAGCATTATGTACAAATGTAGAATCAAAATTATTTATATCTTCGGAAATTAGAGGACCAATATCATCTGGTTGTTGGTCATCAATCATCAGAGGAGGTTGGATCTATTGATCAGTGTTAGGCCTCTATAAAATTTGAGTTTGAGGGGCTCTTCTAAACTGATTTTGTGGTCTAACAACAGTTTGTTGTATGGTTCTAGGTTGAGTTTCAATCTTAGAAATCCTATTAGATAAGTTTCTAAGTAATGATGTTATCTCATCTATTTTTTTATCATCATTTTTAGACTTTGAGGAAGATCCTTCCTCCTTAGCCTTCAATTTTATTTCAGCGTTTTCAGCTTTGGCTTTGAGTTTAGATGAAGATGATCTATTAGCCTCAAATTCTATAGTGTTAGTTTGCATATCTTGAAGGGTAGGAGATATCCTTTCCCTCAACATGACTACAAAGTCATTATCAAAGGCTTTGGAAAACCTAACCTTTGCTGCTGCAACATGAGGTTTACAATCAAGGGGCATTTTGTGGTAGAGTTTATTGAATCATTTAATGAAATATTCCCTAGGTTCCCCATGGTTCCTTTTAAGCTCTTCAAAATCAGTAAGGAAGTAAACTGCATCCTTTTTGACACCCCACTGATTTTTGAATATATTGGTGGAATCATTCTAGGACTATATTGAATCAACCCTCAGTTCCCTAAACCATATCCTAACATTTCCCTCTAAATAATGAACAAATAAATGCAATATACACCCTCATGCTCTATATTCATATTATCTACAAAATCTAGGAATGCAGCTAGATGATCTTCTGCAGTTAGGCCAGTTGCACCATTAAACTTGGGCAGGTGTTTCAAATACCCATCAGGAAAATTGTTTAACTGGTTGGTGTTAGTGTCAGTCTTTGAAGCCTTCCACCAGTGATCAAATATGCTCTTATAAAGTAGTATTAGGGTGTCAAGGTCAAATTTTTTCATTTCAGTGAGTCTTCAAATAAAATTTGGTCACTAGGTATTAGGTCTAGGATTTGTTTTCACTCCTTTCAAATTTTTTTAAGTGTTGATCCATGTCACCATTTAGCTGAGTGTACCATCATTCAAAGATTTTTCATCATCGTTTCATATTCCAATGAGTCATTTTACACCTTGTTTGTGCTTCCATTGTGCTCAAGTAGGGCTCATTCCCCTCTCCTAGGGTTTTTGTTTTTGAGCAAGAAAAAATGAATTTGGAAAAAGTGAAAGAGGTTTTTTTCCATAATAGGCCAAGGAAGAGAAACGCTCTCCACTTTTTACACAGGTGTCATGGTTTTAGAGAAATGTCAAAAATACAGTTTCCTCAGGAGGATTGCTGCACCTCTGGAGTGACCTTGGTAAAATCAAGATTTATCCTAGCCTGGTTGGCCAAATGACTTGCTTGATGAGTAAAAGGATAAGTAGAGCCAATCCTCTTTCCAATGAGCTATCATGAGCTCAATTTGAAGTTGAGGAAGACCTTCAAATGTTGACTACAACATCACTTTTAATTTAGGCAACTTCATTCTACACATTTTGACCAGGCTTGGGCGATTTGACTTCTGACAGGGCAAATGAACTCCAAATTGAAACATTCAAGATCGTTTGGAAAGTAGACTCAATAATATTTCCAACGCGCTATCAGACGCCCAATTTGGACCCTAGGAAGGCCTCCAAAAGCGGTCTGCAAAAAGGCACTGCGCACCTATCAGCTCGCGCTGCGCATTCAAAGTGTGATGCGCACCTGTTGAGTTCCAGCAGTGTATTTTTACACTGGCGTTGCACATTAAAAGGGCACTGCATACCTGTCAAACTCTTCCAAATCACTCTAATTTGCCTCAATTCTCCAAATTTTCCTCTTGACAAGTAAGTAACACGATTATTCTTGTTGAAAAGGGGTTTTTTGCATTACTCTATGGTAATTGTGTTTATCAAAAAGAAAACCCTAGTATCTATGAATTTCTTCTCAAAACCCTAGTTAATCACTAAATCACCTCTCACAAGTTATAAAACACCTATTGTTGCTCTCCTATTCCATTTTTTACTTAGTTTCCTAAGTTCCCTCCCCTATCCTTAATTCACTAGAGCTCATTTCCCAAAACCCTACCCTCCATATAAAACCCTAGCCCTATACACTATTCCCAAACCCTAATTCCCAAATCCTACATTTTCACCACACCTACTTCCCTATCAAACCCTTATCCCACATTCTAAACCCTACTCACTTCCCTCATTCCCCTCATTCCCTAAAACCCCAAAACTTCCACTCCTTCGAGCACTCACACCCCCATACACCTCACTCATCTTATCTTTTCAAAATCTCTTCATACTCATCTTGTCCCCACCTCATTCCTTTATTCCTCATCCAGCTACTACATCACTAAAACCTATGGAGAGGGACACAGATTATGAGACGGAGGAAGAAACCCTTAGTGACAGTTCCATGGAGAGATTTGAGAAGAAAAAAAGGAGAAAAACAAATTAGAAATCCTAGCTGAAACTTCATTAGCTCAGAAAAGCACTTAATGAGGTTGCCTCTTGCCAAATTTGAAGAAACTTTGAGAATTTTCGATCATTTTGCATTTTTGGAAATTTTTACATAGGGAATTCCAATCAGTGGCATTGCGCTTTTCATGGGTACACTATTTTGAGAAATGGCTTACATATTTGGATTCAGCATGAAAAAATAAGTAAACCCAGAAAGTTTAAGAAAATTTGGTGAAGATCTTGGCCACCAAAAGGTCAAAAAATACCCAAAAAATGCCCTCTCTACCACTTTTTTGACCCACAGGAAGTAGTCTTGGGATAATCAATTTTTGGAGAGGCAAATGACCTCCAAATCAGGAAATTCAAATTGTTCCAGAAACTAGACAAGCAGGGCTTTCCAACAAGCCATCATGGGCCTGATTTGGATGAGTGTATTACCTTCAAAGTGACCTCTGAAGTGGCGCTACACATTAAATTTTTGGCGCTACGCATTAAATGATTTTGCCAGTTTTGCTAGAAAAGCTAAATTTCGCCTAGTTTTCTCTACAGTTGACTTTTTCTTTCTCTGTTGGTGAAATTATCATGGTAAATGATGTAAATTGATGTAATGATGGATGTAAAACACTTGATATTGTAGATACATCAAGTCAAAGGTGGTTGTGTGCTGAATGAATTGGTTTCCTTGGTTTTAGAGGCAAGTTGTTCCACTGCCTACTTTTGTGTT
The DNA here is from genome assembly GCA_031772625.1 of Pinus tabuliformis. Taxonomy (NCBI): domain Eukaryota; kingdom Viridiplantae; phylum Streptophyta; class Pinopsida; order Pinales; family Pinaceae; genus Pinus; species Pinus tabuliformis. The sequence goes on along the minus strand of CM062820.1, from coordinate 199,997,325 downwards.
CCTAGTTTAGATGTTGTTGAAACAGTTCCTTAACTCATGGATTCGACCCCTGATGGATATATCAGGTGGTTTTGGTGTCTATATGATGTACTCTTTCAGTAATTTGCAAGGGTTGGACTCTTTTGGATGTGGTGCACTCATTGTATACTTGTATAAGTAGATTGGCAAGGAATAAAACTAGGTTTTACAGCGATTTTTTTGGGATTCTTGTGATATTGAATTTATGTATTGTTTCTTCTTTGTAATGAGTTTTTCTGATGTTTTATATGTATCCACATATCTCTCTCTCTTCTAAACTAAATGAATCAAGGTGAATAGACAAAATGCACTAATTTACAGTGCTTTGTCTTGGGAATGCATTTGGTTTTTTGTGTTTTCAATAGTTTGAAGAGGATTCATGTTCCTCATGCCCTCCTCAACCCCTCAGCAGTCAAAAATCTACCATCTCAACCAATTACTAGTACATAAATCCTTTGTCTACCTCGCCCCACAAAACATGTCTGCAAATCTGACTTGATTTCCTGGACCTAAGCTGCCTGCTCCATTTGATCCAGCAACCAACCATCAAAATCAAACTAAAAACCCTAGAGCTACTATACCTAGCCTAAAATCTATATTCAATTCGGTCATATCAAATTATAATTGTAGTCATCCTAACTAGGATTGACAAGGAGAGAGCCCTCTCCCGACCTAGTAGGGCTAGCTACTAGGTTAAGCGTGGTTTGTAGTTACCCTAGAATTGCCTCCTTTCAGCCTAAGGTCGATCTAGGCCCTAACAGTTGGGAAGATGTAGGGCATCATATCTAGCTTGAACTATAGGTCAAAATGCCATATCTAAAGATGAGGAAGAAGATGATTCAGTAGAAGAGGTAGGAGATGATGTAGTGGAAGATGATGAAGCAGGTGGTGAAGTAGTGGGTGAAGATGGAGGTGTAAAAGTGTGAGGAGGAGAATCGGAAAGTGGAGGAGATCTAAAAATTTTCAAAGTTATTTTTATTACTAACTTTTGAACCTCTGTTTCAACATGCTCTTTACTTTCAGACAGTGGTTTTGAATATACAGAGAAGGTTTCTTCAAGTTGGAATGAAGTGGATGGGAATGTATAATGGGTGGGGGAGATAAAATCAGTTGGTTTTAGCTCTGGTAAATGTACATCTAGTTCTTCCTCTGATTGGGGAGAATATGAAAATATTTCAGGAAGTTTGTAAGATTCCAAAGATTGGACTAAGAGAGATAACTGCATATCAACTCCTTTAGATAAAAGTTCTAAAACCCTAGGTGTTAGATTAGTCAAATCTAATTGGGAAGGAACAAAGCTAAAGGGATCAAAATATGGAATATCTTCAGGTTGTAATGGTACAGAAGAAGAAGCAAAAGCTTCAAGTCTCCTTCTAAACAAGGCCTCTCTCACCAATCTCTCAGGACCAGATAAAGGAGATATAATTTGAGAGTCAGAGTGAGATTTGGTATGTTTTGAAGGAGCCAGCTTGGTCAAGTGGAGTCGCCAAGTTAAGGATTTTAACATACAGTTTCTTCATTCACCTTAAAGAAAAAGTTGTAATCGTTGTCCCAAGGAAAATAGTTCAATTTTCGTTCGCTGACAATGGTGCCAATCTGGTGTTGTCCTTTGAGATGACTCTATGTCAGTTAGTCATGCCAGAGCATCTAAAATATTTTGTTGGTTTTAAATTTTATGGATGACCAATGATATGAATTATTAAAACAAGAGCTTAACCCTTAACAATTACTAAACTAGACGAAAGGGTTGATATTTGTCTAGCTATAGTTAACTGATTCAATGTGAATGAATAACATAATATGTGATGTTATAACTTGCTAAATATTCAAACAGAATATTTGATTGGTTAGAAGCAAAGAATACAGGCAAACAAAATTTCCTGTAGAAAAAAATATATTCAAACAAATGTAGGTTTGTATGACAATTAATTGATATAGGGGAGTTTATAATAACAAATAGTCTTATAAGCTAGTCCCTAATTATTGTTGATAACTTCACAAGGGATTTAAGATTGACCGATACTCAGTATGATCTTACCTAGTTCTCTGCATAAAGAATTGAATATATGAAGCAATACATAATGAAATAAGCACATATGAAAACTTACAAGAAGAAAGAACTATGGTAGGCAAATTCAGAATCCTTTCAATAGCTTTGCAAATCTCCATCTCAGTTACAATTTTTTTCTTCAATGTTCATACAAGGGTTCAACCCATAATAACTCGAATGAGGAGTTATTTATACAAAACTAAATATCTGCTAGACATATTTCTTACAAAATCTTAGAAAAATAGTACAAAATAATAGGAAATGGAAAACTACTAAGTGGTGGCACTATTCTTTAGGAATATGTTGATGACTAGTCCCCAAAAAGTGCTACCTAGTTGTCTGTTGGTTGAAGATGAAAGTTACTCAATTACTTCGCAGAAGTGATCCCATATTTGTTCACTTGGTATGGTGATGTTTACCAACTTCCTATAAACTTCATCTACTTCTATGTATTTCTCAAAAGTGGGCTTATTTATAAAAAGATGTTTTATTTCATGCTTAATGGTCAAATCAAAATCTAAATCTTGCAATGCTTGCTTCCCTGTAATGTGCCCTTTTATGCCTACAAAACTTGATCTATCAGTTTCTATGCTGTAAAGTTTCTGGCATTAATCTTCCAAACTGATAAGCCTATCATTTGGAGCCATTAATCTCGGCAATCCTATCTTATTAATTAAATTAAACTTAAAGTGAAACCTTTGAACAAAGTTCCTTAATGCTTGACATTTAGTTTCTAGTTGTGTCATAAAGTTCTTCTTTTGGAGAACCTTCTTGATCTCCAAAATGGTTTCTAATCTGTATTTTCTCCAACTCTATCCTTCTCTTGGAATTAAGAACTCCGATCATATTAGTAGCCTCACTTGCTTTATCTTTAAACAATTGTTTCACTTCATCAATGCTAATTGACATTTGTTGATGAGTTCCTCCTACTCAAAAAAAATCTGAATGGATGGCCATATTTCAGTTATGGCTTGACTAATGTCTGCCCAAATTCTTTTCTTGGCTTGGGCCAAGGTCTTTGCCATCAGTGACTGAATTTGCAATTCTTCGATCCTTCTGTTCAACCTGTGTGTTTTTTGCATTTCCTCAACATACAAATTGTCATTTTTTATTTTCTGTGCTTCCAAAGTCTAGAATTTCTTATGGAGCCTTTCATTCTCTTGCTTTTGATGAATGAGTTGTTGTGAAAATTTGTTCAAATCCTCTATTGTCGATGTAGATTCCCTTGTGGCTGATGAAGATGTGATAGGAACAATTATAATGGGGGCTATAGATAATTGAGTAAATTGCTCTTTTTCTTTAAGCAACTTCTCAATCTGTTCCTCCATGGTTTTATTATGTACATTTTGCTCAATTATCAGTTTGAGCATTTCTTCCTTATGTTGTTCAATCTCTTCTATTTCCTTAGTCTAGGGGTCCTATGTAGAAGGCAGTTTCAACTGTTTTCTCAATGCTGCAATATATGTGTTCTTCCTTCTGATTATATCTTCTGTTGCTTTTACATCAGTAGGGTCATATCCTATTTTAATGACTAAGTCCTCCAATGACTTAACCCTATTATCCTTAGCCAAAGATGATATTTTCTCAATTTTCAATTGAGACTGCACATTTGATAGAGCAGTTTTAAGCTTAGACAATGCCATAGCAGTGTTGGTCATGGTTGAGAACAACATCTCACTAGACTACCTATGCATGTCCATTTGGTCAATTGGATGAATTTGATTGGCATCAAATGAGAATATAGTTTTCTTATAATTAGAAGAACCTTTGGGGAAAGGTAGTTGAGCCTGCAGAAAGGCCATCTACATTCTTCCCTTCTCGTTGTCAAATTCTGTTAGTAACCTATGTTGTGAAGTGGAAGTATGCTTCTAGAACTGTGCATAGACATTAGCTTTTAAAGCTTCATTACTTTGCTTGATCTCAACAAAGTTAGTGAAAACATTTGACTCCTCTGTTTCACTTGGTCTAGCAGACTGAGTAATTTTTAGTAAATTTTTTGAAGTAGAACAGGAAGGAGGAATAGAAATTACATGCTCGTTAGTGCCTATGGATACCTACGAATCATCCAAATTGATGACAATGGGCTCCTTTTGACCTTGAGTTGCAGTAGTAGTAGTAGCCTTTGATTAAATCCTTGGTTTCTTCTGGTAGTGGATGAAATCCTTTTCTGTCATTGCTAATGATGATGATCCTTCCCTAGGCCTTTTGTCTAGCTTAGTTTGAGAAACTAGAATCTGTTGAGTAGGAGGCATGACTTGTTCATCTGCTTCTTGAAGAGTATTCTCTTCTCATTGTTCCTGATTTCTAAATTTCTCAATTTCAGACCTAGCTGTGTGATTATAAGGAGTAGTCTTAAGCTCCACCCTTAAATCTGAAATAATTTTGAATGGATCATAGGACCAAGTGAATCTAGGTTGAAAACCCATCTGTTTGAGTATGGCATCTGCCTCTTAGCCAACTGATCTGGTGTTGCAAATGAATGACCCAACTTGTGCTTTAATCTTAAACTGTGATTTTCTCTTTTCTGACATGAAATGTCGCTCATCCATATTCATCATTTTCATGATATATTCCACAGAGAAATTCTCATTGGAACATACTTTAGCAGATTATATGGAGCCAACTCGCACTCATTGTTATACGAAATTTATACCTACAGATAATTATATCTTCCCTAAGTGGGTAGTTACACTTAGAACAACTAAAGTAAAGATGTTTAACATTTTCCTACAGTAAATAGATAAGATAAAAGAACCTACTTGTGATCCTTCTCTTCCTTTGATCTCCTTTGAGTTTCTCCCATCGCTCCTGCTCAAAGTGAATTTGCTTAATTGGTACCTGCCAACATAAACAGAAGACGACAACAATCAAATCATATGATCTATTTATTGTAAACAAATGGAATCAACAACATTTCAACATACATTCATCATAGATATAGACAAAAGTATTGGAAAAGGAACAATCAACTTTATTGATTGATAGAAGGAGAAGTTACACCCAATGTGGTTCGATCTCATGTCACTCATTCAGCTTAGTCCAAGCCCTCATCACACCAATAGCAACATCAATCCAGTAGCATAAAATTACTTTGAAAATGATTTCAAGTCTCTAAACCAACGATATTTCTCTATAATATCCAAGCTCTCTTGGCTCCATGATGGGAGGCCAATTTATAGATGAATGCAAGTTGTTTTGTCATTAATATGGCATTGAATGATTTTCCATAATTGGATTATTAGTTTCCACGTTCAAAGGGATGAGAGGATAGAGGATTAGATGATCCAAGGCTATCCTAAGTCGATCTCATCTTGATAGGATAGGATCGGGGTTCCTTTTAGAAGTCTCTAGAAAGGGGGAATATACTCAGGATCCAATGAACATTTCAAGGATTCTCTCTGAGCGCAGGTTTGAGTGGGCTTAGGTTCTCTACAACGCAACCTTGAATGGGGCTACCTACTCTATAGAGCACTTACCCCTGACCAGGGATGCGCTGGTGGCCGAAGGAAGCACTTCAGCAAGGTTTGAAGTTAGGAAACTCTCATGGTTGGAAGCACTCAATGAGGTGGCATGTCTAGGGCATGTAGCAACTGAATTAGGGTTTTATAGACCCTATTTACACTGATCTGATCGTCGGGAGTGATGTTCCCAAAAATACCTATAATAACTACCCCATAAAGCATGAAGTCAAAAATGATAATGTTGAGTGATATGCTTTATGATGTGATGAGGAGGATCTGAGGCAGACGGTGACCTGCATCAATTACAATACATAATATCATGATATCTTTGAATTTTTCATGAATTACTGAGGGAAGGAATACACATGCCCAACATATAAACTTTTCATTACATGTACATAAATCAGATAGTCATTTACAAATATAGATCCATGACTATCTGTGTAAATCCATCGTACAGATGATTTAGTACTCTCCTGAAATCGTAGCCCGAATGGATGAAACTAGATCTAGGGTCCTCTATATCATCCAATCATTTGCTTAAATACGAGTCTAACCATGTGAAAATTTGATCCGAAGTCGAACATGAGAAGACATCGTCTGATTACAAGCCAATGATGTAAGTTGTTAAGAGACGCAAGAGAAATCACCAATAATGATAATGATTCTCAAGGTACTACAGTACATTCTGCATGGTGTGAATAGATGTTTTGATGTCAAACACCATACAAAGTCTTTCGGGCAAAGGCTTGTTATGTCAACCTATTACCCGAAGCGAGAAACTTGCCATTCATGTATGTAAGGCTTAAGGTACTGGAAGGGTGTTTCTAAGTCAACTTCCTGGATAATGTGCTGATGTCGACAAGAAGTGACTCGTCGCAGGAGGGCCTTGATGTATCCCCCACCAATGACACGAAACGAGTGTAATGATTTTGAAGACAGAATGTGACTGATGACACAATGTTCAGGAATGGCAGTCATGGAAATGAAGGTTTATGAGTATTGCAAAGGACAAGGTTTACTGAGTGACTTCTCTTGAACATGTCAGTGACACTAAATGAATTGACAGCATTGACCCAAAACCAAAGTGATGGATGGTTTGATAGACCATAGGTATGATAACCATCAAGCAGAAAACCCAACCCAAATAGTCACAGAGATGAAGTGAAAGTGTCATGTTCAAGAGCGATTTGCTACCATAAAGTGATTTATACCTTTTCCCATTTTCCCCAGACATTTCTAACCAGTACCTCTTTATTTTTTAACAAGCTTGAGGAGGATAACATATGCTTGATGTATAATTCTACCCTTCAGGTGAATCCATCGCTATGTGATGTTTTAATGAGTCTAGCGAAGGTGAACCTCAGTCTTGTCATGATGGACATGTTTGTTGCTATTTGATGCTTTAACGAGTTTAACGACAATGAGAACTTGGTCCTTTTCATGTTTAGAGAGTTTGAAAAGGGACAAAAAGAAAACTCCACAAGTCATTTTTCGTAAATTTGTCTCTTAAGTCCAAAAAAGAGTAAAATAATAAAAAAGAGAGCCTATTGACCATGTTCGATCAACGTATTCCTTTTTCTTAAGTAATCTATCTCAGTCCGAAAAATGTTTAATCTTATACTAAGTAGATGACGTTTCCAATCCGTTTACGAGATGAAAAGGACAAGCGCTCGACAATATTTTCATATTTTGAGAGTCTAAAAAGAGTTGAAAGAGGAATCTAGAGGGTTCCTCTTTCGATGTTTGACAGAGCTCGAAAAAGAGATAAAAGTATGCTATGTGGTCAAAAGTACATTTTATGATCATGCACGTCAAATTCACTATGTTAGCTGTAAACTTGCTCAAAGAACCACCAAATAGATTAAACATACTTGTTTCATTGGTAAAAATATGTAAAAACTATACTTTATTCATTTAAAGAACATGAAATAACCATAAAACAAGAATTTACCAAGTCATTTTACCATTTGACATTTACCATTCAGTTTTGTGCTTTGAACCAGTTTTTTACCTCAAACTTCAGCAGCTGATTGCAGGAGATTCTGTGGATCATTATTCGTGCCGTCAGGACCAGGTAGGAGATCTATGTCTTCTCTTTCATTTAAGGTCATTCTTTTTCAATTTCAGGTAATTTTTTAGGGTTTTGGGGTCCCTAAGTTAAATATATCACGCCATAGGATCAATGCACTCTTATGCATCACAAACTGAGCTACAGAGTAGTCAAACAAAAGGGAAACTGCTCTGCATCACACTGTCTAAAGATCAGGGGTGCATTGGGTGCAATTTAGAAATTTGATTCACCATTTCTACCCAAAATCTCTTCAGTTGTTTGCATGAAATGGATCCTAACTAAGCCTATGGTGTCATTTCAGACTTTGATCGGATCAGAATGGCTATCGCATGGCATGAAAGAGAACATGAAGAACAGGATATGGCTTCCCTAAATGATCTTGGGACTGTTGAGGCCCTCAAAGATTGTGGGATACTCAAATATTTCAATTTTTCTGGGATAAAGCAATAGTTAGAACTATTTCACTTCTTGGTTGATTCATGGGATCCAACAGAACAGGTTTTTCACATAGGGTACAAGGTGCTCCCTATATTGATCGATGATATTTACTTTATCATAGGATTGTCAAGACGTAGTGCCCCCATTTCTCTTTCAGGTTCTTCCCATGGGGGTGAATCAGTGAGGGACTACATTCGATAATTCTATTGGCCAGGTACACAACCTAGCAAAGATGGAAAGATAAACATCAGGGATGTTCGTGATTTTCCCTTGTGAACAATCCTCTTTACTATCACAAAGTTGGTGGGTAGCATGACACTTCATGTCGTGAATATATCATACATGCAGTATGCGCTCGAGTGTCTTGAGCCAACTATGTTCAAATGGTGTGAGGCAGTACTCTCTTTAATGAAAGAGAACCTCACTAAAGTAAAAAGTTGTAAGACAAAAAATTTCAGCTATGGATCGATCTTGATCGCTTTTACTTTGGAGAGAATTCCATCGATGTAACCTCAGCATGTGACACTGAGTTTAGCTGGTCCTAGAGATCCATGGATGCAGAGATGGATAGAGTTGATGGCTAGACATGTTAGTCAATCATAAATCTCATTTTCTACCGCATTCTTCAGTTGGCTCCACTGACAACATATTTTCATAGAGGATCATCCATATGCAGGGATGGATTCCATGGAGATCCAGATTTGAGATTACTATGGGTGCTCAATGGGGTGCTATAGGTAAATTGTTTTGACCATGTATTTTTTATTTTTTGAGTTTTTACATGTTTTTGTGTTGTTTTATGTTTCCAAGACTAAACTAAAAATGTTCTCATGTATAAAGATGTTGGCATTGCTCAACCAATGGGTCATCAATAGAAGGTGGGTGAACCAATGGGGAGAAATGTTAGAAGAGCAGTTCTCCAGGATTTAGATCTGATCGACACACTGGCAGAGTTGTAGCATCATATAGAGGGGTTAACCATCGGTATACCAGATGTTTGGATCAAGGAGTTACCAATGAGACTACAACACCATACTATTGTTGTACCTATTTGTTGGATGAGGCTATTGAGCATGATATCTCACGCAGTAACCTGTTATCATGAGCATCATTAGCTCTACTTAGGATGATTTACTGTACGCATTTTGAGGTTTTGAGGTCAGACGACCAACATGTCTTGGACAAATTTTTTTGTAAAAACTTTGAACATCTATCTATTTTACTTTCAGTGTTTTTGTATGGTTATGTGTAATCCTATTCAACTGTTGATGTGAATTGAAAATTTACTCTTTACATATGTCGTAAATGTCTGTTTAACACGTAATTCGCTAAAGAATCGGTCAATGTGTTAGAGTTTATGGAAATGTGTTTATATTGAATGTAATCAAAATGTATTTCCAAGAGATGAACTCTAAGGAATATACGATGAATAATTGGATTTCGGATGGTATAAACATTCGTAAGTTGTAGTACGACAAGCTGTGAGTCTAGACTAATGATGATTCATAGAATGCCAAGTGAAAAGGTATCAGAGAGGAGTTTGATCGATGCACTATACTCAGTGATATTGTTCGTAGAACGACCAATACAAATCCCTTGAAAACTCACTAACTTGCGACTTGGAGTGAATATGGCCCATGTTGTAGAAGATAGGTTCTGCGTCCTACGACTAGCACCATCGGCATAACCAACAAATGGTTCCAAAGATTCCAACATCTACAACAAATGCAAAGCGGATTAATAACCACATCAAAACTCTAAAAGTCACACTATGACACACACACGCAATCAAAGCATATATACAGTGTTTTTACTACACAAAATCAAGTATAGTAACGTTTAATATACAACCTGTTTTGGGGCTGCGACAATGGAATTCCATCATAATCAACCAACATGTAAGTGCCTTTTGCCAAAACACGCTTGAAAATGTAGGGGCCCATCCATAGTGGTTCAAATCTTCATGTTCCTAATTTATCGACTTCCTGATCATAAAGCAAGACCAGGTCTCCTTCTGAGAATATGCGAGGCTTGACATTGTGGTCATAGTGTGCCTTAATTCGTTTCTTATGTGCTTCATTGGCCAATGCGGCTTCATGATGTGTTTCATCTACACAGATGAGTTCTAAGAAATGTGCTTCCTCATCAGAAGTGTCAGATAACAAGTCAATTGTGAGTTTTAGTGATGAAATATCACATTGTATTGGCAATATTGCCTCAAAACCATACACTAATTGGAAAGGCGTGAATCAAGTTGCATTTCTTTCTGAGGTTTGGTAAGCCCACAAAGCTGAGTATAGGATCAAATGCCAGTTTTGTTTCTGAAATCCTATCATTCGTTGAATCATTCGCTTAAGGATTTTGTTGATGGCTTCAACTTGTCCATTAGCTTGTGGATAATAAGGAGTAGATCTATCACATGAGAGTCCTAACTTGGCAGTTAATTCAATCATCATGTGATTACGAAAACGCAAACCATGATCTATCACTATAGCTTGTGGTACACCAAACCGTGTAACCACATGGTTGAAGAACAAAAGTGCAGCTATCTCACCACTGTTGTTTAATGTAGGCATCGCCTTGGCCCATTTCGTAAAATAGTCAATGGTGACAATAATATACCCACGCCCCTTAGCCGAGTGAGGGTTACATGTCATGAAATCAATTCCCCATTTTGAAAATGGTCCAATAGCAATGAAAGGATAACGTGGTGCAGGTGGTAATTGAGTTTTATGATCAAAAACCTAGCATGCATGACAACTTTTGATAGCAATAATGCAATCGTTAAATATGGTAGGCCAGAAGTAACCAGTACAAAGAATTTTTTGTGCGGTAGCATAACCAAATAAATGTCCACCACAAGCACCATAATGGCAATCATTTAGAACTTTCTCAGCTTCCTCATGTGTGAGGCACCTACGAAAAATCGTATCGATATTGCAATGGTAAAGGGTGTCGCCAATGATCAGATAATCTTTGGCTTGATATCGAATACATCAATGTTGCAAGTGAGAGGTATCAGATTGGAAAGTTTGGGTTTGGAGATAGATTAATATATCTCCATACTGAGGGTCAGATGACGAGATTAGAAATAGAGACTCATTCAGAATTGATGGTTCCATTGTTGAGTCAATGGTTCCATTTTGAATATTTTCCCCCCAGCAATTGACGTGACAATATGTATGTCATAGGGTTGCAATCCGAAATGATAGTGGTCTTTCGGAGCAGGATATAATGGTGAAATCTCTGTATAGCTTGAACGAAAGAAAAAGCTAACTTCTCAATGTAAGAATACTTAACTTCGGTATCATTGAGATTACGACTCAAATAATAGATAGGATGTTCAATCCCATATTCTTCTTGGACTAAAACCATAGCAATGGTTGTATCTGCAGTGGCGAGATACAGGAAATAGTCATTCTGGTAATTAGGGGAATACATTAATGATGTTTAGAACAAGGTATCTTTGAGAGAATCAAAGGAAGCTTACAAACCTGGTCCCAATGGAAGGGAGTTCCCTTTTTCAAAATATGAGTAAATCCCTTAGCCATTTTGGTATAGTTGGGAATGAATATACTTAGAAATTTAACCTTCCCTTGGAGTCTCTGTAACTGAAGTAAATTGGAAGGTGGAGGTAGATCAAGACTATGAAACCAAGCAATCAAATAGAACCAACACAAAACACAGATTTATGTGGATTAATTCGAATTTTGTAGTGTCGGCACCGTAAAAAGATGGCTCTCAAATGTTTGGAACCGACAGTGTCTATAAATACAGAATTTGAAAGGAAATCAACGATTGAAGGGCGATTTACTTCCTTTGGAATATCTTATATGCGATATGGAAGATGGGATCGATGATGATAATCTGCCCATGGTTCTTCTTCTATCATTATTGATTGGATGTTTCTTTCATCAGTAGAAAATGTATGTGAAAAAGGATCGGAGGAAATAGCATATTCTAACAAATGATCAACCCACACAATTGGTGACGATGGATTTGGATTTGTTGCGCAAGCCAGAAAAAATTATTGCTATGTGAGCTTAATTGGGCTTAGCGGCATGGTTTCATTACACATATCAATTTCAGAATTATTGGAAATCTTCCATGAGTCAGATAAAGTGGAAGATATCATGTTACAGGTCTCAACTTTTGCAACTTTCGTTGTTTGTGATGGTGACGGTAGTGAAAAGGTGCCCATTAGGGAAGAATCTTTGAAGAGACCTACTCCAATGTTCTGAAGAGATAGACGAGGTCCATGAACTAACAAAATGCTTCCAGTTGCTTGTGAACTAGAGGCGAAGAAGGCGAGTTGATCAATTACTATGATTCTGCCTTTATGAGGGAAAGCTATCATACGAAAGTATATCGAAACCACAGAAGCCATAGCGTAAACCCACGGTTTTTCTAGTAAAACATTGTAGTCAAGGGGTCCGTTAACGACCTCAACTTCAACAGTTACAATTTTCCCCCCTAGTTCTATCTACAGGTTACTTAAAATTCCACAAGGTGCATAAGTATGATTGTCAAAAGATTTTAATGTCGTAGGTGATTGTGACAAAGCTGGTGAGCCAAGTGTTTTCTAGCAATTCATTGACATGATACAAGTAGACACACCTTTGTGAAAAATGGTTCAGTGAATGAGGTGATTCAAAGCATTTACTTGGATCAAGAATGCTAACTGTGCTGGTAATTGTGGCGTATAACCTGCATGGTTAAAATCTACAATATTGGAATTCGTTGGATCAATTCCACCAATTGTTGACAATAAAGCATGCTTTTGGGAGGGACAATTTTGAAGCACCTCAAGCGTCGACATAGTAGAAGGTGACTAAGCCAAATCTTCTACTATGTTATAATTTTGCGCTGCTCGAGCTCGAGGATTGAATGTAGATTTATGAACAACTCCCTTAGGTGGTTTTATTGTTAACTCTGGTGCAATGGGTGGTGGAATGGAGTCAGACGAAGTTGAAGTCAAAGTATTGGGTTGATCTATAGCCTGGTTATTTGACAATGATGGTAGATTACCGTAGTCTTTACTTCGTGCAGTCACCAAAACATCAGTCTTAGGCTTAGTGGCGGACAGCATAAGCACTTGTGAAGTGGAAGCATGTTCTGTAGCAACCAAATGAATCTCTAGGTTTGGAAAAGGGTTTGCCAACACAACAGATGTACTGGAAGTCTTAAGAACTTTTGAGACTTCAGAGCAGTGAGGATAGTCTCGCGTAAAGTGCTCCTTATTAGAAATTAAACAAGGGTAATGAGGTTTCCTAGCCGAGGAAGAGGAATCAGATGGTTTCTCTTGAGGGGGAGAATTTTGTTTCTTTTTGGTTTTCCCCTTTTTCTTGCTTCCAGGTTGCTTTTTATTTTTACCTTTGTCATATGACACAACATTTATTTCGGAAGCAAGTGTATTATCAGTTGTATTAGAGGTTTGATTTGAAATAACAAGTGTTTGACTAGATGGTCTACTTTTTGTTTGAGTGCTTGAAGAACCTATCACATCGTCACTGGCATGAGAGTCCTTACTGGATGGAGGTGGTGGAACAGTAAAATTTGGTCTAGGTGCATTTGGAATATTATCATAGGGCGTGCCAGACAAGGTGTCAATCAAGTCTAAGTATTGGGCACGAGCAATTACTTGCTCTTTATTAACAACTCCTCCTTTAGTCACATCCTTGCTGATAGATGGAACCAAGGATTTAATAAACCACTCAGCTAAACGCTAATCAGGAACAAAAGTTTTGACCATTCGACTAGGGAAAATTTTAGGGGCTAATATTAGCAAGTGGGTTAATTTTCCATGCCTTTTCCCAAAAAAATATTCGTTAATTTCCATTTTTTCTAAGAACTTTTCACCCAAATTTTATGGTATAAAATCGTTTTACCTTAAAAATCACCAAAATTTGATATAGAAGCTATAAAAAATTATTAGAAATTTTAATACTTTTACAAAAACATTACCAAACATTTTGAAAATTGCATATTATCTACTAGTGAGATTCACCAAGTTTTCTAAACATTAAAATAAATTTCCATCCTTAAAATTTTCCCTGCATTCGACGACGATGATGCCACTCATGAATATGATCAGAAATGTGAGTAGCAGTGGTCTGTTTAAAGTTGGTCAACGGTTCCATTCCAATTTCATATCTGATGGGTAACTGTAAATGGGTTAAAAATGTAGTGGCTAAGGCTGTGAAGTTGTCAAATGAAGCTCGTGGTAATTCAATATACCACTTTGCAATCGGACCAGTGAGCGTTCACTGGAAAAGACGTAGTGTTACTGAATCATCATTTAGGGAGTTGGATGAACACCATAAATGAAAAGTCATAACGTGATTGGACGGATCTTCTTGAGGGTTTCGATTGAACTTAGGAACATCATAAGGCAATTTGTGTGGAATCACCAACCACCAAGCTGAATAAAGAATGGGATCATTGGCAAACCGATTTAAATCTGGTAATTCAAGCGTTGCAACAAAAGGCAACTGTCGGTTTAGGTCAGGTTGAGCGTAACCAGGCTAATATGGAATTTCCTGGGCAATAGGCCTTTGCATACCATCATAAGGAATCTGCTGCTAGTAAACCTTGATAGGGGTAGGTTTGTTGATCATATCCAGTATAAGTTTGTTTTTGGGAACCGGGATAAATTTGTTGTTGACCAAAACCAGCATAGGCTTGTTCAGTAGAACCTGGGTAAGCTTGTTGTTGACCAAACCCAACATAGGCTTGTTGACCAAGTCCAAGATAAGTTTGGTACTATTTGAATTATTGTTGTTGGTATTGTGGATGCCACAGTTATTTCCCACCAGTATAAGTTTGACCAAGTTGTGGATAAATTGGACCAGTATAAGTCTGATTCATCCTAGTTAATGGTAAACTGGCCTGAGGTTGTTGGATTTCATAAACAAACAGTTGTTGTAAAATGCCCTGATAAGATTGAGTCTGTAGACTTAAAAAGAGGGTAAGAGGTTGAAGGATCAGCTTGCAAAGGTTGAGATACAATCATTTGAGCTTGCGACTGTGGTTAAGTCGTAATGGTAGGCATAGTAGGTATGGATGAAACATGTTTTATTGGTTGCGATGGATACACAAGCCTTGGTTGAACAGGAATTGTAGGCTGCCATTGACAAACAATAATTCAAAAATAAGTGGGACCTGAAGATGACGCTATACTGCCATATGGTGTCCCTCTAGAGTATGGAGAATAAGAAGATTGGGCATATTATTCTCCATATGGATGTAATCCAATGTTAAGTGGATACATTGGATGGTAACCAATTGAACCAGCTTGATATTGACTTGATGGATCAAACTGCTCAATATCTATAAGTGAAGAACCATGTAAAATTCCTGTGGACGACATGGGTGAAGACCATGGACTAGAAGAAACACTGGAGTGAGTTCTATATAATGATTGGTAACCCAGTGGGATGGATGAACCACCATACAGATGTGACTTAGGTGTTGTGGTAAACATCGAAGAAGTAGCGACAGTAGATGTTGCCGCAGTTGTAATAGATGATACAGTCTAGGATGTTGTTTCAATCATAGTCAGATGACCCAATAAATGTCCTAATGAATCTACGGGAGTTTGAAAGTAAACATTATCAAGAGAAGCAATATAAGTTAACCAAGGAAAAGAAGGATAAAAATAAAGTCCTGGTTCAAAATGAGTTGGAGTTCTAGGTGAAGTTTCTTCTTCAAATTCCTCTACAATAGCAATCAAACCGGGTTGAAGGATTTCACCGTTAGGTCTGTAATAAATTTCTGGTGTTTGACTCTATGGTAAAGGAGAAGTCTCAATAGTTATAGATGTCTAAGGATAATCGGTTGATCATCTTCCGGTACGGAAACAATTTCTGGTTGTCCAACTTCGGGATCCAAGTGTTCTGGTAAAAGAACAACGGGTTCAGGATGAATTTCTTGAACAACTTCTGGTTCAGAAAGGATAGGTTTAGGATCAACTTCTTGTTGGACAACTTCAGTTACCATTTCACTAAGTTCACTTTCAGTTTCCTCAGGTAATTGTAAAGGTTCCACTTGAGTAGCAGATAAACCAGTAATAGTAGGAGTAACTGGAATAGTAGTACCTATCGGTATAGGTGACTCTGGTAAATCAGATGAAGAACTAGAAGTTTGTGATGTATTGGACTCAGTTAAACAAGACTGCTTTCGCTGACTAGGTGTAGCTTAAGATGGTAAAGGCATTTTACTCGCTGTCCTATGCGAACAACGAGGTAAAGGTTGATTTTCTTCCACGATTGCTGATTGATTTTATTATAAAAGGAAATAAACAAAAAGAGGGTAATCTAAGCAAAATAATTACCAAGTAACTGTGAACTACAATATACCACCTTAGAGGAGCCAAGGACTTAACATACGTGTAGGTAATCTCCCCAAATGCTCTTTTCGGTGTATCACGGTATACAAGGCGGCCAACTCAGTTACTTATGGATGGATAACAACCTAATGTAGTCCTCCCTAATATACCCAAAATTACGTGGAGGCCCAATCCGTGTTACCACTGTCTAATGCGAAACTACACAGTGAGATTGATTCCCTTATACTTTTGGTACTATAACACCACCCGATATACCTGAAAGTACATGGACGAGCTACGATATACTTATGTACGTGGAATGAGGTATCACACTCAGTATGTATCGAAGACCGTTAGCGATAGCTGCTATGTTTAATGACATCAGAACACGTCTCTAGCCTAGACCTCTAAATGTTGTGCATTAAGTTACAATGCCCCATTAGGTTAATTGAGATAAATTTTAGTTGATGTTGTTTAAAAGTTTGCCTTTTAGGTTCACCGCGTGATGTTTTTGAAAATCCTAGAATGCAACTAAGATGGGAAACATTCTTTTCATTTGATTTAAACAATGAAAACTGTAACTAAAAGGGATAGAGCAATTATAATCTTTAAACAAAGAGCATAGAGCACATCTAATGCAACTTTCCCTATATCATTCCTATAAGCACACACAAACTTATAAACGCATTATGCATGTTTTTCTTTTCATTCCTTTAATGTTTATCTGAACATAAAGAAACTAAATGCACAAACGATCAATCAATGCTTTTCACAAGAAATGAAGACTTTATGACAATTTCTTTTTCAAAGAAATGAATACTTTCTAACAATTGTTTTTCAGAAAAGTAAAGACTAATCAATGTAAGCTAACTTTGGGATTGATTTGCCAATGATAAAGAAAACATAAAGAAACATTGAATAAAAAAAGCCAAAGTGGGCATGGAAAAGAAATGCTAATTTGGACTTCAGGGACAGAGAAACATTAACCATTTAGCAAACAAGTTGTGAAATAGTTTGGAAAAAATCAAGCAAAAAAATGGGTTTTTGGCTTGGTAGGGACTAGCGCAGCCCTGAGTGGGAGATAGTGCATTGCAGAGCACTGTCTCTAGGCTAAGGCTGCTCTGCAGTGCACTGTGTCAAGGACAACAGTGCATTGATGCAAGAGAGCACTATCAACAGACAAATAAACACACATTTTTACCAAACAAGATTGAAAATGACTGAATATAGGTAAATGAACTCAACCAAAGTCTACTGGTGTTGCTAAGACAAGGGATAACTACCAAGAATGATGGTCGTTCCCCAATGGTGTCGTCAATTTGTTATACGAAATTTATAACTACGGATAAGTATATCTTCCCTAAGTGGGTAGTTACACTTAGAACAACTGAAGTAAATATTTTGAACCTTTTCCTACAATAAATAGATAAGATAAAAGAACCTACTTGTGATCCTTCACTTCCTTTGATCTCCTTTGAGTTGCTCCTTTCGCTCCCGCTCAAACTGAATTCGCTCAATTGGTACCTGCCAACATCAACAGAAGATGACAACAATCAAATAATATGATCTATTTATTGTAAAAAGATGGAATCGACAACATTTCAACAGACATTCATCATAGATATAGACAAAAGTATTGGAAAAGGAACAAGCAACTTTATTGATTGATAGAAGGAGAAGTTACACCCAATGTGATTCGATCTCGTGTCACTCATCCAACTTCGTCCAAGCCCTCATTACACCAATAGCAACATCAATCCAGCAGCATAACATTACTTTGACAATGATTTCAAGTCTCTAAACCAACAATATTTCTCTATAATATCCAAGCTCTCTTGGCTCCATGATGGGAGGCCAATTTTTATATATGAATGCAAGTGGTTTTGTCATTAATATGGCATTGAATGCTTTTCCATAATTGGATTATTAGTTTCCATGTTCAAAGGGATGAGATGATAAAGGATTAGATGATCAAAGGCTCTCCTAAGTTGAGCTCATCTTGATAGGATAAGAACTGGGTTTCTTCTAGAAGGTTGTAGAAAGGTGGAATATACTCAGGATCCAATGAAAATTTTAAGGATTCTCGCCCAGCGTAGGCTTGAGTGGGCTTAGGTTCTCTGAAACGTAGCCTTGAATGGGGCTACCTACTCTGCAGAGCATTTACCCCTAACCAGGGGTGCGCTGGTGATCCAAGGAAGCACTTCAGGAGGGTTTGAAGTCAGGAAACTCTCATGGATGAAAGCACTCAATGAGGTGGCATGTCTAGGGCATGTAGCAACTAAATTAGGGTTTGATAGACCCTGTTTACATTGATATGATCATTGGGAGTGATGTGCCCAAATAGACCTATAACACTCACGTACTCTGATATCTATGTAGTTTTGGTAGAGATACCAATCGCATGTTCTAACTTGATCACTAAGGTGCAAGATCCTCTTGATTTCAAGACTAACACTTGGTTCACTTTGACTTCTGAAAAGTTGTTCTATTGGGTGAATGAAATAGTCTATGAAATATGCAAATTTGAACTCAGTTGAATTCTTTCTGATCAATGAGGTCCAATGAATAACTAATTGATCTTCTTGTTGCTCATCCTACTTGTGCAAAACAATGGGAAATTTGTCTCCCTGCAGAAAAATAAATATGTGAAATAAGACAAAAGATTATTTGAATATCCTTCAGTTGTGATATTCATAAGTTTCTCATGTATAGCATCAGCCAAAAATTGACTGTAGTTATACATGAAGGTAGGCTTGTTTTCTTTTGAAAAGATAGAAAGATAACCTAAGATAGCCTCGTCTACCCATTGATCTGATGGGTAGCCTAACATGAAGGAAATGAGGGAAATAATTTGCTTGGCTCTCGCATGAAACATGGAAGATGAGTAAGGATGATTTTTCTTGGGAAGTTTAACATCTTTAGGGAGAAAAATCTCAATGATCTGAGTTCTTTGAGGGAATGTAAGTTTATGATATCGGTCAATCAGAGCTGCAGGGGAGAAAAATATGAGGGAATCACTCTCAGGTATGAAAATGATTTTGTTTATGGCTTCAACAGTGATGGTTATCAAAATGTCTCCATTCTGAACCACTACTATTCTTTGCAAGGGATTATACTTGGATTGACATCAAATAACCAAATCAGGGAAAGAATGAGCTCAGGGAAACATGTATAGAGGAAGGTTTGATTCCCAGAGGTTTATTTCATCCTCCGAATCAAGGTATGTTTGTCTGAGCCAATTGTGCAATTTGAGCATGTCAAATTCACACTCAGTATTTGTGATTTTAAAGTATTGGTCGGATAATGGGTTATGGTCCGAGTCAAGAAGATCAGAAGTTTGTGGGTTTTCCTTTGCTGAAGAAGTACCAACAGAAGATTTTTCCTTCTTCTTAGGAGCCATAATATTAGATAGAAATGGGAATATGATAGAAAACTACAGAGATAGTTGAGAAATGATTCAAGTTACAAACTTGGCACAATAGCAAATTTGCAGGAAACTGAATAATTTAGAAGCAATGGAACAGTAAGAAAAATAGTTGTATCGAGGATAATTAGTATTTATAGGGAAACTTAAGCTACCGTTATAGCAGAATTCATTTATAACAAGCTAATCGACAAATTAATAACTTAACGAGAAAGGATTGTAGCGGGGATAAGCATTTACAGTGCAATGGGAGAGAATTTATTCGGCAATGGATAAGGCATTTATTTGGCAATGGATAGCAGAAACGGTTAACGGGAACGACTATGAAAATAGGTGGAGGGAACGTGGCATGGAAGGATTGGATGAAGGTGGTGTGGAAGGATTGGATGTTGAGGTGGTATCGGAAGACACAGGAGTGATAATAGCGGATTTCGAAGGTGGGGGCTAGTGGTAAGAAGTTTAGAGTGGGGGGGGGGTGTGAAGCGTTGAGAGGGTGACACATAGGCGGGGGGGATTGGGTGAATGAAACCATTTTTAACACCTCCTCCTCATCATTATCTCATTTTGTAGTGAGGGAGTGAGAAGCGCTTCCCCACCGTTGATCTGGGCGGGAAGGGCAGCAACCTTTGATTTCAGTTCAATCATTAATACTTGCTGGCAAACATCTTTGTCGTATATGAGCTTGATTTAAAAATCATTTACATATAAAGAATAATTAATCACCACTTATGTGAGGTAATTAACAATAATAATAATTAATACAATCATAGGTGCATTTAGATTAGTTGCCATTAATAATCTAATCAACTATTCTAAACCTAATCTAAATGACTTTAGGCCAATTTTAAGCATATTTAGGCCTTTCATTTTTGTCCTAATCTAGCCTAGTTTTTAATTTTCAACCAAGATTAAACTGTTTGGTTGAATTTATTCTCTAGTATATAACAAAAATTTAAATGATCTGATCAATATTAAACAGTTTGATTCGGATTAGAAGAAAAGGCTATGGAATAAATAAAAAACTACATACAAACCTTTATTATTACAAACAGAATTTATTCTTGAAGTGGCACTTTAACAAGCACACTTATTTAAATCTTTTTTACTTTCTTTTGATGGGGTTCTATTTCATCCTTTTATTTTTCAATAGTTTTCTATATTTTTCATTCTTTCATTTTTTTCTTTATTTTTTTCATACCCTCTTTTATAAAATAACAACTAACTTATCAAAAATAAAGCATGTTACAACAATGCTTATTAACTTTTTTTCTTTTTTTTTACATGTAACTAGTTTTCCCACCCTCCAATCCATAGGCAAGAATGAGATTGTCGGTACCTTCCTAGCCCCAATTTGATTATTGGATCAAGAAGAGCCTTAACCAACAATTGACTCAGAAGGAAGAAACATGTCACCAGTGGGATTTGAAAACAAGTGAGGAGGATAACATCTCCTTTCAGAAACGCATGTTACCCAATTGATTGTTATGCCCACTAGCATTGTGAAATGAATTCTAGATTTAACTCCCATTTTTTGAATGACTCAAATTCCAATCTTACACTTGTTGTCCCTTCTCATAATTTCCAACCTAACAAGTCCAATCCATAAGTTTTTACATCAATTTAACCCACATCATGTCTGAATTGAATATATATATATATATATAGAAATAGCACATGGAACCAAGAAAGATTGTTGAAATAACTAAATGTATTAAAGAAATAGAGAGAATGACTCCTACTTTCTAATTAATTTTTCATATAAAATTTCCAAAAATAAAATTTAATTTCTTTGGAATAAATCATCCAAAATAAAAGTTAGTCCCACTTTCTTTTACAACAAAAAGCATTGATCAAATTTCATATGGTGCAACCTTACAACTAGGAGATTTAGATCTATTATGGAAAACTCTAATACAATCTTAGGCAAGTCCTCCATTGTCAATGCCGATGTTGCCATATAAGTTCCTACAATTTGGCAAAATTCAAAACCAATATAAAATGTAGGCCTGAAATGACAAATTAGAGAGCGGGAGAGGATCTAGTAATAAGAAACAATCCATAATTATACATCTTAATAATTATATGGAGAATGTAAAAGGATTGCATTTGTCATGAAAATTTGCAAGCTATGAAAATTTCTCTCAATAGAGATCAGAAATTGACTAAGATGTTCAGTATGTACAAGAAAACACACTAAAAAATTGATAGTTTAACACAAACTTTTGGCTTAATATCTTGCCTTAACTCAAATGAGCACTTTATGAAGGAGAATCTTTATAGGCCCCTGTTTACTCTCTTCAATGTAAAATAAGCTCGAATGATATTGCAAGAACGTTTTAATCTCTAATTAAATAATAATTCTGTATATATGCAATACCAAAGCAACAATCTTGTCGAGTAATAAGTGTTATCAGGAAAACTAGTGTCTATTCAGAACTGCTAGTCCCACTAAGATGGGTAGCTATCTTAGAAACAAACAAACTAAAGTCACTTGTGTTTTCCTTTACGAGAGATAGATGGGAAAGAAGCAGAGAGTACCAACCTCAGTCTTTTGCTTGGCTCCTTGCTTGTTTCCTTTCCCCTTTGACAGAATCTTACCGCTCCTCCCTCACTTCTCCCGCCTCAGAGAGCACCTGTAGAGTCAAAGCAGCATAATACCATCAAAGCATAGAGATCTATCACTATAAAAAACATAGGATCAGATATATATTGACCATACAAATGCATATATCAACACAATATTCAAAGATATACAAGAATATGGAGGAAAACTCAAATTGCTTTATTGATAGAACTAGTAGAAGAGAGAATTACAACCACTTGGTCTAACCTAGCTCCATCCTCTCAGCATGAAAGCCCTCTTCACCTCATACAAAGAAAGATCACCCAACAATGTCTTCAAAGAGAAACCAACAACACTTCCTTGCTAATTACAAAATTCCAGCCTCTGGATCTCTTGGATGAGGGATCCATATATAGATGTTTACTGGGGAGTGAGTCAGCTTCTGGGATTTTGATTAGTGTCATTTCACTGATAGTTCTTGGTTCCACATGGAGATTTTAGATCTCTTACTCATCCCTGGGCGAACTCAGAGAGGCAAGTGTCAAATGAGCAGTTTCTAGAAGATTCTCAGGGTCTCCACCTAGCAAATTGCTTGTGCCATTTGTTAGCTCTCGCTCATCGCACCCTACAGAAGGGATTTCCAGTATGCATTGCACTTTTTGCATGTGGCAGGTGAGATGCATCACACCCTTAGTACTAGGTAGTCTGTATGGTCCTGCTTTGACGAGTTCTGAGTAGTTTTTCATGGAGAACTTCTGGGAGATGATGTAATCAACTAACCTTGCTCCTTTAGAGTATGAAACAACACTTTTAGGGACTTAGAAGCCCTTGGTTTATGGACACGTATGATTGGGGTTGCAGTGCCCAAATATGTCTATAACAGTTGCCCCCTCAAGCATGAGGTCGTAAATCCTTTTTGATGTCGGGTGAAATGCTTTATAATGAGGATCCGAGGTTTTTTGAACTGGAGGGTGACCTATAATAAGATACAATACAATACATTATCTTCATAATATTTTTCATGATCTAGCTGAGGCAGGCATTCCCATGCTTAGCTTTGATAAATTCATTTTCATGTACATAGGATAGACAACCGTCTGTGTGCAGACTGATGATTCTGGTAGAGCCATCATCCCTTAGTTTGGATGATTATCTGTGCAGCAATGATGTACATTTGATGTCTTTATTTTCCTGAATATATCGCAGCCTAGATGGATGAAACTAGATCCGGGGTCTTCAAAACTCGTTTGATCTTCGTCCGAAGTACAAGTCGATCCATGTCAAAAGATGTTCTGAAGTTGAACATGGAAAGACATCGCCTGATTACTAGCCAATGATGTAAGATGTTAACAGGCGTGAGAGGAATCACCGATAATGATAATGACCCTCAAGGTACTGCAGTACAATTCACGTGGTGTGAAAATGGGACTTGACGTCGAACACCGTGCAAAATCTTTCAGTCGAAGGCCATTGATGTAAACCTGTCGTCATAAGTGAGAAACTTGCCATTGAGGCATGCGAGCTTCAAAGGACTAAAAGGGTTGTTCCTAGGTCGACTTCTTGGATAATGAGCTGATGTCGACAAGAAGTGGCCTGTCATAGGAGGGCATTAATGAATCCCACATCTACGGCACGGAGCAGAGAAAATGATTTTGTAGAGGTGAAAACGATCTGATGATACAAGGTTCAGGGTGGCGGTCATGAAAGAATGAAGCATAAAGGTATTGCAGTGGATGAGACACAAGCTGGGTAGGTGAATTCTCTAAACGACTTCTCTTGAACATATCGGCGACACTGAAATGGATTGGTAGCATTAACTCCAAAAGTGGATGGTACGGTGGACCAATGGTAATATGACCAGTGAACGGAATAACCCAACCCAACTCAATCATGGTGATGGAGTGAAAGTGTCATGTTCAAGAGCGACCAGCTACCAATAAAGTTTCTCCAAGTTTTCTTCCCAATTTTTCCCTAGTCATTTCTGACCAATACCTCTTTATTTTTGTCAAGCTTGAGGAGGATAACATATGCTTGTTCTATAATTTTCCCTTCGGGAAAACCCGTCACTATGTTTTAACGATCCTAGCGACAGTGAAACTCATTCTTGTCTGAATGGACAAGTTTGTCACTATTGTTTTAATGAGTTTAACAACAAGGATAACTCAGTTCTTTTCAATTTTAGAGAGTCTGAAAAGGAATGGAAAGGAAACTCCAATATTCCTTTTTCGTAGTATAATCCCTTAAGTCCGAAAAAGTATAAAACAATGTGAAAGGGATGACTTTTCGATAGTTTTAACGAGCCGAACAAGACAAACGCTCGATATTTTTGTGTAATAATCCCTCAGGTCCAAAAAGATTAAAATCTAGAGGAGGGATGGCACTTCCAATCACTTTAACGAGCTAGAGAGGCCAATTGCTCGGCAATCTTTTCATATTTTACCAGTCAGATGAAAAGAGCTTAAAGGAGACTTGTTTTTTAAGGAACGAGTGATACATTCAGATAGTAGCTGGTTCCAGGTAGGTTGGAACTTTCTAATCACGGCAGTGTTAAGAAGATGGCTAACAGAATCACTCGTCGCAGTTGTTCCTCAAAAAGGGTAAACAATCAAAAGGAGGCGTATGATTGGCTAAAAAAGAGTGGAGGTGATAGTAAGAACACGACCAAGGCCCAAACGCTGATAACAATTCGATCTTAATGGTTATTTATCGGGGGTGGGTTCATTTTTAAATGAGCTTAAACTCTGGTGGAGCATATGCTCATTGCTAGGTTTATTTTTTAACAAGCTTGAACTTCGCGTAAAATTGCTCGTGCCAATCGTATAATAAGGATGTCTCATCGATAGGTTCATTTTTTAGGGAGCTTGCACCATTCGAAATTTTGCTCCGACTCCTTTTCTTATGTATGCTAGGAACGACCAATCCTACGAGTTTAAAGGGTCGAGAACCTACAAACTAAGAAAACAAATGGTCTCTTTTCACTTTCATGCAAAAAGGTTTGCATCCCCCAGGTATAGCGAAGTAGAGTTTCCCAAGTTACCCTTCAATTTGCAGACAAAACATTTGTTCTATCAGGAAAGGCATACCTTCTGACAGAGGTATCTTATTCTGGTCTAATCCCATTTTCCTAAACGGACGGGTGTGTCAGACTAGTCATATATCCTCCGTGGAAACCTACCCTATACCTGAAGTTTTTTTTTCTGCTGAAGCAGACCAGGGTGCATGCCCCCTGGGTTTCAGTCACAACCACTGAATCACTCACGCTCATCAAGTGGACAAACTGGAGATTGATGAGACATTCCTTATGCAAAAAGACCTGTTAGGGATGGCATTTGACTATTAGCTATGTTTGAACTGGGGAATGAAAGCTGGTCTATGAGCTGGACCACTCTGCCTTCATGCGGAAAACACATCACTCGAAAGAGTGAGGAGACAATGGCTCCCATGCTATAAATGTAGTCGCGCCCAAGGAGTAGATTATAATCTAAAGGTCCCTGGACTACCATTACATTCAGATAAACGATTTTTCTTCTCAAAGTTATAGGCAAATTTGGAAGGATCCCTAACGGTCGACTGGTTCCTTTGTCGAAGCCTGTCATATTTCGCATCTCAGGAAAAACTGATGGCAAACCAAGCGCTTTCCAAGCAGTTGAGGAAAGGATACTCACAGAAGCCCCTTCATCTATGATGGTACCAACCATGACCATTCTGTAAGTTTGAACTATAATTCGGAATGGTACATTAGACGGTATACGAGGTCTGCCTAGTAGATTCCAATCGATGGAGATGACTAGGTTGCTTGGAGGTGGGACTGAATAAACAGCCGGATACATCTCTAACGAACTTCCTTCCTACAGTAAAGGAACGGGTAGATTGCCCCCATGTTCATTAGAGTCTGTGCTTACGAAAAGAATTTGAATGGTGTTGTTCTCATTCTCTTTGGTGACTGTATCATCTGAAGGTAAATCCTCTGAAGACAAGATGGGGTTGACTGCCGTCTCGACCTGTTGACTTTGGTCTGATGTGGACTCAGAGGGTTCATCTTCAATGATAGGTGCTTTGACCGACAATAAAGGTGTGTCAGTCGGATTTTCAACTAGTAATGGACTCGGCAAGAGTTTCTTGTATCTCGGAGGAAATCCCTGCGGTGATGCAGGATGGTTATCCAAGATTCTTTTAGCTTCATCCAAGAAGGACAACGGTGGAGGGCATGATCGCCTTCACAGAGTCTACAAGGAAATTTAGATTTTCCTTTCTGTCCTGTGGTTTCGTTTTCACTAGTTGACGGTGTACTCTCAACATGATCGTCAGAGGTTGACAACACCGGATTGTGCAAGCAAGGAGACCAGTCCCTTAAGATCCGTGGGATGCAAGGACAATCTCGATGATAGTGGTCCCCTTTGCAGATGAACATGGAGATTTAGGTTTGGATGGTGCAGTGTGTGGATTTTCGCTAGATGATGCATGGTTTCCCCTTTTCACCGTTGGCTCCTTCTTATTCTTCTCCTTCCCTTTCTTCTTCTTCTCAGTTACTTGGTTTTTAGTTTTACTAGCTTCACTAAGCGAAGAGGAAGAAGGAGAGGGAGAAACAAACAAAGTAGAAGGTTGGGAGGTAACCCTAGTATCATCTAGTTGCTTATTTGATTGCTCGAGAAAAGCCATACTGGCAGGCCAATTGTCAATCCTGGGAGGGACAATGTGGCCATATGAGGTGCACCAACATCTCCCCAAGAGGAGAAAGGACTAGGATTTCCCCCAAGGGGAAATCCTTGGTTGGTGGACTCCATTTTCTCAACCCAAGATCAACGAGGGAATAGTGATGTTATTCCATTTAAAATAAATTTTAGACACTTTGACACAACTTTCTTTTTCAATTGTTAAGAGTCGAGAAAAGTTAAAGATGAATCTAGTCGCCTTCAATTTTTAATGACCCTGAAGTGACAAGTGCTCAGATGGACCTTTTCCTTTAAGGAGTCTGAAAAGGAACAAAAGAGACTACTCTGGAAATCTAGACAAAGGGATTACCAAACCAATCGCAAAACTGCAGAATACTCTTTACGGTATGGCAGTCAATCTTCCCAAATGTTGTGTTCAGTGCATTGCGATCGATAGGGCGGTAGACACGGCTTCCTAAGGATAAAGGATATAGCCTATTGTGGTCTCCCAATATATACTCGACGATACGTGGGAGCACAAGTCCGTACTAGCACTTGTCATCTCAAAGAGGAGGAACCACCCAACCTACGATGAAAGCGACAGTTACTAGGCTTTACAACACCGGAATACGTCTCTAGCCTAGACTTCTAGATGTTGTGCGTTAGGTTCCAAAGCATTTTTATGTTCATTGAATTTATTTTACAGTTGATCTTTCTTAATAAGTTTGCCTTTAAGGTTCACCACATGATGTAGATATACAACTCCTAAATATGCAATCTAAGATGTTAAACAGTCATTTACTCTTCTTTTTTGCAATGAAAATCCTAGCTACTAAGGAAAGAGAAACAAAATACTTTCAACATAGAGCAGAGAGCACACACTAGATGCACTCTACTAAATCAAAATCAACAAGCAGTCTAAATGCAAATGCACATGCATGTATTTGTTTTCCACTTTCTTAATGTGTGAATGACAAAAAGAATGCTAAATACAAATCTGAATTATATCTTTTTTCAAAGCGACAGTACTAACAATTTTTCTTTTCAAAAAACGACAGGAAGGCAAGACAACACTTTGCGATTTTGAATTGAAGACTGCTTTTGACACTTGAAATACTATAAATTCAGATCAAATACAAGAGTAACAGTGTAATCGACTATCAAAAAGAGAAGGATTCTTTCTTTGACTGAAAACGACACTTGTGACACTTTCAAATCAAAAGATGACAGTTCAATTAAGCTACTATTTTGTAAATGAGAACTGTGAATGGTGAAAAATACATAAAAACATTCACAAATCTTTGTACAATGGAGGGGAATGATGCAAAGGAAGGGGGTTTCAACAATGGTCTACTGATCATAGACAGAAAAACTCCTGAATAAAACTGAAGACAGTGAAGAAAAATCGAAATCTGGAGGTAGAAACAGTCTTATCTGATCATCACACCTGTAACATAGGGAGACAGGGATGCATCTCACCTACTGCACACGAGAAGTGTGATTCATCCAGTCTGCCTAAAGGAGAGGGTGCGATGGACGAGGAACGAGACTTTAACTTGGTTTTTGGTCACCGTTTGCAGTTTAGTTCAGGGATTTAGGCTGAGCTAACGATAGTCAGTAAATACAAAGTATAGGGCTCATCTAATGAGGTTACTTGAGCTACCTCTAGGGCCTTTAGGATGTTTGCAAGTTAGTTGTTCAGTTCATAAACAAACCTGGAGATTGACTGAAGCAGCGTTGATCTACTTTGCACTTGCATAGCAAATGCAGTTCGAAGGCTAGCTGGCTTGACTTTAGGCTTCGTCTATGGTTTATGAATCAAACAAATAGAGACAAGAAATCAAGCTAATCACTCCCCAGCGAAGTCGCCATTTTGTTATCGAGAAAACTAGTGTCTATTCAGAACTGCTAGTCCCACTAAGATGGGTAGCTATCTTAGAAACAAACAAACTAAAGTCACTTGTGTTTTCCTTTACGAGAGATAGATGAGAAAGAAGCAGAGAGTACCAACCTCAGTCTTTCGCTTGGCTCCTTGCTTGTTTCCTTTCCCCTTTGACAGAATCTCGCCGCTCCTCCCTTACTTGTCCCACTTCAGAGAGCACCTGTAGAGTCAAAGCAACATAATACCATCAAAGCATAGAGATCTATCACTATAAACAACATAGGATCAGATATATATTGACCATACAAATGCATATATCAACACAATATTCAGAGATATACAAGAATATGGAGGAAAACTCAAATTGCTTTATTGATAGAAGTAGTAGAAGAGAGAATTACAACCACTTGGTCTGACCCAGCGCCATCCTCTCAGCATGAAAGCCCTCTTCACCTCATACAAAGCAAGATCACCCAACAATGTCTTCAAAGAGAAACCAACAACACTTCCTTGCTAATTACAAAACTCCAGCCTCTGGATCTCTTCGATGAGGGATCCATATATAGATGTTTACAGGGGAGTGAATTAGCTTCTGGGATTTTGATTAGTGTCATTTCACTAATAGTTCTTGGTTCCACATGGAGATTTTAGATCTCTTACTCATCCCTGGGCGAACTCAGAGAGGCAAGTGTCAAATGAGCAGTTTCTAGAATATTCTCGGGGTCTCCACCTAGCAAACTGCTTGTGCCATTTGTCAGCGCTCTCTCATCACACCCTAGATAAGGGCTTTCCAGTATGCATCGCACTTTTTGCATGTGGCAGGTGAGATGCATCACACCCTTAGCACTAGGCAGTCTGTATGGTCCTACTTTGACCAGTTGTGAGTAGTTTTTCATGGAGAAATTCTGGGAGATGATGTAATCAGCTGACCTTGCTCCTTTAGGGTATTAAAAAACCCTTTTAGGGACTTAGAAGCCCTTGGTTTATGGACATCTATGATTGGGGTTGCAGTGCCCAAATATGTCTATAACAATAAGCTCAAAAAATTTAAAAGCTAAAATCATGAAAATTTTTAGGTGTGTCTATATAAAGTCTAAAGTCATGCTCTAGTTTTGTTCACCAGTGTTGCCAACATATGCATCGGGATAAAATCATAAAGGGTTTAGAAAAAAAAAATGGGGAAAATTTTGGTAAAAATAAAACATCAACAAACTTAAAAAAAATACAACAAAAGTCCCAAGGGGAAGCTCAATTAGTGATCAAAGCAATGTGAAATATGTAAAAACTAAGAGATCTAAGGTTCAAATCGCCCCGATTGTGACACGGTTTATGAAGAGGAGGATAGATCGTAGACCCCTAGAGGTTTACTAATAGCTACATGTCAGACAGGTTGTTGGGTTCCTCTACGAAAAAAAATACAATTAAAAAAAGGTAGAAAAACATCACTTAAATTACCAGTTGTCCACGATAGTGTGATTTTTTCCATAGACGTGATTCTTTTCCCTTGAAAAAATAGCCTAGGCTAGAAAATTGTGATTTCCCAATTTTTTGGCAATAAAATCACAATGTTTGCAACACTATTTTTCACTAGTCACAATGTTCTTATTATTCCCGACACATGTACTGGACAATGTGAAATTATTATATCTAAACTCTAATGTAAGGAGGTACTCCAGAGTCTAAACATAAGATGATTTTATCAATTTCCATGAGGTACAAAAAAAGTAGGCTAGTGGGACTCAAATGTACCATACATTAAAGACATACTATGTGAGAGTGAAAGTTACAAGTATGTATAATAGTATAAATAAATAACAAAAATATAAAGTACCATTGGTTATTAGCTATAGATGTGGAAGTATAGGGAGAAGAAGCATCTCAACCACATCAATCATTGCAAAGTTACCAATGCACCACAAGATAATAGCATTAGGGAAGTGCCCAGGGATGAGAGGGCTACAATGGTGATCCTCGTAGAAAAATGGAATCAACGAGTAGAAGCTCCATAACACTCAAGGACATTGAAAAGAATCTAGTAATGGGTGTTTGAGGATAAGATGAGGGCTGGGAAGTGGTACTCTTGTGTTACCTTGTGGAAGCAAGTCTTCTAGCCATCAAAAAGGAGAAATTGCATGGTTCCATTGATCAAATACAATATTTATTCATGGTGGCGGAGTCTATGTAGCACTTGTGTCCTTTTGTAGTCAAGATAAGTGGAAAGGAGGTAACCTGCCCATTTAGATTAGGTTTAGCTAAACCTCATAAATCTATTATATATGACCAATCACTCATACATGAAAAATGAAGAAAGAGAAGCAGATCCGATATGGATAGTCAAAGGATGTAGTAAGAGAGACCCCCAAGTCACTATACAAATAATGAAATCTCCATTGGATCTCATAGGAATGCATGAAATGATCTTTCTACCATTAAAACAATGAAATGCCACCTTTTGACAGTTAGCAAGTTGGCATCCATTCAAATATCAATTCAATAATTGTGTTGAAAACTTGAAAAGTGTTGAATCCCCCTATTCATATCCTTCCTTACAATTACTTCAAGTTAGCCTAGAAGTGAGCAGGTGCTCAGTATTTAGCTTAAAAATTAAAGTTCTCAGAATGGCTCAAAACCTAAACAACTGTCACTGTCTCAGCAAAACTATCCCAATGCAACTCCTTTCACTAAAAAACTGAGTTCATATGAGGAAGATATTGAGTTCTGTCCGCTTTCCCAAGCAGAAGAATTAAAAAAAAAAAATCACAATCACTACATAGTCAGCAGTCCGTACTACTAACGTGGTAGGTGACTGTGCAAGGTCAACAGTGGTCAACGATCCAATCAGGGTTCGAAAAGTGTTAGATTTTGGTTGGTTATCAGATGTGGTAACAGGACATGATTTGGTTGGTTAATGGAGGACCAATGAGGAGGGGACAAGTGGCAAGGCGAAAGGCCATCACGTGTCCCTCCCCGAAGGTCGTCTTGGCACGCAGTGCTTACCAAAATTTTATGGCAGGCTAGGGGGTCAAATGCGGGACCTACTCTGCATAAACCACTAGCCATACTGTTGCACCACACCAATGTTTCTTAACCATATAGATCTCCACACATATTTAAAGTTTAATGTCAATGAAGTTGGCGGTTAGGAGGGACAACACTCTCATATGAACGCTCCAACGGTTACGATTACCACACATCCAGCGGTTCCAACAAACCATAACTGCAAACTCCAACACATTGCATGTGACCTTGCCTCCATGTAACTATCAAGCCAACCATTTTGAAACTGCACAGATTAAAGACCATAACCTGACAGGTAATGCTACCATGTGTCCTCTATCGAGAAGACTGCGAGTGCAAGCAGAAATGGTTAACCATTAAACACGCTTAATGTGCTAATCTCCACTTAACTGTAATTAATCCACAGCTAATCATTAATTAACCCCAGTTTAGTTCGGTAGAATATTTAGATGACCTCCTAATTCAGCGAAAACTCAAAGTTTAGTGGAGTTAAGTAGAGTTCCTCTAGTTTTAGAGGAGGCTTTATAGGGAAAAAGCAGTTTTGGTCATAATTGGAGCAAAATTCAACTAAATTGAGTTCAGGAAAAGGTGTTCTTAGCTAATTTGAGCATTCTAAAAACACTAAAGAAGGTTTCAAGAGCAGTAGAGCTTTGTAAGTAACATGTTTTTCCATATTGAGCTAATACAGAGGCCTAAGCCATGGAAGATGGACCAAGGAGATATAGCCCAGAAGGGGTGAACTCCTTCATCAAAACACTGTGTTAAGTTTTCATGTTGATGGTTTGCTTTAATTTTCATTGTTGTTGTTCAACACTTGTTTTTAATGTTATTTTTCTCATGTATTTCACATAAAACTTGATAAATTTTACCTGTTTCTAATCACAAACACCATAAGAGAGCCATGCACATGAAGCAACTTACAAGCATTTGTTTATAAATATGAAGTTGAAATTAGCACAACAAAACTAACATTCTACAACAGATCACGTTGGTTTCAGAGCAAAGGTTTATTTTCTTGATTGCTTGAGTTTTGTGCAAGTAGGGTTGAAGTTGCAGAGAGGAGAAGGGAAACTATTGGTTGCAACTCTTGAGGTAATTCCCGGAAGATGGAGAGCCACAAGGCCACAATCTTTACCCAAAGTTCCAATTCCAGCTACACTTGAAACACCTCAAGGTTTACCTTCAATTGAGATTAAGGAGGTACAAGCAGTACGAGTAGATGAGCTTGAGTACAAAGCCATCATGTGTGGAGCAAGAGAGACTGAAGCTATTTCAGAAGAGGAATAATTCAAGAAATATTTCTATGACTTGATTGATGTGGTTAGAGTCCTATATGAAGATAGGAACACTAGAATGGTTGGAGAGAGTTTTAAGCCTCCACATGGAGAAGGAATCTTAGGAGGTAAAAAAAGATATGATAAGAAGGATTCAAAGGGTAATGGAGGAAATCCTCCTCCATCTCCACCATCTTCACCATCTTCCCCATCATCTTCATCATACTCAACATCTCAAACAACAACATCTTCCACTTCCACCACAAAAACTATCCATAATCATTCCCAAACCCCAATAGGAAAAACTCCCTTACTCAAATTGGACATTAAGTTTGAACTTCCCATGTACAATGGTGAAGTGAATGCAGAAAAGTTAGACAATTGGATTCGACAATTGGAGGTATACTGCAGAATTAAGAACCTTCAAGAAGATGACATAAAAATCAAGTTGGCTTCATTGAGGCTAGAAGGAGAAGCATTAGACTGGTGGGGAGAAAAGACTCAAGAGGAAATGTGAATCCATGGTAAGATATCCATTTATTGGGTTGAATTTGTTTCTGCTATTAAAAGAAGGTTTTAACCTTTAGCCTATATGCAAAAAGCCATTATGGGTTGGAAAAATTTTAGTCAACTCAAGGGCCAAATAGTCCAAGACTATACCCAGGAGTTTAGAAAGAGGACTTTGTTGTTAGGAGTAAACTTGAATTCCCGAGATACATTGTTGAAATATATTGGGGGTTTACACTCCTATTTAAAACATATTATCCTTATGTTCAATCCAAGCAATTTGGATGAGGTATGTGTGCAAGCCATGCACCTTAAAGCAATTTGGATGAGGTATGTGTGCAAACCATGCAAATTTACAGGTTACAAGGAAGTTCTTATTCAAGTTCACCATTACTGAAAAGTTCATTGATGATGTTGAGTTAGATGTAGTTCCACTTGACATATCAGGAATGATTTTGGGTAGTTGTTATTTGTATGACAGGAAAGCATTATTTTATTGCCATGAGAACAAGTACTTATTGCTCAAGAATGGGGTGGAATACATTGTGAGAGCCCATTGAAAAAAGCTAAACATTTATTTGGTTAATGCAGGGCAAATGAAGAGACTAGTAAATGCAAGTAAAAATTTTGTGCTTCTCATGATCAAGAAAAAGAATGATATTGATTATGAATATTTTGAAGGTTGTGATAACAAATTAAAATCTGATTTGTTTGATGTGGTAAGCAAGCATGGTGAGATGTTTCAGGATCCAAAGGGTTTACCTCCCAAGAGGGGAATTCAATGTATGATACAGCTACAGCAGGATGTTCTACTTCCAAACATTGGCATGTATCGCATGCCGATTATGGAGAGCATGGAAATCAAGAAGCAAATTCAAGAATTGTTGAACAATGGTATTAAACACCCATCTACTTCACCATGTGGTTTGCCCATTGTCTTGGTGCCAAAGAAGGATGGGACTTGGTGCATGTGTATGGATTTTCGTGTATTGAACAAAATCACTGTAAAGAATTGTTATCCACTCCCAAGCATTGATGATTTTCTTGATCATTTGAGGTATGCAAAGTATTTCACTAAGTTAGACTTACGAAGTGGTTATCATCATGTTAGAATAGTTGAAGAGGATATTTGGAAAACCGCATTTAAAACTAAACAAGGATTGTTTGAGTGGCTTGCTATGCCTTTTGGTCTTACAAATGCTCCAACTACTTTCATGAGAGTTATGAATGATTTATTGACACCATTTATATATGATTGTGTCATTGTATACTTTGATGATATTCTTATATTTATAAAATCCATAAATGAACATGTCATGCATGTGAACAAAGTACATGATGTCTTGAGAAAAGAACATTTGTTTTTAAAGATGTCAAAGTGTGAATTTGGCACAACTTCTTTAGTATATTTGGGACACATTGCTGGAGGAGATGAGTTGAAGATAGACCCCTCTAAGGTAGAGGTCATTCTGAATTGGCCCAAGCCCAATATAGTTACAGAGGTAAGAAGCTTTTTAGGGTCAGCACAATATTCGAGGAAATTTATTGCTAATTTTTCTTCCATTGCAGCTCCATTACATGCATTGACTAGTGTTAAGAAAGTCTTACATTGGGAGATATAAAACATAAAGCATTTGATGCTTTGAAGAAAAATATCATTTCAGCACCAGTATTGGCTCTTCCAGATCTTAGATAGCCATTTGAGATTCAAACGGATTCTAGTGATTACGCCATGGGAGAAGTTCTTATGCCACATGGTAAGCCCATTTCATTTCATTCTAAAATTTTTAATGGAGCTGTGACTAACTATCCCACTTATGAAAAAGAACTTTACGCATTGGTACAAAGTGTCAAAAAATGGAAATACTACTTGATGGGGTAGGAGACCATTATCCATACCGACCATCAAGCATTGCAATACTTACAGTCACAGTGAAAGTTGCAACAATCATGACACTTCAGATGGATGGGTTTTATACAACACTTTCATTTGGTTATCAAGTAAAAAAATGGAATCTACAATAAGGTAGCTGATATGCTTTCTAGGCCTATTGTAAATTCATATATTTTACTCAAGCATAATTATGTTCTGCATGAAAGTTACATTGAGCAATATGCATATGGTAATGAATTTCAAGAGGTGTATGCAAGCCTGAGTCAAGGAAACCAAATTAAAGAATTAGATTACCATGTATATAACAATTTGTTGTATCACTTGGGAGAGTTATGTATTCCAAAGGGAGAAAGAAACAATATCACAAGGGAGGTGCACACTTCATTGATTTCTGGACACTTTGGTGTAGGCAAGACAATAGCGAATCTCCAAAGGTATTGTTATTGGCCACGCATGTTTGATAATGTATCTTGCATTATAAGAGGATGTTCTTTGTGTGAAATAAGTAAGCCTAGCAATAGGAAACTAGGATTGTACACTCCACCTCCGGTACCTTCACGTCCCTGGGAGAGTATCTCAATGGATTTTGTACGAGGTCTTCCATTGTCAAGGAAAGGTCATGATTACTTGTATGTAGTTGTAGACAGGTTCAAAAAATTGTGTATACTAACACCATGTAAAAAGAAAATTACAGTTAAACAAACAACTCATATTTTCTTCCAAAACATTTGGGTTCATTTTGGTCTTCCTACTTCCATTGTAAGTGATCGCAATTCTCGATTTGTTGGGAATTTTTGGTCAAATTTGTGGGACATGATGGAAACTAAGTTGAAGAAGAGTACAACCTTTCATCCACAAATAGATTGACAAACCAAGGTGGTCAACAGGACATTCATTCATCTTCTTAGAGGATATTTCAGCAAACATCCCAAGTTGTGGGATGAACAGTTGCATTACATACAACATGCATACAACAGGGCAAAGAATTCTTCCACAAACACGCTGTCATTTGAGGCATGTTTTGGGTACTTGCCAGGATCGCCACTGGACTTCATCTTTGAGAAAGATGTCACCATCGATGGTCACAGTGACATTGATAAGGCAAGGAATTTCATAGAGAAAATTCAGTTGATGCATCACATAGTACAGGAACAACTGGAAAAGATTTAAAGAAGCTACAAGGCAAGGCATGACAAACACCAAGTCGATCCAAAATTTCAAGTTGGAGATGAAGTTTGGCTATATATTAGCAAAGAGATACTTCAATGGGAAGGTAAAAATCTTAAGCCAATCTGTTATGGTCCTTTTAAAATTATGGAAAAGATTGGTAACAATGCATTTAAGCTTGATTTGCCTCCTTATATGCAAATATACTATGTTGTTAATGTTGAGAATTTGAGAATATTTGAGCCTCCTTTGATTGATGATCAAGGACAACATATTGAGCCGCCATCAATAGATGATTTCTCACTAGAATATCTTGATGAGCTTTAGCAAGATCTCATGCTCGACAGAAGAACCAGAACTTCGAGGAGAGGGAATGTCGAATACCTTGGAGTGGGACTCAAGGGACAAAATCCTTCTAAAGCTAAATGGTTGTAGATCGAGAAGGTGAGGGAGATGTACCCTCACCTACTGAAGAATTGATAGTATATTTTGGGGTCCAAAAGGCTTCTGGTGGGGAGGAATGATCAGGCACTCAATATTTAGCTCAAAAATCAAAGTTCTAAGAATGGCTCGAAACTTGAACGACCTCGTCCATCTCGGAAAAATGATCCCAATGCAACTTGTTTAACTTAAAATCAAGTTCATATGAGGAATCTATTGAGTTCTGTCGACTTTGCGAAACAGAATAAATTTAAAAACAAAAATGCAAAGTCATTGCACAGTCAACAGTCTGTACTGCTGACGTGGCTGGTGACTGCGCAAGGTCAACAGTGGCCAACGTTCAATCAAGCTTTGACAAGTGTCAGATTTTTTTTGGTTATAAGATGTGGTGACATGGCATGATTTGGTTGGTTAATGGAGGACTAATGACGAAGAGACAAGTGGCAAGCCTGGAGGCTACCACATGTCTCTCACCAAAGGTCGGCTCGGCACGTAGTGCTTACCAAAATCTTATGGCAGGCTGGGGGGTCGAGCCCAGGACCTGCTCCACATAAACCACAAGCCATATCGTTTCACCACACCAATGTTTCTTAACGGTATAGATCTCCACACATATTTAAATTTTAATGTGGATGGAGTTGGGGGTTAGGAGGGCCAACCTGTGGGCGAGTCCTCCCATATGAACGCTCTAGTGGTTATGGTTACCACACATCTGACGTTTCCAACAAACCATAACCGGAAACTCCAACACGTTGCATGTGACCTCAGCTCCATGTAACCGTCGAGCCAACTGTTTGGAAACTATGTGGATTAAAGACCATAACCCAACAGTTAATGCTACCATGTGTCCTCTATCAAGAAGACTGCCAGCGCAAATGGAAATGGTTAACCATTAAACGCTCTTAATGCGCTAATCTCGACTTAACTGTAATTAATCCATAGTTAATCATTAGTTAACCCTAGTTTAGTTCGGTGTAATATTTAGCAGACCTCCTAATTCGGCGGGAACTCGAAGTTTAGTGGAGTTAACAGGAGTTCCTCCAGTTTTAGATGAGGTTTTCTAGGGAAAAACAGATTTGGTCATAACTGGAGCAAAATTGACCAAATTGAGCTCACGAAAAGGTGTTCCTAGCTAATTTGAGCATTCTGAACACATTGAAGCAGGTTTTGGGAGAAGTAGTGCTTTGTAAATAACATTTTTTTCCATATTAATCTAATATAGAGGCCCAAGCCATGGAAGTTGGACCAAGGAGATGTAGCCCAGGAGGGGTGAACTCCTTCATCAACACATTATGTTAAGTGTTCATGTTGATGGTTTGTTGTACTTTTCAGTGTTATTTTTCAATGCTTGTTTTTTATGCTATTTTGCTCATGTATTTCACATAAAACTTGATAAAATTTACTTGCTTCCAATCATAAACACCATAAGAGGACCATGCACATGAAGAAATTGACAAGCATTTGTTTATAAATCTGAAGTTGAAATTAGCACAACGAAACTAACATTCAACAACTAATCAAGAAGGCTCCTATAAGCATATCACTAAGCACAAAACTATCTCTTGATATATTATTTTCTCTGTCTATTTATGATTTTTCTTTATGCATGTCTCTTTCTCAAAGCTAGATTCTATTTAGTAATTTGTATTATCTTTGTATACAGTTTTACTCACTCGTGATATTGAGATTAGCTTCTTATCATTCAGTGGCATATATAAAATTTGACTCGAGAATTAGTATAGTTGTTTACATATTTGGGGTAGAATAAAAATAACCTCAGACAACAATAGGATTAAAGTTGAAGAGCAAGCTTTTGAAATTTTCTGAAATCCATCATAACCAACCTTCATGTATGGTCTACCCATGTTGCTTTTTGAAATTTTTTACATCTTTGAAATTGCTCAGACACAAGTTGTAGTAAGATTATGATAATAATCTTTCCACCACAGGTGAACAAAAAATAATTGAGAAAGAAATAATGAGCTTTGCCAAAGTCATAATTTGTTCAATCTATCAATCAAACTGCTAAAGATGATATTGCTAAAGCATGCAACCCAATAGGAAGATGAGGAATGGATATGAGAGATTAATGATAAAAATAAAGAGCCACCCACACACATAGCAGATGGATTAACTAGAAGCACCACGAAGATTCACAAAAAAATAGAGTACTAGACTAAAGAGTCTCCCTAATTTTGTGTTTACCTTTTCCCATTTTGAGTTTTTGGTGGATTAAAATATAACAAATTTTGTTCTTTGGACCATGAATGTATTCCTCATTGTAAATGTGGATGTAAACCATAAAAATGCAATGTGTTTTCATATAGGGGAACAATCAATACTTTTTTTTCTATTTAGGTTAATTAAGCACAACAAAACTAGGGAAAAATCAATGAGAGCAGATACTATCACTTCTCATTTTGATGCATGATGTAAACCATTTGGGTGAAGACCCATTACAATTAAGACCTTTATTCTTCCAAAAAGAGGAAAATGAACTTAAATGCAACAAATAAGATAATGTCATGGAAGTTCTGGAGGCAAGAAAGATATTCAATTAACAAAACACAATAAAATCATACCTTAAGCATGCCATTTCTAATTGATGACAGAGAGACATCAACAAGAAATATAATGGAAACAATGAAGGTTGAACCATATTGTTGGTGCAACAAATTCCACAATTGCCTTAGAAAACTCTAGACACTCATCTACATCTCGTCTCCTACCATTTATATCCAGTGGTGCAAAACATTCTCTTGAAATTGTTTGCATCTGAAGAAGTGGTTGTTCAATAAATAAAGATTTGACAAAAACACAAGAAATCCAATATGCCATTACTTAAATTTGGGATTTTCAAATACCAAAAAGTTGAACGATAAAATATGGAAGGAAAAAGCACTAAAGGGCCTCTAACTTTCGAATAATCATAGGAAAGAAAAAAATGAAATATCAAAGTGAAGCCCAAAACAAATAATGACCTTTTCTTCAAGAAATAATAAGTACTAAACTCATCAGTTTCCATTTCTATTAATTGAAAATTTTGCAAGAACAATTTCAATGGATTGAAATGAGCTTTAATGCAAGTTGGATACTAGAAAATTTGGTAGTTGAATTATCGAAAAAATCTAAAAAATATAAAAATAACTAGAAGAAGATGACCCTTGGGCATAAATTAAAATTAATGGAATTATAAGAAAAACAAAATTTTAATTTTAACATTTTATAATGCAAGTCACTTAACACAATGACACTGAGTCACTATTACTATTTGTGGGAATGCCAATATCAAATACAAAATAGGATAGATAATAGAATTGTAGATGGAAGAATCTCATGTCATCAGAAAATTGTATCTCTAACTTAGTTCTGTAACTCTACAACTCTTCTGCCATAGCTCACCAATCATCTACAATAACTAAATAAAAAGAGAAGACAACAAATTATATTTCCAGAGTAACAAATTATAAATAAATTTTGTCCTTTGTGTCTACTTTTTGGGGTTGACGTGTGCCATCTTAAAAAATTGTATTTCCATGTTCTGTGTCCTCTTTTCATGTGACTTAGCCACAGGCATACGAATACACAGGGTTGAGGTAGAGCCATGCTACATGAATAATACAATAGAGAGTATTGTTGCACCACTCATAAATCACACTTCATATCTAGGCTCATCTAGTAAATCCCTCTCCCCCCTTGTCTTTATAGTACTAATGAATAACTTCTTTCACCCTTACCCATGGATACATATGAGTAAATTTGTCACCATCAACCAAGAAAAGAACCTTGACCAAAGGTTCACTAATGGCACACAACTCTTGCACTCCCAACAAAAAATTATGATTGTGTCCGAAAAGTTGGGCTATGTCTTGCCCATCCTTTAGTGCTATAGACATAAGAATTCCACCTATATGAAAAATATATCCTCTTCAATTCTAACACAGAATTGTGGAGAGACTAAAGAGAAATGAATCTAGTGTAAAATACATACTTGGGAGACTTGGGCAACATAAACAACCTACCAACAACAACATACTTAACAACATTCTCCATAATAACTTGGACAATATATTGCAGATTTATCTCCCAAATAAAGCCATCCTAATAATAATTCCTTTGGAAGGATCCAATAGCATAGTTCAAGAGGAAATTTTGTGTTTCCATTGGACCTATTTTCATTCTATACTAGCTCATTTCTCCCAAGTGCTCACTGTCAAGGGTTTATAAGGGTTTCTCTAGATAAAATATTGGTTGACCAATCTATTTTGACTAGCAGCAAGATCACTCTCATTTTCACCTCTTATATTGCAACATTTAACACCAAGATTCATGCCTTATCAGAAATACCTACACATGATATATTATATTTGAAAAACAGAAAGCTATCCTCCCTTTTATGTGAAGAAAGTAGGAATTGGACTTAAATTTTGACATGCATTTATATGGGTTTTTATTATTCACCCCTGAGATTCATTTTGGGAGACAATTAGCATCAGATCCAATCAAAGCAAGGGGTTGTTGAGTTGTTAAAGAGTCCATAAGTTTTCGATTTGGAGAAAAACCATAATATTTTATGATTAATCCATGAGAAGAACAACTAAAGAACGTTGGAGATGACATGTTACCAACATTCATTTCATTTGGGTATACATCTGGTTTGTATCTTGGTGTAAATGGAAGCTACATTAAAGGCATTAGATTGAGCTATAATGCGCAAATTTCTACCAAGGGTTGACCTGTTAAAAAAAAAGGTAGGACCAAACAATGTTTATTTTTCTTTATTGGGAAAAGAACATATGCATTAATACACATGAAAATTTGTGACAATTATATTTCTCTATCATACCCAACAAGCCCTAGGCATAATTCATTGTCATGAAAGAGTTCCTAGAATGAAAGAAAAATAAAATATTGAACTAGTGGGAGTATTAATGGTATTGTAGTGGCACGTCTGTTAACTTTTATTACATTTTTGCTTATTATTATGTTATTTGTAATGAGTATACATTACAGAAAGATAGGTGATATCAAAAACAATTCACATCATAAGCATATGACTTACAAAATCAATATAAATTCCTAGAGGATCATTCCTAGATAAAATTGTCATGTATGCAATTCTTATGCAAAAACAATGTTGGACTGAGTTTTGAGGTTTGTCGGGTGATATGTAGAAGGTATTTTCATGAGAAAAATCACTCTTGGAAGAGACTGGACCACATATACAACTCTTACAATATTTACAACGACCATCTTTGCATACTACACGTTGCCTAGATGCATGTTCACAATTCTAAAATTTTTCCTCATGAGCTATTGGATATGGCCTTATAATATTACTATTAATTAGGTTGTTTTGGATACAAGGGATTGAGCCTCTACATCTCTCATGCTATACAATTCTATCCTATCTTGATAACAATTTTGAGGGAAAGGGCTTATACCGTTATGCCCATATTTTAGCATATGTTGAAAAATCACACTTCCATTTCTCATCTTCCCACCATGACAATCATTACATAGACATGCATATTTAAGCAATATTTCTCATCAATTATTCTCTCATCATGTGCATGGTATTTATCCATTGCCAAAATTGGGCATTGACTCATCTTCAATTTTCTGCATTCAAAGATGAAAGTGATATGTTAACTCTTTTCTTTCAACTCTTTTCAGAGCTTTGTTTGTAAAAGAAAATTTGCAGTTCACATTTGAGAAAAAATGTCATATTTGTTCAAATTTCTTTAGAAACAACAAATAAGAAGAGAATACTCCACATTTTTTATGAGTATGAAGACACACATACACA
This sequence comes from Pinus tabuliformis, assembly GCA_031772625.1. Classification (NCBI taxonomy): domain Eukaryota; kingdom Viridiplantae; phylum Streptophyta; class Pinopsida; order Pinales; family Pinaceae; genus Pinus; species Pinus tabuliformis. Next base: position 199,954,327 of record CM062820.1, on the reverse strand, counting down.
ACAATCACATAGTCAAATAACAAAATAAAGTCATATTTGACATACTATTTTTTTGTCTATTTGAGTGCATTGTTAGGTATATTTGGTAAAAATTGTATAAAATGTAGTTTAAATAACGTTTTGTGAATGTGTTGTTGAAATAAATAGGGTTTTTAGTTTATACCTTGATGTAGGATATTATGTGGCTTGATAAAGTAGGATTTTGTCTTGGGCTTGGAAAACAATCTATTAATTTTGGACAAACTGGCATTTTTTTCCTACCTAGTTTAAAAATCTATAAGGCATTAAAGTTTTGAGTACTTTGGATAACTAAGAAAAATATCTTGGTAAGTAAAGCATCATCAACAATATTAAGGAAGTTATTGTTGATGATGTCACTCTTTATCCATCATGATGACTCCTGGTTAATAAGATGTCTCTTCTTAAATGAACTAGATTGATATTTCTACCTAGGGTTTAGAAGCAAGTCTTGATCCATTCCTAGGGTTCTGAGTGTTTCAGGTTTGTAACCCTAGAAAGGGCCTAAAGGATTTAGGGATTGAACTCTAGGATTGAGAAAGTTATGCAAGATTGAGCATTATCATGGTTTGGAACCCTAGATATGAGTGATGTAAGTCTAGTGTTTGGAATCAAAACTCTAACCAACCAATTTCGAACCCTAACCAATCTAAAAATTTGAAAACAATTCTAAGTTTTATACACTAAATCCTAGGGTTGAGGAAGAAAGTTGATAGTGAATATTATGACTATATAGGGTTTATAGTCATTAGATGAACTTGAAGACACCAGGTTCAACTTGATTTTTTTATCTTTTAGGTAAAATGATCAAGGAACTGTTATTGCTAGTAGAATAATGAAAGAACCATTGGTATCAAACTCCTTGGCATAGTCATGTTGTTCTTGTAATGACTGTGCAAGAGTGTTTTCCTGACTTGTGCTATTATTGGTACAACTTGTTTTGAAATTTGAACTCTTGATTAAAGTACTTCGCATGATAAAGTTGCAATATTTATTTTTTGTATAATGTTGTTGTGCTTACGAGGATCTAGGGTTTAGAGACTGCATGTCTTGGAAAATCCATAGGAATACCTAAGTTGAATATCTATAGTTTGTAATTTTAAGTTTTATTATCCCTAAATTTGTGAGAGCAAGAAAAATCTAGGGTTTATGGATAAAACCCGAGGACTATGATTCTAGGATTTGTATGGATCTAGGGTTAAGACATAAAGCCCTACTTGATCATTGTAAATCCTAAGGATTAGGGTTAGGGCTTATCAGTTAGGCCCCTTTTTTTTTTACCATTTTGTAATACTTTTTTCATCTTCCTTTTAATGATTTGATGAAATTATTGGTTAGTAGACAAAATGAATTTTGGCCATAAGCCAAGGAAGAAATTATTTCCACAAGTATATGAGACAAGCCTCAAAGGAACAAACTTAATCTGATACCAACTATAAGGAACCTCCTTACTGATTCATGCATGATGGAATAGTAAAGACATCCATAAAGGTGTAAATAATTAATAATGAATAGAAGTGATGATGAAATAGAGTACATATCAAATGTTATATATTAACAATTGAAAAGGGATACCACAACTAAGGGTTTTCATTCCCAAGTCACAAATAAACATAATCAACGAGTATATTACAACTTTGTAGGCATAACTTGGCACAAAGTACATTTAGGTCCAAGTCTTAATCCAAGCAGAAGAGAGGAGGAAATAATGGGAGCCACCACAAGAAAAGGGACCCCAACTCATCCAAATTTGGAAAAGCCCCCTCTATAACCAACAACAAAGTGGCTTCTTCACGAGTAGTGGAGGAAGGAAAAATAAAGATGAATAGAAAAATAGGAGAAATCCATCCAGTGAAGCAAAAATCCTCATGCCCTAGCCTAGCTAAAGAAGGATGATCATCAAATGCTACTCTAGTTAAATGTGCGACAATAAATATAACTAGTAAGGAACCATATATTATTAACAAAAAAGTGGCATACCCGCAAGTAGTGGAGGAAGGACAAAATAAAGATGGATATAAAAAAATGGGGGGAATAAATCCACTAAATAAAACCCACATGTGCAAGCATAGCTAGAGAAGAATGATTATTAAAAATTACCTCTCATTGGGAATGCAACAATATCTATCTTAATGGGCTTGATTTTAATATTTTTCATTCTGATCACATCCCTTTAAATAGGTAGCTTTATATAATTATCTAAATTAATGCATATAGTTGCAAATAATCATTTAAAATATTATCCATGTCACCTAAAGTAGTGCATCATAATCAACAAAATAATTTTGAACATAAAGCCTAGAACGTTTTCAGAGAGAAGGAACTAGAGTCTCATAAATCACATATAGATAGATATCACCATAATATACCTTTATGTTTTTGAATCATCAATTATACTCAATCTACAAATGATAATATGCCAACATCCTTGATTCTCTAGCATATATGTAGTTAACCTGCAAGCTGCAAAACATTTGACTTTATGACACTTGCTAGTGCACTACATGCAAAGATGCTCTTGCATCATCATTTTATATAGAATTCATTTCATTTAACGTAGAGAATGATTCTATATACTACATGCTCAAGAAGTGGGAAGACTATACTTCAAAGTCCAAAGATAGGCCACAAGGTCTCCAATGACACAATCAATTTTACCTATCCATATATCATAACCATCATCACTAATCAAAACTAAAAAACTTGCATGAACCTAAAAAAGTATAAATTCGATAAGCTTTATAAAAAAAATGAAATAGAAGCAACAAACATCTTAGTATCATGAATTTGGTATTCTAAAGTTCTAGTTTTATCTGTTTCATACAGTATCATTTCAAGTCGACCAATCCAAAAAATAAAAATTGTTGATTCGTGTAAACCTTAAACAATCAATATTACATGGGGGAAAGAATGAATGAAATGAGAATTTCACCAAGCCTTGGTTGTAACTACGGTATCACCTAGCCACCACGTGCCCCTCACCTCTCAACATATCGCATTGAGTCTCAACTCTCGCCCATGATCGATCATGGGTGCATTTTGTTGCCTGCAATCCACAACAACTGAAGGAGAAATGGCTTGCAGAACTTTTCCTTGTTTTACATTGATGCTAACTTCATTCACTTGGTAGTTACTTCCATCAAGAAACCCAAATCCTTGGATAAACCAACAAGGTTTGTTAAGAAACTCTCTCATCTAATGGTCCAATCTCCAAAGAGGAAATCCTCATTGTTTACCAATCAATTCCTGGTAGAAAAATTCATGGGGATGTGGTCAAACCATAAAACCTTAGACTCTTGGATCCATGAACAATGGGCACCCAGACTACGATGTTTTTTTGTGATAAAGTTTATTTTTGCTTCCATTTTCAGCTTAAGCAGGATAAATACTTTGTTTTTCTTATCAAGTCCTGGTTTTAAGGGACTAGGAAGCTCTATATAAGAGAAGATAATATTATTTTATCATTGTCAAACAAAATACCACAGTATAGGATAACAAGACTAAGATAGTACATCAAGTGTTAGCAATGACCAATGGAGAAATGGCTTCAACAAATTAGCCTTCCCTAAACATCGAGGCTACCTTCAAGCACTTGGTATTTTGTTTTGTCAAGCAAGATAAACCCTCAAATAAAACAACAAGGTTTTTCATGAGTTGGACAGGATCCATAAGCTTTACCAGTCATCCAGATGGTCCAAAGAAGAAAGTATTGTTTTTCGTGAAACAAATCCTGGTAGAAAATTTTGACAAGGTTGTGGCCAAATCACTTCTTGACTATTGGTACAAACATAATGGGCACTCAGAATGAAAGGTAGACCACAATATTTTTTTCATGGGAAGGCTTCTTTTGAATTCCAATTCCATCATAAGAAAAATATATATTTAATTATTTTTCATCAAGTACTAATTTTTAGAGAGAAACATGCTACATCTAAGAAAGGTAATTTTACTAATGTCCAACAAAATACCACTAAAGTAGGTCAATAGGACTAAGTACATCCATTGTTAGCAACCACCAATAGAGAAATGTCTTCTGCAAGTTCACCTACCCTGGACATTGAAGCTACCTTTAAGTACTTGGTAGTTTATTTCGTCAAGTAAGCTAAACACTAAAAAATTCCTAGGAGAAAAATTCATAGGGGCATCGTCAAATCACATAGACCTTGACTCTTGAATCCAGAAAAATGAGAACCCAAACTAAAAGGTAGACCACAATATTATTTTCATGGTAAAGGGTCTTTTGGCTTCCATTCTAGCTCGAAAAATATATAGACTTGATTTTCCCATTTAGGCCTTGGGTTTTAGGGGCCAGCTAGCTATATCTAAGATAATTTTATTAATGTCCAACAAAAGACCACGAAAGTAGATCAATAGGAATAGTATAGTACATCCAGTTTGAATACAGAAAGGGAGTGCTAGGGAATTTCATAAAACAATGCCCTAAATATATAGCTAAAGAAATCTAGCAACAACTAATATAGAGAATATAAGATAAGGTTTTCATAAAATAAAAGTGCTAGAAATTGAAAGGCTCTAAAAATATCGATACCAAGCAAAAGAGAGGAGGGATGTCATGACTTGTTGGTGTTGGTGGCCAAGGATGAGTGAGGAGGCCAAGAGGTGGGCCCATCATCAAAGTCCTCAATCAGTATAAAAGGATTGATGCACTGGAACAAGACATCCTCCATGGAGTGGCCTAGACTAATAGGACCTAGCTATATGAACTTAGGCTATGCACTAGAACGAGCGAGTCCCATATTCCAAACATCCAAGGCCAAAGGGAAGAATATCCTAATGGAAACATACCTACATTGTTGAACTTGATGAATAGTATACTAAGGTGGTAAATGGCAGGGGATTAAATTTGGAATTGCCTAAATTTTGTCTATCTACTTGTTTGGTGATCTATGATCCATGACCTAGAATGGAAGCTCCAAAAAGCATGACTCAGTGACTTGGATATGGAATACATGTCTCAAAAAACTCAATTTGTGTTTTATTGTCTCCATTCATCTAAAATAGTTCATGCAATGTGTCAAAAGATTTATATTTCCAATCATTATATAGAATTTAATAACCATTAAATATTACAAAAAAAATCCACCCTCAACTAATGGAAACTCATTTAACCTAAAAAAAATCTATCTCTGAGCTAATGGAAACTTGTTTAGCCAATAAATAAATACCGTAGGAAAGACCAATAATACAACTTCAATGCATAATGTCTTGTCAATGGAAACCCCAAAACTTTGTGCAATCCATGAAAGCATCCTCTAGAGCGAATAAATGAATGTAAAGAATTTAAATTTCATGACACAACGAGGAACTAGACCAACATGCCATTTGAAAGCATCAAATGTGGCAAATAGATCTTCTTAGTACAAATTATTTATGATGCCCCAAACGAAGTAAAATTATTACTTGAAATTTTATTTATAAAAAATAATTTTCTAATAAAATTAGAGATTGTTTGGCGTACCCCAAGAAGTAAAACACAAATTCAACATTTCTTTTTATATAATCAAAAAAAGAATCCAAAAAAATAAAATGAAAGAGGTATCCATGTAGTTAATGACTGAATGGTCATTGGTAACTAAGGATATGGTTTTATAAAGTTGCTCAATCAATTTATGTGGATAAGAAATACAAGTCCTTTTCAAATACCTAAAATGGGGAATTATAAGTTCATATTTATATATCATTATGATTCACATTATGCATTGGATTCTCTTCTTCTATTTTAGCACTTTTCTATATGGCTTGAGAAACAGGAACGTTGTAACATAAATGGGATCACTTCTAAAGAAAGTGATGAATGAAAGAAATGCTAAGAAATGATGTGAAATTGTCATGGACCAACATCGTAAGCTCATTGTACTGAATAATATAGACGAGTTTTTAATAGTAAATCCTATCAATTATCCACACATCCCCCCATCCCCCCTTAAAGTAGTGAGTGTAAGATCCTCCAAATGATGTAAAATAGTTTTATGTCTTGAAGGTGAAGCCTACTAGAGGAAGTTTTCAAGGTTGATAGGATAGCAATCCATCCAACTGAACTGAAGGGATGGAATATCTAAGCAAACAAGCAAGTCTTGCATGTTTCAATTTCATGAAAAATTCAAAACATTTTCAGAATAAAGGAGTGACGAGTGGGTGGGTGTGGAGAACTACTTTGAATACTCATCCTGAAAAAAAGGCCGACATATGGGCTTATCCCTGATAGCACCAACACAATCAATTTCTTTTTAACAGTGGTGTTTTTTATTTTGTGTGCTTGAAAAAAAGTTTCAAATTGTAGGATAGTAGACAAGTTTGAGAAATTGTAACATTGTAACTCAGATATGGGATCATTCCTTAAGGAAGTAATGAATGAAAGAAATGTTAAGAAATGATGTGCAATTTTCATGGACCAACAACCTATTTTCATCATGTTGAATAATGTAGACAATTTTGTAATAGCCAATCCTATCAATTCTCCAAACCTCCCCTAAAGTAGTGGGTGTGATATCCTCCAGACATTATAGAATAGCTACATGTACTGAAGGTGAAGTCTGCTAGAGGATTTTTTCAAGGTTGATAGGATAGAAATCCATCCAATTTAACTAAAGGACAAGAATATGAAAAACCAACAAGTAAGTCCCCAAGTCTCGATTTCATGTAAAAAGTTGTGAATCATTTTGGATAAAGCAGGGGGGCAGGCACACTGTTGTAAAGATTGATCCCGTAAAAATGGTAAAAATATGGCCTCAATCCCGATAGCCCCAACATAATCAATTATTTTCCAATGGTATTTTTTTTCTTTTTGTGCTTAAAAAAAAGTTTCAATTTGTGGGATAGTAAAATAGACAACAACTTGTTCAGATCAATGTAAAATTGACTTAGTTTACTTGTTAGAAAAAGGGTAATGAACTCTTACTATTTGACTTGATAGGATGATGGAAAGGAAAAGTTGTGCTATGTTCAGAATGTCAATCCAAAATTGAGCATACCATAGCCAATCATTAAAAGGGAATGTAGCTCAGTTGTAAAGCAAGCCACTGGTTGGGGATTGGTGTTGGGTTTGATCCCCATAATGTCCAACAGATTTACATGATATTAGTCCTGTAGTTGTGGCTAGGAATTTCATATCCCTAGGTCTAAATGTCGGATTTGGCTTGAGAATCATGTTGGATAAACCCACACCTGAACACATCATTTCCCATCATTGGAAGGGCATGTAGTTAGGTGGTAGAATGGCACAAACACTAGGGGTGGGTCCTAGGTTCAAGTCCTAGTTTGTGCAATGTTTTTATGTGCTAAGATTGTGGTATTTATTAATTATATGTACAGGTAAAAATCCTGCTTGAGGATTTTGGTCCAATATTGAAACTTGAACATGTAATAACTTTGGATCTTGAAATGAGAATATGTGTTTTTATATTACAACAACCTTACACATCTTTTGTGGGTTTCAATTATTTCCACTATTGGATATTTTTCGCGCTGACATTTAAGCTAAATTCGTCACTGATTAACATTCTGTGGCCAAAGCGTGATTTGTATTTACTAAAAATTCATTACATGAAAGGAAAGATATATTATGTTTCATTAACACCATACAAAATCCTTCATTATTGATCACAACTTGGGATTGAAATAGGTGGGCATGCTAAAAGCATATGAATTGTGGGGGCACACATTACAACTAAAATAAGGAAGAAGAAAAAGGAAAAACTTACAAAACTTGGAGAAGAAGAGCAGGACCATCACAATGGATAAGACGAGTGTAATGACACCATCATATAAATTCATGATGTAGAAATTCTAATATATATTTGGAAACATGTCCAATTGCAGGAGCCTATTGATTACTTTCATTTTACCTCCTAAATTCCTTCCATTTATATTATAAATATGACCAAAAGATCTTAGAATTTGAGGATCCAAAAAAATCTTAAAATCCTCCCTCCATTTCAAAGAACTTGGCTTAACAACCTTGTAAACATGAATGTCATATAAACCAAGAACAAAGTTTTATTGACATGACTCTTTGACTAACTCTTTGAGCAAGATACCAAGTTTCGAAATTGCAAGGTGTTTATGGATGAACAACATAGAAAGTTTCGAAGTTGAAAAGTGTTTATGGATGAATTTTATTTCATTTTTACTTCTATGTATATACTTTTCATTTTTATTTATACACATATATGTCCTCCACATCTCATTGAATTTGGGTAATTACGATAAGTGAAAAGTACTCATTTGAATTTGTTTTACTATTTGGAATTTGATCTTGTGATAAAGTATTTTAGCATTATTTATGGCTACTTCTTGATTTAAGGTTAGGTTTGTTAATTTATTTGTTCTTGTCCTCTCCTAATTAACCAACACTCTTCCTTGTAGGTATTCTTCATATAAATGCATTTGACCCAACTATAATCCTACTCCCATTTTGGATAATGTGTTAGCCTTTGAATTTAATTCCCTATTAATGCGATCAAAGGATATAACCCTAAACATTATCATTAGCGCTGTAACTCTAATCTTTAATTGATCCAATAAAAAAGTGCCTAAGTGTAACCTTTCAATTAATCTATAACAACCTTTAAATCCCCTATCACTTGTAAGTTTAAATTGTTGAAGTGATACAATTAAAATGACTAACATAAAAAACATATTCATATTATTGTAGTACTTGTTAGATAGTCATATTGTGTTCCTAGACTAAACTAGTCATTCATGTTAGTCATTTTTAGTCGTATTAACTATTAGCTACTCATATTAACTATTAGCTAGTCGTATATTTTAACCCAGGACTAAATTAGTCGTTTATGTTAGTCATTTTTAGTTGGGTCAATTAAGATTGCTCATTTTTTGTAGTATTTCACTTAAAAAAGTTGTGGTGACTAACTTTTTTAGTCATGTAGTCGCTAATTTCTCATTTTCTACTAGTGATCAATTCCTACTTGCACCTTCCCTTAGCTAGACGAGGCTTTTACATTGTCAATATTTCAATGCAATGAAAGTTTTATAGTTCCTTCTTAGTGGCTCTTTTCATTTGCACAACCTGCAATATCAAAATAAAAACAAAAGCCCCTCGATCTCATCCTAGTTAAGCACGGTGATGGAAATATACACTCATCGTTCTTCACATTTTTTCTCACGAAGAAAAATAAACACTTACCAATAGAGGCGTCCCCCTGAAGCTAAGACTTCACTCTGATGTCATGTTAAAATTAACTAGAGAGAAGGAAAATTTACTAAGAGAAAGAAAATATAAGCATAGAAACACTATACGCATAAATTTTACATAGGGAAACCCCAATCCAGGCAAGAACTAACTAATAGAATTCTATTGGTCCCTTGGCCAAAACCAAACCAAGATAGAGGGATGGTCCCTTGGCCAAAACCAAACCAAGATAGAGGGATGGTCCCTTTCACCTAACATAGTGCATTTATTTGTCTTAGTTTAGGTGAGGAATTTTAGATGGAAACATGAATCAAGAATATACATTAGGTGTGTAGTATGTGCACATGAGCTGTTAGAAAATTATATATTACAAAGCAATGGAATAGATAAAATATTTTGGAAACAAAAATACAAAAACACATAAAACAAGGGAGACACATATATATGTGGTTCACCTAACTTTGGCTACATACACGAAGAAACAACTAGTCCCTCCTTTTATATTATCCAAAAAAATGAAGATATACAACCTACAACAGATCCATTGTAATTTCTTCTTCGCTCTCACACATCCTCCTCTCTCTCTTTTGCTCAGAATAATAATCCACAGTCGCAATACAATTCCCTCATAGAAACTAAGGGTTGCATTATAGGGAAAAAAAACCCTAAATTAACATAACTTCCACCGTCAGATCATCCGCTTAATGAACGACCTAGATTGACTACGAAATTACAATATTTTACAAGTAATTTTGTTTATCTATTTTTAGCTTCAGGGGACACTTCCCCTAAACCCTCGCTGGGGGCCCACTAGCCCTCGACCCCCCAGCCAGGAGGGATGGTCCCCCTCAGACCCTCGGGGGGACAAATCCCCCTGGTACCCCCTTGTGTGGAGGGATGTACATTCTTCTTGCGTATACATCCAGATAAAACAAAGACCTTTAAAGCATGAAGATATTTAACCTCCACACCCAACAATATCCCATTTTGAGACTAATTATAGCAACTCCACCAATGCTTCTTACTGGACAATGCTTCCACTTTGGACCTGGTTGTTTCTCATCTTCATCATCATACTTTAAGATCAATTGTAACTGAGCATAATCTTAGTTTATCCCTGGTTACAAATTTTGTTAACATATATGCAGGATTCTGGCTAGTGTGTGTCTTTTCCATTTTCAACTATCGATATTCCAACACTGATGATATAAATGGTACTTGAGATTTATATGTTTAGTCTTGGAATGAAATGTTGAGTTCTTCGCAAGATGAATGAAACTCTGGCTATCACTGTATAACCTTCCTATATTCTTCTTCTTGCCCAATTCATCCATAAACCTTTGTAACCAAATCATTTCTTTACTAGGCTTTGTAGTAGAAACATACTGCACTTCCGTTGTTGAAAGTGCAGCAACACTTTGCATTTTTGAAACCCAACTGACAGTTGTTCCACCTACAGTGAACACATACCCTATGGTGCTCCACATGTTATCTCTATCACCTACCATATCTGAACCAACATATCTGTGTAGAGAAATTTTTGAACAACCAAAGCATAATGCTTGATTTGTGGCACCTATGAAATACCTAAGAATCCATTTCATTGCCATCCAATGTTCTTTTCTTGGATTTTTTATGTACCTGCTTACAACTCCCACTCCATGTGAAATAGCAGGCCTTGTGCTGACTATTGTATACATTAAGCTTCCAATTGTTGATGCATATGGAACTTTATATCTATAATCCATCTCTTCCTAGGTCTTGGGGAACATCTCCTTACTTATTTTAAAATGGCTAGACAAAGGTGTACTAACTGGTTTTTTATTCTACATACTAAATTTTTCCAACACCTTTTGTATGTACTTAGTATGAGACAACATTAATTTTTGATTTTTCATGTCTCTGGTTTTTCTCATACCAAGGATTTGTTTTGCAGCACCCAAATCCTTCATTGCAAATGAATTTGCCAATTTTCCTTTGATCACATTTATTTCCTACATGTTAGACCTTGCAACAAGCATGTCATCTACATATAATAGCAACATAATATAGCTGCCATCATTTTTTATTTTTAAGATAAACACAATGGTTGGAGTGACATATAGTATAACCTTGTTCATACATAAACCAATAAAATTTTAGATAACACTGCCTTGGTACCTATTTAAGGACATACACGATCTTCTTCAACCCGCACATTAATTTTTCCTTCCCTTTTACCTCATACGCTTGTGGCTGCTTCATATAAATCTCTTCCTCCAAATGCCCATGGAGAAAATAGTTCTGATTGAAGTCATTTTAAAAACAGGAGAAAATATTTCATCAAAATATATACCTTTCTTTTGTGTAAACCCCTTCATAAAAAATCTAGCATTTGACCTTTGTTTACCTCCATCTTCTTCCTTTAACTTGTAAATCCATTTATTCTGTAATGTTGTTTTACTTGTAGGAAACCTTACTAAGTCCCAAGTCTGGTTATGTATCAGGGATTCCATCTCTTCTTTCAAGGCTAGCTCCCACTTCTTCTTGGTTTCTACCTGCATTGCTTCTTCATAACATTCTGGTTCATCAGAGTCGATCAACAATACATAATATAATGAAAGAGAGTATCGTTCAGGGGGTCTACTTATCTCGGTAGATCTTCTAACACCACATTCAAGTGTCTGAGGTGCTTTTTGTTTTTGTAGTAGTAGTTGTTGTTTTGGTTGTTGGTCATTAAGATTTTCATGCACCTTTACCTTCTCTGTGATATCATCAAGCACTGTGTATTCTTTGTTTTCCTTTTCCTTTTTCTTTCCCTGCATCTAATCCTTATACATGACCTTTTCATTGAATATGACATGTCTTCTCTTAATGACTTTGTGATTTTCGAAACCATATAAGTGATAACCAAAATCATTAGCGCCACATCCAATATAGGTACATTTCTTTGATTTTTCCTCAAGCTTTATTTTATTTTCTTTATTAATGTGGACAAAGGCTTCACAATCGAAAGTCTTTAAAATGAGTAGTTTAGCTCTTTACCTATCCATGCCTCCTCTAGAATATTGTCATCCAAGGAACTTGATGGCCCTTTGTTTATTAGATAAATAGCATTATCTACAACATATGCCAAAAACTATAAAGGCAATCTTGAATGCAATCTCATGCATCTTGCACGCTCCATGATTGTCCTATTCATCCTTTCTGAGACACCATTTTCCTATGCTCTCCCTGGAACTATCTTCTCTCTATGAATTCCATGTTATGAATAATACTTATAAAACTATTTGTTGTAGTATTCACCTCCATTATCTGATTTGAAACACTTCAACTAATTTCTTGTCTCATTCTCAACCAAAGCTTTCCATTTCTTAAACATATCAAAATACATCAAATTTATTTCAGCTACAATAAATCCAGTTTTTCCTAGTTGCATCATCAATAAAACTAACATAATAGAGAAAGCCACCAAGATATTATCTCTGAGTAGGTCCCCATACATTCGTATGCAAAAGCTCTAATTTGTTTCTCTTCTTTTCCTAGCCAACTATGATAAATTTGACTCTCTTATATTTTCCATAAACACGATTTTCAAAGAAATCCAAATCAACATGCTTCAAACTTGACAAAAAAATTCTTGAGTGAAGAACTTGCATCCCTTTCTCACTCATGTTCCCAAGCCTATGATGCCACAATGTCATATCTCCTCCTATGGAGGCTAAAAAATTAACAGAATTAGAAATACCATTCCATAAATATAATGTACCAACCTTTTCTCCTTTTGCTATTACTAGGGCTCCTTTAATGACATTCCAATTTTTGTCTCTAAATGTAGTTACACAACCTTCACCTCCCAACTACCCTATTGAAATTAGATTTTTCCTTAGATCTGGAACATGCCTTACCTCCTTTAATAGCCATTGGTTTCCATTCTGTTATTTTATAAAAACCTTACCCATTCCAATGATTGTATAGGGTTTATCATCACCCTAAAAAACCTGTATAAAATCTCCTTCAACATAGTCATGAAAATGTTTACGATTATGTGTGGCATAGAATGAGGCCCCTGAATCTACCACCCGACATCAATAATATTTTTTAAAGAAAGAATCAAAGCATCTTGCAACACATCACCTATCACATTCGCTTCATGATTGTTCTATTGTTGTCCATCTCATTCTTTTCCCTTGAGTACCTTATATTCTTTCTTCAAGTGTCCTTTCTTCCTGCATTTCAAGCACACTATCCCCGATCTGGACTTGGACCTACCTTTTCTTGACTTACTATGATTTCCTAGGCTCTTTCCACTTTCCTTTTTTCTTCCCCTAGTCTTAGCAGTCAATTCCTTACCTGATGTCTCACGAGAGCTTTTATGTCTCATTTCATCACCAAGGGTAACACTAATAACATCATCAAACTTAAAAGTACTATATCTGGAGATAGAGTTACTAATTGACATAACTAAATCATTCCAACTTTATGGAAATGAGCACATAAATAAAAGAGTGCTAGTTTCATCATCAGAATTTACCCCTACAGAACTTAACTAACTGGTAAACGTATTAAATTCATTTAAATGATCAATAATAGATCCACCTTCTGACATCTTCATATTATATAGATGCTTCATAAGAAATACCTTACATGAGGCCGAGGGTTTTAAATATAGTTTGGCCAATGTTGTCATTAAAGTCTATGTTGTCGTTTCCTTTGAGATGTTGAATGCGATTGACATTGCCAAACACAGTTGTATTGTTCCAAGTGCCTTCCAATCGAGAATATCCTATTCTTTGTTTTTCATACTCGTTGGATTCTTTGATATTCTTCTCAATGGTAGGTACAAATATTTCCGAATCAGATAATCTTCCTTCTACATCTTCCATAACTGGTAGTTTTGGCCATTAAATTTCTCAACCCTAAATCTACCATCTTCTGCCATTACTCCCACTCGAACTAGGAACCCTTCTTTCCTGTGAGTTTATCATCCAAATAGACCTTCATCTCTGATACCAATTGTTATAAAATTATCTATTATAGGAAAATGGAACACATAAAATATTGTGGAAGCACAAATACAAAATGCATAAAATAAGAGAGGCATAGATATACGTGGTTCACTAGATTTTTGCTATATCCATGGAGAAACAACCAATCCTTCCTTTTATATTATCCAAAAAGATGAAGAGATACAACCTACAACACATTCGTTGTAATTTCTCTTTTCTATCACACAACCTCCTCTCTCTCTCTCACTAAGAATAATATTCCACAACCACAATAAAATTCTCTCACATAAAATGAGGGTTGTCTTCTAGGGAAAAATACCCTAAATTAACATAACTTCTACCATCAAATCATCCGCTTAATGAACGTCCCAAATTGACTACGAAATTATCTTACTTTAAAATGCAATTTTTCATCTATTTTTAGCTTTGAGGGCGCTGCTCTCGAACCCTGGGGTAAACATACAGTTGAAACAGAGACCTTTGAATCAGGAAGATAATCAGGTTCCACACCCAACATGAGGTTTGTATTACTTCAAAATAAACCGACTTTAAAGTAAAGTAACGTAAATTCCAAGAAAATGAAATCTAAACTAGAAAGAAAGTTAACAACAAATACAAATACCTAAAGATAAAAAAAGGATTTTTCTTCCTCTAAGCCTATTTCAAAAGTAATTTAATCAATCTACTAAATTTAGATATAAAAAATAAATACAATCTACTGTGAATTAGTGTTTCACAAGCTAACAATTTTTTCGAAAGACAACTATAAGCCCTAAAGAACAATTAAAAATCTAGAACAAAATCCTAAAAATATAATATTTTGAATTATATGCCTAGATCAAAAACATAACATGGTTCTTACATTGGCCCCTATAGAAACCATTGCCTAAGGCTACATTGACAATGTTTATACTACCCAAAAAATTGTATGGCACATAGAGTTCAACAAAAGTTTGAAAATTTCCCCCCTCTATAAATCTAAAGCCACTATCTCCTAAGCACACAACTCAAAAAGTAACAAGTAAAATATGACCTAAAACTTAAATATTAGAAGTTGTAGCGGTATTCAAACACACATCTATAATCAATAAATGATCCTAACCCCTTGTGGAGTCCATAATCTATTGGGGGGCGAGTCTAGAAAGGGAGTGTGAATTTGTAGATTTTATATAGGGTTTTTTTTAACATACAAAAAAATAGAGGGTTAAATAATAAAGACTACACTTTAAAGGTATATCCACATCATATAAACTACATTCTACAACACACAAAGAAAGGAAACTATAGCCACAAAATGAAGTAGATAGATTTAAAAAATGTTTTTTAACTCATTATCTAATGGAAAAAAATATGATACACATGTGAAGATGATTTCTAAGAAGTTGGTATCTAATAACCTCTTCCATGGGAGGGTTCTTTTACTTCCCAAATTTATGGTTTATCCCTCTTTCTATCGCTATCAGTGGCCAAGCCCTCTTGACATGGTCATAATAAATAATTGGTTGATCACATCATGTTTAGAAACCACTTTTAGCATTTAGATATGTTCACTTTAGGTACTTTTCTGGAATTTTTTTAGTGGAAACAATAAATAGGGTACTTGTATAGTTTGTGGGTGATTTCGATAGTGGAAACATAGGTATTGCTAGTGACTTTTCTAATGGAAATTTAGAAATAAGGGGTAATAACTATAATGACATTTTTTGAGGATGAGTCTTTGACATATATTTCTTGAGCTCAAGTGAAGGTGGAATGAATTGGGGTGAGAGGAGTGAATGGAAATGCCATTGTAAATGGAGTATCTTAGTGGGTCTTGTGTATTTTTGTAGGTGAGCCAATTATCAGTGATATAACAATAACAAAACCCTAATCCTTTTATGATTTTCTAATTCTACATGCTTGAAACTACCATAAGGTAACTTGCTAACTGCTACTTCATAGAATTCAACACTTGTTCATGATCTTCATTTATTCCTTGTTGTTATTCAACATTCATTCCTAAATTTTGCTCAACATTTATTCCATATTGTTGATCTATATTTTTTCCTCACAAGTACTTAGTAATCACTACCAACTCTGCTATAGGACACCAAGGTGTATGACATATCAATTGCAACACAATGTTCATGGTTGTACATCAATTGATGAGTGAAAGTGTAATAAGTAGTTATAATATGCTCAAAAATAGTTTAGTTATAGATTTCTAAGCTCGGAGTAGTTATTAGAATACAAAATATAAGAACCAAGTTAATAATATGAATATATCAAGTTTCATATTTTATAGAATTAAAATTCATATGTGAATGTATGATGAAATTATTAGGAATAAGAAATTGAAATTGTACGAGGGTGTTATGCAAGGTCGATTATCCTTCGTCCTTAGGGAAAATAATAATTTCATTATGTGGATTTAAGGGCATCAATTACTAACTATCTTGAGGCATATGTTCTCCTTCAAGAGCTAATATGATTAAATTTAGAAATAGATTATAGTATATGTGTTGATTGACATTGTGACTCAAGTATAATCATTAGCCTAATGATATCTAAGAAAACATTTTTCGATGGAAAGTTATCATCTCTCATTGTAAAGATTCAAATAAGTCTCTAGATTTAAAAAGATTTTCTTTATTTTGGACCTAAGGGAATTCAATTTACAAGAAAATCCTCTTACAGAGGAAGCAACCAAGGTAAATTTTGAGGTCCTTCAATGAAATGAGAACCTATACATGGAAGCCATCACCTAACCTCATTTACATTTCATTAAGCATGGTGTCACATCATCACTTTCATAATCAACACTTGTCACCATACAAAAATCATCACTTGATATTAAGAAAAGGAATGGGATCTTAAGGGACTTGTTCGTTAGTGCTATACATGCTAGACCTAATTCATAGCTGACATTTTAAATCCCTTTACATATCTTATATGTACTCATGTGAGATAAATATTCAATTCAATATTGGATTGAATAATATTTTGTAGTGGTGGATATTTTTGGACTTTCATGAATTCCTCATAAGGTCTTTTGTTTATATGTAGAATATGGTTTGGAGATTTTAATTGGTGCACATGATTTCAATGGTCATTTTCTTTATTATTTTTTTTATTATAGATTTTTTTTTGTTTTCATAGTGTCTCAAATTCTGCGTGTTTGTGACCTTCGGTTGGTTATGTTGCATAACACATGGCTGTTGGAACTATGTCCCTTGCCTACCTTTATTTTCCCCTTTTGGTTCAATTCTTGGTGGTGATGATAGCCGAGAAGGAAGATAAAGCTTGCGTTGTGGGATTTCTAGTTTTTTGCTTTTCTAGCGCAGTATTAGTCCTTAAAAATGGATTACATAGATGCATAATACTGTCATATAATGCTTGATTAATAGATCCAAGTGTTGATATATGAATGCTTCATCTTGTGAAAC